>OX387225.1:3657665-5097381 GCA_947561695.1 Tyria jacobaeae | reverse complement strand
GTATGTATACTCATATATTTATACAAATTACAAAAAAAATAATTAGGATTGAATTTAATAATGCAAATTTTCATTTCAGCTTATTATTTCACATGGTATTTTCAAATCAATTTATTTGTGCATATTGACACCATAATCGAACATGTTTACAACACCTTTATATTTTAGCCATTTTACTTAATGGAAAGTGAAGGAAAATAACAAATGGATTACTTAACCAAATTCGACACTCGCTTTCACCGATTTCGTTATTTTCAGTTCATTGATTCCTTTCCCAGAGAACGATTATTTGATTTGTACTTACAAATTAGATTTTCAACTTTAATATTCCTGATAAATTTGATTGGTAGTCCATTATTTCTCATAGCAAACTAAATTTTCTCTGATTAAAGTAAATTATACCTTGCTTAATCTTTAACCTTACTTCTTGTACAAGGACGAGTCGAGTTTCTTTTTTAAGTACTATAATAAAATGTTTTTAAGTAACCAATAATTTTAATAATATTAAAAGCGAAGTTCTAAAAATACATATATTTTGAAATCAAAACAAATGTTACCTTCTTTTCCTTACTTTTCGTCATCGTTTGTAAAGATATGCACAAGCAAATATATTTTGAGTGGGAGTCACCAAGTTTTAAACCTTTTTTATAAAAGAATATTGGTTTGGAAAGTGTGTACCTTGTGTGAGTTTAAGGTTTTACAATTATTGTTAAATTTAATGTTAGTAAGCTAAAAATTCTGGTATCGCAATCTAAATCTTTAGTTGTTTTAAAAGGTAAACAAAATCAAATTATTGTAGTTATTGCTTTCACACAAACCAGTTGGGATAGTCTAGATCTAATAAAATAAATGTACTCAACTTTGCAGAATATCCTTAAAACTAATTATATTGATGTGAAACTAAAACTTGTTCTGATATTCTATTGTATTTTTTAACGCTCTGAAAAAGAGGAAGTGCCTATAGGCAAGAATAGAATGTCGCATAAGACAGCAAAAAAAAAACACGGTGCGTCTCGGGACGCTCGACAGAAGCGATAACTTAAACTAAACTAAGATACCGCTGCTGTATGCGTGAAGAAAGGAAAGCCAGACAGACTGGCGCCGTAACGCCTTACGTAACGAAGCGGTTTACCCTCCCATTAGAAGTTATCACTGAAGTAAACACAGTTTAATACTATTGTTTAACAACGTAATACTATGTACATCGCATTTTATTACACCTACAAATTTTGTAAGCCAGGATTTATTTCCTTGTACATAATCTTACTATCGACACTTAATAAATCGGTAAAACGCCATCTAGGGAACAATATGTAAATTAGTTCTACGATGATATTTATTGCATACGTTAGACGATTTATACACACACTTTACCAAAACGTTTAATGTATTTTTTTTTTAATTTCTATTAATTACAATAAATACAGTACCTCTGAAAATATCTATAAAACTCACAGCTCTAAAGTCGCTGCCATTTAATGGTTTGATGCTGTAGCGATCATAATTTCAAATAGTTGTCAAATCAAGCAATCAAATAGTTGTGTTGTAAAGCAACGCCCCAAACCTTATCATCCTCTTGTAAGCTGAACTTAGGTCAAGTGACAAGTGGAATGCGGCGAGCGATAACATCAGGAACGCAGCGAGCAATTGACGAACGGCGAACAACACTTGACTCTAGTATAAAAGAACGGTGCCAATCTATTTTAAGTTCCTGCTCCGACTCACCCCAACCCTTTAGTGGTTGCGGCTGTAAATTACACACCCAGCAATATATCACGAATACGTAGACCTAAACATGCTCTCGGAGAGCTAGACGATAACATCACACTCGCTCAACGTAGAGCGCACACAGCTCGCGAAGCTATCACAAATCGTCCGCGATTTCGCCCCCGCCGCCGGGGCCGGAATACGCGTCGCGTTAATCATTTAAATGTGGGTCTTGGTCGCCCTAGTTTGCCAGCGATGCCCCAAGCCGAGGTGCGTACTCCACAGGGGGTGCCCTTGGGCAACGTCGCTTAAAAAAAGACCGGTTGAGAGCCCTCAGCGCTCACCGTAAGCCCGTGCAAGGTTGTCGAGGCCATCTGCGGCCAACAGCCATACATCACACAAAAAAAAAAAAAAAAAAAAAAAAAAAAAAAAAAAAAAAAAAATTAAGTTACTTCAATTGAGATCACCTCTGTCTTCGGTCACAAAAGTAAGTAACAAATAAAATTACGATACATTAGTGTAATTTCCATCACAACGACAAACTTCTGTAAGTGTTGTGTGTGGTTGGGAGCTTATTCCCAACCCACTTCAATGCCTTTCCCGTCACTTTTATGTTATCACTTAGTGACTTAGTATAAACCTCTAAATGAGTTGGGTTTTATGGCATCATAAGACCGAAATAGCAAAAACTTCAAAAAAAATCGTAGCTTTTGTGTGGAAGCGTACATTCCAAATACTCATCCATATTTCAGTATTTTTACTGTTATAAGGTGAATCTGTACGAATCAAGCAAGCAGATTCATTCTTACATCAGATATATAATATATTCAAGTATTTGTACTTAGTCGAATTGAAACATCCGACAAAAAAACGCTGTTTTTTTATTCTATAGATTGACAGACGAACAGGCGGGTCAAGCACTAATTGTTATCCCTTCATTTTCCACCTCAGAGGTGGTCATATAGTCTTCATATGAAAACAGGACCATGTGTTTTCTATCTATACATACCTATTTAAAAAACAAAGACATGATCTTTGTCCGTTACAGACATTAAAACAATCCAATCGATGTACCCAAGATCAGTAATACGAAGATGGTTTTACACAAACAAAGTATTTTTTTTTTGCCATGCGTGTTATGATGTGTGCCATAAACTGGTTTAAATTAAACAAGTTGGATGGCTTCATAAGTCTGTAATGGACATAGGTAGATGTTTTTTATGTGTTTTACTATATAGACCAGCGGATAGCCGGTGTGTGCTACTTTGTTTAAAAATATGTTTTGATTGCTATGTTTATCTAAAACCATCTTCGTATTATTGGCATTAATGCGAAGATGGTTTTAGACAAAAAAAAAACAATCAAGATTAATCATTAATCAAGTATTTTTGCGTAGTAGCACTCGCCGGGTATCTGCTAGTAGAATAAAAAGGTTTTACAAAGAGCTGTGTTTCTATTGAAACAACGTTATATAAAGCCAAAGATATTCTTTGGCTAGTAAGTTATACAGAATACACTATCTATTAACTACAATACATTGCTGAAGTACAAGTTTTTGGTACCATATTTTCTCTGATCTCTCTTTCCACTTAAATAATGTTAGCCATTCTCAAGTTTTATGCAATAGCTTAGTCGAGATTAATTTCATCGTTGTCAAACAAGACTATATGGTGTGTTGAATTTCAATTTTATAAAGTAAATTAATGTTGTTGTTGGTCATAAAGTAAATTAATTGGTATTTTACACAATAGGATAGAAAGAAGACTGTCAAGCCAAATAAGCATATTTTTAGTAAACGTCAAAACTATAGGTTCGGTACATTTTTGCATGATAGGGTGAATTCACTCCTACGTATTGTCAATTCCTTTTAATGTTATTTTGATTACTGAAAACCAAACAATAATGGTCAATTATTTTCAGTTATCTTATTTTATCTTAAGGCAGAAACGCCTTTGTTAATAGCATAGTAGCATAGTTATCTGCCCAATTCCCACCACAAAGATTGTGTATTGGAGTGTGTTTAACTGTCGGAAATGAATATTTTTACGTCAGTATTCCATAAAGTAAGAAAGCAAGCATCTTGCAACGCATATCAGTTTCTACGCTGTATTAAATACAAAACTTATTTTACATTTATAAAAGGCAATGATTACAAACATTAAAACGAATTCCTTGCCGGTTTTAACGACAATGATAAAAAATGCCAAAAAACAAAACGTAGCTCCCTAGCTAACTAGCTACTAGAAATTAAAGTTTTATTTTAGTACTGTTGGACTTGAAGCTTCTGTAGATATAACATTTGCTCTATAGTAAGTTATTTTACTTTATCTTTGCATATTTTAAAACATATGCCTTACATCATAGACAAGCTTGTGCTAAATTCAGTTCAATTCCGAAATAATGACATAACTGACCGAGTCTATTTTAGGTCACATGATCGTTCTGATTAACATTTCCTCCTATCTTTTAAAATGGATACAATGATTTCTGTCTTTCCTTTTATGAAAACTTAGAAGTAATCGCAAACTAGGGGCGGAAGTATGTTTTTAAATAAAAATAAATTTTACTTGCAATAAAAAATATACTGTTATATTAGTATTTATAGTATTATTGTAATATAATGAATGGAACAAAAAGGTAAATGGAAATTAGTAATGGTTTCATAGAAATTTATTGAACACAAAGAACACCCAGACAACAGGACTATTTGTAGATCACACAAATTTGGTCCCGTGTGCAAAGTAAACTGAGGACCTCTAGCACATGAATCGGGTTCACTAACCCCAAGACACGTTAGACCATTCTATCTTGCGTAACAACTAAATGTCTGAACAGATATCGACGAAATGAAATGTCTAAAGAACTCAATATAAAAATAAAACGCGTATAGCCAAATATCAATCTGGGGATACAATAATTACTAATTCACCATTCACCAATTAATTCACTAATTCACCATAGTAATAGTATCATTTAAACCTGAAATCACGGAAAGCGTCGATCATTCGTTAACAAAAGACAACCACACAGATAATTAGCCAGCCAAGTGTGTATATAGAGTGTATAATAAAGAAGTCTGTAGCGATAAAACAATAACATATAATAGAAATATTGATGAAATGCTGTATAATTCGTATCAGAGGTAGTCATCAGATATAAAACAAAAAGTGAGTGAGTTCAAAACTATTTTCCCTAGCTAGTATCTAATTATTTTGTTAAAACTTTATACTTAATTTCATTAGAGGAGTTTGTATTGAAAACTTTTTCGTTTTTACGTAGATTAATTTGTAATTGTATTTTTTTAAGTATTTATAATAAAAGCTTAAAAGCTGCTAAAAGAAACGTGCAATTATCTCAATTATCTACAAAGCAAAATAAAAGACAATAGAGAGAAAAAGAAAAGACTTTCTAAAAGTCTTGTTGTAATCGTTAATCATAATGGATGTTTCATTGACAGTGGTAGAGCCATGCTTAGACACGAATGGGCCGGCTCGATCGGTGCGATACCACGGCCTCACTGCTGCTGTAAACGGCTGTGAAGCAACGCTTGCGTTTTTTTACCAAAATTAGTGAAGGGTCCGGAGGCCCAACTCTTCTTTCCCCTCCCCACATACCCTCATCCCTCATCAACCTCAAAGGCAGGCAGCGTACTTACGACTCTCGAATTGCATGTACCCATGGACGGCGGTTGTCACTTACCGTCAGGTTTAACAAAGTTAACTGTCCAGCCGAACCATGAAACCATCAGCTTAACTTAACTCCTAGGAGTTAAGTGAAGCTTTCTTATATCTCTACATTGGCTTATTAATCATATGTATTATACAAAATTATCAGTAAAATACTAATAATGTTTTGCTGTAGACAAAAATAAAAATAGTTATAATGATCTCCAATAGATGGCGCTTGTCGATTTAAATTCAAGATAACGTTATTCGCACGAAGTTGGAATATACAGCGCCGAAGTATAGCAACATACATCTCCTCTTTCCTAATATCCCTTCATTAGAATTATATTTTTGAAAACCTGACTTGATTAGTTTTCTAATCATTGTCGCGGTTTGAAGATACGTAAATATCGCTGATGGAACTGTAAGTAGTACAGTTTGCAGCGAGGAGAGGTGAAGCAAACGTGATAACGATGTGTGATACGGGTTATTGACGATATTAAGCATGACTACGCTATTGCTCATTATAGATGGCGCTGTTATAATCTATATTATAACAGTTATAATTTTTTTTTGTAAATATGGCACGTTTTTATGAATATTAATATATTAAAGTATAATAGTTTATTCCATAGTTAAATATTACGAGTATATAAGTTGTATCATGTTACGACTACCTTGCAGTGCACATGTAAGCTTGAAATAAATACAAAACTACTTTGTCACATTGAGTAAGCGATGGCGAATAGCGGTTAGAGACAGATTGCGGCGAAGGTACTTAGCGCTAAGGTAACTCGAATTGTTCACATTACTTTGCTTACATAAAGATTGATATAAATCCGTAAAAGTGAAGTGTAATTAATTATTGACCCGGTACACAATCACAATTGACACAATAGTCTATTAGTATCCAATAAAGTACTAAGACTGTACCGACCTCTTGTGCGATATACTTGTATGACATCCTCAGCAGTATTTTAATTTATTTAGTTAAGGCATTAGGGAGCTATTGACAGAAAATTCAGCTCAATTCGAAAAAGATTGAATTGCTCCTGAGCAATGATCAAAGTCCTATTTTGTACAAATCAAGTTTTTCTTAAGTTTGAGATAAATTGCGATTGCATGAGGTGTAATTTAATAATTGGTGAATTATACCTATTATTAAGTCTTCATTAATATAAATATTAACACTGTTTACTATCTGAAAAAGCGGCACGGTGGTACCATCCTTTTCTCGAAGCAGTTCAGGCCATTTTTGGCCCTTCGTTATGGATAAAACTTGTAGACTAAATTTTCAGTAACCAAACAGACCTTGTATAAACACGGTATATTTTAAATGTTATTAAATTTGAACTTGTTGTTTAAGTATTATAAACTAATCAAAGTTTCTAAATTTTGTCACTCACTCACTCAAAACTCTATGACACTTCTAGCAGTCATAGAAGTTTCAAATTTAGAATACAATTATTGTTTAGTGTATAAATTAAGGAAAAACTAAAATATTTTGCAATTTCCGTTCATGTTTCTAGATAAACTAACAGCATAAATAACTTTGTAATCCCATATAAATATATAGGATTACAAAATTACATTTGCGGTAAATGAATCACTGTGTATATGTACAATATAATGGAGTAATAAGTGCAGATAGGTAGCTAGAAATAATTATATTCAAAGGTAACTTGTAAAATGGTCAACAGAATTAAAAAGCAAGAATGGGACACGTCTTATGAAGGTGTCTCATAAATGACATCGCGTATCATGTATTTTTTTTAAATTGAACAAAACTGGTACGCGTGCCCTTCCGAATGAAACAATAATTTCCATGTCAGATTTATTAATAAATAAACATACAACTGAATTGAAAGCCACATTTTTGATGTCGGTTACTAATAACAGCAACCAGCCTTTATATATTTTATTTTTTTCATATTAAAATAACATTAATACTTGTTTGAAGTACTCACTAGTATCTAATTACTAATGAGCAGATATGCATCATTCCTGTTGTTTTTGGAGTTTGTATCAACACATCATATCATATAAAAAACAATAACTTTCTAAACAGCTTATTATGATTTTTTCCGTTATTTATGAATATTATTTTTCTATTTTTACCTACATACAGCAACAGCCGTACCGTAGATATTATACATCAATTTATCGATGAATTGATAGTTAAAAATAGGATTTCTGTCATGATTAGACGACGGATTTTTGTCACGTCAATCACAATTTTCCTTATTTTTTTATTGCTTTACGTTGTTCCCTAGGTCCGCTATGTAACCCTAAAACTTGACACCCTTTCTGATACACCCTAAAAATTAATTTCAACCTCGGTATCACAGAATTTAAAAACTACCCTTCTAGGAACTATCATATATTAAATAAGTGTATTGATTATTGATGTAGTTTCAAACACGTGCGCTGGTAGAGAATTCCAGGCTTTTACGATCGGCACAGTAAAGAAGAGCCAAACCGTTTAGTTCGGGTACGTATATTTTCGACGCACAAACGGTGACTCCTCAGGCCAGCACGTGTAGTCCTGTAGAGGAAGGGAGAAGGTGGGACCAATTGGAAGAGCTCATCAGAACACTCCCCGTGATGTAGGCGATAGAGGACTGCGCTGCGCTTTAATTTCTCCCAGTTTACTTAACATTTTGCAGCACCGTTGTTTCCATTCTCTAGAAGCTTCTTAAAGGACCTATTATTAAAGACATTGTTAGTTAGGATTATTTACATAGTAATTATATAACTTTCGATACAGCAATACAGCACTATAATTCTAGATTTTTATTTCTGCATGTGGAGATTGTAATCGAATTCAAACTACTATTTACACTTATTTTAATTCAATCATATGTATTCTGAAGAATATGAAGAAAATAAATAAATTACAAAGCAAAGCAACTGCTTCCGCTAGTTATAAATTCGGAACTAAAATAGATTACATTTGCAACTTACATACATACATAATATCACGCCTCTGTCCCATAGGGGTAGGCAGAGACCACGTCCTTCCATTTGCTACGACTCTGACATACCTTTCTCGCTTCTTCAAATGATATTTTTTGCAAAGTTCAACTGCGCAACTGATTCATAAGAGGACATATTTACAAAACTAAAAGTATTCGAGTGATGCAAACAACTTTTTTATATATATATATATATATATATATATATAATAACTCTACTACTATTTTACATTAGTCTCACATAAATGTTGTGTACGGTTCATGGCATAACGAAGGTGATCACATATCGAATCACAAGTCTCGTAGAAACTTTACTATGGAATATAATAACATGTATTATGTCTTAAACATTATTATAACAAGTTGTTACACAGGTCGTTGACTAAAAGCAAAGATTTTTAAAATGTATATTTATCCATGTACTAAATTAAATATTCTCATGGAATCTCTGTCTATAGTAACAACAAGTATACTTTTTAGGACAGATCAAGTATACAGAAATTAGATATTAAGTTTACCATATGAGTTTCGTGTAACAGACTATAGCGTGATACCCGTACGTCAGAAGCCGTTGTACAACGCCATCTAGTTATAAAATCGGAACTAAAATAGATTACATTTGCAACTTACATACATACATACATAATATCACGTCTCTGTCCCATAGGGATAGGCAGAGACCACTTCCTTCCATTTGCTACGACTCTGACATACCTTTCTCGCTTCTTCAACTTTCATTCCGTTCCGCATACAGTACTTTTTTTGGACTTGGTCCAAGAACATTCGCCTAGGTCTTCCTCTTTCGACAACTCCATTTACCTGTGCCATATAAATACCTTTTGTCAACCTTCTTTCATTCATCCTTTTGATATGCCCGAACCAGTACAGCATACTTTTTTCTATTTAAGTCACTACATCCTCTTCCACACCTCACTGATCCCTTATCACACTATTCCTCACTCTTTCACTCAATTTCACGTCAGCTATACTCCGCAATGATCTCATTTCTACCGCATTAATTCTACTTTCGTGCTTCTGCTGCCATACCCAACTTTTGCTGCCATACATAAGTGTTGGCACCAACACACCACTATGCACAGCCACGCGAGCCTTCATTGAGACTCTGTGGCTGGTCATAAAAGTATGTAATACGCCGATAATCGCATTACCCGCACTCACTCTTCGTTCTATATCACCATCACACTTTCCATCCCTAGTAAACTTTGATCCCAGATATACAAATACATCCACTTGTTCCATTTTTTTATCACCTATTATAATTTCACAAAACGTTCTATTTTCATCTCTTTCAAAAAACATCGTTTTCGTCTTGCTCACATTAATTTTAATACCCTTTCTTTCTAATGCCCCATGCAAGCTTGTTACCATCTCCTGTAACTCCTCAGCTGATGACGCAAATATTACTTGGTCATCCGCATATAGAACACATTTAACGAGTAATCCTTTCATTCTTAAACCACATTCTTTCCGTTTCATTTACCTAAGACAATCATCAATAAATAAGTTAAACAGCCATGGCGAAGCTACACATCGCTGCCTAAGACCTTGCTCAATCTTAAACCATTTAGTGTAGGCGCCACAACTTGTACACTATTAAATCCTCATTTACATAAAATTAAAAGTAAATTGAAGGAGAGTCTCAATTAGACTATTTTTGTTTTATGACAATTTTATAGGTTTTCATATTTAAGTGTTGTTTTTTTAACCAAATTACTTTCTTAAACTAAAAGTAGCCTAGGTAAACAGTGCCTCATACTGTAATAGTATACACACACATTCCGCTTTGACGTTTTGGTTGTAGTGGCTATTTAAGCCATTTCACTTTGTGATGAGCTTGTAAAGTACTTCTTCATCTTATTGTTTTCACTTCACAGCACATCATATCTTTTGAACTATATGTTACTCTACGTCATACACGTGGACAGTTATTTTATTTATATTTAAGTACATTTATGTAATTTTTATGTTTTTATGTTAGTAAGTAATGATAAAATACTAAAATAAACTACATAATATTGAAATTTAATCAGTGATGTAAAATACTAGCTTATAATTCAACGTATGGAATAGCGTTGAGTTGTAAGCGCATTTTAGAAAATATAGTTGTTTATATATATATATAATACACTTTTAGACATTTGATTCCTGCTATTTAGCTCTAGTTCATGAAGTTATATTGCGACCGCATACTTCATCGTTCTACCATTCTTTCTTCCTTTGTGCAGCCAACAATGGAACGTGTGGCCTTTGATATGATAATTTCCCTGCCAGCGGAGCGCTTTAATGTCTTTATTCACGCTTTTTGAAAATGCTTAGCCTTATGCTGTACAAAAAGATGCAGCTGATTCTAAATCTTTTTTGGAGTCATTTTATCAGTTTACCGTTTACTATAAACATATGTATATAATATTAACATTATTTAAAGTAAAATTATATTAGTAACATATAATGCCGAGTTTTTGTATAAAAAAATATTTTTAGATTTTATATAATCATATAATTATCTACACAAAATAATTATCATTTTTAAATGTTTATTCCAATATATAAATCTTAGGGATTAGTTAACCCTCAATAGTTTTACTTTGTCATTGGTCACTTGTAAGGGACGTAACACCTATTAGCTGTGCCCGGGACTTTGTTCGCGTTTATCCCGAAAAACAACAACGTGTTGCTTATAATAATCGTCGCATAAGCTGAATAAAAAAATAATGCACTCCGGGAGTGCCGACAGAAGTGAATACTTATTTTGGCGCGTTAGACATTTTTTAGATGGGTACTAGGGTTATTGGGTTATTGGGTAATGAATTGCATTTTATTTATGAATTGTATTTTATAAATTATTAGAAACTCTAAAAAATATTTAATATTCTTTTATAAATCATCGTTAACAATTTCGACAACTCTTGTATTATCATCATTATCATTAAAATTATTACAATCTAAAATAGAAACTATACGTTCATGGTAACTAAAATAGGAAATAAACTATTTTGATTCGAAGTTATTTAAATATCTCGTGAATACCGCATCAATTGTACTTTTATATCTCGTTGTGCTAATTTTTGCGTTGATTGGATATATATATGCGTCTCGTAACGTCGCGAGTCCATAGAATTTATCTCATCTAAAAATATGCGTACCGCGCTAAAAGAAGTATTCACTTCAAAAAACCCCAGATTTATGTATTGTAATAGTTTGATAAAAAAACTGCAATATATAGCGTTTGTTTGTTATTACATATGGCAACGTAAGGTACTCAACATACACATTCGACAAAATAACAAACTGCGTTAGTTACAGTGACATTATTACACTTTAAAATAACAAATTTTGCCATAAAAGTTGTAGTCATACTCATTGATTTTAAAGTATTTTTATAGTGTAAAGTACAGTTTTGTATTTTTTTTCTATATTTGAAATAACAACAATATTGCATATCAAAGATTAAGGAATATAATATTATATGATCGAAGTCTGGAAGTATAAAAGAATTACCGTTATTATATACACATATTACAAATACATTGCAATCCTGAAAACATATAATGAAAAAACTTAAGGTGAACTAACTACTATTTTAATCTGTCATTTGTGAAGTAGAAACTGTGACAGTTTTACTTCGTAATTTGTAATTTCGCCGTTGTACTCGATGATCCCAAGAGATGGCGCTAGCAGTATTCAAGTGGAGAATACAGGTTGCATTTGATTGGTCGCGGGGCAATTGAAAATACTTGCGTCGTTAGTGAGACATCAGTACATCGCCATGTTCTAAGATAAAGTATTCTTCCGCTACCGAACTTACTACACTGTCCGTCTGTCCGTTTGTCTGTCCGTTTACGTACAGACTATCATGGTTGATGAGATATATCTCATGAGCAACTATCATGGTTCAAGTTTCATGAAGCTCCCATATAACAAACGTGGTTTTTTTATTAGTTTTTTTTTCGATATTTATAACGGCAACAGGTAGACGCTCGATTAAAGCATTCAATAAACGCATAACTTGGATACTAAAAGATGGATAAATAAAAAAATGTGGAATGCTGCGGCGTCCCAGTATCAGATCTTCAGATGACCTTAGACATTTTTCATGTATGCCATGATGAATCTTGAATCGTTTTTGAGATAAAAAGGAGCTCTTTGGTTGTATGGGATGTTGTTAAGTAAAAAGAGAATATGAGTATTCAGGCGAGAACGAATTGGAAGCCACTTGAACTTTTGACATAATTCTGAAACGTGATCATATTCAGGTAGCCTAAATGTAAATCTTATGCCAAACATTTTAAGTCGATCAAGGTTGTAGCATCGCATATTTGCTTGTATATATTAGATTTAGCGCTGTATTACGTTCGTTTATTGATTTCAAGAAATTGATAATGTTTCTGCCTCGACTGATTAGCGTGTATAGTGGAGGACTACAGATAATTTCTTTCCATTTATCACGATTCATTTACAATACTTACCCAAAATATACGTAGTATTTATACAAATATGAATAGCTTTATTATTTTTGAATATAGACTAAATATTGTATGTTGTGTAATTGTTAGTACCGAGTGTTGGTTATCAAATCACCGCGAAAATCTCCCAGTAATGTCCTGATACAATATATACCACAGCGCATAATATATGTTAAGGAGTTTTTACAGGTTTCAATCGAAGAACTACCTTTACAAGACTGTAATTGTTAAGTCACCAAAATTTACAAAAACACAGAGATTATTGTTTTTCAGTCAGAAATGTTTATGTTTTTCACAATTTCTTAAATCAGACTCTTCAAACTTATTAATTTTAAAAATAGTATACTGTCAGGATACATAATCATCAATATCGGATCTGAGCATCATGATATAGGCACACCCCGCGCACACATTGCCTACACATCGGAGCAGTTCCTATTTCGATCATATTATCATTAAATCCAGCTTATCGTTACCAACTCGACTTTTATTGACCGTCACGCCATCGTACTTACTAAAAATTTAATGCTACCTAGCCAAAATCGACCGAAGACAAATCTAAATGTAAACCTTAGATTTCCCCTGGTCTAGTTTGATGTATGTATCTGGTTTGATGTATGTATCTGGTTTGATGTATGTATCTAGTTTGATGTATGTATCTAGTTTGATGTACCTATATCATTATATTCATTCTCTGTTGTACTTCAACTTTAAAGTGTATTCCTAATTATGTTTTATCTTACAGGCTTATACTTCATTTAATTAAATGGATTTGAATATATTAAGTTCAAACTGAATTATTCAAGTACGAGTATTTGAAGCTCATAAAGAAGAATCGTAAGTCTCAAAGAAATAATATACTAAATGTGATTTACTTAGACGAAACCTATATATGTACAATATGTACGTGGATCATGTTCGGTGAACAAAATGTAACAACAAAGTAAAGATTTTGCAGGTAAATCTTAGCGTATTCAGTCAGGAGTGAGATACATGATTATAACTGCTGATGGAGAAAGTTTGCTAAGTATAAAGATCAAAAAGCACATCTGCTGATTATCGTGATGATATGGATAACTTTACAAAACGGGTCAAAGAAAAATTATTTCATATGTTACAAAACCTTATCTGATTGATAACGATCAGAAGAATAACTTGCGATATGCATAAGGATAACGTAAGTAATTTATTTACATTGTACGTCAGTTGATGTTCATTCGCGTACCTTTCACATATGGAAATGAGTTTCCTTATAATAATATCAACAATCGTTTCTCAGCGCTCTAATCAGCCCCTGACTACTATGTCAGGATTATTGTCAACAATAGTCCTGTCAATGATGATAGATCGATCTCAGTATAATGTTGAACGACCATTTTCAAGAACTGGGTCGGGCATACCTGTAGCCCGGTAACTCAGCAACAAGCTTATATCTAAGTACAATTTTCTCATGGACTATCCTGGCCACTTGGTTATGTCTATGCAAGTACTCGCCGTTGGCAAGACGACAGCAACCGGAAATTATATGCCTGCGGGTTTCCGTCCAGGTCGATGACCGCCCGATAAAAGACATTTTAATATTTTTTTCAGGTCGCCAAAAAAACGTTCCTGTAGCGATCGCTTCACAGTCAATTCATTTCTACCCAACGCCTACGACATGCCTAGATTCTTGTACATTTAATTTAAGGTAATATGGCTAAGGTGTGTGGGATCTGCTAGTTCAGATTCCACAATCTTGCTATTCCATAAATGAAAAAATATTTACTAAAGGTTACACTTAGTCATTTTATTAATTGGAAATTGCTGCAGCCATGTAGCTTTAAATTATCAATATTGTTATTACTATGACATATAATACATTTCTAAACCCGAATTGTTTGCGCATGCATCACGTTTTATCCGAGCATAAAATAATAAATTAATTTTTCCATAAAAATTATCACTAGTTAACATTAACATCGTTTATATTATAAGATATTTATTAGATGCATTGCACTGAATACAATAGAAAACATTATTTTCTAATAAGAATTATTACACTTTATACTTTATTATTTATTAGTGCTTTTACAGGAACATGAAAACTATTTGACGATTTGTACAAATTAAAACTTAAAATACACAAATTAACACCAAGTATATATGTACATTTCACATACGCATAAATAGTTCATTATGGGTAATGTGATACTGAACAACTCTTTAAAGTTTTGACTGTATTCTGCTAGAATATATACAATACCGGGTTGTTTATTGCGAGTTTTGGTTCTATTTAATAAGGATGCCAGATTGCATTCACATTTAAAATGCCATAGCAGTGGTAGGGCTATGCTTAGGCACGAATGGGCCGGCTCGACCGGTTCGATACCACAGCCTCACAAAAAAACGGTTAGGCAATGAGTGAGGTTTTCAGAGGCCCAACTCCTCTCTCTTAATCCCCCGTCTCTACATTTCCCTATATGCATCCCCCTATCCCTCATCAGCTATAAAGGCGGACAGCGCACTTACGACTGTTAAGTTGCAGGTGTCCACGGAAAGAGGTTTTCACATACCATCAGGTGACCCGTCTGTTCGTCTGTCCTCATACTCGTATTAGACAAGGTTCACTCATTCTCATTCAAGTGTTATACAATCGTAGTAACGAAACAATTAATAAACTGTACATCCTTATAAAGTTTTCTAAAATACTAAAGGTACGTATTTGTCATCATTAGCGAGAACTCATTAGCCGCACTGACGAACACAATCACAAATTACTGACGTATATAGGTGTAGACTTATATTTTGATAAAGCAAAGGGTAAAAGCGCTGATTAAAGTTAGTAATAAGCCAGGTAACGAGCTCTTTTATGTCACCGTTGACAAGAAAATGCTCTTAAGGGGACCAATAAATACATGTAGATAATAAAGAAATAACACATTATTATACCTACATGCACATTATGTGAGGAACATTAACTTAAAACTTCTAGAATTTGATGACGTGTTTTTATAATTAATTTTATAAACAGTACATAAACGACTTCAATGCACCTGAATCATGATGAATTGTAATAATGTTTTCCTTATTTAGTTACGTACGTTCCGTACTTAGTTCTTCAAATTTAAATTGTTTGTCCCATTTAAGTTTGAAGAACTCTATGGACGGACTCAACGGACTGGAAGGCTCGCACTTGTGAATTTTTTTTTAGTTAGATGATATTTATGTTTTGTGTTTGTAACCAACTCCTTTGCAATACGTGAACAAATGTTATATATTTTTTTCAAACAAAAAGGCTTTTACTTAAGTTGACAAAAGTACGAGCTTTCCAGTCACATAGAATTACGATAGTGTATGCAGTATGAATGCGGTAATGAATGCTCTATTTCTTCACCTATCTATCTTGTGTTGTAGGATCATACAAGCCAAATAGTTTCAAAAACACCATGAGGTGGCAACTTGGATGAAATGGAAATTGCAGTTATGCGTTCTCACACTTGAAAACTACCGGCTAATATTACCAAGCTAGATTAGAAAACCCTACAATTGCGTCAATAAATTCTTACTTCTTGGGGTAATAAGGTATGTGTTAGTAGATTGCTCAGTGATTAATGATGATCGAAGTAACCTAGGTCTATTGTTTGCAGAGGATTGAACATTAAAAAAGCTTACTTTGAGTGATCGTTAATACCATACAAACTTCTCTCGATAGCGGAAGATTTCCCGGGCACTTTTCGGATTCGATTCCCAAACGGGACAAAAATCTATGTATTCTATAAACAGTTGTCCCGAGTCTTTGTGTCCATTGTTTGTATGTTTGTAAAATCCCCTGCGAAACAGGAATAACCTAGTGCAGGAGTTGCCCCTTTATCAATTTAAATTCATCTGTTTTTATCTTATCAATATTTATCAATTTAAATTTCTAGTCCATTTAGTAGTTTAGCTAAATGATATATCTATATAACTATGTACTAGTTTAACCCATCAAAAGAAAATACATTAGTCTGTGATAAGACTAGCCATTGTAACAACAAAGTATATCGCTCTATAGTATATGTATGAGCGTAATACATGTCATGAACTCACTGGTTTCTCCTATCGGGGTAAAAAGAGACAACAGCGTGCCACTTGCTTCATTGCAGTCATTAAACCTTTCGTACTAGTCCGTCAGAAGCCAATTTGATCGGTGTATTTTCTGTGTAGGCGATCGCTGCCGGCATCTAGAAGACATATGTATGTATGTAGCATGTACTAGTCCGACCTTACCTAATTTGATTCGGTGCTTCGATTTTTAGTAGTTGAACCAGGCGTCTAATTATTGTTTTGGTATGTATGGTCAAAGAGTCCCAGACGATGCAACATAACATACATTCATGTTTATATACTGAAGAAAATTGTAGAGGCGAATCAAATGCCCAAATTTAATCTTGCGACATCTACTGTATGTAATGTTACTACATGTCTTACAATTTTGTCAATGTGGAGTTCTCAGAATAGCCTACAACTCTAAATCTAAAATAGGTAATAATAAAGGTAACTACACGAAAATAATGATAAATTAATAAAAGTTTTTATTAATATATCACAGTGTATTTAAACTTCTACCCTTATTAACAAAATCAACAGTGAACAGATGTAGAGGCACGCCATGCTTTGTTCTGGCCGGCTCGACCGGTGCGATACCAGGACTTCACAGAAAACCGGTTGTGTAGTAACGCTTGTGTAGCATTTCCCCGAAATGAGTGAGGTTTCCGGAGGCTCAACTCCCCCTCTCCCCTTTCTTCTCCCCCATCGCCCCTCTCCTCTTTCCTAACTCCTCCTCTCTTCTTTCCCCTCCCCGCATCACCCATCCCTCATCACCCTCAAAGGCGGGCAGCGCACTTACGACTCTTGAGTTGCAAATGTCATGGACGGCGGTTGTCACTTACTATCAGGTGACACGTCTGTTCGTCTGTCCCCCTATAATATATAATAAAAAGTAATAAAGAAAAACTGCCTTGTTGTGATAGTCAACTACATAAATACATATGTATCCCTGATCCGAGCGCTCTATCCAAATAGCCAACTATCATATTGAAATAATTTTATTCACTTAGTGTGCTTATTTAATTTCAAAACCTCACTTAAGCTGCATTCTGAGGTCTAAAACATATAATTTAATTTGTAATATTCAGTGTAAGAGACTTAACCGCAGCGTTTTGCGCTTCTAACACCAAAGGTGTAACTTGCGTGGAGCACGAGTGTGGAGCAGATAGTTCGAATCGTACGTGACCAGTTTTATAATAAAGTTTTCTTACATTTCTGTAGAGTTAGAACTATTTGTGGTATTTCAATAATAACGTACGAAATGAAAAAAGATTACCGTACGTAATATAAATACATATGTTAATTTAATTGGGCAGGTGAAATTATACACAATCAATACATATCCATCAAGCAAATTAACTTTCTTAGGTTTTGCCTTGTTAGGTCCGTACAACATTTTATTTATACAAGATGATTACATGTACCAACAAAAATAAAAATAAAAATAAGAGAGTTGAAAAATCTCTAGCTGAATTTGACACAGTAGATACAAGATAATACATTATATTGGCGCAAAGTAACATTAAGTGAAAGTGATTGCATTCTAATTATTATAATTGAACAATTGGAGGGACACAGATTTCTTGGCAACAGTCAGTTTGAGTTCCAGCCCTTTTTTTTTTTCTTCAACAATATTATAACACTACTTCAGGTGAAGAGTTGTATTTTATTTCAACCATCATCACACTCTGGCCAAGTAGTGTTGTCCCACCGCAAGTTTCGGCTAAAGCTGAGATTTGTACACTTTCCTTTTCAATAGAATCCTAAGTCCCAATTTTCCTATTTAATTCCCAAAATGCCCGGTCGATGGCAATAGGCTTGATCCCGATCACATAAGTGTGCTAAACTGTATTTTGTTTCGCATACCCCTGTAGAGATACTGGAGTGAGTTTATCGTTAACCGCTATTATCTAATATGATATTATAAGAGACCGAGTCATAGGTGCTCTATATGATACTTGGAAGATTAAAATGTATATAGTGATTGAAATGAGAACCTTGTAGTAAGTCTATTTTAGACCCGACCACGACTTTGAGCGCGTGGCCTATAAAAATCCACTTTCTCATTTTCTCATCCCCCCTATCTTCTTTCTCCTACCCACATCCCCACATACCTCATCACCATCGAAGGCGGGCAGCGCACTTACGACTCTTGAGTTTCAGGTGTCTGGAACGAAGGTTGTCACTTACCATCAGATGACCCGTCTGTTCTTCTGTCCCCCTATATTATGAAAAAAGCAGCCTATATCCTTATCGCATGCTTCGAAGTATATTCAGCCACGTAACAGCGAATGAAAATGTAATAAACATAGAGAAAGTTAGTTTCACATTTATAATATTACTATAGCTTACCTTCAGGTAAAATAAATGTTTTTTTTTTAATATTTAAAATTTTGAAATGTAGTAGTTACGAGCGATTTTAAAACTGGTTCTCAGATTTATGTTGACTTATTTTATCGCTCCTTCTACCTATTATATTATGTGATACCTGCGACTTCGTCCACGTTAATATTTTACTTTAACCCATAGGTGATCGCACTGGTATAGTAAAATTCCCCTTTTCACCCTCTTCAGGGATGATTTCCATGTTCAAAACTTTACTATGTTCTTACCCAGGACTTAAATTGCCTCGCAACACAAGTTCAGATAGATAGATAGATAGAATACTCTTTATTTGTACACCATTCTTACAGTTAAATACAATAGATACAGTACACGTGTCAACTATATAATGTACAAATGGCGGCCTTATTGCTATATGCAATCTCTTCCAGGCAACCTTAGAATGGATTATAATCATTCGGAGAGACAGAGGTAGTTGGAGGATCACTTCAATATTTAAATGAAAACTATACTAACTTATGTTCAAATATAAAACTTGTATAAAAAACTAAACATATTTATGTACAACATATAACATACATACTAATACAAATACAGATAAACAAACATACTAACACACATACAGATAAAAATACATACATACGCATATAAATATATACAACAATACATACATACATACCATTAATATAGAAATAATAGATACTAGATAATAGAACTAAATTGATAAATAATAGTCATGAACCATTTTCTTAAAAATATTTAATGATTCCGCTAGCCTAATGTTCTTTGGCAACGCATTCCACAAGCGTACAGCTTCAACAGTGAAAGATTTGTCATAAAACCTTGTGGAATGCAATGGCATCTTCAGTCTCAAATTTTCCGATAACCTTAGATATTTGTCATGTGTGTCATGAAGGAACTTGATCCGTTCTTTGAGATAAAAAGTTGCTTTAGGATTGAATAAGATGTTATAAAGAAAAGTTAGAATGTGAGTATTCCGGCGAAAACGAATTGGAAGCCACTTGAGCTTTTGACGGAACTCAGAAACGTGATCATATTTTCGTAGCCCAAATATAAATCTTATACAAACATTTTGAAGTCGCTCAAGCTCATTAAGTTGTACTTCAGTGAGATTCAGATAGCTGACATCGGCATAGTCAATAATTGGAAGAAGAAGCGATTGTTTAACCTTAGTGTAAAATTGCGTAGCCTTCGTAGAGACCCTAAAAAGCAAAGACCTTGCGGCTGACTTCTTGCAGCTGTGTACCCCAAGATAAGGTACTATCCATATAGATTCCTAAGTTTTTGACAGTATTGCTGATTTTTAAAGTTGTGCCGTTAAACTTAATTTGGGGCAGTTATGACCAGTCAATCTTGAAACCAACATAGGACTGCCAATAACACATACCTGAGTTTTTAAGGGATTAACTTGGAGTCCATAATGTTGACTCCATTGGACAATGTGTGATAGTTCGGCATTGACTATGTTAATGGCTTCCGATAACATGTTAAGTGGAGCTTGTGTATATATCTGTAAATCCTCTGCGTATAGATGGTAGAATGAACGTAATTGTTTGGAAATGGAGTTAATAAAAATAGCGAAGAGTAAAGGAGATAGAACGCCACCCTGCGGTACACCAGCAGAAATACCACACCAAGAAGAGACCGAGTCTTCAATGCGTATACGCTGTCGGCGACCAGACAGGTAACTATGAAACCAATCAACTGTCCTTGGAGATATGCCAAGAGACAGCAATATACTAATAAGAATCTGAAAATCTATAGTTTTGAAAGCGTTACTGAAATCAAGTAATGTAAGTACTGTAATATTTCCAGCATCCATGCCTAGTCTAATATCGTCTGTGATGTGAACCAGTGCAGAAGTTGTGCTGTAACCAGGGGAAAGCCAGATTGGAAGGGGTTTAGTAGGGAATTCTTGGACAAAAAGTTACTGGGTTAGAGTGAATAAGACGTTCGAGGACTTTGGAAAGGTAAGGTGAAATGGATATTGGACGGTAATCAGAAAAGGAAGAGGGTTTTCCTTTTTTTTTCAGTTGAGCGTCTTTCCAGGCAGTTGGAAAAACACCACTTGAGAGGGAGGAATTCAGGATATTACATAAAATGGGTAGGATTTCGTCAAGGATAGGGAGTATCACGTATCGGCTGATACAGTCACTTCCTACTGCATTTGACGAAAATTCTAATATAGTCTTCTTAACATCACAATCTGACAGCTGATCAAGGACAAAAGGAGTATAGTTGGGTGTTGGGATAGAAGAAATATGTCTAAGCGTATTAGCTTTAATTGTCTTATTAAAATTAGACGAAGAAGAGAAATGTTTATTAAGTGAATCGATATCAATATTTTTAGGAATAAAGTCCTGTTGTTGTAGTTGTTAGAAGCAAACACTCACTTTCTAAAAGACAAAGTTCATCTACTTTAAATATCAGAAGCGATTAAAGTATTTATTTTAATAAGAATTCAATATGTTACAGCAAAAATTACCATTAGTAATAAAGTTTTAAATTTTATTTATGTTTCACTATTTGAGCCATAATTGCTCACACACTATGAACAAATATATGCTGTTGCTAACTTTTCTGTAGAACTATTTAAGAGCAATATTTCCACCGTATATTATCTTCGAGTAACTCTTGTATGTTCGTTTTTTTGTTTCAGATGACAAAGTTTTTTCTGCCTTACTTGACACTTATTGTTATATTTTGGCCCCATTTACGCAACATCTTTAGAAATTATAGTCTATGTATTATTCTAATGTATGAGCTATATTATTGTAAAGTTTCATATAAATCCATACACACAGGATTACAATCCTGTTGCGTGAAAGAGTAACAAACAACCATACAAACTTTTGCAATTCTAATATTATTATAGTATGTTATATATTATTATAATATTTAATTGTGGCCGAAACTAATAAACTAATTTAATTTTAAGTCACATCTGATTATTTTAAAATAAAACTGAACCGTTTAATTTTCTATAAAGTTTATGATTAGCAAGATCAAGCACTTTTAATTCTACCATTGTATTTGAATCGCTTCGTGTATTTTTCTTCGACATGAAGTTTTGCTCATTGCAAAATTGATAATAGTCTTAAAGCATTTGTTTTGATGTTTCTTTAATTTAACTCTTTCATCTTTTTGATATTAATTTTACTTTTGAGAAGGCAACTTATAGTTGCGGTTACAATGTGTGTATTGTTATAAATATTTTTGAAATAAGATGATTTCAAAATAATTGTTAAACAATATTATGAAGGAGTGATACTCAATTTGAATTAAATTTAATTGAATTCAATGATTGCCAGCTTCGAGCAACTGGCTTACCACATTCAGTTATATTTTACCTAAAAATTGTTGCAAGATTTTAAATTCGTTTTAGTGCCTAGAGCCATGTATATTATCAATTGACATAAACGACTGTTACTATGAGGCCAAATCTGAAGTCACCAAAAAAAAAAACAGCTGTTTCATAACAAATGTTCAATGCTTACTCGACTAAAATGGAGGAGTATTTCTTTTTGTAATTTTTAATTTAGCCCGTAGTAAAAACTCTGTCGCTGACGTTGTGCTTCAGGAAATGGAACTGGTCCCAGCCCAGGTTTGGTAGAACCTGCAAAGCGGCGTCCCGCCGAAAACAGGAATGTTACCAAGCATGGGCTAATGCAGCGACGATGTAACGGGATGTAACGACCAGCACATTAAAGAAATAATTTAACATTACCTCCTGGTCCTTCAAAAGAGTAATTGCTGATGCGAAGTCGGCCCACATCGGCAGAATTGGCGAGAGACTAGTGAGTCTCCCTACCGGAACTCGTGCATTCTGGTCTCTTGCCAAAGCTGTCCAGGGGAACTTTTGTAAGCCATCCCTTCCACCTCTGCACATAGGAGATATTTTTTTTTATGCTATAGGGGGCAGACGAGCAGACTGGTCACCTGATGGTAAGTGACTACCGCCGCCCATGGACACCCGCAACTCAAGGATCACAAGTGCGTTGCCGGCCTTTTAGGTAGGAGTACGCTCTTTTCTTGAAGGTTTGAATTTCGTATCGGTTCGGAAATACGGCGACAATTTGTTCCCTAAGCTGGTTGTGAGAGGCAAAAAGGTTCTGGAGAAGCGCACAGTGGTGGAGTGCCAGTCGTCCAGGTGATGGGGATGGATATTTTGTCGTGTAGGACGATGGCGGAAACCAGCAGCCGGTATAAGTCCGAACAATTCCTCTGAACACTCCCCATGATACAAGCGATAGAGGATGCAGAGGGAAGCTACATCTCTACGCAACGCCAAGGTGTCAAGTCGATCAGAAATATCTTGGCAGTCGATGATGCGAGTCGCTCTCCGTTGAATGCGGTCAAGAGGGAGAAGTTGGTACTGGGGTGCACCTACATAGAGATGAGAACAGTATTCCATGTGCAGCCGAACCTGCGCCTTGATGTGATGTGTGACCGCGAAACTGGACTTCGGTTGATATATCGACGCCAAGGATTCCGATACTGGCTGATGCAGTTAGGGAAGTGCTCTCAAGTTGAGGTGATACGACCAATGGCATCTTTTTAGCGGTGAACGCGCAAACCTGTGTCTTTGTGGGGTTAAACTGGACTAGGTTAAGTCGACCCCAATCTGAAACTTTTGATAAAGAAGTTTCGATTTCAGACACGTTGGCCCACGACGCTAAAGAAAAAGCAGATCTCATGGGCAAACTCTTTGCGTCCAACTTGACTCTGGACGACGGGGGTAACGCGCCGCCGACCATGCTGCAGTGCGAGAGCCGCATGCCGGAAATCCGGTTTACACAAAGGGTAGTGCGTAAAGTGCTTCTTTCCCTCGACGTTCTTAAGTCGAGTGGGCCCGATAGAATCTCTCCTATCATGCTGAAGACGTGTGCTCCAGAGTTGGCACCGGTTTTAACGCGCCTTTATCGGCTTTCCTCCTCTCTTGGCGTAGTCCCGAACTCATGGAAGACAGCTCTAGTGCACCCAATCCCTAAAAAAGAGATCACTCAAATCCGACAAACTACAGACCCATAGCCATCACCTCCTTGTTCTCCAAGATAATGGAATGTATTGTTAACTACCAGCTGCTCCGGTACTTATAAGACCACCAGCTCCTCAATAATCGACAATACGGCTTCCGTCGGGGTCGTGCAGCTGGTGATCTTCTCGTTTACTTGACTTACCGGTGGGCACAGGCGATCGAGACCAAGGGGGAAGCGTTGGCCGTTAGTTTGGACGTGGCGAAGGCCTTCTATCGGGTCTGGCACAAAGCGCTCCTTGCGAAGCTTTCTTCCTATGGGCTTCCCGAGAAATAGTGCAATTGGCTCACCAGTTTTCTTACAGACAGAAGTATCAAGGTCGTTGTTGACGGTGCATGCTCCGACTAAAAGCCTGTTAATTCTGGTGTCCCACAAGGCTGTGTGCTATCACCCACGCTGTTTCTTCTGCATATCAAAGACATGCTGCAGATTAGCAGTATCCGTTGCTATGCGGACGATAGCACAAGTGATGCCCTCTACACCGGCCGCGCTAACATTTCTCGGGTAAACGTCATCGAAAGCTGATCCAAACTTGTCTGTCTGAAATCGAAACTTCTTTATCAAAAGTTTCAGATTGGGGTCGACTTAACCTAGTCCAGTTTAACCCCACGAAGACACAGGTTTGCGCGTTTACCGCAAAAAAGATACCATTGGTCGTATCACCTCAAATTGAGAGCACTTCCCTAACTGTATCAGCCGGTATCGGAATCCTTGGCGTCGATATATCAAGCGAAGTCCAGTTTCGCGGTCACTTAGAGAGTAAGGCCATATTAGCCTCGAAGAAGCTTGGTGTGCTAAACAGATCGGATCAGTATTTTACTCCGACCCACCGCCTGCAACTTTATAAGGCGCAGGTTCGGCCGCACATGGAATACTGTTGTCATCCCTATGCAGGTGCACCTCAGTACCAGCTTCTCCCTCTTGACCGCATTCAACGGAAAGCGACTCGCATCATCGACTGCCAAGATATTTCTGATCGACTTGCCGCCTTGGCGTTGCGTAAAAATGTAGCTTCACTCTGCATCCTCTATCGCTTGTATCATGGGGAGTGTTCAGAGGAATTGTTCGGAATTATACCGGCTGCAGGTTTCCGTCATCGTCCTACGCGACAAAATATCCATCCCCATCACCTGGACGATTGGCACTCCACCACTGTGCGCTTCTCCAGAAGCTTTTTGCCTCGCACAACCAGCTTATGGAACAAATTATCGCCTGCCGTATTTCAAAACCGATACGACCTTAAAACCTTCAAGAAAAGAGCGTATTCCTACCTAAAAGGCCGGCAACGAACTTGTGACTCTTGAGTTGCGGGTGTCCATGGGCGGCGGTAGTCACTTACCATCAGGTGACCCGTCTGCTCGTTTGCCCCCTATCGCATAAAAAAAAAAGTTGTCCACTTTGATCGGTAGAACACAATGACTTTTGGCCCCAAAAGCGAATTAGTGATTCAAGGTGTTTTTGAAGGAATTAAAGTACCTACCGCTCATAAAATAAATACAAAGTTAAAAAATATTTAAAAAAGTATTTAATCTTAAATATCAAAAGATAGCTAATATGATGATTCTAATTTTCATCCAACATAGCGTGAAAGCATTTCATGGAATTTTTATTCTTTATTTTATTCTATTGTTGAATTATCTTGACCCGTATTTTTTTAGAGGTATTTAATTTGGGAATACCGATACCGGCCTTTACCGAATATTAAATATAATAGAGGTATAAATATGAAGTTCCCATTTTACGTATCGACCACTTTTTCGATTAAAATTAATCGCGCATATTCTAAGATTTCAGAGTGAACCTTTTGCCCAAATTTGAAAAATATTTAACATTCAATTGTTTGACTGTCAATTGCTTTTTCAATCGGTTTTTACAGCAAGGTTTTTTTTATATATGTTAAGACTTGGAACTGACGCAGCAGAAACAGCTCATGGTATCAATGGTATGTTTGGAGAAGATTCAGGTAGTGAACGCATCGTGCAGTATTGGTTTAATCGACTTCGTAGCGGAAACTTAAACTTGAAGTATAAACCCCCAGGAATACCAGCCACTAAGGTCATTTGCGAAATTTAATGCAACAGATAAAGCTGATCCGTACCGAATTACTACAGAATTAGGTTAGGTGTTTGTATCTAACGGTAAGCTAAAAAGCTTGTAGCTTTCAGATGTCTGCTGTATAGAAATTCAAACAATGATGAAATGAATGAACTGAAGTCATAGCGAGACAGTCGCGCTTCGTCAACCAATCTTCACCACTATTGCTCTATGATAACGGAAGACCTCACACTGCTCTTGAATCCGTTTTAACACAACAGGTCCGTAGTCACGGTTGGTAAAAACGGCCAACCATCCGTCATTCTCATGTGATCCTACATGTGATCTACATATCGATATCGATTGGTTAACCACATAATTGCATTTAGTTTTTTTTTTGTTTTTTTTATAAGCCTACCGTAGTGACTCCACTTTGCCTGATGGAAAGCAATAAGTGGAGTCTAAGAGTGGTAGTCACCATCCTCATTGCATGTCTAGTCAATGCAGTATAGTGACCCACACTATGGTAGCCTGGTGATATGCTTTTTCATACACACTTAAAAAACCCGGGATCAAAGTGGTAAGGAAACACGTACGCTGGTAGTGAATTCCACGCTTTCACCGATCGGCACAGGAAAGGAGAGCCAACCGTTTAGTTCGGGATTGTATATTTTCGACTCTCAAACGATGGCCAGCACGTGTAGTCGTGTAGAGGAAAGGAGAAAAAATAAATCTTAAACATAATAATAATAAGCCCATAATATCGTTATCTAATAGTTTTGTTAATGTACAATACTTACTTTATTTGCGATTTTTGGAGTATAATAAATACCTCAGCGGTTTTTGGAGTTACCTAACTATTTAGAGTAAGGTAGTAGGTAGGTAGGTAGAGAAAGGTAGGTAACGCCTACATATCTCGTTACATAAACTGGAATTCACTGGTTTGCCATTTATAGTATTCGATTTATAAAAATCATTCTACAGGTGTTATTTTATACAGTGTGGAATTTATTTATAGTAATTTTCATACATTTATGTAACGTTTTTTACCAAGAAGATTAATACTATTTGTTTTGCTTATACATACATACATATAGGGTATAGACAAGATCACAAAAGCTATCCAATTATTTCCGAGAGATATAAAAAAGTTAGTCAATATATGCATCTGCTAAGAAATAATATTGCGGTTAGTATAGTTATTCATATAAAGATAGTACTGCTCCTTATACAAACTTAACTTGTCGTCAGTTGGCTGAAGTCCAAACATTGGCATGTTGTTAGATCGTGAATGTGGGTGAAAAATTCAACTGCAAAGGATAATTCAACGACAGAAAACTTACTTCGTAGTATATCTTTTTTACGGTCTAGTTAAGTTAGATTAATAACTTTCGTGATATACATTCATATTTATTTAAATATACGGTTTTACTCACGTGTGTATTTCGGGGATGCCCGACTAGTTTCAGTCTCGACAGGAGACCTTTCTCAAGCAGTGAGACGTCCAACCGCGACGGTACCGGACATCACACTGAGTAAACGACGTTTGCATCTGTATTTATCTTCTCTTTCGGACCTAGTGGACGACGATGGTTGCGATGCGGTCTCGAGGCGGGCGGCAGTGACAGTGATCACTGTCTCTGTTAAAGCACGGGTGACGGCTTTTTATTTTGCTTCACGTACTTTCCACGGCTCGAGATACTTTTGTTTTGCAGGTATTGTCATAGTATGTACTGAGCCGTCTTGCACACGTCGTCGTCGTCATAGTCGTCGTCGTCAACGACGGCCGACCTGTCACTGTCCATGTTTTTCACACTATGTGTTCCTGAAGTCTGGTTACGATACTGCATCGAGTCTCTCCCACATATCACAAGCCACATCACGTGGGAGCGAGTAGACGCCGAGGGTCCCTAGTGGGTCAACGTCCTTCGGTGAGCGCAGTAGTCCACTTAGCTGTCCAGGTGGGCGGAAGATTTTTCTCATTTTGAACTTTGTTCTTAATATCCGCCCGATCTTATCGGCTACTCCGCAAATATATGGGAGAAACACGGGGTTCCTCACTGCACCAAGCGTCCGTCGGTTGACAACCTCACTCGGTTTCCGGATAGCGTTATATTGAAGAAAAAAAAAATTCTAAACCTTTATAAATTAAGAATTTAACTTCTTGCAATGTATCATGACAGCGCATATATTTTTTAAAGTTAATTTAAATTAAATGCATGCAAATGGGTACCTTAAACAAATGTTGTAATAAATTTCCCTATATACTATTTATACCTAAGATAAATGTTACGCCACATGTATTTAGTAAAATGATGTAAAATATATGTTATACACATGAGATAGTTCCCATCATCAGTTATTTACAATACAAAAGTAATCCCGTATTAGATCCAGCAAAATTACTTTAATACAATTTATTGTAAATGGATATTGTTAGGACTAAAAAGATAAGGATTGGCAAAATAAATAGTTTCTCTCGTTAGCATGAAAATTGGAAAAGTTGCAAGGAAAATCGCACTACATTAGCTGAGTAACGCTCAATGTAAAGCAACTCAATGCAGCAATGTAAGCTGAGCAAGATGTACCCAAGTATCAAGACGCTGAATAATTAGATTAATAAAGAAACAACAAATTTGACTTTCGTTACTTCTTTAAGGTATATGAATGTTCATATACCTAAAAGAAGTATCCTTATCCGACAAGCTTAACAAAACTTTTAAATTGGTTTTTGTAATGTTCATATATCATGTACTTACGAACAAAATTTATTCTTCTAGTGTGCAGAATTAATAATATGTACCTACTGCAGTTTAAATTTTGTAAACTGTAAAGCCTAACTTTTTATCTTCGTCCTAAGATCTTGGTTACCCTCATACGAATAAAGCCGATGCCATTTTTGCAAAAGTAGAGCAAGATCTGCATATTAGTAGTTACGACATAGCCGAAGATCTGAAGTATGACCAGAAACCGTTTTGACCCATTTTAAAAAGTCTGGCTATACCAAAAAAATCTCGATGTTTGGGCGCAACACGAGCTCACTGAAAGAAACCTAATGAATCGTGTACTCATTTGCGAGTCTCTATTGAAACGTTATAAAACCGAACCATTTTTGAAAACATCGATCACTGGTGATAAAAAGTGGATCATATACAACAAGAACATGTGCATAAGATCATGGTCAAAAAGTACTCCAGCTCCGCAAACTGTAGCGAAACCCGGATTAACACGCTGTTAGGCGATGCTGTGTATATGGTCAGATTGGAAGAGCATCGTTCATTATGAGCTTTAACCGCTTGGCACGACTATTGGTTTTGATCTCTTCTGCCAATAACTTATCAGACAAGAAACGGCAGGAATTGATCAACAGAAAAGAGTGGTCTTTCATCATGATAACACCAGATCACACACGTCTTTGGCCACGTTTGGAAGTGTTAATGCACCCATGATATAGTCCTGACCTTGCAACCTCAGACTTCACCTGTTTTGGTCTCTCCGAAATTCTTTGGGTATAAAACCAAGCCAACTTATGAGCAATGCACTAAAGAGACCGAAACAAGATTGATAATAAAACTAAATTGAAATCATCATCATCCATCATTTTTTACGTGGTAGAGCCATGCTTAGGCACGAATGGGCCGGCTCGATCGGTGCGATACCACGGCCTCACAGAAAACCGGTTGTGAAGTAACGCATGCGTTGCATTTCCCCGAAATGAGTGAGGTTTCCGGAGGCCCAACTCCCCCTCTCCTCTTTCCTCTCCCCTCATCCCCCCTCTAATCTTTCCCATCTCCTCATCCCAACTCTTTTCTTTCTCCACCCCGCATCCCCCTATCCCTCATTACCCTGAAGGCGGGAAGCGCACTTACGATTCTTGAGTTGCAGGTGTCCATGGACGGCGGTTGTCACTTACCATCAGGTGACCCGTCTGTTCGTCTGCCCCCTATTGAAAAATAATAAAAAAAAAATTAACTCTACATCGATTTACCAGACTATATTATTTAAAAAATATCCGTGTAAAGATTGCCGTCACAAACTAAGCCACTTTTAGGATATAAGTATACTAAAAATACAATAAAATACAATTTGAATACATTGATAACTAATTTATTATTCATTTTTTTTACAACTCCCGCACTACGATTAATTCCTGCTATTTAAATATAATGTATGACTTCTGTAATCTGCTTTAAATTTTCTTCATTTCAATACCTACTTGATAGGATTGGTGAAAAAAAAAAAAAACGGTTTACGAAATTAGCTCAAAAATTATTCACTTTTTTAAAACATCTATTTAAGGACACTTGGCTTTTTGAGACGAATCTAACGATACCTTAAGAGTCGAAATCCATACAACATTTGTAAAACATAGGTAAATAAATCTATATTTAAGAATTAAAACGTATTTGTATTTGTAACTTAATATACAGTTTTTAGAAAATAATTCTGATAAATATTATTAAGGACAACTAATTTGTGACAAGTCACAACGTCTTAGCAACGAACGGTGCCAGTATGAAGTGCGGCTAAATTATAGTAGATTTGTTGAACCGTTTTATTTTCAGAATTTCAAGCAGAACAGTATCTGTAGCAAAACAAATAGCTGTTGGTGCTGAAATTTATTCTGTAATTAAAGGATTATTCAGTGAAGTGTACTTGAAGTCTGTATTGTGTGGTCGAGAAAACATGAAGAAAGTTTTTTTTTACAAATACTGCTTTACAATAACAACTTTATTTTTAAAATAATATATAATGATTATTATAATAAATCTGTTCCTTGAAATATCTGATCCTGGTCATTTCAATGCGGTTTTCTTTACTGCAACAGGGAAATAATTTTAATTTGACATGCGGAATATTAAATAGCAGTTTCAGTTCATACATGAAGTAGTTTGTTGCCCATATCAATCCATTATCTTTTGTGTGAAGTACTATACATTCATATCAAAGACCATTATACCTCTATAAATCAGCATGGTAAAAAGACGAGGTTTTGTAAAATGTAAGCGTGCGTCCGTACAATGCAAACTAGTTGAGTTGGTTAATTTTCTGGAATATTCGTATTAGTATAATACTCTTAAATATAATCTGCATATTTTCTTTTATATTTATGTGTTAACATAAATGATTGTTATTATAATCTTATCGTGGTAGAGCCATTACGCATGTATGGACCGGCTCGACCGGTGTTATACCACGACCTCACAGAGAAAATTGACATTCTGCATTACTGAGGTTTCCGGAGGCCCAACTCTCCTCTTTCCCCTTCTTGCATTCCCCATATCTCGGTTGTAGTACAAGGCCGTGTGTGAGTTGTGTCAAGTTATTATGAAGTTATTATTATTGCTTATACGGATGGTTTGGGGAGTATAAGCAATACTCGTAACTACACCAATTTAGGGTTGCACGCATTTAAAAGAATGTCATGTGTTTGTACATCACAAAGACTAACAGCGTTTTATGAGTAGCGTATATTGTGGCTGGTACTTACTCCCGAGCCAGGACACCATTTGCCTTTTAAAGACTACACACACATGACATTCTTTTTAATGGGTGCAACCCCGAATTGGTTTAGCTATTGCTTAGCAACTTACTGTATTAATTGTTGTCATCATATTTAAAATCAGTTCGCTTTAACAATCGCCTAGCAATGAGCGTGTCGCGAGTTACATCTATCATTATCATAATATCATATCATTATCATTTATCAATCAGAATAATCTATCAGAATAATCATAATAATCAATTTTATTGATTACTGATTATCCTTTCATCTATGACCCCGGTGTACGTAGCGTAAAAAGAAACCTAAAACTTCCAGGCCTGCCGTATTTTCCTATGACAGTAAGTACAATTTGATATTGAAAAATTTTATACCTGCCTACATAGTAAACTTTTACTTTGTTTGATAACGTTATCTAAAAATCTTATAGTTTCTATATTACTCCCCATATACTCAACTCACTCCTTACTCAACGAAATTCTTAAAGTTGTTCAGGCACTAGTCAATAACACAAAATTGCTAAGTTGTTGGAAATATCAAAAAATAAAAATAACTTACACGGGTTTCATAGTACTATTTGTGAATTGGGTATAATTTAATTTTTATTCAGAACTAAACGTCATGTGAAGCAAGTTCACAGCGCACTGAAATGACATTTGATGAAATAATTACAAATCAAGACTAGAATTTTAATTTTGAGACTTTAATTAATTGCTTTCATATATTGAAACAAATTGGACTAGAATATTTGATATAAAGTCGTTTAATTTTATAGGTATATACAGCACTTGTCATGATGCAAGAACCATTATAATAGTGATAGTAGGTATAACCACATAGGGCCACACGTCACATCTAGTCATTCAAGTCAACCGCTCCTATCCGCATTTCACCTGCTAAGTAACGAACAAGGCTGTGATGTGATTGCTCGCCGAAGCGCACTGGCCACCGTTTAAGCCTAAATCAATCAATCACGGCTGTTTCTTGAACAGTCGGGTAAATTAACCGACTTTAACAAATAGTGAAAGATAAGGTAAAATATAAGGTTACTCTTACTCTTTATGTACATATGTATATCTCCTTACCCCTTCAAAGCGTAGAGGCGAGGTCCTTTATTATAAAATGGTGAAAACAATACAAAGACAAACATAGACTTACAACAGTTGTTAGTTATTGAAGAGTTCTATTGTTTACCTTCTCAGGTCTAAATCAGATCTTAATATATTACATACAAAAATCTTCCCTTAAATATGAGTATTTATTCGTTTTTCCCACGATAGAGTAAGTAAATCGCGATTAAACTAAGTTATAATGCTACACAAAATTGTATACAAAAATTTCTTAATTTAATTTGTGCAAATGTCAGCAAATGAAATATCATTTAGGAAGAAAGTATTCTGAAAATTGCTAATTTATTTACTATGGTATAGGAAGCAAAAGAATAGATTTGGGTCTTGGGTCATCTGATAATGGGCATCGACTATGAACACCTGCAGCTCAAGAGTCGAAAATGCCTGATTTTCACAACAGTAAAGAAGAATGCTTCTTAGTAAACTTCTAAATTACACTTTGCTGCAGAAGCTCATTAGTTTTACTATACCAACAAGGCTGTTCATATAAATACATATAAAGGCATATACGGCATCCTGTCTTTTGTATCCTAGCCTGCCATGTTAGGGTGGATTCACAATATAATGTCGGTCCGACCTCGTTGTTGTAAAGTCTCATCTCTTATTTTACAATCTAACTTAGTTTTGATTTACAATAAACGAAGGGGGATGCAATTGCCCCAACAACAAAATTAACTTGAACAAAATATTGAAATGCTAGTAATTTATTGGGCCCGAAGAAAAATTACTGCAACATTGATCATTACTCAATGGGATTCAACCCTAACTTGACTGTTACAGATAGTAGAGTAAAACATGCATTGTTTTGTATTTGTTATTATTTTACCAGACCGAGATCGGATCGAGAATGAACAGTAATCGACATAATAATATGAATCTAACGTTAGTCGCAAATTACAAACATGCGAAATTTAAATATGCGATAATTATTCTACATTCGTGCATTCCGACTTTATTATGATGATTTATCTGTAATACATTTGAGACCAGCATATCAATTATTTTTAATAAAATGCTAACAATAAAATATATATTTATGCAGCCCTTGTCATCGCGATCCCTTTGCGATAAATTATCAAGTCTATTAAAACTACAAACAATTGCCGTATAAATAACAATGTGAAACCCTATGCAAAATATCTGTAATTAAATAATATATAATTTAATATCCCTATGCAAAATATATATAATCAACCAGCGGACTCGACAGACGTTGTCCTGAAATTGCAGTATAGGTAAATAACCTAGATACCGACTGTAGCGCCAGCGCTGATTTGTGAATCTAAACCATCCAGAGTGCCACCCAAACGCATACGAAAAAAATCATTCGAATCGTTCCAGCCTTTTACTGTCATGCTTGCCACCATAAACACGTAATATTTATACATTATATTTATGTACATTTTTAGTGAAATAATACATATGTTTTCCAGTTGTCTGGTTACTATATAGTACAGGTTTTGTCTATTTTAGGAGCAAGCAGTAAAGTTATTACTATTTTAGTTTTCATATTGTCACAAAACAATAACTATCTCTGATCACAAATATTATTCTTTTTTAAGCAGCTATACCAATTATGTTTATCAGTCCCGTATTAATAATCACAACTTCGAAGTACTGGTAGTACTTCTCCTTGTCAGTATTGAACAAGGTCGATAAGTACAACTAGTCCACTGTAACGTACCTACTCCTGAGACAGTGAACCCCCTTTTATGGTATCTTCACTATGTTCACTCCTATGAATTTTGAGAAACATGCCATCTAAAACATGGGTTCGGTTTCAGTTTTTTTTTTTACCTATAATTGGTATAAAAACATCTTAGGCCCTAATTAGTTCTGTTTAAAATACTTATAACTTTTTCTGAAATAAGTCATATAACAAATAATAGGGCATTCACTTCGCAATTCATAATCACAAAATTTAAAATCGTGTATCCAAAAATATCTTCAAAACACAAACTCGCTCTTATCGTCTTTAGTGGATGTGAACCCAATTACTCTACTCCCGATTCACATTATGTACTATATCTAAAAGCATCCTGGTGTAAAGTCGTCATAGAATATTAAAGGAAAATTTCGACTATAGTCAGCGTTACATTTTATAGAGACACAAATGGTAAATTGTCCGCTTCGGTTGCCATCGTCGACGCAGTTAAATGGAACGCTTGAATAAAGTAGATACTTACTGTTACTATGTAGAACATTTTGTATGAGAAAGAAAATGTTCGCTCAGTTCAGGTGTGCATCTAAAAGGACAGATAGTATTGTTTAATAGAATTTATATATCATCATCCTAGCAATAATATTGAATGAAACTAATATATATATGTAGAAAGTATTAATTTAAGCAGGAGCCATTTTAATATTGCCATTTAGTACTTTGTTTACCGCTGTGTGGTTTGTAAAATGGCACGTCGGACGCCGAGGACGTCCATGAAAAAAAATTTAGGAATTTATGAAGGCAAATTGACAATAGCATAAGTAAAAATATAGTTTTTACCTCTTTTTTTTTGTGTTTAACAATTATCTTGTTTTTTCTTGTCGTGAACGGAACAACGTAAACAGAACTACTGATAAAATATCTAATAAAGTTCGTTACTTCGCTAAAACGTAAACAAAATTTCGGTTTGTAGTTAGGGTTCAATCACATTTTGTAAGATTTTAGTCTGTGTTCGAAGGATATTTCAAAATTAAGTTTATTTACCTCCACTTAAGTCACTTTAACTGAACCACTTAAGTAAATACCTGCACTCTCTGCTCCCTTAGCTATTAGTTACTGAATTTTCTAAAGGTATGCATAATTGCTTCAAAAGTAATTTCTACTACAGGGGGGTATGTTTTTTTTTTTAATTATTCTTTAACTTTCTATATTCTTATAAGATTTTGATACTATTCTGTACGATTCAGCAATTAGTTTGAAAATAATAGAAAGATGTTAAAAACTTATATTGATCATAAACTTAAAGTACAATCCGAAATCGCTTACCACTTTTATCCTCCGTAAACGCTTTAAGATATCAAAGCAAACCGCGTGCTTTGAGGATGCCGGCGATTTCTTTATAAGCGCGGTCTTGTCAAGCATGCCTACAGAGCAGCTTTCGGATAATTTCTCACAGTATTTTTATTTTTTTTATTTTCTTTCACACGGCTGCTTGACCACTGCCGTTAGACCTTTAGAGCTATGCCTGCTGGAATATGAGTTGTCAAATCTATACACTATTATACACTATAATATTCTTTTCTATAAGGGAATATTTGTTTTTATTTTCTTTATAAAAACCTTTTGCCGAACGCTGATGCTAATCATATGATTATAACCGACAGTCCAAAATATAAACAAATAAAGGAGCTTCAAATAAACATATATGCAGATGTAATTAATACATGCATTTGAATCACACACACACACACACACACACACAATTCAATCAATCACATGATCAATTAATAGCCGCGCCGACTTCTTGTCTTCTCGTCTTATAAGTATTAGGTTGGCAACTAATAAGCCCGCCATCTTTGTACACAAATTGATGTAGTTTTTCACGAGTCGCTTTTGCTGCATGTCGTCGAGTATTATCGTGCAAGAAGTATACTTTATTTTGATTTTTCGGTTATCTCGCTGCTACTTTATCCAGTTGGTCACAATAAATTCATATTGACCGTGACTGTAGTGTTAGATGGCAACAGCTCCCAGTATATTATTCCGTTTATTCCCCACCACACACTTAAAAGAAGTTTTTTACTCGTGTCAGATTTTGGCGTCGGTACTCCTGCTTCTCCAGGTCCAAGCCACTGGCGCTTATGCGAAAAATTTAAGTACATAATCCACTTTTCATTCCCCGTAATTACATCCCTCAGCCACTCATTGGTACGACGATAACTAAGTAGTTAGTATGTATGTACCTATTGGCTATTGTACTATTCTATAGTGAAAAATAAGTAGTTCATTTAAAATTACTAAAGTAAATAATCAATAAAATCGTAGGGGGTATATTAAAAAAAAATACAATTTACCCTTATATGATATATGTATATAGACTCCTTTGAATTTTGAAAAACATGCCACCTAAAATATGGGTTTGGTTTCAGTAGACACTTCTGGGTAAAAACGGCACTGAACCTAAAACAGGTTTTTTTTTACCTATAATTGGTATAAAAACATCTTAGACCATAATTAGTTTTGTTTAAAATACTCATAATTCTTTCTTAAACTACACATAAAACAAATAATAAGGCATTCACTTCGCAATTCATCAATTCATCAAATCAATAAAAAAATACAATTTACACCATGTCGTAAAATACGAGATCAATGCGGAATTATTATCCGATTTAAATATTTATGATATATTTCTATACAGTCTTGTAGAATGTAAAAATAACAATCAATATGTATGTATGTATAGTACCGTAGATGGATGGAACACAAAGTATTGACTATTGAAGTCGAGAACTGCGAGTAATTGCCAATAAAAAAGGTTTATGAGGCTCAGGCGCTGAATATTTGATACTTATGCCATGATTGTATACAAAATCACACTAGAAGTGTAGACGGTTTTCAAAATATCCCCCAATAGTCCCAAAAAGCCATCAAATAATAAGATAGCCACACAATACAATTTTTAAGGGAGGAATAAACGCATGCTGTTTGAACATGATCGATAAAATGACCGCACACTTAAAATCACAGTACCTTTACGCTATAAATTATCATAATTTGATTCCATCGGTAAATTGACAGAACTGAATTGTTACTCAAAGCTGTTTTACCTCCATGGTCTTTTGAACTAAGCGTAGTTCAAGAACTACACACCAAACTACCATTATTTTTACAACAACATAACCTGACGTGCTGATGAAATTGAAACGATGTTTGTCTTATGTGATTAAACAGAGCTTGTACTATGGTAAACAGACAGCTGGTAAACATACTTATATTATTAAATACATACATATATAATAGATAAATTTGTTCTGTATCTTAAAGTTGCACTAGGATACAGAGCAAATAATCATGCTCATCACGCAAATATTTGTCCTGGGTGGTAATTGAACCTACTACCTTTTGCGTAGCAGCCAAAATCACTACGCGAGCGCAAAATGCAATAAGGTATATTAAATAAAGGAAAGCTCAATTCGATTCTTGATTCCAGTCTGTTCTTCAAGTAAGAACAGCTCTTTCAATTAAAAATCAATTATATATAATGGACTCGCTTAAAAATCTCATTTGATTTAATCTTAAGGTAGTAGAGCCACGCTGACTTCAGCAGGAATGGGCCGGCTCGACCGGGGCAGTACTACCCGCTCACAGAAAACCAGCCTAAAGCGACAACATTCGTGCTGTCATCTTTCGCTGGTGAGTGAGTGCGCCGGAGGCCCAATGATGCAGGGGTGACAGTTATCGTGGTATGTGTGTGAGCAGGGGAGTGCTCGTAGAATCATTGTAAGGGTGGCATGGATCGAACCGTCGGCCAGGGAGACCCGTAGAAACAAACGGTGGTGCCGCTGGCCGCCCGCGGCATAGAGAGGGGCCCAACCACGGCTAACCCCCCTGGGAGGCTGCCCCGTCAGGTCGCGCATAATCCACGGAGTGGCTCGTCGTGCCGGTTGGTGACCGGACGGTGGGACCCGGCGTCCATTTCCGGGAGGGTACGGGGGCCCTTCCGTCCGGCGGTTCGGTCTCCGCCATGCCTCACCGTTACATGATGACACAGTATTTTCAGTCTCAGTTTACACAGTCACGATGACTGTCATGCCTTTTACGCCCCCTTTACCAACTCTTATCATGGCAGTACAAAAAAAGAAAAATGGTCCAACAGCGGCATCCTCCTCTCCCACCAACCCGCTTTTTGAGGTGGAGTTCACTAACATACGTGGACTCCATGCAAAACTCAGAGCCGTACACCAGCACCTTGAGACGGCTCGGCCGGCCATGCTTTTTCTTACGGAGACACAAATACGCCGCCCTGCCGACACGGCATATCTCTACTATCCCGGCTACGTTCTAGAGGAGTGCTTCCTCGCGAGGGCTAGGGTATGTCTTTTCGTCAGGGCGGATGTTTGTTGTCGCCGTCTGCACTGCCTAGAAGACGCATCCTTCTCCATCCTTTGGCTTCACGTGGATTTTGGCTCTATGAGCCGGATCTACGTTTGCCTTTATCGGTCCCATTCCGGAGACTCCGAGACAAATCGACTCTTTGACTACATGAGTCACGCAACGGACAAAGCGCAGGAGCAGTTCCCGACCGCCGAACTGGTGTTTTTGGGAGACTTTAATGCCCACCATGACTTCTGGCTGGGATCTTCCAGAACGGACCACGCTGGTCGAACTGCCCACGCATTCGCTCTAACGCATGACCTTACCCAACTGGTACTCCAGCCCACCAGGATACCAGACATATCGGGTCAAGCGCCCTCTTTGCTAGACCTTCTGCTGACGAGTCACCCAGCGCAGTACAGTGTAACGGTTCACGCCCCTCTGGGATCCTCCGACCACTGCCTGGTGTCCACCTCGGTGCCTCTTGTTGCCCCACCACGGCCTGTGGTAACAAGGCGACGGTTATGGCACTACTCGTCAGCAGACTGGGATGGAATGCGGGATTATTTTGCATCCATCCCGTGGGCTCAACGCTGCTTTAAAGACAGGGATCTGTCGCAAAGTGCGTCTGCCGTGGCTGACGAAATCACTGTCGGTATGGAGTACTATATCCCCTACAGTGAAGTCGCCAGCACAAAGACCCGTCCCTGGTTCAATCGCGAGTGCACCCGTGCTGCCGCTCAAAAGCAGTCAGCCTACCGAGCATGGATCAGGGCCCGCGCTCATTGTGACCCAGACGTTGACCGCCTAAAAGCAGCGTTTAACAAAGCCACTAAGGAATGCAAGAGGGCTTACATCAGAGCTGATGCCCAGCGCATTGCACGGTTTGGTCAAGAACTCGTCGCATACCCTACGGGTAGCCGTAAGTTTTGGCGATTGGCCAAAGCCGTGTAGTCCAACTACTGCCAGCCTTCGCTTCCACCGCTGAAGTACCCTGACGGATCACTGGCCCACGAGCCGCAAGAGAAAGTGAAACTACTTGCTGACCTCTTTGCGGCTAACTCCCGAATCGACGACCGTGGCGCTCACTCGCCCACCATTGCATCTTGCGACTCCGCAATGCGGGATATTCGTATCCGGCAGAGGGATGTCCGTGCGGAGCTTCGGTCACTCCATGTTCAGAAAGCCAGTGGACCCGATGGTATTCCGGCGGTGGTTCTTAAAAACTGTGCACCAGAGTTGTCTCCTGTACTGACGCGCCTGTATCGCCTGTCCTATTCCTCGGGAATTGTTCCGGAGGCCTGGAGAGAGGCGAACGTCCAACCCATTCCCAAAAAAGGCGACCGCTCCGATCCAGCTAATTACCGTCCTATAGCCGTCACCTCCATACTCTGTAAGGTGCTCGAGCGGATAATCAACACCCAATTAATCCGCCACCTAGAGGATCACTCCTTGTTAAATGATCGGCAATATGGTTTTAGGCCGAACCGATCCACGGGTGATCTTCTAGCGTACGTCACAGACCTTTGGGGTGAGGCTATGGATAGGCATGGGGAGTCCTTGGCCATCAGCCTCGACATTGCCAAGGCCTTCGATAGGGTCTGGCATCGCTCGCTTCTCTCTAAACTTCCTGCATTTGGTCTGCCATCTCAGCTATGCAACTGGGTTGCTGCCTTCCTCCCCAAGCGCCGCATTAGGGTTCTCTGTGACGGCGCGGCCTCTGACTTCCAGGAGGTTAGCGCTGGTGTACCTCAGGGCTCCGTCCTATCGCCCACGCTGTTCCTTCTGCATATCAATGATATGTTGGCTCTTGGCAACATACATTGTTATGCAGACGACAGCACAGTACACGGGCGATACTTGGGACATCCTGCTGCCAAGCTAGGGCTTCTCTCAATGGGGTTGTGAGAATCTGGTCGAGTTCAGCGCCAAGAAAACACAGGCGTTTTCAAACAAAAAGTCTCCATTCCTTCCCCTTCCTACTCTTCAGAACACTCAACTGCCACTACAGGATAGGCTTAGTATACTGGGTATGGACATCTGTTGGGATCTCAATCCGCGTGATTACATCGAGAGCGTCACTAAGGCGGCCTCGCGGAAGCTCGGTGTATTGAACAAGGTGAGACGGTTCTTCTCGCCCGAGCATCTGTGTCTTTTATATAAGACCCAGGTTCGCTCCTGCGTGGAGTACTGCTCTCATCTATGGGATAGCTATGCGCAGTATCTGCTTGACGCTCTCGATCGGTTGCAGCGACGCGCAGTCCGTATTATAGACTGTCCTAAGGTCACCCAGTCTCTTGAGCCCCTGCAGTTGCGAAGAGATGTCGCCTCTATGGCAGTTCTCTATCGCCTACATCATGGGGAGTGTTCTGACGAGCTCTTCCAATTGGTCCCACCTTCTCCCTTCCTCTACAGGACTACACGTGCTGGCCTGAGGAGTCACCGTTTGCGAGTCGAAGATATGCGATCCCGAACGAAACGGTTTGGCTCTTCTTTCCTGTGCCGATCAGTGAAAGCCTGCAATTCCCTACCAGCGCACGTGTTTCCTTCCCAATTTGATCCCGGGTCTTTTAAGCGGGGCGTGAAAAAATCTCACCAGGCCGCCATAGTGTGGGTCACCATGCTGCATTGACTAGACATGCAATGAGGATGGTTACCACCACTCTTGGACTCCATTTATTGCATACCATCAGGCAAAGTGGAGTCATTATGGTAGGCTTACGAATAAAAAAAAAAAAAAAAAGACGGATCAAGAATAGAATTGAGCTTTCCTTTTTTAATATACTTTATTGCATTTTCCTCATTTGATACAATTTAAGGAATTCTTGCCCCGCGTCTGCGTGTTCTTCACGTTAGCCGTGCTAATCAAATTGTCGCCCGCCGAAAGTAATCAGGAAGCTATAAAGATAACTCGGGAGTGCTAAGCAGACGTGGACACTACGTGGTGTTAGAAGCATTATATAGATAGATAGATACTCTTTATTGTACACGTTACGTATCAAAAAAAGAACATAATAATAGGTGAGTACAAATGGCGGTCTTATCACAATCTGCAATCTCATCCAGACAACCATATGGACTATACTGTAAAGTATTAGGTGACGGTAGTCTACAAAGAAAAAATAAAAAAAAAAGAGAGAGAGATAGAAAAATAAACAACTGAAACTAAGTAAAAACAAATAGCAATTAAAAACAGGTAATATATACATATGTATATATACACATACAAACACATACACAAATACATATACACATAAATAAATATATATATTATATATGAAATGAAAATATCAAGTTTATCAAGTTGGTCTTCATTGAGATCTAGATAACTGACGTCAGAATAGTCAAGAAAGGGAAGAAGAATATATTGCACGAGTTCAATTTTAGTAGATGTTGGAAGAAAATTTAGTAACCTTCTTAGAGAAGCTGCAGAGGAAAAGATATTGCGACTAAAGTTTTTGATCTGGACACTCCATGAGAGGGTTTTATCGATGTATTATCCCTAAGCTCTTTACGCTGTCGCTTACAGGAACGGTAACGCCTTCAAAAGAGATTTGCGGAAGTGTCGAGTTGTTTATCTTAGTAATATATCTTGGGCTAACGACAATTACTGCTTGAGTCTTCTTAGGTTTAACCTTGAGTCAAAACATGGTGACCCATTTGCTTATCTATAGAAATAAATAAAATTGGAGTGTCTGTTTTTAATATTAAAATAACCGCTTTTTACTTAGTGCATATGGATGTGTACACGGTACATATAAAACGATTTTTTTTTTATTTTTTGTCTGTCTGTCTGTTTCTCTGAAATGAACTGAAATGAAAAGGCTTTACCGATTTTGACGGGACTTTCACTAGCAGATAGCTGATGTGACAAAGGAGTAACTTAGGCTACTTTTATTTTAGAAAAAAAAGAGGACCTCACAAAAAAAATAATTAAACCACCACAATAATTAAACCATTAACCAACCATAACTTTTTTTGTTAAATACCACGCGGACGAAGTCGCAGGCACCAGCTAGTGGTAAATAAATCTTTATTGATGGTATCAATGCCATAGGGTACCATGTTAAAATTGGCTTGACAGTATATTTGCAAATCGTCTGCATAAAGGTGCGAGGAAGAGAAGAGATTGTTTTGAGATTGTGTTACTAAATATTGAAAAAAGCAAAGGAGATAAAACGCCACCCTGTACCTCAGCAGTAGTCTCAGACCAGGTGGAGAAGGTATCATCCAGTAGCATTAATTAAACCTCCGTCTATATACGCGATATACATAGGATGCTAAGTTAGCGGATATTATCTTATAAATGTAAATAAACAGATTTCGTTACAACAATTCAATAGGAATAGCATTTTAATAAGTAATTATTTACCTAATATATAAGTTATGGATAGTTTCAGTAAAATAATTATTCTTGTATCAATTACTAACCTTTCTCTGCGTTTTACCTGCATTTATAATCACTGCCCCGGTTGCAATTATTGTACTGTTATGTTGTATATCCATATTACTGCTCAAAAACTACTACTATCCAAAACAACAGAGTTTTTGAAAACTTAGGAAAATTCCAAAAAATAACCTGCTTAAACTGTCAAACAAATAACTTTATTACATTATTTTTTTTAAAGGCAGCTCCCGCACTAAGATTAATTCTTGTGTCGCGAGGGACCTTAAAAACATTTAAACAAAGGACATGAAGACACCCAGACTCAGAAGAACAATTTGAGGATTATACAGTGTTGTCCCGTGCGGGATCGAACCCACAACGCTTGGCGCGGCAGCGTGGTGGCGGGATGACCACTTAAACCACTGCACTATCCGTGTGTATTAGTTTATCCATTAGTGTAGATTGTAATAATTATTTATTAATATTAACTTTCATACCAGGATAGATGTAAATTGCATGAATTGTGAATTGAGATTTTTGATTCTTATTTATATTTCCAATTCCCGACTCCGTAAGGAGAAAGTAACATAAAAGAGGAGCGTCCTTTTTTATTAACAAAACGTGAACTTTAATTGCAGGACTTGCAATGACGGCATACAAGAAATGTTTTAAGGAAAAGTTTGTATAAACTCTCTAGACTAGACAAACTTTTCCTTTAACCGTTTCTTGTTTCAAAGTAACTGCTATGTGCAAATACTTTTTTTTCTCTAATTGTTTTTTGCTTGATAAAGTACTTGCATTCAAACTTGTGTTCAATTAATCTAAACTATTGTAGAATACCAAAACTGTAGTACTTTATTTATTCCCTAAGGTGAACAACATAACAAGTAAAATAACATTAAGAGAAGAAAGATAGGAGTATTTTTCTAACAGCTCCGAAACAGGTTTTTTACAAACCCATTAAGGAACAATTCATAGACTAGTACCTCCATTTTTAATTATTATCATGTCTCGAGACAAAACCGTTCAGTACTTTTTCTCCTATGATTTCCAACCAGTTTCATTTTTGTATTAGTAATATAATTAATTTTTCGTCCATAATTATTTTAAGTAGCATCAGATCATATTTATCACTCACAATTATGATTGGTTTAACAAGACAACATTACCAGGAAATCGATAGTGTCTTATGTACTTACCATATTACCTTCGACTTCTGATTCCGTCCTAAATCCTAAAAGCCCACCGGAGTCTATTCTGATTCTAAAGATTGCTTAATGTCCGTGGCTATAACTATCTGAAAAGAAATTTACATGATACATGCAAATACAGTCCCTCGATTGCTTTTTATTATACTCTCATGGATCGAGAGGACCAATCGAAGCTTTTAATAAAATTGAATCACGTCGCGTATGTTAGTGTGATTTGTATAGATATGTATGTGCGCGGGTCATAACAAACATTATTGTTTTTTGGGAATGGATTTTACAATTTGCATCTTTACGCATATAAATTTCGTTTTATAGCTGTATAACTATTTACTAAATTATCTACATTTAATTCATATTATAAAACTTAACTAAATAACTGAGCGTTATATAATATGTGAAAAAAAAAACCGTTTAAAAAAAAAAAAAGGATGAACAGCTAGCTACTTTTCTATTAAGTTTCATTGATTTTTTGTTCACATAATCTCCAATTTGTTTTTAAATAAGGCTTCCAAATATATTTTAAGGCAGGTGAACTTTAAAAAAAATCTGCAGTGATACAATTGAACATATTTTTGCATATAGTAGGGGAACAATGTCACGACATTACAGATCAGTTTAAGGAAAGTACTTTAGAGGTTGTCCTTAAAAATCGGGCTGAACATTTTGAATGAAACCAGCAAGCAAAAGAATCGATAATATGTGCCGGACTTGAATTTTAAATCGCAGATGTCAGCACTTTTTTTTTATGCGATAGGGGACAAACGAGCAGACGGGTCACCTGATGGTAAGTGAATACCGCCGCCCATGGACACCCGCAACTCAAGAGTCACAAGTGCGTTGCCGGCCTTTTAGGTAGGAGTACGCTCTTTTCTTGAAGGTCGTATCGGTCCAGAAATAAGGCAGGCGACAGTTTGTTCCACAGATTGGTTGAGCAAGGCAAAAAGCTTCTAAAGAAGCGCACAGTGGAGGAGTACCAATCATCTAGGTGATGTGGATGGATATTTTGTCGTTGCGGCCGGTATAAGTCCGAACAATTCCTCTGAACGCTACCCATGATACAAGCGATAGAGGATGCAGAGTGAAGCTATATCTCTACGCAACGCCAAGGTGTCAAGCCGATCAGAAATATCTTGGCAGTCGATGATGCGAGTCGCTCTCCGTTGATTGCGGTCAAGAGGGAGAAGCTGGGGTGCACCTGCATAGAGATGAGAACAGTATTCCATGTGCGGCCGAACCTACGCCTTATAAAGTTACAGGCGGTGGGCCGGAGTGAAATACTGTCTCGATCTGTTTAGCACACCAAGCTTCTTCGAGGCTAATATGGCCTTACCCTCTAAGTGACCGCGAAACTGGACTTCGATTGATATATCGACGCCAAGGATTTCGATATTGGCTGATGCAGTTAGGGAAGTGCTCTCAAATTGAGGTGATACGACCAATGGCATCTTTTTAGCGATGAATGCGTAAACCTGTGTCTTCGTAGGGTTAAACTGGACTAGGTTAAGTCGACCCCAACCTAAACTTTTGATAAAGAAGTTTCGATTTCAGACCGCATAGCAATGGATGCTGCTAATCTGCAGCATGTCATTGATATGCAGAAGAAACAGCGTGGGTGATAGCACACAGCCTTGTGTGACACCAGAATTAACAGACTTGGAGTCGGAGCATGCACCGTCAACAACGACTTTGATGCTTCTGTCTGTAAGAAAACTGGTGAGCCAATTGCACAGTTTCTCGAGAAGCCTAACGGCCAACCCTTCCCCCTTGATCTCGATCGCCTGTGCCCACCGGTGAGTCAAGTAAACGAGGTGAACACTAGCTGAACGACCCCGACGGAAGCCGTATTGTCGATCATTGAGGAGCTGGTGGTCTTCTAAGTACCGGAGGAGCTGGCTGTTAACAATGGATTCCATTATCAAGGAGGTGATGGCTCTGTGGTTGGACGGATCCGATTGGGGGACTGGAGCTGTCTTCCATGATCGTGATCGTAAATTTAGTAAAAAGGGTTTTATCAGTGTCTAGTTTGCCAAGACCTGGATTAACAGTTTTGAGGATGTCTGAGGTTCTAAGTTGTTTGCCAGGCGAATTTAACATATCATTCGGTTGCGTGAAGATGATATATATAAAATAAATTCACATAAGTCATATGAACATGAAAAGGAGCAGGTTAAAAGCGAGAGTATTGATATTCCAGCCTTGTACAAATAAAGACAGAAAATATTATTCAAATAAGCAGTACATATTTAACACATAGAAATGAATAATCAGAGGAAAGATTTAGTGAGCCATAAAGTTCCAAACATGCCATGGTTCAAAGTAGGAGTAGATTTGTTTCAAATCAAAATGAGAATTATTTGCTATAAATCGATTACTATAGTATTTTTTTTTAATTCGTGTAATTTCGCAGTACAAGGATCCCTACCGCATTACTATCAATTAAATAGCTGAATAGAGCGCATTTACAAACTGTTAAAAATAATAATTAAAAAAGTAAGATAATTTTAAGTATGGATATTTTAGCAATGACTTACACCACCAGAACATCTTCAGAGTAGGTAGTTGAAAAGGATTTTTAAACACCTGTTAAGTTTTTAATCCTAAATATGATTTAATCACGAAACTAAAATAATGGTTAGGTAGTAAAAACAAAAAAATGTACTATGACAAGGATTCTACAAATTTAACTCCATTGAGTACTAATCGAAAGGTTAGCTTCTGTAATTCTCTAAAAAAATTTTTGGGTTTCAGGCACAAAATTGAGTATCTTTGACAATAGGGCCTATAGAATACGTCGGTTTACTGGCAAAGTAATAGTGAAGAGTAGACCGTAAGTCGTAAAGGATAACACACAACACAAAGGGTAACACTTTGATTACGATCATATTGTGCGTCCAAGTCAAATTATTAATGTTAATAATACATGTACTTTATCTGACTTATATGATACTCGTTCGGAAAGGACGGTAAGATCTCCGACTATATACATAATCACAGAAGTGAAACAGATGCCATGTAAAAATTAGTATTTTCTTTTATTACAAAGATATTGCACTTCATATTTATTAAGAAGGAGATGTCATGATACAATAAGTATCTTTATAATGTGGGTAATATGCATAAGTTTTCGTACAAAGATTTTATAATCTATTATATCGAAACATGTACTAATCGGTGTATATCACATCTACTTGGGACCTTAGATTGGGTGCAGTAAACCGACCCCTTAAAAAGCTGTGCTGGTATTCACTAAAACTCAGTTTGAGAGCAGCATAAACTAGTTTATAGACCTTTTTTTTTCTAACATTTTAGTGAACCTGCGCAGCTTAGAAATCGGTCTATAATTTTCAATCATGTTTTTAGGTCCCTTTTTATCTATTGGTATTATGTACATTGACTTCCAGATTATGTGTATAACACTGGACTTACGAGACCGCTCATATAAAATGGAAATATAGATGACGAGGCTATCTGCACAAACGTCCGGCACAGCTAACTTGTTTATATGTATTTACATGTTTAAATAAATTATATAGTTCATATTTACTAATTTTTTTTAATACTATAGGGGGACAGACGAACAGACGGGTCACTCGATGGTAAGTGACTACCGCCGTCCATGGACACCCGCATCTCAAGAGTAGCTAGTGCGCTGCCCGCCTTTGACGGTGATGAGGGATGGGGGATGCAGGGAGCGGAAAGAAGAGAGGGGGATGAGGAGAAAGGAGATGAGGGGCGAGGGGGAGTTGGGCCTCCGGAAACCTCACTCATTTCGGGGAAATGCAACACAAGCGTTACTTCACAACCGGTTTTCTGTGAGGCCGTGGTATCGCACCGGTCGAGCCGGCCCATTCGTGCCTAAGCATGGTTCTACAACTATAAATTGTATATCATATGTTGTATACAAAATTTTAACTACCACTTTTTAAATACCACTGCTAATTTCAATAGACTTTTAATTATAGGGTTCCTCAGGGTAGTATCCTCGCTCCAACGCTGTTCCTAATGTATTTTAATGATCTGAGTAACATGAAGTTAAAAGTGTGACATGTTTATATATGCAGATGATACATGCTTATTTGTATATAGGCTAAGACGGGGAGAAAAAAAATTAAAATGCTAAAAATCCCCTAAGGCAAGTGATCTTCCTAATCTTTCAATCTGCTATCGCTTAATATAGACAAAACCAAATATATAAGTTTTTGTTGGGCCCCCAGTACCCTCACTCACTTTTTTTTTTAGGTGTTTAAACCTTCACAGGCCGTTACAGTGGGCGGAATTGAAAACCCGTCCCAGCCACCCGCGGCCATACTCAGGGCGGCATAAGGTGCTGGAAAGCGCGCCTCCGCCGCCCAGTTCGCCGGCGGCGAATTGGCTCCGAGTGTAAGTTTCATACCCCTGTACCAACAAGGCTTTGTTATTGAATTTTAAGGAAAATCCAAATGTGATCTAGTAAGGACGACGTGACCAATTAATTTCTGGTCATTTTAAGGACAGTCGAACGAACATATTAAGCTTCTAGAGCTAAAACATACAATACAGTGATCAGGAATATTCAAAAATTTATACAAACCTAGTAATCATCCTTACTGATGTCACCTACAATATCAAGATATGTTCATTATAATTGTAGAATTATATAGAATTGCTTACCTGCCTACGTCAAATGCAATTGTTCATATAAGTTCTCTCTCTCTCTCCTCATTGTTTATATAAGTGTCGATTGTTGTAGCATCCGTCTTTATAATACACCTTACCTTCCATTGTCTTTCCTTCTTGACCACCTTTTTATATACTCCTTATTTCAAATCTTCTAGTCTCTTTATTTCAAAACTGTCCGGTTGACAGCGGGTACGCAAGCGGAACAAAAGCATAGCTTGCGTAATTAGGGTGCTCAATACATATCTGTCTGCCCCACATATATATGTATATGTACATATGAAGGTGGGAGTAGTTGTATGTTTACATAATATATATCACTTGTTCTAATATTGATCCTCAGATAGACATCTGCAGAAAACCACACGTAATATTACAAGTTTTGAGAGCTACGAATGGCGTGCAGTAATAAAAAGTTATTGCTTATTTCTATTCCTCTTGCGAGGCTTATTTAAGTTAAAAGTTACTTAAGGAATGAATACTTGAAGAAACATGATAAGAACATTTTATTTCAAACACGAGTTCAATAGCGTCTAACATGTGTGCTAGGGAATCTCGTTTATTTATAAGTGTGATGGAAAGTTCACTTTTGTTGGTTCTATAATTTAACATATTGTTTTTTTTTTGTATAGTATCTTTCATATTGTATGGTAGAATCGATTAAAGTGGTGGACATTTTTAATATGTTGAAGTTGATTTAAAAGAGAATATATGTATTATAGTTTTCCTGAAATTTAGACAGCAGCAACATCAGACACAGCATATTTAAGATTCCTGGCTTTAGTTCAGGGTTGTTACAAGAGCGTGAAAGAGAGAGAGGATTATATTTTTGAAATTTTTGAATTTGTAGGCTAAAGACAAAAATATGATATGCCTAATAAAATTGTACAGCACTAGTACAGTTCTAAAATGACGTTATTAGTGGCTATACAATTTTATATGTAGGTTACACGGACTCCGTTCAAACCCTGTGTATATAAAGTTTACGAATGTGGTAGTATATCCAGACTCAAAACAGATATCGCTTGTCAAATGCTTACATGTTTCGTTCATCATAAAATGTCAGAACGATGAAATGATCTGATAATAGTTAGGGGAAGAACATTGAGATGATTTGAAAATAGTTAGGGGACTCGGACTTCCCGGCACCAACGTATGCGACCTTGACTTGCTTGAGCTATTGCTTGTACTTCCCAATTTATCTATATAAGCATTGACTCCCCGGATGGGATAGCGGTTTAAGTGGTCACCTCGCACTGCCGCGCCGAGTGTTGTGGGTTTGATCCCCGCACGGGATAACACTTTGCGTAATCCTCAAATTGTTTTTCTGAGTCTGGGTGTTCTTTGTGTCCGTTGTTTGAATGTTTAAGTCTCCCGCGACACAGGCATTAACCCTAGTGCGGGAGTTGTCTTTAAAAAAAAATAAGAAATCCTTTTCCTCCCCTTTCTATCCTCTCTTTCCTGTCAATATACTCCAAATTCTTCCATCTATTCTCCTGCGCGGATGACGGCAATAGACTTGCCGTGCAAAACGTGGACGTTAACTACTCTACTTCCCCTTTTTTGCATACAGAACTAGAAAACTAGAACGTACTATAAAAATCTAGTAAGATCATGTAGTGCTATTACAACCGTATTACTTAACACCTCATTATTGGTCGCGAAGTTGTTATATGTATTATGTCATTCTTTATTATTTTAGATGAACAGACTGGACTGATTCATTTATGATGATCAAGTTGTTTTATCACACACTGGAAGTTCTCTACAGTTTCAGCTACTAATAGTCATACTGTGATGTTTTATAACCTATATTATTCTTTAAGATGTTTTGAACCGACTGGTATTTCCAGAGATAAGCCTGTTTAACGAACAGGTAAATAAATGTTCAGCTTTATTTTATTTGTATAAAAAATATAATGCCTGGTTGTACAGTACATACAGCCCTCGCTTGACGGCAATAGGCTTGCCCCTACTAAGTTACCGGGATCAATTTCTAGTTTGAAAAATGTGGGTCTTTAATACACTTCTGCCTACCCCTTAGAAGATACAGGCGTTAGCATATGTAACTATAAAAAAAATCATCTGTATACATCAGTCATGATCACAAAGTTGCAAAAATATACACGTGATTACAAATAAGTAAACATCTTACAAAATACGAGCATATTATACCTGGTGATAGATGCTTTATGAACTTAGACTAGGCCCATAACTATGTAAATATTCCTCTGTAGAGAGTTTTAATTGGAACAATAAGTTTTGTAAGTCAATTCAACTAAATTCATATAGAACACAAACACTTACATGAGACGTTTACTTTTATTGGGAGTTTTCTGTAGCGTTAAATAACTTTCAAACTACATTTGGTATTTCATTCATGAATAATAAAATAAGTTTAATAAATTAAACATTATAGACGCCGGAAAATGCTATTACCTGAAATAAATATCTATTATCATAAACATCAATAGCGGTGACTATCTCTACAATGAGAGCAAATGAAGGTCCGTTCTCGTTAGTCTAGTTCAGGATTTAAACTTTAGGGGAACAGGGCGGAAATTGAAGGCACAGGTTGGAAATTGGAAACCTACAGGTGGCCGCGTTTGCATTTTCACTCCAATTCATAAAAGGATTTTATCAGCAATTTTTTTATAAAACAATTGGTTTCAATGCTGAGCCAGGTTGAATTAAGGGGGAGCACTCACCAACGTCGGCGGCCCCCTTGGCTGGAGTCAACGGGGAGTTCTAGGAGGAGGATGTTCCGAACTTTGAAGGGAGGTGGCTCTTTAAGGAGTACTTTCGGAATCTTGGGTGGACCAAGCGTTGCTACATAACGGCTATACACATGGGTTGTCCATCAACAGGTGTGGGCAGAGATCGCTTAAAATAGGATGAGCCATTGATGCCCTCAGAAGTTCATAGTGGTTAGAGCCATATGCAGTTACCAGCTTTTGGTGAATAATAAATATATTCTTGATATCTTTGGTAAAACAATTCTATAAGAGTTCCATGTGTCTAAAATACACGTTTTTATGCAATTTACAATAAATTCGGATTTGTTTTCACAAAATAGGCAGTTTCTGGGATATACATGGAGGGAAAAGTTAGTATTTTAAACAGGGGTTTACATGATTGCCACTGCGGAATACCGGCAACTGCTCTTGCACACTTTTTTTTTTAGCAAGAAAAGTACTGAAATTACTTGTTTATGGATTGCATGATTTAGAAATATTTTGAGCCTGTAGAAACTTCATCACCAAAACCTCCTTTTTGCTTCAATAGTACGGAAGCGGAATGTGACCACTTTTTTTTGTGTAGAATTTTATATGTTAACTCTACCCGTCTATATCGAATATAGGAAGATCACTCCCTTTTTTTTTTCCTCATCACCAACCTCTATGACGTGGGTGAAGCTTATTTTGCGAAATTATATATCGAGGAGTATCAAGTAATCAAAGTATCAAATCATCAGCAACTAGTTGTCAGGGGTCGTCACCTTACCGGGGCCGGTAAGGCGGTATGTCGGACTCGAACCGACTAAAACCACACAGTGTCCGTCATCGCGTCTTGTAGCCGGGACCTCAGGTATACCCTAGAAAGGAAAATCCTGTGACCCCAGCAAATTTGGCCGCCTCTTAACAAGGCGACACCGCTATGGTGTGAACCTATTTCTGATTTAGAGAGGCACGCGCGAAACACGTCGTGCTAACATCTCAGGCCTGCTTCTGCTAGGGCGCTTGATAGCTATCGATCTCAGGCAAGCGCTTATGGATGCCGAAGACCGTTGTCAGATCTAAGAAACTTTTTAATTAAGCATGCCACTCCGGCGGCATAAGAATGTTCGCAGGTATTGTGTAAAAGTTTTTACTCACTTTTGAAAGTCACAAATTCGCTTTTTCGCAATAAAATATCATCAGTTACCTACGTAATGTACGAATAACATATTACTAGTATATATAAAAACTCTATGTGTTTACGCACATAGTGCAGTAATTGTTCTACTTATGCAATGTAACATATCTATTCAATATGGTCTGTACCAAATTAATACTGATTTTCTTCACGGTTCATATTCGGCCTTTAGATTTTTTTTGTATTTAAAGACGAACGTATCCATATTTCGGTTAACAAAATTGGTTTAGTCTTTTATGTATGTTTATAATTAAACCCCTGTGTAAACTTCCCGAGAAACTGTGCAATTGGCTTACCAGTTTTCTTACAGACAGAAGCATCAAGGTCGTTGTTGACGGTGCATGCTCCGACTCGAAGTCTGTTAATTCTGGTGTCCCACAAGGCTGTGTGCTATCACCCACGCTGTTTCTTCTGCATATCAACGACATGCTGCAGATTAGCAGCATCCATTGCCATGCAGACGATAGCACGAGCGATGCCCTTTACACCGGCCGCGCTAACATTTCTCGGGTAAACGTCATCGAAAGCCGATCCAAACTTGTGTCTGAAATCGAAACTTCTTTATCAAAAGTTTCAGATTGGGGTCGACTTAACCTAGTCCAATTTAACCCCACGAAGACACAGGTTTGCGCGTTCACCGCTAAAAAGATGCCATTGGTCGTATCACCTCAATTTGAGAGCACTTCCCTAACTGCATCAGCCAGTATCGGAATCCTTGGCGTCGATATATCAAGCGAAGTCCAGTTTCGCGGTCACTTAGAGAGTAAGGCCATATTAGCCTCGAAGAAGCTTGGTGTGCTAAACAGATCGAGACAGTATTTTACTCCGGCCCACCGCCTGCAACTTTATAAGGCGCAGGTTCGGCCGCACATGGAATACTGTTCTCATCTCTATGCAGGTGCACCCCAGTACCAACTTCTGCCTCTTGACCGCATTCAACGGAGAGCGACTCGCATCATCGACTGCCAAGATATTTCTGATCGACTTGACACCTTGGCGTTGCGTAGAGATGTAGCTTCACTCTGCATCCTCTATCGCTTGTATCATGGGGAGTGTTCAGAGGAATTGTTCGGACTTATACCGGCTGCTGGTTTCCGCCATCGTCCTACGCGACAATATCCATCCCCATCACCTGGACGATTGGCACTCCACCACTGTGCGCTTCTCCAGAAGCTTTTTGCATCGCACAACCAGCTTATGGAACAAATTGTCGCCTGCCGTATTTCCGAACCGATACGACCTTCAAACCTTCAAGAAGAGAGCGTACCTCTACCTAAAAGGCCGGCAACGCACTTGTGACTCTTGAGTTGCGGGTGTCGATGGGCGGCGGTAGTCACTTACCATCAGGTGACCCGTCTGCTCGTTTGCCCCCTATCGCATAAAAAAAAAAAAAAAAAAAAACTTAAGCTTGTTTATACTTACGATTATACAAGACTATTCCTCACAAGAAGTAAAAATATTAAATAAAACCCAACGTCATTATTAATAAACATATTCGTGATCGGATAACCAATGACATGAAATAACCTAAATCCTCTAACATTTTCTCTACTATTAGTAATATCACTTACATTGTGTAATTGTGTTATAAATGTTGTAATATGTTCTGGAAACAGTTTGTGTACGGCAACTATTCCAATAATGATGAGTAATTGTAAGCATAAATTTCAAAAGAGTCCATAAACTTGGATGTTTAAGTTCGTTACCCCCATCTAACTTGTAGATCACAACATTAAGTTACGGCTAAATTATTGTTCAGCTATAAACTAGTTCTTCATAGCTTAGCAATCCGACGGCCAAAGCCGAACTCAGATGACCCAATTTGAAAACATCTCTCAACGATTTTGCGGTTCCAGGCAGGCGCGGGCTTGTATATTTGTATAAATAAAAATTAATGCCAAAATTTATGTACGAGCATAAATTTCAATAGACTGCGCTTAGTTATACAATTCTTCTTTTAGTGTTTATCAGTACAATTATTGTATAAAATAATATTTAAAAAAAAGCAAAGGTTTTTTTTAATCTCTTACTATAAGGGTGAGTAACTGAGACAGAAGACAGTGAGGGAGATATTCAATATTATTGAAAAAAACATTAATAGACGACGTTCAAATGTACTTCCCCATAAAAGCTGAGGCTAGTAGTACAAAGATTTAGAAACTAGTAGTAGTGATCAGAAATGGGGGCGTTCGGGGAGGGGAAAGAAGAGATGGGTTGTAGAGATAAAAAAAGGAGAAGGGGATCAGGTGAGAGGAAATAGGAGAGGGGGATTTGGGCCTCCGGAAACCTTACTAATTTCGGTTAAATGCAACGCAAACTTTGCTTCACAAATAATTTTCTGAAAGGCCTTGGTATTGCAATGGTTGATTTCTCTCAAAATTGTTAAATATTCAGAATTTAATAGAATACCAGTTTTATTATAACGTATATTCTGACAATCAGTTCAGGTATTATAAACTTAACATTGCATAAAAAGGTTTGCATTAAAATAAAAAATAAATAAAAATATGCGCCATTTGACCACTAATTAAATTAAATATTTTTGGTAGATGTAGACTGAACCAAATATATCTCAAATTTGACACCAAAACTATGTACTACCACGTAAATCTTATGTCAATACAGGCATCTCCCATACAAGTTTAAGAAACTGTCTTAACTATCATACCTTTTAAGATACTAACATCTCATAATATCATATATACAGTTTGTTTAGCTACTTCAAAGGTTTTAAGAGCCTTCATTTGTACATGAAAGTAACCGTAAGGGCTTGAGTTCAGTTTAACTCCTTTTTTTATTTCTGGCTTAAGTTTGTATGAGTAGGTATGACTGCGACTCGTAATTGAGGATATATGTCGGAAAAAAGGGTGCCGCATTTTCTTGGCCCATTGTGTGGAGAGGACGTTAGGGTTAAATGGGTTGCTCTTTTTACTTTACATCCTGATAACGAAAATAAAACTTAAACTAAAATGTCACAAAAACATTGCTTATATCGCTACTAGTTAGCTCGTTTAATTACATACCTAGCTTCAATATTTACAAATTTTAGAATTCTTCAAAAATGGGATACTCACCACATTCTAATTGGAGCATGACCAGTTAAAGCGATTGTATCAATGTTGTGAAGAAATATATATTTTGGGTATCTATAAAATGTTTAGTAGCTACTGCCCCGCTGAGCCCTGAATTACTTAATAATTTGAGTAATTTTGAGTCAATGAACAAAATACAATGAACAATATAATTATCGGTTAATTTATTGGTATCTTACAAAATAACTTATTATACTTAAAATGTGGCTTTAATACTTACCTTTTTAGTAGTCAAGTAATGAAAGTTTGCGCCACTCTAAAACTCTGTCAAGTAAATGATAACGGCCCTTGTAAACGGATACTACCTTTGTTCTCTATTTCTTGCAGTGATGATGAGTCTTAGTTTTATATCATCATGCATCGACTTATAAAAGCGATACACTAACCTTTAAATGGAAAAAAGTGTGATACATAACTGTAAATTTTGTTTAAGGAGATATTGAAAGCCAATCTTCTAGCTCCTTTGCTATGATAACTAACGGAGTATTCTAGTTGTAAGGGTTTACCGAGACTTGGTATTATGTGATGAACTAGAGATAAAATTGAGCTTTGGTAAAGTTAAAGTTAGATTACTTTGTATTTCATTTTATTATGATTATCGCTGTAACTGTAAAGATAAAATCTGAATAATAAAAGAGTCATTGCGTCATGACATCTGAAAATATAATTAACGAGGCGGAATTAACTCAACGAATAGCTCTGTTGATTTATTAGGGCAGCTATTGTTCAGCAACTTCTGTCAACTTGACAAATGTGAATTGGGAATGATATACGACTTGAGAATGGGATGCAAAGTCATCTTAAAGTTTTTGAAGACTGACTGTGCCAAGGCGGTAAAAGTGTCTAAACATTGTTTTGTTTTTTACACATTGTTAAGTTTGAACATACTTAGTTAAATGTCTTAATACAACACGACAACTAGATCACTGTTTGACATCCAAAATAAATTCAAAACAATTACTTATATGCCTTTATTTATATTGTAACTAACATCATTCTTATACCTACTTATATGTGATAGATAAATGAGCCGTCATTATTCACCACAGTATTCTTAATTGAGAGGTGGAAGGAATTTCAACACGAAATATAGTTGAACTATTTGTATAATTTATGAAGTACACCTAACGTACCAATGATATGGAAGCCCGATTCAGTTGGCAGATAATTAGACAATCTAATTGCTTTCGTTTATATAACGAATCTGGAAATATAAACCAACTAGCTTCTGCCCACGGATTCTCCCAAGTTGTCTGTCGATACGAAATAGCCTATGTTAATGACAGGATTCAAAGTATCCACAAAACCAAATTTAATCAAATCGGTTCAGTAATTTAGCCGTAAAAAGTTAATGGATAGGGCGTTATTTTCGCATTTATAACATTGATATAGATAGATTACTGATCGTTTTGAGTAATTTCGAGTTATTTTATTAATAGTTTAGATTATTTTTACAAAGTTAATAATGTATTTGCACATGCTACTGCATCGATACATAGTTTCTTTAGTATTGCCAAGAAAGTAACTACAAAATTTGCTTGCATTTCAGAAAGGCTTCCTTCAGAAAGAAGTGAGGTAATATTTTAAAATATCTAGTTTTATACTTGTTACAAAATTCTCGTCCTCTATTTTAAAACTTTATAACACAATATCTTGCTTGAGAAGATATTATACGATATGTAGTGAGTATATTTCTTCTCTTTAATATTCATGTAGAAAATGTAATATACTATAAGATAACGCTTATTTAGAGTAGCTTTGCTTTTGTCGTGATGGAACCCGAACCTGCCGAGCCACTCAACCTCAAACCACTAGGAACGATACAACCTTCACACTTTCCCGAACGTACTTCCACCTAAAAAGCCGTCAATGCACTTGCGACTCTTTAATTGCAGGTTTCCATTGGCGGCGTTTGTCGCTTACCATCAGGTGCTGCATCCGTCTGCTTTTTTACTTATAGATATATCTAATAAAAAATAGCTTTCCGTTAAAAATAGGTAAATTTGTATGTTCAATGTTTTTTATGTAACCTCTGAATCAGGGTTGAGCTTTTATAAAGTTTTACCCAAAACATTGCCATCATTCGCCTGGTAGGTAAAGCTAGGAATTACGATTCACAGGGATTTCCTTCCTTCACATTCACAGGATTTCCTTTCTAGGGTGCATCTGAGGCCCCGGCCAGAAGACTCCATGCTGGAATGCTGTGTGGTTTTAGTCGGTTCGAGTCTGACATCAAGGGACCAGCGAAAACCTTAAGAAAAAAGCCTATGGGAAAGTTAAAAAAGTAAAGTAAGGTTTTACATGTGACTGATTCTAAACCAGCACCACAACAACTTTTAAATTAATCATTAAAAAGCATTTTTAAATGTATAACTAATGAATTAGCCACAAGCATTACACTAACTAAATAGGCAACAACATTTTCTCAAAACCCAATAAACTTATATTTGTACAGGCCAGAGCAAGAAAATTTAATTGGGCTTGAAGTGATTACAATCTTATCCAGCTCTTAATTGTAAACTTGTGGAACAGGCTAGTATTTTCATTAGGTCGATATCTGTATATTACAAAGGAATTGCCTTGAACTATCTTTACACGGAAGATTTTAATTTCACCACACATCGATCAATATTTCATCTTTCCGTATCAATAGTAAATCATTTGGTTTGTGGATGTTATGATTACAGAGTTACCTACTTCAGATACTATCAAACTTTTATTTTTTTTATGGGATAAAACTGCGCAAACGAGCAGATGGATCACCTGATGCTAAGTGACTATCCTCGCCCATGAATACTGCAACTCAAGAGTCTGTCCTTTTAGATTTCCTTGAAGGTTTGAAGGTCGTATCGGTCTGGAAATATGGCAGGTGACAATTTGATCTACATGCTGGTTGTGCGAGGCAAAAAACTTCTGGAGAAGCGCACAGTGGTAAAGTGCCAATCTCTATACATGTATAACTCTGAACAATTCCTCTGAACACTCCCCATGATCAAGCGATAGAGAATACACAGCGATTTATAGGCATGTTGATTGAAGAACGCATAGAGACGACAATTTAGGGTTAATTTTTGTTATCAGCATACTAAGACATACGCAGTAAAAAAATACGTTCAATAATTGTTACAACGTACCTTAACTCTTCAATGGGTGACGGACGTTCGAAAAAAAATCGGTGGTGCAATGTACCGTGCTTCTTCTACCTCGAGTTAGTAAGATAATATACATCTTTATTTATACCTCATACCTTTCAAAGTTATATTTTTTTAAGTCAAATTCATTACTGTAATACAACTGTAATAATATCTGACGTACTCAATTTTGATTTTACACCTTTAAACCTACGATATTTCAGACAAAACTCGTGTCGTTATACACAAACAGAGTTTACAGAGTTCCCGGAACTGAAATAAGAAATGTTTCTAAGAGGCATTTCTACTTCGCAAATGGGACTTCAGCGAACACAGTTGTTGCTGGCACAAAATGAAGATTGGCACAGACGGGAACAGTAAATAATGCATGCTGCAGTATGGGCTTGGACTTAGAGTAGACTGGAATAAGAGTATTACACAAATATTTTTCCTTGGGGAAAAAATTCGAAACAGGCGACGATTTCGACAATTCACGGAAACGACATTTTTCAAATGTCTCGATCAACCGAATAAGGGGTCAAGTTTTTAGATTAGAAAATATATATTTTTATGTTATTTATATACACAAGATTACTAAGCTACATATTTTTGTTTTTCTGATCGAGAGTTCGAGTACAAAAAGTTTTCTGCTTACGTTCACGCTCATTACGTACGTAACGTTATTGTATTTTATACAATTTATTTTTTATTGTACTTGCATCGCTACTTTGGTCATATTTTACCGTATGTAGATTTAGAAGAACGTCTTGCTTAAACCATTAATCGGAACCAAGAACTCAGGGTCGCAAGCAAATAATACTGGCATATGTATATAATAGACACGCATACATTGTAAATAGTGACATAAATGTTTATATTCAAAAGTGTATTTTTAACTGGATCCGTGATGAACATTTAGAATCTGTAGAACGTAGAGTAAAATTACCACAAAGAAGAATATATGGAATTAGATAGATACATATATATGTATATATGTACATATGTATGCTTGACTGCGCACCTATTGTTACAATAGCAGTCAGTGCGATATACATATACCATCATAACGGAAAATCAGCACGACAATTTACACACATTCACACTGTCTATGCTACGCCAAACCCGGCAATAATGTACATAGTTTAATGTAAAGACTAATTAATTAAGGATCCCAGACCAGTCCATCAAAATATTGAGTATAAAAAACTCAAGTTTATATTGAGTGAGTTTGCTTGTTCTAACTTTATTCAAATTCAAAATAAGTATGTCATGATTATAGACAAAAAGTGTAGTTTGTGTATAAATAAGAAATTTTGTAGCGAATTTTTCTGTTAGTTCCATACTGTGAAATGTATTAGCTATGCAGGGAATTTGAAATTAATCATATTTTTATATCAATATTTCATATGCTGCAACTAAAACATCTTTAAAAAAAAAAATTGCCCCTTATATAGGGTATACGCACACAATTTAAAAGCTTCAATATATAATCCTCAGAACGCTTCCATAAATACCCCCATTTAAAATTCAGTGTGTTCTTTGGCCAGGAGATAGAGAAGGGAGAAGGAATGCAAAAGTTATACCTACACTTGCGGAACTGTTGAATGATATTTTTGGAACGTTCCTTTACGATACCGAATACCCGACCTCAAAAGAAGACTTTTTAACACGTTTAAAACTTCAAAATTGACACAGCGATATTTAAACTGTTGAAAATTGTTGTATTCACATTTCGTTCTTTAATAACGTTATATAAATTACACGGTCGCATGTGGCTTACTAGTGGAGTTACATTATATGTTTATTTATATAGTAAATACAACTTCCACACCAGGAATTATAACCCACGCTCAAGTGTCACAACGGACACAACACAAAGAACACCCAACCTCCGAACTATTGTGGATCACACAAAATTTTTAATCCCGAGTGAGAATCAAACTCTGGTTAAGCAGTACCAACAGGTCAATCTTATCTTGCTATCTACTACACCCAAATTTGTGAACTTATATTTAAACAGCCAGATTAGTCTACTTTTCTTATTTTCATAGTATAATGTCGTTGGGTATTTTATTGTGGGCAATGCCTCTGATATTCAGTCTGTCTTTGTGCTGCAGAAGAGGGCCCTCAGAGCATTATCTAAATCATATATTGATATAATCGTTATTCACTAAGGCAGAAATTCAAAGAAATAAACATAATAACTGCGGTATATCTATGACATCTTGATATACTATATATATATATATATATATATATAGTATAGTATATATTAGGTATATATTAGGCACACCCGTAACGGTCAATGTGTGTGATTTTATAATAAACGAACTGATAATATGCGAGATTAAGCCTAATTAAATTTAAGGCAATAGTAAAATGAAAATTGTGCCAAGTTATTACTCAGAGGTAGCTTACATAGACGATAGAAGCGCTTAAGATTGACTGTTAGAGATTCACAGACTATTTTAAATAATCAATACAATGTATTGTGAGCTAATATGTTTCTTACTCTCTATCTTCTTGTATGACACTTCTTTCCTCTAACTTTTTAATTTATTTTGTTCCTTCAACTCGAGAGTTATAAGTACTGCCCACCTTTGAGGGTGATGAGGGGAGGGGAAAGTAGAGAGGGGGATAAGGAGATGGGAAAGGCGAGGGGAGACAAGGGTGAGGAAAAAGGAGAGTGGGAGCGTGGGCCTCTAGTCACCTCACCAATTTTGGGGAAATGCAACACAAGCATTGCTTCACAACCGGTTTTCTGTGAGGCCGTGGTATCGCACCTGTTGAGCCTTTCCCATTCGTGCCTAAGCATGGTTCTACAACTATAAATTGTATGTCATATGTTGTATACAAAATTTTGTAATACCTGTCTAGTGGAAGGAAGGAAACTTACAACTCAAAAGTACAAGAGTGCTGTAGGGGATAGAGAGGACGTAAAAGGGGAGATGGGAGAGGGGGACCCCCTACAGTAACGTCACTCACTCGGTCACAAGCATTGCTTAACAGCCGATTTTCTGTGAGACCATGGTAATACTCCGGTCGAGTCAGCCCATACATGCCGAAGCATGGCTCTCCCACGTTATTGCATTCCTGGTTCAATAAAAGGATAGGATATACAGTAAAAACCATTTTTACTTCAAATAATAAGATAATAACAATACACGCCTACTATTCTTTTTAATATTGATATAACGTAACATACAATTTCGGTCTTTATTTTAATACATTATATGACCTCATTCAGGAGATGTTATTTATCTTGCAGGTAGAAATCTGCCCATTTTTTTAAATATATCACTCTTGGCGATCTCTTCAAGACTATGAATGGGATAATTTATTTTAAAGGTACGAATTAGCAAAAGCATATTAAATATTCTGATCTGGCCATTCCCGATCAGGATATTTAATTATTTAGTGTCGAAATACCACTTTGTAGATATCTGAGTGTAAGGTCTGCCGAATCAAATCATCCACAAAAATTTAAAATATTTTTTTCCAGATTATGTATTCAGTGCCGTGCTGTTCTCTGTCTATATAGTCATAATGTGCCCAGTGGCTTATTTTTATTTATTTATTTATTTATAAACTTCATGCACACGTGTACATAGGCGGACTTAATGCCTAGGGCATTCTCTACCAGTCAACCTTGGGGTGGTGAAGAAAAGCGATAAGGTAGGTGCAGACATCTGAAATTTACTTGTTTTTGAAAACAACTTTAGTTACATATATTTACTATAGTCACAAATACATAACAAATATACACATACATAAAAAAATATATATGGAAGAATATATATATATATACTAACATACACATATAAATAGGTATACAGTCAAGTGCATTGTGGTTATTCTGCTAATTCAGCGAGGAGAAGTTCACGTACTTTGTTCTTAAACGTTAAACGGCTTTCAGACATTCTAAGCTCGAGAGGAAGCGCATTCCATAGAAGAACTGCTTGCACGAAGAAAGATGAGTTGACAAAGTTAGAGCTGTGAGGAGGACATAAGAGGAGCAAATTGTTTGAAGAACGAAGGTCCCTGACATGAGTGGAGCACAAAAATTGAAAGTAGGGACTTAAGTAAGAAGGGGGACACGGGGAGTTCAAGAAGGTGTATAGAAAATTTAGTGCTCGCAAACTGCGACGTTGCCGAATAGGGAGCCACTTCAATTGGGAACGTAAAGCAGAGACATGGTTATCCCCTAGTTATCCCCATAGGCTTGTCCCCTAGTACGTTAGTGGGGCCAAATTCTAATTGGCAGCATGTGGGTGTTTAATAATACTCTGTGTAACTCTTCGGGGATACAGGCGTGAGCGTATGTATGAATGTATGTATTTAGTACTTTTTACAAGTATTGTATTGTAGATTTTTCATATTCAATTCGACCATCATTGATCAACAACAAATAAACACATATTAAATAAATTGCAGTCTTGAACACACAAAACAGTAAACAGGTATTTATTGAACATTGATTCCGGAACTTTTGTACTAACGACTTGGCAGCGCGTTGCCGCCCTGCCGTAGAGAATTGTCGCCCTATGGCGTAGAAAGTGTGACTTGTAGCTTCTACGGCGTAGACCTAGGTTGACATACAACGTATGTTACAGGTGTAGACTTGACCTAAGTTACCTCTTAAAAATCACAATCATAAAGACATGGGAGTAGATCATATTCAAAATAATCTTAAATTATTTGAGACTTATATACATGTCTTTTTTATAAGGGGTTAATGTACGGATGGATGGAGCGTGTAAGTAATAACTCAGGCATGTATTTGTCGCATACCTATATGTTGCAGGCTGAACTGGCTATTGCAGGGACAAGAAGTAAACCATCAATGAATTATGAACTCTGTGACTCCGATGTATTCTATTCATGATGCTAAAATGCACCACTGAGAAGAAATCGTTATTACATCAACATAATAGGAATGAAATTACCTAAAAAATCTGATTCTATGTAATTTACATTCTAAAAGATTAATTTTAACATATTTCTATCTTTATCTCTCTCTCTCGGATATAATTCGTAGGTCCATTATGCTATAGAGAAAGTCGATCTACTAGGCAAACTCTATGAGTCAAACTCGAACCTGGACGGTGGGTGAAACGTACCGGTGACCATATCGGTATGCGAGAGTCTTATGCCTGATTTACACAGGACTCAGTTCGAAATGCATATCGGCTCATGTCATCAGAGTCCAGACTCATGTTATCCGATCCCTTAGAAGGGTAACCTTTCGGATCCGTCTAATTACAGACCCATAGCCAAAACATTCCCGTTCTTTAGGATAATCGCCTCCATCATCAATTGCCTTTTTATCCACTACTTTTAGACCAACGGCTACTCAATGACCAACAATATGGCTACCTTCAGAGTCGCTCAGCTGGTGATCTGACTCATGACATGATCTGACTCACCGGTTGGTCCGGATGGATAGAGATGAGAACGGTATTTCATATGGCGAAGCTGCGCCTTATAAATTTGTAGGCACAATATATCGACGCCAAGGATTCCGATGCTTGCTAATGCAGTTAGAGAAATGCTCTCAAAGCGAGCTGATACGAACGCCTACTATCTTTTTAGCGGTCAATGCGCCAAATCTGTGTCAACTTGCTATTAAAATGGAACTTGCGATAAATAGGTTGTGATATATAAGTTGCGATCATCGATGTCATGGTCGAGGCGGCCCATAAGTGCGCAAGCATGGCTCTAGCACGATAGATTCATAGAGATGGAGCTTTACTCTGCATCCTCTATTATACTTATACTAGCCGCAGGTTGCCCCATCGTTCTACGATACCTAAAATTTCTATCATCTATCCATCCCTATCATCTGGATAATTAGCACTCCACCACTGTGCCTTTTTCCAGAAGTTTTCTGCCTCGCAAAACCATCCTGTGGTACAAATTTTCACCTGCTGTATTTCCGGACCGATACGACCTTCAAACCCTCAAGAAAGGAGCTTACTTCCACCTAAAAGTCCAGCAAAACACATGCGACTCTTTAGTTGAGGGTATCCATGGGCGGTTTTAGTCGCTTACCCAGGTTACCCACTATAATTTATGCTCTGAAGTTTGTAGAAATATAACTTAAAGATGTAATTGATTGGGGGATGGTGAGATAATAAGGAGTGTAAGAGTTTCTAAATAAAAGTTATATCAACAAGCAAAATCATAAAAATAAAAAAAAATAACAACAAGTATAATTGTTAAATAATATAATACCTGACTACATTATTGCCTTTGCTGACCTTATCTCCAAATGTCTATAAGCTATGACAACTATAAAGACGATTCAATTAATACCTCGCATGTCCAAATCAATCAACCCTATGCTCTCTAAGTAAAAATAAAACTCATTCTATGCTAATAGTTCTATGTCCTTTTCCGATTGACATAAGGTATAATATCATAACTGCTTTCAGGTACAACAATGATGAAAGAAGCATAATCCCTTTCAGTCTTATGTTTTATTAGGTAATTAGTAATATTCCAATCCATCTGTAAAAGTAATTAGTAATATTCCAATCCATCTGTAAAAGTAATATTTCTTTCATTCCCCTTTATCCTCCCTCTCTTTTTTACTTTCAGGTTTTCCAATGAATCCACAAAGTGCCCGGTAAACTACTTAAATGGGACTAAATTTTAGTGGGCGGTAAAGGTGAAGGTGGGCGTGAGTGTATGTATGTATACTTATAGTGTAGCTAGCTTTAATATTTACCGACAAATTAACTCTTTTCAAAGCAACACCGCACGACATGGCCCGACGTCTTAAACCCTCTAGGTCCTCGCACATGACGGTATGCTCTTGTAAGTAGTATACCACTAGCCGCCGCAGGTATTGGGGCACCCCATGGTAGTGGAGAGCACCACTGATGCAGCTAAATGGCAGGTACCTGAGATGCCTAATTTGACTCAACCGGAGTTTTTGAACTTCAGTTGTCCAAGCAAATTAATTAAGCTTAATTTGCATAATCCAAGCAAAGGAATTGCCAATTTTATAAAATTAAGGTAAAAAACAACAGATTCCGCAAACATTTCAATGAATACTTCAGTATATAATTAATTACTGCATCAATGAAAAACTCGCTTATAGAATGTCGGACCAAAACATTGTAGGGTTATTAATTTCGGTACCATAATGAAGAGAGGTTCACAATGTGAAACTGGTTTACTGTGTGACTTTGATAAGATAAAGTCACATAATTTGTTTGTAAAATAACATAGAATTTATTTTATGAAAATATTCTCTATTAGTCTTTTCAAAGTTGTTCTTAACTGTCTCGCTGCGAACTTTAATCGTAATTATATGTTTCCCTCATAAAGATTATTAAACTTTTAAATATTAACAACATGTAATTTCGAGCCATATATTGAAGAGTGCTTCATTGGACAGTTGTGAAGGCGGTTCAATTCTCCTTCGGAGCTTAACTTTTGTTAAAGCATACAAATGGAATAGACAGCACAATTTAAACTTTTCCTTACGTTTGGTCTTTCCTATGCAACCCACTAAAATTGATGTTATTAAAAAACCACCAGTCTGTCGCATCCTTAGCTATTATGAGTGAAATTTATGACGAGATTTCTATACATATCTATGTTTAGATTTTGATATATCGAAAAAATTACAAATTTCAAGGAAATTGTAAAACAGTCATTTGAATAGTATTACGAATATGTTCTGTTATGTACAATATTCCGCAATTTAATGTTTATTACATATATACATATATGGTCACTTTGTATTTAGGGAAATGAGCGTTGTGAGTAATGTTTGTTAAAATATAATATCATATATAGATTAGTAATATTTATTGAAAAAAAACTTTTTTGAATGAAATAGAACTCGAATGAAGAGGTTTAAGCCGTTTTATAAGATTTTTTTTATATAAAAGAAGTTATAAAGCAAAATTGGATGATATACTTACAGAGTTCAATAGTAAATCATAGCTACGTAAATGTATTTGAACACAAAACTAAACTACTTATCCTCTTTAATTCTGCAGCACAGTCAGTTCAAATACAGTCTAGAAAACGTTTACTAACTTGTTTTCCTTGCTAGTGAAACGTAGTATAAAAACTCCATTCAAATAAGCGTCCTAATAAAAAGTATCTACGTGCGTAGTTTACTCATTGGCCAGAGGTGAACTTGTTTATCGATTAGTACCTAACTTTAGTTTCAGATTTTTGAATTGGGTCTGGTTCAAATGCACAGCAACTAAGTTGCGAGGAAAGATTTGTCTTTCTATATGGAGGGTAAAATAAAAAAGAATGATGTAACCTATTTCACGTTAATCTTTTTTTCCGTATTTGGTATTCTGTTAGCGTAGTTTTGTTCAATGTTGAATCTCCCGATCTCAAGTCTTTACACTACTATGTCATAATCATCATCGACAGCCTATCGCAGGCAGGACGAAGGTCTCCCCAAAGGAGCGCCATATATCAAAATCTTGGAAAGTCCGCATCCATCCGTTACACTACTGTATAAACACAGCATATACTTTTAAATAAATAAATTAAACAAATAGTCGTTATTTCATAGCTTTATATATGTATATATATATAATTTACTTTTTTAATTGAAGTGTTGAGTTGAGTAGATAAATCTGACATGGCGCGGTATCTAGACTGGTGTATAATCTCAACGCGGTAGGTGATTGTTCTTTAGTGATGTGTAATTTCCAGTGTGACTATGAAGTATAAACTATCTGAATCAGTAAGTTCCCATTCTGTTGAAGTTAAAGCGGAAAGTCATCCAAGATTACAGTCTCGAGCTCGAAAATTACAGTCTCAAAGTTTGATAATAACAAGAGGAGAAAATTGCAACTGTGTGATCTCTTGTAACAAAGTTGTGACAAATTATTTTCTTACATATTTTAATACGTTACATAGGTGAGTTGACCAAAAAATATCTATCCAGTCTGATACTTAAGCAAAAGCTTAAAATGAGAACAGTAATACAAACATATTTAGATTAATCGTTAGGGGCTTTTATTATTTGTATTTTTATAAATTTTAAAAATAGATTTTATGATAGTTATCAAGTTAATACAATGGCCCAATGAATAGCAATGTGGGGAATCATTCTTTGAGAGAGTTTTAAATTCAGTATTTCAAATTAATAAAAACTACATATAAATAATATTTTATATAACAATATTAAAACTATCTTGAACCAGAAGTAGTTGGGGAGAGTTCCTACACTGGACAGAAAATTGTGTAATTACAAATAGTTGTCACGAGTACACGTGTATGTTCCATGTGTCCGTTGCTTGTATATTGTTCGTAAAGTTACCCACGCTACAGGACAGATTCCTAGTCTAGTTGTCCTTAAAAAGTGAGTGAGTGCAGTAGATTCAGTAGAGAGACTATTGTATGTGTGTATATAAACAACAAGTATAAATATCTTGCATCTTTAGATACAAGCTATATAAATTGAGTACAAAGTTGCCAGTGAGGTTTGTTAACAGATAAGATAAATATCTTATCTTTTTACCGTTAAACCTCAAAAGTAACAGCAACCCATCGGGCACATACCTGTAGTACGCTAACTCACCAACCACAAGGTTATATTTAAAAGCAATTAGCCGGTTGACTATCCTAGACACTTATTTATGTCTATACAAGAACTCATTGTTGGCAAGACTAACTGGATATTTTATGTCTAAGGGTTTCTCCGGGACCTGCCCGACAAATGTCCATTGGGCCGTCCTATTACTGTTACTATATTATCATATAATTGCTAATACAAACCACTTGATATGGAGATGAAGGAAATTCCTTACCCCACCGGACTCGAAAGTGGAAAAAATGCATAGTCTTGCCTTTCATCTCAATTTGTATTGGAAAAAGGTTTTGGCTGAATGAATAACCGAATGGAATCCTTTTCAGGTGATACAAGAGTCTATTAAGGTAAGGAATGTGCACATTGCGATGAAGGTCGAATAAGGGATACTGCAAGTCTCTGATAGGAAAAGCGGCCTAAGATTGCAATAGCTCAAAGAAGTCGGGGAATGGTTAAATGGATTAAATGGGTCATGGTCATCACTCGAAAGAAAACAAATCATATTTATTATAGTAACATTCGCGTTGATTATATATACGTTGTATATATAGTATATAGTAGATTTGTGAAGCCATTAATAGTTGTGCAAATGTTTGTAGTTTATATATAACATTTCGTAAATGGTGACATTTTCTATTAAATCTTTAAAGCTATAAACAATCTAAACAAGGCAGGTGAAGTATGAAAGTTTAACAGCTTCAGCGACCAGAAACATTGAAGTTAAGTTTTACGTTAGATTGTTGAACGAAGTTGTTCGTTTCCACCGTACAATATTAACTTATTAAAACCGTCTGCAAAAGTTTGACCAAAAAGTTTTTTCTACCTTCTAAACTTTATTATTGCTCGGAAAATACTGATCTCATAATTCTTATTATATATTTTTACATATTATTTTATCAAACATGAAATGAAATGGGCTGACCCGTTGGTCTAGTGGTTAATGATATGGACTGCTAACCCAGAGGTCGTGGGTTTCGATTACCACTCAGGAAAAATATTGTGTTATAAGCATGGTTACTTGTTCAGTGTTTGAGTGTAATTTTTCTATACAATGTGTGTATTTCGAAATATATAAGTATGTGTATATGCAGGCTGGTAACCATAGTACAAGCTTAGCGTTGTTTGGGACCAGACGGCCGTGTGTGTAATGTGTGAAGATATTACTACTATTATTATTATCTTTATTTAAATTAATACCATACATATAAATAAATATATAATACATTTAAAGGTTTAAAAAACAGTAGACCACAGATATCGTGTGCAAAACACCGGTGGTTAGGGCTCCAAAGATAGGGTTCTCCTGACAATGCGGGCTGTGTCGAGAAGGACTGACCTCAGCATCAGTCCTTTAATACAACTACATAATGATGGCAATATGCTTGCCCCTGTGGTGAAGTGGGGATAAATTATTATGATTGGCAAAATGTAGGAGTTTTATGATGCTCTGACGCCCTATTTGGGAGCACAGACGTGACTGTGTGTATGTAAGAGTATATATATGTATGTATGTACTACTATTACTACTGCTATTGATACAAAAATAAATTCTAGTCTCCCAGAAAGGATTAAGCTTTTATGATCTACAATAGACTCATTAAGAAAGCTACACATAAAAACAAGTAAGTCAAATTAGATAGTAAAGTTATAATTAAGGTTTTGAAAAAGGCAACTCCCACACTAGGATTAATTCCTGTGTCGCGGGGGACTTTACAAACATTCAAACAACGGACTCAAGGAACACCTAGACTCAGAACAAGAATTTGAGGATTACACAAAGTGTTGTCCCGTGCGCGGATCGAACCTACAGCACTAAGCGCGGCAGCGTGGTAGCGGGTCTATTGCAAGGGAACCGGGAAAACCATAACAAAGAAGCCTCCGGGAACCAGTTCAGACCTTGGCCACCTCAACGGGCCCCCCCTACACGGTCTCTTCAGTTTAGAGAGGCACGCGCGGAACCGTCCGTCTCAGACCCGGTCGGACTAGCGCTCATGAAGGCGCCCAATTGTGTAAAGCAGTTCTGGACTCACTTCTTAATGCTTAATTCTGTGATATATTTAACCCAGTTTAATATGATATCTAATCAAATTTACCAAGACTTTTAGCAGACGATTTTATAGTCAGAGATTTTGTAAACATAAATGGCTCGTAAAATGACGGAATCGAGCATAAAACACACACACTTCTCAATAATTCATACTGTACGGAGTAAAATGAATTCAGCTAGAAATTTACACCAGCATAGAATTAATACTGGAGAAAATGTTCATGCATTCCATTGCTTATATTTGTGTTGTAACAACTCAACAATAAAATAAATCTGTAACATCGCTACTCCGATAAATTTATACTCGTATGTGAAGTTGCCTTAATGCATAAGCTTTTTTTTGTTTATCATCATCAGGGTCCGAAATTTCATTCTATATTATTATAGTTCTCTTGAAACCACGTACACGCTACACCATAGTGACGCTGCAGATGCATTGAACGTTAAGTAAATTTTTAGTTATGCTGTAAGGGTAATATTATATTATAATTATTTTGTATGAAATCTATTGTTAACAATTTTTATTCTAATGGAAAGTTAGTTATTTAAGTTTATGTCTTATTCTTATTGGGTATGAATATTTTAGTAGTTATTTAGTTTAAGTTATTGTGAATAAATGTGTATTTATTAATGATTTCAATTTCGATTTAATTCATGGTAATAATGATTTTATTTTAATGATTTTATTTATTTTAAAATGCGAAAATGTTATCTGAAAAGTTATATTGATACGGTTCTTTTAATATAAAACCATTTCAAATAATTCGACAGTATCGTGTATTCAAAGCGTTTTAAGCGTCCATACTAATTTTCAAAACTGATTTTCCGCTTCGTTTAAGGCCCCACTCCTGCAGTCGACTCGAGCACTGCTGCTTGTGCGTTTTCCGGTAATGGCAGCTGACCTACCTCAAAGGGTCAGATCCCTTTTAGCTTTTATTTTTAATCTATGCAACAATCGGTGTACAGTCCAATTAGACAATCGAGCGAACCGGTATTCCGGTAAGTGAATAGTTCATTCAGTTTAGACGCAATAGAAATCGAATCGAAATTATTTCTTCTATATAAATGAATAAATATTAATCTTCATATCGCCGTGTCAAAATTTTTACCTAATCACTTTGATGTCTCTTTAAAATGTTTTGAAATAGCCAATGCATTAAATAGCCAGGAGGTTATTAATGGAAAATATCAAATTCAAGACGACACACAGATGTGCTCTTTTAAGCCTAGTAACACACTCTCAGCAATGGCAAGAATCACCGATGATCTAGAAAGAGTAGTTAGGTGGTCTAGAGAACACTCACTGATATTAAACCCACATAAATTCAAAATTAATGATACTGGGCTGTAAGTACCAAATTTAGTCAATTTTAGAATATGATCCCACAATCACTTTAAACAGTCAAAGAATTGAAAGAGTTGAGGAAGCCAGTAATTTAGGGTTAAGGGTGGATTCAGAACTACGGTTTGAAGGACACATAAATGGAATTGTCAAGAATTGCTTCTATAGGTTGAAGGTTCTCTACAACATACGTGACTATCTCGACACAAATTTGAGAAAACAGCTTGTAGACAGTCTCATACTATCCAGATTTAACTGTTGTGATATAGCTTATGGTCCATGTTTGCTGGCTAGAACAAGGAACCTAATACAAAGAATGCAAAATGCATGTGCTCGTTATTGTTTCAAAATACCAAAGAGAGATCATGTAACACCATACATAAATGGGAACAATATATTAAAAATGGAAGGTAGGAGAAAATTACATCTAGCCAGCTTACTTTTTGGTTTAATGAAAAGCCAAAAACCTACCTATCTATATGAGAAGATAGACTGGAGGTGGGATCACTGCTCATATTCCATCAGAACCTCAAACAGTGCATTGTCTATACCACAACACAGAACTACAGCATTCCGGGGCTCCTTTAGATACTCAGCAAAGAAGTGTTGGAATGGTTTGCCACCGCCTGTAAGAGACCTGAAATCCAAATACAATTTTAATCAAAATATAAAACTTTCTTAATATGAATGCAAAAACAACAACCCTTGAAGGCTATGACCCTTCTGCCTGGTAGATCGTTCCAGGAGCTCCGTTGCTTTGTCCAAAAATGTCATCCCTCCATACAATAGCTGTTACCAAATGCTATACAAGCAAGCACACATGCAATGCACTGCACTTGAGATAGGGAATTTGAAATAAATTATTAATAGATATAGTATTTGAGTTATTTATAGTACATAATCACTAGATAATTGTCAGTGGCTTAGCACACATGCTCAAGCTCTTAAAATAATAATAATAAAATATAATATACCATGATGGTTTGCTACACAGGCTAAGTGTATTTTTTAGCTTTGTACTTTCTTTGTTTGTAGGTTTTGTCAGTGACTTTTACTGTATTTTTTTTTTATTTTAGTTGATAAGTCAATAGGTATTGTTGGGTAGTGTTGCCCGACGACGCCAAGCGACACTAGGTTGGCACTGAAAATCAGTACTGGGGTGGGTTATGCCCCTCTCAGTGTATGCTGAGTGTCCATCCAAGTTTCTGAAGCACGACGTATCTTTCGCTAACGACATTTACTATTTTCTTCTTAGGGTTACTACTTACATTAATAAGCTAGGCGGATCTTCTATAATATTGTATTTTTAATTGTTTTGTTGTGCTCTAAAAAAAAAAAATTATATGTTTTTATGTGTTTTTAAACAAATGTATGTAAATTATTGTATGTAAAAGCCGTCGTGTTTTTGACAATACATGTTTTCTTTCTTTCTTTCTTTCTATTTATTTACCCCTGGCATGTACACTGTATCGCAAACGTATCATATACAAGCGTAAAATTTGCATAACGATGCCAGCATACGTTGTCCATTGCAAATTTTAAGCTCAAAATGTAACAACGCGACTGTGAAAGCTGATACTGCAAAAATGTAAAACAGTCAAACCGCGAATGAAAGATAAAAATTAAAAGTAATAAAGAAATGAATATTATTTAAAAAGTGTAAATAAGGCTTTTTAATTTTTTTTAAGCAAAACTTGAGAACAAAACTAAGATCAAAAATCACGACATTTATTTTGAATAAGTTCGATATTAAAAACACCTTCAAAGCGAAACAGTAAATCCATTTTTACTTACAATATATCGAAATATTCTGATACTCCATGTCACTTCTACTATTCCATCAAGCCGTTGAGGCTCTTGGCCGTGATAAAGAAACATCATTCACACATACATATATGTAGCTACCTACATACATACAACCGAAACACATAACCATCATTCTTTTGCGTAAAATTTGTGTTAAACGGGGGTCACACTGAAAGTTTTTAGAAAATAAAAAATGGAATGATATATGTTAGATGCCTGTTATTATTTTCTTTTGCTTTTCGAAGTAGTCTCCTCCTCAGTCTTTTTAAATGCAGGGTTCATAATACTAATTCCCCTAAGTTTATCTTTTATTTTTGGAAATAAATAATAAATAAAGTGTGTTAGGTCGGGAATGTAAGATGAATGACTCACTAACTTTACTCCTTGGATAGTCCGTCTGGCGGAGTGAGCTGGAACGCTGTCGTGGTGGACGAGGATCCTGCTTCTAAAGCACTGTTTTCTAACATTTTGTAAGACAACTGGTAAACAATAACTAACGAATCCATCTGCAGTAACAGTCTTATTATCTTCTAGAATTATTGTTGCAAAATGACCGGTCCATCCAAAGAATGAGGCAATCATCCCTTGGCTTATTCTTTACTTTTATCGGCAAATCGATTCGAAAGGAAATATTCGTTGTGCAAACTGTCTTTTGGTTTCGGGTTCGATACAATATATGCAGCTTTCATCACCTCTGACGATGTCATATGTAGCATTCGAGTCACCTCCTTCATATTTATCGAGCATGTGGCATGCAAGCGGCACCAATCCAAACGACGGTGTTTTAGATATTCCGTCAAATTATTGGGTATCCATCCAGTACAAAGTTTTCTGACGGCTAAATGTTCATGTAGGAAGTTTTGTACTTGACTCATACTAATGCCTAAAGCTGCTGGAATCTCTTGATATGTCACCCTTCTATCAGCATTCACGTTATCTCCAGTAGTTGCCGTAGAAGAACATCGTTTGGTTAGACCACGTTTAAACTCATTAAACCAGTTGTAATCAATGGCACGAGATGGGGTTTCGTAATTAAATGCTAAATGAAGTCTATCGTAACATTGCCTTCGAGTAAGACCGCAACAAAAGTCGTAATAAATCGTTGAGCAAAAATGTTCTCTAGTCAAATCCATTTCGATGCACGAAAGACACTTTTTAAATTTCTGCTAATATGTACAAACAAATGACTTATTACATGCAGAACACATGTACAGATTCCCAAAAAGTTTCTAATTCAAAAATTAAAAAAAAAACATTGGCTGCTTTTCTTACCAGCGTATTCTAATTTTCAGTGTGACCAACGTATTGTGTACAATAAGCAAAGTAATGAGCCAATTATGTTATTATTAGAAACTCTATGAAAATAAGCAAACCAAAACGGATATTGTCTAATTAATATATATTTCAATAACCCAGGGTCTTAGATCAGATTTGTGAGGGATGAATAAGGTACTTGCATTTATAAATGTCCTCTTTAGTTTCGCCATAAGTAATTTGAGCTTGCTACTCATACTGAAGGGTAATTTTCATTTCATATTTAAATGGTGTAGCGTCATACCTAAATTATTCTACTTATAATCAAGCGTTTGCGGGTTTGAACCCTATTCAGTACACGAAAAATAGTACCATTACTTTAATATGATCTAAGAACTACTTTAAAGCTTTGAATCATGTTTTTAATAGGCCTTTAGCAAATAATATATAAGTAGAAACATATTAAAAAAAAAAGGGTAACAATATATCAGAGCGAATAATATCAATAAAATGGATATTATACCTCAATATAATTTATCTATAGGACAGCTGGAAGACAGTAAAAGTCAACCCGACGCGCCTCGGGGGACATGAATAATATTGAGTGACGTATTAAAAATATCGAACTTTGTAGCAATATGTATTCGATCCAGTTCTGAACAATGAGAGCAAGTATATAACATTGTCATTACTTGTAAAAGTTTTATGTATGTTTTAGTTTGGAAGTCTGTGAAAAAAACTAGCTTTGTATTGATACACAAAGCTTAAAATCATTTAGTGGATAATCACCTAAAACTTTTGCCATTTGTGTACACAATTAAAATTTATTTAATGCTGATCTAATCACATATGTATTTAAAGTATAAATACCTGTTAATTGCTAGACGTTTTGACAGATTTACACCGGCCGTGGTAACGAGCTCAGCATCATCTTCGTGAAGCGAGGGGTTTTGGCACCTCTACTTACCGTGTCTTCACTATTTTTGATCAAATTGTCACATTTCTTTTTAAAAGTCAGACTTAATCATACTAAAATCCTTCTTAGTGCATGCTATTTTCCTTCCATCGTCCTGACCTTCTATCAACTTTTTCTCATCTTTTGGAATCTGTTTTAGAACCTAATCCCATCCTGTAACTATGAAATAGTCACGGGTGACTTCAACACCTGTCTCCATAAAACCGACTCCCGATCCTCCTTTCTTATCTCAATATTACAATCAGCTTACCTGTTTTCATTTCAACTAAACGCTACTCATCATTTTCTTAACTCTACTCCCTCTCTGTTCAAACTTGTCGTAGCCGTAGTCGTAGCTTCTGCACTAAAACCTAAAATACTCATTTAGCGCAATTTTGGTGGTATGAATTTTAATGACTTGCTTGAGGGTGGGAAGTATTGACTGGACACCATTAAAGATTGTGTAAGATTCAGTAAACGATAAAAGTGATATAATATTTTACAACTGTATGATAAACATGCTCCCGTACGACCTGTCAAATTAAAACACGCGGTACCACCAGGGCTACTTAGCGAGATCAAGGAACTTCTGTCAAAGAAAGCTGAAGCGAAGTATAATTAAAGGTAAGGCCGAGCAAAGTTAATAATATATCTATACAAAATCTCTGCAAAAAGATGTATAGAGATGCTCAACGCTAACACATTGATAACTGTGTACAAAACAATAACCCAGTTAAAGTCTGGAAATTCCTCTATACACTTGGAGTTACATACACATACACTAAACAATCTTTCACTCATTCCAACACTTATGTATATTTTATACTAGTTTCAGTTTAATCCATTCTTCTTGTGATGTTAAGAAACTTTGGGGATCACATCTTACATGATCATTCCTATCACGTTAGTCAATAATTGTATTTTTTATATAATAATTCACAATTTTATAAAATAAAGATATTTAATTTGATAATTAATTTATATATTTTTATATAAACATATATATATATATATATATACATTAATAAAACCCAGACACATAACAAATGCTTATCACAGAAATATTGGTCCTGGGTGGGAATCGAACCCAAGACCTTGATTTATCAGTGACTAACCGCTAGACATACAGGCCAAAAAATACAAAACACAATTATGTATGAAATTTGAATTATCGTTGTTTAATGTGAAAGAGTTTACCGATAAGATGATAAATAAACTAAATATTACTCCAAATTACATACAATAAAGTGCAAAAAAAAGTTGCTATAAAAATCGTTTTTGCTATGTGATGCGTGCACAAATAACAAACAATTTTGGTGTATTTACATTTAATAGCCGGATGGTTCACAGAAGTAACCAAATCTGTAACGCGTTCGGAATAAATAAGTATCTGAGTCTTTGAGACAACTGGTAGGACAAAGTTTAACAATTTATGGCTCGACTACGTGCGGGCTTGGGGCAGGTCCCATAAACAGCAAAGACGAACAAGATACATGGCATGCAAATGTCCGATTTTCATTCATTTTAAAGCAATGTTCATAGTATCGGAACTGATGTCCGGTTGCTGAGCTACGGTAACCGCTACGGAATCTAAATTTATTCTTTTTAAAACCAACAAGTTATCGTACGTACAATTTTATTTTTTATTTAAATAATTGAACATACTACATTCCATTGATTTAGTAACTTTCCATTACAATGCAAGTAATAATACATAGTAACAATAGTACTTGAAAGTTTTGTTCAAATGAAATCCTTTCGACAAATCTATTCATATTCGTTAACAGTATTAATATGCCCATACTTTCATCAGAAATAACTCATCTCTCAATTTCAACATCGTCAAAGTAGAAAACTTTGCAATTAAAATGAATTGAGACTGAAAACCTTCTTCCTGAATATTTGTTAATTATTTCACGGTTTCTCTGAAAGGAAGTTCAAAACTGGTATCAGTGAATTTGTTTCAGATTTCAAAAACTGTTTTATTTTTATGTTCATTTTAAAGCATAAGTTTTTTTTATACTAAGCAGATATATTTTAAGTAAAATTAAATGAGAGAATCCTGTCTGAGACTAGTCCAGGCATAATAGTAGGATGGCTTTCCTTCTTTCTAGTATTAAATATCCTTCAAAGTTGTAATAAAAATAAGAATTGAACCACTATCCTGCTGAGAAGAAGATTATAAGAAACTTTTATTCGCTTCCTATTATACAATTTCATCTTTACTCCATTTGCTTATTAACAAAAGTTTTGTGATATTTAAAAGGACAATATCTGAATTATTTCTGTTTTTACGTCGTAGTTATATTTACGATGTCTGCTCTCTGTCTGCTGTTGTGTAATCGTTGATGTTTTTACATCAGCGTTATTTTTTTAGTTCCTTGTGAAGAGATGCTACTGGTTGAACCAATTTTCATAGAAATTCATGTTACCATGGAGTAAAATAATACTTTAAGGTTTATGCACAATCATTTTTTAACCGTGTTTATCCCTCATCACCCTCAAATGCGAGCAGCGCACTTACGAGTGTCGAGTTACAGCTGTCGAAGGATGGCGGTTGTCACTTACCATGAGGTGACCTGTCTGTTCGTCTGTCCACCTATAACATAAAAAAAATATAGTAATATATAAATATAACTATATTTTGGGTTTCCTTGTTGCAAAATATTGCATATTGTTACTATTAACATTAATAAACCCTTCTAACATGAACGGCGGCGCAGGTGCGAGCATAGGAAAGTGCCGCACATGTGCCAAGCTTGCTCGATTGCGTCATCGATTCTTGGGAACCATGCATAGCATAGCTATGCGAAAGACTTTATTTAAAACCATGCCTTAATGAGTTACAATTAGTTCTTGCAATACGTTCTCTTTAATTTTTTCTGTATCTATAACCCCACATAAGACAACCTGATTCTAAATAAATTTATTACCTTCTATTAAAATAATTAAATTGACTACATGAATGGCGTAGCGGTTTAGTCTAGTGTTGTGGGTTCGATCCCCGCGCGCTCTTTATTTAAGTCCCCCGCGACACAGGAATTAATCCTAGTGCGGGAGTTGTCTTTTTGATACAGAAAAAATAATAATAAGAATGCAACTTTGAGATATATATTAGTGACGGCCAGCCAATGTTAACATTGTTCACTATTTTAGTTAATTAAATATCATTACGTGTTTTATTTTTCACTTTATAACAATCTAATAGTAAAGTAGATAGATAGATAGATAGATAAGTCTTTATATATATTGTACAGAAAAACATATTAATATAACAGTTTGTACACATTGCTATAAGTCTTATGAGCTAAAGTTAGAAAGGTGAAATAAAAATATATGACGACCTTATCGCGATTAGCGATCTCTTCCAGGCAACCACTGGATGGGAAAGGAGATTAATAATGAGATGAGAGAAGTTGCATATCCAAGTTCTCTAAGTTTGAAGTAATTAGACTATTGTTAGATACAAACACATAAATAAACACATTAAACATATGAATTATTACACGTATACACATATAAAATATAATACTGAGAGACAGGCAAACACAAGATTCGGGGCAACAAGTACTTATCGGTCAGCAATTTAGGAAATGCTCCTTCAGTATTTTTTTAAAACTGGCAAGCGTTTATGCTAGTCTGATGGGCAGTGGCAATGCATTCCACAAACGTATAGCTAGCACTTAAATGACTTGTCCATAAAAGTCATAGAATGCTTCGGAATTCTTAAAGTCAAGTTCATCAACGATCTTAAGGACCTTGAATGCGTATCATGTAAGAATTTGTTTGTTCTTTTAAATAATGAGGAGTGTTGGGATTAAAGAGGAAGGATATGGATATTCCGGCGAAGACGAATGGGTAACCAGTTGAGCTTATTCCGATATTCAAATTTGCTGTTGTATATTATATGCGAAATATGGTCAAATTTGCGTAATCCAAAAATGAACTTTATGCAAAAGTTTTGAAGCCGCTCAACCTTATTAAATTGGTCCTCGGTGAGATCAGGATAGCTGGCATCTGCGTAATCGAGGATTGAAAGAAGTAGGGATTCTTCAAGCGCAATTTTGTTCTTATGGGTAGAAAGTTACGCAATCTTCTCAGAGATCCTGCAGAGGCAAACTATTTCCTACAAATTTCTTGAAGTTGCGGATCCCGTTTTTGTTTTTGTTTAAATTAATAAAGTAAAGTAATACGGGCAATATGGAAATAAGCTTTTTCCGGGCCTTCTATTTGCTTACTGACCAATGAAAATGGTAAACGCGACAACGTCCGCGCCGTTATAATTTAAGTGTATGTATTTTATTTTGACATCATATGAAGATAATATCCTATCGCTATAGTCTACTGGCAGCCATCGATGGAACACCAGTTTTAGGACGAAATATAGTGACCAAGGGCTTATGGTCAGTAAGAAGGAACTCCCTACCGTAAAGGTATTAATGAATTTTTTTAACTGCATAAAATTAATGTTAGCGCGCTCACGCAACCGCTGCCCGACATACACACCGTGTATTTGCATCATACGGTAAAATAAGGCTTTCTTTGTCATCGTAATGTTTGAAAATCTGTGCGTAAATTTTAATATAATGACTTTACTTAGTTGATAATTGAGCTAGTTGATTCCATTTCTATGTAACTGATTTCTTTAATAATTCATATAGGGTAGAAAAGCGTAATGTTTAGGTTTAGGTGACTCATGTACATTGACCCTTTCAGGATTTGTCTTAAAGCCACTGTTGTATATTATATGCAATAAATAGGTAACAGAACGTTATAAAAAGACACACCTCTTTGGTTTAATTTAAAAACTTATGTATTTTAATAACTTATTATTATATAATTTATATGAGCCTCTTTATCCCTACTTATTAATAATACGTCACAAAACACTTCCACCCCAGGCATGAATCCAGGCACGATAATCTAGAAGAAAAAAAAGAAGAAGGGGAAGAAAAAGATCGCCCAAAAACAAACAGCAGGCCAAGCCCAGGCAAAGGCCCCTAAGCTTCACCCCCCGAAGTCAACAGCTGTGGTAATCACGCTGACACCGGAGGCTGCCAAAAGAGGAGTGACGTATGCCTCTATATTGAGAGAGGCAAAGGACAAGGTGGACATTGCCAGCGTGGGCATCCAGGGCTTCCAGGGATTAAAATTTAAACGTGCCACCACAGGCGCAATGATCTTAGAGATCCCTGGTGCCACCAGCTGGCCGACAGCGGATGCATTGGCCGCCAAAATTCGAGAGTCCATAACAGAGGAGGACATATGGGTCTCCAGACTTACCAAAAACGCGGAGGTGCGCATAGGTGGGCTGGATGACTCAGTAACGAAAGAAGAAATCACGGCGGCTATAGTCCATGACTGTCAGTGTCCTAGCGACCAAGTCAGAGTAGGTGAGATCCGCCGAGGCACAACTGGCCTTGGTACGGTTTGGGCACGGTGCCCTATTACAGCAGCCAAAAAATCGGCCTCAAGCGGCCGAATAGTCATGGGGTGGGTAGCAGCTCAAGTGAAGCTCCTACAACCCAGAGCCAGGAGGTGCTTTAGGTGCTTACAAGAGGGTCACTTAAGGGCGCTCTGCACATCTGAAACAGACCGTAGTGATGAGTGCTACCGTTGCGGTCGGCTTGGTCACAAAGCCGGAGGATGCACCGCGGAGCCACACTGCAATCCATAGAAAAGCCCGCGGGGCATAGAATCGGCGCGAAGGCCTACTTCGCCTCTGCTACCAAAAATAAAAAAGTGTCCAAGAGTGCCCCTAATGCTTCGGCTCCTGTGCTCTCTGGCATTCCTCTGACACAAGCTGCTGCCGGGGATGAGATGGTGGAGGGAATGGATTGTCATTAGGTATGGCCATTCATTACCTACAAGGGAATATCAATCACTGTGCCAGAGCTCAGGATCTCTTACTCCAGACTATTGCACAGTGGTCGATCAATGTGGCGGACGTGGCGGAGCCATACTGCATCCCCCCTAGGGGTAACTGGGTTGGGGACATTGACGGCCTGGTGGCCATTATTGGCGGAGTTCCTGAGAGCGTGTCCAGGGGAAACGGTTGGGTGGCTGCCCTTCTGGACGATATCTACGTTGTCGGGGTGTACTTCTCACCCAACAGGAGCCTTGTCGAATTTGACGGCTTCCTCACTAACCTGGGTGCGGTTGTTGGTTAGTGCCATCCTCGACAAGTCTTGGTTTTAGGGGACTTCAATGCCAAATCCGCGGCTTGGGGTTCCCGTATCACAGATCGCCGGGGTAATGTTCTGGAGGAGTGAGCACTGACCATAACTGTTCCAAACCGAGGTTCGGTCGGCACGTGCGTGCGACGGCTGGGAGAATCAATTGTCGACATAACATTCGCAACCCCTGCCCTGCCTGCCGAGTACAAGGATGTATGGTGGAGAAAGGGGTGGAAACATTATCGGACCACCGCTACATCTGTACACCTACAACCGATGTCTCTACCCTGAACAGTTTAACTACCGCATCCCCGAGGCCCAACAACCCGCGATGGGCTCTTAAGCAACTGAACAGAGAGGTCCTAGAGGAAGCCGCCATTGTTGCCGCCTGGATCCGTGATTTCCTTTCTTAGAGAGACGTCGACGTTGAGGAAAGGGCACGATGGTTCGGATCGGCGATGACAAGCATCTGCGATGCAGCAATGCCCCGCGTCCGATCCCACCACAGGAGGCGCAAGGTGTACTGGTGGTCAAATGAAATCGCCCAGCTGCGCGATGAATGCGTGGCGATCCGTCGTCAGTACACCAGGTACAGAAGGCGGCGTCGACGTATTATCGAAGAAGAGGAAGAACGGTACGAGGCTTACCGCCAGGCCAAACTAGCTCTGCGAGAAGCCATCGGAGTCACCAAGGATAGTGGAAGGGAAGAGCTGCTGGAGATTCTGGATCGGGATCCGTGGGGGCGACCTTACCACCTGGTGAGGGGCAAACTAAACCCCTGGGCGCCTCCTTTAACGGAGAGTCTCCGGCCCCAGCTGTTGGAAGAGGTGGTTGAAGCGCTCTTCCCTGTTCGAGTGGCCTACATTCCACCGACGATGGCTCCACCCATACTCGCAGAGTCTAGAGAGGAAGAAAATGTCCTCGAGGTAACGCAACCAGACTTTCGGGTCGCAGTGTTACGGCTCCGGGCTAAGAAAACCACTCCGGGGCCTGACAGCATACCGGGCCGAGCAATAGTCTTTGCCCTAAAGGAGCTGGAGCCCCGACTGAGAGAGCTCTTCACAGCGTGTCTGGAGCAGGGCCGGTTTCCTTCTATTTGAAAAACCGGCAAGCTGATACTGCTCCAGAAGGGGGAGCGCCCGGCAAACTCCCCATCTGCCTACCGGCCAATAGTGTTGCTCGACGAGAACGCTCGAACTCTTTGAGAGAATTATTGCTAACCGCCTTGTCGGCCACTTATCCACGTTTGATCATCGCCATCCAGCCGGTATTCACTGATTGGGTCGAACGGAGGCACGGCTCCCTATCATATAGGGTGACGCAGGTGCTTACCGGTCACGGATGTTTTGGGAAGTACCTGCGGGACATACGCAGGGAGCCGGACACCCGGTGCCACCACTGCGTCAATTCCGAGGAAGACACGGTGCGGCTTACAGTACAAGAGTGTACTGCATGGGAAGAGCCGCGTCGTGCCACAGACAGAAATAGGGGCTGACCTCTCGCTCACAACGCTTGTGCGCGCCATGGTCGGGAGTGAGAGGTCATGGGATGCAGTGGTAACCTTCTGTGAAACAATTATCTCACAGAAGGAGGCTGCGGAAAGGGAGAGGGAAAACACTACTACTCTCCCCATCCGCAAACGACGCACCGGACGTCGGAGGAGGGCCGACAATACCCAACTCCGGCCTCCGTAAATGGAAACGAGGGCGGTGAACCTGGGGTTCAGTTCATCGCCCCGATCGCTTAGCGGGTCCGAGGTTGGAGGCGCGCAGTGTTCCTGAGAAGCATAATCCTCTCCCCCCTTCAAATCGAGATGGGGTCCGCTCCGGCGGACGGTCACCGTGGCGGTTTTAGCCGGTATAGTCCGGCACACCCCTCCGCCGATAACCCCAGCGGAGAATAGTCCATGAGGATTTCCCCACGATAAAAAAAAAAAAGGCATGTCCCTTAACTAATTGACCATAGTTCTCTAGAAAATACCCGGACTAGATGAGAATCCGTAGAGTAAACTATTGTTTATAAGAATCTAAACCTACCAAACCTAAATGAGCAAATTAAAGTCATAATTAAAGCAGTGACAAATCACATTTGTTAACCGTAAATTTTTAAAATATTGTTAATATGTTCCATAACTGATAAATAAGCAAGCACTACCGGTATCTATATGTATTATATATTCTTTGTTTGTTAACAATAATTGGAATGCACTGAAGAGTTTTTTAGAGACTTTTGCTAAATCTTACTGACGCTTCCTTTTCCAGGAAGAATTCCAGGTTTCGCAATAAATGGGTGCTATTTGATCTTTCTTTGAAGTTGCAACTGTCGGATGTATGATTCCGATCACCACAAACTCCGCACTGCCGCCGGCACAGTGCTCTCCCATCGATATCTTATGCACCTCCTGCGTTTGTAAATCTCACTCATTTGAAATTAACTGGCTATACAAAAATACTCGATATTTGGATCCCATACATGCTCACTGAAAGAAACTTAATAAATAATGTACTCATTTGCAAATATCTATTGAAATGTAGTAAAACTGGACATTTTTGAAAAGATTGATCACTGGTGATGAAAAATGGATCACATGCGACAAGAACGTGCAAAAAATACTATGATCAAATTCAATTGTAAATTTCAAATCAAAAAATTGCTCAACAATTATTTGAAGTCGACTTATTTAACATCTCTTCATGTTGAGCTTTAATATCAAAAAAAAACATCGACTCAGATCTCTTTCTCCCTATTTTCACCTGTTATGGTCTCTTCAGAATTTTTTGGGTAGTGTTAGGTCAAGAGATATCAAGAGAGGACTGTCAAAACTACTTAAACCATTTTTTTGAGATACAAAATAAAGTATAATAGGTAAATGTGTAAGCTAAGTAGTTCTCCAGAAACCCGTAGTGTTCAGTGAGAGAGAGATCGATAAATTTTATTTATTACAAACGCTCATGTGTACACATTTCAAGCTCTGTGTTGAAGCTGAATTTGGAGGAAAATGTTTACAAAAAGGAGCTTTCGTTAATAATGTACAGGAACAAATAGGTATGCGGACTCGTAATATATCAAGGGAAGAAAAACGACTATATACACTCTACAAACTTTAGGGCTACATATCTTTCACCAATTTGCCTAACACAAATCTGTTTTATATATATATATATATATACATATATACATACATATATATACATATATAAAAGGTACGGAATTAATTTTATTGACACGGTCAGAGCTATTAAACAAACCTACTCCAATTGTGAACATAATAAATCTATGATGAGAACTCTGGATAAAAAATATTGTTTGAGGTTTAGCATTCCTCGAAAATATCGATATTTTTAAAGAAAATCTTTATAAAAGGGAATTTATATGGCTATTTGTAGTCACTTTAACATTTTTGCTTAGAACGCTTTCACGTTACGCATGTGCCTTGGCTTAGCGTTCCTTAGTTATCATCGCTCCAACAAGAAGTTCTCCTTAGTTGTCAGCGCTTAGAATGTAGTTCCTGAATTTAAAAATACAAAATAACTACGATCATGTAATTAAAAAATAATGATTGTGGTACCCCAGTATCTACTGCCTTTAATTATCAAGAGCTGTCACCGCTACTTATAGTCCTTCGAGCCAATTGTGAACCAGTGACCTAGGGATAATAATTACCCTAAATCTAGTTCTTACTAAGTATAGTACCGGATCGGATATATTTTGTTATCCTAAATATTGTATGATATACCTTAATATTATGGTTTTTTTTTTATATTAACCTACCATAGTGACTCCACCTTGATAAATGATAAATGATCTTTATTTTGTAAATAGGTTATAACAACACTTTTACACGTCAATATATTTTTTTTTCTGTTAGTTTATGCTAGTTGAGGCCGGTGTTTCCTAGCTGACTACCCTGAGAAGAAACACCGAAACAAACTCAGAGGTCAAAGTCTGTTTTAAAGTCCATACAGATGTACTGGTCAAAAACATATGAGAACCATGCACGCTAACGTCTGAGATGAGCTTTTGAAGAAAGCACCACGCTCATTTGAGTGGACCCGTCCAAACAGTGCAAGCATTTGTCAGTTATCGTGTAGCTCAACTTAGAACTTTAAGGAGCTCAACGGACCGACGAACAGTACCAAAGCAAGGACATTTGGGTAGGCCGCAAAAGTACTCAAACAGTCAGACATCGTTAAAAAACAAACTTACTGGAAAAAAGGAGAAAAGAAAAAAAAAAGAAATAACCTACATAGTCCTCACATTTACAATAATATTTTTTTTAAATTAAAAAAAAAAATACAAATATATATTATACTTAACAAAGTATTCATGTCAAAAAGTACAAAGATTAAAACAATAAAAAAAAAACAATATAATACTTAACAAAGTAAGCATTCATGTCAAAAAGTAAAATATAAAATGTCAATGTGTATAAAAAAAAAGCAAAAAGTATAAACGAAAAACAAAGGCTCATGTACATTAATGAAGCAGCTCATTCCCAAGCCTTTTTATCCTCGATGTAATCTTTAATTGTGTGACTTAGTTTTTTTTTTGATAAGTGATTTAAATTTATTGTTGCTTAGTTCTTGTATTTGGCTAGGAAGCTTGCCTGATGGAAAGCAATAGGTGGAGTCAAAGAGTGGTGGCCATCTTCATTGCATGTCTAGTCAATGCAGCATGGTGACCCACACTATGGCGGCCTGGTGAGATGCTTTTACACGCCTCGCTTAAAAGACCCGGGATCAAAGTGGGAAGGAAACACGTGCGTTGGTAGAGAATTCCAGGCTTTTACCGATCGGCACAGGAAAGAAGAGCCGTTAGTTCGGGTACGTATATTTACGACGCTCAAACGGTGACTCCTCAGGCCAGCACGTGTAGTCGTGTAGAGGAGAAGGTGGGACCAATTGGAAGAGCTCATCAGAACACTCCCCGTGGTGTAGGCGATAGAGGACTGTGATGGTGAAGAAAACAGTGTGTTTAGAAGAAAAGATGGAAAGAAAGATATTAGACAAAAGTAGACTTAGAATGTGGCATATGTGTACTTGAAAATAAAGAAATATACAACTTAAAAATACAATGACTAGAACATTTTTTATAGGTTTGGTTCCTCAATTATTTGGAAAAGAAACGTTGGTAAATATTTAGATCTATGTATTCATGTATTCTTTATTGCATTCCATATATTACAAAGATGGTAATAGAAACAATTATAACCAATATAGAGTTAATATTGATTATAGTCGGGCAAAGCAAATTAACACCTATGATCTAACTATATATACAAACACCTAGGACAATCGGCAAAGGCATATAAAACGTTTAATAAAAGGAGGACACACATACCAAGGCAGGATGCCTTTATAACAATATGTTGAGCTTGTTTGACAATGGCGGAAAGGGATTTGGTCGTTGAAGCGACACTTACTTTGACAAGGGTTCGATTTCCATTCATAAAACTAAATCAGTGTAGCTTATTCAGTTGCAAATAAAATACGTTTTTTGTGACAAAAGCCTTGTTCCATATTATGTATACCACTAACAACACGGTTACATTAGATCGCATGTAAGCCGATAGTATTAACTAATCCATATAAGCAAATTAATAGGTGTATTGCGGCAAGTTTCATGTGTCATTCACATACATTCTGTTCCGTAGGAGTGATATATAATATATAAAATCAAAGGCTTTGTTCTTCATTGTATGACAAGAGTCTTTGATTATAGATTTTAAATTCTTTTTGCTTCTATTTATATGCATATACATATATATTTAAAAAATAAAAAAATTAACATACCTACATTTTAAAGAAATAACGAGTATCTCTTAAAGAAAAATTTAGAAGAACATAAAATAGTTTTGTTGTCAAAGCCATTTTTTTTTGTTAAAGTATCTCATACTTTAACAAAAACAATAAAAAAAGATAAAAGTTCAATATGTTTTTTCTTTTACACGGTTTTCACGCAACTGTCAGGTTGACCATAGATAAATACTAACTTATAAATTTATTAACATAACTATAGAGAACAAGAAAGAAGAGAGAAAATAATCATATTAATGTAAGTATTTGAAAGCAAAAGCCAAAACTATTGTTTGTAACGTCAACTAAAAACAATGTCATCAACAAGTGCACAATGAAAACTCATTATTGAATGTATCGTCCGGTACGCGGTAATTTAATTTCCGAAATTCATTGGCTTTTGTTTTCATTTAATATGTATTGCAGACGCCTTTGATGTCATCGTGATATATATTATGTTATCGATATTGTTTGTTATTGCTTTAGTAAAGAAAAAGCAATCTACAAATAAATTTTCATTAGATAGACAGATTATCTAGTATTTGTAAAATACATAGCAGGCAAACAGGATTCCTTTATAAAAAAATCGCTTAACAAAACCTCTAAAAGGCTAAACAGAAACCACAACTATTCATAACCATAGCTATATATGTATATATAGGTCCCGGAAATAAAGAAGCAAAGGAAAATTAATGCTTAATTGATTTTCCCCAAATGGCTTTCGTTTGTAAAATGTAATGTAATTATTTGTGTATTCTAATAGTACAGCCGCAGAAGTGGCAACAGATGCAAATTCAAAGTATTCGTTTGATTTGAAAATTCTTATAGTCAGGAAGCCGTTGGAAGTTTACCAGGCACACTGCTTTCTGCCCACATTCCCCGACTACTTCATGTGTAAATTGCAACTAACACTCTCACTATTAATCTTCTTTTCCATCCAGTGGTTGCCTGGAAGAGAGCGGTTATCGTTATAAGGCCGCCAATCGTACAAGTTTTAGATTTTACTTTATTTATTTCACCTTTCTAACTTTATCTTTTAAGACTTATACCAATGTGAACAAACTATGATTGTTTTTATTATGTTTTTTTTTTGTACAATAAAGAGTTATTTATCTATGTACTCGTATATAGTCTTTAACATTATAGTGCATATTCTTAGACCAAAGAGTATTTTTTCATCTGAGTGGATAATATGATATGATTAAAAAGAGTTTTAAATATTTAATTTCAGTTGAAACTCGTACTGAAACTACTAGTATCAGTCTGATACTGAAATTAAATAGTGTCTGACTAGTATTTTACGGACGGAATCTACATATATAAACGTAATATGCGTATTTGTATAGTGGCAAATCGTTTTGAATAATTTTCTAATTAAGTTTTTATATGTACCCTTAACACTAGGCAATATCTTATAATAATAGCAGCATAACCTCCTTAGTATTTGGAACATCGCCAAAATCTGTTAAGTGCTAAGTTACTAGTTAAACTCCGAAAACAGTGCAGACATTTCTGTATCGGTGTAATGATGGTGGTAGAATAATGACTAACACATCAGACATCGAGATCCAACTCACCTTCTATATTTGGCATTTAACTTCATTTTATATTTACATGCAAGTATAAGACTTGTGTCAATTATAGCAAGTGCTTGCAAGCAAGATCCTTTTCAGGATCATAACTTTTAACAAAATTCAATTGACATATCCACCATGTGACTGTGTTAGAGCCATGCTTAGGCACAAATGGGTCAGCTCGATACCATGGCTTCACAGAAAACTGGTTGTGAAGCAATTGCATTTCTCTGATTTGTAAAGTTTCCGGGAGCTCAACTCCCCCTCTTTTCTGTTCCCCCTCCTCACCCCCGTCTCTTGTTTCCCCGCACCCCTCAATCTTTAATATTCTTGATTACCTAGAAACTGCAGACACAAAACAATAGACAACTATGTATTTAAATTATAAAGAAGCGTTGCGACGAGTTATTATTTTTTTTTATCAAATAATGATAACGCCTTCGTGAAAAGACCTTGATAGATCAGATGAGTAAGAGACAGTAATAGGAATATCTTATAAGGAGGTTGTTGACGGACTTATGTAAAAAACTTTAAGTGATGGATTTGTTCAGAGGTAGACATTCGGAAAGTCAAAATCAAGCGAAAATTGTTGTGGTTATTACAGAATATATATAATTGATTATAACCAAAAACACTGACTTAAATCCAATTTGAAACACAAAGTGTAGTACCAGTTCGTATTACGACACTAAACTTCCCTAATTTACGTTGTGATCTTATTTTGTGATTTGGATTTATTTTACAGGCTTTTATTAAATGAAAGTCAAATAAAATTTAAAAAAGCGCCGTAAATTGTTTTAAAATGAAACCATTTTAAGTGCATTTACTTAAAGTAGTTTCATAATTAAATCACATCAGTCGAATATCTTAAGAAATATTAATGAGCTGGAAAAACTTAATCTAGTTTGATTAATTTCATCAACATTACAACATTTGAGACATTCTCAGATCATTGCAATTTTTGCAAATACTGTATGTATGTATATCATAACCATAAATTATCTAGAGTAGTAGAGCCACGCTGATTTCAGCAGGAATGGGCCGGGGCAGTACTACCCTCTCACAGAAAACCAGCCTAAAGCGATAACATTCGTGCTGTCGTCTTTCGCTGGTGAGTGAGTGCGCCGGAGGCCCAATGATGCAGGGGTGACAGTTATCGTGGTATGTGTGTGAGCAGTGGAGTGCTCGTAGAATCATTGTGAGGGTGGCGTGGATCGAACCGTTGGCCAGGGAGACCCGTAGAAACGGTGGTGCCGCTGGCCGCCCGCGGCATAGAGAGGGGCCCAACTACGGCTAACCACCCTGGGAGGCTGCCCCGTCAGGTCGCGCATAATCCACGGAGTGGCTCGTCTGCCGGTTGGTGACCGGACGGTGGGACCCGGCGTCCATTTCCGGGAGGGTACGGGGGCCCTTCCGTCCGGCGGTTCGGTCTCCGCCATGCCTCACCGTTACATGATCGTCATCCGTCCTATCGCCTACGCTGTTTCTTCTGCATATCAATGACATGTTGGCCCTTGGCAATATACATATACAATATACATGTTATGCAGACGACAGTACAGTGCACGGGCGATATTTCGGGCATCCTACTGCCAAGCTGGCAGACGTTGAGGAAAAACGACAGGAGCTTGTCGCTGAGCTCGACCGGGTCTTGAGCCGCATTTCCCAATGGGGCTGTGAGAATCTGGTCGAGTTCGGCGCCAAGAAAACACAAGCGTGTGTGTTCTCTACCAAAAAGTCTCCATTCCTTCCCCTTCCTACTCTTCAGAGCACTCAACTGCCACTGCAGGATAGGCTTAGTATTCTGGGTATGGATATTTGCCGGGATCTCAATCCGCGCGATTACATAGAGAGTGTCACTAAGGCGGCCTCGCGTAAGCTCGGCGTTTTGAACAAGGTGAGACGGTTCTTCTCGCCCGAGCAACTGTGTCTTTTGTACAAGACCCAGGTTTGCTCCTGCGTGGAGTACTGCTCTCATCTCTGGGACGGCTATGCGTAGTATTTGCTAGACGCTCTCGATCGGTTGCAGCGGCGCGCAGTCCGCATTATCGACTGTCCTGAGATCACCCAGTCTCTTGAGCCTCTGGAGTTGCGAAGAGGTGTCGCCTCTATGGCAGTCCTCTATCGCCTACATCACGGGGAGTGTTCTGATGAGCTCTTCCAATTGGTCCCACCTTCTCCCTTCCTCTACAGGACTACACGTGCTGGCCTGAGGAGTCACCGTTTGTGCGTCAAAAATATACGTACCCGAACTAAACGGTTTGGCTCTTCTTTCCTGTGCCGATCGGTAAAAGCCTGGAACTCTCTACCAGCGCACGTGTTTCCTTCCCACTTTGATCCCCGGTCTTTTAAGCGGGGCGTGAAAAAGCATCTCACCAAGCCGCCATAGTGTGGGTCACCATGCTGCATTGACTAGACATGCAATGAGGATGGTGACCACCACTCTTTGACGCCACCTATTGCTTTCCATCAGGCAAAGTGGAGTCACTATGGTAGGCTAATATAAAAAAATAATAATAATAAAAAAAAAAAAACATGATGACACAGTATTTTCAGTCTCAGTTTACACAGTCACGATGACTGTCTTTGCCTTTTACGCCCCCATTCCCAACTCTTATCATGGCAGTACAAAGAAAGAAAAATGGTCCAACAGCGGCATCCTCCTCTCCCACCAACCCGCTTTTTGAGATGGAGTTCACTAACATACGTGGACTCCATGCAAACCTCAGCGCCGTACACCAGCACCTTGAGACGGCTCGGACAGCCATGCTTCTTCTTACGGAGACACAAATACGTCGCCCTGCCGACACGGCACGGCTACTATCCCGGCTACGTTCTAGAGGAGTGCTTCCTCGCGAGGGCTGGGGTATGTCTTTTCGTCAGGGCGGATGTTTGTTGTCGCCGTCTGCACTGCCTAGAAGACGCATTCTTCTCCATCCTTTGGCTTTACGTGGATTTTGGCTCTATGAGCCGGATCTATGTTTGCCTATATCGGTCCCATTCCGGAGACTCCAAGACAACTCGACTCTTTGACTACATGAGTCACGCAACGGACAAAGCGCAGGAGCAGTTCCCGACCGCCGAACTGGTGTTTTTGGGAGACTTTAATGCCCACCATGACTTCTGGCTGGGATCTTCCAGAACGGACCACGCTGGTCGAACTGCCCACGCATGACCTTACCCAACTGGTACTCCAGCCCACCAGGATACCAGACATATCGGGTCAAGCGCCCTCTTTGCTAGACCTTCTGCTGACGAGTCACCCAGCGCAGTACAGTGTAACGGTTCACGCCTTATGGTTAATCGGCAATATGGTTTTAGGCCGAACCGATCCACGGGTGATCTTCTAGCGTACGTCACACACCTTTGGGGTGAGGCTATGGATAGGCATGGGGAGTCCTTGGCCATCAGCCTCGACATTGCCAAGGCCTTCGATAGGGTCTGGCATCGCTCGCTTCTCTCCAAACTTCCTGCATTTGGTCTGCCATCTAAGCTATGCAACTGGGTTGCTGCCTTCCTCCACAAGCACCGCATTAGGGTTCTCTATGACGGCGCGGCCTCTGACTTCCAGGATGTTAGCGCTGGTGTACCTCAGGGCTCCGTCCTATCGCCCACGCAGTTCCTTCTGCATATCAATGATATGTTGGCTCTTGGCAACATACATTGTTATGCAGACGACAGCACAGTACACGGGCGATACTTTGGACATCCTGCTGCCAAGCTAGCAGACGTTGATGGAAAACGACAGGAGCTTGTTGCTGAGTTCGACCGGGTCTTGAGCCGCATCTCTCAATGGGGTTGTGAGAATCTGGTCGAGTTCAGCGCCAAGAAAACACAGGCGTGCGCGTTTTCAAACAAAAAGTCTCCATTCCTTCCCCTTCCTACTCTTCAGAACACTCAACTGCCACTACAGTATGGACATCTGTCGGGAACTCAATCCGCGTGATTACATCGAGAGCCTCACTAAGGCGGCCTCGCGGAAGCTCGATGTATTGAACAAGGTGAGACGGTTCTTCTCGCCCGAGCATCTGTGTCTTTTATATAAGACCCAGGTTCGCTCCTGCGTGGAGTACTGCTCTCATCTTTGGGATGGCTATGCGCAGTATCTCCTTGACGCTCTCGATCGGTTGCAGCGACGCGCAGTCCGTATTATAGACTGTCCTGAGGTCACCCAGTCTCTTGAGCCCCTGCAGTTGCGAAGAGATGTCGCCTCTATGGCAGTTCTCTATCGCCTAAATCACGGAGTGTTCTGACGAGCTCTTCCAATTGGTCCCACCTTCTCCCTTCCTCTACAGGACTACAGCTGGCCTCAGGAGTCACCGTTTGCGAGTCGAAGGTATGCGATCCTGAACGAAAAGGTTTAGCTCTTCTTTCCTGTGCCGATCAGTGAAAGCCTGGAATTCCCTACCAGCGCACGTGTTTCTTTCCCAATTTGATCCCGGGTCTTTTAAGCGGGGCGTGAAAAAGCATCTCACCAGGCCGCCATAGTGTGGGTCACCATGCTGCATTGACTAGACATGCAATGAGGATGGTGACCACCACTCATGGACTCCATTTATTGCTTACCATCAGGCAAAGTGGAGTCATTATGGTAGGTACCCTCCTTATCTTGTGCCGTTTACCGATTCGTTTCATGAAAATCTAACATACAAGAAACCTAGTCAATTACCTCAATTCGGGCACAAGGTAACGCAATCATTTGCCAGTCTATATAAAACTGTTTTATCACATTTGAGGCGATTTTTATATACTTGACACACTAATTTCTCCTGGAACTTCTCAAAACGATAGTTACTGAATTTATATGCTTATAAACAACAATAAGAACTATATATATAATACACTTAAGGATATAAGATAGTTAGATAGATAGTTTCGCGATTCTGAATAATTGTGAAGTGTTATGGATATGGGTTTGTGGGAAAATACAATCTCTGCAAAATGAATCACCAGTTACCTTGAAAAATAGACGATGCAAAGATAGAAGCCAAAATCTACGCTTATCTTTCATAAGTTTACAATCAACACACTATACATAAATGTTTACAGTAACACACAGACACTGTCTCCTCCATATATCTTATAAGGATTTATCAGGTAACGACAATTTTCTACAAGCGCACTTTTGATAAAGAAATTGCCAAACTACAATCCATTTATTACAAAAAGGCTGTAATCAGGTAGTTTTGGTTACAGCCTATTATTTTTAATTTTTTATATAACTATGAATTCTTATAAACTTAAGTAATCTTGAAACTGAACGTAGTACAATTGAGAAGGACATGATGAATAACATGAGAAAACTTAGGCGTGGTGGACCTTCCTTACATTATTTCTGTTCAGTGGTATGGTTTCACATGTGCTATTAGTTAGCGTACGTTCCCCTCCAGTGTATAGTTTTAAGTGGCAGGCTAATTGTTAAAACTCTATACTAAGAAATTGTTTTACTTGCCATATATACTATTGTAGTATTTTCAAAAACCATTTATGTCAAAATAAAAAAGACAAACTAAAATAAGAACGCAATAACTCTCAAACCCTCATTTTCAATAATTATTTCATTATTATTTATGGCAAAATTAAAAAGAAAAACTAAATTAAGAACGCAATAACTCTCAAACCCTCATTTTCAATAATTATTTCACTTTTAAATACTAACGAGTAAAAAGAACAACGTGAAACTAGTAATGAAGAAACTTTGCTTTCGGCGCTGTCGTGAATGCGTCAACACGTTTATTTTATATTTTTGGAAAAACTAAATTGTAAAACTTGCTAGGTAAATACCAAGGAAAAAATAAACAACATTTACAAGGGAGAAATTACAAAATTTTAACTTTATGTTTCATAATTAGAAATCTCTACATACATACAAATACTCAAGCTGGTATATCCGAAAGGGTAGGCAAAGGTGTATTAAGGCCCACATTTCGAATAAGTCCAATCAGATGAAAAAAAAACAATTAAAATCACTTTGGCATTTAGTCTCAAATGCGCAAGTTTTTTACCGTTATCCGACACGTTCAGAATTGAATTGGAAAGTTTGGAATGTATTAAAGAGTAAAGGGTGAAATATGTTACATACATATTTTATTATACGGATTATTCGGAAGTTTAAGCAATAACTCAAGAAGGACAAAGTCCTCCATCCGAAAAATTATAATATGCTAATAATAGAAATGATTTTTTTTTATATTAATTGATTCTTTAAAAAGATATCTGTGATATTGTAGAAACTAATAACAGGACTGTTTAAAACGTTCATTTTTTTTTTTTTACACCCACTTCTAGTTTCCTAACAAATGTATGTAGAATGCTAAATCGAAAATCTTTAGTCGGTATGTGAAACTATGTAGCACTATAAAACCATTACATTATGCTTTTCTTATGTTTCTTATGTATTTTTAGCGAAAGGAAGTACCTACTTGCAGTTTCGGGTAATTTTTGGTAGCGTTCACTTTTAGCTTCACTGTGCCAAAACAATTTTACTTATAAACAGGAAACGTTAAAGTCGAGTAAATTACCGCTTTCTGTACTGTTTTTTATGTAAAATTAAATAAAGGCATTCTTAAAATACAAAACTCTCCAGCTGATTTTTCTTACTCCTAAATATATATGCATCGTTAATATATGCAATATAATAACTAAATAAATAATTCAATTCTTTAACTTTAACCGGTTCCATTTTTACACTTATTACGAATTAATTGATTGACTGATTAGTGGACGCTTAGAAGTCGAATTTGATGCAATGTTATAGTATTTTAGTTTCTTTTCAAAAAAGATGATCATCTCTAAATGGCTGAACAGATTTTATTTATAAATGTGTATGGCTAAAAACACTCGATTATAACACCTTTTAAACGAAAATAATTAATAAAAATCGGTTGAACCGCTCAGGAGCTTAGATGTACAGATAGGCATTCAGATATATATACATTGTCGATAAATAACTGGTTCTTCAATATCTGTAAATGCAAATATGTTTAATAAGTTTTATTATATATATCCTGCAACGGTATTAATTATTTTTCGATACTTGCTGGAACTTTTCCACTACTTTTAAGTTGCAACGGCTTAAATGATATGATTAAATATTTAATCTTTATTAATCATGTTGCCATTATAGAAACTATAGAAATCAGTACGTGGTCATTATGGTTATTATATTTATCTATATACAATACAAGTGGGTTATGTTATCTTGTAGTTAGCTGTTTAAATTAATATAACTTTTAGTTTTGCATAATATAAAATAAATTGAAGGACAATGCTTTCGTGTAAACTCCATAAAAAAGCAATCTACAATATTCAACATAGTCTGAATATACATACCCATATTCATTATTTTCTGGAAATAAATCAAATTTAAAAAGTTTTGTTATGAGTTACATGATATTAAGTTTATATTAAAAAAACTTGCATCGACTCGCCACTGTTTTTAAAGTTGTAGTATCATACATCAAATTAAATTCGAATTAAATTACTTTATTTCATAAAATTGCTCAATAATTATTTGTAATCATCTTATTTAAAAAAATGATTAAAATTATAGATAGATACAAAGTGCGTCACAGCAACTATAGACATAACATCTTGAGATATAAATTAATCGATTAATATGTATATATATTGTGTGTCATCAAGTGTTGATTAAATTCGTTAAAACTAAACTGTGTCCACTAAACTTTGTGTAATCCCAAAAATCAATCAAAATATACCAGAAGAAGTGCACTGTTATAATACTATTTTCGGTACTATTTTTGCAGGAGCCCCTTGGTATTTAGAAGACCACGGCGAATGCAGGTCGCTTTACCTCAAGGCAATAGGTTCTTGTTTTCACTGAAACGAGTCTAGTCATATTTTATTAATAATTTTAATTTATAAAAACTTTATTTACTGCTGATATACAATGTCGTCAGGCAACAAATACCAAATACCTGGAAACCTGTAAAGGAGCAAAATGTTCATAATAGGTCTAATCTCGTTAGGAAAGTTTCGGCTAATTTACTTTCTCCCACCAATAATGGTGCTTCAAGAGTACTGAGCAAAGGAAACGTACCCAAATAAAAACGGATAGGGGTTATCGCTAAACAGATGATCTAGCGTGAATACTATGGTAACATATATTATTTTGAAGAAAAGTCCTAAGTGTATCTATGTATATATAAAGGTACATGTATGAATTCGAGTGGTATTTAGAATTTTATACATGCACGGATACAAGAAACCGTCTATGTAAGACTTGCTAAACAGGGAGTGAAATATTGAAAAGCCGACTGGTGTAATTAAAACTTAGGCTTGGTATTTTGATGCACATAATTAGTAATTTTAGAGAGCTATGAATTTTTGTCTTTCAGATTAATTAAAATAATACAACAGTTAGGTAACCGTACCCCCTGACGCTTCCAGATCTGTATAGCAAGTAAATAGTTAACACACCTTAACCTTCCAACCCCTCTGTACTACGTCCTATTTTTACTCCCCACTATGTCTATCTGGTATATTCTCAAAGCTAGAACACTGTATAAATAAACTAAAGTAAATAGAGATTATCTAGTCCCGGTGGTGTCGTAAAAGGTGATTAAGGGATTGGACTGTTATCTGTCAGACAGTATGTATACAGTCATACAGCGCCGGTTGAAGACAATAAATAGGCTTGCCCAATGTTACGTTAGTGGGTCCAAATTCTAATTGGCAAAACGTGGGTGTTTAATACATCTCTGCCTATCCCTTAGGGGATATAGGCGTAAGTGTTTGTATTTATGTATGAACGTGCAAATATGAGAATGCCAATTGTCGCCTGCCGTATATGCGAACCGATAGGACCTTCAAACCTTCAAGAAGAGAGCGTACCTCTGCCTAAAAGGCCGGCAACGCACTTGTGACTCTTGAGTTGCGGGTGTCCATGGGCGGCGGTAGTCACTTACCATCAGGTGACCCGTTTGCTCGTTTGCATATCGCATAAAAAAAAAAGTCACTTTAATCGATTTTAAAACGATGCGTGACAGAAGCAGAGATTAGGATTAGAGACAGTTTGGATTAGGTGATAGTGGTTTTAAACCCCGGATTCCTCTCATTTCAAACAATTTTAAACGTTTAATTTTAAACGAATCTAGTTTCAAAGGATAGGCTCATGAAAGGGCCGACTCGACCGGAGTAATACCACGGCCTCCCCAAAGACTAGTAGACAATGCTTGCATTATATTGCTGAGTGAATAAAGGTACCGGAGGCTCAACTCCCACCCTTCTCTTTTCCCCCACTTTCACCCTCAAAGATGGACACCACACTTACGAATATTTTGTTATGAATTACAGATATTATAGGCAAATACATTCGTTTTCGAACTTTTTACTGTTATAACATAAATGAAAATGAAAAAGTAAGTACCTACTCTTTATGGCCAACAGTGAAGCCGTTGAAGTCGGTTATTAATTTAAACATTTTGTTTGTTTTCTATATTTAAAATGTTACAGATATGCGCATATATATAGATAAATAGATTTGTATAGAAGATGCATATAACAATAACCATTCAATATCAAGTGCTAAGGGTGCGATAAAAACATATATATTAATTTGTTATTTAGTGTATCATGTTTTTCTAGCTAATTATATGTATACAAACCACGGGGTCACTAAACACACAATTTTTCACATGAATTAAACGAAATACAGAATGGAAATTATTCTAATGTAAAAGAAGTAAAGAATGGCTGATGTTAATTACAATAACAATCAAGCAATAAGTCCTCTGCTCGTCGATATCTTCAAGTATCTCTCGCTTCATTAAAATTCATCAATCATAACGTTTCGACAAGAGGAGTTGATAATTTGGTATTGAAAAATTAACGTGCAATATTTTGTGACATTTATTTTTAACTATGATTATTCCATAATAAATACATATAAATCATTTGTAGTTACATCAACATACGACAATAAAAACGACAATTGAAAGAAATGAAATTTGTTATGTTTGGGTCGACAGATAACAATTCTTTTGTCGGTTATAAAAAGTTAAGTTCGATCCGGATTTATTTGCCTGTATTTAATAGGCCAGAGCGCATCCACAAGAATATTACGACTTATTTCCAGCTGACTCTGATATTGCACCATATTTTCTAGTTGAAATTCTTCTGGTGACTTCAAGAAATCAAATGGCCTGAATTAATTAAATCGTATGTTGTGAGTAGTTCGTCGGTACTGAAACATAATGCCCTCAAAGGTTAACCCAGCTCCAGTCATTTAGCAAGCTTTCCCCGCAGGCTTCAAGCGGACAGTGTAGTAACTGGTCGATATCTAAACACTCGCTACACAGGAGGCTCAACTGCAAGTGAAGAATATGAATAACGTTATACCAACGTGACCATATTTAGTCAGACCCATGTTACGCGCGCGGTTAGAAGGTAAAAACACCCTGGCTTGCTACATAATTTAGTACTTTGGAACTAAAAAGGACACATCTAGTTACTCATAATTTGTGTAAAATTATATTCTGACAAAAAAACATTATTTCACATTCTTCGGTTATTACTTAGTTATACTATTCAGCTATTTTTTTTAAGAATAGCTGTGGAAACAAAAGGGTTATACTGAATATGTTTAGAAAATATAAAACTGAAATATATAGAATCCTGTTAACATTTAATTGCTTTTTGAAGTAGTCTCCGTTCCTTTTTAAGGACCGGCGCAAGCAATGAAACCAATAACTGAAGCAGTGAATCCACTCTTCCATGCCATTTTCAAATACATCCACGGCATCTTCAGGGTTCATAAAACGATATCTTCTAAGTTTATCTTTTATTCCTTGAAATAATTAAAAGAGTTACGAGGTGCCATGTCGGGACTGTAAGGAGGATAACTTTGTAACTTTAAAAAAATCTTCGAAAGAAAATATCCATTGCGCAGATTGTCTTTTGGTTTTATTTCTTCTTTTGGTTTCGATACAATATATCCAGCTTTCATCACCTATGACGATATCATATGCAGCATTCGAGTCACCTCCTCATCAACAAGTCATACTTTTCAAGCATTTAGCGGCACCAATCCAAACAGCAGCAGTTTTGATCTTTCGTCGTTTTTTACTTGACTCATACCAATGCCTAAAGCTGCCCGAATCGGCTTATATGTCACCAATCTATCAGCTTCTGTCATTAGCCCTTCTCGAGAAAATCAATCCGTGAGTTTGTTTACATCACGTTTAAACTCATTAAAGTAGTTGTAGCAGCTGAGAGTATTAATTAACATCTAAATGCCTTTATCTATTTTACAAAGTACTCTGCAACACACACATATTCTAAATATTAAATATTGCTTTTCCTTTCCTTGTTCTTACCATTCCCTTTCAATTTATTTCCATTTTCCCAGCTTTCATTCCTAAGGTGCTCGAACTGAAATAGTACTAGTTTAATAAACATCTGCTTACCCCTTAGGGGATACATTCGTGAGCGTATGTACATATCTATGTATATCCAATCACGTTATTGCCATCAGTACAGATTTTGCATTTTCAAATTAAAACTAAATGCTGAAACTTTTTGGATTATATTACACGATTTGTTGCATCTGGTTTGATGTAAATGTGAAATCAGTTTATAAACAATGATATAATAATTTTATAAATAATACTTGAACTATGGACTTGAAAAGGGCATCGATTGAAAAACTCAAGTCTTATTTAGGTATTCAAGCCATCGGGGAGTGCGAAACGATCTCGGGCCTCTATGAGCGCTGGCCTGGGAGCACCGAGTGTGGCTGCCCGTTGCCATAGCAGAAATAGGCCTGAGACGGGGGCGCTAGTGTTCCACGCGCGCCTCTTAATCGAAATTAAAGGGAGTTGAGGCCCCCCGTATTTCACGGTAAAAACATTAAATTTATTTACGTACTCAATATTTTTCTTCTTTAAAAATCTATATAAAGAGTTCTTTTAGTAGCCGTTTTACAATGTACTGACCATGTTATCTGCATATACCTATTTACGATAACCTTTAACGATTATTAAAAAATATCTACAATTTATGTTGGTTTTAGGCACTTAAGCAAACAACAATGACATTGGTATAAAATGAGATTACGAACAAATCAGAACAGAAGTGTAAATTGCAGTGGGTTTTATCGATAGACTTAAGAATTATAACCTCAAGATCGGAAGCAATGGGTGGGACATTGCAAATCAACAGTACCTTGTGCTTTAATTTACACTGTGGGCTCTGTGGTTTCCGTTGAATTAAAATGACCACCCATCTTTAAAAATAGATTTGTTATTTTTTATTCTACAATTTATAACGATACATAACGATTTAAAGTTAGTATAATTGTATTGGCAATGCCTTGCAACCCTGTCCTATGAAGCATAAGCGCCAATTTTTACTGCTTAAATGTATTATATGTACAGAAGTTTTAAAAATACTTTATAATTGCACCCTTGCAATTACCACGATCATGGGTCAATTAACATGATGATGAGAATAATGTAAATAACTAAAAAACATATTTGTAGTGATATTGGACTCGTCGACACGGACCATATGAGCCTGAATACGTTTATTAGTCGCAACTGATCAGCACCAAGACGTCTAGTTATATCGTCATCCAAACTTCACATATATTTACAGATTCATTTCAATGCGACAAGAAGTTAGTTATAATTGTCATCCATGATTTGTTAACATTGTTACCGACAAAAACATATAAAATTGGCCTTGTTCGTCCGTAATATCAGACTGGTAGGCAACCATTAGAAGCAGCTTTGATAATGTTTATTTAGAATGCCACAATCTTGACTGCCACACGAGATAAAAAATTGTGTTGTCTACAAATAGTTCTCCCGAGTCTGGGTTATCTTTGGGTTCTTGATTGCAAAAAAAAGCCCCTCCACGGCACAGGTATTTACTCCTAATGTGGAATTGTATAAAAAAAAAGGTGCAGTCTTTAGGAACTGCCGATAGAAGTGTAAACATGTGACTTGTAACTTGTGAATTTGTATCGTCTAGCTATTAGATTATACACACTATACATATAGCTTATGGGAATCGTGCGTTGACTATGAGTTTCACACTTATTGTTCTCCCAAAAAGTACATATAGCTCATTGAAAGCGTTAGTTGACGATGAAGCGAGTTCCATGATTTTCGTTCACCCAATAAGTGCTTAACGCGCCTAAAGAAGTTTTAACTTCAAAAAAATATAAAACGTTTAGTAGACTTGACTGCAGTTGAAGTCCAAGGGCTGAAAAGATCTTTTATTTACCTTGTTTTAAAAAACTAAATACCGTGAGAACTCCACAAATCCTGGCCAATAATTAAAAGTTTTCCCGTTCAAAACCTGGTTACGATAACTTTGTAGTACCTACCTACTATTCACCGATAGCTCTTGGCACCTAAACCTGGATTTGAAAACTTTATTAAAGAAATAAAAAAAAGTAACCTAAACAGTAAAAGCACGAGCGGGACTTATTTTCTTCCGGTCACTTCCGTGCCATGTCTGTGAGTGTGCCGTGTGCTGACATTCTTTTTGTGAAATTTCTTAGTAGTTGGCTGTCCATTACAAAATAAATTGACTCTTTAAAGTATACCTAATAATAATAACGTATTGAAGAAGTTTGAAGAGTTACTTTTTATAATAGCATTAGAATAGTTCATTAAAACTTTTAGAGGAAGTTATGCCATATCGTAATAAAAAGGATTAAAATATATCAGGGTCTTTATATAGGCGCTCTGATGGCTCTGGCTTTTTTGCGACCTTATAGCATTTGAATCTTTGATTTATAAAGCTATCGTATGAACCTTGAAAAAAAATGGAAAATCATGTTGTATCTATTTATCACAGTACAGTGGAGTATAATATGCAACTCCTGTAGTTACAAGACTAGAGGAGTTAGTTAATATATCTAGATTGTTTGTCTTAGTTTTCCATAATTTCCAATTTGTGTGGAAATCAGATGTAATTCTCGGAAAATGAGTAATAACTTCAATTTTTAAACTGGAACAATTGTCTGCGAAACACAAAATGTATTTTTTAGAGAACATACATCGCATTTAAATTTAACTGATTATTAAATGTAACAAACATTTCATTCTCATTCATTTTGCTCGCAATTGCAGTACTTATATTACCTCAACTTACCTTTTCTATAAGCAACAAATCACCACGTCGCTCACATACATTGCTTGCAGAACTATCTATTCGTGTGTGACAGAGCGTGTAACAGAGCGTAATTACCCGCTCTACTGATAACTAATTACGATATTGGCATATTTATAACACCACTTATAGTTTAATATGATTGGTATTTATTAGAAAATAATTTTTGGTCGTGAACTTAATTTATTTATTTTGTAAGTGTAACGAATTAGTATTCGTATTTTCTAGAGTGCGAACGCTATGTTGACTTCATCATAGGCCTCCCCAACGTTCGCTATATTACATGTTCCTTCGCCTACCGCATCAATTCTATCTCAGTCGCCTTCACCAGATCGACAGTTCATATGGATTGTGAGCGTCATAATTTCCTTTTACAAAATCGCGGTCTCCGCTCTAAGACCCGTTTACTCGTTGGAGCTATCGGTCCTATGGCAGACATGCCAGTTCATTGGCACCTCCATTGGTATGCTTATTCTGCGAGCTATGTGGGTAATTTAAGTTCTTTGTCGCATAGTCTCATTACAAATTTTATTTATGTATGTAAATATTATGTATGTAAATTTACACAATTCTAAAACTGAAGTAAATAGTGAGGGAATATGTGTAATAGGAACTTTGGTTTCATTTTATAAATCATACAAACTTAATGTTACTTTTTTTAGTGTCTTTTTTCAACATGTAATTTATTTAAAAACTTAAATTAATTTGAGCAAGTAGCAATCAGTATACCTTTATCAATCTTATAACGCAGTTTTTGATAAGTAACCTTCTGTTATACTTGAAAGGTGTGGCTTACACTTATGTACATTGACGCTCTGCATCTTTGTCAACACGTTACAGAGTAGAAGAATTTTAATATCAAAAACTCAATCAAAAATCAATCAAAAATGATTTAGTATCATAAAATCTTTAATTGTATTGTATCACAGCGTATTTATTACACATTGTTTTTAACTACTAATTGTCATTGTAAAAAAATATTTAAATAACTTAAAGTAATGGATAAAATCTTAGATTATATACAATACTATCACAAAATGTATGATTAATTACAATATTTACATTAATTGCCGAGTTAGTTTGTTGCACACCTGTTTTTATTTTTTTTATTTATTGGTATATTTACATTTGTCTTCAAAGTCACACTATAAAGTCGGCGTTTCCTCGTTTTGATTTGGTGTATTGTTATTTTGTGTTCTGTTTAATAGAAAGTCCAAGTCATTAGATATTTTGTTTAGCACTTTATTAGTTTGAGGCTGGTCATAAGCTTTATTCCATTCTTTATTTATTTTTTCTATGTGGAGCTTGTCACCATCGTCTTTAATTGTCTCCATGGACGGCAGTGAGGCACTCGAAGTAAATTTTTGCGACCCTTTTTTAAGACAGCTTTTTACGGACGGTGAAGTTATTTTAGAAATATCTGGGTTTGATTGTACGCAGATTGTACATGTTTCCTATAAAGATATAATAAATAACAAGGTAATACAAATTCATTTAAAAATAAATTTAAACGAAATATTTACAGTACTTTTAGGTCTAATACAAAAATCTATAAATTCATTTACTTTGATTAGTGAAGTCAGAAATTATACCTGGTTTATGTCAAACTGCGTTTCTGCATACGGTTCCAAGCACGTCATTACTGTAACAGGTTTGTGAAGCGAGTTTGGCTCTAAACACACTGTAGCCACATATTCTGCACCCGTGTGTTCAGTCCTCAGAACACTGGTTGGAATCAAGTCGCAAACTGGCTTGTACTCTACACAACGTACAATATCAGCTCGACTGTCAGGATTAGATCTCTCTATAGTCGAAGTATGCCAATATCTGGCTATTGATGAAGTGGGCGATGAATCTAATACAACTACACCTCCATGACTTTCCACTTCCCCGCTTTGCTTAATGTATACTGCAAGAAAATGTCCCCAATAAGCTTATATACTTATGTTTTGTTTTAAATGTTTTAAAAGCACTTACAGCTGATGGAAGTATCTCCGGCAGGAGGGTGATGCCAGTTCGTGCTGTTGTGGATCGGCAATATACTCCGTACTGCTTTTAGACACTCCTCGTCACGGATGACGTAACAAACCAGAATTGCAACACTCTGTATATAAAAAATATAGGACGTATTAGGTACACCACTACATTTTAGTAAGTTCAAAAGTCTAGTTTTTTATTTAGTAATAGTCAATATGACAAAGTTGTTTTAACTTACATTTAAAAATGCTGTAATAGAGAGCGTGAAGATGTAAATGGCTGGTTTTTCTCCAGGTTGCACGTATGTAATTCCTGCTATAATTGTAGCCGTTGAGGTCAGAAGCAAAGCAAGGGTGTTTTTTACTACTCGCTTCCTAAAATACACCCAATGTTTTTTTAAAGAGATAGTAGACTTCATAGAGAAACAAAACGATGACTTTTGAGAACTTTACCTGTCTTTTATATAAGTTCTTTTATCCAATGGTAGCTTCCGTGTAACGTGTCCTAACATCCTCCAAGCCCACAGTGCAAGTGCTAAAGTTAGTGCAGTTAGTAGAATTATGCCCGTGGCAAATATACTGTTTGCCACGGATCCTAGCTGAAGAGGAGCATCACCCCACATTCTTGCTGATAAACAGCATAACACGCAAACACCTGCAACCCAAGACAATTTAGACGTCGTCGCCCGATAACAAGCTCCCCAACTATTTCTATTCATTTCACTTTCTTTGAGTGTTCTCACTTACCGGCTAATAGACCCACAGAATGACTACGCTGTGCAGTACCTGCAAGCTCTGCATGGAGGAGCAGCGGCTGTGCACATAACGCTGCACTCTCAATGCACCAGCATATCGCTACCACCCATACGTACGTACGTGATAGCACCACCTAGTTGAATAAAAATAACTGTCTTAGGGTTTATCAAAAGCAGTAATATTATGTTCTATTAATAATGAATATACCTTAGTGTCATGACAATTAGGCAACGCGAACATGGCAGCAGCATTTCCCGTGGCAGCACTCGCCGCAAGTATCGTATACATAATATCCCTGCGCCGTGCAGCGGCCGGTATCATGCTCAGCAATGTTATTATGCTCACACATACACCCATGGAACCGCTCACATTCAGGCATATTACTAGTACATTGTGGAGGTCCTTCTTGCTACCTGTCTGGATGAGATAAATTATTAAAATTATAAGGTTGCTGTATTAGTTTAAATGATAGAAATTGATTTATGAGATGCTGTATTTTTTAGCTTGAACCAGAATTGTGAAATCCTTAATTTTGAAAATACTCACACTTGTAGAGCTGATTCGGGTAAATAATGCGAAAGTACCGGCACCGTGACAACGGCATGTCACACGAGACTCATGTGATATCCGCACGTCACATCCAGACAAGTGCCAAACACCCGGTACCGCCGCGGATCGAAAGCCGCACGCTAATTTTAAACCTGTTAACATTCAAGCAACATGTTTAATAATTATTTTCCAATAAGGTATACATATATATATATATATATATATATATATATATACATTTTCTAGGTGTACTGAAAAAATATTAGCATATCAACAACTTTAAGCATATAGTAAGTTCTAGGCACATACCATCAGCAGTGTAGTTTAGGGAGTGCTTAAATAACAACGTCACACTGAGTTGCATGGTGCGGTCAACTGTGCTACCACTAATATACACTTGAACCTGCTGCGAACACAGTACGTACTGAATCTCGCTATCACCACTGCCAAAAAAATACAAACATGAAAAACAACATGACAAGCTAAACGGTACGAAGTGTCGTATTTGAAAATATTATTTACCCATGCTCAGTCAATATTCTCAAAGACGGCAGTCTGGCTCCCAGATCTTGGTACAGGACAGTGACTATAGTAAAGTTTTTGATAATAGATGCCAATACCACGCGTGTTGTCTCTACGTGCCACTCGGTCGAGCCACGCTGCCTTGAAGTATAATCCAGTTCCATATGCACGCTTGACTCACTCCTAACACTGAATGAATACAAATGAGCTTCTAACTTTCTTGTTATGCTTGCTGCATCCGCTATTGCATGTTGGAGTTCATAAATTTTCTAAAAGCATAAGATTTTATTTTTAAAGACATGTGTCATATGTATAGTTTTATAAGAGGTAACGTATTATCGTAGTTCATTATTACTTGCTCATCACGAAATGCATCAGGTTTTGTAAGTAAATAATCGTATATATTAAGCAAATGCTTGGCGCTGTGTGCTCTGTCGGCTTTCTTCGCTACGGGTGATAATAAATACTGAAGCATATGTGTCGCGTGACGTAGTATTGTTTGGCCTGCTCCTTCAGGTATGTTAAGAGAGCGCAATGTCGACAAATACTGACGAGATACTTCTGATACGTTTTGCCAAGAGTATCCATGAGAGATCAGTATAAACTGCAAACAAAAAGATTTTAAGTGAAGGTACGAGTTGATGCAGCCTGCAGATGGGTATATTGTGTAATTTATTTGACCTTTTCATATATATCTTTAAGAGTATCTGCAACACAACCGGAATAATCTGGTGGCATCCACTTTGCGCCATGTTGACTTGTTTTCGGTTCACAAAATCTAAAAATATATTCAGGTTGTTATATTATTCTGTAGGTACAGGATAATGATCACATGTACATTTTGTTTGAAATGTTTACCTTATTATTTGTCCGCTGTATGCAGGTGGACATGAAATCGACGCATAAGTTCCAGAAGCTGTCTTGGCCCAAAGCATGCCAAACACTAGGTCACTCTTGCATGCGTCATCATTAACGTCCAGTGCCCACACCCAAACACCAACGGAATTAGTACCCGCCGAAGACGAAACTTGGCACCGATATTCGCTCGATTTCTGAAAATGTATCAACCGTATAACTACGCTCTTGATGAAGCAACAATGCATGTCAACATCATAAATGAACTCACTTGTACATTATAAAGCTTCAGTACACTACCAGCTGGATATAAATCTTCCCAAACATTTCTGTCTGGTTGCATTCTCAATAAGCTTCTTTCTCGCGCCCAATTAAAACCCAACACACCGTGTGCTTGTTCCGCACCAGCCAGACATGTTATTGTTACATTGTCACCCTGAATAAAAAAAACATAACTGTATTCTCAATAAATGGGAAAGTGACAGTAGATTTTTTAATCTAAACTCAGTTGTGGTCAACATGTCTTACGACTCACCCATGCGGCGGAGTTTGGCAAAGGAATATTTAAGTTGGTTCCCGTTCACTCTATTGGCGCTCAATTTCATTTTTTTTTTTTTAAGGAAAACTCCTGCGTTAGGAATGTCGCGGGGAGCTTTACAAACGTTCAATCAACGAACACAAAAAACACCCAGACTCGGGAGTACTATTTGTGGATCACACAAATTTATATCCCTTATGGGAATCGAACCCACGACCTTCGGTTCAGCAGTCCAGGTCACTAATCACTAGACCAATTAATTAGGGTGTATTTTATCTTAAACTTTGTTGTAAAAATTATAAAAGTTATTCAGAAGAAACACAAAATACGCTACCTTATAGACAGTTAGAGCAGATGGTATAAGTTGTATAGAAGGTGGTGTAAGAACAGTTAGTGTGAGCGCTCGACACCTTCTCCTGCCGGAATCATCCGCGACACATGACCACGTACCACCGTCAATTTGCTGAACCGCTGACAAGGTCAAAATTGACATACGATGACCGAGCGTGCCTTCTGCCACTATGCGGGTCCACATATCTCTGAAATAGACATCTATTCACACTAATGGTTTATTTTATCTATTCATCGCCTTTGGCTTTGGATACTAGAGTGAGTATAAGATATACTCCTAATAACTCAATCACGTCCATTCCTATAACTCGAAGCGGTTGTTGCGGTGAAGGTCGAACTTACTAACGATGGAATGAGTGAGTCAATTCAGATTAATTTATTTGAAAAACTATTTTAGGTCTGTTTTATATCTTTATATGTATTTTTATATCTTCTTCTATAGCAGAATTAAAAAAAAAACTTCTTTTCTTCTGTATAGTAAAATACGTTTAATTCCGGAAGAATCGTTAAGTCGTCGTCGTTCGAGAATAAACCATAAAATAGAGCCGCCTTAAAAGTACAAAAGTGTTTTATTTAAATCATGTTGCCGCTCTCTCTAATTTTGTGGTGGAATTATTTAGTAGTATTTTTGCAGTATTTGTAGTAGTTTTTTTGAAAGTTATATTTTTGTTTTTAATTGAAATTATTGTAAACCACTTAAAACAAACATTTACTAAATATGTACATTTGGTCACTAGATATTGAAACATTTTTCAGACTGATATTACAGACGGGTTGGCTAAAACGATGTGATCAAATTAAAAACGTGTTGTAGGACTCTTTAAGCAAGATTTCTTCGTGCTGTTATATAAATACTAAACTAGCGTTAGTGCTGTCCTCACAGCTTTTATGCTAACTCTCCTTTATCAGTCCCCCGCTATGTGCAGTGACTGGGAGACTAGTTAGTCTGTTTGCATCCTCCGGTTTGCGCTACACGAAAGGTAACTCGATCGATATTGTTCTTGGCTTTAATTCAAGAAATTACTTATCAGCCGTTTTTTTTTTTTTTTTTTTTTTTTATACTATAGGGGGACAGACGAACAGACGGGTCACCTGATGGTAAGGGACACCGTCGTCCATGGACACTTGCAACTCAAGAGTCGCAAGTGCGCTGCCCGCCTTTGAGGGTGATGAGGGATGGGGGATGCAGGGAGCGGAAAGAAGAGAGGAGGGATAAGGAGATGGAAAAAAAGAAGAAAGGAGACGAGGGGAGAGAAAAAGGGGGGAGGGGGAATTGGGCCTCCGGATACCTCACTCATTTCGGGGAAATGCAACGCAAGCGTTACTTCACAACCGGTTTTCTGTGAGGCCGTGGTATCGCACCGGTCGAGCCGGCCCATTCGTGCCTAAGCATGGCTCTACCTCTGTATAATTATGAAAATTTAATTATGAAAAGCGTTGAAAGGAGTTTTCTTTTTATAAAGTGGGCAACTTTTTAGTCGAGTGTAGTATTATGCAAGTCAATAGTAAATAAATACAAAAAACACAACAACATATTAAAAATATTATATCCACTTTTATCAAAATCTTTGATTCGCGCTATTTAATTAGAACACAGCATTAAATATAATTTAATTTCGCTCTTTTTAGTTATGAAAGCTGTTTATAAATGTTTATTTGATTTGTAATTTCTAAACAATTAGTAAACATATCAACACTTTAAAGATGACCAAGCAAATTTAAACGTACCTGGTTACTGGCTGGCTGAATTACTTGAGGTAATTACTTGACTTTTTTTATAAATATTTGAACTCTAAATAACGTAAAGTAAACCTACTCTATTTATCTCAGTACATTGTCTTGTCATTTATGCGTCAATATGCACTGTGAGTTCTGTACTGACCTTGTAGTGCCATTAAAATTTATTTTGACTCCGTCCTTGTACCAGGTGAAAACTATATCAGGAGATCCATGCGCCATGCAGGTCAGTATGAGCTCTGATCCTTCCCATATCTCTGGACGTTGGTTTATAGCTAAAGCCTACATTAAAAAGCAAAGGGTTAGTTTTTTAAAATATAAGGAATTAAATTTTACTAAATTGTTATTAATATTTTGGATTTTAACATTTTGGACACAAATCGACGGCTTTTTCGATATTAAATACTGCATTGCCTATATTTTTTTCTAAGAATAATATAATTAAGCTAACCGTCATATGCTAAAAGTCTTATTTTTTATTATATTCTAGGTCTCAAACGAGCAGACGGCTCTCCTGATGGTAATTGACTACCACCGCCCAGGAACATCTTCAACTCAAGAGTCGCAAGTGCGTCGGTGGTCTTTTCGTTTTAATCGTGTTACGACACTGGGTAATATGATTAACTTATCTCACAAACTTATAGTTTTGCATAGAACTTAAAACAATATATTGTTTTTGAAAACATAAATTAATTGTATTAGAGGCTGTTTGGGAAATAAAAAGTATAGAGAATATTCTAATTTTTTTTTTTTTTCATATTTATCTGAGCCCGTGGTATTACTCCGTTCAAGCCATTCACTCCATATTTGGACTAAAAAGGGTCTATAGTAAAATTCTAAAAGGTAACACTATCTACGGCTGCAATACTTTTCTAATCGAAGCCTTTGCAAATTTTGAACGCTCTTAATAACTGTAATTTTTAAATATATATATAAAACCATGTCTAACTTGTAAGTTCAGGGCAGGCTGCATATCAAAGTACTGTGTGACAGGGAGTAGACGCAGCGTGGGAGATCGACTACGAGATGCGGCGAGCCTCACCAGCGCAGCGCGCAAATTATCTTCCGCGTTTTTGTCACTCCATACGCGGATATAAACCATACGAGCACCGGTGGCACCTACTGAACTGTGGAAAAACCTAAACTGAACTTCAAAATAACAAGCACAATTCATTTTAATTAAACCAACAATTGATATTAAATAAAACCGTATCAGTGTCGATACGGTTTTTTTTTTATATTAGCCTATCATAATGCCTCCATCCTGTAGTAACGTATGTATGTTAAAGTGAACGAAAATACCTTGACTTCGAGGAGGTAGTCTTATTGTCACCCTTTGATAAAGTGCCCCTATTAGTATTAGTAGTGGCCTGAAACCAGTATCAGCATCCAATATTTATAATAGAAAGAGAAGAGAAAGAACGAAAAAGCATTTATTTCGTAAGTGACGTTATACAAAAATATACAATTAAAATAAAAGAAAGAAAAATAAAAACAATAAATAATGCTACAAATTCTTATTCCTCGCACGTCAGTTACTGAACTCAGTCACCGCTCGTGTTGTTAATTTGGCACTTGGTCACTGAAACTGAACTGAATAAACAAAACTGTTATGGAAACTCACCTTATATTCAATATTTCTATTTCATCATCCAAACTGATATTTGAACTTTTAAGATAATTTGTCAGCTGTAAATAAATGTATTTTTAAGTATGTATATTAAGATTATGTTAAAGAATAAATAAGTTCTGTAAAAAAACTTGCTTGTTTAATTATTTCTTGTGATATGTTGATATTTGCTTGATCCACAACTTGCAATCTTGTGTCAAATCTTGCTGTTGCTAAAAAATTAACAACAGTGGTTTTAACTACAATATTAACAATCTTATTTATGCATAATAATATAAAAATACATACTGAAGTCTCTACCCTTTGGACTACAGTTACAACTGATTTCTTTAGCACATCCCTCTAAGCATTCTTCTGCACCACAATCTAGAAACAAATTATGAAAATATGGTATTATATAAACATTTTAAATTTTCAAGATGGCCAAGGCGTCTGACTTGCGATCAAGAGGTTGCGCGTTTGAACCCAACCCGGTGCACTACCATCGTGAACACATCCCTAACACAAGCTGCTATGCTTAGCTGGGGGCGTTAACAAGACTACTAGTTATGTGTGACCCACGTTGCTACTATTCTTTAAAAAAAAACACTCCTTGTTTCACTTTTACTCAGAAATAAATAAACTCAAACTAGAAGCTGTTGATGTCATGTATTCATAGACTTTTTTATGAAATCCTCATATGAAAAATCATTAAAATAAATATTAGCACCAGATTATAAGCTCTTGCAGATCCATTTGTTGTTGGCTTGTACTTATGTACGTGTGTATGTACTTACACCAAAAGTACTAAATGAAATAGCAACGTTAACGGCATAAAACAGCAATATATACATATTGATGAAAATAAATAATTTTACTCGCAGCACAATGGAATTGTAATTTAAAAAATTAAAATTAGATTTTATTTTACATTATTTTTGAAAAGAATAAGTGCAACCAGCACTTGGTAGTTATAAGACTTTGGTGATACTAATCTAATTTAAAAACACTAAATCATGGAAATATAAAATATAAGGTGAAGTGTAAAAAGATAAAAGTATAACAAAACCTTGTTTTGTGTCTTTATTGCGTAAGGGTGGACTGGGAGAAAACGCTTACGGGATTAAGTCCACTATTGGTACATTTTGATCATAAAGTAGAAATGAAAACTAAGAACGTTTCCTTAAAGACAATTTTATATATATAACAAATAAGCAGTTTATTTTAGTAGGTTATGCATTCTGATTAAAGTAGGGTACATACCCTTATATCCTTGAAGTTATAGAGGCAAGTAACCAAAACATTTTGACGACCATATTTAAGGTCCACTTAATTGATTTATTAAAGCAACTATTTAAGATGGTACGACATCAGTCTAATAGCTTAAATCTAATCTAAATTTATACGAACCGTGTTGTGCAGTATGCGATTCGCATAGATTGCCGGTGTAACCGGGCGCGCAAATGCAGCTGACACTAGCGGGACCCATTTGTCTGTCGGTGTAAGTATATTATTTAATACTTTTCATGGTTAATTATTGAGAAATAAAAGAGACACACGAAGATTAATAAAATGAATGATGCGTATTTTTAAAGACTCCGCGTAACATACAATATATTTATTGTACTTTAGTTATGAAAGCTTTTTCAGTAATGATTTCTGTAGTAATTTATTTTGAAATAATTATGTTATAGTCATAGAATTTTAGATATTAGTCGTGGCTTTAACAAAATTTTTTTTTTTAATATTCCGACATAACTTTACAGTAAAAATAAGGTTTGAGGGAATATCTTTAAAAAAATATTATAGAGAGAGATACAATCGTTATGCTGAGGAAAATGCAGAATAATAAAGGACTTAAAACTGGAAACCTCCAGTTCTAAAAATATCTTGTAAAATATCAAAGAGCTCTTCAAACAGCCGTCGGGCCATCGAGTCACTTACCTGCAGGTGCCGCCGTTTTTACACATTTTGGATGTCCTGGAACAGAGCGGGCCGATTCCACAATCCACTCCAGAATAATTTTCGAAACACGAACAGAAAAAGTCCCTGCGATTCAGAAAATTTTGTGAAATTACCTATTTTTTCTGTGTTATATATTCAGGTATGATTCAACGCAAAATTGAAGACGACAGATTGTTCGAATAATATGCACGCAGTGAATCTTCTTAACTCAATTGAGACCTAGTATTTAGCACTGAGTTTCTATATCACTTTATGTATGAGTATGTTCCCACGAGCTTTTATTTGATTCATATATGTCATACACATTCCTATTTACAGAATTAAAGAGTTGTTCTATTTTATTTTAAATAGGTAATAAATTATTTAAGTAGAATTACTTGTTATTGTATAATTGACTCAACCATTGATTAGTTTGCTGTTGGATTGATTGGCATGCTTTTAAATTGTTTGGTTCATTAATATAGTATATAAAGTAGTATATAAATAAATAAATAATCCTTTCTAAAACTCACAGGAAATCGTGCCTGGCGTAGCAGTGTCCTAACAGCCTGCACTGTATGGCACTACACGGTGTGGGTCTTGATGAATCTGTTGGACTTCTCACAGCATACGTTATGTTAAATCCAAACACCGATAAAAGTCCCAAGGCCCTGAGTTGAGTTCCTTCTAAACTATTAAGATTTAACTCCACGACAAGGACGGGACTTTGTACCTGTAAGGAAACAGTTTACTTGCGATTTCTGTTACCAAAGAGGTTATTGATATAGAGACAGATTTCAGTGTGTTTTATTTAGAAAAGTTGAAATATGAACATAAATATATATTTATTGACTTGTCTTCTTATTTACGGCTTAACACTTCTATGAAATGTTGAAAAAGTTGTCACACATAAATATTTATTTTTGTCTTTAATTGTTGTAGTAGATACCGACGTCTCCCGTCAAATTTTCAACATTTCATAGATGTGATAAGCCGTAAGAAGACAAGTAAATAAAATTATGTTTATTTTCATTTTTTCTCTCTTTCTTTGTCTTTCTTTATCAAGGAATGAACTGACCTACTGCGATTTTCTGTTATGGGCAGCGCCTGACAACGTCCGAGAAGGTCTGTAACTAGGTAGTCGGGCATCCCCGAAATACACAAACCCAGTAAAACCGTATTTTGCCTTATAAATATGAATAGTAACACTTTCACTCACAAAATGATTTTTGTTTAGCCTTTTAATATTTCTATATCCACTTCTCAGCTAATGTGCTGTTGTAAATAATCAACAGATGCACTTTTTTAAAGTATTATTATTTGATGTTCACTTTTCATCACTTTTCGTTACATAACAATATTTTTACTATTAAAGCCTCATAAATATTTATTTTAAAAAATAGCTGCAAAAACAGCTGGGTTAGTTAGAACCACCTCTGCACAACACGCATACAATAGTTGGTTAACTCACGATAAACAGTGCAAAGGCTGTATTCAACTCAAAATATATTTTTACCTTTGACGCAGCAGTGAGCAAAAACTTAGTTTTATAATTTTTATTTTTAAACTGTTGTGTAATAAGCATTTTAAAATGGTATCATGTATATATTCTATACCTTGCATTTAGCTGCAAAGCACAGTTTAATAAAGTCATTTTACTAATTATACACTTACTTATATATGTATATAAAACGGCTTTCGACAAACACTAATTTTATTTCGATTAACGTGATTTTATGACTTTTTAAGTTCATTAAATCATGTTATCAATTGTATGACATATTCTTAGTTTTATATTCACTAATATCTTTATTTAATTTAGTAAGGCATAGCAAAATTTGAAATATTTATAAGGAAGCATGTATAAGTATAGAGGGCCAGAACATCTCTTCCCGCGTTGTCGTTTAAGGCGACTGAGGGATTGGACTGTTATACAGTGCCCGGTTGATGGGAATAATAGGCTTACCTTTGTGGCTTACGTTAGTATGACTGAAAACTCAATGGAAAAATATGGCTGTTTAATACGCCTCTGCCTCTACTCCTTCTACATCCCTTAGGGGATACGGGCGAGAGCCTATTTATGTATGTACAGCCTTGTCCAAAAGTATTGAGCACCCATGATATCTTTCAGTTTTTTAATGAGTATCAAATTTAAATTGTATGAAACGTTTTTTGTAGGTTTATATGGGTATTCATTCATATAAAATAATATTTTGTTAATCCCCCTTTGCCTTCATTACAGAAGAAATTCTTTTTGGCATTGACTTTAATAGCTTATTACGGTCTTTCTTATTATTAATAATTGTGTGAAACTTGACTCTGCGCTTTAATAAACGCCATAGATGTTCTATGGGCTTCAGGTCTGGCGACTGGGTAGGCCATGTTCGTATCGCCAAATTTACAGCATTATAATTACCCTTCACCAAGAAAATAGTTGATGATCTTGGAACGAATGAATAATTTCCATTTATTATAGCTAGAAGCACTTAATCAAATCAAAATCGGTATTTCTTTTTAGGAACTGTGATCCCTAGTTTGAACTAAAACATTACATTTTAGTAAGTATTATAGAAGAGTATACGAAAGTAGTACAGTAAAAAAATTGGTTAAAACGAGTTTTCAGACATAATTTATTTATTTATTTTATAATCTATGTAGTGTAGCAAGCTAAAATACTTACTGGTACAGACTGACAGTAATTGGTTGAAATAAATGATTTTGATTGGATTTGTATATTCAGAAGAACTTTTCATTTTATTTGGTTTGTGAAGGAATCTCCAATATTATGATAAAATGCAGTCAGATCATAATATCGTTAGGCATTAGTATAACATGATTGTTGGACTGGACCTAAATTATATATTACGGCCACACGACGAATGGCGATTGATGTACCAAGGAGACGTGGTAACCAGAATCAAAATTTGTCCGCTTTACTTCAATATACTCTTTGTTGGTTTTTTATGAGTATTAAAGGATGATAATATACTGTGTTGCCGAATTAAAGTTAATGCAGTTAATGTAAAGTTCAGCTCCTTTTTTTACTAAAGAGGTGTAACCCAAGGTGAGCCAAAAACTTAACTATTTAAATGTTAGCCTTTGCTGAACTTAAGACGAAGTTGTGCAAGAAAAAGGTTTCTTTACAAACTTTCCTGAGCATGTTTATGTAAGTAAAGATATAAACTTATTAGCTTTTTATACGTGGGCAGTCTACTTAACTTGACCACCTCATACATAATGAGATGAAGCTTAAATGGTAACTTAAAACAGGTAAAGTGTGAACATAATGTAGTATATTATGACGAATGAAGTTTTTCTTTTTAACTAATGTTGCAAAAATACAATCGTACAGCGTAGTCAACCTGAATTTAGCGTTCCTCAATATCATTTTCCATGTCACGTATAAAGATAATAGTTAAACTGATAGATTTTGAAGCTAAGTAATTTCAGATTTTGCATTTATAGTTTATCGGAATCGAATAAAGTAGAACAACACGGTGCGTCATACTGCACCGTGTTGTTCTACTTAACTAACTTAACTATAAATACAGGAGGCCTGGGGGGCGGCAAATGACTACGAATACAAATATGTGTTTTTATTTCTTGTGACCAAATGGATATATACATATTATGATATGTATATATCCATTTGGTCATACATATCATAATATGTATATATCCATTTGGTCATACAATTCCTAATAAGGTTCCATTCGACTTGCCCAAAGTTTACGTAAATATTTTTATGGCCAGTTGGTGTAGCGCAGTCTCGCTCAGTTCCGTTTCCCATCGAAAACTTGTGGTATCCTTTACCCTAACGAGCTCAGCATATCCCTAAACCATTTACCTTCTTCCGTTGGCTCGTCTGAAAATGATTATATTTCCAATAAGGATTTGCATTAGGCTAAGAAACAACCTTATTTTTGAAGTGGAGTGGTGGTTTTCGGTGAAGTGGTATGTCGGACTCGGACCGACTAAAACCACACGGTGTTCCGTCATAAGTGGGTCTATTGCAAGGGACATGGGTATACCCAAGAAGGGATGCTTCCAGGAACCCCTGCAGACCTTGGCCACCTCTTTTCCAGGGCGGTCACACCATGAGAATATGGGGGGCCTAACCCCCCCTCCAGTTTGAGAGGCGTGCGTGGAACACGTCACGCCACCGTCTCAGGCCTGCTTCTGCTAGGGTACGGGCAGCCCTACCCGTTACCCCCAGGCCAGCGCTCATGGAGGCCGGAGATCATTGTGTGCCCTCCGGCGCCTGATGCGTCTGCTGCGGGACGGGTGAGTATTTGTCCTCTCCTGTATCCTCTCTGCCGACTCTTTAGCCAACATGACTTCCTCGCAGAATGAAGCGGCGGAATCCCACTCGCTCTCGCTTCGGACCATGGACAGAACCATGGTCTTCAGCTTCCCACATCTAAAGCCGTCATAGGTTTTGGCGCTGGTGCGCCCACGCTGTGCACTCCACAACTGTGTGTTGTGCAGTGTCCTAGCGACAGCCTCCGCAGTGATGGCATGCAGACGTTGGCCTTGTCTCTTCTCGGCATTGAGGGCCGTCAGGTTCTCCACCCATATTATGGCCCCGTAAAGGGCCATTGACCGCACGATTCCGACATAGAGTCTCCTACAGGAAGTGTCGGGCCACTTTAAGTTAGAGCCTAAGAAACACCTAAAATCCTTTACAATGTTTCACATTACAAACGACCCTGAATAAATACATACACACATAGATAAACAAGTTTTTCGTCTATAGTTATATACAGTATATATACTATATACTGTATATAACTATAGACGAAAAACTTGTATATAGTTTAGTCCCTTATACGTAATAGAAGAACGAACGTAATATACGAAATATATTTATTATCCTTTTTCATTCGAAATGTATTCATATAATGCAAATTGAGATTCAGCTTTGAGATTTTAAGGTATACTATATTATTACTATAATACTATAATATTTATAGAAATGTATACGAAATGAGATTGGGGCTAGTGAAGCTACTGTGTCTTGAATACGTAAAATGTATGTATTTTACACTAATTTCAACTTTGCAACGAACAGAAAATTTATTACATAACAACTTTGTTTACCGACTATCTGGATGGAAAACGAAGTTGTCGTCTATGATCTTTTTTCTAACATAATCAAGTAAATAATACATTTTTATATTTTTTACTTTTGCTTTTTTTTTAAAGACAACTATCTCACTAGGCATAATTACTGTGTTGCGGGGGGCTTCACATACATTCAATCAACGGACACAAAAAACACCCAGACTCCGGACAACTGTTTGTGGATCACACAAATTTTTATTTCGTGTGGGATCGAATCCACAACCAAGGTCAGCAACCACTAAACCTACAGGCGCGTCGAATATATATATAATATATTATAAACAATTCTATTTAAACAATTTTCTCTTGAAATTACAGAACAGAACAGACACGAAATTTACGGATAAGTTAAATGGATTTATTGAAAAGAAAAATTAGGTAGATAATGTACTAAAAGTTAAAAAACGTATTAGATAGGTCCTAGGTACTAGACATCACACTCGAGAGAGATCCATATTAAACTAGGGCGTTGATCAAACGCAAAAGAAAATCGTGGAGCGTAACGGAACCCGAGTAAATATGAAACTAGCATTTACAATGCATGAGCGATAGTGATGCACGATTTGATTTTTACGTCTGATCAATGCCTTGATAAGAACAGTTACTAAAAAGACCGTTTAGAACGAGAGTAAAATTATACTTACTTGTAGCCATTTAACCTTGGTGATATTCTCTTCTGTCACAGTGAGCGCCCTTCTCTCCTCCAACTTATAAGTTTCATCGTAGTACGAGTACTCAGTGAACGTCAACCCACTTGTAGTATATTGTTGTGTAAAGTATACAGATATAGTCCCATTCACAATGTCATGTTCTATAATCCATTTACACTTGATGGGGACAGGAAATGGATGCGGAAAGTTTGGGGTCTGAATTATTCCCACAGGTCCTTTTAGGTGACCACCACAGGCTTGTGTCCCCTGATGATCTCTGTATCTATCCTGAGCATACACGTTTGCTGCGATGTGAATTAGCAATATGCTAAGTAAATGCGTCATTGTTAACCTGAAACAAAAGAGGTTTTAACGTTAGTTACTTTTCAAAATTATACCAATAACTTTGTCCGGTATATAATAGATATTTTATGAGAGAAAACTATTGATTTTATTTTGATTTATCTTTATAATACCTCATAGAAGTATTAACCATATTAAAAGCTGTCTTTTAAGTTAAGGTTAAAAGTGCTATTTCATATGGAACGGAATATCGTTAAATAGTTTTAAAAAACATCAATAAATAGTGCCCCATCGGTATCCGGTACAGGGACCAAGCTACCGATGGATTTGGCAGCGGAGATAAAAACCTCCTTACAAGAACGATAGCCTTCTTAGTATTTACTCTGTGCGTTAGACCGACTTACTAAAATCAAGTACTAACTATAAAATATGAAATATTATACCCAGTTTAAAAAAAATCTCTAAACTCGTAACCGTTAAGGGGTAGTTCCTTCCACCAACAGTTCGGAACCATGAGACGCAAATATCTTAATAGCTTTAGATAGTATATGAAAAATGGAAATTATTAGTGCCTATAAAATTTGAGGGTTATGAGCCCTCAATTTCCTGGGATCCATTCATAAAATTTTGACTTATGTACAATAGAAATATTGCAGGCATAATAAGTTTTTCTGGTGAAAGATAAAATGAAATGAAATTTTTATTGTATGCTCTACTAGTAGTTCTAGTTGTGTAATGACAAATTTAACAAAAATATCACAGCACCAAACAGAATTCTAAGTGTCAAAAATAAGTTCTAAGGTAAGGTACACGTACAAAAGGACAGTAATCAATTTTATGTACATAATAATATGTACATACAACGTAAAATAACGAAACGAAGTAAATTCGATGTCTGAGAAAATCTAGTTAATAATTATTCTCTCAGATATATTAGGATTAAAATAATATATTTATATATTTATATAACATACTTTTCTATTTATTGAAAGAAATGAATTATATTAAAGCCGCAAATGTTTCTGTTTTTATAAGTGTAGGCTAAACCTTTTCCACATAGCCTTACCAGCCAGTTTGCCATGATCAACAAGTAACAAATTAAAGGTATAACATGTATTTTTATATGTACTTAACATACATACAAACACACGATATCCCCGAAGTGGTAGAGACGTATCAAAACTCTTTTCAAATATTGCTTATTGCAGTCAACCACTGTTAGCAGTTAAGTATAAATATAGTAAATAAATATAAATATATATCACAGTTATAACTGTACAAATTGCATAATGATTAATGATTAACTTGAACCTAAAGTACTTCGTTTTAGGTAGACTTGTCAAAAATGGTACTAATAGGTAATTAAAAAACCTAATAATTGTAAATAACAAAACTCAGAACTTTATTTATATGTTATACTTTTAATTAATAATATAAATTATTAAACATCAGCGATATTTTTTTGTTAAACCGTACTTTTCTAGGGGAAGATATATTTCCAGCCTCCATAAGCGCTGGCCTGAGGGTGACTGATAGGACTATCCGCCTCTCTAGCAGAAGCAGGCCCAAGACGGCGGCTCCGTGTTCCTGCGCGCCTCTTTGAATAGTGAAGCTACGCCGCAGCTAGTGAAGCGCGCTACACCTGAGAGCCCGGCAATAAGACTATGTAAGGGAACAACGTGTGGCTTTAGTAGGTTCGAGTTCGACATACCACCTTACTGGTCCCAAGTATGCTGATCACAAGTGGCGCATTCAACACGTTAAAAAAAAAAAGTGAACAGGCATAGCGAGGAAATGATGCTGTTGAACAATAAGTTATCTTCATTTTTGAAGCATGTTATACATCTATATGTTACATTGCGATAAATCAAATATATGTAGGATTGTATAAAAAATCCGAAAATAATGTTCGCATGATAAAGTGCAAGTAGATATTCGAGCGTTTAGTATATGAATGATTAGAGTGAAAGGGTTTAAGAGTAGAGATAAATGTAAGGGCCTGTTGGTCTAGTGGTTAGTGACACTGACTGACAGTTAGTCATGGGTTCTATTCCCACACGGACAAAAAATTGTGTGATCTACAAATGGTTGTACCGAGTCTGGGTGTTCTTTGTGTAAGTTGATTGAATGTTTGTAGAGCCCCCGCCACAAAGGAATTATTCCTAAAGCGGGAGATGTGTTTAAAAACAAAATAAAGTAAAGTGGAAGGAAGGATGTGTGAGTGATGATTAATGCGGTATAGTAATATTATATGTTTAGTATACAGTTAAAAAGAAATAAAGTGATATTCAAGCGTAAAATCTCTTTTCGATCATTTTCGAACCCCACATAGATTCTAAATGGAGCTATGGTTTCTTCTCCCAAGATATATGATAAGGATAAGGCTGATTCTCTATATTTACCAATTTTATTTTAACATGAAATATAAATAAAATTGGGTTCCTAAGTGAGATTGATTTTTGTGATTTACGGTCACATAAAAATATAAAATTATTTTGTTAAAATTAAACAACAAAAATATGCTGTTCCAGAAGCGGGTAAATCGTAAGCATTATCTTTCACAAAGAATTTATATATAAGAATACCAAAATTACATGTTTATAATTATATCATTAAACTTTACATAGTAAAAAACTTAATTAGGGTCTTAAAGAGGTTATTACACAGAAATAAATTAGGACTTTGTTTGTACCTTTATCAGTACATATTAAGAGAAAGGGCATTAATAACAATAAGAAAAGAAAATCCTTAATTGTCTTATTTAATTCCGTCGTTTCTAATTAATATTTTTGACACCAATTATAAGTAATATCCATCTCTCTCTTGCCATCAAGCCTTTTTAATTTATTAGATTTATAAAGACAATTTAATAAAAATTAAATTGTTAAAACTTTATGCTTTGCTAAGCTGTAAATTCACAAGTAAAAAAAAAAAAACACTGCGAAAGCGTCACGCCTACATCTTTTTAGAGCGGTTTGTGTAATATGTTCCTATCGCATTTGTGGTTTATGCCATTCTGCGTCGGCACAGAGAAAAAATTTGCTCATAAGAACCTTTTTCAGCATATTCCGTTTCTGCACATTCATAAGAGATCTTCGACAATACGTTAATGTGCTTTTTGTTAAATGTACTGCACCTTCAGACACATACATGTCCGTTTAAGCAAAAAATATTCAACACGTAACTTTACGCGTGAAATTAGATATTACAAAAAAAAAGTTATTTTATGGATTATGCTATAAAGAATAAAAGAATATTTAATTACATTTGACTAAAACTAAAAAGAGAAATATAATAAAATAAACATACGGATTCTTCCGAAACATGCATCGTAAAATTCCCAGCTAGCGTTCCCAGGAGTCTGGCAGTATTACCAAGTTGAATGGCTGATTCACTGTGCAAGGAACAGGTCAGCAATCTGCTCATGAGAAGTATGGATCAGTCGTTTCGCTAATTCCTTATAAATGGAACGAACACCCGGACTCCATGACACTAGCGTCTCTACCCCAAACGGCTCAAAAACATAAGTATCCATTAAATTACTATATTTAGGCGGTTGGAAGCTTTCTGCGGACGTAGCAGCAGCGCCGGCACACCCAGATGTATTTGGAAGATGTGATGGTTTCGTCGCAAGTTGTGTCCCACACCATAGGTATAGCCATCTTTCATGGCAGTAATGACATACCATTTGGTCTCTTCCCATCGTACGGGCGGGACGCGGCTTGTCAACAACTATGGGAAGAAACACAAGGAGCTCTTAGAGAAAGGCAAGTATGGTGAAATAAAAAGGATGGTTGAATAAAAAGAAATATATATAGAAAATGTTTTTTTATTTTATTTTATACTATAGGGGGACAGACGAACAGACGGGTCACCTGATGGTAAGTAACAACCACCGTCCATGGACACCTGCAACTCAAGAGTCGTAAGTGCGCTGCCGCCTTTGAGGGTGATGAGGAATGGGATCCCCCAGTCCTCATCACCCTCAAAGGCGGCTGGGAGGGGAAAGAAGAGAGGGGGTATGAGGAGAGAGGAAAGGGTATAGGGGGAGTTGGGCCTACAGAAACCTCACTCATTTCGGGGAAATGCATCGCTTGGCGTTACTTCACAACCGATTTTCTGTGAGGCCGTGGTATCGTACCGGTCGAGCCGGCCCATTCGTGCCTAAGCATGGCTTTAACACTGTCAACATAATGGTGTTGTAATAATGGTTATTTTTCTATCGCAGTATTTTGGTGGTTATTAACTTTGATCTTCTGAACTAGGTAGAAGCCTATAGCCTTAGAAGAAAGTGCTCAGATCTTTCTTGTCACTTAATAATTTTTTTGTTGGAAATCGATCAGACGACCTGTGTCAACAGTCAGGACAGAGTCACTTACTACTAAACCAACAAGCCCCGGTCACTATATAAATTGATAATTGTACTTCTCTTGTTCCTCAAATTTCCATGACTAGCAAAGCTCAATTTTATCAAACTCAACATTTTAACGACTGTATAAATAATTCAGTCGCGTATTGGATTTACGAGTATAGCAGCAGTGGCAGATGTGACCGTAATCGAAAAGCTTTATTGTATCGAATTTGTGGCATTAAAATCATTTTAGCATTAACAGGGTTCATAAACACGCAAATGAAAGTAGCTTTCGAAATCCCGTAACCAGTGTTCAATTGATTAATATTTGTCCATGAATTACGAGGTGATTAACTTTAGTGACTATGGTTAACATAATATAAAATGGTTGATGACCATAAGTTTATATGTGGTATACACACACTAATACATACATACACAAACTACTTGGATGACATTTATGTCCTTTTCTGTACCCTGGTAACGTCCATGCAGAATTTTATTGTGATCAGGTAAGCAGTTAAGATGTCACAGAGCGCAACAGACTAATATTCGCATTTACAGATAAATTATTGAACAAACATTTGGCGAAACGAAAAGTGACAAAGAGAATTCGTTTTGATTTATTTCAGTGCTATCTTCAACGGAAATTTGTTATCTTAATAAGCCTATGTTTTATTGCATTCAATATTGATATTAAATGCGGTGATGAAAACTTTAAAGAAAGGGTATATTTTATTAGGTTCAATTAATTATTGTATTACGTTCACATTAATAAAGAATATCTACATTTTTAAAATCACATTAGTATGTATATGATGTACGGATTCTAATGATATCGAATACATCCAATTCTGTTTAGGCATTTAGAAGTTATGAATGAATAAAGATAAAAATAATTAAATGTGTAAGTCGGGACTTAATTGCGATAAAAAAATTAAAGTCACAATACCTTTTATTATCGAAACTAATAAGTAATAAACGAAATTATGTTATTAAGATATGTATCTTTCGATGCACTACATTTCTGCAAAATGAAAAGTAACAGAGAAAAAAACCTAATCCAGTAAATGGACTTTAGCTATCTACATCAGCTTAAAATAAACAAAAGAGGTTTTGCCATTTTTACCAAACTTTACCAGCAGATTTTTGCTCAAACGATTTTATGTCGAGCGTTTGCTTAAACGGCGGCATTCTACTACTCAACAACGTAGAATACTTATTTTATCGTCGTCTCGCTAAACAAGCGTTTAAACGCTTACATAATATACTCATAGATCGTTTAGCATTGAAGAATAATAGCCTTAGAAGAGTGTCTAAAGTTATTATAGCTAGTCTCTGTTTTTATAATATATGCACACATGTGTGTCTAATACTGTGTATATTAGATTAACGACATCGAGGGATGTCCCTCGATAACGATTTACATCCATGGGATAATGCGGTCATGCTTGTGAGGTTATCTGTGTATACTATACTGAGTAAGACTACTACTACCTACTTCTGATGTAGCTAATGTTTTTCAATCTTTTAAAATTGCTTGTCAAGGTGGATATACTTTATCATTTATTATTAATATGTATATTTTCATACCTCGGCTGTTTGTAAAAGCCGTTTAAGTAATCTTTTAAATTTCAAGAATTTTTCGATATCATTGTTCTTGACGAAACGCTCAGTGTGGAATATTAGCTCATTTTTACATATTATAAATCATAATGTCTGTCAATTTGTTTCTTGATCCGTTGAGTGTTTCAATTTACGTATTACTGTTTCAATAGGTTATATTTCTCTTTAGTTTTAGTCTTTAATGATTAATGATATGTACGTAGATCTTTCTAAATCGTGGGATGATTATGGTTGGTATGTAATGGTTGAGTTTTGTTTTTATGCCATCAAAATAGACACATACATATGTAAAATCAAAGGGCTAGCTACAAAAAAAACGTCATATTGATTATGTTGCATATTACTGAAGAGGTATTACAAAAGAAAATCAATATTTTGGGTTTACTTTACACCAGTAAGCTTCATTTAAGTATTCTACATTAATAGTATGTATCCTATGAATAAAGGAAATATATGAAATAAAATTTAAACGACTGCTTAAAAGTAAAAGTACATATATTAGTTTTTGTATTTTGTTTTAATAATATATTAGTTGATACAAGAATGGATCAACATCTAGTGTCAACATATGAATATATATAAGAATTTAAAAATATAAGTTTTTTTTTATATTAGTAATTATCACATGCACTTTAAAATACTGGAGCAATGATGAATTATTTAACACTTACGGAGGGGTCTTGCTCCTTTCTTTATACAATGAGTATCTGGTTATTGATAATCTGATTACATACTCGGGTAAATTTTTTATGTATCTCTATTAATGTGTCATTTACTCAGACAAGCCTACTAGCGATTTTGTTAAAGGATTCGTCTCGTTTAATAAAAAATCTTACACGAAATATACGTAAAAATATAACCCGCTTTATTTAACAGTAATCAATAAATTTATCTACTATTAATCTGCTTAGGACTGTTATAAATGTTATAATATAAAAGTGTTGGCCAAAATAAGATAACAAGAATTAATAAGCATAGCACTTACATTTCAATTTTCAATATTATTTCCTTTCTCAAATTTGAAACACTAACACACAGCACGGAATCATTTACTGCAATCACATCGGATCACGAACGTCACTCGACACCGGCACATCTTAGAGCTCACGAGATCTACTGACACCAAATTCACGTCCGCTCGCTCCAACGAATACCGCGGTACTGACCTTTGCTGAAATCTAAAGCTAGAGGGAAAGCTCATACAATTTTTCTACCCGTCATTTAGCGCCCCCGATAATAGCTTACAATTAACAGGCGCCTGGTTTTGGAATTTTCTTCAAATTTTTGTAACTATATCAACTAATTGAAACACACATATGTGTATACATTTTTAGGTCGATGTAAAATGTAAAGTTACGGTAAAAGTAAAGGTGACAAACAATAAGAAGTAAGTCTCAGATTTAAATATTTGAATAGAATATTAAAATTTCGTGAATTTGGTAATGGTTTTCACGTTAAGTATGTAAAGGTCAGAAGCGTTTTTATTATTCATTTCTTTTCTCAAAATTGCATACTCTATTTTCGTTCATTGTGAAAACAGTATAAGGGAAGCTATTAATTACTGATAGTGCATTAATTGTATTTTTCTTTCTCTCCAGCGGTTATGTCTCCGACACAAGACATATTACTATGTCGGGAGGGGACCGAATTAGATCAAGGTACTGTGATAGCACGTAGCTGAAAACCATAGAATAGTACGAGCGTGGTGGTGCACTGTCACTGGTAGCTAAGGGCACTTTTCTTAGGGCTACGAGATTACCATGCAACACTACAAATGCTAGGAAATCAGTATTCCCTATATCACTGTCTGTTAATTACGAAATGATGAAAATAAAGCTACATACCCGGTTTGTACCAGGGGTAAAAATACGTAATTACATACATTTAGAAAAACATATGATTTTGATTTTTTTTATTAAATCGACATTCACAATTAAAACCGAGTCTATTTCAATAACGTTGTTTTCATAGTGTAGAAAATCTACTAAGAATATTTAAGGCAACAAGAACGGTAAACTAATGAGGTAGCAAACGTTCACAGCTAGCTGGTAAATGGCTAGTAAGCGATCAAAAGAGTCATGTCGTTGTATTGTTAAAATATTAAAAAAAAATAAGATCTGCCTGGGTGCAGCAGCATGCCAACCTCGTGGCAGCTATCGGTATGAGTAGCCTCTCGCTGGAGATAATGGTATACAGGGACTTCCTTTCTAGAGTACACCTGAGGCCCCGACCACAAGACCCGCTGACGGCACACTGTGTGGTTTTAGTCGGTTCGAGTCCGACATACCACCTTATCCGTTGCCCCGGTGAGGTGATGACCTGTGCAAAAAAATAGGGATATTATATAATATAAACCCATTGATAAATCGTTACGGTGACCACAATGACTAAAATTTCATATTCTATTTGGTACAATACCTCAACCATGTAAAGAAGCACACAAGATGGGCCTCCCTTGATAATTTAATTCAGAACCCTTATTTTGGAGTACACTATTGGGTGATTGAATGGATACATTATAGGTAATTTAATTTTTGCTTACACTGCCAAGTCTCTTCAAGTCCAAGTCTAAGTACTTTCTGTGCGATTTTGTATACAACCGACATAAATATATTACAATTATGAGCACCGGTGAGCGTTACGTACTAGTACAATATAATGTTCGTACATTTTAAAACGCCAGTCAATATTTTTTTAGGACTACGTGGTGTTTTATAATTCAATATCGTTATTATAAAACATGAATGTTAAACTTAATAAAAATAATTGCAACTAATACTAATTTAAGGACTGCACTTTATGTCAGACCCACTTTCCGGTGTCCGATTGAGATCAAATTTTGTATATAGCTACAGTTCCCTTCACAATGCACCTTCATGGCAAACGTAACCTGATTCTGCTCTCAGAATATGTTCAAGACGAGAGAACTCTTTAACTAAATTCATATTGAATTATGGGGTAAGGTCTATAGTTAAATCTGATTTCACTATTGAAACCAGAATTGTGTTCACACCGTCAACACCACCACATCCACATCCACAGTCTTCAACAGTCCACTGTACATATACGAAACTTTACATCACTGAACTGAAATGAATGAATTATATACGAACTAAATCCCTCATGATTCAGTTCGTTTATAATTCATTCATTTTAGTTATTATTGTGTTTAAAAAAAATATTGTAGTTATTTATTATTAGAATACATAGTTACACCACAATCGTACGTTAAACAAATTAATACAATTTGCGCTTATTTTTACATTAGCGTTTCAGCCCTTCTGACATTAGTTTAAAATATTAATAATTAATTATTAAAACATTAGATAAGTTGCCATAAGAACATTTAAAGTAATCTGAGCTTAAATAAAAGCAAAGTAAAATCGTGGAATACGCAATTTGACACTAATTACCTTAAAGGATACCCTCAAAACAAAGTAGATGATCGACAGCAAATATTTTTAACTTAACAAGTATAGAAATTTGCAATTCGATAGCCAAAATTCACTCTCAATATTTATTTTTCAAAGTTTAAAGATAAATCAAATTAAACGTTATCGGAATCAGTTAACTTGCTTGTATTTATTAAGTATTTGTTTGTTGGAATCGGTTGGAGTTAACCCCCTAATTGAATCACTTGAGCTGGTTAGCCTCTCAGTGGTTAAGTGCATTGATAGTAGTCTCCCAAAGTATTTTGGACCATTTTCTTGTAAGAGAAGTCTGTTAATATTAAATATACAAATGTTTATATAACAGAGATCCATTTAAAACAAATATTGTATTAATATATACAAGAAATTGAATTTAATAACTAATACAGGTGTACTATACTGCTGATAGTACAGATATAACGCATATCTGTACTATCAGCAGTATAGTACAGATATGCGTTAAAATATTTACGAGTACCTTAAAAAACGTTTTAATGCGAGGAAATTTTATCCCTTTCATTGAATAAAATCTGCTTATTTATTACACTATTTATAATGTGCTACATGTAAGAACTCGCGGTCTCCAGAAGTTCGACGTTTTATAAAAGTTGAAAATTTCTCTTTCACTTTTATGTTTACAGCCGAGGTAGAAACAGTCGCTGAGTACAGTGCTTAGATCATGGTGGCTATTTGAGCGAATAAGGTCTTTATCTAGGTGCTGTTAAATAAAACATTTGCAATACGTCTTTACTGCTTATGGACTGTATAAATGTATTCAAATGCGTGCGTTTTAAATAAGTACTCCATTATTAAGTCAGTGGTTTTGGCAGCTATGAAATACCAAAGGTGCCAAAAATGTAGACCTGCTTTGGTTATTAAGAATATTTTTATATATGGATATATATGAATGTTATAAAAAGTTACTTCAATAATTCCTGGACACTTTCTGAGGCGTGTGTGTGTGATACTCGTCTTTTTTTATACATAACTAGCGGACCCGACAGACGTTGTCCTGCATGATATTTCAAGCGATTAGGATCAATATAGATAAATAACCTAGATACCGACTGCAGCGCCTTCTGCCGGGCTGATTTGTGAATCTAAACCATTCCCAGATCCCCTTGAACACACACAAAAAATTTCATCAAAATCCGTCCAGTCGTTTGAGAGTAGTTCAGTGACATACACACTCACAGAAGAATTATATATATAAAGATATAGGGGAACAGACGAGCAGATGCGTCACCTAATGGTAAGTGCAACCGCCGACCATGGACACCTGCAACTCAAGAGTCGTAAGTGCACTGCCCGCCTATGAGGGTGATGAGGGATGGGGAGGAAAGAAGAGAGATTGAGGTGTAGGGGGGGGGAGAGGAAAGAGAGGGGGATTACGGCCTCCGGAAACCTAACTAATTACGGGGAAATGCAACGCTCCTTGGTATCGCCCCTGTCGAGCCTGCCCATTCGTGCCTAAACATGGCTCTACCACAGCTAAATAGTCATAGTATTAAAGCTGAACTATATAAATAATTGCGCTAGGAACATATTTTATTATACGAAACACTGTATGTCATGTTTGATGTGTTATTTAGCATAAAAGATCAATATATTTATGTAGAATAAAGCAGTAACAATTTTTTGGTTATTCCATAACTATTGTGATCGTGTTTTGAATTATTAACTTCCGTATCTTCTCACAGACTCTTGGAGTTCATAAATAAGCAGATACTGCTCATTGTATATTTAACGTTTATTACACACGACAATTTGTGGGATACAATTACTTCTTACATAATGGGCAGTGTTATCGCAGGCTGCGATTTCATATAGAATTTGGTTTACATATACTACTCACATACTTGGACTGTGGTCAGGTTATAGATTATGCAAAATATTAAATACTAAGTTCTATGCTTTCTTTTGTTTCTTTGAAGAAACAATGGAAATAAGGAATGATTGTAATAGTTTAAGTACCAAACGCTTTGTCAAGAAATGTAAAACGTCGTCTTTGTTAAAACAAAACAAATCTTTACTTGAGTGTTTTTTTTAGTACTCGACTCGGCTTGGCTACAGATTGGTCCAGTAAGTAACGTAGTAACAATAGTCATGCTTAACTCAACAACAAAAAGCCGTGAGTCAAATGATGCCAAACTGATGAGTTTAACAACAAAAATCTACAAACAAACATAAAGTCATAACCTTTAATAACACAATCTAATCAGAAGCTTGAGCGTTTATTTAAGAGAATGTCAGACTTTCAAATGTAATATTAAAAGCTTATTTGCTAAAACCTTATATATACTTTCAAAAAGATAATTTGTCCGTTGTGTATAATTGAACAGCAGAATATTCCAAACCACGCTAAATGTAAGAACATATGAAACATTCTTAAAATAATAAACAAATATTTATATTAATATCTTCCGATTATTAATTTTTTTGCTAACAGAAGCTATAAGCATGTTAGAACTAATACATAGTCATTGACAGTGTCTGTGGAGCAGTACCAGAAAGTTGCCAAGCTTTTTTGTCACAATAATTATGTACTTTCTAATACGCTTGTTTACAAATCGTGCGTTTTATGTAATTTTTTTCAAAGCAGCTTTATTTTACCAGTGTGGTGTTTTACCTGAACTCTGTATATTGTTACTTAATAGAATTCTTTAATGAAAAGATAATAAGATGAATTAAATCCTAAAATTAGTTTCATCAAATCGAATCAAAGTGAAAACATGTGCAAACTTTTCTAAAAAAAAGAGGAACCTTTGGGGGTAGGAGGAATATAAAATATTACACGACAGCGATTGAGACAACGGACAGTACATAAATAAAACAGTACATTAGTAATATAAAGTCGTAAATTTCCTTAGTCGTCGTGAGTTCATTTGCGTTCTCTCAATTTTTCAGTAAAAGGGTGTCAAAGACGTCGAGGCGAAAGTTATAAAAAAAAACATTAAACCTGTTTTACGATCTAAGATTAGATAACAAAATGAACTGATGTTTAAACTAAAAGGGAATGTTATTTAAACATATTACACATGCAATTGTAGGTGTTTGTAAGCTGTACAATGGGTATTATTTTTTTTTTTTACACTTGAGTCGAATGATTTCCTAAAATAAAATATAATATTAGATCAAATTTGTTGACTGATGTGATTTAAACATTGTAACTGTCATATATATTAAAGACTTAGTGTATACTTAATTACATTATTTGCATTATAATAAACCAATATTTGCAAAACCATACAGGGAACAGCAGAACGTAAATGGGCAATTTGTACATCGACTATCTAGTGATTAATTTTGCACATGCATTGATAGATACATAGATAATAAATAGATAGATAGTTAGGTAGTCTTTTTTGCACACCATGAGTAGCATAAAATCTTAATGATAATGAAATTTATGATGCAGAACAAGTATTTCCCAGAATTAATAAAATTAATTGTAAAGTTATAGGTTGTCACAATAATTATATTTTTGAATATATTTTTTATTAATATGCATAAAAGAGGTATGGAGGTGGCGATAAAGCCAAAAAAAAATTGAGACTATTTTTAACCTGTTACAAAATTCAGAACTAATTTTGTACTAATAACAAATTTATATCCACCCTAACAGGACCTCATATTAGATTTTTTCTGATATTAGAAGGGCAGGGAACGCGAATTGTAATTATTAATATTACTAACTACGCCTACATGGTACAAAAAGTAAGTATGTCGTTGGTCCTCTATCTCATAAAAAAAAAGATTTAATGCTGTCATACCGTATCGTAAAACACAAAAGATGTTGGTAAAACATTATACTCATATAAACTTGTTGTAAATATAATTATATCACATATTGTACATGTTGTCAGAAGTGAACACAAATTATTTATATGCGCCAAGATGTGAAAAAGACACTAAAAATAAAAATAAATAACATATGTATGCTTGGACAACAAACTAACGCGGTGACGACAGTTTATTGTTTATTCGTTCGCTTCAAACCACAATTATCTTGTTTCGGATAGATTTAAAATGTCGAGTAGAAAGTGTAAACAAAGTTCTGATCGTTTTTGTTATGTTTGTGGACAGTTTATATTTTCAAAAAAGAGAAGACCCATTACAGAGTGCATATCTCTATAATTTTGGATTTCCTCATGTGTTTTGCGAAAGCTGTAGAATTTTCTTACTCCAGTGTCATTGGTCATTAGGAGAAAACTTTCACCTACCATTTGGTTCACCAATGCTATGGAGAGAACCTAGTAATCATGAAAATGATTGTTACTTTTGTGTTACAAAGACATCGGGATATATTAAAAAAAATAAGGCACGTATTATATATGCCGAAGTTCCGTCTGTTACTAAGCCCATATTACATTCGAAAGATCTGCCACATCCAGCTTGTCCCAGTAATTCGAGTGCAAATATACTAGATGACAATGAAAGTGATGTTGAATTCAAATCGATTTCTAGTGATTCTGATAAGTTTTAACTTCAAGAAAACACTCCACATTTAATTAACCAAGCCGAATTAAATGATCTTATAAGAGATTTACAATTATCAATATCTAAAGCAGAGCTTCTTGGTTCCCGCTTACAATAATGGAACTTATTACTACCAGGCACAAAAGTAACGTTCTTCAAAAACAGAAGCAAACCTTACTCAGAATTTTTCAAAAGAGAAGGTGAATATTGTTATTGTACTGATATGCCGGGACTTTTCGAAACAATGAATCAAAACTATAATAAAACAGAGTGGCTCTTGTTCATAGACTCTTCGAAATATAGTCTAAAAGCTGTTTTATTACATAATGGTAATAAAAACCCGTCCATACCAATACACATGCAGTGAATTGTAAAGAGAGCTATGAAGCGATGCGTATTTTAATTAATTTAATAAAATATAAATAACACCAATGGAAAGTATGCGGCGACCTCAAGGTCATCGGTATGTTATTGGGATTGCAGGGTGGTTACACAAAATACTGTAGTTTCCTTTGTTTGTGGGACAGTAGAGCGAAACAACATCATTATGTAAGAAAAGAATGGCCTATTCGGAATGAATATATTCAGGGCAAAATGAATATTAAACACGAGCTGTTGGTAGATCCCAATAACATCACTCTGCCCCCTTTACACATCAAATTGGGTGCTTGACAAAAACAGTGATGCTTTCCGGTATTTACAAAAAATCTTTCCGAACATTATAGAAGGAAAATTGAAAGAGGGTGTATTTGTTGGCCCACAAATCCGTAAAATTATGAAAGATTCTCAGTTTAAAAGCCTGTTCTCTGTCTGTTAATGAAAAATATGCTTGGAAGTCATTCAAAATGGTTGTGGAACATTTTTTGGGAAATAAGAAGAGTGAAAATTACAAAGAAATTGTTACCGATTTATTGGAAAATTTTCAAAAGATGGGAGTAAACATGTCATTAAAGATTCATTTTCCGCAATCGCATCTTAATTTTTTCCCTGAAAACTTAAGAAGTATGAGTGACGAACAAGGGGAACGTTTTCATCAAGATTTTAAGGTTTTTGAAGAACGAACAAACGAACGATTTTTTCTGGATAATTCTACCTAAATTAATAACAAAATAACAACTTTTAGGTGGGGTATGAAAACCGTGTAAACCAGTGTTATTTTCGTAAGCAAGTACCCTTTTTATATTGTAGAAATCCTGAGAGTGCTAGTCCTTTCCACCGCCTCTTTAATCTGCACGATGGTCTCTAGCAAGAGGCTTCCCACACCAAAAGCCGTCACCAGGTTGTGCCGTTGTTGCCTTTATGCTGAGCACTCCACTAAAGTACGTAGTAGTAGATCGTAAGCAAGTACCTGCCTTTATTATCTATATACCTTCATAGCCACTAATGTCAAAATCAAATATTTTTTTGTAATTTGTCAGAAATAGGTGTCAGTCAGACTACGAACATCCTTAAGTTCCCCACCACATAAAAGTAATTCCTAATGCGGCAGTTGTAAGAGATATTGCAAAGTATGACGTCGCAGGTTGTTATTTCATTCAAGTTTTTGTAAAACCTATTGTATTAACGTTTAAGAAAGGTAAACTGATTGAACGTAAACTACAGTATTTCATGATAAATAACAAAGGAGCAGTCGACATTATTGACCAGTCCCATTCTTTCAATTTAAAACCAATTTAAGCTCTAACCTTAACAAGATGTTCGTAAAAGGAGCTTCATAAATATGCATCAGAACCATTAGAACAAATGGGTCACCGAGCTCGCAGTAGGTAAATGGGTGGTACTAGTTTTGTTTAGAATCATTTATAGAAACACAAGTACTAGTTACTGTATTACCACTAACTATGCATTAGCATTAGCCTTTATAGATTAAATTGCAAAGTAGTACATCTACTCAGTAAACTTATTTTGTAGGCAAATAGAAATCTCTTAACTACGAGTCTGTTTTGAAATTAAGCCATTCTTAATTAAAAGTTGTTATAGCTGTAAGTTTTTTTTTAGATTTAATTAGATTAGAAACTAAAATACTTCAGTAACCTTCCGTAATGCCAGTAAAGTAAAATTTGATAGGGATAACAAGAATAAGTTTCATATTTCTTAAAATGTCTTGTACAATCAATAGGAGTTTAGAATAATTATATATATAAAAATAGGAGTTCAAATTTATTTATTGTCGTTCCTCATATGATCTGAGCCTGTTGTGAGTAGTCGTAATATTTAAATAATTTGCATTAAAAATTTCAGCGCGTGATAGTTAGTTCTTTAATGATTTACTTTCTCATGCTGTAGAATTTCTAGGGATAAAGAATGCAATGGGACAAAGAAACGTTACTAACTTTTCGTATCAAGAGGTACAGATATACGGCTTAATGTTGGGTGACTTTGTGTGACTCCTAAGTATTTCAGGAGTTTTGGATTATTGTGGCTTTTCTACGAGTAACTTAATTGCTATGCTGGACTTGGACACCGTCCCTAACATAAAGGACCAATAGTTTACGTTTTATGCTCACACAGAAATAGTAGCATGTTTATGGTGTTTTACTATACAGTCGGGGAATCTGCAGCTTGTATATACTTTATTTTATACCTTTTATTAGTTGTAACACTTTTAAGAATCGTGCATGTATGCATGCAGGTAATGTGATCAATGGCGCATTGCATACTTTTATGACCAGCCACGGAGTCTCAATGAAGGCTCGCGTGGCTGGACATAGAGGTGTGTTGGTGCCAACACTTATGTATGGTAGCGAAAGTTGGGTATGGCATAAGAAGCACGAAAGTAGAATTAATGCGGTAGAAATGAGAACATTGCGGAGTATAGCTGATGTTAAATTGAGTGACAGCGTAGGGAATAGTGCGATAAGGGATCAGTGTGGTGTGAAAGAAGATGTAGTGACTAAAATAGAAAAAAGTATGTTGTACTGGTTCGGTCATATCGAAAGGATGAATGAAAGAAAATTGACAAAAAGTATTTATATGGCAGAGGTAAATGGAGTTGTCGCAAGAGGAAGACCTAGGCGAATGTTCTTGGACCAAGTTCAAAACAATATAAGCAAGGGCCAGGTCAAAAGTACCTTTAACCGACAAGCCTGTATGCGGAACGAAATGAAAGTTGAAGAAGCGAGAAAGGTATGTCAGAATCGTAGCAAATGTAAGGAAGTGGTCTCTGCCTACCCTGCCCTGCCTGGTACGGGAAAGAACCGTGATATTATGTATGTAAGAATTATGAAATATTTAATGACACAACCCCAACGCAGATAATCTGACTCTTACTTTAAATACTCTGTGGTAATCTCTCACATTCAGCATTCTATTTAATTAAAACGTTGGGAAAACAAAACAATTTAACAAAGAATATTACCGTTCTCACGCAATGCGATTAGTTTTACAGAAATAAGTCGAAAGAAAGTCAAACTTTTCATTATTTTAAATTACATATAATGGGTTTTTCAAGATAAACTTTGTTTTTTAAAACAAAATAAAACAAAGAATTTAGACGAAGATGATTAAAGATTTTATTGTATCACAAAGTAAGATTTGGCAATTATGAATGAAAAATGATATTTGGCAAATGTCCACCACGACCACACTGGCAGAAGTCGATTCTTTCATCAAAATTTTTAATCTCTTTTTGGCAAAATTGCGGGTCTATTTCGTTAATCGTGTCACGGATTTTGAGTTTGAAGACTGCAATCGATTCGATTGGCTCCGTATAGTCTGTCCTTAACATAACCCCACAAAAATAATCCAGTGGTGTTAAATCACATGATCTGGCTGGCTACTTAACAGCTGTAGTCTAGGCATTGAATAGGTACATACGTAATATCTAACGCTAATGTAGTGTGTTTCCTTAAATAATTGTTTCGGTGTATGACGATGATATGACGGTGTATTTAATAATTATATACACTAAATAATATAAAAAAAATGAGTTAACTGTTTAATAAAATAAGTAATGGCAGTCTAATTTGATGTAAAATGTAGTAGTTGTTTTAATCGTTGTGATAAACGTTTATTTAATTGTTTTGAATGTATTTTAATGGGAAATGGAATGACAGCTTTTTAAAGTCCACTTAAACATTTTATAATATTATGTGTATACTTGTCTGTTCGGGTATTGCGTGCATTAGATAAATAAGGGACGAGGTTCCATAGTATTTTTTTTTTAAAGACAACTAATGCGGGACTAGGATTCATTCTTGTTTTGAGGTGGCGAGTTGACCACTTAAACTGCTACGGCATCCGTTAAGTCAAATTGTAGAAAAACAGATTTTAGCTAATCTAGAGGAAGAATATATTTCAAATCAAATCAGTACTTCCTAAGATTAGCGCGTTTAAACAAACAAATTCTTCTGCTTATTGATGTAGACTACAGAAACTACATTTTTCACTAGTTGCCGGTTCATGATCTACATAGTGACTAAAGTGAACGCTGAAGCGAATGTATAATTACAGTGAAATACTAAGAAACTTGCGCCAGCAACCCCCAACAATTTTATTAATTATGACAGTATTAATCATATAAGTAATTTAACTCTTTTCTTTGTTCGTCAAGGCACTAAGTGCCGTCATTGTCTTCGCAGTCATACTTGCTGAAAGCGCATTCTTTTAATTGGATTTTTATAACTGTATTGTAAGACGATAAAAAATTTACACAACAGGCTATTAAGCAACTGATTCAAGTTATTTTATTGAAAAAAACGATTTTACTCGTAAATAATTTTCTATATTTACTTGCAAGCAGGTCAACACTTTTGTTACCATCGCATATCTTATTCCGACTTATTCACGTTTTTTTTTTTGGTTTTTCATACATACAATTTCAATGTAAAATACCTTGCTTTGCTTTGCAAAAAATATTTAATATAAAGTTTGGTTTTTTCACTATTTTAGAAGGCATTAAATACCACGTTACAAACACAAGGATAAACCAAAAATTATGACAACATTTATTTTTTTGCTGTCAAGAGCGTTCTGGCGCTGAAAAAAAAATACAAATACGTATAATAGCCAGCCAAGTTTAGAGTTAGTTAAAATATTTACTTCAATTCTCACCGAGAAGTCTAAAGTAACAATATGTCAAGATAACGGAGCTCTCAGACAAAGCCTTCAGTTCTATTTTGCTGGTTTTGTTGTAGTTAAAATACAACATCCCTCCACATCTTCTGCCAGTGTGACAATCCGCAAGTAGCATCATAAGAAATTAATACTAAGTGGGACCGAACATATAATATCATTGGACCGAATACAGAACAAAACATAGGATTAAATTTAGATCACTCCATCCTAGCTCGTGGATGAACTTCATGAGTTATTACGTTTTAAGAGCATATGTTTATATACATATAGAATTAGATATTACAATGATTTCTTTTTTATTTTATTTATTCTTTTTGTTCTCCCCTAACCTAACACCAAAAAAATATTTAGTTACATTTTGCATCCATACTCGTATTAGTTGTTAGTCCGTAGTCCGCATAAAATACTGTCATTTAGGATAAAACATCTCAGTAATCATGCGTGAAGATGACTAATTAATGAATTTGTACAGTAGTGCCCCTAAACCGCACAAACGCAATCTAAAGTGCTGCAGTAATATTTATAATCTTTCATTAAATAATAAACATTCAGCTCCTTTGTTCGTGATCGTCAAGCTCGCTTTCTTCAAAAATAACTACTTCATTATACTTGAAATACTTCACAAAGCGCGACTAAAAAAACATTTTCTTAACAATTATTCTCTTTCTTTGAGTGTTTTACTAAAATGCGTCACAATTTACTTAAGCGACGTAATTTCTGCATTTTTCACGAGTTAACTTTGAAAGCGATGTCTTTATTTACTCTGTAATACTTTAGTCAAATGATTCTTTATAAAATGTAAAATCACGGTGTTTTTTTTTTTTTTTGATTGAACAGATTGCTGAAATGTTTATTAGCTTACTTAGTTAGAAAATAGAACATACTGTTCTTTCTTTAGTTATGATTTATTTGTAATTAACTATAAGACCTTTCTCCAAGTTAATATTGGGAAACGCGTTTTTAATGAAATGCTGTTTCGTTTAATAAATTAAATATGTATAGAAAGCCATAAAAAAAAATCTCTTTCTGGTGTTTAGTTATTAATTATGATCGTTGTTAATTTTAAAGCTTTCCGATATAATTTGTCAAACAAGCATTTTACAATTGTATGTTATTTTATTACCAAATTTTTGTTAGTTGTTTTATTTCAAGATCTATAGTATAAATATATATTTATACTTAGTTACTATTATTACTTCCTTGACTCCTTCTACATAAAAGTTTAGTATCGGAATTGTTTCGGGAATCGAAGCACTTTATAATTCAAGAGTTTTAGGAGAGAATGATATATGTGCATGATATCTATGTGTGTGCATTTAACATAAAACTGAAAAAAAAATGTAAACTGAAATACTTAACAAAAAAAAATGATTCCAAACAAAGTATAATTAAGTAAAGATGACATTTTTTTTTACAAAAACCAGAAAAACTTTAGGTAACAGCATCAATCATTAATCACACGAAAGACAGTGAAAGTACGTGAGAAGGGCCATTTGACTAATGACACCCTATCGTTTGTTCACTGCTATAAGTTTTTACAAGAGAGTAATTACAGTTGTTTGGATACAGAAGCTTTTATCAACTATTCCAAATCAAAGTATCCCTTTACGAGAAGATTTACAGTTTAAATAAAAAAGAAGATACGGAGAAATGAGGCAATTATTTAAGATTGGGTTCTTAATCATTATTGTATGAGTAGTGTGTATGAGTGATGTTTATGTGTTCAAAATGAATAAAACTTTCTAAATGAACAATACAAATATTGATATATCAATAAGTTTTAAAAATTAATATATTCAAAAATAATATTTAAGTCTTTTAAGATTTTGAAAAAATTACCTACTAACTCTTCACTATCGATTGCTGTAGTTGGCATTCATATTGTCTAAGTCTGTTATTTTATTATTTTCTATTATTAAAAGTAGCTATTACTTTAACTTCAGGGTTCATTAATGTTTTCACGCCCTTCGACTTACATATATCCATCGTCATTTCTATGTTAATTATTTTATTGATATAATAGATTTAGTCTGTACATTCAACTAAAAGCTTTTAATTTTGTTCTAGACAAACAATGCAACCTCTATTATACATCACACTCATCACCGTCACTGCAGAAGGATTTGCATATGACGCAGGTAAGGAACACCAAGACAACAACACAATACAACACCAGTACTTAGAACAGCAATTTGAGGATTAAATAAACTGTTGTTCCGTGCGGAGGCCACACAACACTTAGCACGGCAGCGTGGTAGCGAGTTAACCACTCAAGGCTGCAGAATTTATTATCACTCCAGCCAAACGAACGATTCGAAGATATATTTGGCCGGCCACTGACGACGGTTACTAATTTAGATACTTTTAAGACTTGTTCAATAAAATAATAATAATAAACTATATTTGTTTTTATTGATTTAATAAAACAAAGAGAACTTATAGGAAATATAAAAAAAAAATATGTTTATATATCTTAAATCAGAATCTATATAAAAAGGTACGTAATCGATATAATCAATGTGATATTTGTGTTGTAAGATTTTTGTTGTGTTGATTTTTTTTTTGTGTGAGGCATTAAATCAGATTTTGATAGTAACAATAAAATACAAATATGTTGATCAGTTAGTGGATGTGCTGTGATTAAGATCTAAGTAAACTTTTTCACAAACATACATACGTTGATTCGAACCTGATAATGAAGCCTTCCAAAAATATTTTCATATTTTACTATGAAAGTCCTAAAATCCGTTCTCAAAAGACTGTAAAAAGTGTATAATTTTACATTCATACTTAGAGAAATCGATGGTGGCGATATTAAGCTTCTCTATCAAATGTTTGATCTTGGGAAAATGCGGTAGAAACGGGCAGGACGGGGCGTGGGCGGGGGAGTCGATCAGATTCAGATTGGAAGAGACAGCATACGCAACACTTTCAACTTACGAAATAGGGGACCGGACAGGAATCAGAAAAAAAAATTGAAATGTATATAGAAAAACTTTCATTAAATAAAACGATTGTTTGCTGCTATTTTATGCCAAAAAATAGGATCTTCTAAATTTTTATCAAGAAATGAAATATATTAATTAAGATATTTGTTACTTGTTCCTCAACTCAAACGAGACACCAATCATAGCTCGTTATGTTGTGTGGAACCAAAGAGTGTTAAAATACTACGTTTGAACCTCCGAGTAAATATTATTAACGTGCATGTTCCATGTTTCTAAAATCAATTCTTTATTGAGTATTTATGAAGTTAAGAATTGCAAAACAATAGTTAATTCTGAAAATATCCATAATTAATATTATTCAGAAAAAAAGTTGATATATCCTTTACTAACTTTATATTTTAACATTGTCATCATTGATACGCAGTAAAGTAAATACTCCTTGAATCAAAATGATTCCCAAAAGTAATACGGGAAAGTAAAAGATATTAAGTCGAATATTATTCTTACAATTCTTCATCTTTGTGGTTCTTGGAACATCGATGAATATATTATTTAAAACAGATACATATGTAAATATTCCCACATCGAGGTACACTCCAATAATATGTTTTTCTTTTCATCATTATAACAAAATAATAAAAGCATTCTTATATTATCAATTACGCAGAGTACAAACTGTAGCATAGTATTTGTATACTAATATACTACAAATATTTGTGTGATACACAAATAGCTGCCCCGAGACTGGGTTTTTATGTGTTCTTTGTTTGAATGTTTGTAAAGTCCCTCGCTACACAGGAATTATTCCTAATGCGGTAGTTGTCTTTAACAATAAAAAAAAATGGATCTCGGATCAGATCTTTATTGAGAGCTTCTACTGCTCTATCATAATAATTGAGTTTAAAAAATACACAACCCTGTACATCATCAGCGTAAATATGCTATCTACACGAGCGTATGCATTTAGTTAGGTCTGTACCATATAAAGCAAACAAAATCGGGCCAAAATGTACCCTTGGGGCACGCTCCAGTGGAGGGCTTAAGATCAGGTATTTAGGAGGATCCATCCATGTTGAGGGCTCGTCAGGTAGATGTTGAACCAAATGGTGGAGTGGAGAAGTCTCCGTGGGGTCCGTCATAATTCAGTTTAGAAATAAGTAAAAGAATAATAATTCTATCAAAAATCAAGAGTACAGGCAAGAAAAAAGTAAAGACAAGGAAAAATAAAAAGACATTTGAACCTTTTCTTTCACAAAAAGTTCTGTAACCGAAGCATCTTTATTCATATTTTATCGTGCATCTAACAGAAATACCGGTTGTGAAGCAACTCTTGCGTTGCATTTCGTGTAAAGTAGTTGAAATTAGATACTGACTCTTGAAATAAGTATATACAGTCGTGGTCAACTAATTAAGGACATTCAAGATAGTGGACAGCAATAACCGGCTATGTACATATAAATATAAAACCCTGTTGATTTCTCAGTAACTATTATTTGCATAATTTGATCCGATTATTATACTATAAATGGCTGTAAATAAAAGATTAAATAAATATAAAAAAGTGTTTAATATCAAAGGTTAACCATGTATTCAATTTAAGGTACAATTCTGTAGCTGGACATTTAATTAAGAACAGTAAAGTAAAATGAAAAATAGAGTTAAACAGAACTAATAATCTGCAGTATTTTAATTTCTTTAACAACTTCATTTTATTACGGGTAAAATCAGTACCCAGTAGCAAAACCTTTGTTAGTAATTACCGCTTGACACCGATGTGGCATAGACATTATCAGTTTCTGACATATTTTAACAGGAATGTTTGCCCATGCCTCACAAAAAGCTTCATTAAGTTCATCTAAAGTTGTGGTACGATAAATGGCAACTTTTTTCTTAATTTCGTGCCAAAGGTGCTCGATTGGGTTGAGGTCGGGGCTATTTGCTGGCCAATCTAGCACTGATACCGACTGTCTGTTAAGAAACGACTTGACTGAACGGGCTGTATGTTTTGGGTCGTTATCATGCTGAAAAGTCCATATAATAGGAAGATGTTCCTCAGCATAGGGAAGCATAGTTTCTTCTAATATTGCCTTGTATTGATGTTGGTCTAAGTTACCCTGAACTTTCCTCACAGGTCCCACTCCACGTCCAGAAAATGATCCCCACATTTTAATGTTTCCTCCGCCATGTTTCACCTGCTTTTTTGTGAATCTTGGATTCATTTCCGCTTTTACAGGACGCCGTACGTATTGCCTTCCATCTGAAGAAATCAAATTAACCTTGGTCTCGTCAGAGAATAATACATGTTGCCATTGGTCGTAGGTCCAATGTCCATATTTACGTGCAAACGCCAAACGTGCATTTCTATGCTCTTTCTTTAACAACGGTACTTTGCGAGCCACTCTTCCGAACAACCCTGCTTCTACCAGACGTCGTCGAACTGTCCTCGCTGATACACTGACTCTTTCGTCTGCCCCAAACACTTCATGTTTAATTAAAATAGAGCCTAGAAACGGATCTTTCTTAGCTAACCTGGTTATCATTCTATCTTCTTGCGGAGTTGTTTTTCTCGATCTTTTTTTTCTGGGCACATTTAAAGTTGTGTTATTGCGCCTGAAATGTTGCACTGCATTGCATACCATAGTTTTTGAACAATTTAAATATCCTGTTATCCTTCGGTATGACCAACCACGCTCGACAAACTTCATGATAATTTTTCGTAGTGTTGCATCGCAACTTTTATTTTTGCCCATTGTTCTTCAAAATAACTCTCAAAACTTGAAATTACAAATCTAGATTGCCGCCAAAACTACCACAAAGAATAGGAGAAGAAAGAAAATAATAATTGAGATTCAGATTTTGAAACTAGAACGCAATATCTCAGTGTCCCTAATTAAATGGCCAGCCAGCATTCTTTGAACAAATAGCACTGTGATCATCTATCAGCTATACTGTAAAGAGGTTTAATGTTTAAGAAGTTGTTATTGTTTGTATAATTAGGCACATAAATGACTAATTATACTTACATGTAAAAGATGTGGAATATTGTTTAGACTCGTTGGAAAATAAAAAATAAATTCACAATTTGGATTAACTAGAGAGTGTCCCTAATTAGTTGACCACGACTGTATATAAACGACTTCGTTTGTGACAGCTTATTTAGGTTTAAAATGATAAATTAAAATAAGCTGTACTTTTAATTTTCCACCTCATTAGTAAAACGGTTACACGTTTACGTCAAATTAAAATACTATCAATCTCGAATATTATTACATATAAGACTTTTTAAGATTAAGTCGTAAACAGCTAAGATATCTCTTACATGTTGCACTCAAATAAACAAATGAAACAAATGAATTATGAAATCATAGTATATACGTCAGACTGAAGAGAATTATTGATTAAAAATAGACCAAAACCAATAAAGTAGTCTTCACATTCCTTTGTGAGCTATAAAAAAACACCACTGCGCAATGTCAAGTGTTATACTACTACTTATAACTAAACTAAAAACGAGCTATTGATCTGCCATTATATACACATATATTTTTTTCATATATTATAGGGAGACCGACGAACAGACGGGTCACCTGATGGTACGGTGGATGGAGCGCCTCCTTTTGAGAGTGATGAGGGATGAGGGGTTGCAGAGAAGACAAGAAGAGATAAAAAATGAAAAATACACAATACACACCTTTCGTTGTAGAAGATACTACTTTTACAACATTGTGCATTCCTTTAGAAAATTCAGTAGCTAACAGCTGAGGGATAGCAAGTACAAGCTCTATGCTATAAACGTGCCGAGAAAGGTAACTGCTTTTTACCATCAAACGTAGATTGATCGTTCGTCGTACGTTCTGTCGTACAAGTACTATGTCTTGTTTTAAAAGAAGATAACATAGTGTTGTAGTTCTTTAAAATTTAAAGTCATCGTACTTGGGTGCCCACATTTTCAAATTATACTAATGCGCAAAAGTTATCTTTGACATGAAGACTTAAGATACACCGAACACACCTAGTGATAGAACACAGAGATTTTACAATTTGCTTTCGTTTTCCTCAAAGGAACGAATGTCGTTAAATATATTTTTAAAGATGTTCTGTGCACATTATTCGACACCAAGTTTTACGCGAGAAACCTTATTAAAACTAAAACCAAAAGGAAATTAAAAACCTACCATGTTTTGGCTTATACTACTTTAATTTGCTTTACTTTTAGTTTAAATGGATGCAATGAATATCCGACTATATCGGCCGACGTGCCCCTTTTACAAACCACGCACCAACGTTTCACGAGTACTATATCTCTATGCAATTATTGACTTATAAAAAGTAGATAACCAACTTTAATATACCTATCATTACAAAACGTATAAAGGTGTTGAATTTCTTACTATAGAATATTTTTTCTTCCAAATAAAAATTGAAATTTTATATGACGGTTACTAAATAATGGAGTTATGCAAACAAAAAAAAAATTCATTCATTCTCAACCGAACTGAGAACCTCCTCCTTGTGTCCCTAGTCACTGTCCATCAGATGATCCGTCTACTCTTTTGCTGTCTATATCATAAAAAAACATTCGTAAAGTTCAGGATACTGCCTGAACATTATTATAGTGTTACGAGCTGGGTATTTAATAAATTAAAGTAGTCGATTGATTACTATTTTTCTCGATGGCGCAACAATAGTATTTAAAATAATGGATAACTGTTTCAAAGAACATATCAGTACAAAAAAGAAAGTGCGACTCATTGGAAATATGAGGTGAGTAAACTCATGTTTACAGTTTGAGATTTATTCCTAACGGTTTTCCCCTTGCTTCGATATATAATATAAATATATTATAAGTTCTAAAGATTTCCTTATACCATTATTAGCTGTTTACTATGATTTCCACCTATTTTTAAGAGAGTTTTAAATATATAATGCTGGTACCTACATAAAAGACAAAATAAAATGGTAATAAAACATAAAACATTACTGTTATTTACTTTTTTTTTTTTTAACTTGACATAAAGACCTGTAACACTGAAACAAAGATAGGTTCTCGACCGGAGAATTGATGAGTTTAATATTATCTACAATATTTAAAAAATCTAAAATCATGTTTTATTACAAATTGCAATATTTTCGATTGTAAATGTTGATAATAAAATAATCGAAACAAAACTCAAGGGGTTAACTAGTAATCATAAAAGAGTCCCACTATCCACCTTGTGGCTTCATAATACATATAGACATAATGTTTTATTTTTATAGAATAATAATAGAAGTTGGTAAAAATTTATTTGTAAAAATATTTGTTTACATGATTACAAGCTATTTAGCTTGTTAAAAAGGTAAATTATCTACTTCACTATATAACGCACATGAGTCTCTGTATTGACTAAAATAGGATTGACGACCCAACATTTTATAAGCAACGTAAAAATAAATTTATATTAAAAGAATAAAGAAAAGATTTATAAAATTAATACTGGTTTATATATTTTGTATATATTTTCTTTTTCGTAACGATCTCTTTCCTAGAACAGAAATAACATCGACTTTCAACTGTAACGTTTGTTCGCCAAGTAGTTTATAATACGTCGTCTCAAAACTCTGGGGCCCTTCTTTTAGATAAAGGGTGACCCTTTAGTGATTTGTCACAAACCTTTGGAAAATCTTCATTTATTTAAGTTGTATGCGGGCTCCCTTTTCCCCAAGGTTATCAATCTGGATAACAGAAAAAAAGATTTATTATTATTTCTTTAATATAAAGCATATAAGATGCTACTTTTAATTTGATATTTTTTATTTAATATGCAAAGACAAAACAGATCAGTCCTTTTTTTCTCCTCTGATTGTAAACCCCTTTTCAATTTTGCCATGAGTATCCAAGCAGGAGGGTTATATTTTTCTAGTGCATTATGTGTTGTTCAATATAATTTACTTAAGGGCCAGTTAAGAAAAGATAAAATAAAAAAAAAACAACTATTTTAGGGAAACAGCAACAAATGTTCCTCTCACAAAGATCAAATCTACCTAGATTTGATCTTTGTGAGTGGTTAAAGTTAAAGCTTATGGTTCCAAAATAGCGAAAACATTAAAGTAATTTTCATGTCCAGAATAAAAAAGGCTTTGAGAAAGTAAGCTTATCCTGACATATTATTCGACGTGTAGATGGGATGGCTAGTAATATCAAAAAAACATTAATTTGACTGCTGGATTTGCTAGTTTTAAAGCATTTTCGAGTGCTTTGGATGACAGTACAGATTTGTCTGTCACAGGCCAGTTCGCTATTTTTATATGAGGTGTTGGTTTAATCGGAATCGGAAAAAGCAACTGCAATTGGTATGCAAGAAGGTGTTTTCATAATTCTTATTTGCATTATTCACCAGCAAAACTTGTGCTCTAAGTCCATTTGACTGAAAAACGTTATGGATATGGAAGAAAAGTACCATCAATAACATTAGATCACACGGTCTTAACAGTCGCCAGTTTAAAGTATTTACGGATGGACACTCTTCAGAACATAATGATGTGACATAGTATTGTGAAGTAGCCCTCTTCTAAGCAAAAGTAAAATGCTAAAAAGATTTTATTACCATAGAAAAGAACTAGCTGACTTCACGGAAATGAAAGAGACAACATTGCCGCAAATTAGTGATTTGCGGCAATGTTGTCTCCAAACCAACAAGGCTTTGTGACTTGAAATTCCTGATAGGCATCACAGCACAGTTAAACGACCTGAACTTGAAGCTTCAAATACAAGGGTAATCGGTACAGAACAATTATCTTAAAGATTATAAAACATAATTTGCTTGTGAGAAACACAAATGAGAAGTAAAAGCTGTAAAATTATCCAGTCACGAAAACATTGAATATTACTAAAACTGAACAAGAACTGTACTGTACTGAAACTGTAACAAGATTTTTTTTTTAAATATTTGATAAAAACTGTCCTTGGAGTTTCTTGCCTGTTCTTCTCCATGTGATCTACCTATTAGAACAGGCAACTAGCTTCACGACGTATTTGGTCTGACCAACTTCTTCTCTTGACAATTCAAAGATATCTATAATCCGCATAATTGAAATAAATGGATTTGATTCTGATTTTGATCCTAAAATGTCATACAGCCACCCCATACCAATCCAATCAGCATACACCTCTCGTCTAAAATTAAATATATATCGCATCAGGAAAGACACACCGCCACCGCGTCACGCGGCAAATCGCTGCAACTTCATGTCTCTCTCGCTCGTGTCAGCAAATCGTCATTCACGATATGTCAACGGTAAAGTGATCGTATCTCGAAACTGTCTTACCGTTTCGTACCTAGCCTTAGTGTATTTTCTTGTTACCTACCTTCTATGTTTGCACATTAAATTCGGTGTAAAAAACTCAAAGAGTGTTTCCTAATTTTCGCTCGATTACCCACTACACGCCAATGAAATCTCTAGCGAAGATAATGGAGGCCCAAAATCAGTATCTGCGACATATATAATAATTCTCATTGTAGTCATGTAAGCAATGATGAAATTTACAATTAGGATGATCGATAAACTTCTTGTAAATGATTAAGTCATAGAAAGACTATATTTGGCAATCGTATGCCAGTATACTACGAACGAAAGCATTATAATAAATATTTAAGCTTAACAAACTCTTAAAAGGTAGGCAGGATCTTAAGGACAAAACAGAGATCGTGAAATGACCTGCTGTATGTGTCATCGATGTACGTGGACATATCAAAGTCTAATAGTATACCCAGGTCCTGCACAACCTTGAGCATCTCGATTGCAACGACACATTTTTATAGCTCTCATTATGCTCATTTCAGTTACTTCTCCGCGTAATATACAAACGAAGAAAAACAGTCAGATTAATTACCTCTTTCTATTTAGAGTTGGTTAAAAATCATTACGGACTAGCTAAGACGTAGCTGGTATCTAACGTCAGCTACAAAATGTAGAAATGTGTATTTCCTTTCTTTCTTCTAAAAAATATTACAGGCCCTTTTCGTAAAAATACCTCTAGAGGTCCAACAATGCGAGCCCAAGATATATATATACATATGTATATATATATGTATACTACGGTAATCTTGGGTAATTTATGTAGAGGTATTCTTTCTCACATTCTTTCGTTCCAAATACAAGGAGGACTTACGTCCAAACACTCATTTATGTGTTCTGATGATTAATATATAATTTAAAAACCGTATGTTCCAGTTTTTCTAGAGCGTTATCATTCTCTTGCTTATTATGTTGTGTGTTGTTTGAACATAGTTTACTTTTATGATGTATTTAACAACTGAGCAATTTTCTGTTATTTACAGTATCAAAATGAAGTTCTTTTAGAAACCAAGAATGGAAGCTTTTTATAAACCGATATTAAAGATACAACATTTTGCTTGAAGAAAAGAAAAATAAACAGAGCGTATTATTTTTCAGAGAGACCTTATTTTTTAGATCAACAAGGGACGTTTCCTAGACCAATTTTTGTACTTACGCATGAATAAACTATGAGAACTTGGAGGTCATGGGCGTTGGTCTTTAATCCAATATTTTTTACTGGACTGCGCAAGGAAGAGGGTTATGTATTTTGAGTGTATGTATGTGTGTATATGTTGTTTCTTTGTCAGGCCCTAGAGCCTAGAGGTTTGATGAATTTCGATGTGTGGTGTCAGTTGAGTCGCTCTTTCTAGTAGGAATAACGATGTATGTACAGATTTCGAAATTATGTAACCAAACAACTACCGCTTTTTTAGTGTTTCACTTTGTTTAAAAGTTTTTTGTTACTTGTTAGCATAAGGAGATAAAGCAGGCCCAGGCAGAAAGTTAATTATGTGTATTGGTATTGGTATCAGGCTCTTATTCCGCATTTAGTCTCTCAAACGGTCCGTTATGCGTTTAGACAAACTGACTAGTTGGGGCAGCTTAGCTCTTTCCAGAAACACAGAAGCCTCCTAGGGCATTCACAAGCTTCTAGGAGCGACTCACATTCGCGAGGATATTTTCCCGTTGCGTAGCCATTCCCTCGTACTCCAGGATAACGTGGCAACGTGGTTGGCCGTTTCCTTTGCGCTGAGACATCCTCTGCACAGAGGACTGTCTGTCGCCTTGATGGAGAATAGGTATCGATTCAGGGCCAGGTGTCCCGTAATCGGTCCAACCACTATTATAATATTGACTGTTGATGCATAGAAGTCTGCAGGTCAGAAGTGGTGAGACACCCATAAGTACCAGTTTAGCATCCCTACAGCTAGGTGAATAGATCCATTGACCATCTTACACTTCTCGTGTTTGTTGCCTTACCCAGTAGCGTAATTGGCTTTACAATTGGACCTGCTACCGGAACCCTTTCTAGCTAGCTCATCGGCATCGTTTCCAAGTGACTTGCTATACCGTCTGATCCATTGAAGGAATTCCCCATTAACTGAGGCCAAACTCAGTGTTTGGTGGTATTCGTGTCGCCAGAGTTTGTGGCCTTCTGAGCTTTTAGCAAGACCAATCTGTCAGTATTCGTATGGGACTTTAAATTAAATATTATTTATAATGAACTCTAGTATACATACGATATATGATTTGAAAAACAGCACAAAGCTATTAACGAAATATGCCAATTCTATTAATGGTATTATTATATTAAATCGAATTATCTTGGAAAACCAATTCATTAATAGTTTTTAACCATGTGCCCTAAATAATTCGCCGTTTCATAGATTCCATGAAATCCTTGTTTTTAACACATTCTAGCCTCGGCACTCACCTCCGTGGTATATCGATAAAAATAGCATACTCGTCTGTCCTTCCCCAGGGTTCGATGTATTACCATACGAAACATTTCAACAGAATTGGTTAAGTTCTTCATCCGAGAAAAGGTAACAGATAAATAGACATAGTTACTTTCACATTTATAATTTTAGTATAGAAATACAGTCGTCACACAGAGAAAATACAGCGGTGGACGATACTCTAATGCGATACGCAACTCTCAAATATGTTTAAAATTAAAAAGGATTCCGACCCTCAGAGAACTGTGTTACGTTAACTTTCCACTTGAAACCCATTAATATAATAGTATCACATTAGAGGAAATGGTTATTTGGTACTTTTCTCAGTTTTTAATTATACGTAACGGTTTTTTATTTAAGATTAAACCTTACTTCGTAGAAACTTCTCAATATTATTTGCGTAAATTTACCGAAATCTGCTATTAAGCCAGAAATGAAATAAATATTGAATCAGTTACAAAGATCGATGATTATGCTCAATTTATATATACGTTCAAGAGTACTTATAATTAAAAAAATATAAAGCGATCAGTATCTTAAGTATAAAGTATAGAGTTGTGCCTACTAATCTATACTAGTTGGTCCTTTGGATGAAATGTTCACGTAGGTAATACATAGTAATTGCTAGTGTAACTCGGGATTATGTAAGGATTCCAACGATACGGTATACATCCACATCTGTTGAGGCATCTAATACTGGAGATATGAAAATGTTCGTTTAATCTATTGAAACTCCGTAACCGTGTAGTGTGGTGGGCTAAAAATATATTTGTTTTAGTTTTATTCAAATCGAGCAAGTAGTTTGGATATTATGATAATTTTCACTTTTTAAAATTCAAGTCTGACGTCACTTTACAACACTCGTCGCTCTCACGAATATTCCGTATGTTTATTCACAACATCGTTTCCAGTTTGTCATTGATAACATTGTAAATAATACATAATGATACCTACATCAAATAAACTTAGAACCTAGTGTAACAATTTATTACATGTTAGTACTTAATAGTTGAAAGTTCACTCACTCATAAATAATTTGCTAAAAGATAAATTAATTATTAGTTGTTATTTTATACATGAGTTAAATTTACCAATTTAGATTTAGACTAAGTCTAAACAGGCACAGACACCCTTTTGCTTTTTTTTTTTTGTGTGGATCCCTAATCGGTCATCACCTTAGCGGAGCTAAGAGTGAGGTGGTATGTCGGAATCGAACCGACTAAAACCGGAAAACCGGAATATCAACATCGTGGTAGAGCCATGCTTAGGCACGAATGGGAATTTGCGCAGAAAGATGCATAGGAGTTATAAAAGCTCGTAGATATTTTGATGGCACACGGATTTTTACTCTGTTCAATAAATGGATGCAGTCAATCTAGCGCCTCCAAATTATAAATACAAAAGCGGAGTCCAAACTAAATAATCATATTTTTGTTTTGTTTTATTGTGACGAAAACACGTTGCAATCCTAATAATAAGACCCAAGAATTTTTGAGTCTTATTTAACTTCTTATGTGGGGAACAAATGTCAATTGCCAGTCAAATTAAACTCCCAAGTGTAAAATCGTAAATAAAATGTCAAAAAAAAACTATTCTACTTTTTGGATTTAATCACGACCTATGTAATAAATGGATGGTTTAAATTTTGTTAGTAGTAGTAACTCAATATCAAGATTTGATTCAATTACTCTGCAAAATTTTAACCCGTCTGCATACATGTAACATTTAAAAATTTTAATATGTTAGGGATATCATTAATAAGAAATTTAATAAAACTGGGTCCACAATGTGATCTTTGGGATTCGCCTGATTCAAACCATTGAGAGCAACACAGAAAGGCGGACCATCGAGATATGATTTAATTCAATTAAGAAAAGAGGCATTGATGACGTAAGCAGTTAACTTTTGTAACAGTACATAATGAGGTCTCAACTCACGTCAACCTGTTTCCAAGAGTCAATGGAGCTAGATTGGGTCTCTCGGTATTATTTAAAATTAAGGCTTCAACCAGATTGAATTACGTGGTATGCAACCCTGACTTCTCTTTAAAAAAAAAGATTTCCCAATTAATTACCAAAGTACCCCAATGATAAGTGCAAGTTACGTACGTATGGGATTGTTTTTGTATGTTATTGGGGACAAAGCTCACTTAATGAACACCTACAACTCCGTAGATGCAAATGAATTCGCATCCCCGATATTTGATTTAGGAACACACCCTTTTCTTAAAGGTCTGAAGGTCTTATCGGTCCGCAATTACTTCAGGTGACAATTTGTTCCACATATTGATGGTGAAAAGCGAGCAGAAGCAAAAGTTTCTAGGTGCTAGGTATTTCTAGCCACATAGTTGTACACTCCATAAGTTGATAGTTACATATGTATATGTATATATTTATACATAGGTTAGTTATAACTATGTGTAAATATATACAGAATAGTTAAGTAGTTACTTAACTTGAAACATGGAGACTTGATCCTCCAGAAAGACAGAAAGTAGCCGTTAACATTTTTATATGATCAGTTATATTTAGTAAACAACAAAAACGTTATTAACAGTACTTGTAACTAAATAAACTTTAAAATATTGATTGATCAAAATTATCATCTGCACTATTCGAAGCTTAATTGAGCATTGAACATTTATTATTTAAGGATTTTTTATGTATAGTAAAACAAATTCAGTTGAATGTGAATTAATCAGTTGTGACTAAAAGTCAGATAAGTTTATTTGTTTAGCCGCAATTAATTATATAATTTATGAGCGACAGAAATTACTGCCACAGATTTAATAAGTTGGACATAGCATGATTCCATCGGGGTGTCTGTAATTAATATAAGTCATGTACATATGTCAAAAACTATTTTGTATATGTATATTGTTTATTCTTCTAAATAAATAAGTGGAAGAAGATCAAAAAAGGTACTAAAAAATTAAAGGATATCCTCTTATTGATTGTAATCTATATTAATATTATAAATGCGTCGTCATCCTCAGAAGTAACTGTCTGTTTATTTGTTACATTTTTATTTACATTTAAAGGGCTCAACTTACTTCTTTCGAACCCTGACAAAAAGCGCGGATATCTATATAAAGTCATTCGATCATGTTAATAGTGCTAGAGCTCACAGAAAACTGGTTGTTTAGTAAAGCTTGCGTTGCATTTCTCCGAAATGAGTGAGGTTTCCGAAGGCCTAACTCCTTCTTTCCACTCCCCTCGTCGCTTTTCTCCTCTTTTCTATCTCCTAATCTCCCGTCTCTTTTTTCCCCTACCTGTGGGATACAAAAACCCTATCCCTCATCACCCTCAAAGGCGGGCAGCACACTTAGGACTCTTGAAATGCGGGTGTCTATGGACGGCGGTTGTCATTTACCATCAGGTGACACGTCTGTTCGTTTGTCCCCCTATAGTATAAAAAAAACAATATTCCTATGTCTTAAAAATATTTATTTATCTTTTTCTTTGTCATTTCGAAAACCAAATTAACATACGGATGCTTGTGTTGTTACATCAAATTTAAATAAGCTTTTGAAGTATACGTTACACTTCCACTTGGTTAAGTTACAACAGAAATATCAAAAGATTAATTAATGTAGGCTGCAGCAGTGTTTCATGTAATCATGCGGTTTTTATATATTTTTTACTTTTGTGTGTAAAAAGAAAGGCTGAGTAGTGAATCGCAATAGTGTGAGAATGTTTAAGGTAACGGGCAAAAGGAGTAATAGTATCCGCATACGTTCACTAACAACTGTATCCCCGAAGGAGAGTATTAGCAATAGTTCAAGTAGGTCAGGGTCACATACCATGTAACTCGAACTGGTTGATGTCCGAGCGTGTATGTCCGAGCTCTATCGCCAATTACTATAAACATTTGAATCACGCATCGTCACTTATCTTCTATCGCTATTAGATAATAGCGATAGTTCCACTTTATGGAATTAAATATAAAAATTAGGATTATATTACAATGAAAGATATAAGGGAAGGGCCGAAACTCTACTTAGAATGCTGCTCTGGTGCATCAGATCAACAGCAGCATCAGTGGGTCTTTTCTTGAGTGCTCCGCCTGTCCGGGAAAGTCCCTCCAATTTTTCAAACGATAAAGTTTTAGATAAATGTGTTTCTGCAGTAGTTCTTCGTTAAAATTTAAGGTGGTAATGACCGTACCTTTTGATTACATTATATCCCTAGTTATTTCAGGCAAATTAAAAATAATAAAAGTCATAGGATTATTAGTTTTTGTTATTTATTAAAAAAAAGTAAATGAATGACTGGTAATTACATATTTCAAAATACATGTTTAAGAGTACGTGTACAGTCATACATTGCCCGGTTCATCGCAATAGGCTGGATCTCTATTTTGTTTTGGGACCAAATTCTAATTAGCAAAATGAGGGTATTTAATACACCTCTGCTCCCCTACCCCTTAGGGAATACGGGCATGAGCATATGTATGTATTTTTTAGTATTAGAGTTGTAATGAAAACCCCACGTTGAAAATTTAAAATTGTGCTACTAACGTTAATACGTATGTATATATTGTATATATTACTAATATATATGTATAACAGACCTGTTACCTTAAACAGTTAAAGTTACATCACGATTAAACGAGAGCAGTCGATACGCATCTGCTTGCTACTTTGACATATGTGCGTGAGAGTGTGTATGTTACCTCATATGAGACCCTATCGTACCCTATTATTGTCCGACGTTCGCTAGAATCATCATTTCAGACGCATTTTATTGCATAATATGGAGCAAACTAAAAAAAATATATTAATGATATCTCGTGAGTATATAAATAAGATCATCATAAGATATTCTCATATAACACAATATACTTACAAAACAGCTTTACAGCTAATTGTCAAACCCTCTTTAATTTAATATCACTCCCTACAAAAATTCAATGACGCAGGTAATACGGGTCTTATTGTCGAGACAATAATGAAATTGTCTCGGAATTTTCATAAAAAAGTGTATCAACATTTTTTTTACGAATGAGGTAGGCCATACGTGCCACCGAGTTGAAGTAATTAACATTTGTTATAAAAGGTATATACATATATATATTCTTGTCTAATACTGTGCTCTGTTTTAAAACTTACAAATTTAGAAGAAATTTGTACGTTTTGTTTTTATATATTGTACTAGCTGTGTCCGCGACTTCGTTAGCATTTATGTCGACAAATAAAACGGTACTATAATCGTAATATTATAAAACAAAGGATCGATCAGGCTTTTTCATACTATTCTTATCTTATACACCAAGAGCGTATCCACATAGGTATTGTTTGGTTACACGCGAACTAACGACACACTTACTCAAATTTTGAGTTCAAAGCAATTTTAGGTGCAACTCTCATTTGTGACCAAACTCTCAAGTAACTAAATAGGTCTGTAAAGAGTAAATCTTCGGTACTAAAACATTATGGCTTTAAAGGTTGATCCAACGTTAGCTATTTATCACGCAACCCTCTTCAAGCTGGCTGCGTAATAACTTGGCGATGTCCAGACACTCACTACATGGCAAGTTCAAGAGAAACTGAATAATATTAATAATGTCTAAGTAACTCGCGAGCACTCTTACGGTAGCATGAGACCGATGTTTCCACAATTTACTCTTAAAAGCATCGTAATTTCTTCCATCAGTCGATCATATATTGCTTTGCGTGCCATCGCGTGTGACTCGTGTGTTGGGATGGAGTACTCTTAGTCATTCGACTGATTATCTGACAGAACATAAGTTATTTAGTACTTACTACAACTCTAAAGTTACATATAATATAACTAAAATAATTTAAAGACGAGACGAGAAAGAAAAGTTAATTTGATTACTTCGAAAAAAAATATTAACACTATTGAGGTGCTTCATAGGAGGAAAATTATCCACTTTATTGTGTGCATTCAAATTTATTTGTACTTCATCATCATTATTCAGCCTATCGCATTCCACTGCTTTGCATAGGCATATCCAATCCAATCTTTCTCAGGTCACCAGACCATCATTCTCGGGCGCGCTACCCTCCTGTTATCTATTACATTTTACTACATAAAATCCATAAAGACGTGCAGCACAAATCTCTTAAGATGGTCTTTTAGTATCAGGGTGCACAGCTTCTTGATTTAAATATTTTTTCGGAGTTGGACATTACGAAAATATTAAATCCCTGTTGAGTGTAAATTTTGAAGATTGCTTGAGTAATAAATAATACGTAGGACGATGCTATGGATCAACATTTCTCGAATCATCTTCTTCTTATAAACCATACTCTTCTGTAGTGCACTTTCACTACAAACCCCAGAACGATACATACCAGATAGATTACATTGACATGCTTTCTGACGCGATACACAAGCTGCTCAGATCAGTAGACCTTTAAAATAGGAGCTGGTCTAGACCAAAAGCAGCTGTTATTTAAAGCAACTGCTACTGGGCAGAACAGTTAACCGACCAACTCACCATTCTGTATAGGCGTCCAATTTAAAATATATTGTACTCCATGTTTGGATATCAAAATTATGAATCTTTGAAAAACTACTAGAATAATTTGTTTATACTCAGGTATATAATACATTAAAGAGCTTTTTTATTAGAGAACAACGTTGATTCATTTAATCAAAACAGATCAACTACAAGTGACTTTTATTTAACATGAATAGACATCAAATTTAGTGTGTGGTGTTCAAGTTGATTCTGTATTTACTGACTACAGTAAAGTAGACAGACGGTTTTGCTCATACATCGAGAATAGATCTCAAGTAGTGGCAATGAACGGATTCATGTCAACATGGCATATTGGGGTTCCCACGCATCCTTGTTAAGTCTCCTGTTGTTCGATATCTTCATAAACGACTCTACAACTGCTTCAGCTACTCGCAGTTTCAATGTATGTTGATGACATGAACATTCAAGCAAATTAATAATGATAAACTCGACTTCCAACAAGACCTCCCAAGATTATAAAATTACTGAGAAATAAATAAGTTAAGTTATAATGTCTTGAGTGTCGTTGTCGTTATCGGTTGACAGATTAACTAGCTTCAGCTTCTAGCTAGGTGTCAGCTAATCGAGCCCTAGAGCCACGGAACTCATCGTTGATTCTCCGTCGTCACGAACCGCTTCGCGTCACGTTGCAAGCTAAGTTCCCGATATACGCTTTACTATCTTATAGTTCAACATCATAGTAAGCAAAGAACCCACCTACTGCCCATCTAAATCTAACCTTTTTAAATCTATATGAAACCCTAACAAAACCTACACTCTCTCTAATACGAGTATTTGTTACCTCTAATCGTCTACTAAGTACGTATTCCATGTCTACAGATTTAGTATATGTAAAAATTATATTATAGGTATATATATAGGTATATATAGTATATATAATATATACAGTAAGACACATCTTACAATATACATAAATAACACAAATATTTGAGAAATATATATTTCTTGGAAATATTTATTTACTTTTTGTGGTTGGAGAGTAGACTATTAACGAATATATATCCTAAAATTTCTCGGCGAGTAAAGACAAGTTTAGTTAAGTTAAATAAGAGACATTTTTACTTCACTTAGGGCATACATCTAATAAGAAATCAATTCCAGCAGAAATCTCAAAATGTTCTTTTACGTTGAGTTGACCGTGGACGGGGGTAGTAACTTTTGTTTCAAAGTTAAATAAATTTGATACTTTTAAGTGTTTTGTTAATTATATTTTACAACACATTGTGACCCTCAGCAGCGAAACAGTAAAATTCTAGTGATAACTCATGGAACGTATATTATACAAGTAGTAAGTATGCTTATATTATAAAAGGTATGTATCGACTTTCTACAAGAATAGTCTTCACTCATACTCATTATTATTTATAATGATTTCCAGGCCAACAATATATGTGGTACAAATATGAATGAACACCGCACTGACGTGTTTATGTAGTCCACGGGGAGTATTCCGTTATCGGGAGAAGTGGGTATAAGATTAACGATCGCCCAACCTTTGCAGTAAGCCTTTTCATGTTCCATCCTTTGCAAACAATAGACGGAGGTCATTTCAATCAACACAAATCACTGTGAACAATCTACACACATATACGAATATACTATACCCCAAGAGATAAGAATTTATTGAGGTAATTGTAGGGTTTTCTATTCTAGCTTGGTAATATAAACCGGTAGTTTAAAACTATTATTAAAGGGCATAAGGAATGGTATACTCTTCGTATAAATTCAATAAAATATAAATCTTAAGGAAATTAAAATGAAATACGATTGAGCTCCACAGCTATAACAGTACGTATCGAATCGTGGCTGCTCCTTTAATAGGTTATTAATTGTAACTCCTGAACTTATTCGTAGTCACATGATGACTGTTCTAGCACATGATCACTGTTCAGTTTAAGCTAGATCAAAACTGTTCTAGCTTAAACTGAAAGATGTATTCGTGGAGTATTCGTAGGACCTATATAACAAGTAGTAAACATTGAGCGACAATAGTATTATACAACATATCTACATATATGAATGTATATAATTTAATTTCCATTCAACCGATGTGCCTGCCAGATGCATTTAGATTATAACTCCTTGATTTTCTATTTTAAAGGTTGTCTATGTTCTGTAAATTTAAACTAAACCGATCTTAAGTACAAACAATTCCATGAGGAAATATCGATTCACTACTGACGGATCTATAATGTAATAAGTTTTATTCATTCCTTACTTAGAGGAAGAATAGGGATGGTCTTCGAATTGAAATTCCTAAAACATTGAGTAGAACCATTTTAAATATAAAAAAGTTTATTGGAAATCACTAATGACCAAGAGGTAGAATATATACACAAAAAAAAAACTTCTCGTTTTATTGAGAACCAGAGAGGTTCTCAATTCTTTTTTAAGTCGGTTATAAACTATTCAAAACCCGAACATAATTAAATTTAAAAAATATAAAGAAGAGGATGATTCAAATGTTGTGTTGTTGTTCAAAAAGAACATGTTGTCATTCAGGCTTCTAGGGCGTGACAAAGAAACATCATACATACTACATACACATTTACGGGGGTCCTCCATTTCTGTTTAGGCCTTTCTGTCCGCTGAAATGAGTGAATGTAAAGAAAAAAAAAACGATACATTCTGAAGTTTTATTACTTCAAACTTCAACTTTTGTTTGTGAATATGTTTCCACAATTTTGCCAATGTATCCGAAGGACCAGCCGTCAAAGGATTTTATGTATATCTTTAATAGAGCCAAAGAAAAAATATTCCAGGTATAACAATCAAGGTTTCCAAAAAGGAACAATGTGAACCAAGAACATTTTAGTTTTACATTTGTGAATCTAATGCAGTTTCAGTAATAGTAGCACAAAGTTGGTTCAAGCGTTTTCAGTTCGGAAATTTTGATGTCGAAGATGCACTTGCCATACGGATAAATCAAAGTGGAGCAAGATCGGAATTTGAGTAGTTTGACGTGGATGAGGAACTTGACTACAAAACAGATTTGACCCATTTGAAAAAGTCTGGCTAAAAGGCATTAGGCACACAGAAAGTGGTTACTAAGCAATATTTGTTCAAGCAGAATGACCGAGTTTATGCTCAAAGCTATATAGTAGCATCCCAATAAGTCATTAGAGTACTACGTGGGCATTTTGCGACTTCACTGATTGTTTGGCGGGGTGTTAGCTATCTAGGAATGACTGAGTCATATTTAGAAAAGCATCTTAATAACAACGTGTTTTCTAAAACATTCCATAAGATTGGCAGTGAATATTTTTCACTTGGAGAGACGTGTTTCTATTGATAACTAGCCATTTAAAGGACTGTATTAATGCTAATAAAGATTATTTCGCTTCATATATTTTAAATGTTATTATATTCATGTTTAAACTTACACTCGCATTACATTAATAAATGTTTTATGCAAAAGAAAAAGACAAGATTTTTGATTGTAAAAATGTTTATAACATTTTAGGCCTTAGGCCCCGACCAACGACTACATAACGGAACACTGTGGTTTTGATCAGTTAGAGTCCAACATACCATCTCAAAGTGTGGCCCGGTGAGGTGACGGGGAATTCCACTCAAAAAAAAAGAACAAGCTATATGTGCATTTAGGTATATCTATTATTTCTTCATGATCTACGAACGAAATCTAGGAACGAAAATAAAGTAAAGTGGTCGTAACCTGGCTCATTTTTAACTTTAACCAGCCATTTTACCCTTCGCTTTATAAAAATATCAGCCTACTATCTACGTCAGTAATCTCCTGTTTGTGTTCATCAGTGCGCCAAATGAGGTCTCGCTAATGATGTCTAGAACCTTTAAATTACTGCGCATATCAGTTGTTTCGTACAAAACGTTTGAACAGAAATAAAGTGTCGAACCTACTTTGTAACATCATGATTCCTGATTTTAATAGGATTAATACTCTTCGTAAACGAAGCAAGTTGTAGTATTTTAAAATTCGTTTTCAGTTTTAAATCTAACTAGATTTATGTGGATATTGTCTGTGAAACAAGCCTTTTAACATTTTCGTACCAAAACAGATACATGTCCCATTATTTTTATGACGAGATGAAATAATTTATTCACTTACGGCTTGAGCGACTCGCAGTAAAGAAGGGTTAAGAATGTGCATATCACTGTAATTATTCAAAGTAACGAGGCTGCCATCGTACCGGTAATGAGAAAATGTATTGTTGACATTTATTCTAGTTAAAAAGAGACGATGCTTTATCTCTTCCTATTTACATTAAAAAAACATGAAGAATCAACCCTCAGTTTTGTTTTATGCAACTAACATTGCACTGAAATGATAATACATCAGTTGTACTACTTGCAATGCATGAATGCATTAATCTGGAAAAGTTTTGCATTATTTTAGTTACAGTAATATTTTAGTTACACTAATATGTACATTTTGCATTACATCGGTCGGTTACTTAACCAACGATCTGAAATAACTTCGATATGAAGTTCTACCACAATCTTAGCTTATAAACACCAATCAGAAATGTTGGTCACACAATTACAAAATATTACTTAGTGAAAACTTTTATTCGTGTTTTAAGTGTTAGTTATCAAAACAATAATAATACGCCGTAATTATTTATATATATGTATATATTAATCAATCGTATTAATTATATATATATTAATCAATCCTAAAGCCCCTTTTTATCTCAAAGAACGGTTCAAATTCCTTCATGACACACATAACAAATATCTAAGGTCATCGGAAAATTTGAGGCTGGAGATGCCATTGCATTCCACAAGGTTTTATGACAAATCTTTCACTGTGGAAGCTGTACGCTTGTGGAATGCGTTGCCAAAGAACATTAGGCTAGCGGAATCATTAAATATTTTTAAGAAAATGGTTCATGACTATTATTTATCAATTTAGTTCTGTTATCTAGTATCTATTATTTCCATATTAATGGTATGTATGTATGTATTGTTGTATATATTTATATGCGTATGTATGTATTTTTATCTGCATGTGTGTTAGTATGTATGTATGTTTATCTGTATTTGTATTAGTATGTATGTTATATGTTGTACATAAATATGTTTAGTTTTTTTATACAAGTTTTATATTTGAGCATAAGTTAGTATAGTTTTCATTAAAGTATTGTAGTGATCCTCCAACTACCTCTGTCTCTCCTAATGATTTTAATCCATTCTAAGGTTGCCTGGAAGAGATTGCATATAGCAATAAGGCCGCCATTTGTACATTATATAGTTGACACTTGTACTGTATCTATTGTATTTAAATGTAAGAATGGTGTACAAATAAAGAGTATTCTATCTATCTATCTATCTAATTATTATTGTTTAATTTCTTTAATTTCTTCTCACTGATGCCTGCCGACATTAAGTGGATCATAATAACTTTCACTTTCCATAACTTTTAGACAGTATAACTCCTTTTCATATCACTTACATCCTTGTGAATATTCATGTCACTTACACATCATGCCCTTTCATTTCGGTACCCCCTTTGGGTAAATTTGAAAACATTCGCAATGTTTTCAAAGTTTTTTTTTTTTAAATGATAGGGGACAGACGAACAAATGTGCCACTTAATGGTAAGTTATAACTCCATCAATGGACACCTGCAACTCAAGAGTAGCATATGCGCTGCCCGCCTTTGAAGGTGATGAGGGATGGGTTTGCGTGGAGGGGAAAAAAGAGAGTAGGGATGAGGAGCTGGGGAAGAGGACAGAGAGGAGATTCGGAGTTGGGCCTCCTCTCTCTCACTTCGGGAAAATGCAACGGTTTTCTGTGAGGGCCTTGGTATCTACTCTACTCTACTAAAGTAATTCCAATTGAATTGCTCTAAACTTAAAGCATAACAGACTCAAAAGTTTTATTGGTATCGTGAATAACATTATAGACAACACATTTATTTATTTGTCTGTAAAATGTTCTTGGTGTTTTTGTGTTAATTTGTGTATTTTTAGTTTTGATTTGTGCAAATCGTTAAATAGTTTTTATGGTCCTGTAAAAATATTGCTCATGTAAGTAAATCATTATGTTCGTAAAAAATTTCGGAAAAAATTATCTCATACCCCAACTGAATTAAACTATTACGTTTTTTTAATATTCCTAATTCTATTGATAGAGTGAACTAAGTACGTATTTAACACCGAGACAAATCTCCAAATGCCTGCTCGGTGGCAGTGCGAGTGCACGCCGAGATCGTCCTCTTTCTCCACTGTGAACATCGGAGAAACTTCGATCCATGGATGTGACCCACTTTAACTTTGTTTATTGATGGTTCCATCCTGACAGCCCCATGGAGTAATGAGCCAACCCAGAGATTGGCATACAAGCCCGCTCTGTTGGGACAAGCCTCGACCGACTCTTCTCACCAGAAGATTAGCCATTGGCAACGACACCCCACTCAAAAGTATAAAAGGAGAAGGCTGCGTCGTCACCAACGTTGCTGAAGGTGTACCACGTAGAGGTGTTCATGCCAGTACCCCAAACTAATCTAATGTCTAGTAACAAACAAACAAACAAACAAAGGATATTAGGAAAATAAAATATTATGCGAATAAAAGGGATGTCGAACAGTACACATGATTCTGTGCTGTGATCACTATACAGAGACCGATATAAATATTTTAGCTACATATACATTAAGTACATTCGTTTTATTAATGGTAAAATATAAGAAAAAAAAATCAATTTTAAGTTTATAAGAGTATAAAAGGAACAAGACAAATTCTTAGGACATCCCCAAAACTTTCTTTGAGTCTAAGAAAACTGAGGGGCAACAATGAATTTTATCAACACATTGGGTCAATTTTGTAAAATCTCAAGACAAAGTATTACAAGAGCAGTATTTTTACAGTTTATGACTCACAGTGTAAAAAAAAGGTAAAGGTAGGTATTGTTTTACTTTCCTGGCCAGTATAACTGTACCAGTTTTTGTATCTATAGAGTTTCCGTACCATGACAGTTTAACATTTATACCGACTTCTAGTCACATAATTTAAAAAAAAAATAATTATATGATACAAATAAGATTATACATATATTATTTTATTATATATACTAAAATTCGTCAATCAGTTTACAAGCATAAGTGCAAATCGTTTTTAACATATAGGCTTTAAAATGTAGAATTTCCAATCATTCCTAATTAATTTTCAGTCATTAATTTTAACTCAGACACCCTGACTTGCTTGCTATGGGCTATATATATACATATATCTAATTTTCTTATTAGCAGGAATATGAGACTTTAAACAGTAGGAAATAATGTGAGTCTTCGCAGAGCGCAGTCAACTACAAAGTCACTGTTTGTTCGGATTGTTTCGCTCTGTATTCCATATACTGAATGTACTCGTAGCATGGATATGTGAATTTTACGGCACACAATTATTCATTCATTTAATCTGGATAGTTCCACCACCAGCAAAACTATAAAACTAGGTTAGTAGTATATTATATTATACTGAATGAATTCAGCTATTACTTCCTGCATTCTTAAATGATTAGAGATTGGAGTCCTTTAAAAGAATTTTCTAATGTTTTAGGGTGCTTTGACATCCTTGGTGTTAAAAGCGAGCTTTGAGACTGTGAGCACGTGTCATAAATCGTAAAAAAGTAAGAGATCGGTAAACCCAAATATACACAACCATAACCATTGTTACACTACATTAAGATAAGATATGGTAGGGAAGAATTTAGACAGAGTTTTCTGTAAATTTCTAATGCCTATAAATTTACGTTTCGATACATAATGAAATAGTTGCACAAAGTAGAGATGATAACAAAAGCAATCCTCAGTCAGTCCGGTATCAATCATCTTGAGACTACTTTTATAATTCTATATTGTACTTATTATACTGAACTATGTAATTGAAAATTATGAGTGACTTTCTTATTTCTTCTGCAGTATAATTATTATTTTATTACACACTTACTTATAACAAGACTCAGTTTTTAAACATACGTTTTCAGCTATTGCAAGTAAAATATCCCTGTTGAATAACTCATATCTTATTTTATTTTATATTCATTGACGAACAAGAAAATTATTTATAAAGGTTTCCTACAGGTATCTCACTTGCTCTTTTTCATAGGATCTACATATTGGAACTGGCCACTAGCTTCACGACTGACTTAGTTTCACCGACTTGCTGTTTTGACAATTCAAAAATACCTGTGATTGTTTCAATTGAAATAAATAATATAGATTTTTGGTTTCATTTGATTTGAAAAGTGTTTATGATGCGTTCATGCTAACAACTGGATGAATCAAGAGTTACAAGGCTTGCTGTTTCGCTAAGTTTTTTCTTTGATCTTAGCTAACTTGACCAGATGAACTAATTTCCATTCTGCACCATGGGTTCCTTTTAAACCCTGTACATCCGATAAGATGACTTGGTGCTATGTTATATACTACAATTGCTATCGATCTTTCCTGTCCTAAATATTCCGGACTAAATTAACAACTCAACACACTCTATTTTCAAAGTTTGCAGGTTATTCAGCTTACTGTTGAGTGTTGAGTGCACTCGACGATTGTGTTATGACATTTAGATGAGGCATTTCTCCGTCTGCACTGCTTGCGTTTGCTTGATGACGTAGATGCCAGTTATCCTGACCTTACCGAAGACTAACTTAATAAGCTTAAGCGACTTTTGTATAAGGTTCATTTTTGAATTGCGCAAATATGACCATGTTTCTGAATTTCGAAATAAGCTTAACTGGTTTCCAATTTGCCTTCGCCGGAATATTTATATCCTTTCACTGTTGTAGAGTATACTATTCAATCCTAACACTCCTCTTTATCTCAAAGAACGATTTGAATTTTTGCATAGTACACATTCCTTAGGCTCCTTAGGTCTTCGGAGAACTTGACATTGAAAGTGCCACCGCATGACATAAATTTCATGGATAGTATTTATGCGTAGGAGTGCAGTACAAACTCTGATTTAAGAATATGTAATGACAATATTGTAATGTCTTTTATTTGGACAATAAAGAGTTAATCTATCTTTATATTTATACTTACGCCTTATTTCCGTTCAGGGTAGGCATAGATGGTACAACGCCCGGTCGAGCCGGCCCATTCATGCATGGCTCGTTAAGAAATATAACTGCAGATGGGATAGTTAATAGGATCAGCGTGTTTCAAGATTTGAAAAATGGAAACTGTTGGGTGCATAACAAACATAAATGACTGTCCGAGCCCCCTTAATCCTCTTCAACTCTATATAAAACTTGATCTCTTCAAATATGTGCCTACATTGTATTTATAGCGTCGTGTGGTTCAATTTGTATTCTCATTACAAGTTAAATTAGTGTAAGATGTACAAATAACTGGTGATGAACATAGTTCCTCTAAATTGAACATACTTAATGGATTATTGTTTTGTATTGAATTGTAAGAATGCACAAATTCGTCCCATTGTCATGGAGTGATTAATTTATAAGAATTGTTTGTTAATGATTATAAGAACAGTAGAAAACATGATTTGATCCTTTAGTGTCTTCTTCAAATGTTTCAGGCATCTTCAAGATCGATCGATCGAGAAAGGATCCGGCTGCAAACGAGTCAAATATTTTAAATAGTAACGTTTTAAATAGAAGCGGTAACACCTAGTAAAATGGTTTTATATTAACATTGTTTTCAGAAAAAATACTATAAGCATTATGCTTAGAAAAGAAGATTTAGATATGTTCACAAATGTTTTTAATAAAAGAAAATCTATTGATTAAGACTGGCCTTGAGAGTAGGAGGCCTTTGTCCTGCAGTGGGAAAACGCAGGCTGAAAATAAATAATATTGAATAGAAAGGTTCGTGTGAATAAAATTAAACCTCTCTTTAAATAATCTACACTTAATTTTCACTTTTTTGTGCGATAGGGGGTAAACGAACAGACGGTCACCTGATGGTAAATAACTACCGCCGATCATTGACACCTGCAACTCAAGAGTCACAAGTGCTTTGCCGGCCTTTTAGGTAGGTGGAGCTGTTTGGACCCTAAGCAACACACTCCAAGTTGTGTACCTTAGAGATTTTAGTTTCTTTACTCACCAGTTTTGTGTATTTCTGTGATACTTTGAATGTGAATTTTCGCAGTATTTTTTGTATTATATATTATAATTATACATTGTTATCATTTAAATAATAATACCGGTTACAGAAAGGCTCTCGGGTAAAACATTTCAAACTAAAGTTGATTAAACCTATGCGTAAAACCATGTGGTAAACAAAGCAGTTTTGATTAAAATTTGGTTAACTAAATTAGCTTAAGTTTTTGATAATTAATTGAAAACTAAATTAGTTTTCTCCGCCTCAAAAGTGAAGGAATATTATAAATGCGAAAGCAAGTTAGTTTTTTAAGTCATTATTACCTCTTAGCTATAAAGCTTATCGACATAAACTAATAAGATGGTCTAATCAGTTGTAGGTATACATTTTTAACAAAGTTCTCTTATGTCCTATATGTTTTAAATAAGAAGATAAACATGAATAACTGCAATTATGGAAATGCCACTGTTAAGATTAATCAAATGACACCTTACATGTCGAGAGCCATCATGCCACATACACTGCCATATATACACTGTGAAAAACGTAATATTCCTTGCACAGTCATCATCAAGAAGATTTCATTCAACAGATCAAGAGTTTATTTTCAATAAGAGTTGTATGGCACTTATGGAAGTCGTTATTACATATTAAAAAAAAATCTAGATGAGGTTTCCTATCAAAAGCAATAAAAAGAAAGAAAAAAGATTTACATATCTATATTAATAAAGAACAATAGTTTTTGTGATTGTTTTTTAAACGCGTCGATTTCTAGCTTTATTATTTTATTATTATTTTTGGATAGAGTATTTCTCGAGGAATAATATAAGTGTACGTGTGACCCTTAGGAGCAGAGCAGTGATCATAAACCATTGTGAAATTGCGGGAAACTGGTATTATATATTATGGTCACACGCCTGTAATCAAACAAAATGACCTCAGATAACGAGCTTACGGGACTCACATAATTATCCTTGTACAGCTGGTGCCCTTGTAAGCGACGTAGGTCATTAAAATTGTTATCTTAATGACAAAAGTGCAAAATTAATCATTTATGGTAATAAGCTCGGACCTTCATATTTTATCAAAATGGAGGATATCCAGTGGAAAGAACATAAAAATCTTTTAAATCTTTCGAAATAAGACCCTCTTTTATGAACTCTGTTAAAAAATGAGTAATTCAGTTTTTTTCTAAATAATAATATTAGCAACGTGGGTCACACATTACTAGTATTCTTTTTAACCCCCCCCCCCACCTAAGTTAAATTCTTGTGTTAGGGTGGGTTTACGACGGTAGTGTACTGGTGGGCGGGGTTTGAACCCGTAACCACGCAAGTCCGAGGCCTCAGCATTTACAGTACCGCTGCTTCTCGCTTTTTACGATACGATACGATTTGTATCACTGAATTGGGGAAGACTGTTTGCTAGATATGTATAAAAGCACAATTAGTGATATTAATAACATGTCGGTTACGTAAAGTGAGAACTGTCATTTATAGCATAATCATTACAGTTAAACATTGCAAGGAAATTCCTAATCGTTTTTGAAGTAGATTAAAACCACGATAGTTTAAAACAATATAATAGAAGGGCTTAAAAGCAAAAAGTGGTTACAAATACAAGTAATCTTTGCATTATATATAATACCATTAGATACAAAAATATAACAACCTGATATTCATGTTCTTCTCAGGTTTCTTCTTTAACATTGTTAATCAACTGTTAAAAAAAGAATGTACATTATGTAACAGATCCAAGCGGAGTGGATCCAGATTCAAAAACATTAATCCAAGGAGAAAACATTCATAAAAAGTTCATTTTAACTTTATACCTAGAAGAGAAAAACGACAACATTTTTGCAGACCAATATGAAAAAAAAAATAGATGGCAAGAAAAGACAAGAAAGGCTTAGGAAAAGTATCATGCACCAACTTAAAGAGAAAGTGATCGAGAACTATCAAAGGGTTATAAAGTGGCGATTGCTTCACCGACAAGAGAGAAGCTCCTAAGTAAAAGAAGAAGTGCACAATATTAAAATTAAACTCCAAAATTAAAGTCTAACAATACACAAATCATTTTTTAATAGTATTTTTAAATAGATGCACGCTTACAGGGTTAGTAATAGTCTTTAAATTTTATCTGTGTTTTAGTCTATCTGTGTTTAAGTACACACAATGTAAGTACACAATGTGTTTTTGTTGATCGACAATATTAATAAATAACTGAAGTATTATATAATACTAAGGTAATACCAAACAAACAATATTTATCAATAGAGGGTCACTTTAAATAATCGTAACTCAACTTGAAAACTACAACGAATATTGCTTTATCGGACTTGGACGCTGAACTGTACTGTCAGTAATTTCTATATAAAATAGTAAATACCTTATTAGGGAGCTCATAATTAATTTTACAACGTGAGATGTTGTTATTATGTTTCTATTAAGTAAATAATAAATAGATAAGCCTTAAAAGACGCAGAAGTATTTTTCTATTTTGAATTCTATAAGCGCTCTGTTAATGGCCGTAGGCCTCTTCCATATCACTGCTACTAAATTCTAATTAGTAACATGTGGATATTAAATACATCTATTCTTACCCCTTCAATGACACAGGAGTGAGCGTAGGTATAGAACGACTCAATTTCTGTGAATAGCTTATCAATATATAAACAATGATATTGGTTAACAGTACAGGTGCGTGTTTCATTTCGTTACAAGTACGTGCGTGAAGTTAATAATACAGACGTTTACGTCAAAATTAGTTTTGACTTGATAATTGTGTAATACACACTATTAACACTGTAAATAGAATTAACAAAACAATTAATTTACCTACCAATTTGAGTTATGAACTGGAGCACCATAAAGGTGAGAAAATCATATCATGAAAGAGATATAATTAAATGGATGGAAATTAACGTACGCCTAACTTATATTATATATGTTTTTTTTATTTTTTTATGCGATTGGGGGCAAACGAGCAAACGGGTCACCTGATGGTAAATGACTACCGCCGCCCATGGACACCCGCAACTCAAGAGCCACAAGTGCGTTGCCGGCCTTTTAGGTAGGAGTACGCTCTTTTCTTGAAGGTTTGAAGGTCGTATCGGTTCGGAAATACGGCAGGCGACAATTTGTTTCATAAGCTGGTTGTGCGAGGCAGAAAGCTTCTGGAGAAGCGCACAGTGGTGGACTACCAATCGTCCAGGTGATGGGGATGGATATTTTGTCGCGTAGGACGATGGCGGAAACCAGCAGCCGGTATAAGTCCGAACAATTCCTCTGAACACTCCTGATGATACAAGCGATAGAGGATGCAGAGTGAAGCTACATCTCTACGCAACGCCAAGGTGTCGAGTCGATCAGAAATATCTTGGCAGTCGATGATGCTAGTCGCTCTCCGTTGAATGCGGTCAAGAGGGAGACTTGGTACTTGGGTGCACCTTCATAGAGATGAGAACAGTATTCCATGTGCGGCCGAACCTGCGCCTTATAAAGTTGCAGGCGGTGGGCCGGAGTAAAATACTGTCTCGATCTGTTTAGCACACCAAGCTTCTTCGAGGCTAATATGGCCTTACTCTCTAAGTGACCGCGAAACTGGACTTCGCTTGATATATCGACGCCAAGGATTCCGATACTTGTATCCGGAAAGGATCAGTTTCAAACTATAATTTATTACTCCTTTCATAATACAAGGAGTATAGGCTTTTATTGCCGTCAACTGGATACTTTGGGATTTAAATTAGAAAATTTGGAATAAAATTATTGAAACAGAAAGGTGAATATGAAATGAAGGCGGATACGAAAATAAAATAAAAAATTGTTTGTACGGAATATTTTACAAATTTCATTGTATTTAATTATAATATAGAACGAATGAATTAAAATCGAATCAGTAAAACATAAAACTAATGAGTCACATAAAAGGAGAGTTATAGATTTATATCTATATACGTATATATTAATTGTACTTTTGCCTTACAAGAAAGGCGGCTTGGTAGTATTACGATTTCTGTAGGTAAACCGTTCCAGAGGAGGATAGATTAAAGAAAAAAGTAAAAGTGAACACACGCGGCTGTATGAGAAAAAGTTACCGAAGATGGTTGTTTATAGAGCGGATAGTTCTTCTATGATTGGAACATAGGAATTTGAAAGAGACAGTAAGTAGCAGAAGTGAGTTAGTTAAGAATAACATAAAGTTGTGAAGATCTCCAACTGACAGCATTGACTAACTTTGAGCTAATTCAATTCGTGATGGAAGGTGTTTATATTTTAATAAATTTACAAATGGTACATTTTACTCTACGACTTGAAATTATTTGATATTGAACTATGAGCTGACACTTGGTTAAATTCTTTCTTTTTTAAATAATAAAAAGGATCAAATTGAATATACAGTATAGTGATTTGTATTCAGTAATCGACATAGCCTACCGGATTAGCAGGCTGAAGTGACAGCTGGCCATATTAGCCGCACCTACGACAACCGACGACGGCTGGGGCAAACGAGTTGTTGAATGGAGACCGCGTCTCGGTAAACGTAACATAGGACGCCCACAGGCCAGGTGGAGTGACAATTTGCTCAAGATGGCAGGAGCTGGATGCGAGAAGCCGAAAATTGATCGAAGTGGCGTGCAATGGAAGAGGCCTTTTTCCAGCGGTGGACTGCGATAGGCTGATCATGATGATGAATCACAAACTTTAATGTAAGGATGTAACAAGGAGTTGAGTAGTTTGCTATTTGGTTTAGCTTAGGTTTGTTTGTAAATTTATGCTTATTAATGTAACTACAATAAACTAAGAGCCGAGCGAAATAGTTTTATCAATACTAATAACATAACGAAACATATATAACACTTGGGTAGCGGACTTAATTCGTATGCGATTGTACCCTTGTTATGATAGGAAGATAGCATGTTTCATTGGGTAATGATTCGTTGTTTTTTTTTTTATAATACAGGGGGAAAGACGGATAGTTAAATATATCCCTTTTCTGTATTGGACTTAATCCCAAATGTTTAAGAAGTCAGCTTAGTAAGGATTCAACAACCAATATAAGGAAACAATAGGTATGATATTTATTTATTTTTTGTCTTTTTTATCATTAGTGGGAAATAAAAAAAAATACAAATATATAAATGTAAGCATGACATTTAATAGAAAAAAAAAACATTGTAAATGTAAAAGTGTGTTTGTTACACTAACACGCCCTTGCTAAACCGATATTTGTTAAATTTACGTGCATTTACTTCTTTACCAGGAGTACAAAAAATAATGTAAAACGGGCGCGATTGGACTTCAAAGCTAGTTTATCACGTAACACCGTCACAAAGTACGACGTGACGTATTGGTAGAAAGATATGCTGTGATGTAATGTGAAACCGACTAGACAGTATTTTACGAGCTCATCCACACAAAGCGACATAAATTTGAGACCCGGCAACCAAAACATCAAACGGGCGCCAAAAGTTATTAAGACATGCGAATATGAGATATTTAACTCATATTCGCATGTTTTCACTCAGAATGTGAGATAATTACATGTATTACGATCATACTATTAATAAATGTATACAATTAAAGTAATTATTTACAAGCAACATCAAAATAACCTGTAACAAAAAGTGACACGGGAACACACAGTTAGTTTAATCCATAGATTGACAAGTTGATATCAACTCTGAGGCTTGCCTAATAATGAAAGAAACTATTTGATATGATACTTTCTGTACGTCTGACAACATTTAGGCATGTAACACTTCATGATCACCAGTCATGAGGTTTAGAAGACTAACAGACATACTCTAATCGACATTATAAATAATATTCCTGAACTTTGTGGGTTTAGTTTTTAGGCCTGGTGATATAGCTTTGGTAAAGGTCAGATAATGATTACGAAACTACATTAAATACCTTAATAATATTTAAAAAAAAAACCTTTAATTTTTAACTAACATCGAGCACGCTAAATTTAGAAAAAGAAGTATATGCAAGTACTGCTAGGACAAACATTTTTCTCAGGGATCGACGAGGCGGTTGTAGAAAACTCTTATGTATCGAAAACAAATAAAATTGTCGTATCTCGAAACAGTCCATTTGAGACTCTTCTCGATTACCATTTACAAGCTTAACAACAAACTATCCTGTTCTGTTTTATTTTTAGTTAGTCGTCAAACATATGTAAATATAGGTTTACAATTATTTTGCTTTAATCAAACGAGCTTATTTATTTTCTTTCATCATAATGTTTACAGTATGATGTTGCCTTTGAGGTAAACGCAATATCATAATGTAAACATCAATATTATAATGTTTAAGACATTTTTTTTTATATGAAAGATACTACAGGACTTTTGGAAGGAGTATGTGTGAAATAAGCAATGATAAACTATTTTTCCGATGGTTTATAGTACCTAGTGTTTACAGCTACAATTCGATTACAACTTCTAACTAAAAAAATTCAAATGTAGAACCATAGTGATCTGTAGCTGGCTTGGTAAATTATGTAATTGTCTTTAAAAAATACTCTTAATAACAATGTTAAACAGTTAAGTATATAATAAAATAGGTCCTTTAAAAGACTTCTAGAAAATGAGAACAACATTGGTGCAAATTGTTCATTGAGTAAACTGGGAAAGCGTTGCTCCGCGGTTTGGTCTGTTTCTGTTTTTATTTCATTAAGAAAGTATGCTAATGAAACTTAGTAGTACACTTAATTAATACATTATAGCTCCTAGAAGGGTAGTTTCTAAATTCTGTGATACATATGATTAAATTATATATTATTAATTTCCAGGTTTTTCAGAAAGAGTGTCAAATTTTAGGCTCACATCACAAAAATATATTATAAAGTGTGAATCATAATATGGAAATTGCTCTATAGAGCAAATACTTTGTAAGTTAGAGAGTTGACATGAATGAAACTGTAGGCTTTGAATAACAAGGATCTTGATAATATATACGGGTTTTTCAAATAAAAACAGTGACAGTAAAAAATCATAATAAGTTGTTTTAAATATGTACTTAAGCCACGAAAAGTATTGTATTTTATACGATTTTAGCACCTTTTACGCAAAAAAAACACTTTTACTTAATGTATTGATCCACATCACGTCGTGTTTCTCGAGTTTTTAATAATAGAAACAGTATTAAGAGAATGCAGGATGTGTATGATTTGCAATTTCTTTGCAAGTAATTCAGACTTTTGTAACGCTGAATTGCGAAATGTGATAACTTCTGTTTAAGTATTACAACTATATAATATATTATTTGCCATAAAATACCTAGGTACCTAAAATACTATTGAAATAACAAACAAAACATAACCTAAAAAGTATAAACTTCAAAGAATGTATCTTTTTTGTCACGTTTGAGTAAAAATACATGTTACTTTAACTTTTTTTTTTTAGATTGGAATACAATCATACGATGCGATAGGATATGTACAACTTCGGAGTGATTCCAAATTGTGTACCATTAAATGTAGGGTGTCCAAAACACAAAGTTTGTTCAAAATCGTATGCAGTGACTATTATAGTAGATGAAAAAGAAGGTAAAGTCGTAAGCGTCGAGTGTCATGATTGTGCTGCATCTACAGGTGGATTTACATTTTCCTGATGTGGGTTCACAGAAAGCGCAAAAAAACCATCAAGTACGGAAATTCAGTGTTACTGGAAAAATCAAAACTGGCTCAAGTTGGTACCAATATTAAATACATTACTACCAAAGATGAAGAAGAAATGTATGTGACAAATTTAAAAAAAAATATTTTTTTCGGACTATAATTTTGAAACAAACAGTACAAATTTTGTGAGACAAATTTATACCCAATATTATACAACAGTACTTATTTGTTTTCTTATTATTATTGATTAATACATTACAATAATTACATAAAAATATGCAACAATAAATAAACTTGTATCTAAAAATCTTCATGTCTACCGAATAGATTTGTGGCAGTTCACAGAAGACCTTGAATTGTGAAAAGATGGAGGGGAGGCCTTTGCATATATGAAAACAAAAGTCTATCCCATGAAACAAAACTTCTCGCGAACTTATGCCCATGCAGCTGTTTTGTTATGACCACAGTTGACGTCACGCGTTCGCAGATGATACAAAGTAGCATTTTGGCGGCATATTTAAACAGATAATATTACAACATGATTTTGAGTACCTAAAAGGCTATAAATAAATAAAAATTTATTTTTAATGGGAATAAGAATCCATGAAAATTAATTTAAAACACTTTCTGAAAATTTGGCCGATCCCCTATTTCTTAATGTGTAGGTTGTCAAGCCTAGAAAAGATGAACAGTATTTTATCTTAATGACTTTAATAAATTCCAGACTGTAAGCTATCCGAATTTTACGTCATTCTGTGAACAAAGAGTAGTCTGCGATTAATGTCAATTTTATTGCTACTTCGTACTTTTGTTGGGTACTATACTTATTTTGTCTTATATTTGACCGAGGATTTTAGATGTCATAAAAGAAGATGAAATAAAATAAAAACAACTTTAACAAATTCAATATAAAAACATAGAAGTGGTTACTAAAATATCTGCTTCTTACTTATAATCACTTATTTTTCACTTGAGACTTTAGTTGAGAAATTTAGGTTTTAAAACCTAATATAAATTCCAAATTATTATTTCAAGTATTATGAATTACAAACAGTTTGAATGATTAATGTCAAGTTGTTTTTCTTATGTTTTACATAAGTCACAATTTAAAGTTGACTTTGTCTACAATATCCACAAAACTAGCCTATAAAGAGAATCAGAATCAAGTTAATGACATTTATTCATAAGTAAATGTGCGAATTGGAATAGGCCCAAATATGTAATTAAAGTTTCCTACTGAAGTTCAGTATCGATATCTCTAGTCACTTCAATTCTTATATCAGAGGTGATGTTTTCAAAAGAAAAGTGATGTAAGCACAAAACAAGGATATACAGTAACCTTCTAGTAGGCGTTACGCGCTTGACCTACGCTTTGCAACGCGTACCTTTAAGAGTTGTTACCATAGTATTGTGACGCGCCGTTGAGGCAATCGTAATTTATTGGCCACAATGCCGTACTACTCTGTTTTACAGTGGCTAATGTTAAACGTGTTATATAATAATTACTATAACATTACAAATATATCAATATAATTTTGTTGTTTGTTTGTGGCCTTGAAAATGAAACAGTTGTTTTGACCACTGAAAATAAATGTACATGTGATTTTTGTAGATTTTATATACTTTTAAAAGTTAGTTTGCAATGGATATAAAAGCATTAACATAACACATTCAACTTGCATTTATGAGAAACGGAGGTATAATACTTCGAAATTAAAACGGTCATAGGACATTCGTTAAGTAATTAAGGGTAGTATTTATTAAATATAAGATTATTTATAATACAGATTCTTACAATTAATAAGCATTATTATGCTTGCTTATTTATTTTAGCCTGCTCACCTTTTTATGTTACCTCCTCAGCCATCCTGCAATTCATATTTTTTATTCTGCTCTGTCCTAACAGAAGTTAGTGATGATGTCATTATATAGCACTCGAACTCTTTTCTCTCTCACCGCACGAGTAGAACTGGCGTGTCCTGGTAGAGGTTAAGACGTCTCGGATCATCTCTTCATTTGATTTGAGCTCTCCCGGACCCAAGACCCCAGAAACATCAAGCCGTCCATCCTGTTTTTCGCGGTGGGCTGTCTCAAAGATCGATAGAGACCTAATTTGGGAGGCGGCCATAATTTCTGAGAGCATATCTCGCTACCAGCCCTCATAAGCTCCGTGCTCACTCACTCATCAATCTTTAAAAATAATTGGATAATATCCATTCTTATTACCCATATCCTACATCCTTTTTTTCCTAAGAAAGTAACTCGACTCGTCTAAAACATTTAATTAAGTTACATAAAGACTAAGCCAGATGTACCAAACTTTCATCAGAAGTAATGCCGTTTTCTGTAAGAAATAATTAACCAGTATTATTCAGGTGTTATGAGGGCGAGGGGAGCAAAGAAACTGAGAATAAATGAAAGTTTTGCACTTCTGTTTTCTCAGAACTGATTGAATTTCTAATGATTTAATTTTTTACACACGAGTCCTTGATAAATTAAAAAAAAGTAGGCGCAAATGATCTGTCATTTGTCTTTTATCCCACTTTGCATTTGGTCATCCGCAGTGAAAATGGAATTAATGCGAAAATATTTTAGATCAATGATTATAAAAGTGCTCTTTCTGCATAAAACTTGACAAACATACTAATAACGGACACAAAGAACACCAGACTCACTCTACTATTTCTGACATCATTTTCACTAACCACTAAATCAACAGGCGAGCATGTCTATGGGAGTTTCTCGCCTTTGACCCTAACCAGCAGGGAGAGCCCACGGCTCTACTTATTAACCATCACATATTACCTTTTTTTTTTCATTATCATTATCATTTTTCTTTTTTTGATTCGAACTTAATAAGGCCACATAGTTTGTGACTGCACGAATGTGCAGGTGGTCACTTCGCCAATACGCTGTCGCGCCGAGTGTTGTTGGTTTGATCCCCGCACAGGACAACACTTTGTGTAATCCTCAAATTATTGTTCTGAGTCTGGGTGTTCTGTGTCCGTTGTTTCAATGTTTGTAAAGTCCCCCGCGACACAGGAAATAATCCTAGTGAGGGAGTTGTCACAAAAAAAAAAATTGTTTCGCAACCCAGTGGGTCTATTGTGGAAGGCTCGGGATACCTTAAAAAGGAAGCCTCAGAGAACTCCTGCAAACCTTGGACACCTGATTAAAAGGAGACCACGTCGTGTAATTTGGTGAGGTCTTCTCCCATTCAGATCAGACAGGCGGAACACGTAAGACCTAACGGGAATGGAAGAGAACAAACATGCTTCCGATCCCGTTAGGCCGTTTCTTAGGCATGCATCATTGATTCCTAATACGAGGCGGGGGAATCCCTCACCTGAGGTGAACACCTGCGTCAGCCGGTAGGCGTCATGTCACCTCTCCATCCAATCCGCCATGAAGGGCCTTTCCGCCACGATGGTGGCGTGCCAGGCACTCGGTATCTAACCTTGAAATTTACCTACTTTTGTATGTCTACGATTTTGATTAAAGAAAATATTGTCATATGAGGCAGTTTCCGGTGTTATTACGGAAATTTTCATTATGCCTTACATCTTAAATAAACCATTGTCATCCATTGTTAAAAATATTTCTTTTCACAGTGCGCACCGTGCATACAGCGTTTCCGCACGTCCTCATTTTAACTATCTGTATTGTTTTATGAAAAAATCCCCGTAACATACATATTTAATCAAAGAATTTTCCTGAAAGCTATATCTGTAGATTGATTGTTTTTTTGGGTATCTCTTAAAACTTATATACATATATAAAAGCGCCTTGGTCTTATATGGAGAAAGTCAATTACAGTTTTAAATAATATATAAAATCTGACAGCATTACCCGTTGCAATATAACAGATAAACGTCATCATCAACGTTAAATAGGATGTTCAGGTCGTTTCGACGTTTATCTGTTGACGTTAGTTCAAAATGTTACACTTTATTTAACTCCCACTATTAAGACGATTCAAATGACACCTCTTATGTCGTAATTGACTGTATTAAGAAAGAAGATAACCCCCTTAAAAGCGCCCATCATGAGAAAAAGAAGATTTAGTTTATAACGTAACGTAATTTAAGTAAATAATCATATTTTTTTAAATTACAGCATAACCCCGATTGACGGGGGTTTAGTTATCCGGGGAACGGATTAACCGTGCGTCTGTGCACCTTGATGATCCCGCGTATGATGAAAACGCGGAACACGTCAGACCGATAACTCACGTTGAAACTTGAGCAGCGATTGGAATCTTACTAGACTATTTTGAACAGCAAGCAGGCAGCAGTTCAATTGACAAATTGACAAATTGCAGATTGAAAAATGAGTCATGTGATAAAAGAGAACCAAAGGAGACGCCAAAAACAAACTAAATTCACCAATTATTTTAAAAACAATACTAAACTATTAACGCAATATTAACAGTTACCAGAGAGCTTTATATATTAGTATGTAGGATTTAGTAACTTCATTTGATAAAATTGGAATTTACTATGTACTAGTCCAACTTAAAAGTCGTTCGGATTAACCGTGGTTTCAGTTACCCGTGTACATCTCGGTCCCAACCCCCCGGTTAATCGGGGTTATACTGTACGTTACTACATATTTTAGGTAATGTTTTAACTATTCCCCGACTACTAAAGATTAAGAAGTTATACTTTCTACCATCAGCTCATCAACAAATATTTATTTATTTAAACTTTATGCACTTATTATACAGGGGAGAGCTTAATGCCAGTCAACTTTCGGTTGGTACAGATGAAGCAGGAAGTAGATGCATTTAAACATTAAAATATAAAAAAAAACAAACATTACATAAATAAGTTTAGTAACAAATATTCATCCAAGCTTTCGCATTTATAGTAGTAAGAATTTATTACCAAGAAGCTTGTAGTAATCTGAAAATTATTGGCAATATTGCAAACCGAAACATTTGAAACACTAAACGTTTGATTCTTCTGAATACGTAGAAGAAAAATAATCAAGAAGTGTGTGTTTAAATAAAAAGTTATAAGCTTTTAAAATTACGTAAAACTGTGGTCCTTTTTTTAAAGTTAAGTATGTATTGTTTTGTGTCTGGGTGTAATTTATTTATAATATGTATGTATTTAGAAATATATTAGTATGTTTATCAGCGGTCTGGTTACCATAGTACAAACTCTGCTTAGTTTGGGATCATTATGCCATGTGTGAGATGTGTGAGAAATTGAAAAATTGAATATCAAGATTTTAACTATATTTTCGTAACAATTGCCCACTAGGATATAATATACCCTTGATTTGAAAATATTATGTTGAAACAATACTTTTATTTACTTGCTAATTACTTTGCTTGATTACTTATTTATACATTGTTTTTGTTTCTAGTTCACAAATTAAACAAAAATAATGGCAAATGGAAATGACTACGCTGAATGTTTAAAACTAGCGCATTGGTATACACAGCCATCCACTCGGAAACAAATCCATAAAACTTATTATGGATCTAGAATTAAGTATTTTGATAATGCAAGCCTGTTTTATTTCAATGATAGTGCTGTGGCGACGTAATAGCAGTTAAATACTCATACATTTTAGTAGAATTTGCATAGCCTACGTGATATACAAATATTCTAATCGACATTATTCAATATTCAAATAAACAATGTTTTATTCAATACAAATCATGATATTAATTAGTTCATTTCAGTAGGAGAACCCGTTGCGATTGAATACCTAATTTATTTATTTTCGATAAAATGCTTACTGGGATATTATAATTGTAGTTGATTCAAGATTTACGTAGATATTTAAATGTAGTACATTTAGAATTATACATATTTTGATGTAATGGTATGGTTAATATTTTTTTTTTATAAGAGTTGGACACATTATGGGCCTATGGCTAAACTATGGGCTTTAAAGGTACTAAACTACTTTGTGTAATAATAAAAAGGCTAAAGACTGGAGCCATTACTCGCTACATTATAAAGTAATGGAAAAGCTCCTGAGCTTGACTCTTTGTGAAATTATTAAATTGAGACATCTTCTTAAAGCCAAAAGTCTTGTAGAAAAGATTTTTGTCTCAAATGAAAAGAAATTTCAACTTACTTATCTATGTAACTGGACAGTAAGTTATATAGTTTATTATAACATATGATATACGTTCAAGGATTAACAAATTATAGCAAAAATATACTTATGTAACAAGTTAGAAAAACGTATACTCATAGCATTGGTTGAAGTGGAGCTCATACGAAGAATTTGAGGTTTAAAACCGAATTAATTTTGGAAACTTATGAGAGCTGTGGTCGCACTACTTAATGGGTTTTAATTGCAACTAAATGATGATGGAACACGAATTCTTTACAGCACAAAGTGATGAGGAATGAGGAGGAGGAAGGAGGAGAGGTGGGAGGCGAGATAGGAAAGAGAAGAGGGTAGGGTAAAAAATAAAGGGGTACTGGGCTAGCATTCATCATTTAATGTAAACTTCCGATTTTGCTATCAGTAACTTGAAAACATGCACAGACTACATTTTGCCAACTATTATTTAGTACTACTGACGTTATAGGGCTAGCCTAAGCCTATTGCGTAGTATAATACAATATTGAAAGGGAAAGTAAATAATATTAAAACAAAAATGAGATTATTTATATAAAAAATTAAGGATGACCTTCCAACTGTGCACTGAATTCTGTTTTGCAAGACAAACAATATAATCCATTTATAATAGAATTTGATCCAGTGTTACATATGGCTAGCCATTATGTTTTAAGAAATTGATATATTTCTTGAATTTGTAACCAATTACCAAATGTATTTCAGAAAACGTTTTACCCACCAAAACATTGTTCAATTTTACAAAAACTGACGCAAACTACTTCGCGGAAATAAAATATTGCCGTGAGCTAGTTTATTTACAAAATATTATATTGCAAATAAATTTTATTCTCTCAAACGGAACTAAGTAGTGCTAAAGAAAAAATCTTACGCAGTATTATTATACGTTTTCCGTATTATTCGCCTTCATATCTGGGCTGTGATCTGTTTTTAGGCATGTAAATATATGTATTTGGAAAATATAGTTATATGATTAAAGTAAGTGTATAATTTGTATGTAATTTGTAAATAGATGTAAGATGTAAGTCCTATTCACGCTTTTGATATTACCAGATTTCGAACAATATTAATCATTCCCATAATCTTCCTTAAGTTTTTAAAACTAAAACTTTATTTCAGAGTGAAAGTTCATATAAATAATCTGGAGTTTTATGACTCATTAAGCTGTGAATTGTTTACGTATCAAACCAAACTAGCAGTACACGGAGTGCGTTTGTACCTGACAGTAACGTAATTGACGCTCCTAATATCGTATAATATTTCGTTCCACTCTGAGTTACCTCCCCAGCGTTCTGAGGCCACTTATGTCACCGACAATTCAATTAGCACAACTAACGTGAATGACATACGAACGTGCCGAGTTGTCATTTTACATACATACATATATGTATGCTTGTAATATATAGGTAGGGAGAGGTGTATCAAACATCTACATTTTAATTGAGAAAATTGTAACGTAAGAACTAATGAATCTATTGATTTGTTCTATACAATTATTTGTAACGTTGAGTAGATGTAACAATTTTATTCCACTATCATTTGTGACCAAGAAAAACGATGGTTTCTGAAAGACATGAAAATACAACGGTTTTGCGAAATTAAAAAAGTAGTGAATGTTAAAAAGTGGAAGATGTGGATGAAGTTGTATATCTGGGATCAAAGTTTACTAGGGACGGAAAGTGTGATTAGATATAGAAGAGCGAGTAATGCGATCAATGGTGCATTGCATACTTATATGACGAGCCACAGAGTCTCAACGAAGGCTCGCGTAGCTGTGCATAGAGGTGTGTTGGTGCCAACACTTATGTATGGTAGCGAAAGTTGGGTATGGCAGAAGAAGCACGAAAGTAGAATTAATGCGGTAGAAATGAAAGCATTGCGGAGTATAGCTGATGTGAAAATGAGTGACAGAGTAAGGAATAGTGTGTTAAGGGATCAGTGTGGTGTGAAAGAGGATGTAGTGACTAAAATAGAAAAAAGTATGTTGTACTGGTTCGGTCATATCGAAAGGATGAATGAAAAAAGATTGACAAAAAGTATTTACATATATGGTAGAGGTAAATGGAGTTGTCGGAAGAGGAAGACCTAGGCGAATGTTCTTGGACCAAGTTCAAGACAATCTAAGCAAAGGCCAGGTCAAAAGTACCTTTAACCGACGAGCCTGTATGCGGAACGGAATGAAAGTTGAAGAAGCGAGATAGTTATGTCAGAATCGTGGCAAATTGAAAATGTATGTATGTATCATTTGTCCGATTAAGATTTAAGATGTAATAAAAACCACGCTAAATCATTAAAATCCACAAAATACCAGGTCGAACAAAAATATCGTATGTACGTTTGTCATCTGAATAAGGAAATAGTAATAACTAAGCTTGGGTTTGATACCACCCAGGACAAATAATTGTGTAATGAGCGCAATCATTTTCTCTGTGCCTGGGTGTAAGTAATCTGTAATATTTATGTATTTAGAAATATATATGTATATATATATGTATATTTAATTTATTTTTTTAGAAGATTATATATTTAAGTATGTATGCTTAGATTTTTTTTTTCGTTTAAAGTTTTTATAGAATAATTACAAACAAATCCTTGGTTCCTTAACTTATAATGCTTAATGTATACTAACGTGCTTTTAAGACATGTATGAGACATTATGTATACAATAAATTTTGTTCAAAAGTTATATGTATGTTGCCTAAAGATATTTTAATAGTTTTTTTTTTTTAAAAGGGGCTGGCGGCTTTTTCATAAAATAAAAGAAACCATAATTTTAGATTTAATAGAGACTAATCGCATTTTCATGTTCTTTCTATTGGTTTAAGCGTAATCGTTACTAGCTTTTATCAGTGCGACGCTTGCTGTCGCTATTACCATACTATTCTAACTTGGGATTAAAAGACGTCCTTTTCTCTACCTTTACTAAAATGTTAATTTAATTTTGAGCTATTTGGTTGAGTTGTTAAGGAGTTAAAGCAAAAATACGAACAAATCCAGAGGAAGAACTCAATTTTGCAATTAACATATTACTAAAGATTCTCTTAAGTAACAATCTCATTAGCAGTCACAAACATACAATGTTATGTCAGTGCAAAACTAATGACTATCGAGCCAATTCAGACTGATTCTAACAATGCTGGATCTAAAATAGGACTTAGCGCGACACAAAGTAAAGTGGTATAGTCAAATATTTGAAGTCAAAGCTTATTCGAGTCACTTAATTGAATACAATATCTTTTATGACATTTCTCTATTAACCCGTGTTTTTATACCGTATATCAAATTATACAACAGTATATTTAATTTTCTCACTTTGTGTAATCCTGAAATTATTGTTCTGATTGTAAAGTCCCCCGCGACACAGGAATTAGTCCTAGTGCGGGAGTTGTATTAAATTAGATAAAAAAGAGAATTAAGAAATAAATAATAAAGCAATAATACTTGATCTACATAACAAGTAAATGTGTGTTGCACGACAGCGATTCATTACGGTTAAGTTAGAAAATGGAATACAGTGGAACTGAACCCCATTCCATCAAGTACATGAATTTGAAGGTTCTAGTCGATATCATGCACTACTGCCTATATCCCCGGACATTTAGCCAGAGACGATATAACGACTTCATCTCTCCGGCTATGCTTATTGCCGTCAAGGCTTGTGAATTACATTGAAAATTTGGGGGTATATTAGTAAAAAGAAAGTTGATAAGAAGGACGTCTATGTTACCTAGTGATTATTGCTTTACGAATGAACTCGAATGTAGGCAAAAGCTTAAGCTGGTTAGGGTCGCATACCTCCAACTCAAGCTGGCTGCTCCCAAGAAGTCATAGCCGCACTGACTGTAATGATAATATATAAACAGTTTTTACATGCAAGCTCGATCTTTTGCTTGTATATATATTTTAAAGCTTATAAATACATATTCTAGGACTAATAATACATGCAAATAACAAGAATCATTTAGAGAATAAGCTTTAGAATAGCAAATAAGCTACTGCTATTTTAATATTGAATTAACGAATTTCGTGCTCATAATCATATTAGTCATTTTTATATAGAATTTTTTAAGAAAAAATGTGTTAATTAAACTATAAATAGATTAAATGTATAGAGTATTTTCATTTACTACTTAATTACAGTCGATATTTCATATTATTATACACTTCCAACTACCACTGACTCTCCGAACCATTTCGATCCATCCTTTCTTTTTTTTTTTTTTTTTCGTGTGGAAACCCTCTCGGGCCGTCATCCCACCGGGGTTTTCGGTGGAACGGTGTGTCGGAATCGGACCGACTAAAACCACACGGTGTGCCATCCTGCGCCTAAAATAGGAGGAATCCGGGAACAGCTTTGTTAAGACATCCGGACCCCTCCTAGCGCCTGTTGCCCGCAACAGCGCGGGCACCACCTTCGGGTAACTCTCAGTTAGGCAACGTCCAGGCACACCAGGACGTCACCTCCTCGCGGCTGGCCATATGGCGGATGGAGGGGAAAACCCGTCCCGACCACCCGCGGCCACACTCAGGGCGGCATGAGGCGCTGGTAAGCGCGCCTACGCCGCCCGGTTCGCCGGCGGCGAGTTGGGTCCGAGTGGAGATCGTCCTCCCGGGCCCGCTCCGCCGCCTCCTTCTGCGAGATAACCTCCTCACAGAAGGTTGCGACCGCGGTGAAATTCCTGTCGCTACCGGCCATGGAGCGTATAACGGCCGGTAGCGAGAGATCCTCTCCGATGACTGCAGTGAGGACCCGACGCTGCGCAGCCCAAGCGGGGCAGTCTGCGAGCGTATGTTGAGCCGAGTCCTCACTGCAGTCGCAGTGGTGGCAGGCGGGACTCAATTCCCTCCTAGCGACCGAGTGCAGGTACCTTCCGAAGCAGCCGTGCCCGGAAAGAACCTGCGTCAGTCGGAAAGAAAGAGTCCCGTGCTGCCGCTCTGCCCATTCGACGATGACCGGCTGGAGCGCCTCCACGGCGGCAAAGCCAGCACGTGGAGCCCCCAGCCTGGACGACCAATGAGCCATCGTGGCTCGACGAGCGGCTTCACGCCACTCGCGTATCTCTTCGGGCGGGGGCCGTCTGCCGCTACCCGCCCGGAACTCAGCCGTCCGCCTCCAAATCCCACGGGGGAGTTCCGGCCAACGCGCACGCCGCCTCCGTCGACACGGTGCGGTAACCACGTATGGCTCTAACCGCCATAACCCTCTGAGGGCGCCAAAGGCGTGCCCTATTCTGGGCGGTCAGAGCCTCCGCCCACACCGGTGCACCGTACAGTGCCATTGACCGGATAACCCCCGTGTACAGCCGTCTTGTAGCGACGCTGGGTCCACCCAAGTTGGGTAAAAGGCGCCCAAGAGCGGACGCAGCGCCGACCAGCTTTGGAGCAAGCTGCCGAAAGTGCTCGTCGAAGAGCCACCTCCCGTCAAGGATCAGGTACAAGGACCGAGTTGACCATAATGAAGGCGCCAGGGGCGGACCACGACGGGGCCCATGAAATAAAAGGGCCTCCGTCTTGTCCAGGGCCACCCGTAAGCCCAGCGCCTCGATGCGCCTTACCACCAGTGAGGCTCCTCTGGTGGCCAAGTGCAACGCCTCTTGAAAGTTCATCATTAGCAAAGTGTCATCAGCGTAACAAATTACGCCCAGCCCGGGGGGGAAGTCACCTCGAAGGGCCCAGTCATTCCACAGGAGTGGTCCAAGGACAGACCCCTGCGGAACACCGCACGACATGGGCCGACATCTCAGATTTACCTCTCGGTCCTCGTACATGACGGTACGCTCCTCTAAATAGTCTGCCACTAGCCGCCTCAGGTACTGGGGCACCCCGTGATAGCGGAGCGCTTCCCTGATGCAGCTGAATGGCAGGCTATTGAATGCGTTGGCGATGTCCAACGACACCGCCAACAAAACACCGCCACAGCTCACAGCCTCTTCAGTCACGGCTCGCAGACGCAATACAGCCCCGATCGCCGAACAACCCGCTCGAAAACCGAATTGGGCGTCTGACAAATTGGGGCCGACCTAGTCCAGATGCCGGACGATGCGGGCAGAGAGTACCCTCTCAAACAGTTTACCCGCCTCGTCCAGCAGCACAATTGGTCTGTAGGCCGCGACCGAATCGGCAGGCCGTCCCGGCTTCCTTAAAAGCACCAGCTTCCCGCTTTTCCAGCAATCAGGAAAGCATCCGGACACCAAGCTAGCGTCGAACACCTCCCTGAGGCGGTCTACCATATGGTCAAGGGCCAGGGCCAAGACTCGGGCTGGGATCCCGTCTGGCCCAGGGGCGGTGTTTTTAGAACCGTAGAACAGCCGCCCCTATCTCTGCCTCCGTGACGGGTGGAACATTCTCCTCCTCGAACTCCCCGTCGTCTCCGGCCAAGGTGGCCATCGACGGGGGTGAGTAATCCACCCGTAGCGGGAAAAGGCCCTCAACCACTTCCTGCAGGAAGCTGGGCTGGAGAGTCTCAGTAAGGGGGGGGGCCAACGCACGGAGCTTTTGTTGCACCGCACGATAAGGGCGACCCCAGGGGTCACGATCGAGACCCTCCAGCATCTCCTTTCTCTTCATTTCTTTGGAGCGGCTAATGGCCAGCTTCAGAGTTTTCCGTGCCTCTCGGTACTCTTCATGAAGCCGGTCTTCTTCCCCTTCTTCGCGGTGACGGCGACGGCTGCGGGTGTATGACCTCCGGGCACGAATGCAGGCCGCACGGAGGTCCGCCAACTCCTGGGACCACCAGTAGACCTCCTTCCTTGGAGGTCGACGACCTTTAATGCGGGGCATGGCCGCATCGCATACCTGCGTGATCGCAACGCGAAAGCGACCCACCCCCATGTTTACCTCTGCGGTCGGAGGCTGCGGAGACAGCCAAGCGTAAACGATGGCTGCCTCCTCTAGTAGATCCCTATCTAATTTCGAAACAGCCCACCGCGGAAAGCGGGATGAAAGCCGCGCCGTGTGACCCCTTCTGGGGTCCTGGGTCCGGGAGAGCTCAAATCGGATGTAGAGATGATCCGAGAGTGTCTCAACCTCTTCCAGGACACGCCAGTTCCTTACTCGTGTGGTGAGAGCAGGGGTAGCGAACGAAAGGTCCACTATCGACCCCCCCTGCTGCCGCACACACGTGTTGGTGGATCCTCTGTTTAGGAGACAGAGGCCCACCGATGTTGCCCACTCCTCTACAGCATCGCCCCGTGCGTCCGTCCTGGGGGAACCCCACGCAACGGACTTGGCATTAAAGTCCCCCAGCACTAGAACGTGCCCAGACGCTAGTCGCCGTCTCCAGGTTATTAAGGAAAACCTCGAAATCACTCAGACTCCGGTTGGGGGAGAAGTAGACACCATAAATGGTAATCCCCCCCCACTCAGCGGCAACATATCCAGCACCCTTGTCTCTTAGCGACAAGGGCAGGGAATGAGCCGCCGTGGAGCCGACGACTGCCACGGAGTCGTCCCGGTCACCCAGCCAGTTTGGACGGGGAGGAACATAATAGGGCTCCGCGGCTACGGCCACACCAATAGACCACTCTGCCATGGTTTGCAGGAAGAGGTCCTGCGCGCCGGCACAGTGGTTCAGGTTCGTCTGGACAAGGAGGCTGGAGACGTGGTCCATTATTGGATCGTCTCTACAGCCTCCTCCATGGGCGACAACGATGACGCTCGTTTGGCATCGGAGGCAGCCAGGGCCGAATGGCTAGCCTCCGATGTTTGCGGAGAAGTGCGGGGAGGCCTGCAGCCCCTCTGTCCCATCTGGTGATTTGCGGGCAGATTACCCGCCGCACACGCTGGACAGTGAGGGGCGGCAGAGCATTCCGCCGCTTTGTGCCCCGGTCGACCACAGCGGAAGCAAAGTCCGCTGCAGTCAAAGCAACTATCACACTTGACGCGGGTGTGTCCCGATCCTAGGCATTTGAAACACCTCATCGGTCTCGCCGCCAGGACTGTGACTCTGGCGTTTACGAAACCGATGAGAACCTTACCGGCATCGCCTAAAATTTTGGCTGACTCTACGGGACAACTGGCCCACACCGCGCCAAGTCCACCTTTACCGGGACGGATGGTGCCAACCCTAATGGTGTCCGTGTGGCATCCTGTCTTTTCACGGATGGCAACACGGACATCCTCCTCTGTCGCAGAGTCGTCCAAGCCCGAAATACGCAACTCAGCGCACTCAGCGCGCTTGGTGGGCCTGGCGACCTTGACACCATCCGATGCTACAAATATTCCCCGCAACTTCTGTGCAACGACGTCCGCCATCTTGGCACCTTCAGCCCCGGGGAACTCGAGAACTCGAGCCCCCGTCTGGGCTAGGCGCAACCTCACACCGGAGGCCCCAAATTCGGTGCCTAGGCTATCCCGGGCCTTCTTAAAAACGGCAGCGTAAGATAGCCCACTGTTCGCAGCCTCCGGTGACACGGTGACCACTACTGCCGCTGTTTTAGGCGCGTGCAGTTTCCGTGATGTTTTAGAGGCCGTTGCTGCCATCGACGGTGCCTGTGGTGGAAAATCTGCACTCTTGACAGCCTTCTTATTCCGCTTCCTTGACCTCTTTTTGCCTCCCTCCGCTTTCTGCCACCCATCATTGGAAGGGGCAGCCGTGGTTGACGCTGATGCGGTGGGAATTTCACGATTGAGAGCGTGAGATACTCTCGTACCTTTCGGTGCTGGAGAGGGAAGTGGAGGGAACGCCGTCATTGAACCCGTTGTTCTCTTAGCCAGTCGCCCGGTCCTATGCGCGGGCGCAGGCGCTGTCGCCGACGCTGCTGCTGCATAAGAGACCGTAACACGACCACCTGAAATGGGGAGCGCTGTGAGGGCTGATGAGGCCCTTTGCTTGTCCGAGGCGAGTGGTGGCCGGACGATAGGCGCTGGAGGCAGCCTTGCCTCAAGGCCCGAGAGGCGTCCGTCCATCATTCTCCACACTGCGTCAATGACACGACGCAGGTGGGAATCCGTTATCTCGTCAATTTCGGGGCCAGACGGAGGGGGAGCAAGTTGCTGCGTAACCGGGCCTTGATACCCAGGACGGACTGCTTGTGCCCTGAATTGCGCAAACTGGGCACTGAGCTCGGCTACTTGCTTGGTCAGGTGGTCATTTGCCGCCTGGAGGCGCGCCACGTCTCCGATGAGAGTGTCAACTACCCCGGAGACAGCAGAGGAAGAATCCTTAAGGGCCTTCACGAAGCAACCCTTAAGGTTCGTCGATTTGGTGGCCACTTTGTGGATGATGGCCACCACCGCCGCCGCTCTCTCCTGCATGGTTGCTGGTGTCCGAGGGACAGAACCCTCTTCAAATGGACCTTGGATCTTTAGCAGGAGATCCGCAATTTCTTCCTCCGCTACAGTTTCGCCCTCCGATCTAGTTCTGGTATAAGCCCCGACTCTAGAGAAGGCGGAACCAGATTTTGCCGAGATCGGCGTGCGCGACCTCCCTCGTTTACTGCTAGCAGCTTTCGGTGGCAACATGTCTTGCGACACGTCACCATCCCCGTCTCTGGAGCGTACCCGTTTGCGTGAGTCGCTGGATTCGAGCTCCATTGCTTCGGATGAGTCAGCTGTCACACTAGCAGCCCTGGAACGCACTCGTTCCGACATTCTTCTGCTCCCAGGAGCCAGATTGACTTCTGGGAGCTCTTCCGAACGAATGACTTCTTCTTCGGTCAGCGAGGCTTCTGCCGCTGAACTTTTACTCCGTTCCTTTCTTTCTTCTTTCTCCGTCTTTTTTTCCTCTAGTTTTTTGGTTTTTTGTATGTATATTGAATTCATAATTGACCCACGAGTGGGGGAGAAATAAAGGTCAACCCGGGCAGAGATCCCCCAATACCCGGGCAAGCGTAGATTTATGCCCAACCGAGGGGACCGCAGTTGCCCTGGCTGGGAGTGCGCTTACGACTGAACCACCCATCAGCCATGCATCCCATGGTCACGCACCAGAACACAAGATTTGGGGTAATTTTTTATAGAGGTATTCTTCCTCGCAGTCCGGGCGGTTAAGCCAAGACCCTCGCCCCCGATCAGAGCCGCGAGACTTAACCACGACACTCCTTTCGGGATTACGATATACCGACGGTGGCATCGAGAAGAATCTCCTGATACCTGCTCAGTGGCAGTGTGAATGCACGCCGAGCCCGTCCTCTTTCTCCACTGTGGACAGCGGAGAAACTCCTACCCGTGAAAGGGTCCCACTTGGTGATTTTTTATTGAGGTTTCCTTCCTCACAGCTCCGAGGAGCGAAGAGCCAACAGAGGAATCGGCCTTCAGGCCCGCTCTGTTGTGCCAAGCCTCGACCGGATGGCCGAAGAAAGATGGCCACCTCTTCTCGCCAGAAGATTAGCCGTTGGCGATAACGCCCTCCTCAAAAGCAGAAGAGGAGAAGGCTGCGTCATCGCCAGCGTTGCCCAGGGTGCACCACGCGGAGGTTTTCTAGCCCGCACCCCATTTCGATCCATCCTAAGGTTACCTAGAAGAGTTTTTTTTTTTTATGTGTGGAAACCCCTCGGGCCGTCACTCCACCGGGATTTTCGGTAGAACGGTGTGTCGGAATCGGACCGACTAAAACCAAACGGTGTGCCATCCTGCACCTAAAATAGGAGGAATCCGGACCCCTCCTAGCGCCTGTTGCCCACAACAGCGCGGGCACCACCTTCGGGTAACTCTCAATTAGGCAACCTCCAGGCACACCAGGACGTCGCCTCCTCGTGGCTGGCTATATGGCGGATGGAGGGGAAAACCCGTCCCGACCATCCGCGGCCACACTCAGGGCGGCATGAGGCGCTGTACCTAGAAGACATTGCATTAACCCATAAGGAAGATGTATTTGTATGAAACTTCTCCTGTAAAAATCGTCTACAAATAAAGTGTTCTCTATCTCTATTTATCTGTCTAAAACTAAGTATAAAATCGAGTGTATGTAATATCAGAGAAGCCAAGGTTTTAAAATTTATTTCAAATTCATTCACATTACACAAGAAAAATCATAAAAAAAAGGTTTTTCAAGCTAAATAAACATTTTGTCGTCTACTCAAACGATCCTAAACTTTTGACCACTGCTCTTCGTAATTATATACATATCTCTCTCTCTCCTAGTATCTACCTCTATGTGTGGATATAACTCTTGCGAAGTCTATATAGTAATCATAATAGCTTGATAATAAATAGTTGATGACAAAGCTGCGGTGAATCAAAAGGGGCTGATGTGTAATAAGCGTAATAACGCAAAGCATTTACGGAAAACACACATGACCACACGTAGACTCAAAGAATAACCGTCTGAAATATTAATTAACATCCGTACGGATCCACTTAGAGCATAATAGGTTAAATTGGTGTACGAATTAATTACGTTAATGTTAATTAATAAAACGGAACTGCCTAAGTCTTATGCGATGCTAAGTACCTACGGACTTCATAGTTATTTAAAACTGTGTTGTCATGCATAATTTATATAGAGTCATATTGTTTAATACCAGTAAAGGAGACAAAAATACTTACCACCAAAAATTTCTGTAAATATGAATTTGAATGTTCTTAAATTAGTATGTCTTATTTAACTTGTTCAATGATGTAGTACTTGTTCTAGAGCTGTCAATATTTTCGATAATGGTACATTCTCTATTAAGTTCATCAGCGCGTTGATATACTCACGTCTAGGAGCATGTATCGGAATCCTTGGCGTCGACATATCGACATATCCTGTGAAGCCCAGTTTTAAATTGAAATGAAATATCTTTATTTCATAAAATTGCTCAAAAATTATTTGGAGTCGTCTTATTGAAAAAAAATTTAAAATTATAGACACAGTAGTAGATACAGTGACATAGCATCACCGCAACTATAGGTTGTCAAATGTGAAATGAATATTAAAGAGATAAAATAATTAAATACGTGCCTGTGTTGATCTGTAACCGCCCGTTTCTAAATAGTTGAGCCATGAGAAAAATCGCGGATATTTCGTCACTTAGGGGGTAAGGCCAAATTAGCCTCGAAAAAGTTTGGTGTGATTAACAGATCAAGACAGTATTTCACTCTAGCCCAGCGCCTACAACTTTATAATGTGAAGGTCAGGCCGCACATGGAATACTGTTCTCGTCTCTATTCAGGGACACCCCTGGAAGAGATTGCCTTAAGCAATAAGGTCAGGTTCTCGCTCTAGATCACATTCATGGAGAGTGACTTGAATTATCGACGGCCAGGATATTTCTTAAAAGCTTGGCACCTTGGCGTTACGACGAGGATGGCTCCCCATCCTCTGCTGGAGTAAAGAAGAAGTGTTTTGGACTTATACAGTCTGCAGGTTGCCACCATAGTCTAACGTGACAAAACTACCATCTCTATCAAACGGCTAGTTAAAACTAGCAAATTCCTGGGCAACGCACTTGCGGCTCTTTAATTGCAGGTGTCCATAGGCGGCGATAGTCACTATTCATTAAGTGACTCACCTCCTCGTTTGAATCCTATCCTATTCCATAAAAACCCCTGTGAGCTCTTAAAGATTTTTTACGCATAGTTATGCTATGTTGGGGAACCAGATCGTTAAATCAGTTTACATATAAGTAGATATATGAGAGAGGTAAAAAATCTATGAAATGCGATAATTTTGATACCATATCGTTTTATCCATAAGTGAATAATATATTCAGGATAGTGGCTTTTTAACTTTTTTTCCAGAAAAACCAGTTTTATATCTTTAAAACTTAAAGAAAGTTGAATATCCTAAAATTTTGTTTTTTTTTCTCAGTTTTAAACAGTTTACATTGCGGTCCAAAATAAAAAATATAAATCGTAGTAATCTATACCCGTACAGAAAGTACAGGCCGTATCATATAAAATAAAAATGATGTTTTGTAGACCTGTGTACAAAAATGTTTGTTTTCTCTATAAAAAAACCATTGAATTTAGTCTTCAAATTATTTACAAGAAATCTGCACATTTCTACCTATTCAACAAAGTCAATAAAACTGGCCTCAAATACTCTTACTTACTTTAATACACTTACATATTTTTTTGGATTTGGAATCAAGTTTTATTTAAATCATTTAACAAGCCATTATCAAAATACCGGTCCTATTACGTATACACTGGCGCATATGTGTCTGTAACTCCGTTTTAACTACTCCACTTGGGATGTGTGTTTTCACTGCTTCAAATGCACTTCTTATGCAACAAATTAACTCGTCTATGAATGGTACACAGTCTACGATGGTGTAAAGCGACCGAAGTGAGGTCTATTCTTCTCTCTGGCCACGGACTGGGTCTCCTCCCAAACCATCGGTTAGAAAAATGTCGTTTTAACCATTCCTTTTTGAAAAACTACTAGAACAATTCCTGTGGCGCGGCTGCCTTACGATACAAACATACAAAAAAACTCTATTTTTGCCTCTCAGTGGGAATCGAACCCACAACCTCTGGCTCAGCAGTTAGGTTTACTATACCAGCAGGACAGTCAAGTTTTGATATTCATCAATTTATATCGTAATGAAAAATAATTTTAGTAACTTAAAAAGTGACGCCGTGGCAAAAGATCCTGTCTCAATAATGTGACGTCATTTTTCTTGACATGTTCGTACCTCTTTTTAAACATTCGATGTAATTGTAAATAGAACTAATAAGAAAACTTGATATTTTGGTTTCGTTTTTTAAACAAGTTCACTTTACGTCGTATTCTAGATATAAGTAACTGAAAATAAATGAATGAGGAATATAAAAAATATTAATCTAAAATGCGAGTGGACGTAAATAGGTGACATAGCTTTACTGACATTTTAGAGGGGATATAAATATAACTGGTCGTTTAATTCGAACGCTGACCACAGAGTAGAATATTGTGTAAATAACACCAGATGATCCATCACAAAGTCTAGTATATATAAGAAATGTTGTTCAAGAAATCCGTCTTATTAGATTTAATAAATATATGTAGTTTTCACATTTCATTTCAAAATAATTCTATGAATAGGCAAATGGTCCATAATATTATAAAATTATTCAAAGAAAGCTTTTTTACCTGTCTCTTAATAATTTTACTTTGGTATACTTTAAAAAAAGAAAAAAGAGGACTTGTAAGTATACTACTTACTAATAAGGCAACTCTTTAAACTACAAGTAGTGACGTTACAACGCTATCGAATACCATACAAAGAAAATACTAAACGCAAAAAATCAAAACAATTGTGTGTATGCCTTCTTCTTTTTTGGTCTATATGTTCTATCTTTTGGTGTGCAATAAAGTGGGTATACTTCTCTATATATTTATTTACCAAAACATAAAGTACTCGAACTGCGACTGTAAGCTATTGTAGTCTTAGTCCCATTTCCTCATCTAATCTTGTGTATCCCTCACTACAAGTTTCTGCCCCTGCCAACTTTCCTTCTACAACTCTCTCTTTCTTCTTCTTTTGCTTCTTATAATGACTACTGCAATTCCAAGAAAAAATATTTTTTCCTTTGTAACTAGCCTAAGATCTATTGCCCATAACCGGCTGACAAACCGACCCAAATATTTAGAGCCAAAGTAGAAACATTATGGCAACATTAATTGGACCTTCAGCCTACTGCACGTGTAAAGTAAAGTGTAAAAAGGTGCTCTACATTAATATTATAGTTTTATGAAGGACTCAAGAATTCTGCAGCTGTACTGATTCTTGATGCAAACATGCTACACACGGCTGTGTACTCCAGTTCTGGTGATAAATGATAATAAAGCTGCTGAATAAAAAAAAAACAGTTTTAACATGAAATGCGGTGCAATATAGTAACGAATGTATCACATTGACAACGTAGTCTGCCCTATTGTTACTGTAATGAACTGCACCCTGCGGTCGCCGCACCGCCGTGCTGATGACATCCGTTCACAATGTTTAATACTCATAATAGTTACAGTAAACGTATAGTTTAATCTTAAATTATAAATATTTATAAGATTGTTAAAGAAATGTGGATTGTTTCCGCCAATAATGTTGATGTCCATATGTGAGCTCCGTTATGTAACTCGACAGGCGTGTAATTAAAAACGAATCTTCCTATGAGTGGTACACATTTTTCTGAAACTTTTGATTTTGATATGGGTCTCAAAAAGTGGGCATTTTTATCTGATTGGGGCAAACGAGCAGACGGGTCACCTGAGGGTAAGTGACTACCGCCGCCCATGGACACCAGCAACTCACAAGTCCACCACCATTCATGCACATTCATGTAATCCGTCTGATCGTTTGCTTGCGATAGGGGATCGCATAAAAAATATATAAGTACTTACATACATACCCGAATATCTATATCCCCGAAAGGGTAACCAGAGTCGTCTCAAATGCCCCTTTTTTACCAACCTACATTTACGAACAAGGGGGCAAGTCTATTGCCGTCATCCCGGCACTATGTTATCATATATGTATGTCGTGGCCAGATCATAGAATTAATGATTCATGAAATGGTCAATCTGATCATGATACGGTCAGACCGGATCGATGAGTAATCAGTGTTTAGCGGTGTGAAAAGCTAAACATATGACCATTATATGATTTGGTCGAACATTAGTTATCATAAATTATGACCTATTTACGTTATCCACTGTTAGAAGCGCTAATGTCGTTTTGTTTTGTTTTGAAAGCGACTAATAATGTGTAGAGAGCAAAACAAAGTGCGGTGAAATATAGTTACGACAACGTAATTAGGCTAATTAGACATTTAGAATTTGTATTGTACCTACAATAATATGGAGTTTATAAATTAATGATATAGCCAAACGTTTTGAGATATACTTAAACGTGTACGTTTTGATGATTATGTTCAGTTTTAGCTACTTACTACTTATTACACTCGCGGGAACAGAGAGGGTGGCCCTGTTCTACTCAAGCGAGAACTAAACCGCTAAGTTTTGTTTTTTTAACTAAGTTACGTAGGAAGCCAATAATTTAGAACTGTTTTTATATTTGTTAGATACGAGATATTAACAATAAACACAATTACAATGAAATAATCTTCGTTTGTCACTATTCCGACACTTAACGCCTCCGTACTTATGATACTCCGAAGCAAATTTAAGCAGTTTGTGTGATTTTTATTAAAGCACGTGACAATGTTGTAACAATATTGCGGTAATTGAGTAATTACCTTATTTAAATAATTATAAAGTTATTATTTCAATCTTAAAAACTTTTGTGTTTAAAACTCCGCTTTCTCATCTCCTCGTCGCCACATTTCTTCCCTTTACGCATCCTTCATCCCTCATCCCCCTTAACATAACTTGGCGGACAGCGCACTTAAGACTCTTAAGTTGCAGGTGTCCATGGACGGCGGTTGTCACTTACCATCAGGTGACCCGTCTGTTTCTCTGTCCCCCGATATTACAACATATACGTAAGATTCTTAATCTAAATAGATGTAACCCGAATGGCTGAGTATCAAAAAAGTCAGCTAAGGATGATTTAAAATACCATATCTGCAATTTAACTAACAGCACTTTCTATCTAATTAAATATATTACAAATAAACACATTACCACTAGCATTACCATTTTTAAGTACAATCTCCCACAAACGCAATCAAAATTACATTACCTAGCAATAATTGCTATCGCGTTACACGCAAAGCATACAGATTTGCATAAAGCGAACCATCCACGCTTGAATTTTAATGCGAACGTATACTCGAATTGTTTGTCGCCCGTATTTTAGAGAGAAATGTATCAACGTGACTGAACGCTGACGAGTCGAAAAACAAAATAAACATTGAAACCGACATTTATCAAAAAGTTAAGGGAACAAATGGCTATCATAAACGACAATAACGCAATAAATCTATTAAAATAAATAAGATGGAAATATCACACTTTAATTTCTATAACTAAAATTGAACTAGTAAACCATTTGTCTGTCTGTTTGTAGGTTAAAGCTCAGTTGTGAAAAGGATATGGTATTTTAACTGGACTTGTGCATTTATACTAAGCGTTATGTTTTATGTTTAACTACTACACTAAACATATATTACTATGTTATTCTAATACAAAAATGATTACAAAATCCGACTGGTAGTTCTTAAGAGTCCATTTAAACAAATGGACAAAAAATGTCCGCAGCTTTATTGTTTTTATATTTTATATTTTCATTTTCTGCGACTGTGTCGTACAGGGCGAACTTAAATCCGCTGGAATTTTCTGCCAGGCAACCTTAATGTGATACACATATGTGTTTGGTAGGTGCATAATTAAGATCCTACACAAACATATATAAGCATACAGAAATAAATACATATATACCTTTTTTGTGTGGACTTGGTCCCTTGTTACTGGTCATCACCCTACTGGGATCAGTAGGGTGGTATGTCGGACTCGAACCAACTAACACCACACGGTATTCCGTTACATAGTTCTATAACCGGGGTCTCAGGTGAACCTTTGAAAGGAAATCCCTGTGCACCCCGGCAGAATTGACCGCCTATTGAACAATAGACGACCCCGCTGGTGTGTAGCTTCACTATTCTAAGAGGCGCGAGCGGAACACGGCTCCGCCGTCTTGAACCTACTTCTGCTAGAGCGACGGATAGCCCTATCCGTCGCCCTCAGGCCAGCGCCGGCGCTTGCGCTGTCCGGCGTCTGGTGCATCTTCTGCGGAATGGGAGAGCACTAGACCTCTCCCGTTCCCTTCCCGCCACCTTCTTGGCGAGCATCACCTCCTCGCAAAATTAGGCAGCAGAATCCCACACACTCTCGCTAGAGACCATGGACATAATCATGGTCTCCAAAGGCCACTCTCGCCTTGGACTATGTAAGGTAAATGTAAATGTAACGAAGATATTTATTCACTCGATTTTGCCAATAGATCACGTTAGAGGTGACGTACTTTAACTTTGAAAGTAAATTGATTGGTGGTCGTCCTGATCTTTTGTTGGAGCCCATTCAATATTATATTAGTATGATTATTATTTCTGATGCCAAACATAAAAAACACGGGAAATATACTACATCACTACACTACACTATACTACTACACTTGTCAATTCCAAGCAATTTAGTGTTAGCAAAACATGTGATTCATTATTTAAAAGAATTAGAAAAATCATATTAAATTTAGAAAAACCACACCCAATCTGTTCGTATGAATGATTCCATCACGAGAGAATTGATAAACATACGCACTACGGACACAAGTATTACCCAGACCCAGTTCCAGTTTCAGTTCAATTCCAGTACGAGAATTGAACCTACCGTTTAGTAATCAGTGTCCATAACTACTGGATATACAGGCCAGTCTTAATAAATGAGTCCATTGAACTTTATACATACATATGAATTTAAATTCTTCTTTTTGATAAATAAAAGTATCCTATCTGCACGTGACAGTTCTGTGAAACTTAGTCACCGTTCTGGGTACTAGCGGGAACAAATAAAAGAAAATTAAATAAATTAAACTTACCTACTAAGTAAAAAGTTGTAATTTTTTTATTACAAACAAATACTTTAATCATCTTTATATGTGTATAGATAACGTAAAATAATTAGATATATTTTTAAATGTTTATTCAAATAAATAAGTTTATATTATAATTGAAGAGCTCGAAATCGGCCTTAAGTAGAACTTATTTAATGTATTTAGATTACCTTTTAAAGGGTAAAGGATTGAGAGTGAACGCCAGCCGTAAATTTTATGACATCATTAATATTAATGAAAGTTGGGGGATTAAAGAGGTTCACTAAGGATTACGTTTCTGATCGCCTATTCTTTTTGTAATTAGGGGCAATCGATATCTCCTTTATATTCATTTTTTTTCTTTGTTTACGTTTTTTTTTTTTCGGTTGTTAGTGTATTTGGTCCACAGGTTGGTTGTGCGAAGTAGAGTTTCATAAGTGACCCAAGTGATAGGCATACAAAAATATTTTATACTTCCTCCTAAATTAAATATTACAATATATACAACACGGGCTTAAATTCACAGATATAATGAGAAATAATAAAATGTCAGTTATACCACCTCACATCATTTAATGTAAGCAAAAGGTTCCTATTAAAGAAGCTATATATGAGGTAATCTTGTTACTTTTCTGTCATTCCTAAGTAATTTCGTTTAAAAACTTTATCAGCGATTTTTTCATTATCAAGACTAAGCAAAAAATAGGAAGAAAGCAAGAATTGAGTAAGCTAAATAGCTTATATATTAAATGTGTTAGTGTAGGTTTAATGCGGTTTTCATTCTTTCATTGAACCTTCATTTTTTTCATTCTTTTATTTCACTCTGTGGAATACACAACAAAGGTTTATATGTATAATACAGGCATATTTTAGTAGTGATAAGCTGAGCATTTTAAATATTTGTAATTTGATGTCGCAAATTCATATTTTTGTGCAAACGCTGCTTATATTGCAAACGTTGCTAGCTAAACCTTAAGAGATAGATCAAAATAATGTACTAAGGGATTGCATATCTTAAAAATATCTACAAAAAAGTCTGTGATGGCATATGTCTATCTCCTATAATAATATTAATAATCACACCATAATAGTATCTACATTGCACACATAGTTAGGTAGTTCTATATTATTCATGAATAGTGTGATCAAATACTTAAATACTATCACAGCTCTATAGAATCAACTAAGCTCTACAAGGTAATCTCTACATCTCATCAACTGAGATGAATATTACTGTAAAATTATTTTCATTGCAGTCGAGATACGCATTCATAAACCGCTTGAGTGCTGAATAATATATCTTATCTTGAAGATTAGTCTATAGAAACAATTTTTATAATGTTATAAAGTATTTATATAAGTTTATATATATATATATGTATATATATATATATATATATATATATATATATATATATATTGCCGTTATACGCGTATATGTGTAAACAAATTTAATTTAATTTTAATTATAATGTTTTCAATTCGTTACTTTCTGTTTTCTCTATATCACCCGAATGTTAAATGTCAGACAAAGCCTTAGGTCAAAGTCAAAGTCCATGTCCAACAATGTGCATCAGGTTCAATAAATAAATAAATGACGGAGTTATGTACGTGGTAATAAACAAAAATATTTGAAGTCGTTTAAAATTGATACATGTGCAACAGCCCTAATGATAGTGTGTTTAGGTTAATTAGAGTGTCTATATTTACAAAGTTAGTTAAAGGTCCTAAGCTAACATGTTGTGGGTGTCCTCACATAATTAATAGCTCCCAAATGTCAATGTCCCACTTTTCTTGTATTCTTCTGTGTTACTCACTAATTTTATTATATTTTTTAGTGATAAATATTGTAATAATATTGTGAAACATGTTGCCAATCGAAACTAAAGCATGGCTTTATGTCATTGGTCGTCGGGCTCATCTTACCTCATCTAAAATAGCGTCATGGAATAGTATAGCTTATTCATTGACGTCAATTACAATGACACTAACGACGTTATCGTTGTGAAAATAATCATCATCAAAAATATGATACCCATTGTAATTTTTTTTAAAGGTAATTAAGTTATAATTAATTAGTTTTTATTAGTATTGTATTATACTTATAAACCAAATTATAAAATAGGTAATAAACTGCATATTTTAAGCAAAGTATTTGTTATAGTTAAATTTTAATTAAAAAGTGTGGGGAGAAAATGGCGATCCAATTTGTAATCTGGGAATTTGTTAGTAGGTGAGAATGTACGTATGATATAAACTGACAATAAATTATCACGGCACCGCTCTTGAGATTGACGTGATCTGAAAGACTCAACTTTTCTTCCAGAATTGGGCCAATAATGGTAATGCTTCGGTATAGCCGCTTCCATTCGTGCCTAAGCATGGCTCTTTCACGGTAAATAATAATGTAGAAACACATGGATTGGATTTCCGGAATTATGAAATAGGTTGTTTATATACTCTTGGGATGTAGCTCGAGAGTTAATATCAGGTTAATATGGACTTAAAATCACAAATTATTGAACAAAATATAAAACAAATAAGTGATTGATTCGTTTCGATTCGTGAAAGTATTAAGTTGTTTCGTATTAATATATAGCTGAGTTAATTAAACTTCACATTATTCATGATTTCGTTACAAAAAGAAGGAGAAAATACTTTTTGTTGTTAGCTTTAGCCATATAAAACAAAACGTATTTTATATGAAAGCTGTTGATCTCTAGACAAATACTAAAATTAAATACTCTCCCTGAATTTAGCGTTAGAATTAACACAGGTAGAGCCATGCTTAGGCAGGAATAGGCTGGCTCGACTGGTGCGATCGATTGACCGGTGAGATTTCTGGAGGCGCAATTCCCCTCTCCTCTTTCCTCTCCCTTCACCTCCCTTTTCCTCTTTCCCATCTCCTTATCACACCTTCTTCTTTCCCCTACCCGCAACTCCCATCCCTCATCACCCTCAAAGGCGCGCAGCGCACTAACGACTTTTGAATTGCATTCCATGGACGACGGTTGTCACTTACCATCAGGTGACCCGTTTGTTCGTCTGTCCCCCTGCAGAATAAGAAAATAGAAAAATATTGGGCCAGAGACTTTACTAATTTTGGTGTATGGTCATTTTTGTAAAGTGCTCCTATTTTCTGTGTGAAAGACGTGCCAATTTTGTGTTTGACATTAATAAATCTTATACCTTGCTGTGTTGTAATTTTCTGGAACAAGCCAACGTTGCGTAGCGTTTGCACAAGATATATTGGGGTAGAATAGTATCACAGTTTAATCTATTTATATATTATTAAGACGTTAAGACAATTATTTGTCTTTTAAGAAAAAAACTGGCAACAGGGAACTTGAAATTTGATACAAGTACTTATACTATAAAAATGTATTGTATTCAAAACAAAGAAAATTAAAAATTTAATGCAATCAATAATTGGGATTTACAATCGTTGACCGACGAAATGATACCTATGTATGTAATTCAGGTGTAGACGATTTTTTTGTCTCTGTATTTTGATTCTTCTCTACAACTTGACCAAACTTGGTATTTGGTCCCTCAGAGAGGAGTGCATTTTTTATGCTATTTTGTAATCAAAACTAATTTAAATTTAAAATGAGTTTTTAGTTATAAAAAGATTCTGGAAAGTATCAAACTGGATTTATAAGGGTCAGGTATGATAGTTTAAGTCACGTCTCCAGCAGTTCTTTTTATAATGATTGTTAGGAATAGTTCTTTGCTAATAATAATTCTTTGCAAAGCATATAAATAAAATTTGTTGTATATTACACATTAGAATGCAAAAAAAAAATACAATATATACCCCTATATCATTAAGACTAGAACCAGATGTCATGCTTTATAGCAACAATACTAGCAGGCATTATAGAATGACAAAAAAATACTCAACATCTCATTTATGAATTTGCCTTTTTCTGTTACGTAAAACAAGAGCCATATAAAGTATAAATATAAAACCTGAGTCGAATAACACGGTCGATGTATTCAGCTGGCTGAGAATGAAAACAAATGGCGAATGTTTCAAAAGATAGCAGCATATGTAACTGTAATGAACGAAGCCATATTTTAAATCCATTCTTCCAAGAGTATTATTTATTGTTATTAGAACAACTTGTTTCGACTATAACCTAAGAAAGTCACTTATAAATGGCACAGTATTGAGCGTATTGCATCCTCTCAGATGCAATATCTAATAACATTGTGATATCTAATAACATTATTCACCTTAAAAAAGTCGACAACCGACTTCAATGCGTCTATCATAAAATTTATGACTTACATTGTTTTCTCATGGATGCCATTGCCAGAACCTATCCAACCTATCATCGAACTACCCTTGAAGTACATCTTTTCCAATAAAAAAATAATCAAAAACAATAATTGAGTTATTCGTCCGTTTGTCGCGCACAACCCTAATGAAACTTTAAAACTTATATGATTTTCTCATGGATTCCACTTTCAGAACTGGACCAATTAAAATGGAACCACACGAGAAGCAGCAGTTTTCAAATAAAAAAAATACCAAAATCGGTTTACCCAGTCGAAAGTTCTGAGGTAACAAAAATAAAAAGAAAAAAAATACAGTACATATGTAGTTAATAAACGATATTATTAGACATTTCTACACTTTATTACTTATGTATTCATTAATTAGAAGCCAAAGAGCATTCATATACATTAAGTTTTCTGTAACGACTACGACGTGACTGTGGGACATATGGGAACGATCAATTAACCCATTTATTTGTTTTTACATGTAATTCAACCCCTCCACTGCAAACTAAGAAAATAACTGCGTCAATTTTCTCTGACTGTTTTCAAAATTTAAACTATTTATGAATAAGAAAAAAACTGAGTTAAATACTATGAACTAATTCAGAACCTAGTTTGTGAGTGAGAATCGCTTTTAAGTTAATTTACTTTCGAACTTTTACGTGTTACAAATCTACAGCTCTCTGCCGAACTTCAACATTTTTCATTTATTTTATTTTTTCTTTAAAATGAAGACTCCCCCCCTATTAGGATTGATTCCTGTATCGCGGAGGACTTTACAAACATTTAAATAACGAACACAGAGAACATCCAGCCTCAGAACAACAATTTAGGGTATACACAAGCTGTTGTCCCGTGTGGGGATCGAACCCTAACACACTGCGCCACCTATACTGTTGTGATATTTCATCAGTCAATATGATATGATACTTATAAAAAGGAACAAAAGTAGTAATATATAAGAACAATTTGGACATTTTGCACAATAAATTGAACAAATTAAATAGGGACCAGAATAACAAGCACTTATTAAAAAATTACCACGCCAAAACAAAAACTAATTACGTGCTATAGAGCCGTACTATGTTGATTGTTTTATTTAAACCCAGTGTCAGTTGGGATTATGTAAGCTATCCCAAACACATGTTTTGTTTTCACATGTTTCACATTTTTAAAGGTGTCAATAATCCTAGTAATATGATATACTATTCATATCTGTACAGGGCTTTTATTACGTACTAGAGCACGGTTCCGATACCAGAAACCGAGTCGTGCAAAAATGTGTAAATGTCCCCAAGGTGAACAATAAATCAGGGACAAATATCAGCGTCGAGAATTTTAATTAAGAAACCTTTAGGGGATCGTCAAAGATAATAGCTAGGAGCCAGGATTGTATATAACTTTTTAGTTACTAAAACACTTTAATAACTTTTTGTTCTTTTCGCTCAAAATGTCATTATGACACACTCGTCTTATATTTTCAAATCAGACAGGGTAAATTAGAAAATTTATATAACTGATTCTTATTGCTCACCTGAACCTTATATTATCATTAATTTAATTTACTTATTTTTCAACGAAAATAACTTGGATTAAAAAAAAAAGATTTAAAAAAAATCAAATGGTTACGTATGGATGTTAATGGTAATACGTCATTGTTGTATTAGAGGATCCATACATTTTGTTATTTCCTATTTTTTGTATTTTATGGTCTATAAAGTTCCTTAAATAAAATATATTTTTTTGTTGTTTATTATAAAGATAAAATGGAAATTAGAGTAGCTTCTTCAAACAATGTTTTTATTGAAAATCGATTTTGATCGATTCATCATTTCTAAAATGGAAACGCACAATTATTTTACATTATTCGCACACAATGGTGTCAGTATATACTATGCCTTAAAATAACGAATATACGAATTATGGTTTTAATTTTTAAATATGTATCTTGAAATTGTCCTACAAAACTATAAACATGGCTTAACTTCAGCTGTTGTAGACGTCGTATAAAATTAGTTAAAAGTGGTTGATCATAAAATGAAAGGTATACCAATAATTTAATAGTTTGAGGACAACAATTTAGAATGTCATTCTCTGTTTGATATATTTAGCTGTTGTGCATAATGAGGCCAAGCAGAAATTACGTTACAGTTATATGTACATATATTTGAAATTACTTTTAACATCAGGTTCAAGTTTCTGGAAAGTATTTAATTTACTGTTAGTACTAGATAGTCAGAGAACTGGAACTTCCAGGTACCAGCCTGTTCGAGTTAGAGGTATGCAAATCATACGTGGTTGAGCTGTTGCTTATACTCCCCAATCCATCTGTACAAGCATTATACCTTTCTTTCCCTTTGTATTCTCCCTTTCCTGTCAATAATCTCCAAATTTTCAAACCTAATTCCCAAAAGTACCCAAATAATGGTAATAACCTTGTTTGCCCCCTAACACGTAAATGGTACTTAATTACTATCAGCCTACACCTTCTGGGATACCGGCGTAAGTGTATTTATGTATACAACTAGTTCTTATCCTAACCCTATATCACATCATCAAGTCATAAATAGACTAGACGGTATTTAAGGTGACATGTTCACTGACAGAAATAAAATTTGAGAAATGCATAACATTTTGAGAATTATAGAATAATTGGAATTCATTTTGGTTTATGAAGGTATGCTAGACCCATATCAAAGCAAATGTATGTTCAACGCCAAACCCATAGGAACAACGAGCCATTTACATGCAACGACGGGAGCAGAACGTGACACATGAATTTATGATATAATAAAATTCTTAAAAGTAACAACACATTTGATTGAGCGTCGTCGTACATTAATTAATTCTTGGAAATCAATACAGATATATGTATGTCATTGACTCTGACTGCTGACCCAGATATGTTCGATTTCCTGAATCTTTATAAATGCGGAGGCTGTCTACAAAAAATAAAATAGTAATAAATCTATTACATATGGTTTTGTTGAATATCAATACTTCGACCAAATAATAAAACTAAGCTATCAATAAGTTTCCGAGCAAACATTCAAATTAAATTCATTCCTTATCATGTCTGTAGCAATAAATCACGTATCGTAATTGGTAACAATAAATCAGTTAATCCCGCTGCTTCATCGTCTGGGTTAACCAAAGAACTCATAATACTTGCCTAAACACATTTATTAGAGCTTTATATTTCTTTTAACACCTTGAAACAGTATTTGATCCTTATATTTTTGAACAGCGCTCAGCTCAGCAAATCCGAATGATTTGCTTGTGACCGTAAGCATACAAAAATATTATGTGATTAGTGTTACAGTTACCTATTATTATTTTCAGTGTGTTTTTGTTTACTCTCAACAGCTTTTAGTGTTCATGAAATGGTAAAATGAGGGTTTGTACTAGTTTAGTTTTCATCGTTTTATCCTTTAGTGACCTATCGAAGTCAGACATGACACTTTTTGCCATTTAAATTTTTCTCCTTACCTGTTTCTGACATAAACCCTTAGTTTGAGCTCATTTATTTTATTTTAACGAGTTGATAGCCTCGACTCGTTAAAATAAAGTCACGTTTCATTTGCTCATTGATGATCGATACATAATTCCAAATTATAATAAGTATTATTTGTATTCATAGTGAATGTACTAATAAAATTATCTGTTCTCTTTTTTATTGTTCTTACAAATTATCTTCTACATATATTCAGTCTTTATAACACCCTTATCTTTAATAAGACAGTAATAAACAACATTCTGACAGTTTAACTATATTCAGTTCTATGCCGCAATGCGGTATACCTACTTGGTAGACCTTAGGATCTTGGCAACAATCTTTCAGCTATATTTATATTTTTTCTTTTGACTTAATACTATCAATTCCGTTTGCAAACACATTTATGGTTTTATTGGTAATTATAATATTTAACGGATAAAGAGGATAGCTTGAAATAGAATGGGATTGGCCCGGATTTTATATTCGGGGGATCTTACATGATCCGAAATGACAATTTTATTTTTTTTATTTTAATTAAAAAAAAAATCAATACAGTGCGGCGCGGCTCTACTCGTATAGCGCGTAATTAGTTTTTGTTTTGGTTTGGTATTTTATTTTAATAAGTGCTTGTTATTCTTGTCTCTAAGATACTACTACTTGATATATTTGTAGTTTAATGTCCAAATTGTTCTAATATATTATTTACTTTTGCCCGGTTCAGCACAGAGCTGAAAATTTGTAACACGTAAAAGTTAGAAAGTAAATCAACTTAATAGCGGTTCTCAATCACAAACTAGGTTCTGAATTAGTTCCATAATATTTAAAAATTATTATTTAAAATACAGTTGGTTTTCTTTTTGCTTATTCATAAATAGTTTAAATATTTACAACAATTAGTAAAAATTTACGAAATTATATTATTAGCTTGCAGTAGAGACTGACTAACCAGTAAAAATAAATAAATAGGTTAATTAATGGTCCCCTTCTGTTCTGTTCCACTTCTGACGTGATGGTGTTACAGATAACTTTAAGTAAATAAATACTCTTTGGCTTCTAGTTTATTAATACATAAGGAATAACGTATAAAAAGGTAAATTAGTTACACATACATACATACATAATATCACGCTTCTTTCCCATAGCGTTAGTCAGAGAACACTTCCTTCCATTTGCTACAATTCTGACATACTTTTCTTGCTTCTTCAACTTTCATTCCGTTCCGCATACAGGCTCGTCGGTTAAAGGTACTTTTGACCTGGCCTTTGCTTAGATTTTCTTGTTAAAATTAAATTAAATTAGTTATATTGTTTATTAACTACGTATGTAGCTAATCCATTTTCAACTGGTTTCAAAAAAGGTGGAGTTCTCAGTAGTAGCAGACTGTATTTTTTTGCTTTTTATGTTTGTAATTTGATTTTGAAAATTTTTTTTTATTTGAAAGCTGGTGCTCCATGTGGTCCCATTTTAATTTTCTGACAGTGGAATCCATGAGAAAAACTATGTAAGTCTTAAATTTGCATTAAGTTTGTGCATTATATTCTATATTTTTAATTAATTAGATCTTTAGTTCATATGTATAATTTAAGATATCACGAATGAAGCCGAAAAACATATTAATTAAATGCGAACTATTGACCGACTACAATTTAGTTCACTCTTGAAATTAAATGGGAAAATAGGGAATGTACAAATTTAATTGAAATTACGTTTACGTATAGATATTTGTAAGCAATAGCTCATGCAGGTTAGGTTAGCATACCGTGTAACTTAAATTGGCGGATAAATCCTCTATCCGAAATCACAGATCGTAAAAAAATATGATTCCTAGAACAAAACCAATAAGAATTTCATAATTTACTGTTGGATAGGACGATCGGTGATGTTATATATGTAAAGGGAAGGGGCATTATGAAGGAAAGGAAATATAACTTGTTCTTTTTTGAATAAACACGTGAGTGTAAGCAATAGTTCAAGCAATTCCAGGTCACATACCACGTAATTCGAACTGGATAACGTCAGATAGATTGGACCTTATTTCAATATTAACGATATTTAAGTAATATGATTGTTAACTTTAAAATAATGAATGCGAAGATTACATGTTGATAATGATTTAATCATACATTGACTGTGGCATTAAATTGTGTTGACAATAAATAGTGGTGCAGGACAGGAGGTATTCTACTTATAACTTGAAATTTCACCTAAAATACATTTATGCCTCTACAGCACTATTATTTCATTCAGTAATTATATCATTCTATTTTTATCTTAAAGATTGTAAGGAAAAAAATCAAATATAAAAATTAAAACTTTATTGTGGTTTTATTTATAACAGACTTACATATATCTTATCTTTTTGCTATAGGAGTCTATAATTTATATAATTTCTATAATATCTATATATATATATCTATGTAATTTCTATATATATATTCTATCAGAAAATATTGTGCACATATGCTGTTCTTAAAAACAAAAAATAATTGCTATATATACTCACACTTTTTAAAATGCAATCACATCTAAAAACTAAGTGAAATCGATAACTTTTAACGTACAACGATATGTAAATCGGGCTATAAAACTTTTGACCTGTCAAGAGATCAAAGAGAATAGCAGTAAATCAAAGAGTCCCAAGGGTTAAGTTGATGGACCTCCGAGTCAAATATTTGTCTGGGTAGAGCTTCTCGCAGAACAATCCCGCCACAACGTGTTCAAAGCAGAGTACTTTCAAGTCTATTTTTATTGTGGGCTGCTACAGCTTTATAATTTAGATGTTTGTACAAGAATACGCGGCTATATGATTTAATAAATTACAAATAATCTTTTATATTAATTTTAGTAAGAAATTTCTTTCTATTAAAAATAAATTAAAAATTTAAAATACCCCTGATCTAAAATTCCCTTTAACTATCAGAAAAAGATTGCTGATCTTCATACCGCTGAGGACATTCTCGATTAAAACACCTATCAAACGAGATAATCAAAATCTATTCAACCGCTAACGTGCTATGATGCTACTGATTATTGTTCACATGATTAGTTTATATTAGATTAGTTCATAACTAAAAAGTTTTATATTAAATTAAATATATTTATATTTTCACTTAAAACGCTTTATAATTGTAATAACGACTCCGACGACATTTACTTAATAACTTGTCAAAGGATTATTGATAAAATATGGAACTCCTAGTTCTATTAAATACTAATAAACCTTCATAGTACTTTCTCATAGCTTAACTGAAATCACTTACGAAATTAATGTTTAGGTTATGAGTTATTATAGAGAATGACATTGAAAAATCTTAGAGAGATTTTATAAACTGTCTATTAGCTTGATAAATGTAAGTAAATTATCCGCCCTTAATCATCAGCACTAATTCACAACATATCAACTGTAAGCAACATTCTTCTTCTAAAAAATATCTGTAAGAAAATTCAAGGTAATTGTTCCTAAAGCCAAAACATTAATTATTATTACAAAATTGCTTTCTGACTGTCAAAAACATTTCACTTCATTAAACTTTTAATTTATGAATGCTTTAGATTTCTTCTTTAATTATTAATACAAAATTTTGGAAATACTGTGGTTATTATAAAATCAGTAGAGTTTTCGTCCAGTATAACGTAAACTTTATTACCTTATTTTTTAAGTAAGGCTGTCATATAAACACCTTCATTGTTATGAGTCTCACTATCTATTATCAAAGAACAGATATCCTTTTCGCAGTGACCCATAAACCTACCATATATTATATGTGCAATATAAGTGTTTATTGGTTTATAACACTTTCTCGTCATTTTATGAAATTTTGCATTCACTTTGCAAGAGATACAGAAAAAGACATACGTATAGCTTTATGTTTTTGAGGGGTTGACAAAATAACTATGAAGGCTGTGAAACCGTGGGCGAAAGCAAGTTTCAAATAAATATACCTATAAAATACATGTTTGCATTAGTTTGACGGTCTAAAAAATTCAAATCTGTAAGTACTACTACTGCTAAATAACGGAAACGAAGAACACGTAAACTTACTTGGACAGCTATTTGCGGATCACAAAAATATTTGTCCTGTGTATTATATATGTATTATATTGAACCCATGACGCCAAGTCGAGAAAAGTTAGGACTAAACAAAGTAAAAAATCAAAACCTACTTTTTTTACTAAAACTATCCCTAGTTTACATTTATTTTCACTTCTAAACGGTATAATTTATAAGAGGAATTGTAACGTATAATATTGCTCTATTTCTCGAGCCACTACTCAGCTATTTTTCACAACTAGCGTCATTTGTTTCAATTCCTTCGGTAGCTGTGTATATTGGCCATTCCATTTTTTATATTTTCTGGAATACTTAACATTATAGTATGATTAATATAGGACGGTTATGTAATCTGACCAATGTCTACGCTGACAAATGTTTTATTATTTTAGTTAATGTAAAAGAGCAGCTTTCTTCCTAAACGTGTTTTTTGAATGAACAAGCTTTAGTCGTTCATTCAACGTTATTTTGTAACAAGAGTATTCGTATATACGAGTATGCCGTCGAAAACTGCGCTGCGCTCTGATAAAATTAAGTTTTAGGTTGTTTAATCTTTTGAATCATTGTCAGTTGACGGACTTTTAGTTGCTGACTTGTTTTGGTCTATCGTTGGTACTGAGCAACATGATTTCGGAATAGGGAATCCTATTGCATGATTTTAAGCTTGGTTGGCTTGTCTCGGGGCCGATTGTAAGGGTAAATCTTAGTATACTTATTGTAACCTGTCACACAACATAGATGGGAATTTATTACGAGATGTAGCGAAATTGAGGAAATCAGAGAGCGTACCTGAGAAAAAACTACTTTTAATAGAGGAGACATTGTTTAGATACTTTAAGGAGACCGCATGTCAGATGAGTGACGGTCGATCTTGCGTCCTACCTATAATTTGCAAGGAAAAAGATATCCTTGACTCGGCTACGACTACGACTCGGCCGATTGATGATTCGTTGGTTTTATTCGGGTCTAAAGGCCGTCGTCCGTTGGAAATGCTTAGAGACATGTATAGTCTGCATCCAGTATCGGAGATGGAAGGACGTCTGAAGAAGCTGGCCACTCGTGCTAGCGAAACGTTAGGAAGTATTTCCAACGGACGACGGCCTTTAGACCCGAATAAAACCAACGAGTCATCAATCGGCCGTGAAAGCCTCAACCAAAAGATATCTTTGTTCAATGTTTTAAATTGGCTAAGAAAAGGTTTCTTGGCTTGAAATCTCGTTTCAAAGGGCAACCAACATCGAATGCACTATATTCTGACTTCATACACAAGTATAGTTAACTACACCTAGACCTTAGTAGCTACCTTTTTAATTAAAATGCTTAAGAATGAGTTCTTTTATAAATATATCCAATTACCAATAAACAATAAGCATGTAGAATCTAATTTGCTTGTATCTTCTTCTAATAGATTCCTTTACAAATAGAATCATAAGGAGTCTTACGAGCTAAAGGAAGTATTTGCACTTCAAGCTACTCGTACGATAAGAGATATGTTTCATATCTTGTTACATGAGAAACAGTGTCTTACTTTGATGCGGGCGGGCCTACAATATAAACTCGCTTTTGTTAGAAGTAGTTATTGCCTCATCGGTGGTAGAAAATTTGTTCATAGCGTTATTCTAAGCTTTTTTTGCTTTCCGACGTTGTTGTAGGAAACATATAGACTAATTTCCTTTTATTTACTTGTTAGTTTATATATGGCAAGTTCGTTTTCTTTTATTGTAGGTACAAGCACTGTTACTTAAAAGTTGCTAGTGTGTTTGCTAAAGATGCCTTCATACTAGCCCTAAAACGTTTTATTGCTCGCTATTTTTCAACTATTTACTGCAAAAATAATTGTGGCTGCTGCAAGGTACATAAATGATTTTTAAAGCTCCGTAGTGATCCGTTGGTTGTGTACGCTCTCCACGAGGAATTGTTTTACAAAACAAAATAATTTATATTTATGAGTTAGTAGTCTCAACCTTATTTTAAACTGCTAAGTTTGAACTTTCTTTGTAATTGAACTTAAATGAAACAAAATTTAATTTGATAAATTGAGACACATATTTAAACTTATACTAGTATGTCAGCTGTCCTATATTAGAAGTCAACACGATACAAGGTGTTATGTTGTGATTTAAGTCGGTTCAAGTTGGACACACCATCTCACCTTTATCTCGGGTAAAGTGGTGCTTTCAAAACAAATAAAAAATTTAATTGACTAAATTCAAAGATAATAGTTTAAAAAAGAGTAAAGGCATATGACATGCAGACAACCGCGCAGTTTGAGTTACAGGTATGAGACCAGGACGTCCACTAGCTATTGCTTACACTTTCTACTCCATGCACATCAGGAATTCACTTTTTTCTATTGTCCTCTCTTCTTCCTACTTTTCTAAACATACGTACATATATACATATGTACATATGCACATAATATCTGTCTGACACAACGTCCACATATTGCAAATTTGCCAAGCAATGTAGCAAATACCTAACAACAAGAATAATCAATAATCACGTTTTTCAGCATGTTATCTAGACATAGTATAATTTATATTATGTCTAATATTTATTTATTTTAAGTAATTTAAATTTCTCAAAAAGGGATGATCGAATGGAGAGCCTAAATTACCAAAGAAAAGGTGTGATAAGTAGTGCATTTTATTGTATATTGTATATTTTCGGTAGAGCCATGCTTAGGCACGAATGGGCCTTCTCGACCGGTGCGATACCACGGCCTCAAAGCAAACCAGTTGTGAAGTAACGTTTACGTTGCATTTCCCCGAAATGAGTGAGGTCTCCGGAGGCCTAACTCCAATTACGACTCTTGAGTTGCAGGTGTCCATGAATGGCGGTCGTCAGTTACCATCAGGTGACCCGTGTGTTCGTCTGTCCCCCTATAGTACAAAAAAAATGATGGATGGATACATAGATAATTCAACTTAATAAATAAAATAAACAAGTTTACTTAATTATTTATAAAAAAATCACCTAACTTTAACGATCAGCTCATGTCTATCTTTATAGACCAAAGACATATGCAGATTTTACTGGTATTAAAGGCTTAAAAAATATTTTAAACATAAACAAATGAAACACATTGTTTAACGTAAGAATGTAGTTGAAATAGGAATCTACACAAAAACTGCTGAAATTAATTTCAGAAGAGAAACATTTACTTTGATTTGTCTTTGTTAAGGAGGTAGAAATTAAAAAAATAGGAATAATAAGAGCAGCATAGGTTTAAAGAGTCTTTGGTACTAGTTGTTTTAAGAAATATTACCATTAAAAAAAAAATGGAGGGAAATAGAATGGTGACAATGAAACATTAGATATAATAACAAAATATACTCGAAACACAAGCAAGCTGGTAGAGAAGTATTCTTAGGAAACGCTTGCTTAAGCGCTAGCAAAAAAAAATGGGACAGCATGAACGTTTAGAAAAATAAGACTACTTAATTTATGAAAAATGAAAAATGTAGAATTAGTATCTCAAAAACGATCAATGTTACTATGGACTTCAAAAAAATAAAATAAAGAAGAGCCAAGAGATCACGTTTCGTTTCGTTTGCTAAAAATAATTTGATACTGACTTCATTAACATTATTCAATTACTCGACTGTCCTTGTTTTGGAAATGAGTATAAATTTTATCCGTATTCTATTCGATGATTGGAAAAATGTTGTTTAGAGCTGAGAAAATATTCACTGACTTGGTTTTTAACTTAAATTCCTTGTACCTAGGTACATGTATGTAATAAATATAAATTATTTTGAATTGACATGCCATCTCAAGCAAAAACTAATGAGCATATATTAATATAAAGAAAAAATGCAATCATTTAGCAGTGCTTTTTATATACCTGAACATAAATATCTGAACAGTATGAACTCAAGCCAGCAAATCACGCAAAAATCTACCATCACTTATTAGGTAAAGTAGAAATTAGTAAATGTAGAATTAATTTATATAAATAAATAAATAAATGTAGAATTAATTTCCAACTAACGTATTGCTGTGCTAATATTTAGGGTACTGAAAGCAATAAAGAACACCTAACCGACAGTTTTAGTTCTCGAAGCGTGGTTTATCGTATTTTAGTAAATAGGTCTTTGTATTGAAAACCATATTTATCTTTACTTTGCAATTGAAAGGTCAAATCACATAAGTGTATATGTTTATATCTTATAAAATAAAATAATTGTGTTCAAGGTAAATTTACTTCAGTCTACAGTCCCCCAGAAAATAACTTCATAATAAAATTACAATGTTCTTTTTGGTAGATAATTTTCTGAACGAAATTTCATTCCCTGCGTACCAAATAAGATGGAAATGTTAATTGGAACGCGGGTTTCTGATGCAGTCGATTTGCTTTAATGTACTCACTTTAATTTGGTTTTGACTCAAATATTTTGTGATATCGCGTTTTATCGTTTGAATAAATGTTGAAACCAGCGTTAATATTCTAGCTGTCAGTAAATTTGTTTGCGGTTCTTTCCTTAACTCTGTATTTTCATAAATATTTTTAACTATCCGCCAGGTCTGAAGAAATAAACAAGTTGATATATACTCAAATGTCTCGAGCTTTATTTTTTACTCACGTTTTAAATTAGTACAAAGTTGTAGTCTACTATTTTCAATACTTTGTTTTGTTACCTTGATTTCTTTCCTTTATTTTTTTTATCTATTAATGACCTAACTCGATAACATATTAATGACCTTTTCATGTTATTAAGATTTATTTTATTATTATTGTTATCTTTGTTGATTTAGAACCAGATGCTATGGTGCACATTGGGTGATGCTTATTACAATCACTGGACTACAGTAGTAGGCTAATGGATTGATTGATTGACATATATAATACTTGAAAATTAAAGAATAATGTGTAATCAAATCCCCTCATATAATAAGAGTCGAAAATTTAAAAACGGGAATCGAAACTGCAATTCTGATATCATAGTGCTTTGCTTTAGAAAAGAATACACTTTATTGCACACCAAAACAATTTAACACATAGAAACAAAAAAAAAAACATTAATTAGTAGTACAATTGGCGATCTTATCGCAATCTGCGATCTCTTACAGACAACCGTTGATCATTCTTAAAGTAACATATGTAACATTATAGAAATATTAACATTCCCATCACTTGGTTTTCTTTTACTTTATTTATTTGGCTCACATTATTACCCCTCGTATCATTGACCACACTGACAATAATATGTATTAACTACAATTATAATTTATTACGGCACATAATGAATTATATATTTGACGAAAGTTACCCAATTATAGTTAATATGAAAAAGAATCATAATAGCAATTAACAGCAATTTTTTTACAAAAGTTCAATTTCAATTAAATTAAAAAATAGCGTAAGCCTTGCTGTGTAGATTATCTAAGTATAACTTAAGAAATAAATGCTATCTGGAATACAATTTAATTTTGCAAACGTCTGGCTTTAAAATGCACTGAACTAAAATAAGAATTAAAATAGCGAACTGGAATAAGAACTTAATTTACGGCCGTATAAATTCTAGATAATTAAACTCGCATGAATGATGGGTAAAACTATCCCTCACTAAAAAAACTTTTTGATATCGTTTTACAAACGAACACGTACATATGTATATAGACGTTTTGATGCAAAATAAGAAGGAGCGTGTTTGATAGTATTTAGGTAATTATTTAGTAAATAGGTATTTTTATACGCCCTTCTTGTTTTGTTGGATACTTTTATCGCAAGTTAGTAATATAGACAATAAAAGGTTTTTTATTTTTTTTATATTATAGGGGGACAGACGAACCGACGGGTCACCTGATGGTAAGTGACAACCGGCGTCCATAGACACCTGCAACTCGAGAGTCATAAGTGCGCTGCCCGCCTTTGAGGGTGACGAGGCATGAGGGGAAGGGGAACAAGAACGAGGAAAAAAGAGAGGGGGAGTTGGGCCCCCGGAAACCTCACTAACAACTGATTGTTTTAGCTTAAATAAATCAATGGTTTCCATAAGATATTAATCATAGTAAAGACTATTTCTCTACATTTATATCTATTTTGAAAATAAGCATATTGTGCTACATAAACAACTCAAGAATTAAGACTTCTTTTAAGCTATGTTAAAATAAAAACATTAGTAGCGTTTGTTAAAGAAAATCATACAATACAATATACCTACATAAAGCTAAAAGAGACTAAGCTGTCCTTAAAACACAACAAGCCCACAGATTATAACGTTACGCCACTTATGTAAATATTATTAAAGAGACAAGGGTTGTGGGTGTATTTTATGTTTTGAAACTGGAGTGGTGGATTCATTAATGCTTCCCAACCAAGTTCTCTACTTTTTGCTGAGTGGCCCAAAATGTGTGTTGTGTATCATGATGAAAAACCACTCATTTCTTGTTAATCAATTCCTCATCAATTCATCAATTGATCATTGTGAACGCTCATAATGAACGATGCCCTTCCAATCCCAACATACACAGAGCATTACCTTATTGCGTGTTAATCCGGGTTTTGGAGTTTGTGGAGCTTCACTACAATTTGACCATGGTCTTTTTCGCATATCTTATCGTCAACAGTGATCAATCTTTTCAAAAAGGATTCGGTTTTATTACGATTCAATAGAGAATCGTAAACGAGTACACGACCCATTAGGTTTCTTTCAGTGTACTCGTGCGGCTAAACCAAAAGCTGAACACGCTTGAAGTGAGTGCATTTTTAATTTTATTTAATAAACTTAAGAATGTCAATAATTTCTTCTTTAGATTCGCTCTTTTTAGTGGACAGAGAAACAACTAAAAACTGGCGGAAAAGTGTTTCCTACTTTTCCTTAATGTCTTACATTTATTGATATTAAAACTAATATTTATACAACGTTTCCTTGCTTTGAAATATATAATAAAAATGAAACACTTTCTACAATATCTCACCTTTGTGAAAATAATTTCCTTTTAAAAGTAGGTAAACTTAGACTAAGTATATAAACATCCTTATTTTCAGTAACATAATTATATTTCACTGTGAGCCTATTTATAAGAGAAAAAATGCCCAGGTTAGTTTTGAATCGCTTAGGTGTAAACAAAGAGTATCTATCTATACAGCTGTGGAAGTTTATGGGTGATTGTAATGTTTTTTAGCAGACAAGGGCAATTTACATTACCATTGACTAATTTGTGTAAAAATTATATATTTTAAACTTTACGATTTTTGAGTGACTTGTAACTAATTACTAATAAGCTTTCTTGACAAGTTCTAGAAACGACACTATATTTCATATAAGTTTCTTGAAAACTAGTACAAAAGACTGAAGACGCAGAAGATTTTCTCTATTAATAGAAATTTATCTATTATTGCAAAACGAAAACAATTAAAATTGTAATATTCTGGAAATTCATGTGAAATATATCAATATGATGAATGCTGAAACATGAATAGTGGTTCACCTGCAACATTTATTTGGTAAAAATATCATATAGTAAGCTTCATACTGGGGCATGGTAACAAATCTATTAATTATTTAATTAATTAATTTATCACCAGTAGGTGAATTTTTTGAAGTATGTTTGTAAATAGCCCCTGTTTTAGTGTTAGAAATATAGTTAATAAACAGTATATGCCAATTCTGCTAATAACTATTAGTTAAGCTTTCTAATTATCAAATAAGTAGTACCAGTTTTATACTTGCACCATTACTAATATGTAAAGAAGATGACACCATAAGCTTAAACCAAGAAGATAGTAAGAGTTTGCCAGCCAGTTCGCATTTCAGGTATGCAACCTTGATATCCTTGACCCATGTGACAGCATTATGGTTACCTATTATGTTAGTGGGACTCAATTCCAATAACATATAGGCTACGAGGAAGCTGACTATATTAGTTAAGTCACAACTGTAGACGGCACATGAATTATTATAAACCTAACTTTTAGGAATATATTGCCAAATCTAAGACAATATACCAAAGGGTATGGAATATCGAGTTTATTTACAATTTAAATAAACCAGTAAAATCTAATAAGTATTAGAGTAGTAAATCTAATAAGTATATTGGATTATATAGCAATGTTACGGTGCGGATGAATTACTGCGGTAAGATGGAGCGAGCTCTTAATGTGTAACCAACTCTTACTAGATACATTAAAACATGCTACATATTATCAAGTTCAATCGATGCACCAAAATTTGACTAGCATGGTGGTCTAATCCTTAATGATCCTGACTGCTAAGCCGGAGATCGTGGGTACAATTCCCACCATCGATAAATGATTGTGTGATGATGATGATGTTAATATTTATTAGCAATATGTCTACCGTAGCGAAAGCTCTGCTTAGTTTGGAAATAGACGCAGCGTGTGAGGTGTATGAAGTTAATAATAAAATACAGGCAGTTTTTGGGGACTGCCGATAGAAGTGAAAATTAAGTAGTAGTATACATATAGCTCATGGGAAGCGTACGGTGACGATGACGCGAGTTCATCGCAAAAAGTACACATATATACGCAATATAGAAATTTTTACTTCAAAACGACAAAGACTTTCACTTTAAAATAAACATTGTTTTTACCAAAATTTCGGTTACAAGGCCAATGCTTTCCTCTTAATTTTTTCGTCATCTGCCATCAGCCTGTTTGAGTTGTTGATCAGTTGCAATACGAACCTGATCTATTTTAGTTATTGATTACAGTCCCCTATACATTAGTAAAAGCAATATGCCTTTCCTTCATCTATTCATACATACATTTCCTTTCCAAATCTTTTTAGCAGTTTCGTAAGGCAATCAAGCTATAATACACAATGACAATCAAGCTAAAAAGTCGCAGCTTTAAAATAATGAATCTGTTTTATCTGCGAAAATCGTTAATATAGTTAAGGTTTTATTGCGTACATTCATCAGAAGTGTGTGAAATAGAAATTGTTAATAAATTAGCCAGGAGAGGTAATCGATCGTTTTTTATGTTTTCGACATAATATTTATTCAATATGACTAGTGTTTGACAATTGAGATTTTACATGTTCCATTAAAATCAAAATGTTTGGTGAAGGTGTTTTTGATTGATTAAAATACATGACGTTTTAATATTATTAGCCTTTGAAACTTCTAAATTCAAACCTTTAATATTATTCTCATATTTGACCTTTTGTATTGTTAAAAAGTGTGTATGTGTGTGTATGTAACTGAGGGTTGGCAAAATATGGGAGCTTGATTCGCCTCCACCTTCTCTTTGGGGATATGATTGTATGTAACGTTGACAATATAAAATGTAACGACAGAGATCAATTTTCATCATCACATGCTTGCATTATAATGCCTCTAACAAACCCATTCATACCACTGTTGGGGTTTAAAAGTCCTTAGGTTTCAAATGAGTTCTTCGAAGCACCATTGCTGTTACTATTCATAAGTAGTATGTGGTATACACAATTACAAACAAAAGCTTCATAAACTTTTAGTTTCTTTTGTTTTTCTTTTGTTCTTTTGTTCTTCTGTTTCAAAGCTGTTTGACACTCCATGAATGTTCATGCACAGCAGCGTTAATCAACAGCGACTAAGTAAAAGTAATATAATTAATAGGATATCCATACTTCTACTATACCTACTCTCAATGCCACCTACTCAGACAAAATATTAAGGTAAACTATACAAGTACATTAATGTACTTACTAAGTATGTAGGTACATATACTTTTCCACTTCCATCTGATTATGTTTAATATCACAAAGTTCTTCGTCACATATTTTTGTTCTCTCACTTTCTTGAACACTAACACGTAAATCAATCATAATTATTTTTATGAAGGCATAAGAATACTGGAGCACGTACGAACATATGACACAAAAAAAAAACTGTCTTGATTACTTTACACTAGAAATAATTGAACGACAAAATTATTTTATGAAAATAAAATAATTTTACGGAAATTTAAATAGAATTTTGTCATTCACTTATCCTATATTCAATTAATTTTGCAAAATAACCATTCCGTCTTACTTCAAAAGAGATAAAGGTTTTATATATGAAGCATGAGATCGTGACCCTTATGGCATGTTCAAAACAAAATAAAAGAGTTTTTCTTTCTCTCTCTTATCAGTATAGATCAAACACTAGGCTAGTTAAAAGGCAAAAGTAAGGTACGTTAAAAGCGACTGCGTTTAGAGTTTCTGATTTAAAACTGTAAGTTAACTAGCATATCTGCTATAAATCGTTATCGTTGTATCCAATGATATTTATCTTCGAAAAATTGTCTCAAGTTTAGCCTTTTGCCTTAAAAACATAGTATGTATAGCAATGGTTAGTTGTTCAAGTTTATCAGAAGCTAAGACAAACCATGAGTAAGTATTTGGACTTATTGTCTCTTGTTTTATTGTCTTCCAAACTTGAGAAAAATAAATTAGATATAAAGTAATTTCGATCGACTTAATCCAATTGTCAAACTGCAAATTTTCCTGAAAAATACACAATTGATATAAAAGAGCCATTAACAGTCTTAAATGACGATCATTATTTTTTTCATTCAAGACGGGTGTTGGTCTAAGGGTTAGTGACTATGACTACTGAACTGGAGGTCGTGATTTTGATTCCTAGTGGGAAATTGGTGTTATCAAGAGTTTGGGTGTTCTTTGTGTCCGTTGATTGAACGTTTGTATAGCGCGACACAGGGGTTAATCCTAATGAGTGTCGTCTTAAAAAAATAGAAATTATTAGAACAATAACAAACACGTTGTTGATCTTCAGCTTTTTATATTCGTCTTTTATTGTATCATTTATTCTTTTCTCTGGCACGACTTTACAAATGTGAAGAAAAATAGACATGTAATGTCATACATATATAATGTTTGTGACATTCCTGTGGTATCATCATTTTATTTGAAAAATCGTATACACTATTGTTTTAAATCAACACGTTAATACTGTAAGATGCTAAATCAGCCACTTTAGAGTGCTAAATTCATCAGGTAATGTGAATTCGTTAGATTTGCATAGTTTACTTGTGTAATTTAGAACTAATCATTGCTTTACCTTGTTAGTTTACAGTCGACGAGCTGACAAAGTTTAATATAAGTTTAAATTAACAGTGTGTAGGAAGCGACCGTTTTACACAAAGTGTATTTAATTAACTGGTAGAGCTATTATATTCAAACGCTTCTTAGTCAACGCTTGACTCTGAAGCCCATGGTGGTCTGCAGTTAGGTTAATAAAAATGTAAGGAAAAATATATATGTCAGTAGGTATGTTTGAGTATGTCCATATTATTAGTAAAAATAATGTTAAATTAAGTTCTGTAAGCTAACTGCTGTCATTGAAACTACATTAAAAATGAAGTCGTGGTCCTTAAATAACAAGAAGATTGAATAAACAACTCAATCAACAAACATCAATAAACAATAAACAACTAAACATAGACCACAATTTATCTTACTTCTATTTAACTAATACTTTGAATACCAGTGTTTTTAACAAACGTTCTATATTTTTATACAAATTACTCTTGCCTTGTGTTACTCTTGCGTTGTCCTGGGAAAAAAGGTTTTGTAAAAGTCACTAGGGAAATTGGAAGAAGAAAATAGGCTTTACTCAAAACGCTTCGTGGGTATTCTAAGTTTAAATCACTGAGGCGTTGTTTTCAAACTTTTAAAATATTTTTTATAGTCAACTAAAACATAACACTTATAATCTTTGTTTCTTTTCCAATATTCAATAAGGTTGATTTTGAGCAAATAATATTGTACGCAAGCCTTAATCTTGAAGCAATAAACAGTCATTCAGGGTAATGGAAGATGTACAAAATAAAACGAAATAACCGCTCAATTTGAAGTCCTACCATTAATTTAATGGACTATAACTGCAAAGTACGTGTAATAGGATCAATTCACGCTTTTGTTAATGTTTGTATTCTGTAATATACAAATTGTTTCGATATAAAAACTAATTAAAGTTTAGTTAGGTTTTTGTGCTCAACATACATATGTATATACAATAATTTCTGGTACTTATAAGTTGACATAGCGTATAGCTTCAGGTTATATAAACCTACAAACTACTAAGTTTTTTTAAATAGAAATATATACTTCCAGAGTTAAAAAAATACTTAGGTATAGTATGAAGTGCGACTTCGTTTATCATCTACTCATTACTATGAATATGTAATAAATACATTATTAAATAAATAAATAAATATATTAATAACTTGCAAGTTGTTCATTTTCAAACGGTGTGATAGGATTGTATTTTTGGAAAGTATTATTTTTTTGTCCTGCCTCAGTCATGTAATCGACAAAATTAATATACAGTAAATCTGTTCAGCGAAATGATTGAGGTGCCAAATACCAGATACTGTAAGGTGTGCTATGTTGTAGTCGAAGAAACGCAGGCAACGTGAAGAGAGGTAGCGGTTTTGTGTATATTAGAAGAGACGTCGTAATTTAAACACTAGCAGTTCCTACAAGTTTCATCTGCTTTAATTGTGCTACATAGGAGCTTGACTTAGGAGCATAGACTCCTAAGTCTCGCAACACGATGTTTGTAGGTAATATTTATTTAAAATAAATATTTTATTTAATGCAAAAAAAAAATATGACTGACAGTTCCAGATAACGGGAATTTATTAATTTATACTATCTCTTTATTGTACACAATAAAGGTAATAAAAGAAAATAGAGACATGATTGTATATATTACGGTATAACAATTGGCGGTCTTATCACTCACGTTGTTTTTTTTTTTTTTTTTTTTATTCGTAAGCCTACCATAATGACTCCACTTTGCCTGATGGTAAGCAATAAATGGAGTCCAAGAGTGGTGGTCACCATCCTCATTGCATGTCTAGTCAATGCAGCATGGTGACCCACACTATGGCGGCCTGGTGAGATGCCTTTTCACGCCCCGCTTAAAAGACCCGGGATCAAATTGGGAAGGAAACACGTGCGCTGGTAGGGAATTCCAGGCTTTCACTGATCGGCACAGGAAAGAAGAGCCAAACCGTTTCGTTCGGGATCGCATATCTTCGACTCGCAAACGGTGACTCCTCAGGCCAGCACGTGTAGTCCTGTAGAGGAAGGGAGAAGGTGGGACCAATTGGAAGAGCTCGTCAGAACACTCCCCGTGATGTAGGCGATAGAGAACTGCCATAGAGGCGACATCTCTTCGCAACTGCAGGGGCTCAAGAGACTGGGTGACCTCAGGACAGTCTATAATACGGACTGCGCGTCGCTGCAACCGATCGAGAGCGTCAAGCAGATACTGCGCATAGCTATCCCAAAGATGAGAGCAGTACTCCACGCAGGAGCGTACCTGGGTCTTATATAAAAGACACAGATGCTCGGGCAAGAAGAACCGTCTCACCTTGTTCAATACACCGAGCTTCCGCGAGGCCGCCTTAGTGACGCTCTCGATGTAATCACGCGGATTGAGATCCCGACAGATGTCCATACCCAGTATACTAAGCCTATCCTGTAGTGGCAGTTGAGTGTTCTGAAGAGTAGGAAGGGGAAGGAATGATTTCTTACAGACAACCTTTATACGGATATTATTACATCAAATAAGGGGTAGTCTAACGTGTACTATTCTTACATGAATATATTTTCTCATTATGATATATAATACTAACATATAAATAAATAAATACATACATTTAGGCATTAAGCATTTAAACAAACAAACCAAAAAATCTTCAGATCTTTTATATTGGTATAAATATAGTATATCTAAGTTCTTAAATTAAAACTAAAACAAATAATTTGGATTTTTAAATGTTAATATGGACGAGGAATTATTACATTTATGTATAATATAAATTAATTATGTAAACCCTTGCAAACGACATGCGTGCATAAATAAGTGCAGATAGAGCAGCAGTGGTTATTAGATTATAGAGAAGTAGTGTGAGCTCAACTGGTCTAAGATGCGAAGCTTTACTACACCGTAGTCATTAAATACATAGATAAACGTGACTGCTACCGCAAATACATATACCGAACTTGAAGCAATTTTGAGAGTTTTAGAAAGTAATTGCGTCTATATGCATTTATTATGCAAAATTCTACATTTTTATGAATATAAAAGAAATGTCACCTAATAAAAACTTTAAGAATATCAGATTAAACTTGAATTAAACTCGATTTTTCTTTTTTTGCGATAGAGGGCAAACGAGCAGACGGGTCACCTGGTAAGTGACTACCGCCGCCCATGGACACCCGCAACTCAAGAGTCGCAAGTGCATTTTATTCTTACATTTGAATAAAATGAAAAAAAAATATTTTTCAATGAACCACTGTTTTTCTATACCTGGTTTAATCCATATAACCGTTTTCATAAATTGAAAAAAAGGGTTTTGTAGCTGGTTTAGATATCGCGTTCTGTTTTTATTACGTTGAACAAAATAATTGCAATATCTGTTCGCGACGGACACAACATTTTACTTTAAATATGGCCAACTGCGATCGTTACTAACACAAACCGGTTAACCACAACGTAAAATCACGCTTAAGGCAATTTACTACACTCGTCAAACGCTCGTACCAGATAGGTAATTAAATTCAAACTGTGTACATGACCAACTGCCCGCACAATACAAATTAAAATTACCCAGTATAAGATCAAAGTATTATAAAATAATGAAATTTGACGGCATAGTGTTATATCACTCACAAGCTTTTTAAGGTTACTTCACCCATAACCTAGACACTGGACTGCAATGTGCCCATATACATATATGATTATACACTGATATAATAATGTTGCTTAAGCAAAGGCGTAGGCGTAATACCATGGCTGGACAAAACTGGGAGAGCGAGGATGCCAGAGGACCGACCCTCTCCCCCGCCGCTCATCCCCCATCTCCTTTTTCCACATACAGTCAGGAGACCCGTCTATTCGTCTGTCCCCTTATATCATATAAAATTCAATAAATAATAGTAACCACAATGTTGTTTATATTTCAATCCGCACTCAAGGGTCCATTATAAAACTTATAATAAACGTCTCGCCTTTTTGACTCCCAATTCCATCCCTTGCCGGGTGGACCAATGGCATGGCGCTGCCAGTGTAGATTGTGATAATAATGTCTTTTAACTAATTCTATGAAACACTACAGTCTTGTGTATCTATTATATTTTATTTTATCTTTAAAAGAATTATTACTAGTTTTCGATGTGGCGATAATAACTATATGCATATGTATAATAATATGTGTGTACAGTAAAAAATATTGGACGAAAATGTGTCATTTTGATGTGACAGGTCTCTTACATTTTAAACTAATAATATACTTTTTAGCTTACTGTGCAATGAGGAGATAAGTATATACATACATATGTGTGCGTAAGTAACTTGATGGATTTCGACTTGTGAGGTGTTTTGGAATTGCCGCAATAGTCCGAGTTATATGGGGTACAATACTCTTAACTGCGAAATGCATTCAGGTTTTATATATTTTTTTTTTTTTTTTTTTTTTTATACTATAGGAGGACAGACGAACAGACGGGTCACCTGATGGTAAGTGACAACCGCCGTCCATGGACACCCGCTTCTCAGGAGTCGCAAGTGCGCTGCCCGCCTTTGAGGGGGATGAGGGATGGGGGATGCAGGGAGCGGAGAGAAGAGAGGGGGATGAGGAGAAAGGAGATGAGGGGAGAGGAAAGGGAAGAGGGGGGTTGGGCCTCCGGAAACCTCACTCATTTCGGGGAAATGCAACGCACGCGTTACTTCACAACCGGCTTTCTGTGAGGCCGTAGTATCGCACCGGTCGAGCCGGCCCATTCGTGCCTAAGCATGGCTCTACCACTGTAAAAATAATTATTATATTAATAGTTCTATTAGAGTACTAAATTTTCTAAATTACTCAATATGCATTACTAATGATTTAAAATTACTAAATTTAATTAATTAACAAGATCGCGTCAAATTTGCATCCCCCCGACCATACATACGTATCCAACAGGCTGGCGGCGTTGGCTCATATGCAGATTGATATGTTCGGTTTAAATATATATGTATATTATATAATAATATACATATATTGCATTACATGCATTTATCACAGTCTAGCGCCGCTTGTATTGTACTGACAAGAACGGAAACTTCAAATTTGCAAGATGAAGCGACGCCCCACCTAATCTAAAATCCTACTTTGTCCAAGGAGCATTTCAGCGTTAAATTTGTGCAGCGTTTAATATTTTATATATAATTGAATTAATTTTATTCGACTACAAGAAAGGCGAGCATACATACACTGATGCCTATATTCCCAGAAAGGGCAGATGGACTTTTCTTGAGTGGTAGAGCTATGCTTAGGCACGAATGGGCGGGCTCGACCGGTGCAATACCAGGGCTTCACAGAAAGGTTGTGAAGTAACGCTTGCGTTGCATTTCTCCAAAATTAGTGGGGTTTCCGGAGACCCAACTTCCCCTCTCCTTTTTCCTCACCTTTGTCCCCCCTCCCCTCATTCCTCATTAACCACAAGGCGGGCAGCGCACTTACGATAAGAGTTGCAAGTGCCATGGACGGCGATTGACACTTATCATCCGGTGACCAGTCTGTTCGTCTGTCCCTCTGTAGAATAAAAAAAGAGGCACAGAAAAGTCGAATCACATAGTCGCCTTTTACAACCCCCGTAGGAAGAGATGGGGTGACCCTATTCTACTCAACTATATTGCTAATTATGTGCATTGAGTACTGCTGTATCCGATAGGCAGAATCATTTGCTTAATACCTAGGATATTTCAATTCGGAACAACGAGTCTTGAGCTCCCGTGAGAGGAGAATTGCCCCCCTCCGTTGGTTCTCTCCATTGTAAATGGTTTATCTTATAATGGACCTGGAAAAATGCTTAAAGCTGCTTTTTACAATCACGTACAAATTGAAAGTATGAAGAAAATCTACCCGAATTAAGTTCATGCTCATTAAGTTAAAATGTATATTTTTGGATCTAACGTGGAATATTACTTAAAAAAAAAAGAACAAAACCCCTTGAGAGGAGATCTTGTTTAATTTAAACAACTTATTACAAGTTTATTTACACGAATTAATTACAATTCAACACGGCTAACGTTAATTAAAACACAAGGAACAAATCAATTTATTAATTATAAAGGACTTACAAGTCACACCGACGCAAACCGGCAGGGTTTCCGCTCTCAACCTAATCACAAGATTTAGTAGTCATGAACGTCCCTTGCGCTGCCTTTTATAGGTAGCGAGGACCTAACTACCCACACCAGAAATAAAAAAATATTTGACATCTAATATATATTTAATCACAAAAATGTCATTGAATGTGTATCTTATTTTTATAATGTTAGAAACATATGATACATTTAGAAAATAAGCAATAGTTCCTACGATAACAGCACAGTCTTAATACAATTCCCTATGTACATAGTTTCTTACTCTAAGTACCCACAACGTACAGCTGTACGACAAAGGTCACGTTTGACGGATATTGGATAGGGAAGGAACGCTTAGAAATTTGAATATTTTTTTTTTTTTTATATTAAAAGTTATGTTTCTTTGTTTCTAGTTTATGCTTTGCCGTAGTTTTCATCCTATAACATGATATTCACTTTGCATGAACAAAACCAGGGATACAGATAAGGATATAGTGTTTGAATGCCAAGCTCCAGGTGTGTGGCTGGTGTGCTTGACTGATGTTGACGTAATGAAAGATGTAGTCTTGAACTGTATATATATTTAAATATTTTCTCTAATATAGTGAACATGTATTATGCGCACGCGGCGAACTTTGCTGATCGAGTGGCGGCCCCGCCCGTACATGTCGGGTGCGGCCGGTGTCGAAGGTCGCGGGACCGGTTTTTCTACGGCGCGCTTTTCCGATAAGACGCAGGAACACATAGTATAACTTTCATTCAGAATAAATGACTTGTGTTGTTTGATAAAAGCTAGTTATTATTAAAAGCGATCGTTTACAATTATATATTTACTAAGCAGCATGTAATAGCTATAACCCCAGTTGCTATAGCCAGTAAGTATTAAATAAATATTAAAAGATAACCCCCGCTTACAACGTAATGTCTGCTAAAAGAGAAAGAAAGATAATTTATTAAACTTTACCAAGTGTATTTTAAAACTCCGCGTATAATACAACTTTGCAAATAATGAGAGTATATCAACACTCCGCTTATATTCAGGGGTGCTTAATTTTAAGATGAGAAATGTCTTCTAAAACATTTTCATCTTTACTAGAAACTTTCGCAAACCTCAAATTAACTTTTATAAACGGTTTGTAATGTAACTAAGTTGTTTTGTTTGGTATCTTGACGAAAACTTTTATAATTAGGAATGAATATTTTACTAAGTTATCTAATTTTTACCTTCCTTAAGATGTTACAGCTCAAAAGGAAAAAAACCCTCATAATTTGATTTTGTCCATTCGTCTGTAGGTCAAGTCAAAGTAATTTAACTTTAAATACAAATTGAATTTGTTTATTTTACAAAACTCTTGCGTAGCAGCTGCGGCAAACACTGCTACACTTGTCTGAGTATTATGCTTCTTCTCTAGGTCTTGAAAATATGTTACATTATTGTCTTTCTTATCATGATGCATTTTATTCAAATGATCTTGCAGTCTTGAAGGCGTCATTGCTTAATTCGAAAATATTTTTAGACATAGAAGGCACAAAGTCGAAAATTGGTTTTTGGGATTTTCAATGAATTCGCATTTAATACATTCCGCACAGTATTGCCGTCTCTTCTTTTTTACTTCCGAAATTGTTTTGTTTATAAAAATACATAAGTGTTGATCTTAAGTACTTATCTATTACGCCCGAAACCGCAAATGAAAATAAAATAAATAATTTGTTAATGTTTGTATTCTGTAATATACAAATAGATTTATTGTTTCGATATGAACACTAATTAAAGTTTAGTTAGGTTTTTGTGCTCAACATATGTATGTATATACAATCATTTCTGGTACTTATAAGTTGACATAGCGTTTAGCTTCAGGTTATATACCTACAAATTACTAAGTTTTTTAAATAGATATATATACTTCCAGAGTTAAAAAAATACTTAGGTATAGTATGAAGTGCGACTTCCTTTATCATCTACTCATTACTATGAATATGTAATAAATAAATAAATATATTAATAACGTGCAAGTTGTTCATTTTCAAACGGTGTGATTGGATTGTGTTTTTGGAAAGTATTATTTTTTTGTCTGCCTCTGTCATGTAATCGACAAAATTAATATACAGTAAATCTGTTCAGCGAAATGATTGAGGTGTCAAATAAGAGATAATGCAAGGTGTGCTATGTTGTAGTCAAAGAAACGCAGGCAACGTGAAGAGAGGTAGCGGTTTTGTGTATATTAGAAGAGACGTCGTAAATTAAACACTAGCAGTTCTTACAAGTTTCATCTGCTTTAATTGTGCTACTTAGGAGCTTGACTTAGGAGCATAGGCTCCAGTCTCGCAGCACGATGTTTGTAGGTAATATTTATTTAAAATAAATATTTTATTTAATGCAAAAAAAAACAAATCTGACTGACAGTTCCAGATAACGGGCATTAATTAATTTTATTTTATCTCTCTATTGTACACCATAAAGGTAATAAAAGAAAATAGAGACATGATTGTATATATTACGGTATAACAATTGGCGGTCTTATCACTCACGTTGATTTCTTACAAACAACCTTTATACGGATATTATTACATCAAATTAGGGGTAGTCTAACTTCTACTATTCTTACATGAATATGTGTTCTCATTATGATATATAATACTAACATATAAATAAATGAGTACATACATTTAGGCATTAAGCATTTAAACAAACAAACCAAAAATTCTTCAGATCTTTTATATTGGTATAAATATAGTATATCTAAGTTCTTAAATTAAAACAAATAATTTGGATTTCTAAATGTTAATAGAACGAAATTACTACATTTATGTATATAATATAAATTAATTATATAAACCCTTGCAAACGACATGCGTGCATAAATAAGTGCAGATAGAGCAGCAGTGGTTATTAGATTATAGAGAAGTAGTGCGAGCTCAAATGGTCTAAGATGCGATGCAGTATTAGTACTACCCCGTAGTCATTAATTACATAGATAAACGTGACTGCTACCGCAAATACATATAATTGCTTCAAGTTCGGCATGAGAGTTTTAGAAAGAAATTGCATCTATATGCATTTATTATGCAAAAATCTACATTTTTATGAATATAAAAAAAATGCCACCTAATAATAAATTTAAGAATATCAGATTAAACTTGAATAAAATTCGATTACAACATTCAAATAAAATGAAAAAAAAAATATTCTTTTCAATGACCCACTGTTTTTCTATACCTAGTTTAATCCATATAACTGTTTTCATGAATTGACAAACTGGTTTTGTAGCTGTATTAGATATCGCGTTCTGTTTTTATTACGTTGAACAAAATAATTGCAATATCTGTTCGCGACGGACACAACATTTTACTTTAAATATGGCCAACTACGATCGTTACTAACACAAACCGGTTAACCACAACGTAAAATCACGCTTAAGGCAATTTACTACACTCGTCAAACGCTCGTACCAGATAGGTAATTAAATTCAAACTGTGTACATGACCAACTGCCCGCACAATACAAATTAAAATTACCCAGTATAAGATCAAAGTATTATAAAATAATGAAATTTGACGGCATAGTGTTATATCACTCACAAGCTTTTTAAGGTTACTTCACCCATAACCTAGACACTGGACTGCAATGTGCCCATATACATATATGATTATACACTGATATAATAATGTTGCTTAAGCAAAGGCGTAGGCGTAATACCATGGCTGGACAAAACTGGGAGAGCGAGGATGCCAGAGGACCGACCCTCTCCCCCGCCGCTCATCCCCCATCTCCTTTTTCCACATACAGTCAGGAGACCCGTCTATTCGTCTGTCCCCTTATATCATATAAAATTCAATAAATAATAGTAACCACAATGTTGTTTATATTTCAATCCGCACTCAAGGGTCCATTATAAAACTTATAATAAACGTCTCGCCTTTTTGACTCCCAATTCCATCCCTTGCCGGGTGGACCAATGGCATGGCGCTGGACAAAACTGGGAGAGCGAGGATGCCAGAGGACCGACCCTCTCCCCCGCCACTCATCCCCCATCTCCTTTTTCCACATACAGTCAGGAGACCCGTCTATTCGTCTGTCCCCCTATATCATAAAAAAATATTATTTTTATAAGACAACCATAATTATACGTATAAAATTCATTAAATAATAGTAACCACAATGTTGTTTATATTTCAATCCGCACTCAAGGGTCCATTATAAAACTTATAATATACGTCTCGCCGTTTTGACTCCCCATTCCATCCCTTGCCGGGTGGACCAATGGCATGGCGCTGCCAGTGTAGATTGTGATAATAATGTCTTTTAACTAATTCTATGAAACACTACACAGTCTTGTGTATCTATTATATTTTATTTTATCTTTAAAAGAATTATTACTAGTTTTCGATGTGGCGATAATAACTATATGCATATGTATAATAATATGTGTGTTAATAACGAAATTTTCATTATCGTCATGAAGGTACAGTAAAAAATATTGGACGAAAATGTGTCATTTTGATGTGACAGGTCTCTTACATTTTAAACTAATAATATACTTTTTAGCTTACTGTGCAATGAGGCGGGTTATGTTTTTCAAGTGTATGTAAGTATAAGTATATATGTGTGCGTAAGTAACTTGATGGCATAGGCCTCCCCTAGGCTTTTCCATCTATCTCTATTTGTGGCTTCTCTTTGCCATGTTGTTCCAGCTACCTTCCTAATATCATCCTCCCATCTTGTTTTTTGCCTTCCTTTCTTTCTTTTCCCATCCCGAGGATACCATTCAGTAACATCTTTTGTCCATTTTCCCTTATTGTTTCTTATCATATGGCCTACCCAGTTCCATTTAAGCTTTTTCACTGTGTAAGTGACATCCATAACTTTTGTCTTGCTTCTTATATTCTTAAGTTTAACTTTGTCTCTTAGCTTGAGGTTTAGGATGCTCCTCTCCATTTTGTTTTGGCACACTCTGAGTGCTCCACTCTGTTTGCTAGTGAGAGCCCAGGTTTGTGCTCCATAGGTTAAACTTGGTAGTATGCAAGAGTTGAACACTGTAGTCTTATCTTTAAGGGGCATATGTGGATTCTTCATAACTTCCTTTAGAGACCAGAATCTTTTCCAAGCTTTATTTATTCTGATGTTAATTTCTTTTTGCATTTGATTTTCCGGTGCAATGATCTGTCCTAAATATTCATCGACATATTCTATTTGATTTGAGTCTAACAGTATAGGTGTTTTTATGTTGTTTGTCATTAGTTTTGTTTTGTCTAGATTCATAGTCAGACCCACCTTTCTGCTCTCTCTGTCTAATTGCGTTAACATTGTTTTTAAGCCCTCTTGGTCAATCAGGTCGTCTGCGAACCTAAGGTGGTTGAGCTTCTTGCCATTTACATTTATCCCATACTCATCCCTGGGTCTCTTACCGCCCCTCTTTTAGCCTGCAGCGCCCACAAGGGGGAGTTATCGCCCACTTTGGGAAAGGCTGACCTAAACCAATGATTTAACAACCCCGTTTACAAATGAGAAAAAATCGGGCAAACTCACTTAAACGGGGCACTCTTTTAAATCACCAGTAAGATATTACAAAATGTTGTGTTCAAAATATAATATACATAAAATACAAACACTCTTTTGTTGTTGTATGTTACTAAAAGTAAATTAACTAAAATTATGCTACTAAAATAAGGCAACCGAAAATCAAGGAAAAAGAAATTGAAAAGGAAGAATAAAGAAAATATAATACAAAAAGATGGAAAATGAAAAACATAATAGCTCACATAACATTGAATTGACTATATAAAATAGCCTGTGAATGTCTGAAGTTCCATAGATATACTGACATGCCACGGTCAGTATGTTGTATTAATTATAAGTGCTCAAAGAGCCTTCTCCTGCAGCAAAAAGACAGACTGAATATCAGCGGTATTGCTATATCGGGTGACTAATCAGACTGTTTCAACGTTACTCAGTTCACAAACAAACTGCGAATGCTGCAGAGCTTAGTCTACCTCCATCCAGGGACACCTGCAACTCCATAGTTGTTAGAGGGGGAACTGGAAAGAGGAAGGGAGAGGAGAAATGAGGAAAGAGGATAGGAGGAGCTGCGCCTCCGGAAACCTTACTAATTTCGGGGAAATGCAAAACAACCGGTTTTCTGTGAGGCCGTGGTATCGCACCGGTTGAGCAGGCTCATTGTTGCCTAAGCATAGCTCTACCACATACAATACAATGGTAGATCATTCATCAATGATAGAATCAATGATAGATCACAAACCGGAGGTAACTTACTTTAAAAGTCAAAGGGAATACGTATGTCTTTTACATACGAATGTGATAAGAACCAAAAGAACATGACATTAAATAGTTTCATTATTGCCTTTCATATAGTGTCATAATCAATATGTACATAAAATAAATTACAGCATCTCTGAATTTTTGGAAAACCTTATAGATATTTGGTTCAAATTTTCTTTTTTTTTACGCTTTTGTCTAATATTTTCCATGCTAGAAGTCAAAATTCGTTATGAATTTAATCAAATATATATGCATTATAAGTATGAAACATAATCAATTCAACATAATTAATGAAACATATTTTTTTATCTCTCTTGAACACTGCGTTCATCCAATATGATAGGCATATTATATTCGAATCAATCCAAGTAACACATGCAGCAGAGTTAACAGCGAACACTCTAAGAAACTCTCATCTTATCGGAACTTATAAATTGAAATTATACGCAACTTCGACTTTCACGTAAATCTGTACTGGCGTTCAATTTGATATCCCTAGTGTTTAAATGCAAAAACCGCTAAGCGACAGGCCAGTGCAAAATGCACATAGGTACAGCAAAAATATGCCTCATCGGATACTAATTAGCATGAAAAAAACATTGCATAAATTGGTTCGCCTTATCTTCTCTGAATGTCTAAATGAACCACAAAGTCTGGATTTCTAGAGTGTTCACCCAAAGTAGACTGAAACAAGATATGAGACAGAAATAAGATAGGTAGTGAAAGAAATACTAGGACGTGATAAAATTTGCTGTAGCCTATAGACATTATTCTCTTTATCGGGAATTGATATAATTAGTATTCTGTCGGACAAAGTAATAAAAGGTATTTTATTAAGTGTTGACATCTCTTTATTACATCTAAACGTTTTGTCTAATAAGATGTTATTGGTTTATTATAAGCCATAGTTATAGTTACTGAGTATTAAGGTGAGAATTGTTTTCGAGTTAGTGACTGTAACGTTACAGTCACTTGTACTAATAATAATGTTATTACTTGTAATGTTATAATTTACTTTATCAGCAGAGAATCGCATTTGATTGAGCAATTGCTTAACACACGAGTACATAAAACCTCCACCTCTTCTGATGTCGTGTAAAAAACACAGGAGGTCGAAAAACTTGACACAGTTATATAACCGAGTAGTTGTTAGTGGAGTAGAGTAGGGTGTTATATTATATATATATATATATATACATATATATATATATATATATATATATGTATATATATATATATTCAGGTCCAGGAACGAAGAGCCAAACCGTTTAGTTCGAGATTGCATATTTTCAACTCTCAAACGGTGACTCCTCAGGCCAGCACGTGTAGTCCTAGTCCTGTAGAGGAAGGGAGAAGGTGGGACCAATTGGAAGAGCTCGTCAGAACACTCTCCGTGATGTAGGCGATAGAGAACTGCCATGGAGGCGACATCTCTTCGCAACTGCAGAGGCTCAAGAGACTGGGTGACCTCATGACAGTCGATAATGCGGACTGCGCGCCGCTGCAACCGATCGATATATATCCTGTAGTAACAGTTGAGTGTTTTGAAGAGTAGGAAGGGGAAGGAATGGAGACTTTTTGTTTGAAAATGCGCACGCTTGTGTTTTCCTGTGCGCTGAACTCGACCAGATTCTCACAACCCGGTCGAGCTGTCATTTTCCCTCAACGTCTGCTAGCTTGGCAGCAGGATGTCCAAAATATCGCTCGTGTACGTGTACACAGGAAGTATGTATTTATATCAATGTTGACAGTGAAATATTTATATAAGTGGGATTCAATTGCTGTTCGAACAAATATCGACGCCTCTGCCTACCCCTTCGGGAATATAGACGTGAGTATATATATATATATATATGTAAAATTTTCGAAATTTTTGATAAATTCGTAGAGTTGATTGCAAGTAGGTTAATAAGTTCCCGCAGTTTTGTAACACTTAGTCCCGTTAGTTAGTTGTGTTGACATTCTATATGTTAAATACATCGTAAGTTGAGTATTATTTTATGCAGAAATTTGCGGTTTTGGAGAGTAATCATCATTTGAGGGAATTTATAGTATACTCTTTTGGTTCGAAGAAATATGCAGCTGAGGCGCATTTGTTGTTTCTTGAAGCATAGACATACTTAAAAAAAACGGCCGTAAAAAAGCATCTCACCAGGCCGCCATAGTGTGGGTCACCATGCTGCATTGAATAGTCTTGCAATGAGGATGGTGACCACCATTCTTAGACTCCACTTGTAGGTTTTCCATCAGGCAAAGTGGAGTCATTATGGTAGGCTTAAATAAAAAGAAATAAAAAATATATAATGTGAGTTGCTCAAAGCGAGTATAAAAGTGTTTTTTTTTTCAAAAATAACTACATACGTACATACATACACTCACGTCTGTATTCCCGAAAGGATAAGCAGAGGCATATTCAAAGCACACATTTGCAACATAATCATCATCAGTCTATGTACACTGCTAGTTGGCCTCTCCCCATTTCGTAACATTTTGCTGACTATAATACTACTAAATCAACAAAGGGATATGTGGTAGCACTCAATTAAAAATAATGTTGTTAAAAGATAGAAAATAAAGTATTTATCATTTTATGTTATTTTAAAAATAGCTACTTAAGAAATAATCTTAAGTGTATTTGTTTCTCAAAAAGTACCCCGTTATTGTTTATTTTCTTAGAGAAATGAGGACTCAAAATAAAATAAAAACATAACAGCAACCCATAAAATAGGGTTCAGTAATTTTAAACGAGCGCATGTGATAAAGTATGCAGTACATTTATCAAATACCACACGCTCAGGAACGGTGGAGGATATTTTACGTATTCATAAAAACGATATACGGCAGATCGAGGTGTTTATGAACTGAAAATATTTTGTACCACTTCTATGCTATAACATTTAACACATAAAATCCACAGTTCTTATAAAGGGATGCCTGTATAAGATTTTTTGTACATTACCGTCATTTTTTTTAAGATAAAAAAGAAGCCATAAGAAATATAGTATTAAGACAAAACTGCTTCCTAGTGGTTAGTGACTGTCTGCTGCGCTGGGAGTTGACCCACATGGGACAAAAAAATGTGTGATCCACAAATTGTTGTTTGGATTCTGGGTGTAATTTGAGTCTGTTATTGGTATGTTTGTAAAGTCCCCGTGACAGGAATAATTCCTAGGACAGGAGTTGTCTTTTGAAAGTTGTCTTTTTTGGCTAATTAATTGACTTATAAAGAAATAAATATGAAAAAGAACTCACAGATTACTTGTTTATTCTAGTGGGAATCATTGTTTCCTATGAAATAAAACAGAAATATGGCTAAGAATTTAATAGAAAGATTTTTTTATATTATATATTATCCGTGAATATAAAAGTCAAACCCTGAATTTATAAACTTACTTGTAATTTTGAAAGCCTGTAAATTGTAAATTTGCATTGTTAGTAATCCATATATGTATTGTATGTTTCTAAACCAATAAAGTGAAGCGCTTCTCTTAGTGATTGTCACCTAATTTTGCTATTTCGGCTTTGTGATAAAGCTACCAAAACTGGTTTAACAATACAAAACAATAGTTGTAAGTATAAATAACTGACCTCTATCTCGCTTTGAGAGCACTTCCCTAACTGCATCAGCAAGCATCGGAATCCTTGGCGTCAATATATCAAGTATGGCCAAATTAGCCTAGAAAAAGCTTGGTATGCTAAATAGATCGAGACAGTATTTCAATCCAGCTCTTTGCCTCGCACAACCAACCTATGGAACAAATTATCACCTGTCGTATTTCCGCACCGATACGACCTTCAAGCCTTCAAGAAAAGAGCGTACTCCTACCTAAAAGGCCGGCAACGCTCTTGGGACTCTTGAGTTGTAGGTGTCCATGGGAACGGTAGGTAGTCACTTACCATCACGTGACCCATCTGCTCGTTTGCACTCATTTTTTTTTTTCGTGTGGGAACTCGGTGAACCACGGGACCTCACCGGAGCTAACGGAGAGGTGGTATGTCGATATCGAACCAACTAAAACCACACAAAAGGTCTCTTGCAAGGAGCCTAGGAATACCCTAACAAAGAAGCCTCCGGGAACCTCTGCATCCCTTGGCTACCTCAATAGGTGGCCACACCGTGTGGAGGCCTGGCGCCTTCCTCAGTTCTGAGGCACTCGCGGAACATGTCTCGCCACCGTCTCAGCCCCGCTTCTGGCTAGCCAGTCTTCTGATATTGATATTGATACTAGAATATTCGTAATTACATTTTGTAATGGCACTTTGTAAGGCACTTACCAAAATAGGATATTCATGTAACAATTTTTTTTTGGATTAACTTAGTATGAATAAACAAGGTAGCAAAGAAGATTCTGCCTTCAGGCAGCAACAAAAGAAATGTTTCTGGATTTTCACGGAACTTTATGTTTTTTTATATGTTGAATAAAATAATCATGAGAAACAATTCAAGATTGGGAGATACGTTTTTACAAATACAATATACTGCTGTAATAAAACACAAAATATGCATCGAAAATTAACAAGAGTATATTGTATTTATAATAAGAGTAATATTTCTACCCAATTTTTTTAAGGAGGTAAGGTAAGGAGGTACCGCCATGAAGATAAAAAATATGCGTCACTAGCAATATTGAAAATAAAAAATGCTTAAACAAATTCCAACTCATGAATCCTGTTATAATGCCTAAAAACAGTCGTTCGAAGCCATCTAAAAATGCCAGTATGACTGTTAAAGCAATATTACAACTTCCAAGCCTTCCATACAATTATTTGTTTATTTTACATTGAAATAAAAAAAAAACTGTCCATATACAATAACTTTATATCAAATATAATAATATATATTTTTATATAAACCTGGTTCCACAATTATTCTAGAAAACGGAAAACGTCCAGGTCCAATAGTGCGGCCACAAGCTCGACGAGCGGTGATTTAAGTAGGCAGAGGTGTAGTGTCACCGCTTTGTTTCTTTTGAAGAAGCTTAATCACCTTTAAGTAAAGGAAGCGCATATAATCTGTCACTTAGCGGTCTACTACCTACGTTACTTACACGTTCATTCAAAGAGATATACATATATACATGTATTTCAAAATATAAAAACGTAGTTACTGCTTTGTCGTCTATTTTTAATGCAAGACAAAAGGGCATACGAGCGCACAAAAATCCAGGAAGGGAGGAGGAACGAGTCACAAGTGAGGAAGCGTGAGGAAGAACAAATGCATATAGTTATGTATTTTTTCTAATCCGACAAGCAGTTATATATACATATATAATTGGAAACAAATTCAATTCAGGTTTCAGGTTTATTATTTATAACATACTTACGCTTTCACGGCTAGTTCGTTAACCCAATCTGGTTGACATTTGGTGTGGAGATAAATATGATATATACTTTATGTCGAGTAAGTAAACTTGAAGGTTGCGAAAAAAGGGATTAAATTTAGGGTGACGCATTGGGAGAGCCCTATGTCCAGCAGTGGGCTGCAGAAATCTAAGTGATTGATTGAAATTTAGTTTGTGTGACTAAAAATTTGTAAATTTTTATGATATTAAAAGTCCTAATTACCGTGAATTATAAGCAGGTAGCAGTTATTCAGGTAGATTTCGTGAAGAGTTGGACATGGACGCAGCGCTTGACCTCGTGCCACTAAAGTTTAAAGAAAGACCATCTGAAAAACTGATTGGACGCAGAAGAAGTCACAGATACCAGCTAGTTTTATTATGGCTGTTTCATATGTATATTCCATACTTCCTATCAAATAAATAGTTTTTATATACTTTAGAGGGGTCAATATGTCTCGGTTTACTTATGAATCTACCCTCGTAGTCGACCGCGATGTCGAAACTCAACGTAACTTTTTGATTTATGCGCAGTTTCAATAACCGATTAATATATTCTTCTGTTCAAGCAGTGTCGAAGAGATAAGAGAACTGGTTGACATTGAAGATTTGTCATCTGTTTATGACAAAAGATAAGCTAGCGAGTTGATTAAAATAATTCATAACATGCCTTATTAATACAGATTGTTACAGAAAGATGTGCTCATATTTTGCGGTCGTATTGAGCCCTTGAATAATATAAGTAATTAGAATTTCTGGATAATTTATGTTAAAATTTTAATATAGTAATTCTATTTAGAATACTAAGTTCCCTTAAAATGTATCTATAGAACTAATATTTGGTATGGGAAATCTGTGACATGAATGAAACCATAGGAATTTAATAACAAGGAATTTGGTGGCGCATTCATGATTTTTGTGGATATAACTAGAAGCTTGAATTTTCAGTAACCAAGCAGGCACTGTACAAACACGCTATATTTCAAATTTTATTTAATTTCAACCAGTAGTTTAAGAATTATAACTAGTCAAAGTCTCTTAATTTTGTCACTTACGCAATGACTGACAGATCGATCGACGACCCCCGATAAGTATATATGTATATAAGATAGTGATACGATCAACGATAAGTAGGTACTGAATAAATTAACCGACTTGTAATACATGGATCTCTCAACTTCTTACGGTAGAAGAACTGAGAGGCGAGACTTGGTTTTTTTACAAGTTATGTTTTAGATGGCATCTACTTGACGGCTACTCATAAGCTCCTGAAATTGAAAAGACTTGTTTTTGGGTTTTGGGTTTGATCTTGGCTCCATATATTGTGTTTATATGCGTCTCGTTTTATTAATGTGTAATAAATAATAAATATCACCGTTAACCGTTAATGTTAAAATGCTTTTATTTTATTTTTTCTAAATTTAGAAGACCACTCATAGTATAATCGAAAACTAAGGGAATACAAACAAGAAATAAAATTAAGAAACTTCAGAAACTGGCTTAAAAGTAAGTAAATTTTATTTATATATGTAAACCCTCAATGGGCCGAGTCTCAATGGGCTCCCATTTAGACTTGCCGAGAGTTTCTTCTGGTTAGGTCTTAAATATTGTTATCGTGTCAAGAATTACTTCACCTTACTGAGCACTTACCCTTTTCTCATTTACTTTCTCTTCAAATAGTTTCCTAGTTTATACAACTAAGACAATTGAAGGTATAATGCGTTTTTTTTTGTATGCTGTAAGTAGACATGCCACGTTCTTTAGTTTATATCAATCCGGTTTGTACGATTTCATTTTCTTTTATTTTCATGTTCAAAATAGCAAAGACTATATTTAATGTTAAAGGCAGTCCATATACGTGTATAATTCAATTATAAGAAACTTTTTACACCGCTAAATACAAGATAAAAAAAAGTAAAAATATAACTTGAGATATATTTATTTATTTATTTAACTTTATGCACATATTGTACAAGGCGGACCTAATGCCTTAGGCATTCTCTTCCAGTCAACCTTGGGGTGTTGCAAAAATAAAAGTGGTAGGTGCGAAGAATAAGGGAGAAAAAAGGAACTAGTTTAAAAGTAGTATAAATACAGGAAAAAAAATGTTATACACATATACATATACATTATTACTTACGTAAAAAACAAAAGAGAAGAACGATAAAAAAAAAATGATGCGACAATTAAGCCAACTCAGTGAGCAGGAGATCACGTACCCTTTGTTTAAACGTGAAGCGGTTTATAGACATCCTGATTTCGAGTGGGAGCGCATTCCAAAGAAGAACAGATTGGACATAGAACGAAGAGTTCATGAAGTTGGAGTTATGAGGGGGACATAATAGAAGATTGTTGTGTGAGGACGAAGGTTTCTTTCATGATTTGAGCACAGTAAACGAAGATAGGGTGCTAAATAAGATGGAGGAGATGGAGAGTTAAGAAAAGAGAAGAGAGAAGTCAGTGCGCGAAGATTACGACGCTGGCGAATCGGAAGCCATTTTAATTCAGAACGTAAAGCAGACACGTGGTTATACTTGCGAAAATAAATCGAATGCAGTTATTAAGAAGTCGGTCAAGTTTATTGAGCAGATCTGCATTCAGGTCGAAATAACATACATCACCTTAGTCGATTATGTGAATGATAAGGGACTGCATTAGGATTGTCTTGGTTTTAGTATGAAGGAATTTTTTAAGGCGATATAGACTTCGGAGAGTTCCAGTCACTTTCCGACTCACGTGAGCCACCTGGGCACGCCAATCAAGAGTTGAGTCAATATGTAGGCCAAATCTTTAACCACTGAGCTTCGGGGTATGATTGAGCTATTAAAGACTACTGGTGAGATTGAAGTCATATCAATCCTACCCATAAGTCGTTTGCTGCCTACGATAGTTGCCTGACATTTAGTGGGATTCACGAATAATCCAAACCTCTCCGACCAGCTTTATATTAAATCTAAGTCCTGGTTAATTTTGTCAATGGCTTGCGCTGCGTGTACAACTGCAAGTCATCCGCGTAAAGGTGATACGCACACTGAAGGTCCTGAGTTATGAGATTAATGTAAATTGAAAACAAAAGTGGAGATAGAATTCCGCCTTGAGAGACTCCAGTGTGGAGTTCACACCAATTTGATGACAGGTCATCAACGCGAACGCACTGTTGTCGTCCCTGAAGATAAGTGGAGAACTATTCCAATGCTTCTGATGAGATCATAAGATAGGACAGGATGGATAATAGGACATCGTGACTGACGGTATTGAAGGCATTAGAAAAGTCAATCAGGGCTAGAACGGTAACCTTGGTGCCTTCCATGACGTTCCTAATATCGCCAGTCACTTTCAGCATTGCAGTAACAGTACTGTGACCGGGCCTAAAGCCGGATTGGAGAGGACTTAAGAGATTATTTTGGAAGATAAACTGAGAGAGCTGCTTGTGAACACACGCTTCAAGAACTTTTGATAGAAAGGGAAGAATAGAACTGGGACGAAAATGTTCAGGAAGGGAAGGATTTTTTTTTTTTAGGTAAAGGAATGATATAAGCGTTGCGCCACAGAGAGGGGAAGGTTCCGGAATTGAGGGAAAAGTTAATAATGTGAGTTATGGCCTGAAGGACGTGATACAGGATGGTGACTATCATCCTACGGCTAAGGCCATCACAGCCCTCAGCATTGGAACGGATGGAAAGGATGATATTTTTGATGTCCTCAGAAGACACTGGAGAAAATTGAAAATTAGCAATGTTGGGTCTGGGTAGACCAGCAATATGGTTCAAGGTCCGACACTTGGTTTGATGATCTAGCTGAATTGTAGATGAGAAATGACGGTTGATATCATTCAAACAAATGGTGGATTGAGACTCGGTGCGTAGTTGCCTGCCGATACCCATAATGTTTAGAAACTTCCACATACTGGAAGGAGATGAAGTTTTAATATTTTGTAGAATATGTCGGCGTTTTGCGTTACGTATAACCTGGTTACACCGATTACTTACGATATAGACGTTCAATTGATTTTAAGATACTCGTAGGTATAATAGCACGTAAGTAATATAATGTAATGTAATTTCTGGGACTTGAACATCTTAATTTTTTTTTTTTATAATTTAAATATTGTGTATTAATATTATTAATGTAAATTACAAGTCACACTTGAGTAGGTACACTTACTTAATATAAAATTACTACAACATTGAAACAACTAATCGCATTTTGTTATTAATTAAACAGAAAAAGTAATAAATATAAAAAAAAACTAAACGTAGTTTCAGCTACGTTTAAACTACATATATTAAAAGGGTTACTAGTTTTGTGTACGACGAAGCTACAAAGATTTGCCATATTTATACTGACTACAGATGAATCTATTATTGTAAACTTGTCTTATATAAGTACAACTTCTATCACCTTTAGTCAAACCTTTATCATAATAATACTCTACCTACTTTGTATAAAGACGCTTCTTTACATATAGTGAGATAAATGGAACTGAAAGATAATTTGGAATTTAGAATATGCCCATTTTTGTAATCCCGTACCAAATATTCGTGACTAAATTCACATTAAAATTTCAGAAGAAATTGATGTTTTCATATGTATGTAGAGGTAGCGTGCATACGCAATGAGGTGGTGGAATTAAATTAACATTTTATTTGAATACTGATCGGGACTAGACTAATTTTAATACTTTATTTATTTTCATCTGTATATTGTAAAATATATTAAGAGAGTACTTGTAATTTTTTAATATCACTATCAGTGTGGGTCAACCATTACTAGTATTCTTGTAAGCCACTCAACCTAAGCTTAATGGTAACGTGTGCTACGAGTGGATTTACTACTGTAGTGGGTGAGATTTGAGAACAGCAAACAATGGCATCGCTTCGATCATAAATCCTACGTATTAGTCTCGTTTATACTCGATGTTATAACATCAAGTCTCAAGTTTACTTACCTCTTGATGGAGGGTCCCTGTTACCACAACAAGTGAGTACAAACTCTCATCATTAGCATTTCTCTCTTTCATTTTAACAGTGGCAGAGCCATTCTTAGGCACGAATGCGCTGGCTCGACCGGTGCGATACCACGGCCTCACAAAAAAACCCGGTTCTAAAGTAACGCTTGCGTTGCATATCCCCGAAATGAGTGAGGTTTCCGGAGGCCCAAATCCCCCTCTCCTCTTTCCTATATCCTAATCCCCCTCTCCTCTTTCCCATAGCCTAATCCCCGTCCCCCTACACGCATCCCCCTATTCCTTGTCACTTAACATCGGGTGACCCGTCTGTTCGTCTGTCCCCCTATAGTATAAAATAATAATAGCACAACATTTTACTATGGAAAACCGTTGATTGACTAAACTAGCATCTACGTAATTTTTTTTCGTGGCATAGCAACAGTGCTTTTTTTTTTTTGCAGGAAAGGTAGAAAAAATCTATATCATTTTTGCCTGCCTCTACCTGTATGCAGATGGTTCTGTGTTTAATAAATTTCATTATATTATGATGGACGATACGGCAGCATATAATTTACGATTTAACAAATGATTGAATTTTCTATATAAGATAAACTGTAGCAAATATACTCGAGAGATTTCTTCTGGTAAAACTGTGACGGTATAACATTCGATCTAGCTTACAGATTTATTTTGCTCCAAAAGAATTACTTGGTTTATCTGTTCGCTACAGGCGTTTCCTATACTAGGGATAAAAATCAAATAGAGGATGAAAGCCATTCCTTCCTTTATTGCGCTTGAAATAGTACTACTCTAAGTTATAACAGCAGCAACACAATGAAGAAATGCAGTTATATAGTGACTGAAGATAGTAACGGACCTCTATCGTTGTCTGTTTCTATTGTAGGCGGAAAAACGGACAATGACCTCAACACAAGTTAAAAGCGTAACCAATTTTTTTAAAGCATGTTGTTTCTCTGCATGATCTCACATTTACGCACCCAGTACTTATAAACGATGCCACATACTACAAGGGGCATTCATTGAGGGTAATTCATTTATTCGGGTCCATTTTTACGTCTGCAGTAGGAACAGACTATATTGAAAAGATACTCAATAGAGGTCGAGCTTTGTTTGCCAGAGGTGTCATCTGTATAAGTGTGAAGGAAGATATTATAAATGTGACAAACGGAAATGCTGACTTTTGACTTTTCTCCCGTAAATTAATTAATAATTTATAATACCATAGAAATATATAACGGAAAAAACTGACTCAACAAAGTAGTAGGTACTCAATTCGTTGTATTTTTTTTTGTGTATATTATGCAAGAGTTTGACTTAATGATTATTACATATTTAATAGGTACTTATATATGAACTTCCTATCCGAAGACCTTTGAGAGTAAGTTTAGGAGTATCTACGCTCTTTTTAATGTTTGTTAACGACTTTAACATAAGCCCTTTATTACACATATTTAAGATAAAATATAATAATTAAATACATTTTTGAGTATGTACTTTCATATATTTATATTGTATAGTGACTGATTGAGAAAGTTTTCATCTTATTAACTTATGAAGATAGTTGTTTGTATAAATTAGGATTAGGTATTGTCTAATCTAGTTATATTTAAAATAATGAATCTAGGGTTTGTAACTTGTGTTGTGGAATTGTTATTACTGGTAATGACTTACATTGTTTTTTTTTATTTCAGACTAAACATGTTAATATGAGCTTTACACATAGTGACAATACGTTGATTGTATTTTATGGTTTGTTAAATCATTTTCATGATCGCATTGAAATGAAATATGAATGCCCACAAATCTTGTTTTATAACAAATTATCTAGTAAGTCGTTTGTATAGAATAAGTGAAATAGTGGCAATTGACTGTATTTAAATTAATAGTAATATACGGCTTTACACTTAGCTTGTACGTAGTTTGTTGTGAATATATTCTGTCATGAAATTTGCATCTTTTCGAGTGGCGTGGAGTGAATTGACTGCACGAATGGTGACTTAAAGACTACAATTTTAGAAATTGCCAGTGTAACAACTAATTTCAGCACACTATTTCAGTCATATAATCTGAAAAACCTATTTTTGGAGCCTACCTACATTACAGTCACTATAGCCACTTGCATAGATTAATATATTTACAGATTTGTAATAAAGGATAAGAAAACGATAAATCAGTTATATTCTGACTCTTGCATTGTGATCAACAAATTTCTTTCTTCAATAGTAACAAAAGCCACCCAGAAGTTTGAACATTTTAAAAATAAACTTGTGATTGCTGATAACATACCGGATTTAGATACACATATTTATATTTATCGTAACCCTAATAATATTAAAATATAAGACCTTAGTATGGCTCTAACAAACATCTGATAACACTTTTATTTAAAAGAAACAAGTGAAATGTATAAAAGTATAAAACCCGTCTGCATTATTAAGATCTTATTTTTAGACACTCCTACTTAAAACGATTAACATACTATAGACAGACACTCAGACAAAAACCACATGGAACATTATTTATAGCGAAATTGAAAAACAACACAATTGTGATAAGGAATTTAAATTAAATATTTATAACAAACTAGTGACAACAAACATTGAAGTAGCCAATGCTTTGAGAACTTCTTCACGAATATTCCTGTATCGACTACTAAATATTTGAACTCCTCACCTGCTCCTACAGAGTCAATTTTGAAGGAAAATGTAGACAGGACTGACAATGAACTTAAGTTTCAACATCTTAATCCATTGGAAACCATTTTTTTTTTTTTGAAAAATTGGTCTGATCTGAATATGATCAAATGTAAAGCACAATAATAATTTGTTAATTACTAAGCAATTCGGTTTCATTTCGGTTTCATTCATTCAAATAAAAACAACTGACGCCGTTGTTGATGACGATCGATTCAGAAAGCAAATATTCCATTAATATTTAAGCTATCTAATTGACCTCTGGTAAAAGCGGGAGATCACCTGGGTTCTACACTTGGACATTTTTTATCTTAATTTATGTTAATGATCTACCTCACATTGTTAATAACCAACACGAGATGATGTAAAATAACTGTATAGTGTTGTTTTCAGATGATGCTTCACTTTTATTTTAACTAAAATGTGTGATTGTAAACTTTGCTAATATAAAACGTGCTGTTTCGAAAGTTCGGTTCACTGACAAAAAGTTGATATTATAATACATTATAAGACATTCAGAAAGTTGATATTATTTTGAAGGTATCTCCATGTGGGATGATAATATGGGAGTTTCAAAGAGTGGGGTATCCTGGATATTTACAATCAGCAAAATATTTTGAAAACACCGTTTCTTTAACAAGTGATTTTTTGAAGTAAAGTGACATTCAGTATTCAGAACAAAAATACCGACGAAAACACCAGAGTCCAATCCAACATAAATTCAAAATGTGTAAGTCAAGGGCACATGAACTTTTCGAGTATACATACTCATTTAGTATATAATATCGAATTTACTTATGATATTACTAAAAATTTATTACGGTACTTCAAGACGGAAGCAAACACCATTATATATGAAAGCACTAAAGCTTACTCAAGGCTTTGTACTTAAATTACAAGCATACTAGATGAGTTAAAGGAGAAGTTATCTTTTAGTTTACACACACAAGAGTAAATTTAATACTCACTACTTAGAATTTTATAACATTATTATCTCCTGTATTTTTGTTTAAGTCTTTAAACTCCTGTAAGAATGTTTAACACTCTTCTCACTCGTTTTACCCTTCCTCTCTCTCTCTATTGTATTCTACGTAGGATGAACCCAACCAACCACTTTGACAGTGGTAGAGCCATGCTTAGGGCCGGCTCGACCGGTGCGATGCCACGGCCTCACAGAAAACCGGTTGTAAAGTAACGCCAAGAATTGCATTTAGCCGAAATGAGTGAGGTTTCCGGAGGCCCAACTCCCCCTATACCCCTCCCCTCATACCCCCTCTCTTTTTTCCCCTCCCAGCATCCCTCAATCCTCATTAACCTCAAAGGCGGGCAGCGCACTGACGACTTCATCTTTAAAGCGACTTTTTAGTTGCATGTGTCCATGGACGGTGGTTGTCATTTACCATCACGTGACCCGTCTGTTCGTCTGTCCCCCTATAGTATTGGAAAAAAAAACGAAGGTCGAAGGCGGATTGTGGAAGGTGACACACCTATATATAAATTTTGTACAAGTATTTTGAACACTCTTTTCGCAAAAGTTACTAAACTTCTATTATTCTGCTTATTATGTAGGGTAGTAATTTTATTACTTTAATTTAATCAGGCTTACATTCATTCTAACATAATGTGTGGAAAGGTCCGTATGGCCGTAAAGGACGACTCGAATGTGGGAACGCTTTATTAGCATTCGGAGACAATAAGCGTGAAATAAATGTTGAACTGTAAGGATTTACCACGGCAACAGTTATTAAAATCTTTTTTTTATGTTAATTAATTTTGAAAACTGCTAAAACGTGTACTTTTTCTTTGCCTTTATTCGTCGTTCTCGTTTTATCAAAATAACTTGCTAAACAATTTTGTAAATATCTCTCTAAGAATGCGAATGACCGGCCACACATTACTTTACACTCGACCCATTTCACTTTAAACAACTGTTTGTTTGTGAAATACAGAACACTCAGCTTAGAGCTAAGCCGATTTCTTAGCTATAAGTTTAACTTTAGCGCTAGAGTTGTTCTGCGCACTATTTTATTCTCTCACAGAATTTTGATAACAGATTTAACGTTAGTTAATGTTGAGACTATTAAGATTTATTCAGTGTTTTAATTTTACTACATTATGTCTCAACGGTACAAATCATACTATTTATAGTACAGCTATTTACTTTAATACCGTCTACACTGTTCAAATTCAGTTCTGATTTTGGTGAATAAGCCAATACAGAGGATCATCATTGTACTAAGAACGAGCCTTGATCCCTAGTTTAGTGTTATTATACATGATTAGGCAGTTTCACAATGCCGTTGTCTTCTTTCTTGACGTCTTTTTTAATGTCTACTGAACATACTCGAGATGAAAATAGCTCGAATGTTATTTCGAAACGTCAAATAGCAAACAGAATAACTTAAGAAAGATTTACAAAGCATTTTCTTCTGAACGCTTCCGAGCTTTCTAGTAACACACAACAAAAATCGTACTACAATATTCTTTGTCAGATGCCACATAAAATATTTATAAATTGCTGTTAGAATCGGTGATTTTGTTGCTAGTTGCGATTAACTTAAATTAAGTAATTAAATTTTCAAATAAGAAAATTGGTGTTAAAAATAATTCTAAACAATTTTTAGGTTTTTAAATGATCAGTATTAATACAATTATACATATAACTACATGTATTGATCAAACATCATGAGGACCCCCGGTATAGATAGAAGTGTCCGAAAAAAGTCTTATTACACCTTTTTCAGTTTCACTCCTATCCGATCAGAGGGTGTAATGAGAGATAAAAAACTTTATTTCAAACCATTAAACAAAAATAAAAAAAAAATAGACACGAGGTTGTCTCTCCCGTAATACAAAAATTCATGAAAATTTAAACAGTAAATCGACCGCACTTCTCATTAACAGTCACTGTTTAAGTTGATCATATTAAACTGTATAAATTAATTTAAAAAATAATCTTTTCCTTTTTAGAATTCTTCCAAAGTATAATATAGTATTTAAGCGTGTCTAGAAATGTGCAAGGAATAAGTCCTTACCTTATGTGACTCTCTCGACGTAAATATTTATAGGGCTAATAAAGTTCCAAAAACAACACTTTAGTTATAATATAAGGTATTGAATTAAATGAAGCTACGCTGAACATTAAGTTAATTATAATATCGTTCTAAACTAACTGCGATACCCTGCTTGCTCGCTTGTCAAAGTTTGAGAATCCCACCCTACTTGTTTTTATTTACACATCCTTATGGAATGTACAAGTCAGTCAATAAATTTGTAATCAAGTACTGGCAATCGCTTAAGATTTAACCTTCTCAAATTAAACCCAAAATGACTTCTATTTTCATAACTTTGTTATCTGTATCCCTGTTTTTAATGAAGGTAAGCGTCGTTTTAGTATAAGAACACTCACTAGAATGAGCTCTTTTAATAAATTGCTTACTTGAATTGGTTAAATATGCGGGAAGCTTCACATATTTTATTTCTATATTATTAGGTTTTTTTTATGGCATAGGGGGACAAAAGAACAGACGGGTCATAAGAATCACAGCCTTTTAGGGTAAGAGAAAGGTAGGAGGGGAAATAAGGTAATTGAAAATCAAGGTGGGGAAGATAAAGAAAATTGGGCCATCGGTAACCTCACTAAATCGATCACACAATGCAAGCATTATTTAACAGCCGGGTTACTTTGAGGCCTTGGTAATATTAGGGTCGAGCCGGCCTATACGTGAAAATTGTTTGCTGTTAGCAAGTTTATTTTTCAAATACAATTAATAAAAAAATCCGTCACGGAAACTTTGCTTTAGAACATGCGTCAAGAGATAAACAATTCACAACAATAACATGACATTCAATTCCTCAACGCTAATGATGTAAATCAGATGAGTGCGGCCTACATTTAATAGCCCATTTAAATTCATAGCAAATTAAAATCGGACGAGCATACATTGTGAGCATTCGTTTGCAAAGATTTATGATATTTATGCTGTTGTAAAATTATTGCCTTCTGCATAAAGGGGAATTTCATACACTTGTAAAACAAATCACATTTTTTCTCATAAATTTTGAAACTGGTAGAAGAATGAATTATTTCATACGTAAAAAAAATTAGAAACCTTTTTCTCCCAGAAGATTTGTCTAGCACTTTATATATCGTTTGATAGTGAACAATCCAATCCCTTATTCGCCTTTACGATGTGTGCACCGTGGAAAAAATTGGGGAGGCCCGATTAGACTTACACACCGCTACCATCGATAGGAAGAGATACGTATAATATTATTAAATGGTATCGTTTTATTGTTTATGATATAACTAAAATGTTAAGTATATATCAAATTTTAATTACTCCAAATACAATTAATTCCAATCATAACATATTAAATTTAATTAATTACTTTAACACTACTTTGTTAATACTTTAGGCTTTTAGACTACCTAAGCAACTCCGCAACAATTCGAAAACCTATGAAAATCCGCGAGCAGTTGCACTGATTTAATAAATCAGACTGAACTAGAGCGTCTACTGTTTGCGTAACATGACTTACATTTAACACATTACATGACATTATTTAACTTATTTTAATTACTTTTTTACAAACTATATTGATTTATTATATATATATTATATATGCTTTTCTTTCATATGACATGTACTTTATTGCAACTACCTTATTAGATATTTACTTATTTGTCTTTCTGTATTAGAACTAGAAGATTGCTCACTGTTTGTGAGTATCAGTTTTGATGTTGGCATAATACCAGCGCTTCATCTAACGAAGGAGTACAATGCTCAGCTAACGACTATTTATGATTCCTGCAGAGGTATTTTTTTTTGTATACCTGATAAGATTACGTTTATCTGTTACATGTTAAGCCTTTGTATGAGTGAAAAATAAATATATTTTCTTTCTTTCTCATAGTGGCAGGCCTATTGCCATCGACCAGGCACTGTATAGTATAAGATGTCGTCAAATAAATCTAATACTTTTCAATATTTTTCGATGGTAAGTAACTCAATAAACCTAGCAGCTCCTGACCGCTATTTGTGTCAGTACTGTAATTTTATAACTCCCCTCAGCTGTCAAGAAGGCTTCCAACTGCTCGGTATTCGTTCGACACAAAAGAGCCCAGAACATAGTGAAACCTAGTATAATTTGGAAATCCGCGTCGACAAAAATACATTGAATCGATGGATTGTAACCGCAATTGATAAAAAGGCACCTTCTGTGAAAAATAATTCCATGGATTCAAATTGATTGTCATCATCAGACATTCTTATTGATTGCTTTTATATTTTGAAGCCGTAATCGAAATTTCATTCTCTTTGATGTTAAAAACCTATAGATATACATATTTAGGTACCTACCATAAACAAGGTCGATGTAATTGGAAAATATAAAATTAATTCGATATTGGAGAGGATTTCGCTGTTGTAAATATATGGTTGTTTCTTTTATAACATGTACCAGAAACCAATGCCAAATTGCATTTTCGTATAAAGAGTTAAATACTGATTAAGATTTTTGTACATTCATGTTTTAGTCTCGTTTGTTCAGTACGACACAAAACAGAATAACATTTTGTTCTTATTATCTCCATTGGTTTCAACTGAAACTCCCACATTAATTATAATTATTCTGTAACCTGTAATTTAAAAACAGTCAACTGTTACCTAGTGGTTACTTAATATTTGGTTGCGTTATATATAAAATATAGGTGAATATATTCCTACTATTTCTATCCCTTTGAAGTGAGAGGACTAAGACCCACTCTCTCTTTCTTTTTTCCCCTACACTCACCTCCGCTCTTCTCTTTCCCATCTTCTCGTCTCCCTACCCACTCTTCTCTTTCGTCTCCCAGCATCTTCCACCCCTCCTCACTTTGCGCTATAGAGGATTATTACTTACTTAATGTGACAATTTCAAGTAGACAATGTTCACGTGAAAATAAGTCCAAAATTTATTACTGTCATGGGACCCGGACCTTGTTGTGTATTAAAATGTTAAATCGTATATAATGACCCATAAAAAAGATGGAAGTATATGAATACCGACCAATATTCGATTGGAAAAAGTCAAATTAATTTAAGATAAATTACTTAGGACGTCTCTCTTTAAGGGTGGCCAAATTGAATATTAATAAGTGTTGGATTGGGGAATAATAAAAAAAGGTGGGTGACCTTTGGGAGGTTGATCGCGATAAGTCGAACGCCCAATTCGTATTTCGATTCAAGCGTTCGACCATGCACTTTTGCTATTATGCGCCTGAGAGCCGTGACCGAGGAGGTCTTTGGACATCGCCAACGCAATTAATTTTTTTTTTTCATTCACCTGCTTCAGAGAAGCACTCCATTATCATGGGTACCCCAGTTCATAAGGCAGCTAGTGGCAGATTATTTAGACGAGCATTCCCTCATGTAAGAGGACCGAGACGGAAACTTGAGATGACGCGCGTCCTTCCTTCATTGGACTACAGTGCGATAAATTGATGAAGTACAAATAGTTTCTGGTAGGTGATAGGTTTTTTTATACATACAATACTCTTATTCTGGTATACGATAAAAATATACCATATCAATAAAAAGTTTTGTAATTATGGACCGTAACTGGTAAACTAAAAACAGTACTACAAAGCTACTAAGTTGGCTTTATAAACTTTTGTTTTTAAGTTAACTGATACAACTGGTGGTTTCAAAGAATTAGCCCATTTAAACAAATAAATTTAAAAAAAATGAATCATTATAATCTTAATCATAAAATCATTAAAATTCATTCACATGACATTTTTTTTAAATGTGACCTTATTACGACGGAAAGTAATGTGTGGTATGTCTAATATGAATTCTGTACATCACAAGTCCAGGCCAGTAAACAGGGTCAAAATAATGTAAGTCACGTTTACTCAGCCCTTAGCGGTTAAGTGACGACGATGGACCGTCGGTCCCTTTGACCCCTGTCATGCACAAGCGAAAACAAATTCTGTAAATAATGACTAATATAAATTGTTGTTTTGTAAAAGGGATATAGAAGTTGTCGAAAATAAGAAAATCGTTTGATAAACAGAAGACAACAATACAGTTAATTGTTTTATGCCTTTTAAATAGATATAATTATAGTAATTTAAGATCGAACGGCAATCGACTATAATTCTTTAACTTTTAAAAGTATGGTTTTAGTAGCAGTTTTAAGAAAATACATAATACTTGAACGGTTAATTATATAGGCTTTCCGTAAAATGAGTGAGGTTTCCGGAGGCTTCCCTCTCCTCTTTCCTTTCCCCCTCACCCGCCTCCCCTTTTTCCACATCTCCTCATCCCCTATCGCCTCGTTCAGTTGTTTTTTTTTTTTTTTTTTTATGCGATAGGGGGCAAACGAGCAGACGGGTCACCTGATGGTAAGTGACTACCGCCGCCCATGGACCTTTTAGGTAGAGTAGAGGTAGTAGAGAGGTTGCCGGCCTTTTAGGTAGAGGTGCGCTCTCTTCTCGAAGGTTTGAAGGTCGTATCGGTTCGGAAATACGACAGGCGACAATTTATTCCATAAGCTGGTTGTGCGAGGCAAAAAGCTTCTGAAGAAGCGCACAGTGGTGGAGTGCCGATCGTCCAGATGATGGGGATGGATATTTTGTCGCGTAGGATGATGGCGGTAACCAGCAGCCGGTATAAGTCTAAACAATTCCTCTGAACACTCCCCATGATACAAGCGATAGAGGATGCAGAGTGAAGCTACATCTCTACGCAACGCCAAGGTGTCAAGTCGATCAGAAATATCTTGGCAGTCGATGATGGGAGTCGCTCTCCATTGAATGCGGTCAAGAGAGAGAAGTTGGTACTGGGGTGCACCTGCATAGAGATGAGAACAGTATTCCATGTGCAGCCGAACCTGCGCCTTATAAAGTTGCAGGCGGTGGGCCGGAGTAAAATACTGTCTCGATCTGTTTAGCACACCAAGCTTCTTCGAGGCTAATATGGCCTTACTCTCTAAGTGACCGCGAAACTGGACTTCGCTTGATATATCGACGCCAAGTATTCCGATACTGGCTGATGCACTTAGGGAAGTCCTCTCAAATTGAGGTGATACGACCAATGCCATCTTTTTAACGGTGAACGCCCAAACCTGTGTCTTCGTGGGGTTAAACTGGATTAGGTTAAGTCGACCGCAATCTGAAACTTTTGATAAAGAAGTTTCGATTTCAGACACAAGTTTGGATCGGCTTTCGATGACGTTTACCCGAGAAATGTTAGCGCGGCCGGTGTAAAGGGCATCACTCGTGCTATCGTCCGCATAGCAATAGATGCTGCTAATCTGCAGCATGTCGTTGATATGCAGGAGAAACAGCGTGGGTGATAGCACACAGCCTTGTGGGACACCAGAATTAACAGACTTGGAGTCGGAGCATGCACCGTCAACAACGACCTTGATGCTTCTGTCTGTAAGAAAACTGGTGAGCCAATTGCACAGTTTCTCGGGAAGCCCATAGGAAGGAAGCTTCGCAAGGAGCGCTTTGTGCCAGACCCGATCGAAGGCCTTCGCCTCGTCCAAACTAACGGCCAACGCTTCCCCCTTGGTCTCGATCGCCTGTGCCCACCGGTGAGTCAAGTATACGAGAAGATCACCAGCTGAACAACCCTGACGGAAGCCGTATTGTCGATCATTGAGGAGCTGGTGGTCTTCTAAGTACCGGAGGAGCTGGCAGTTAACAATGGATTCCATTATCTTGGAGAACAAGGAGGTGGCTATGGCTATGGGTCTGTAGTTGGACGGATCCGAGCGATCTCCTTTTTTAGGGATTGGGTGCACTAGAGCTGTCTTCCATGAGTTCGGGACTACGCCAAGAGAGTAGGAAAGCCGATAAAGGCGCGTTAAAACCGGTGCTAACTCTGGAGCACACGTCTTCAGCACGATAGGAGAGATTCTATCGGGCCCACTCGACTTATGAACGTCGAGGGAGAGAAGCGCTTTACGCACTGCCCTTTGTGTAAACCGGACTTCCGGCATGCGGGTCTCGCACTGCGGTATGGTCGGCGGTGCGTTTCCCCCGTCGTCCAGGGTCGAGTTGGACGCAAAGAGTTTGCCCAGAAGATCGGCTTTTTCTTTAGCGTCGTGGGCCAACGAATTATCTCCTATGCGCAGAGGTGGAAGGGATGGCTTACAAAAGTTCCCCTGGACAGCTTTGGCAAGAGAACAGAATGCACGAGTTCCGGAGGAGAGACTCACTAGTCTCTCGCCAATTCTGCCGATGTGAGCCGACTTCGCCCCAGCAATTACTCTTTTGAGGGACCTGGAGGCAAAGTAAATTGCTTCTTTAATGTGCTGGTCTTCACATTCCGTGCTGTCGCTGCATTAGCCCATGCTTGGTAACATTCGACCAAACCAAGGCTGGGACTTGCCACCTGTGGGAATCAGGGAGAATGGAATGAAAAGCTCCATACCCTGAAGCACAACATCCGCGACAGAGTCAGCGACGACATTGGGATCATCCGGCGAGAAGCAAACCTGCCTCCATGGGTAGGATGCAAAGAATGTTCTCATTCCATCCCAGTCTACTGACCTATAGTGCCATACGCGGCGACTGCCTGTAACTCGCGGCCGCAGCGAGTGAACGAGTGGCACCATACTCCTAATCAGGCAATGGTCCGAAGAGCCAAGAGGGGCCTCAACGGATACTTTGTAGCCGTCAGGATGTGAGGTCAGCAGAAGATCCAACAGTGAAGGCACGTGGCTTTCTGCATCCGGGATTCGCGTAGGCGTTGCTACCAGCTGCGTTAAGCCATATGCCAAGGCGAAATCGTGAACAGATCTTCCCGCATGATCGGTTTTGCGCGAACCAAGCCATTTGGCGTGATGGGCGTTAAAGTCGCCAAGAATCACAATCTCTGCGGATGGGACCTGTTGGAGCACTGAGTCTGTAGCCATTTGGACGTGGTCGATGAGTCGGTCCGTTTCGGCATCACCGCTATGGGACCTGTAAAGGCATACGTAGATGCGGGGATGGTCGTCGCAGTCTACACGTAGCCATAAGATGGAGAGGTCCCTACCTTCAAGATTGCCGAGGCGGCGATAAGTGATATCATCTCTAACGTACACGCATACACCAGCCTTAGGAACAAAGGAGTGTTCCAGTCCGTACCCAGGGTAGCAGAGGTAGGATGTGTCCGCTGGAGATGATATCTGCGTCTCGGTTAAAAAGAGCAAGGCCGGCTTTGCTGTCTCATGGTGGTGGTGGATAGTGTCGAGGTTCGAATGTAAGCCCCTGATGTTACAAAAATCCACGGTAAACGTGACAGGGGGTGCCATGGTATGCCTTCTCTTGCCCCGAGCAGATTTTGAGAGCGCAGTTGAGCCCCCCCCAGAGTACGAGGGGCAGCCTGGGCGTCCACGCTCAGGTATAATCCGTACTGAGGGTGGACGTCCAGGGGGGGATTCTCCAACGCTAGCGCTGGTACCCCCCTGGGGTATCCTTTTTGTTAACAGCGCTATCGTTAGGGGGGGGTGGGGGATTTTGGGCCTCCGGAGACCTCACTCATTTCGGGGAAATGCAAGCGTTACTTCACAACCGGTTTTCTGTGTGGCCGTGGTATCGCACCGGTCGAGCCGGCCCATTCGTGCTTAAGCATGGCTCTACCACTATAAATTGTTTATGGACGGTGGTTATCACTTTACATCAATAGACCCGTCTGTTCGTCTGTCCCTATATAATGAAAAAAAACGGCCACATACCGCAGGCCTCGCCAGCGCGACCCCGCAAGGCACATATCGAGTCTTTATATTTGCGGAGAAAAGACAGCGATAGAAAGACGGAGATAAATGTAGGTCATCCAAAGTCGTGAAATAACTGAAACAGAAAGAGGTTAAATCTACTACTCAGATTAGTATGGTCGTCAGGTGTGTTTAGCATCAGTCTCGTGTACTTTTGTTTTTGTTTGCAAAAGTTAGTTTTACTCTAAAACCGTGCCAAACAAGAGAGGTTTAGCGTTAGGGCGTATTCACACTAAGCTGCTGTTTGTGATTGTGTCAATAAAATAAGACATCATTCATTGTATTCTTAACATTAGGCTCTTTATTTATATAAATCATACATCACAATGATTCATTTTATATTTCAAGATACAAGAAGTTATCAAATAAAAATGGACCCTATCTATCTGCTATGTTAATAAAGCGAAAGAGTACTTTGTTAAAACACGCTAATCTCTTAAACTATTTGTCATGTTTTTTGTTGTATAGGATAGAGTATTTATTGAGAAAGAATATAGATTATAAAACATAATGCTGCGATATTTAGGAGCGGAACGATGACTATTAACGCTCATAAAATTACGGGGAACGGCTAGCACTTGATGTAAATCAAATAATAAAGAACTATTTTTTTTTTAACTAGTTTAAATTACAAAATTATTATTACATATAATCACGCTTCTATCCTGGAAGAGGTAGCAGAGGTGCATCAAACGCCAACATTTTGGCAATCATAATATACCTTATGTAGTCTTACTTACATACTAAGGGTATTTATGGCGATAGTGTCTTAAAATTCGTCACTGCTGTATATCACAAAATGCTTGAGATATGTATATGCCCTTATTTGGTAACTCGGTGAACAAATAACTCTTGATGTCCTGCGGTTTTGTTATAACAACTACTATTGTAGTTCATATTCGCCAAACATACACATACAAGTGAAACTTTACTTTCTCGTGTGGAGTTGTTCCAGATATGAAAGTGGTTTCAAAACTGTGGTTGTCAGACACAGCTTTTTGATTTCCACTCAGGAAATAGTAGTACAAGACATAAATTACAGATACAATCAACAAAAATATATTTTACAAATAATACGGAACTCTTCTCTATCGAAAACTGTAAAATATATTGTTTCTTGCTGTCGTAATAAGTGTGTAAAACAGTTTTAATCACAAAGGTAAAGAACAAAAAATAGTAAAATTTGCAGTAATTTTAAATTGGATTGATTAAAAACAGATTGTTACAAAACATCGTTTAAGTATTTGTTTGTATTAGTATTGAGTATGTTTTAGATTACTCGACAAAACATTCCTTTCCTATGCTTTATCCTATATGCATATATCATGATACACTTAAAAGAAATGTACGTTATTTAGCTGAAGTGTTTGTAATATGTTTGTTTCATAGATAGAGGATACTGTTTGCTCAGAAACTGTATATTACTCGTCAGATCTTAAATACGATCCTCGGAACGTTTAATTTTAAGATAAAACTTCAACGTATTTTGGACATATTGACGAAAAGCTGCTCCCTGTGGATTTACTTATTAACTTATGTTTATTTACTTATTAAGCCAATTAACAAAAATCTTCAGTTTTACTTTATTCTTTTAGATAATATAATATTGTCCGTAGCTCCATGGACGAAACTTTCTATATGCTCTAGTATGATCTAATTATTGTTAGTAGGTATAAATACAACCAATAAAACAAGACGGCACCGCGCTTGTACCGCACGTACTCAGGCCATAAATTACTAATCTTTGTAGTACCAGATGGCTCGTACTCACTGGCTAATCTTGAACATTTTAAACATTTTACTGTGGACTTGTAAAAGATTCCTTTGTAGATTATACTTCAAATTATGTTATGGAAACTTACCTTTTTAAAATGCTTTATCGGTACGCCGTCGATATTCTGACTGAGACTAACTAACAATAAGTGCCAAAGAAAAGGATGATAACATTCACTTAAGTGTTTATATAGTTCTATATAGTTCAATTTGTTTAGGCTGGTTGTTCAATTTATTGATAAAATATGCTCAAATTTTTGTGAGAATAATAACTACATATACATACGTACGTATGGCGTGAGTGTAGTAGTCCCGAAGGGATAGGCAGAGGTCCGCATTTTGCTGATTATAATTAAGTTCCATTAACGTAATAAATATAACATTTATACTAATAACAACAAGCCTATTGCCCTGATCCGGAAACTTAAGGAAACTAGGTGGCAAAAATGCTATTATATTGACGAAAAAGTTATGCGAAAGGATGGATGTGCATGTGAATGGATATTGCTTATACAAATGGATTTCGTGACTATAAGTGACAACTCAAGAAAGTCATAGTCGCATATCTATGACTCGATCTGTCCGCTGCCGGGAAATATGAGCCCTCAAACGGTAAATTATTTATTACCTTTGCAGTTTTTCATAAAATATTGTTCCTTAGAAATTTATAATTATATCCTCAGATATTTTGAGTAAATCTTTATTCTGTGACTGCTTTTTATTATTACACAACATTCTTTATTTAAAATAAAGCAATATTTCTATATTGTATTTACAAAAGTTTATATTCTAATTAAACTATCTTTTAGGACGCTATACATAAAGTTAAACCTCAATAAATTTAAATATCATTATATTCTGCTATGTACTACCTAAGTAACTCCTAATAGCACCGCATCAGTTAGTGGTTTTTTACTTACATATGTACATATGTATTTGAATATAACATCAAATTGCCAATCCCAAATGACTATGTGTAATGTACATATCAACACAACTAGGGCTAAGCTTTATATGAAAAAAGTCGCTGTAGTTGTTGCAGTGTAGTTTTTTTTTTATTAATAATAAAAAGGTCCATGAATCTATGTAAAACATTCAATGGGGTATAATGACCTCATTTTTAAATACAATAAATGTTCTCAAAGATATTTACAGTCATTTTTGCTTTCTCGATTAATTCAAATGTTAATCGCAGTATAATTTAACCGAAATAGAGATGTTACCAAATGGCGCTTCAGTGTTTATTGTATTTATTTTACAAACGCGCCCTAGCTCCGAATTTATTAAAGCCGAGTAAAAAACAGCATCCGCCTTAACTTTTGACTTCTGCACGTAGTTCACATTTTAAATATCCTACTAATCTCTTTTTATACTTCAAGTATTAATAAAAATATGATAATGCATGAGACTTTTTAAATCAAAAAGCAACAAAAAGTGTAGCGTGTATGCAGGGATCGTTATAAGCATTTGCTTCAGTTCCGTTTCTGATTTCTGAGTAACATGACAGCGTATACATAAATCTACTGAACATAATAAATGTATATTTTAGTAATTAGCTTGTCTTGTGCAAATGCGAACATTTTCTATTTTAGCTTTCATTCTCAATTCTATAACATAACTTATGCATTGAACTAAAACTAAAAGTTGCCTTAGTTAAAATTAGAAATTAATATTTTATCTAATGTATATTATTAACTCCGTTATGCCACAAAACCATGAAACGGTTGTACTCGACATTTTTGCATGCCAAGTAAATGAAAAAAACTTTGATTGTATTAAACCTTCATTACTAAGACAAAGAATATATTCACTATTTTTTTTTTATATATAGGAATATTCCCATTCACTTATACTTAACTATGTACTAGTTTAGGAATGCAAAACAAATACACTTTCATTTATAAAGAATATAGATATGAACTCATCATCTCATCATCTTTCTACCCTTGTCATAAAAGATTTTGGGGTGGGTGAAAAGTGTACATTGCAAGATAAGTTAAAATATTTTTAATATTTATTAAGACTTATTAAAACAAAACTAGCCATTGAAACTAGCCACTCCGGGAACACTTCGAACAACTTCTAGATTTCAGCGTTTTCCCGTCGGGATTTGACATGTATTTTATCTGTATTCACGATCTAGTACGCTACGCTATCTACGCCTTGGGGAGTAATACCAGTCTTTTTCAAGAAAGGAATAATGGATTATCTTTCCATTTTGATGCCCCGTTTGTATTTTCGAATTTATTTCTATACAACACGCATAAGAACAACACGCTCATAAACAAGTATGGTTTAAATTGGTTTGCAGTAACTCGCATATTCTTAAAAGTGAGTTTTAAAGGAATTAAAAATAACTTTATTGTTAATTGTACAGAAATTGACTTCTTATATGCTTCTGATCTATGTTTTTCTTATAATTACTTTTGTTTGTCACTTTATATTGTGGTTACTATTAGTAGTAGAGTAATGTTTAATAAAAGTAATTAGTCAATTACACAGGAAAAATAATAAACGAAATAATACAAAAAAATCGAATACTAGTAGATAAAACAAGTAATTACATCGTGGACCGAAGAACAAAGGCATATCAAAGGTAAAGGGGACTTAGGTCAAAACATTTCCATTGCTTAATTAATGATTATATGTTACGATATCAGTGGTAATTATTTGCGAACACTAAAATGGTAGCTTTTATTTAGCCTTGTCTATTCGTGCCACTCTTTTGTCCTTAGCAATAATAGGTGAGAATTGAGGTTCCTGCATCATATGCTCTTGCTATCGGTCAAGCGCGTAATGCAGCACGCCTCAATTATATCCTTCTAAATGATCATGTACTTTGTATGTCTCACGATTGTGTTACAAAGTGTTCTAGCATTTTAATTTGGTTAATTAAATAAGATTATAATCAACTCTAATTGTTCGATCCCACAACTTAAGTCTCTCAAAACAGAGATTACACAGAATCTATTATTTTTATTCTGTAGGTAGGTGACTACATAATGAACTATGACTATGACTACACTATGAACACTAAAGCGCTGTATTAATATACAGCGCAATTCTGTTCATAGTTTATGATTATATGAAGTCCACAAAGTCGCTGTTCAAATATTACTATCTGCACTTCATCTTTTATTTTTAAGGTCATGTTAAGAACCCCGTTTGTATAGATTATGCGGCAAATAGTATTGAGTAATATATCCTTCGTTATTTTACAATAAAATTTTATTTTGTTCACAAAATATGTCATTGTTTTAAGCAAATTTAATTGTAGATAATGTGTCTTTTGAAATTACATTGGGAATCATGATAAATACTACTGTAAACATGAAGAAACCGTTTGTATTCATCATATAAACTTAACAAACTTGGTCAACCTTTCTCCTCTAAATTTTTTTCAACCATAACACTTTTTGAGCCATAACATATGACGATAATATATACATATATTTCTTAACACGTTTTGAAATAAATTCTGATGATTTGAGTAAGGCACGATTCCTTCGCGCCAAATTACTTGTTTACAGTGCGCTCAATCAAACTTACTTGTTTTTTTTTCTTCTTTCGTTAAATCTTAAACTTTTAATGGTTTTGTTATAATATAAATAATATGATTTCTTCTATTATGTATTCATTTGATTCTTTTTTACAGCCTTGAACATCTACGATAGTAGTTATAATAGCAAACAAACTATTGCTTAAAGGTTTGTATTCACAAGTCAATCCTTTATAATCAGACAATATGCGTTTGTGTTATAAGGTATTAATATTGAACTCTCAAACTCCAACCGCCCGTCTACAGGTCCAGCTTTAAGCTACCGTTCTGCGTTGAACTTGTGTCTTGTCTTTAAAATCTTCTAAACTGAGCAAGGGATCTGGGCAATTGTAATACGACTTGTGAAATTCCACATTAATATCGTAACATATAATATACTGTATTTATCGTCCGAACATTTCAAGCCAAGAGGTTCATATGGATAAAATTAAGAGTTCAGAAACAGTGTTACGTTTGAATGGGCCTGTGTTGTGCTTGATAAGCATGTTATAGTATGCATCAAGAAACCTCCAAGTTACCAGAATCTATCGTTGTTTGATTCTGTAATGGTGTTAAAGAAACTTAGTTCTAGTAGTAAGTCAATAGTCATATGAGGTGATTTAAATATAAATTTACTATAAAATAACTCAAATACTGTCAGATTATTAAGTCTATTTCTGTCATTTGATCTGTCAAATGTTTTCAATGCACCAACCCGAGTGATAGCTTCCTCTGGCACTTGTATTGATAATAGTTTTTATAACTGTGATTTACTTCACAAACAAATTGTAAATAAGTTGACATCTGATCACAGTGGACAAACAGTAACATTTTGCTCTTACATGCCTTTACAACAAATTCAAATACAGTGTAGGTCAATGATAAGTAATAATTTAGAGAAATTTAATAATTCTTTGGCCAATTCATTATATGTTCAGAATTTTAATAATGTATATTATCCAAATGAGTTTTACGCTGAGTTCTTCTCACTATCAAACACGCAATTTAATAAAACTTTCCCACTAAAGACTAAAATTATTTACTCAACGTTCTTATTTTATGATTAGGCTACTCCAGGTATTCGTAAAAGCCGGGATTTTTTTTAACTCTATGAACTAAAGCAAAAAATGGATAATACAAGTTTTAATGAGTACGTTTCAAAATATTCAAAAACTTTTAAAACTTTGTGCAAATTAGCTAAAGCGCTTTATATTATCAATAAAATATTAGGTTGGCAACTAATAAACCCGCCACTTTTTTCGATCACTCTCTAAAACATTATAGAACTATCTCGAATTTCTTGGAGTAGTATATAAATAAAGCAAGAGTTGTAAGTCAGATCAGTTGACAACTGGATCTAGAATAGTAAAACTACAGTAAATTATGGATATTTCTCGTAGAGAACTGTGGCTGCTTTTACTTCACGAATTTCGCTTAGGTCGAAAAGCGACTGAAGCAGTGCGCAATATATGTGCAACAATAGGCGAAGGCGTGCTCTCTTACGATACCATCAAATCATGCTTCAGAAGATTTAAGGATGGAAATTATGACCTATCTGATGAACCTCATCTTGGACGACCTCCTACAATAGATGTAGATAAGTTAAAAAGACTCTAGAAATGGATCCCAGATTTTCTTCACGTTTTCTAGCAGAGTAGCTTCGGTGTTCTCATACTGCAGTAGAAAAACAACTCCACGCTTTAGAAAAGACCTGGAAATATTCAGTTTGTTTGCAACATGAGTTGACGCCGTTTAAACTTCAGAAGAGAGCTAATGTGTGCATGGAACTACTTAGTTATCATTGTGCACATGAGTGGCTGAGGGATGTAATTACGGGGAATAAAAAGTGGGTTATGTACATAAATGTTTCGCGTAAGTGGCTTAAACCTGGAGAAGTAGCATACATTCAGCAGCACGCATTCAAGGTCTTTGAGATCGTTGGAGAACTTGACTTTAAAAATTCCGAAGCATTCTACGACTTTTATGGACAAGTCATTTACAGTGCAAGCTATACGTTTGTGGAATGCATTGCAACTGTCCATCAGACAAGCACAAACGCTTGCTAGTTTTAAAAAAATACTGAAGGAGCATTTCCTGAATTGCTGACCGATAGGGACTCTGATGCCCGGAATCTTGTGTTTCTTGCCTATCTCTCATTTTTATATAATATGTATAATTGTAATAATTTATGTACATATGTGTTTATTTATATGTTTGTATCTAATAATAGTCCTAATTAGTTCAAACTCAGGGAACTTCGATGTGCAAATTGCAACTTCTCTCATCTTATTATTAATGTCCCTTTCCATCCTGGAAGAGTTCGCTAATCGCGATAAGGCCGCCAATTGTACAACTTTTATATTTTATTTTATTGATATCACCATTCTAACTTTAGCTTATAAGACTTATAGCAATGTGTACAAACTGTTCTTTTATTATGTTTTATTTTTTGTTTGTTGTACAATAAAGAGTTATCAATCAATCAATCAATCAAGCAGGAGTACCGACGCCAAAATCTGACACGAGTAAAAAGATATTTTAAGTGTGTCGTGGGGAATAAACGGAATTATATACTGGGAGCTGTTGCTATCTTACACTACAATCACGGCCAATATTGGAGACCAACTGGATAAAGTAGCAGCGAGATAACCGAAAAATCAAGATAGAGTATACTTTTTACACGATAATGCTCGACCACATGTAGCAAAAGCGGCTCGTCAAAAATTACTTTCGCTTGGCTTGGTTGTCCTTCCTCACCCACCGTACTCTGCAGACATTATGCCCTCCTGCCATGTTTTGTATACTTAAAAACTTAAATAAATTTGTGTACAAAGATGGCGGGTTTATTAGCTACCAACCTATTAAAACAGTGCGTTCGGGTGGATGACTCGTCATCAAACTGGACTGATCTCTGCAGCGGCGTCCCTCAAGGCGGTATATTATCTCCCTTACTATTTTCTTTATTTATTAATCAGTTAACGCCACACCTTCAGTGTCCGTATCACCTGTATGCTGATGACCTGCAGATATACTCCCAGAGTAGAGTTGAAGACTTATCAGAGGCCATTGATAGGGTAAACAAGGATTTGGAAACTATAAGATCCTGGTCGTCGAGATTTGGATTATCAGTAAATCCAACCAAGTGTCAGGCGATCGTTGTAGGGAGCAAACCAATGATGAGCAGGCTCGACACTGGGTCGATCATACCAATAGTCTTTAATGGTTCACCTATATCTGTGAGTTCAGCAGTTAAAGACCTAGGTTTGTTTATTGACTCGACCCTGGATTGGCGGGCCCAGGTTACACATGTGAGTCAGAGAGTCACTGGTGCTCTCCGAACGTTATACCGACTAAAAAACTTCCTCCCTATTAAAACCAAAACTTCCTTAATGCATTCCCTAATTATTCCCATGATTGATTATGGCGATGTGTGTTATTTTGACCTGAATGCAGACCTTCTCAACAAACTAGACCGTCTTCTGAATAACTGCATTCGATTCATTTTCAATCTTCGCAAGTATGACCATGTCTCTGCTTTACGTTCCCAATTGAAGTGGCTCCCTATTCGGCAACGTCGCAGTTTGCGAGCACTAAATTTTCTATACACCTTCTTGAACTCCCCGTGTCCCCCTTCTTACTTAAGTCCCTACTTTCAATTTTTGTGCTCCACTCATGTCAGGGACCTTCGTTCTTCAAACAATTTGCTCCTCTTATGTCCTCCTCACAGCTCTAACTTTGTCAACTCATCTTTCTTCGTGCAAGCAGTTCTTCTATGGAATGCGCTTCCTCTCGAGCTTAGAATGTCTGAAAGCCGTTTAACGTTTAAGAACAAAGTACGTGAACTTCTCCTCGCTGAATTAGCAGAATAACCACAATGCACTTGACTGTATACCTATTTATATGTGTATGTTAGTATATATATATATATATTCTTCCATATATATTTTTTTATGTATGTGTATATTTGTTATGTATTTGTGACTATAGTAAATATATGTAACTAAAGTTGTTTTCAAAAACAAGTAAATTTCAGATGTCTGCACCTACCTTATCGCTTTTCTCCACCACCCCAAGGTTGACTGGTAGAGAATGCCCTAGGCATTAAGTCCGCCTATGTACACGTGTGCATGAAGTTTATAAATAAATAAATAAATAAATAAATAAAATCAACTGATGATAAAATAAAAATAATAATAAATAATGAAACAGGTAGAAGAAAACACACTGAATTTAATTTAGAGACTGCGAATGGTTCCAACTCAGATGTAGAAGTAGCTCAGGACTTTGAAAACTTTTTCGCGAAAATTCATGTAAAAACTAATGAAGCTTTAAATTCCTCACCCGCGCGATCTGCTGCTGTATTTAGAAAGAATGTAAAGGCATACTCTTTGGAGTTAAGGTTTGAGCATTCCAACCCCCAAGGTGTTATAAAAGCTTTTAAAGATCTTAAAATTAAATAACAGAAGATCTTTGGGGAATGTCAGTAAAAGTCTGTAGTTCTATCATCAAAACCATTGCGCCCAAAGCTAAATAGCTTTCATATTTAACACCAGTGTAGACCAAATAGTATTCCCTGATCTCATAAAACACAATAAAGTAGGTCTCTTGTTCAAATCCGGCGATAGCAAAAAACCGAGCACTTATAGGCCTGTGTCAATTCTGCCAGTTCTCAGTAAAGTGTTTAAAAAGTTATATCTCAATCAAATCTTAAGTCACTTTAATTAAAATGCCATCTTTAATGAAGGGTATTGTACCACTGACGCTGGTGTCACACCAATAAAGAACATTTTTAACGCCTGGGAAGAAGCAAAGGATATCATTGGAATCTTTTGCGACCTCTCCAAAGCGTTCGATTGCGTAAACCACGAGACACTTCTGCTAAAACTGGAGCACTAAGGCTTAGAAATACAGCTCTTAATTTACTTAGTTCATACCTGAAATAGATAAAGTTATAGTTCAAGTAAACGGCATAAACTAATTAGGGTCTGTAATGGCAATGTTGGGTTAATGATCTACCCTATTTACTTCTAAATTAACCGAAGATGGTGTTATTTGCAGATGACACATCATTGATATTTGAAAAAGACTGACAGTCACAAAATCTTGACGACGTGAATAACTCTATTCTTCAGGTCCAAGATTGGTTTACGGTAAATAATTTGTTGCTAAATGGCACAAAAACCAAATGCATTAGATTTAAATTACCTAATGTTAGAAGTAGTTAATGTGACATCATATTGAATGGAGAAAAACTGGAATTTGTTAATCAAACAGTGTTCCTAGGAATCACGCTAGACGAGAGATTACAATGAGGACTGTCAGAAAGATCAGACAGTTAACAGATGTAGAAACCGCGCATTTGGTCTATTTTAGCTACTTCCACAGCATTTTCTCTTATAGCGTTTTACTGTGGGGCTGGGCTACTGACATCGAATCCATCTTTATCTTGCAAAAGAGAGCTGTCAGAGCCATTTATAATCTACGTTGCCGTGAATCCCTCAGGTAAATATTTGAAAGGATTAATATTATGATGGTACCTTGCCAATTCAATTATGAAAATATAATGTGTAACAAGAGTAGAAGAGTAACAAATAAAAAACTAAATGCAATAAAAAAAATACTTAAGACACTTTATTTTATTATTACAATTCAGTCTTATTGTCACACATGTATGTAAGAAAAAATCTACATCTTTTTAATAAAAGAAGTAATAGACATAATTTGAATACTAGAAGCAAAGACAAAGTAGATCAACCATGTTTCAGATTAGCTAATATACCTACATCTTTTATGGGGTACTGCGTTAAATGTTATATAAAAAAATCCTTAAACCATATAAAAAATACACTTTGTAAACAAGCTTATTACAAATTAGAGTATTATATCCAAGATAACGCTTGGAAACATGATGGTTCTGCTTCATAGGATAATTTTGAGACAAAATCAAACTGATTGCTAATTGTATTGTATATGGATTTTCATTTTTGTAACATTGTTTTACACGATTATTTAACTTACACACTGACTTATTACTAGTTAATATTCTCTATATCTATGTAAATAGTATACTACTTTTATAACATAATTTTAATTTAGCTGTAGTTGCTTCGCTTTATCTTTTTACCTATTTCGGCATAGTGATATTGTTCTGGGTGCATCGTTTTCACACATAATTTTAATTATATATAATGATTGTATGTAAACAAAACATTTCAAAAGATGAACGGTGAAGTTTCTTGCCCATTCTTCTCCATACGAAACAACATTTTATAATAGGCGACTATAATCAATTCTATTTAAATGTAAATGTCGACGTTCAAAAGTGACCTTTAGGACTATTTGAAATAAATACTTTGACTTTGAATGTCATTTGAATGGGTTTATGAATTTCTAATTATGTTAAGAGTATTAATCGTTCCTGATAAGAAACATTAATGTTCCTGATAAGAAACATGAATGTGTGTGATGTGTTATATTGGAAAATGTTTGATATCCTCCGAAAGTATGCCATATCAACCTTACAGTTATTTCTATAAAGCACAAATTCATACATGTTCAATAGCAGTAAGTCTGTTTTATACCGGTTATTTAATTTTGATGAATTATCATAAGCAATATCGTGTTCTTTACACCCTCTACTCGTATTTCATCATCCAATTAAAGGCTTAACTTGACAAAATATTTAGTTATTTATATCTATCTCATACTAGCAACTAAGGACCAACAAAACGTTTTTATGGCCGTTTCTTAGTAATTTCGAGTTTGATGGCTACATGACACGACCCGACCATTTGATTTAGTTATGTGAAAAAAGAAACGACTATTTTTATTCTAACAATCTCAGGGTATTTTTCTATTAAGTAATCAATTTACCAAAAATTACATAAGTTTTCTAAGAAAATTAGATTATTATAATTTCATTTTGTTTTATATGACATATGTTATACACCTATAATCTGTATATCTGTAAATTATAGATAGGTTGGGTAGTGAAATAATAGGGTCATAGTTCACAAGGGCTACACCTTCGTTTTTTTTTATGCAATAGGGGGCAAACGAGCAGACGGGTCATCTGATGGTAAGTGACTACTGCCGCCCATGGACACCTGCAACTCAAGAGTCACAAGTGCGTTGCCGGCCTTTTAGGTAGGAGTACGCTCTTTTCTTGAAGGTTTTAAGGTCGTATCGGTTCAGAAATACGGCAGGCGACAATTTGTTCCATATGCTGGCTGTGCGAGGCAAAAAGCTTCTGGAGAAGCGCACAGTGGTGGAGTGCCAATCGTCCAGGTGGTGGGGATGGATATTTTGTCACGTAGGACGATGGCGGAAGCCTACAGCCGGTATAAGTTCGAACAATTCCTTTGAACACTCCCCATGATACAAGCGATAGAAGATGCAGAGTGAAGGTACATCTCTACGCAACGCAAAGGTATCAAGCCGATCAGAAATATCTTGGCAGTCGATGATGCAAGTCGCTCTCCGTTGAATGCGGTCAAGAGGGAGAAGCTGGTACTGGGGTGCACCTGCATAGAGATGAGAACAGTATTCCATGTGCGGCCGAACCTGCGCCTTATAAAGTTGCAGGCGGTGGACCGAAGTAAAATACTGTCGCGATCTGTTTAGCACACCAAGCTTCTTCGAGGCTAATAGGCTTCGTGAATACACTTTATTGATTGTGCAAATAGCGAACTATCATGACTTCCTGCACGTATCGTTTATCTTCTCAATCTGGGTTAAGCAGTGATTAAAAGGAGTTATAGAGGATATAACTCCTTTTAATGAACATCTATATTTTACGTTTGCTTTTCTGTGTTATAAAAATAAATACGTAATTAATGAAAAATATTTAACTGAGGGTTTTGCAATTTAAAATAAAATGTGTTTTGTACATACTATTACTAAAATTATAATTTTAATTTTAATTATGTAATAATTTTGCATAAATTTCAAAATCGATTTTAGAAATTACCAATTCATACCAAACTTTATATAACAGCATAACTTAAGTTTTTTCTTAAAGTATATTTCATAGGTTATGTATGCGACCCGTACGTGTGACCGTTGATATGTCCATAATTTGCTTAAATACTACATAACTGATACAGATAGAATTTACAAAAATTAAGGTTAAAGTTACGAATAAAAGTTTAGTAAAATTCTATATTTCCAGAAAGGTATTCGTAAATCTTCGGAGCTAAACAATAGAACTCCTCAGTAACTAAAAGCAAATAACCGCTATTATCTCACTGTTACACTTTATAGTAAGCATAATGTATGTATAGCATATGTATAGAGTAGACCTTTATAGTGCGAAAAGTGTTGCTCCGAATTAGATTGGTCTGGTTGTTTTGTTTTACACAATATATTCAAGTTTTCCTTAACATGTACATACATGTACACGGCGCCATGGAAGAATGCTCAGTAATGACCTAATGTCTTACCCTCTTTGTTTACCTATCTTTGGAAAGTCTTCCACTACGATGTCTGAAATATTTCTCAGTATTATTTATTTTATTTATTTTATTTAAAACTCTTCCTGCATAATACAACGCACGAGGCGGACTTAATGCCACATGGCATTATCTACCAGTCAACCTTTGGGTGGTTCAGTGAGGGACATGGCAGGTGTATAAAGATGAAATATTAAGAAACAAAAAAAAAACATTATATACACATACAAATGAACAAATATATACAAATATGCTATATAAATACAATATACATACAGTTATATACATACACATAAATACAATACATAGATACAAACTTTAGTTATAGTTTTAGTCATGGGGGTATCTCAGTCAACTGTCTCAAATAGAATTCACGGACTTTAACTTTAAACGTGTCGTGGTTGGTGGTCATCCTAATCTCAGGAGAGAGCGCATTCCAAAATAAAATGGATTGGACAGCAAAAGAAGAATGAACGAGAGAGGAGGTGTGAGTAGGGCATAGGAGTAACAAATTATTTGTGGAGCGGAGATCTCTGTCATGGTTAGAACCTAGAAGACTAAGCTGTGAGGTAAGATAATTGGGGGCGGTGGGGATATGGAGAAGAGAAAAAAGAGTAGTTAAGGCACGAAGGCTGCGACGCTGACGTATAGGTAACCACGACAGTTGGGTACGATAAGTAGACACATGATCGTACTTACGAAGATTGAAAATGAACCGAATGCAATTATTGAGAAGTCGGTCGAGTTTGTTGAGCAGATCTGCATTCAGGTCGAGGTAGCATACATCTCCATAATCAATGATTGGAAAGATTAGTGCCTGTACAAGCATCAACTTGATGCTGGTAGGGAGGAGGTTCTTAAGTCGATAGAGTGATCTCAAGGTCCCGATGACTTTCTGAATGACGTTCGCTATTTGAGGTTGCCATGTTAGAGTGGAATCAATAAACAGGCCGAGGTCTTTGACAGAAGAGTTGATAGGTAAAATGGAGCCGTTATAAATAACTGCTGGCAGTGTTGACTTGTCAATTCTGCTAACCATTCGCTGACTACCTATAATTATTGCCTGGCACTTGGAGGGATTAACACTGACGCCAAAACGCTCGGACAGTTTTTAATGGCCTCTAAATCGATATTCACATTGTTAATCGCTTCCGCCAAATTATCTACTTTAGCCTGAGAATAAACTTGAAGATCATCTGCATACAAATGATACGCACACTGAAGATCAAGCGTAATGAGATTGATAAACATCGAAAATAATAGAGGAGAAAGAATGCCACCTTGTGGAACGCCAGTATTCAGATCACACCAACTAGATGATGATTCATCTATTCGTACTGACTGTTGACGTCCACGAAGATAAGATGAAAGCCATTCCAGAGCTTCGGGGGAGACCATATAATGAGTGAGGATAGATGCTAGGATATCATGGTTGACAGTATTGAACGCGTTTAAGAAATCGATGAGGACTAAAACGGTCAGTTTTGCGTCCTCTATGCCACTCCTTATATCACTAGTCATTTTAAGCATAGCAGTCACGGTGCTATGCCCAGGTCTGAATCCCGATTGATAAGGAGTAAGGATATTATTTTGATGTGGTGGAAGTTGGAAAGTTGCTTGTGAGCGCAGGCCTCAAGTACTTTGGATAGGAAGGGGAGGATTGATATGGGTCGGTAATGATTTGGAAGGGAAGGATTGGGAATCTTTGGGAGGGGGCGAATGTAAGCCTTGCGCCATTCGGCTGGAAATAGTCCGGAGTGAAGGGAGAAATTAACTATATGAGAAATGGCTTCGGAAAGCTGGTCTAAAATTGTGACTATCATAAATCGACTTATGTTATCACAACCAACAGCTTTTGTTTTTATGGATATAATGGACTTTTTAATGTCATCCGAGGCAACTGGAGAAAAACAGAAAAGTTTGATCTTACGCCGAGGAAGCCCTGAGATATAAGTAAGTGTTTGACTTTTGGTATTTGACGGCATTGTGGGACATGTGATGAAATAACTGTTCATGTCGTCCAATCCTGAAGTCATCGATATACTAGGCTGCAGAACCTTACCAACACCCAAGGTCCTAAGATATTTCCAAATATCGGCAGGGGAGGAATTAGAAATGTTTGTAAGAACGTGGTGGCGTTTAGCGTTACGTATCATTTGATTGCATCTATTTCTTGCCGTTTTGTAGATGGTCCAGTTGTCCTCACAACGGTTTCTTCTAAATTTGTGAAAAGTACGATCCCTACGGCGCATCGCTAAACGAATCTTACTCGTAAGCCAAGGTGCAGGCGGATGCTTTACCTTAACTTTTTTGAGAGGTGCATGTTTATCGTATAATTTGCGAACAATATCATTGAATACCTGGACCTTGTCATCGACTGTAAGAGCCAGCTCTAGAGGTTCCCAATCAATAACAGTAGCGGCATGGCGCAATTCTGCTACATTCATATTTGCGAAACAACGCCTAAAGAGCACTTTCGCCTTGGGTCTCGGGGTTTTTAGGATATAGGATAGGAAGATAAGGTCGTGGTGAGAGAGACCCGGAGCAGGATGTTGGCCATAAGAGGAAACGCGGGAGGGACTTGACGTGAGAATTAAGTCTAACCAATTATCGTGTCCAGCATTGTTGTGGTGCGTTGCTTGGAGAGGTATGACATGTAAATATGTATGACTCAATTATATTAAGGAATTTACGGGTTCGAGGGTTGGTGGATTGAAGGAGATCGGTATTAAAATCCCCCATAATTATGTGATGTGCATACTCAGACCCTAAAGATTCCAAAACTAATTCCAAATCAATGAAGTAATCGACAGTGGGGGGCAGTAAACCACCCCTAAAATAGTTTTCACTCCTCTGACGCAAACCTCAAGAAATAAATATTCAGTTGAAACGTTAGAGCTAGGGGAAGAAGTAGTAACAACTTTGTAATTAAAATCGCTACGTAAGTAGATAGCAACTCCCCCGCCTCTGCGAGCAATTCGATCGTTTCTGATGAGTATAAATCCTGGAAGAGAGTAAGAAGTAGATAAAAGTTGAGGTTTGAGCCAACTCTCTGAGACCAGGATAGCGTGAACGTTAGTGTCGCTAAATGCCTCTAGAAGGTCACTATGATGGCTGTGCACGCTTTGAGCATTCACGTGACACACGTTTAGTAACCGGTCCGATTGTGTCCTAAAAGTATTCCGAATGACTTCCCCTAATGTGTCCGTAAGCGAACAAAAACTGCTATCGTCCGACGATAAACTATCATCATGAGCAGAGTGGAAAGAATCCTCAGATAATACCATATAACAAAATTATAACAATATATATATATTAAAAATATAATTAAATATATATATAAATGTACTTTATAGGAACTAAAAATAGTTTAATTAAAATTAAAATCTATAAACTATAATCTATTTTGAAATCAAGTTGCAGCTTGTAGCAGTCACTGAACCATCCGCCAGCTGCCACTGGTACTATAACATAAACAAAAAGAAACGAGCAATACAACAAACTTAATTTGGACACAAAAACAAATTAAGATAACAGAAAGAGAGGTAAGAGTAAAACGAAGTAAAGTTACACATGCTTAAGATCCTGATTCGGAACGTAACTTAGAAAGGTGACAGTTCATTCCAAGATTATTAGTACAGACGTCACAAAAATAAAAGTTATAAGATGTAATAAACAAAATATTGAAGTTACTTTAGAAAGTGAATAAGTTGCGGGTAATGCAATGTTTTGTTACTCTCGAGGGAGTATATTTAATAGATCCTACAAGATAACAGAATGAACCTTTATCTGCATGTCGTTGTGTGTAAACACAGGCTGTTAATGTCAATGGAGATTTACATTACTTTCGACGCGACGACGCTTTGCCAGCTGCCGCTGACTTGGCCGTGGAAGTGGAAGAAACATCCTTTGGGTACTTCACTATCAGTTCGTTCAGCTGATCTATGCACGATGTATTACTGATGGTATTAAATTGTTTAAGTTGCAGCCATATGGCTGCCTCACTATTGTCTTGTCATTTTGGTTAATCAAGACATGATTCACTGATTTCGTAGTTAAATCTTTTTTATATATGATGAGAATGATTGTAAACTTTAGGCTCGTTTGAGTTTTGTAGTTTAGAAAATATAATCTTCAATGATAAAAGTGTTTCTGTTATAACTTCTATTTCTTTCAAAAGCATGTATTTATTAGTTTAAAGGTGGTCTTTTATTAACATATAACTAAAGTAACAAGAGAGCTTATCTACTTGTTATGGCTAATTAAACCTACGCTCAAATAATATCTGCCCCCAAGTCTAGCGACCACGTACAATTAAAACACATGTAATGACGTCCGAATATCCCAACATACAGCACAAAGGGAAAGTGCTGATTTAGGGTAACGAGTGTTATTTCAACTGACTTTGTAAGTTGGACTGCAGCCAAATCTTGTAAGCTGTTGGAAAATTTTAGTGACATTTGAGGTAATTAAAACTTTTAAAAGGAATGTTCAGTAATACTCAGTACTTTTTTAATGGTTCGGTCAACATTAATAAGAGCTGAGGCATGTTACAATATGAACGTGGTTTTAAAGTCTGGTGTTAGTTTTTGCTTTAACATAGTTGGTTTACGGGGAACATTTGTTTGCATTTTTCATCAACTAGATAAAGTTTACATGTTTTTTTTTTATTATTTAAAAACTTCAAAGGTGTATGTGCTCTAAGGAATTGTTATAATTCAATATTGTCTGTAACTAGTTCGATAAAAATAACTTAAGCCGAGTCTAATTAGCGTATCTGTATCATCAATCTTAACACAGAAGCTCTTAAGAAGCTTCTATATATTTTAATGTAGCCAATAAGTGTAAACAAAATAATTGATCACAAAGTCTCATAGATAAGTCTCTTTTTTTATACTATCATTAATGAATATATTTTTACTAAGTTACTTTACGCCCTCAGTTACTAACCGACTGCATTTATAGCGTCTAGCACCATGTAACTGTTCTCATTAGGGTTCAACCTGTATAGTAGGGGACGGCGTCGGTGTTTGTCACACAGTTTTTACTAGACTCTTGGTAATCAACCCATGGGCTGATATTACTATGGGGGCAATGACTGTAGAATCCACACCCCACATGTCAAGAACCTCATGAGCCTAATGTAAATATTTTAATTGTTTATTTTTGCACCTTCATAAAAGCTGCAAAAATAGAATGCCGTCATTTCGGACGGTAACGTTAACGATAATTGCTCAGCGCTCTAATCGGTATCGCATCAATAGTCCTTTCAGTAATAATAGATCGATCCCAGTATAATGTTAAACGACTATTTTCAAGGACTGGGTTGGATACATACCTTTAGTATGGTAACTTGACAGCCACAAGGTAGTATCTAAGAGCAAGTGGCTATCTTGGTCACGATATCTGTGCAAGTACTCACAAACACACAACATCCGGAACCCAAACAACCGGAAATTATATGCCTGAGGGTTTCTCCGGGACGATGACATGTCCGACAAATGTCAATTGCCGTCCTTTAGGATATGTTTCCGTTAATGTTCAGTTTCAACGAAGACGTCACCGAGACGTAGCCAGGCTATAGATTACAATGGATCTACAACGTTTATGGCAAGATAAAAACGTCCATACAGCTCATTGCTCTTCCATATCTCCCTACGACCTGCAGGTTTGCACCAGTTCTCTTTCCCAAGACAAAGCTGAGTAAGTCAATTGTCAACTGCTACCAAATCTTGGTGTAACCTCCACGTTAACAGAGAGAAAGTAATCTCTTAGATCACTCATCTCATGATTATAGAGGGCTCTGGCATTTAAGAAACCACGACCCAATAAATAACTTTTTAATACTTTTTCAGACGGCCATAGAAGCATTCTTGTAACGATTGCTTCACAGTCAATTCGTTTATACCCAACACCTGTGATATTTTAGTACCGGTACGTTTCATTTTGCGGAGAGACGTCGTAGGTGTGTACAATCTGAAAGTTCAACCCCTTCAGATTCTACAACCCACACTTATCTACACCAAAATTCAGTTACCTTTAGTAATCTCATCAATTTTAAATTGCTGCAGGCAAACAGTTTCAAATCGTCCATGTAAAGGAGGTGGAAATTACTAATAATAAATAAGTAATTTAATATTTTATAACAACGATAGAACAAATTATCTTTAATAAAAAAAGAAAAACAATTACATACCGATTAACATTTAAATTAATATAATAATAAAATAATAATATCATGACCCAACCTTTACAATAATCTATACAACTGTAAATTATATTGAGCTAAGCGACTTGGCATGAGACTTTACAGTAGTAGTAGCTCTTTAATGTGCTTATATATATAAAAGAAATATCCTGTCCTATGAAAACACTTGTGTGGATAAATTATATCACAACATTGACAACTACATTCCACAAATATGCTATTTTGTATGCTTAATCAACAAAGTAGTTAAATGATAAATAATTCCCACTTTAAATTAACTTCCTACCCGCAAGTTAGTATACTCATTGATATTATATAGCACTAAATCATGTAGTTCTAAAAGAAATAATAAATCTTCAAGAATAATCAAGCAATAAATCCTTCGTCGACAACCGCAAGTATCCGACTTCATTATTTACATTCATCAATCATAATGAATACACGGATGAGACAGCGATGCTCAACTTTTATTATTATTTCATCAGAATAGAACAGATAGAACTCATTTAAATAGGGGGATATTGCTTGTATTGCTGTAGAAAGTGTAAGATAAACCATTAGAAGCGAGTTAGGTTGTGGGTGAGGGCGAGAGGCTTTTTAAAAAGACAAGAAAGACGTTTGTTCCAAACGGAGCTGTGATCAAGACTAAACTTTATTTCTCATTTCATATATTTATACGAGTGTAATACAAAAGACTTATTCTAATACATATTTCTAAGTAATCATAACGGATGTAACATGATATTGGTTTGACAGTGAACAAGGAACTTAAATCTAATGTTTCTTGATAATCAGCGCATGTAACCTGAGGTTAATTGTTATTGCCTAATTAAGAATGGATCCATTGTGTAGGGTCCATTATTACAGGTACATAACTAGCGTTGGTAGCACTTTATTTAATTCTAAAGCTACTAACGACTCTTAAACATTATACTAAATCAAAACTATTATTTTGCTGTGGCAAACAAATTGCTTCCAAAAAAAAGTAACGTCACTCTGCATAATGTAAACATTCTAACATTACCCTATACATCCCAATCTATACAGGGCTTTAAAATTAAAAGTTATGTGGGAATAAAGATATTCATCTATATACTTAAATAAATATGTACATGAACCTTATAACAAAGCATTCAACTAAAATTTGTGCTAGTCTTATAGCATTAAAGTGATCAGCAAATTGTAATCTATATCATTAAAACTCAATGGTAAATACGTTATACGTACGTTGGCTACGAAAGCGCAGACGATGTACACAGTTTTCGTAGCCAGACCGTAGCAAAGCACTACTAATCTTCGTAATGACTGCGTTAGCGGCTTATAGCAGTTTGTATTTAGCAGTATACATTAATAACGAAAAAATATACGCTTAATAATATAAATAAATATAGCTTATCCTGATTTGATAGAAATTACTAAACAGACAACTATCACCTCTCATATACATATAAATGTATATACACAAGTGACGACCTTGTTGTCCCGAGTCTGGGTGTTCTATATGCCTGTTGATTGAATGTTCGTAAAACCTCCCACGAAACAACAATTATTCCTAATACGAGAGTTGTCTATTAAAAAAACAAATAAGAAATAGTCTTTAGTCTAATCATGATACTAATCACGAAAGATATTAGTAGAAAATAATTTAATGAAAGGCGTATAGAAATTTTTAGCGATTAGTTAGTTCTTAATGAAATAGGACTTCTGGTGTGTTACCCAGTAATTACTTTGGACGATGTTTACGCCACACTAGACATGAAAAGGGCAAACAACTTCAGTTAACAAAATAATGTTAATAATGGATTTGCTCTATAACGATGGGTCATTAAGATTTATTGTATTGTGATTAAGAAATATGTATATTTAATTGTAATATAGGCACAAGTTGTCTAATTAATTTAAAAGTTTTATTTTTATCCGACTACGATGAAGTAAAAAGAGAGTTATTTTTATGTATGTTCATCTGTTCTCTCATAAACTTTGAACTACTTATCTTAATACGACAAATAAGGTATTGTTTGAAGCCTTTTGATGATCCGTTGTTTGCAGGCAATATTTTAATACAAAGGTTTTAGTTTCGAGACAGTTTACATAACTTATTTAAGATTTCTCATAACATACCCCATGTCGGACTCGAACTACAAAAAACCACACGGTGTTCCGTCTCAACTGGGTCTATTGCAGGGAACCCGGGTACCCGACAAAGGAATCCTTCGGAAACCCCTTCAGACCAAGACCACCCGATTGCTAGGTGACCACGCCGTGGTCTATGTGAGGGAACCATGCCCCCCCTTCAAATCAGCATGGAACACAGTCAAGAACAAGTGGTGAGTGTCCTTTGTGCACTCTACTAATATTTGTTCCGAGTGTAGTAGTTCTATAGTGTAGTAGTATTTTGTGTGATTTTAGAAATAAAGCACCTCCAAACACAGAATAACGATTTGAAGATTATTTAAACTGTTGTTCCCGTGACTGGATCGAATCCGCAACACTCATCGATTCAGCGAGGTGACCACTGCGCCATTTATGCAGTTAAACCTAGCTGGTTCCACCGGATTGTTACCACGGTCTCACAGAAAACGGCTAGACAAACAATGCTCGCATTATATTACTCTCCTCATCACCCTCAAAAGCGGACAGCGCACTTCCGACTCTTGAGTTGCAGATGTGTTGAGGTGCAGATGATGAGATGATATAGGCGGTCGTTGTCTCTTACCATTAGGTGACGCGTCTATTCTCTGTCGTCTTTTAATCGCCATAATACTCGTTTATATCTTTAAAACTATATCTATATCTTATTAGAGCTATGTAAAATAATATATTTCTTTTTATTTGCACAACCCTTTCATCTATCGTTATATATCTATACTAATCTATCGTTCCTCGCCTATGAGAACAATTTATTCTAATGTCTCATAAAAATGCAAAGAAGTGAACTATTTCCAATAAAAATAAAAACCCAAAAAAATAAAACCTATAAAGGTATGTGGTTTCTAAAACCACAAAACCTACTTTTAATTTTTTGCCATTTACACATTTCACAGAATCCACCTGTCAACATTCAACCGCACCACAGGCAATATTAAATATAACACTACTAAGCAATGAGTACTAAACTTTTCCAGTTGTGTAAATGCAAATTCATTAAGCAATTTTATACTATAACGGTTTTATGATAAAGTTTAAAATGAAACAAATTCTTTCATTGCCAAAGATTAACTAAAATCCTATAAAAAACTACCTTGTGTTTTCTTTCTTAAGGTAATTTTAGCTGCAGATAACTTTTGAACTTTTATCCACCGCTAAGACTGATTGACATTACGGATTTTTTTAGCCAAGTAATTACACGACGGACTGAAACACTATTTTTTTATTTTTTTTTTTATGCGATAGCCCCCTATCGCATAAAAAAAAAAAAAAAAACAAACACACAAACGAGCAATTATATTATACATACTATGTGTATATGCATGTGAGTTTCTTTATTCAACTACATATACTTCTAAATGAACAGATACGTTCTATACTTTATCTAGAGCAATGGTAACATTTTAATGACTGTTGTCACAGAAATTGTTTAGCGTCATGTTTTTCAATATTCTAACATGCCCATTCTAATAAAATTGTGATTGTAAGTTACGCCAAAGTGTAAGATATAAAAATTATTAACTATTAAGTACTCGTTACGATGAGATAACTAAATTTAACTTTTTAAAGCCTGCGACAAATAATTTCTTGACACTTTCTTTATATAAAAATCTTTTCAACTTTAATTAAAGCAAACAATCTCGACAATTTCTCAGTTGAAAAGCCCATTAAAAGTAATTGAAAAATACGAACAACTTCAAATAACCATTGTATATAATTACATTCCATTATGTCAATGGGTTTTATCTGGAGAGTGGAATAGGGTTTTGTTTCGGGGTTGTCAATATTTATTGAACCGATTCCTATATTTATCGATATTTACTTCTATATCGTTGAGTATAATTACAGATTTTGTTTATATATACATTATTTTAGAAATTCTAAATGTTTCATATGCCTCGCATACTTATGTTTAGGAACAGGTGTCATTTCCTTCGAACACAAAAGAACCCTCCGTCTAGGCGAGGTAATCATTCAGATTGCTGTTAGAGAGTGGTGTACATATACAGCTTATCTTTCCTAAATGATGTTGATGTATATGAAGGTCGTTACAGAATAATCAATTAAAATTTTGTGTGTTTTCACTCAATAATGATTTTCGTAAATTTCAACACTTAAATGTATCAACGTAAGCACAAGTACTTCAAAATTGACTTTGTAGTTAAATATAGCCATTGTTCAATATTCTGCTAATTGATCATAAGGAAAGTCGTATGACAGTGCATGTCAACCCGCCTCCGACTCTGCCTCGAGAGACTATCGTGGAGTATTGAGGGAAGTATTAAAAATATTGAGCTTTCTGCCAATATTTACTGACTCTATTTCTTATTACTGGGGAAACGGTTTGACTTGCAGCCGTCTACATTTGGGTTTTATTTCTTAATTTCGATAAGATATATGTAAGATGTATATCTTATATAAATCTTTTCATAAGATGTATGTAACTTATACACTGATCAATACTATGATATTACTAGTAAAGGGACTCGTAGAACTAGACGTAGTAGAGACTAGTAAGAGTTTAAAGAAAAAGTATATAGAAAAAGTTATATAATTACTTAACATTCCTTTCTTTAACATTTAAAAAGATAAACAATCGACTTCAATAAGCTACATAAGCACCTTATCATCTATCCATCTTAGGATTGCCTATAAGAAAACGCAAGTAGCAATGAAAACACCGCGCGTTTATTGCCATCGCCACTACTACGCTCTTAACCCATTACTCCCCACTGTCCTATTTTTAAGACACCATATTCAACATTTTTTTTTTACATGTTGGGTCGTTTATTTTTATTGTTTCTGACAAAATTCGTATTCTTGCACTGTTTTTCTGATAAAATATTTTTTTCTTCTGCAAAAAGTGTATCCGTAATTTTAAGGTATTTTTTTTAACTTAGTTTCAAGATTTGATAAAAAAAAAAATTAAGATGACCTACATTAGATTCTCAGTGTTTTTATCAACTTTAATTTATTCATGTCAGCCCTTCATTCTTCAATTTAGTCAATAGCTAATTTGAAGTTTGAAATGTCAATGCTCTACCAACTAATAATACTTTTAAATTTTTATGTATGTCAGAGAATTAACCGAAATATTATTTTGGGAACCACCACCCTTTTGGTACATCTTTACAAAACAAGAAATAATACCGGGATGGATCTTGTTTCTCTCGGCACTATAATTAGAAACTAACACAATGGTAGTGGATAGAGATCGTGCTTATATACGTGAACGTACCAAGCAGACTGAGGACCGCACGATTGCTATTTACTAATAAATATTAGAATTTAAGTATGGTATTGCTACTGTTCAACGCTGCGACATATATAAAATGCCATTACAACTTATGTCGGTTCTTGCGTCAACAAGAACGTACTGTAACTGTTAATACCTGTTACTTTGGTCGTTACTAAGAAATGGCGTTTAAACTTAATGTTGTTACAAGATAAAATGTCATCATTATACAGGATTTCAACTAAAAAGCTGTTTTTATGAGAAATTCATTTTTTCACACTGACAAGTGTACATGAATATTCTCATTAATTATTTTTATATACAGTATGAAATACGAATTTGATCTATATGAAACTAAAAACCGTGAAGGCATTGAACGTTCGCAAAACATACGCCAGCTTAAGCCAAACACGTAATGACTGATGATCCAGTATCGCGTAATAAATGTTTTCGCGGTGAAGTTATTTAAATGTCAAAAAAAAATATATGAGTAATTTAGAAGTCTGTCGCCGCACGTACAAGAATTAAGGACTTGGTTATAAACGTGATATGTGTTATTTATGTTATTGAATACTCAGACTCGGGGCAACTATTTGGATAACATAATTTGTCCCGGGTGGGAATCAAAACCACTGGCCTGACTGGCATGTTTGTCTAGATGTTAGTGACCCTAAATACTAAGCCAAGGTGAGGTAGAGGATTAGATTCCCACCCAGAACAAATATTTGTGTGATGAGCATGGTTATTTGTTCTGTGTCTGGGTGTAATATATCGATTACATATGTATTTATAAATATGTAAGTGTGTTTTTCAACTGTTTGGTTACCACAGTACAATCTCTGCTTCATTAGGGATCATAATACTCACCGTAGAGGTTACATAAAGAGTTTTTCACAAGAACTTTGCTTTTTAAAACAAAAAACCACACCACACACCGCCCTGTTGAAAACACATGTCAGTGATACCCACTATCACTGACATGTGGTTTCAACAGGGCGGTGCCATAAAACTCACATCCATAAATCAAGCATATTGCAGCCTTAAAACTCAAAATCCGTGACACGATTAACGAAATAGACCCGCCATCTTGCCAAAAAGTGATTAAAAATTTTGATGAAAGAATCGACATCTGCCAGCATGGTCGTGGTGGACATTTGCCAGATATAATTTTTCATTCATAATTGCCAAACCTTACTCTTTGTGATACAATAAAAAATTAAATCATCTTCATCTCAATCTCATCTCATCAAATTCTTTGTTTTATTTTGTTTTAAAAAACAAATTTATTTTTGAAAAATCCTTTAGGAGGCTAATCATACTTATATATTATTAGTTGGTCATACATAAGTCTTAAGCTCTATTGATTTTACATAAGTTTACATCTATATATGTATATATATATGTATACATCGTGTAACGCAGTCGATACATTAACATTGTGCTAGACAGTGTAATCATTGATTATAATCAGAGCATTCTTAGTTGCATAACACTTGTATTACGAACACCAAAACACTATTAATCACAGCTAATGTACTGTTTTGTGGTACCAGCTGCTACATCATTCTGTGAAGAAAATGCTACATTGTTTTTACTTATTTGTAGTATTTCCTTAATTCGACGCTATTTTAAAAAAAATCGTTTAGAAATAACTAATGAAATGATAACATTAATTTAAAGAAATAGGATAAAAGAGAATAAAAGAAAATACGATGGCGTTCCAAGAGGCATTGTACCCCTAATTTATGATGTCAACCCTCAGTGACAAAACTCACGATTTATAACATTAGCAATAAAAACGAATCTAAAAAAAATGTCTCTTATTGATTTGTTTTGTGTCATGTGTTGTGTCAATAACAGAAAATAAGAATTATTTGGCACTATTTACTTTGTTGGGTATGATTCTTTTTTTTACGGGATGCGAAATGCAAACCTGATGGTAAGTGACCACCCAAGGACATCCGCAACTCCAGACTCACAAGTGCATTGCCGGCCTTGTAGGTGGGTACGTAGTACGATGTTTTCTTGAAGGTCATATCGGTCTGGAAATACGGCAGGCGACAATTCACGGCAAAAGGCTAAAAGCTTCTGGAGAAGCGCACAGTGGTGGAGTCCAAATCATCCAGGTGATGATGATGGACATTTTGTCACGCAGGACGATTGCGGACCATGTACAATAGGATATAAGTCCGAACAATTCCTCTGAAGACTCCCATGATACAAGCGGTATATAATGCAGAAATCAATACTAAGACTTTTTTTCTAAGTAGAAGTAATATGCTTATAAGATGAAAAAGAAGCCGTTTACCAGTACCAAGAACCTGGCTACAAACAATTAACTAGTTAAATTATAAATTTACACTTATTTTGGAGACTTTTTCTCAAAATCTTTACCTAATCTTCCCCATCATGGATTATGGTGACGTGTGCTATTACGACCTGAATGCAGATCTCCTCAATAAATACGACCGACTTCTGAATAACTGCATTCGATTCATTTTTAATCTTCGTAAATTTGACCATGTTTCCTCATCTCGTAACGAGTTGAATTGGCTCCCCATTCGTCAGCGCCGTCAGCTGCGCGCCCTCACTACCCTTTACTCTATTCTCAACTTACCTACTTCTCCTACTTATTTGACCTCTTCTTTTCAGTTTCTATGTTGCATTCATAGCAAAACTCTCCGATCTACAAACAATCTTCTTCTATTATGCCCTGCTCATTCATCCGCGTGAACCATCACAACAATGATTAATTATATGTATGTTATTTTTATATGTATGTGTGTATGGTAAAATGTATGTTTGTATGTGTGTCATATATCATGTTTATATTATTTTTATATATATTATACTTATATTATATTATATATTTATGTGTATTATGTGAACAATCACTTACTGTTAATCTTCTTTTTCTATTTCTGTTTAATTATTTCTAGTGCACCTAGTGAGTTATCTCTACACAACCCAAAGGTAGACTGGTAGAGAATGCCTGTGGCATTAAGACCTAAGACACACATCCGTTTAGGTTGTTGGGCGTGACAATGAAACAAGATACAAACATCTGAACATACACTACAAAAACATAATGTCTCGTACTTCAAGTAAACTATATTTACGAGTATATATATATATATATATATATATGTATGTTTTTATTCGCGATACCACAAAACTCCTGGAAATAAAGTATGAAATGTTTATATATATATGTATATACATATATATATATATATATATATATATACATATATATATAACAAAAATACAAACTCAAGAGGTCTTAGCAATTAGCTTTACAACAAAAGTGATATCGTCATATCCCTACTGTCAAAAGATTTTCTCTTTGATATTCAATGGCAGTTCCACTCGCCTTTAGACTACGTGTTCAATATAAATATTAGACGGTAGCAACCATACAATTGCTTTTGAACCCTTTGTTGCATAACGTATGTATGTAGAAAAGTTCTAAACAATAGTTAGATGCTACGTTGTGAAACAGAAGAGGAGTCACTATCCCTGCTTATTTAAAGTAATCGTGTAATTTTAAATAATCGTATGTGTTCTCTAAGAAATATGATGTTATCGTTTTTAAAACTACATATATCTAGGTAGTAAATATTTTAAAAGATGTCTTAGCTGCGACTTCTTTAGAGTGTAGAATACCTGACTATAATCTAAGCTGTGCCAAATTTCACCCAGATCGAATCAGAATATAATAGTAATTCATTTTGGATAGTCCGAGATTAATTATATCTGATTACAGTGACATAACACAAAGTTGAGGATTTAGCGATTTCATATATATACATATGTATACAACCTTCTGTTCTAAACAGATGAAAGGCAAAAAAAAAAAACATTTTATGTTTGGAATGACATTTTTGATTTATTTTCTTTCTTAGTGACGACTTATTCGTTCAATCAGTAAAAAATTGATCTAAATAGTATCGAGACATGTTTAAGAATATATTAAGATTGAACACATTAAATAGTGAACAGTCAGTTAACAGTTACAGGGACTGTTTTAGTTGTAAATTAATTTTATCTGTGTGTCAATCACCGCCATCATACGTTCTAAACATATTGACAAAGACTAGATTTGTTTTTTTTTTTTTGTATAAATATGAAGGTCATCACCACTTTTCTAATTGTTCGAAGCATTGTTATTTTACTACATAACACATTTTTCATAAAAAAGATAGTATACTTTACTTGTAATAATTTATAAAAGTGTAACTTTTTTTTTTAATGTACAGTACCTTTGCAGCAATACACTTCTCGTTGTACCTGAGAGTTAAAAGAAGAGCTGGGTATCTTCGAAAGGAGGGTAGTAATGTCGTTACAAAGGATCGCCTTTACACTTAATAAAGTGTCTCATAAATTTAGGAGGTACATCATTGTGTATCCCGTGTGTGCCAGTGTAATGTCCGGTACCATAGCATCGCGGCTGGACCACTTACTCCTTGAGAAAGGTCTCCTGCGAGACCGAAACTAGTCGGGCATCTCCGAAATACATATTGTTTTTTTGTGAATAAACCTAAAGATATAGGTAGGTATAGGTCTGTAGGTATACTTACTTACTTACTTACTTAAAGAGGAAAAGCTTTTTATATTTCCTAGAGAATTAGAACCACGTGGACATAGGTCCACATGGTTCTAATTCTGAACGAAACATGGACATAGGTCCACATGGTCCACAAGTATATTTGTACAGACGTTTATTTTGCGTTTTCAGTTTATCTGTGCATTAATTGTAAAATTCTATGCTTATTCACAATCGCTCAAATCCTCATTGAAATAAGTATTTAGAGCCAGAATTTTCGTCAAAAATTAAGTGTAAAATATAAATGAGAATAATGTATGCGCCTAGAGCCTAGACAGAGCCTATACATAACATACATATAAACAAGAAGCAATGTATAGCTACAGCAGATTGCTTCATCTGCGGTAGAGCTTACTTCTGGTCTGCACCTACTGTGATAATTAACAGAATACATACAAGACTAAAATTATATATTCTTCAGAAATACGAAAGACTAGAAAAATGAAAGTAAACATTGAAACAGAACCTATTTAGAGTAAGTAAATTAATTTTACATTTCAAATTAATCAAAAGAAATTCCTTTAAAACTTCGTTTCTAAGGCTAAGGTTCGTATTTCAAATCATTCATTCGTTTAACGGCATAAACGATTTTTAAATTGAATTGATTTCAATGGGCTAACTCAATATTGTTGAATATTAAAGAAAATAAATGGTTTATCTGATATTCAATTTATCTATATCAAAGTAAGATTAGCAGGCATTTAACTACCAATGTATAAACAAAACGGTTTAAGAAGAAAATTAATAATATTGACTGTATTTACATTAATGTGCTATTGTTAGAAAAACAAATATTATACATATATATGTATTTATATATTCATTACTATTTTAGTCAAAGTACATATATCAAATAAATAGGAAATGGTTGATGATGATAACCTTAATATATTACTTCTGTATGCCATATAATTAATGAACTAAGCGAAATATCATCATCTACTCTACGATTTTAAATGAAGCAATTAATTGAACTCGAATAAAATAAAAACAACAAATATAATTTAAACAGTGAATTAGCCAGAGATACCTGTTTTATAAATTAATTTTTCCGTAAAGAAATTTTATGGAGTAGCATATTCAACAAAACGATAAACATTTTAACATGTTTTATTGTAATTCTGTATGTGAATACGCACGTATTGTCGAGGCTTAAGGTAATAGGTTTCACTTGAACGCTTCCATGTATTCTGTTTACACATTGTAGGTGAATTCAGGAATACTATCGGAAAAAGAAATATGCAAGCTTTGAAGTGATTTATTTGTATCAATGGTTTTAATAGTTCAATTTAATTATCAGCATTCATAAAAGCCGTTGTATGGGATATTGTGTATATCTTGTATTTATGTTATATTATAACTTAATGATATTTTAATTATCAATTATTATTTAATGATTACCTTTTCTTTTATCGTGTGGAAACTCCCACGGGTCTGGTACTACTGGGACCAGTAGGGTGGTATGTCGGACTCGAACCGACTAAAACCACACGGTGTTCCGTCACATGCATGGGTCTTAGGTGTATCCTTGAAAGGTAATCCCTGTGCACCCCGGCAAACTTGGTCGCCTATTGAACAACAGACGACCCCCTGTGGTGTAGCTTCACTATTCAAAGAGGCGCACGTGGAATACGGCGCCGCCGTCTTGGGCCTGATTCTGCTAGAGCGGCGGGTAGCCCTATCGACAGATAAGCGCAAACTGATTTCCGGCCTCCATGTCACCTCTCCAGTCAATCCTCCATAATTGGTCTTACCGCCACGATGTGGTGTGCTCTGCGCTTAGTCGCCCAAGTCGTTCTCGGAGTCCCTGTCGGAGCGGGGACCGATTTGTCTCGATCTCATAATCGAAAGGTTTCAGCCCCGGCTCTTGAGCCCCCTTGCGCCACTGATACAAGGACGCAAGGAATTTTGCCTCCGAGTCCCATGGCGGAGTACGGGCTAGGAGACCCTGGTCTGATACTCTTAACACTTATTTGGAACCCCAGAATATCAATCTCCTTGAAGAAAAATCTATACTTTTTCAGTTTCAATGTAAGCCCAGCTTTCGAAAGTAGCTGCAAACCTTTTTCTAATCGTACGAAACCTTCTTCGAATGATTTAGCAGGTATAAGTACGTCATCTATAAATATAATTGCAAAATTTGCACTTGACTTAGACAAAACCCTATTCATGGCCCTTTGGAAGACTGACGGAGCGTTTGCCAACCCAAATGGCAGTCGTTTAAATTAGTACTGGCCATCGGGGGTCATAAATACCGTTTTCTTCTGGGGATCAATTGCTATTGGTATTCACTGATAATCAAATGCACAATCGAGGGTAATAAATAAGGAATTACCTGCTAACATATCCAACTGATCATCAATTAATGGTAGAGGATAATGTTCTTTTATCGTTTTTCTATTGAGGGCGCTAATCTATGCATAACCTTTTTTCACCTGTTTTTTTTTTTACCAGTAATATGGGGCTAGCGTACAAAGAATTTGATTAGCAAATACGAGTAATATCAACATGGATCATTTCCTCCACCATCGATCGTACCACTTGACGTTCCGGATGAGACAGCCTATACGGGCGATATACAATCTGTGCTATGTTTGTAAAACCCATCAAATTGTTTGAAAAACATTCCTTGTATTTAACCAATGCTTCTTTAAAATTAACCTCCAAACAAAACTCGTTGTTTTCTACAGTCAACGTGTTAACATTTAAATAGTTATTAGGTCTAAGTGCACGAGTTACCAGAGAGTCGCGTTTTATAATCACTATGTTTTCAGATACATTTTGAATCAATAAACTACCTTTACCGTTTTGGATTTCATATTCTCCAGGCAATAGGTAAAGTTCATAACCAGGTTTTCCGCGGAGAGATCCTCGGGCGTACACTATCCCCGTATATAAGACCGAACAATCGTAGTGTATTAATATATAATGTATTAATCGTAGTGTAGTGTGCAGTTTGAATTTGTATAACGACAGTACCCGAAGACAAATAAAATATTATTACCTATACCTCTCATAGCAGGTAGGTTAGAATCGCATGATAACACTACACCCAGCTTTTTAGCGTCGCTGCATCGTATCAAAGTGCACTGTCTGCCAAAGTCAACGTATGCCAATGTTGATTGTCCGTTAATCATTAATTTTGACATATATTTATCATTATCAATAATAATGCCAACACAATCTATACGCAATATTTCTTTGTAACTAGTCATATCAACCTTACTGCTATTGTTAATGTCAGTGGATAGTTTGGTACAATTTACACTAGTGTGCCCTAGCCTTTTACATATGTGGCACCTCAGAATTTTCTTTGTACACTTATTACTAAAGTGACCGGGTTTAGGTTGTATTGTAAAGCTTTTGTTTTTTTTTTTTCCCATGAAACTGTATTTTATCCACGTCACGCTGACACTGTTACAGGATAAAATCTATTTAAAACTGAACATTTTATTCTTGATTTATATCATTTCTACAACCACAGTTCAATTGATTTTTTTATATATATTTATAAACTATTTTCACATATTCTAGAACACAATATTATAACGACAAAAGTTCGATGATTTGATTACAGTGTTTTTATTTCTATTGTGCACACAGTTATATTAATAATGATTAAATGTGAAAGTCAACTTAAAGTAAAATAAAAGTACAATTTGTTACTAAACTAGGTTTGTTACATCTAACACTAACATTTTTACACAATATAGCTTCAAGAGATTGGAGGATTTTTACCAAACTCTATTTTTGTAGAAATATTATTTTGCCACTTTCAATATTATATTTGGTTCATAAATACATATGTAATTTAGTCTTACTTACGTAATAGGAGCAAGGCTATATATATATAAGGTATTTGGGTCCTGTATGGCTCCATATATGTATATTGTCTTATAATTTAGTCAAACAGATAAAATTTCGAGTTAAGGGATGGGCTGGCTCTATTCTACACCGAGGGACGAACTTGTTCCTACACTTGTATATTACATAGTTCGTACGTAGTTTAGACGGGCACAATACTAAATCATTTAAGAGTTTTACAAAGTACTACATTTAAATATTCATTCTCTAGATAGGGAGACAAAAATGGGTCTATTCCTCCTTACTTTAACCGGAGTTATGTTAGCATGTTCTCATACACTATGGAGCAAAGACTTTTTGGCATAAGCTAATATTGTCTATAACCTATATTAAGTGGCTGTCAGAAATATATTATTATAGGATGGTGATCCATAGTACTTATAAACGCTGTATATTATATTATATGCTTGATTTGACTTATCGTTGTAAATACATAAAGATAAAATACCATACGATAAGGGAGAGGAGTATTCAACACGAAAATTCCGCGTATTGTCGTCAATCAGGCATTTTATGACTGTATACATACTTAGTCGTCTTTTACTACACCCACTTGAAGAAATGGGGTCACTGCCTTCAACTCCACCGAGAACTCCACGGCTACTGCAGCATTTGTATTTTTAATGGTGTGAAACCATGAAAAATACAAAAAAAAAACACATTTCAATTTCTTGAAAACTTTTATAAAGTTTAAGTAGCGAAGGAACTCATTTAAAATAACCTATTTTTTGAACGGAATTGGAGGTACTTTAACGCATGATCTTCAAGAAAACATTTTATGGTCATAAGTTGCTACAGTGCCATGATGTGAAAAAGTCACTTTAATTTCAGAAATATCAAGCAGCCGTCTGATAGAATATGCTACATATGTATTATATATATGTCGAATATAATTCATATTGTTTTTTGGGTATAAAATTGCTGTGATCTCAATTCAAAAAGATCTAACACGTTTGAATGATTGTTGTAGGATAAACAAGTTAGACCCAGATCCACTTAAATGTTCCGTAGTCACTTACACTAAAAGATGTGATATTATTCCTTCTTCCTATACTCTACTGGGCGTAATTTTGCAAATTGTGTGAAGACATACGCAATTTTGTAGTAAATCATGACTCAAACCTCATTTTGGTGATAATATAGATGAAATAGTCTCGGGAGCTTCCAAACGATGGGCTTTCTGATGAGATTAAAGATTGTATACTGTACGTATGTTAGGAGGCATCTAGAATACGCATCACAGGTATGGAATCCACTCGTTAACAAATATATAATCCGTATTGAGGGTGTCCAAAGGCGATTCATTAAGTTGCTATGCTTTCATATAACATACCAATCTGAAAGGTATTTAGATCTTTGTAGAAAATTTCATATTCAACCTTTCAGTTATCGCCATCCACTTGCAAATTGTACATTTTTTTTAAATCCTGTCTAAAGAAGTGGATTGCACTGACCTCCACATAAACTTGAGTTTAATGTTCCGACAAGAAGCATCAGGTTCATTCCATATTTTTGTACATTTAGAGCATTCGAGTTTTAGAATGTGCACAGTACAGTAATTTCGTGTTGGTTACTTTAACCAAAACCTTTGCTAATTTATAATGCTGCAATTTGTGAAACCTGTGATGGGCTTAATGTTGTATACTTCCCACTGTTATTTTGTAGCTGTTGGTTTTCCTAATTTAATAAATGACAGCAACATAATTGCTTATTATGTTAGCGAAGGAGTATTACTAAATTATGATTCTCAAAAAATGTACTTTTACCACGCAACTGCTCCTTTGGGACAATAGGCGCGAGTGTGTGTGTGTATAAATTGATAAACGTATTTTCATGTTTTTTGACAGTGACAAAGTTTATAAGAAATATTCATTTGCAACAACAAGCAGAAATAAGGCATCATCCATCTATATTTCAGAGAAGGAGTATGATATTATTATACTATATATATAGAGAGTATGATATTATTATACTTCTTATTTATAGTATAATAATAACTATTCCTATGTTATTATTATACTATAAATAAGAAGTATAATAATATCATACTTTTATGTAGCAATAGAACAGCTATGACATCATATCATGCTTTCATATACCAAACAAGGTTGAAAAAATGTGACGGTGACGTTAACTCTATTTGACATAGATTTATAATGTAACACTTCCTTTTTTCCTTCATGTCGTACGGATACTGCCTCGAATTTACACATAATATGTTTGGTACATAGAATTATTTATATTTTTATCATATAAATATGTATATATATGTATATATTTTTATCATATAATTATATATAAATATGTAATGATAAAGACTGCGTATGAAGATGGGTATGCTTGAGTATATGTCTATATGTATGTTGTTCGTTTTCTTATGCTCTAGAAGGTTCAATGAATTATAACAATAGTGTGAGTAACATTTATAGATAACCTAATGAAAAAATAGAAAGGAAGTTAGTGATACGGCTGTTATTTTTTATAATTGTATTCGTTTGTTTTTATACGATGCTTAGGAGCTATGTAACGCAAAGCGATGAATGATTAAATAAAAATAAGATTTTTTTATTCGTGGTTTTAGTTTTTTACTTTCATTGTCAATCAGTCAGTCATTCAGTGGGGGGAGTCTAAACCTATATTTTTCCATTTTTCCATTTAAATATTTTATTATATTAATTATTAATCATTGGCTTATGCCAAATCCTTTGAAATTCTACAGTCCACCCGTCAAAGGAAGTTTTAATAGTTTATAATAAGATACACATGATGGTAAATGACTACCACCGTCCATTGGCCACCTGCAACTCAAGAGTCACAATACGCTCTTTTTTCTAAGGTTTTGAAGGTCGTATCGGTCCGGAAATACGGCAGGCGACAATTTGTTTCACAGGCTGGTTGCACGAGGTAATAAGCTTCTGGAGAAGCGCACAGTGGGGGAGTGCCAATCATCCAGGTTAGGGGATGGAAATTTTGTCGTGTAGGACGATGGCGGCAACCTTCGGCCGGTATACGTCCGAACAATTCTTCGGAACACTCCGCATAAAACAAGCGATAGATACGGTTGCGGTCACTTTCACTATTAATATTCAAAAGACACCTCATAAGTCGAAAGCTATTCAAGCAGTCAAGCTTTAAAGATTTGGCAAAGAAACTTTACACATTTATATAAATATACTTAATTCTTGCGCGGTTGGGTAAGTAGCGAATAGCTTTCATATCACTGAGAATAACATTTAAAAGTCAGCAGACACAGTGTACCATATATTTACAATTTTATTACCATAGGAACATTTTAATTTTTTTTTTTTATTTAGTGGGAACCAAATAGAATGATTTGATACCATCCACTCAGCCTGTCTTCATGTCCTACCTCTTCAAGCTACTCACCATAACATTGATCATCAAGATACCTGGCTTGACCTTATGCTTACCTCTGCTCCCAATCTTGTATCTACCCATGGCCAGCTTCCTGCTCCTGGTTTTTCCCATCATGACCTGATTTTCCTCTCTTACGTCCTGAAAAGTCCCAAACCCTCTCCCAAATTTTTAACTATGCGGAGCTATGGACGTATGGATATTACAAAGCTATGCACGGATGCTTCTAAGCTAGACTGGAAGAACGTCGTAGAGGCTACCAATCTGGATGACAAAATCAGTATTTTTAATAACACTATAATTAACCTTTATGACACCCATGCTCCTATTAAGAGGGTAAAATTGAAGCGTCCGCCAGCTCCGTGGATGACGATGGAAGTACGAATGGCGATGAGACGCAGGGACCGGACTTTCATAAAATTCAAAAAGAATCGCTGTGAGGACAAATGGAATATCTATAAGACTGCCAGGAATCGGTGTAACCAGGTGATACGCAATGCAAAACGCCGACACATTCTACAAAATATAGAGGCTTCATCTCCTTCTAGTATCTGGAAGTTTCTGAATACGTTGGGTATTGGCAGAACACAGCGCACTGAGTTTCGGACGACAGTTGGTTTGAATGATATCAATCATCATTTCTCATCTACAACTCAACTTGATCGTCAAACCAAATGTCGGACCCTGGACCATATTGCTGGTCTTGCCAGACCCAATATTGACTACTTCAATTTTTCTCCAGTTGCCTCTGAGGACATCAAAAAAATTATCCTATCCATCCGTTCCAATGCCATGGGCTGTGATGACATTAGCCGAAGGATGATAGTCACTATACTGGATCATGTCATTGAAGTCATAGCTTACATCATTAACTTTTCTCTCGACTCTGGAACCTTCCCTTCCATCTGGCGTAAAGCTTACATTATCCCGTTACCTAAAAAAAATAACCCATCTCTTCCAGAGCATTACAGACCTATTTCTATTCTTCCCTTTTTATCCAAAGTCTTGGAAGCCTGTGTACATAAACAGCTCTCACAGTTTGTCTTCAAACACAACCTCCTAAGTCCTCTACAGTCGGGCTTCAGACCCGGTCACAGCACTACTTCTGCACTCCTCAAAGTGACTGGCGATATTAGGGAGGGCATGGAAGGCACCAAGGTCACTGTTTTAGTCTTGATTGACTTTTCAAATGCCTTCAACACCGTCAGTCACGAAGTCCTGCTGTCCATCCTAAAACACTTGATGATCTCCTCAGAAGCTCTGGAATGGTTCTCCACTTATCTTCAGGGACGACAACAGTGCATACGCGTTGATGACAAGTCATCAGATTGGTGTGACCTTTACACTGGCGTCCCTCAAGGCGGTATTCTATCTCCACTATTGTTTTCAATGTATATTAATCTCATTACTCTAGACCTTCAGTGTGCGTATCACCTGTACGCTGACGACTTGCAGCTTTACACACATGCCAGCGTTGATGAGATACCGCAAGCCATTGATAAAATCAACAATGACTTAGAATTCATAAAATGTTGGTCAAAGAGGTTCGGTTTATCCGTAAACCCTACCAAATGCCAGGCGATAGTTATAGGCAGCAAACGCATTATGTGTAGGATTGATACCACCTCCATCTCGCCTATTGTTCTCAATGGCTCAGTCATACCCTTGAACTCGGCTGTTAAAGATCTGGGGTTGCATATTGACACAACGCTTGATTGGCGAGCCCAAGTAACTCATGTAAGTCAGAAAGTTACTAGAAGTCTCCGAAATTTATACCGTCTCAAGAATTTCCTTCCCACTAAGACCAAAACTATCCTAGTGCAATCCCTTATTATTCCTATAATCGACTATGGTGATGTGTGCTATTTCGACCTGAATGCAGACCTTCTCAACAAACTAGACCGTCTTCTCAATAACTGCATTCGATTTATTTTCAATCTTCGCAAGTATGACCACGTGTCTACTTTACGCTCCCAGTTACAATGGCTGCCTATTCGCCAACGCCGAAATCTACGTGCATTAACTTCCCTCTTCTCTTTTCTTAACTCTCCGTCTCCGCCACATTATTTGACTCCCTACATTCGGTTTCTATCGTCAAATCACGACAGAAATCTTCGTTCCACTCACAACAATCTTCTCTTATGTCCCCCTCATAACTCTGACTTTGTTAACTCTTCCTTCTATGTCCAATCAGTCCTACTCTGGAATGCACTACCACTCGAAATCAGGATGTCCACTAACCGCTTCACTTTTAAGAGGAAGGTACGTGACCTCCTGTTTAATCAGTTGGCAGAAATTTCAAACCGTTAGTACATACATATTTACCAGACTTTTATAGTGTTTATTATATGCGTTGTATGTAATTATATGTATATAAGTTTGTATTTATTTATATATATGTATATAGGTATATATTAGTATATGATGTATGAAAGTAATATATGTATATAATTAGATCATATTTTATAATAATTAAACTGGTACCTCTCTCATCTATTTGCACCTACTACCATTTATTTTTGCCACACCCCAAGGTTGACTGGGAGAGAATGCCTGAGGCATTAAGTCCGCCTTTGTACAAAATGTGCTATAAGTCGAAATAAATAATAAATAATGAAATAAATAGAAAAACCTAACTTAATAGTGACATAGCATTGGCCTGCTATGTTGCTTACATGGCTTCATATTTAAGTAACTGAAGGAAATCGTATCTGGTCCCAGTTCGTTTGAGTTTGTACTTGTATATGTTATATATTTAATTGCAAGTATATTTTATTATTATCAATATCTTGTAAACCATAGTAAGGCGAATTTTATTAAAAATCTAATTAAAAAATATATAAAACCCGACTTATGAACTAAAAAGAAGTAAATATACATAAAACATACTATACATATTTTTTATGTATATTTACTTCTTTTTAGTTATATATACAGTCGTGGTCAACTAATTAAGGACATTCAAGATAGTGGACAGCAATAACCGGCTATGTACATATAAATATAAAACCCTGTTGATTTCTCAGTAACTATTATTTGCATAATTTGATCCGATTATTATACTATAAATGGCTGTAAATAAAAGATTAAATAAATATAAAAAAGTGTTTAATATCAAAGGTTAACCATGTATTCAATTTAAGGTACAATTCTGTAGCTGGAAATTTAATTAAGAACAGTAAAGTAAAATGAAAAATAGAGTTAACCAGAACTAATAATCTGCAGTATTTTAATTTCTTTAACAACTTCATTTTATTACGGGTAAAATCAGTACCCAGTAGCAAAACCTTTGTTAGTAATTACCGCTTGACACCGATGTGGCATAGACATTATCAGTTTCTGACATATTTCAACAGGAATGTTTGCCCATGCCTTACAAAAAGCTTCATTAAGTTCATCTAAAGTTGTGGTACGATAAATGGCAACTTTTTTCTTAATTTCGTGCCAAAGGTGCTCGATTGGGTTGAGGTCGGGGCTGTTTGCTGGCCAATCTAGCACTGATACCGACTGTCTGTTAAGAAACGACTTGACTGAACGGGCTGTATGTTTTGGGTCGTTATCATGCTGAAAAGTCCATATAATAGGAAGATGTTCCTCAGCATAGGGAAGCATAGTTTCTTCTAATATTGCCTTGTATTGATGTTGGTCTAAGTTACCCTGAACTTTCCTCACAGGTCCCACTCCACGTCCAGAAAATGATCCCCACATTTTAATGTTTCCTCCGCCATGTTTCACCTGCTTTTTTGTGAATCTTGGATTCATTTCCGCTTTTACAGGACGCCGTACGTATTGCCTTCCATCTGAAGAAATCAAATTAACCTTGGTCTCGTCAGAGAATAATACATGTTGCCATTGGTCGTAGGTCCAATGTCCATATTTACGTGCAAACGCCAAACGTGCATTTCTATGCTCTTTCTTTAACAACGGTACTTTGCGAGCCACTCTTCCGAACAACCCTGCTTCTACCAGACATCGTCGAACTGTCCTCGCTGATACACTGACTCTTTCGTCTGCCCCAAACACTTCATGTTTAATTAAAATAGAGCCTAGAAACGGATCTTTCTTAGCTAACCTGGTTATCATTCTATCTTCTTGCGGAGTTGTTTTTCTCGATCTTTTTTTTCTGGGCACATTTAAAGTTGTGTTATTGCGCCTGAAATGTTGCACTGCATTGCATACCATAGTTTTTGAACAATTTAAATATCCTGCTATCCTTCGGTATGACCAACCACGCTCGACAAACTTGATGATAATTTTTCGTAGTGTTGCATCGCAACTTTTATTTTTGCCCATTGTTCTTCAAAATAACTCTCAAAACTTGAAATTACAAATCTAGATTGCCGCCAAAACTACCACAAAGAATAGGAGAAGAAAGAAAATAATAATTGAGATTCAGATTTTGAAACTAGAACGCAATATCTCAGTGTCCCTAATTAAATGGCCAGCCAGCATTCTTTGAACAAATAGCACTGTGATCATCTATCAGCTATACTGTAAAGAGGTTTAATGTTTAAGAAGTTGTTATTGTTTGTATAATTAGGCACATAAATGACTAATTATACTTACATGTAAAAGATGTGGAATATTGTTTAGACTCGTTGGAAAATAAAAAATAAATTCACAATTTGGATTAACTAGAGAGTGTCCCTAATTAGTTGACCACGACTGTATATATACATATATAACTAAAAAGAATATAACTATATATATATATATATATATATATATGTATATATAGGTACAATACTGTATAAATTCAAAATAAAAAGGTTTATGTTGTAACTTAAAAGCTTTTTACATTGAACTAGTTCAATGTCGAATCTTTTTAGAAAAATCCATTCGTATGAGTATACGAAAGCCCCTTCTTGTGTTTTGTGGGAAGGAAAACGTGATAGGAACGAAGGCGGATCTAGCTTTTAGAAGTGACAAACTCCGCAAGATACTTAATGTTCAGAAAAAATATCAGACGCTATTCACAGGCACTTTTTTTAAAAGATTTGAATAGATTCAGATTGTTTTTTTATTTTATTTTACATTAATAAATTAAAACAAACAAACTCACACGCTCACACTTTTATCACTGAAGGGGTAGGTGTATTTAACACCCACGTTTTGTCAAATAACATTTAGTCAGAGTAAACTAACAGGAGGTAAGCCTGTGACTATTCAACGCACACTTTACGAACTAATGATGGAACGATGAACTTTTTGATATGACCATAAAATATAAAAAAATATAAAAATTTGAGTATTCTCAAACAAACACCCTATCTTGTAATGAAAATTTAACTTTTTCAATTTACATCGTGACATTTTTCATGATTTGCTTTGTACAAGTTTTTCAACGGACTGTGAGGCACAAAGGACTTTTTATTTTCATGGAAAATTTAACAAAGCGAATATCGTTTTAATAAAAGTGAAGTATAACCCGGAAAATTGAAATTATCGTTGTCTTTTAGACAATATGTTTTGGTCACTTAAAGTAAAATACATATTCTTTCAAATATCAAAATCCCATACTTACCTTATATGCGATTTTCTGTTGTGATTTGCTTCTAATAATATTAAATTTTAATGTAATCAAATTTAACATCTTTGTAACGAAGAGTTTCGTTAAAACATAATATGCTTTACTTTGCTAGTTTGAGATAATTTAATTTCACATTCTAGTGTGTCTTATATTCGATATATCTTATTTCAAATTATGCTTCTGGTTACAGTTTCTGAAGCTGCATAATTTTACATTTACGTATATTACAGACTAACAAAAAAGTATATTTTCTTTGAGAAAATGTTTATAATTTACTGTTTGATGTTAAAGAAGTTAAATCATAAAAGAAAGGTATGAAAAGCGCATCGCACACTGTTATGAATTTAAACAAACTTTTCAAAGAAAACTATATAATTTAGATACATATGTATATATAATATCAGTGTCTATTCTCAATTGTTTTCACTTGCCGAATGACGCTTCGACGCGGCTCAGCTGCGCTAAACCCCCGCCTACTCCGTCGTACTCCTTCCCTTTGCCTGCCCTGGTGCTGAGCGCGTATGCACACCCTCCAAAACCCCTTACTAAAAGGGTTGTCTTAAATCATAAAATAAATTTGTTACTGAATGTTTTCCTGTAATTTAATACTGATCTACTTCGCTTTTTTATAATTTTCGCTTTGTATAATAAATACATATTTCGTTGTCCGTAGTCATAAGTATATATTATTCTTAAGCTTTTTTTTTTATATATTATAGGGGGACAAATGAACAGATTGCTTCACAACCGATTATTTGTGTGGCCGTTTGTGCCTAAGCATGGCTCTACCATATGTAGTACTTTTCTTTCTAGAACCCTTTTTCCGTTCCTGTACTCCTGGCAACATGTATGAAAAATTTAATGGTAGTCCGTTAAGTAAGTAAGTAAGATTCAGTAAGAAAGCGTAACATACATACATACATATGCATATACAAACTATTCTAAGAGACTTTTGAATAATCATTTAAGTTGGAATATTAAAATTTTAAATAACACACTAAGAGACGTGTGAAATTTGTATTTTGTAAATTTGTTTTAAATACAAGCCTTATTGCCAGGAGATAAACCAATCTACGGGGGGTACAAACCGCCGAGGGGCCCGTACTCGTAGCGTAGGCCGCCCTCCTAAGACAAAGGCAGCAAAGAAGGCCAAGGAGGAGCTCTTGCTCAAGGCCCTCCTTGAAAAGGTTAAGTCTGATAAGACGAGCACCTCTGACACGAGATGCGGTGACTCAACGCTGGAAGAGCTACACATTAGAGTGGGGAACCCCGTGGAGTAGATCGAGGAGGCAATCGGCGCAGCCGATTGCTTACTTCAGACAAATACAACACTCGGGGGTCCTGAACAAAACAAGTTGTTGACGGTTGTGCGAAACATTGTCGAGGCGGGAAAACTCCTAGTGGCTGAAAGTAGGGCCCACGAAAGGGAGAAAGCCCGCCTCGAAGCAGAGCTCGCGGAAGCAAAAAAGAGGGCGCTGGGCTCCGCTCCAACCAACGCTGGCGCCACACTGGCGTCGTCGACACCAGTGGTATCGCCCTGCCGGGTGGAGCCCGATGTAGTCCGGCTCATGGCGGAAATGGAGGAGCGATTAATGAAGCGCATCTCTGCAGTAGAGAGCGCTCATTATCGTCCACCTCTGGCTCCGCCAAGAGCAACGTACGCAGCCGCTGCTAAAGCGGGCTCAGCAGCCCAGCCAGCAGCTAGCGTGGTCGGACCAGCGGCAAAAACACCGCGGAAGGTCACCCAGGGTAAGGGAAAGGAGAAAACAAACCCAACCCAAGCTCAAACTTCAGCCCCAGCCCCGGCTGATACCGTACAGCGCCCTTTAGAAGGGGGCTGGACGGCAGTCGGGGATAAGAAAAAGAAGCGGAAGGCCGCCAAAAAAGCGGCCAAAAAGGCTAAAAAGGCAGTCAGCGCTGCGACGGGAGCGCCGAGGAAGCTCCGCACACCTCGCTCAGCGGCAGTCGTAGTCACTCTGACGGCAGAGGCGGCGGAGAGGGGCTTGGGTACGCCGAGGTTTTGGCGAAAGTTAAGGCCAAAGTCGACCTCAAGGCCCTAGAGATACCGGGCGTTCGGTGCAAAAACACTCGAACGGGAGCCCGGCTCCTCGAAATCCCCGGCGCTACCAGTGGCCCCAAAGCTGACGCCCTAGCGGCCAAGATAAGGGACTCACTGGACGCAGCTGACGTTCGAGTGTCCAGGCCCATAAAATGCGCTGATTTGCGCATCACGGGCTTGGACGACTCTGTCACGGTAGATGAGCTCAGGCTCGCCGTGATGGAGGTCGGGGGTTGCCCTCTGGACAACGTGAAGGCCGGGGCTATACGCTTCGGGCCCTTTGGACAGGGGGCAGCGGTTGTCAGCTGCCCCATCAGCGTCATATCATCATCATAGCGGGGGCTTGCAATGCTTCGGTGCAATGCTTCAGATGCACAGCGGAGGGCAAGCCTGCCAACCACCGGGTTGGCAGTAAGACCTGCGCCGGATCGAGACCGAAGCCGGGAGGCCGGCCTTCTGTCCCCCAACCCGCCAAGGGATGATGCCGCTCTAGAGCGGCAAGGTTCGCGGCGGAACGGGGAGATGGAAATCCAATAATGGATTCCCATCTCCGCATCCTGCAGGCGAACGTGGGCCACGGTGCCGCCGCTCAGGATCTTCTGCTCCAGAGTATGGCACAGTGGTCCATTAACATTGCCGATGTCGCCGAGCCATACACCCACCGGTTTCTCGGGCCAGCCTGGGAGACCGACTTGGATGGCTCGACGGCACTGGTACACGGCACCGCCGCCGGCACCCCTCCTTTTGCCGTGGTTGCAAGAGAACGGGGTTGCATAGCGGCGGTGGTTGGGGATATAGCGGTCTTGGCCGTTTATTTCACGCCGAACCGAGACATAACTGAGTATGAGCAATGGCTCGCTCAGTTGGCCGTCGTCGTCGACGCCTGTCGTCCTCACCCGGTTCTTGTGGTCGGGGACTTCAACGCCTGGTCAGAGGCTTGGGGTTCTCGGCGCACGAACCAGAGGGGCAGAGCTCTGGAGAACTGGGCCGAAAGACTCGGTCTAGTTCTCCTAAAGCAGAGGGCCGTACCCACGTTCGTGACGGCTAGGGGCAGTTCAATCGTGGACATCTCGTTCGCGTGCCCTTCGCTGGCACGCCGTGTTCAGGACTGGCGCGTCGTGGTGGGGGAGGAGACTGGTTCGGATCACCGATACATTCGGTTTGAAGTCTCCGCTCCCACGAATGGCGCGCTGGCCATACAGGCTCCACCTGAGCCACGTTGGGCGCTCAAGCGTTTAAATCGGGAGCTCCTCCTGGAAGCCGCCATCGTACAGGCCTGGGCCCCTGCGCCGGATGGGCCTGTTGATGTGGGTGCCGAGGCACAATGGTTCCGGGAGGCTACGACTCGTATCTGTGATGCGGCGATGCCTAGGGCTAAGCCCAATACAGCGAGGCGCCGGGTCTACTGGTGGTCGCCGGAGATCACAGGGCTGCGACAGGCCTGCGTGACCGCACGCCGCCGGTGGTCCCGGTTCCGCAGGAGGCGTCGCCGTCCTGCGGACGCGGTCACCCGAGAGGCGGAGCTGCTGGTGGAATACAGGGGTGCCAAGAGAACAATTCAGGCAGCGATAAAGCGGGCCAAGAGTGAGGCCCGCTACGAGTTGCTGGAGACACTGGAGCGGGATCCATGGGGGCGCCCTTACCGTATGGTTAGAGGCAAGATGCGCCCGTGGGCCCCGCCGTTGACCCGGTGTCTTCAGCCAGACCTGCTTGAGGGGGTCGTCGGCGCCCTGTTCCCATCACGGTTGGTGGAACACACCCCACCACCGATGGCTCCGCCTACGACAACTGAGGTGCCTAACGTGGATGATGGCGACGTGCCTAAGGTCACTCGGGCAGAACTAGCGCTGGCGGTGCAACGGCTGAAAGCTAAAAGCACCGCCCCAGGACCCGATGGCATTCCAGGCCGAGCGTGGGTCCTGGCTCTAGATGATGAGACGCCGGCTCTCGAGCCTCGACTGAGAGGGTTGTTCAGCGCATGTCTCGAGCAGGGCCAGTTTCCGAAATTGTGGAAGACGGGGAAACTGGTCCTCATCCGAAAGGAGGAGCGCCCGGCGGACTCACCATGCGCCTACCGGCCCATAGTGTTGCTTGACGAGGTGTGCAAGCTCTTTGAAAGAGTGATTGCATGGCGCCTCGTCAAACATCTCTACAGGGTAGGGCCGGATCTGGCGGACAACCAGTACGGTTTCCGTCAGGGGCGCTCCACCATAGATGCGATCATGCGCGTGAGAGCCCTGGCAGAGGAAGCAGTTTCCCAGGGTGAAGTAGTGTTGGCGGTGTCTTTAGACATCGCCAACGCGTTCAACACTTTGCCCTGGAGTTGCATCAGGGAGGCACTAGTGTATCATCGAGTGCCTCCTTGCCTCTGCCGCATAGTCGGGGCATATCTGTCGGAGAGAGCCGTCATCTACCCAAGTAGGGCCGGTCTCGGTCGGCGTGAAATGTCGTGCGGCGTCCCGCAGGGGTCGGTCCTAGGGCCACTCCTGTGGAACATTGGCTACGACTGGGTGCTTCGCGGTGCATTCTTAAATGGTATCGCCGTCACGTGCTATGCGGATGACACGCTTGTGACGGCATGTGGCGGGACGCACCGTGAGGCAACCCTGAGGTCCACGGCCGGGGTTGCCCAAGTCGTTGAGAGAATCCGGCGGCTGGGTCTTGAGATGGCTCTGCACAAATCCGAGGCGTTGTTCTTTCGGAATAAGCCACCTGAAGGACTCAGCCTCATAGTAGGAGGCACTCGCATCGGCATCGAGCCCTCTATGAGGTATTTGGGGCTCGTACTCGACGGCCGATGGGACTTCGGATATCACTTCCGAAGTCTGGTCCCCAAGTTGGTTGGCGCAGCGCGTGCATTAGCACGGTTGTTGCCAAACATGAGGGGGCCCGATGACTCCTGCAGGAGACTATATGAGGGGGTTGTGCGGTCCATGGCCCTTTATGGGCCCCAGTATGGGCAGAGATCCTGAAGGCCAGCAATATCGCGCTATTGCGAAGACCGCAACGAGTGCTAGCTATCAGGATCATAAGGGGCTACCGCACGATCTCCTTTGAGGCGGCGAGTCTCCTGGCCGGAACTCCACCATGGGACCTGGAGGCGAAAGCCCTTGCGGCTCTCTACCAGTGGCGCAAGGAGGCGCGGGAGTTGGGTAGAAGTCTTGAACCGCGTGAAATCGACGATCAAAAATCCCAACTCCGCCAGGTCTTCGTGGAGGAATGGAGGCAACGACTTGGGCAACCGAGCGCTGGGCACGCCGTTATTATGGCGGTAAGACCCGTTATGGAGGATTGGCTCGAGAGGCGTCATGGGACCCTCTCATACCGGCTGACGCAGGTGATCACTGGAAAGGGATGTTTCGGATATCACCTGTGTCTGATCCGCAAGGAGCCAATGCCTGAGTGCCATCATTGCGATGGCCAGACCGTGGACACGGCGCTCCACACGCTGGCAGAATGTCCGGCGTGGGAGGAGCCGAGGCGTGATCTCGTGGCGGCCATCGGGGTGGTGGTTCTCTCGCTCGGCAACATGATTGCGGCCATGTTGCGGAGCGAGAACGCGTGGAACTCCGCCGTCTCTTTCTGCGAGCAAGTTATGCTTGCCAAGGAGACGGCAGAGCGGGATCGGGAGAGGTTTAGAACTCTTCCGGCCCGCCAGGCCCGGGAACGGGCCAGGTACCACAGGCAACTCAGGCGCCGGAGATTGGAGAATGATCTCCGTCCTCCATAAGCGCAGGCCTGGGGGTGACAGATGAGGCCATCTGTCACCCTAGCAGAAGCAGGCTTGGGTGGCGGCGCGGACGCTGCGGAGCGTGCGCGCCCTTGGGATCCCCCAAGTTACGGGAGTTATGGGAACATTGGGGTTCCCACACAGGAGGGGGGCCATCTACAAACCGTAGGTGGCCCGAGGTACGTCGGGGTTCCAGGGTTTTCCTTTCTAGGGTGTACCTGGTTCCCCGGCATCTAGTACCCAAGATGGCGTGCGGTTTTAGTCGGTTCGAGTCCGACATGCCACCAGAGAAAGGGAAAAAAAAAAAAGGAGATAAACCACTACATATTCCAGTAACATCGTCAATTGGTTGTTGGGTCGTCATTTTACCGATGTAAAAGATATTAGTGGCATGCAAGTGTAGTTACTGAGGACACCACCGGTATGGTTATGATTACAGAGGATTTTTACTATGGAAAAATACTTTCTACCGTTTACCGTTCAATAAAATTACTTCAAGTTTCTTTCAAGTTTGAAAGTTTGAGTTATCAACTAATTTTAGAAAAAAAAATGTTATTCCTGATTAAGTGTATCCAGAACACTATAAAATGTTATTAAATATTGTTAAATTTTGACGGTCATAATATCTACGAATAAACAGCGTTTTATAAAAGTCCTTAAAGGAATATTAGCCTATTTGTTATCCAAAATATTCATTGTGAGTTGTTAAACAAATTCAGATTTACAATTTCGCGGTATAATTGAAATTAGTGTGTTTGCAAACCGGTCCCTTATAATTTATAGATGAAATGTTTTGTTCCCATTGGCGTGTTCTATCTAAATTGGCTTGTCTTTGGTTTATTCGAACACGTTACGATTTGTATTTATTTTGAAATTGTATTAAATTAACAGTATGTATTTATCATCATAAATACATCATCGTGTTGTATGTACATAGTATATGTATGTTTATATATAGTATATGTATGTTTATATATTGGTATATTTAGTGTATGTATATAAATATGTCAACATATTTCTTAATATAGTAGTAGAGTAACCTTCTTCTGTACTTCTTCATTTGTACATCTACAAACTGCCCTACGTACTATTGCACTTTTCCATTACAAAGGTTGTCTGGAAGACATCGCAGCTAGCGATAAGACTGCCGATTATACCAGTTGCTCGTATATTATTTGTTTTATATTGTATTTTTTTTCTGTGGTGTACAATAAAGAATATTGTATTGTATTGAGTGGTACATTTCTTGTAAAAAATTATATAACATTTATAACATTTTAGTGAAAATATTGGACAATTCTTTTTGTCATCTTATAGAAGCCCAAAAGGAAGAGTCTTGACTCATCCCACCGGAGCTGAGGGTTAGGTAATTTTTCAGAATGGAAGAGACTAAAACATGTCTGTTTTAGTCTCTTCGATTCTTCTTCTTCGTGTTCCGTCACAAATATATAATATTGCAAGATGACTGGGGTATAGGTGGGGTATAACCGTGTCGCTTTCAAATTAATAAATAATTGACTATTAGTGTCGCGGTAATATTTAATATAGCACTAGCAGTACTAAGCAATTACAGGAAAACAAATGTTATCTTTTTTAAAATCCAAAAGTTTTAAAGAAATTTTAGATGAGAAAATTCTGTTTAGACGTGCTATGAAAATTAAAACGTAGGCTTTTCCTATTTCCAGCCAATAATTAATAAAATAAATAAAGGGTTTGAATCCTGACGATCTACATATAGACGATATACATTAGAACTGTATAAATACTGTCGGATAGATATCAGTCCAACCCCTTTGTAAGTGGTAGAGCCATGCTCAGACATGAATGGGCCGGCTCGACCGGCGCGATACCACGGCTTCACAGAAAACTGGTTGTGAAAGTAACGCTCGAGTTGCATTTCCCCGAAATGAGTGAGGTTTCCGGAAGCTCAACTCCCCTCTCCTCTTTCCTCATCCTTCATTCACCCTTTCCTCCTCCCCCTCTGTTCTTTCCCCTCCCTGCATCCCTCTATCCTTCATCACCCTCAAAGGCGGGCAGCGCACATACGACTCTTGAGTTGCAGGTGTCCATGGACTAATGTCCGGTTGCCGGCAATAGGCCTGCCCTTTGTTTCGTTAATGGGGCAAAATTCTAAATGGCACGTTGAGAGAAGATGTGGATAGGTGGATGTAGATAAGCCTATGCGTACTACACGCTTATTGAAAATCGCATATGTAAGTAGTGTCAATATCTCTGTCGATATCGACGCATTTATAAGGACAGAAATATGTGCAATATCTTGTTATGAATTGCTTCTTTTATAGGTAATATTATATCTATTTGTTCTCGTAATAATTTTGTCTTATTCCTACTAAGAATTATTACCTTTATTCGAGCATTGTGCTCATGTTATTTTTGAACGTATGTTTCCATAGTTTTCAATCTGGTAATCGCTTAATTGTTTAGTTAACCTGTCACGTCACCCTAAATGTAACTATTATACTCACAATACCTTACCTTCAAACCTTCAAGAAGAGAGCGTACCTCTACCTAAAAGGCCGGCAACGCACTTGTGACTCTTGAGTTACGGGTGTCCATGGGCGGCGGTAGTCACTTACCATCAGGTGACCCGTCTGCTCGTTTGCCCCCTATCGCATAAAAAAAAAAAAAAACAATTCTATTGATAAGTTAATGATCAGTTTGGTACGTAACGCTTTTATTACACTATTTATATTGAATACTGGACTGTACTTAAAATATACTGATTTTCAAACCAAATAGTTTGAGACTTCAAAAATTTTTATTCACATTCAGTCACACAACAATTCTCAAATCAAAAATGTAAAAATATTTAGCCATAAAAAACAATTTACCACATTTTCTTATTATTTTAGTAAGTTTTTCCCCTGAGTTCCATTTTTCGAGTATATGTATGATGTTTAATTTTTACACTATATACGGCCTAGACAGGTTAATAGTTTTGCAATATGAGGTGTGAATGAAATAATCATATAAAACAACACTCAGAGAAAACCTAAGACATCAGTCATTTACTCGTATTTGCGGGTTCAAACAGAAGTCGCTACACCGAGATAGCTCGTCATCAAAGTATGTGTGAAGTTTTAAAAATCAGTATATTTGTGAGGGCTAACTTTTTTTAAATTTTTGATTTGAGAACTAAATCTAAAATTATTATATATCTTAATTTAAATTATACTAGATAATTACTAATATTGAAAATTAAATTTGTTTACTATTTAATAAAACATGAAAATATGCATAAATTCGGATTGATGGTAAGCGGCTTCCAGTCTGAACTTTCCTGATATGTATCTACATATCTATGTACCTATCGTCTATTTAGTGACCCATATAATGCTAGTAATCAATCCAAACATTGTCTGGAAGATATCGCAGTCATGTATTGTTTAGTGTGGGATAAAGAAATATTTGATATTCTAAGAGTTTGTACGAAATTGAAACATTAAAATAAATAAATGATTTTATAATAACTTCAGAGCTTAATTCGGTATGATTTCACGTGTTTTCCGTTTTATCCAATTTAATTGAAAAGTAAAGTTCAGTTGCATTAAAAAACATTTAAAGGCTAAACCAATTTGGCTTTGTATTTTATGAATGGATTGTAAACGAATCCAATATTAGCACATTGGTGAATGTTGTTGAATATCAATAATTAAAAAAACGATTTAGAGTAAAATTTTCAAATTAAATATATTAATTTCATAAATTAGGTACTTTAAAAACGTCAATTTTTTAAATGAAAGATTCTTCATTCAAACAAAAGCAATTCAAACGAATATTGTATAACAGTTACAACCGTATTTAGATATGTTGATATATAAACCCCACGATGAAATGATTGAGACCACAAAAATAAGAAAACAGAAAAATAGTGAAAAATAAAGTAAATTATTTAACTTTAATACTTATTGTAGTTTGAAACTTTGAAAGTTAGCCATGTGGTTCTCATTAGTATTAAATAGATCCACGTCATATCGTCAAAGGCGACTATGGAATTGGACTTTTATCTATGAGACAGTATGTATACCGTCTGTCCCCGGCTGACGGTTTCCGACCTATTACGTTAGTGGGACTAATTTATGGTTCAATAAATGTGGGCGTTTTAAGTCTCTGCCTACCCGTTCGGTAATCTAGGCGTAAGTGTATGTATGTTATTGAAATTGACATTAAATCATTGATTATACGGTGATAGGATATGTGCTTCTACGTTAAGAAGCTTTATTTTTGCTGACTCGACTATTGATTGACTATATACACGATCCAACATCTGATCCGATCCAGAATCCATCGTCCGATCTCTCCTTAAATCGAATACGGATATATTATATCTGCTCATGGCGCTTTTATGGAGTGTTTCAGAATACGTGATGCATAAAGTATATAGATCAATTACTCGACCGTGTAGCTCGTACTTTCGACAGCGCTGGTTTAAGCCGATCTTTCATGGAATACTTCCCCAAGCATGCAGCTTCTTTCAAGTAGTCTAAAATGTCCAAGCTCCTGGACAATAAATCATATTTCATCCTTTTAACTTTATAGTATTTGAACATTATTGTCTCACATCACAGCGTACACACAGGGAGAGTACACACAGATTAAGTAATTATTAAATATTTATGGAACTCAACGAAAAACCGATAAAATTCGCACAGTTAACCGTCGATGAAGCCTCCTCCTCATCTTTATTATGTTAATAATAAAAGAGTTAAAAAGTAATGTTTTGTCACAGTAGTTTACAACTTGTCATATAAGACAATTTTGGAAATATTGTTAAAGAATAGAATATTGATATATCTGGAATGAAATCGAAATTATTTAATTTAATTAAACCAATTATAGGCAGTTTTGCATTGTCGAGGGTCAGTGAGTCAGACAAGTCAGTTGTGAAGCAGGTTACCTGTTTCAATACGTAGATCCTATGAAAAATTGGCAAGAAACTCCAAGGACACTCTTTTCAAATATTTTTAATCAATATTCTTGTCCCATAAATTACAAGCGCAAATAAATGAGGGGGAAATGTAATAAATTTAGTATTTTTAAATATAAACACTATAATGTTAATGTGTTGATACAAGCAGTAGAATATTCTTTCATTTCTCTTATAACTACATGCCTATTTTTATGTTGTCTGAGTTACTTCTAATTAAAAAAATCATATTGAATTACAAAATATTGTAAAAAATAAATTTATAATTTACAATTTAAATTGGACGTATGTTTCTTGTAACAATTATTCTTGCAGTAATTGTATAGTGCATTATTAGTTGTATACTATTTTATTTTACTATTCGAACTTACATCCTTAAGGCGGTTATTCGTCAGTGGTTCTATTTTTTCCTTGCAGTACAGTAGTCATAAAACTTGACTAACATAACTTTACCAACAACGAACTTCATAATAACAAGAACAGATCAAGATTACGATGTACAAAGCACAAAGAACTTAAAGTTGTTAATAATTTCCTTCCTGGATTCTTGGAATAAACTTTGGCTTTTGAAAGTTTTTTTAACATATCATATAAGCAGAGCTTATTCTATGATAACCAGACTTCTAATGTACATAGTTTTATATTTCTAGATACATAAAAATATAGAAAAACTACAACCAGGTACAGAACCGATTTGATAATTGGTCATCATACAATTATTTATTGTGGGTACAAAATGGAACAAAGCGTCTGTTGTGGCAATGTATTTTACAAGAGTCACGTGAATTATTCATTTACAAAATGTTTTTTAAACTTCTTTTAACCCTTTTAAATACAAACGGTTTCACTAATAGAACAGAATCTAATCACATACTTATATGTCACGTCCTACATATACGAAGTTAAAATTACAGTCCATGTTTAGTTTTATCTCTGTATGGATGCGGACAATTGTTAAGATAAAGCTACGTGATAGGTGCTTTATTTGGTTAGTTAAAGTTATAGGATAGATTACGTTCAAGTCAAAACTATATTAGTAAAGATTTTCGATAGGAGATATCTTTTACATACAAGCTTCAACCCTGGGCTTCACCCTAGTGTAGAAGAAGTAGTCTATGTTCTTCGCCAGCGTTCGAATTCAAGTATCACTATACCAAACTTTATAGAAAGGAAATGGTAACAGAAAATCAGTAAAGATACCTTATACTGACTTTCGAGAATGCCTGACAAGGGCCCGACGACGTAACGAAAAGTGATGAGTGAATATTATTTATCAATAGTAGATAAGTAACAATAATTCTTAGAGGTTAGATATGAGCAAGCGTGTAAAAATAATTATATTTGTTGTAACTATTTCGCTAAACGTAATTAGTACTAGTCGAACTAACTGAAACGCACTTTAATATTGCAACCGTATACACGTGTATGGTAAATAAATGTGAATACCATTCGTGAAAGTTTTATTGTTAAATGTTGTAGATACTGTCATAGTTATCCTAAAATTACATGCAGATGCTACAAAGAAAGCATATAAAGTGAGTTTGTATTGTTTTATTTCGCTAAGGAATTTACTTCAATGTATCTCTCAAGAGATGCGAGAGCCATTGAAGTAAATGTCTTAGCTCTCCATTATTTAAATTTCAGTTTGAAAACAAGTGCTATTCGTAAATAAAAGCCCGACACAGCAGTTAAGTAAAACGTATTTATTCAATGTTGCGATGGTGACGTCCAAACTACTCGTAACTGTAAGTTTAAGTTTTGTTTCACCGTTCTTTGGACATTCAATATAACTCGCAATAACGAAGCTAATATCTTGTGATTTGAATATTAAGTTACGTATTATAAGATTCCTTCTCATATGAATACGGGTTTTTGTTAATTATTATTTTTATGGGGGATGCGGGAGGGGAAAGCAGAGAGGGGGATGAGGAGATTGGAAAGAGGTGAGGGAGAGTTGGGTCTAAAAGCATGGCTCTGCTACTGTTAACATGGCTCTACCACTGTTAGAATAATTGATAATAAAAAATAATTAATAAGAGCATAGATTTTTTTTTTGTAAACCGAGGAGAGGAACGTTTATATGGAGAATAAACATATAGTTAAAGCTAACCATAAATATATAAAAAAAAAAAAAAACATACAGAATATCAAACAACTCCATTTCTATCTACAGCTAATGACGTTTATTTATATAAATTAATCATTTTAATTTAAAGCGGTATGCACTGGTATATTAAACACACCACATCTTGCCCTTGTCTTGCATCGCCCACATTTTGCAGAATATAATTTTGAACCCGTAAGTGGGCAAGCTTATTGCTGCTTTCGCTGAATAAAATGTAAAAAGAAGTATAATAAAAGAGAAAGAAAGAATAGAAGGTGTGTAAAGATATATAGCTAATAAGGTTGGATTGGGAAGTACATGCTGTAGTTCAATGAACTTCTCAACAGGGTCTCATACCATTTAACTAAAATTAAGTGATGACGGGAACGCGAAGCCTATAACCGATTATTTACCCACGTAATAAAAACTATATAATACAATTTACAATGGCCTTTGAATACGCTCGTAATTTCATACAAGGCTCAGTCGTTGAAATAATATATGTATTTTTATTTATATATGTGTCGAGTGAGTGTTGATAGTGCAATGAAAGCATCAGTGTGTTTTCGTATACTAGACTGTACTTTGTTCATGTCAGTATAGTAGACATTTGTGTGTGACACTACGTCAGCAGTCAATGTCTGTATAATCCTTTAAAAGACTTAAATATGTCTTAAGTATCACAAAATTACTACGGGTAAGTATCACATAAACATAATCTATTTGATTATTTTCGTCTGCAGAGATTTTCATCAATACCTACTGCTATCTTGATAAATACTAAGATCGGAGAAGCACTGCGATTACTCCAATTTATTAAAATATGTTATTCGTATAATATTGGTATTATTTATTTAATAAAATATTGCTGACCGGCTTTTTTTAATATTAAAGGCGTTTTCTTTACTTCCCCCACAGGCCAGGTGGAGTGACGATTTGCCCAAGATGGCTGGCAGGAGCTGGATGCGAGAAGTCAAAAGTCGATGGAAGTGGCGTGCAATGGGAGAGGCCTATGTCCAGCAGTGGACTGCGATAGGCTGATGATGATGATGACTTGCACTGTGTTTAGAAGTTCATTGGTCACCTGACCAATTTGAGGCTAATTAGAAGTATATTATAGTGTTTGATTTTACAACAAAAAACAATAATATTATGTGTTTTAATACAAAAAAAAAATATAATAGCGCACCAGGACAAGAGGCGCCATTTTGTACCGCAAACCCTCAATAGTTGATTGAATTCAAGATTACGAATAAAAACCAACCTAAAAATAGTTTATATCATATACGTTATGTCTGGTGTCAATAACAGAAAATGATTAATTACAATTTATGTACATTGGATTTTGTCTATATGTGAGACATATGTATAACTAACACTGTTTTCCAGAGACAAAGAAACATCATACACACAAACACGATTAACATAATCCTCCTTCTTGTACAGTCGGGTAAAAAGGAAATGATACAACCACACGGACACTGGAGTACAAGGAGGGCTGAACAGAAATAAATTATGGTAAAAGGAAAAAGACGAGATTATAAAAAGAGAAATACAAAAGATCTCCTAGTTCAACTATTCAGTTGCGTTTAGTTTTTAGTTCATAATTTATTTCCAGCATTTTCAAATACTGCGTTTCAAGTACTGAGCGCGCAGAATAATAAATTCTTACCTCAAAAGGTCTCCGCAATCAGCCTAACAACCAAAGCGATATCGCCATATCCAACGGTCAAAAGATTTCCTCTTTTATATCCAATTCAGGTTCAACTCGCCGTTAGTACTACGTGTTCAATTTAAATATTAGATGGTAGCAAGTAAAGAATTGTTTTCAAAGTCTTTGTTGCATAATATATGTAGAATAGTTTTCAGTAACAGTAAGACGCAGTGTTACCTGGCTAGAATGCCACGAATTCAATTTCTACTTACAGAGCAAACTAAACATTTTAGTACAATATTTATATAACGTTTAAAGTTTTCCGTTTCTAAAGAACATTATACAAATACAAATGCTTCTTTTGCTTTTAATGGTATACATTATGAACAAATTAAATAATATAACAATACATAAATTGAAAAAAAATATATGTGAGAATTAATTTGTACCCGTTTTATATTATATATCATAATTTTAAATTGAGTACAAATTAATTAACAACTACTCCTACAGTTACTCTATTCACAATAGGAGAAAAAAAATTACATTTTAAAAGCAATATTTGTTTTCATAGTGTTAAAAAGGGAAAGAAGTCGCTGTAAGTTATTTAAATAAATTGTATTATAATATTAAATTTAAAAAAAAATGTTTTATTGTTTCAAAAACTATATAATATATATAGTGAAAATTTTATATGCAGTCCAACTGTTGCCCGCGACTTCGTTCAAGTGTAGTATAGTAATAGTAGTGTGTATTTATGAGTATAACGCTATTCGTTTCATCATTACAAGATATTTCTAAATAGATTGAAGACACTTTTAAGAATATTTAAATAGCCAAACCATAGACTTTTGACTATTTAAAGGTAACTTAATAGTAGTACTAATTACGCAGGTGCAAGCAAATCAACTATGCTCCAATAACAGAGAATGATAGTGTGTAAGTGTTGTTAATAGATTAAAATAAAATTTCAATACATATTTATCTGTACCACGTTAAGACGTGGTTTGTTTCAAAACTCTGTCCAGGTCCAATAATATAACTTTTCACCCTCGACCCAAAACGAGCGGCTAAAAGTTAATGTGTCAGTCTGTCAGTATCTCAGTCTGCACCATCATGGCAATTATACAAATTGACCTAGACTAGATTGAGCATAAAAAAAAACAAAAATAAAATAAACTAAAAGCGTAGTAAAGCAGCTAGCAGCTAGCTAGCAGACGGGAGTCATTAATTTTCTTTACGTTCATAAGAACCTGTTAACAAGAAGTTAAGTAACAATATATATCATAATGCAGTACTTATTGAAGTAAGGACTTTACAGATACCGAACGATTAGTTATTAAATTTATATCTGAGACTGCTTGCAATTACAAGTCCTAACACTATATTAGTATGTATTCGTCACAACACTGACAGCACATCTGCATGTTGATTATTCCCTATCGCCTAAACTCAAATCCTCATTGAAATAAGTATAATAAACTGATGATATCTGAAGGGCAATACTACATACTGCGTCGCTGTGAGGATAAGTGAATCAGGCGAAACATGCATTACGCTAAGCGCCGCTATATTGCTTCCTCGTATCCATACTACACAGTATTGCTTCCTCGTCTCGTGCTGATATTTGGAAGTTCCTCGGGACACTTGGCATCGGCAGCAAGTATATCATTATTATCATACAATTAGTCCTATCTATCAAATCGAAAAGGTGCGATGACGACTGACAAGTCGTCACATGGTAACCATTACCCTCGAACATACCTGCCTGAACACATCTTTTCGGCGAAAGGCTTATATACGGCTATTGGCAAAAGTTCCTAATCCTTCTCTCCCCAATCACTTCCGACCTATTTGTATTCTTCCTTTCTTCTCTAAAGTTCTGAAAGCCTGTGTACACAAAACAACTCTCCAAGTCCGTCAATCAAAAGAACTTCCTTAGCCCATTTCAATCAGGGTTTCGGTATCTGGTATCTGGTCACAGTACTGGGAATGCGTTGCTCGAAGCCACCGGCCGGCAAAACAACCGTACTGGTCTTGATTAATTTTATAAGCATTGATTTCGATTGCCTTAATGCTATGTATGCTATCCCACTTTATGATCTCCGAAGATACACTGAAGTATTTCTTCTCCTATCTTCCATCTGGCGTAGATCTACAGATATATTTACAGGCAATGCAGGTTTGATAGTAAATCTTTCTGAATGCCAAACAATTATTGTATAATAGAGAGCCCTACACTGATGAGCCGTTTTGACATCTTTTTTGATGGCTCAGTACTAGTAGTAGTATTAGTACTAGGAAACTCAAGTGTTTACTCTCGCGGATTGCCCGGCTTGGGCGGCCCTCACTGCAGTAATCGGAGAAGATCTGTCGCTACCGGCCATCATGGAGCGTATGATGGCCGGTAGTGACAGGAATTTTACCGGGGTCGCAACTGTCTATGAGGAGGTAATCTCATAGTAGGAGGGGCGGAGCGGGCCCGGGAGGACAATCTCGACTAGGACCCAATTCGCCGCCGGCGAACCGGGCGGTCAGAACGGGTTTTCCCGTCCTCCCGCTATAGTGGCCAACCGCGAGTAGGCGGCGTCCTGGTGTGCCTACACGTTGCCTAATTGAGAGTTACCCGAAAGCGGTGCCCGCGCTTTTGAGGGCAACAGGCGGTAGAAGGGGTCTGAACAGTCCTTGGTATTCCCAGTAATCGTCTGTTTGCTATCTCGACCTGAATGCCGATCTAGACCGACTTTTCAATAATTGCATTCGATTCATATTAAACGTTCAAAGTACTTCGCAAATTTTACAAAAATTATTATCTAATCAAACAACGTTTTTCTCTTAACCATTCATAAAAATATTTCTCGTTAAGTTGTTTATTTATTTTTAATAAGTAGACAAACAAACAAAGTCATTTAATAAAATAAAAACCGAACGGCCATTAAACATACATATATGTAGTATTTACAGTATAAATAGTGATTATCATTGTGAATTAGCCCAAAACAAACCAGTTTTGTTGATATTAAGTTTTTCCTTAAACCGTGAAGTAGCTATTTTTATTCAGAAAATGTTAAAAAATCCTCTTAGAGATTAAGCACGTTTTGCCAGTAAAGCTTAAGATAACAGATTCGACTTGAACACTTCCGTGTATTTTGTTCACTCGTTACTAGTAAATACTGGTATATATTATCAAATGAGATTATCGGAAATATAATTGTCCAAGCTACAAGGGCGATTTATTGATAGATCAATATTTTAACAGTTTAATATTTTTAGTATGGGTGACGAATTTAAACAAAATGGTAATTTTATTTTAAACTAGCCTTTGTACTTGTACAAAAGTCCCTGTAATGTAACTTATATCTGTTCAATATAATTCTTTATTTTCTAGAATTTAGGACATATGAATGCATAAATTCAATAAGTTGAAGCACCACTAATAAACAGATAATTTCAAGATATTTTAAGAATCTAATATTATGATACTTTAAATTCTAATCTAATAAAAAACTAACTTTACGCAAACGAGATATTAATAATAAATATTTAAGAAAGTTGGTGTTAGCAAGCAGCAATAAAAACTTCTTTATTAACTTATATCTTAAATAACTTATCGTAAACCCCGTAAGTTAATTAAATCAATGTACAACTTATTATTAATTCAAACATGAGTTAATTAATAGTAACGAACAACATAAAGAAGCAAAATAAAACAATTAACTCTTTTTCTCTTATTTTTGTTAACCAACGTTTTTATTATTTTTATTTGGCATCTATGAACGGGTTTTATTGTAGATATGGCAATTTTTTAATTAATTTAATAAATAATAAAAATAACTTAATTATTTGTTAAAAGGCAGGAGTCTATAGGGGTCTGGTATATATACAAATGTATATTGACCTGTCATTCCAGTTATAACAGGCAGTGGTGCAGTAGTGAAGATAAGAAAGTATAATTTGTAATTTTTCTAGAAATAAATAAATAATAAATTATTATATTCGAAAAGAAGATTAAGAACCTCTGTATGTATGTGTTTTAAGTCGTATTTAGCAGAAAAGAAAAGACTCTATAAAAATAATGAAATAATACAAAAGCATCAAGTAAGCCTCCTTCAAGAATATAGCTACGCTTAAGTTGCATCACACAATCACGTCATGTGGTAATCATGACAGTCGTCGTGAAGTCTGATGACATTTTGGAGCAACTTCTAACTTTTTATAGATACTTGTCTTTCGAAATATAGTTTGGCATAAGGGATAATTTTATATTCCACCAGTCACAGGCCATTCTAAAAGTTTTCATGAGTGTTGTGGTTGGCCGGGAATAAACCTCTAGGGATATTCTGACGTCTCTAATCAGTGCATGGAATACACAATACGTAACCTAAATAATTGGATACATAAATATGTCTACAGACTGGACCAGTAGCATTAAAAACCTCTTGCAGTTTTTAAGCACCTTTTGTGCCGATCGGTGAAAGCCTGGAGTTCCCTACCAGTGTTTCCTTCCCACTTTGATCCCGGGTCTTTTAAGCGGTCCGTGAAAAAGCATCTCACCAGGCCGCCATAGTGTGGGTCACCATGCTGCATTGACTAGACATGCATTGAGGATGGTGACCACCACTCTTTGACTTCACTTATTGCTTTTCATCAGGCAAAGTGGAGTCACTATGGTAGGCTAATATATAAAAAAAAAAACGTAATGAAGAAGGGTTTTATAACTAACATGTGTATCTATATAGGTTTGTGGTTCCATAGCCTTCGTTTTTAATTTTATTTATAAGGTAACTTGATTGAGACTATTCCTAGCAACAGTTTAAGAAAATCTGTAAAACCGGTAGAAGAAACATATTTATTGTTTTTTTATTTGGTAAAACGTGTTTGTTATCTTCCTCAATCCTTCTTTTCGATACTGTTCTTCCAATCTACTACACAACTATAAACAAATGTATAATTGTGAAACCAACACTTGGACTAATTTACATATTAAGTAAAGGTAACGCGACGTAGACAAATGTTGACAGTTATTTAATAATATTTACAAATGGAACACATTTTCAGAAAACATTTTATAACATTATACCAATTATCTTATGAAATGTCAGATATTAAGAGAGTCTGTATAATGTGTGTTTTTTAAAGGTAGCACTATTAATGTACGCAGATTGCTGTGTAAAGGTTAAATTATACATAAGTATATAAATGAAGGTTTGTAGATTTTGTCCTCACATTATCATAATTTATGTTTCTTTCAATATAGAATGTGAGCTATTTGAGTTGATTTCGAGCACAATTTGGCAATAACACCCGATGTGGGCTCGTCGTTTTCTTTCGTGGCCTTCTACTTTTTACTTTTAAGAGACTTTATGTGACAACTCACATTTCAAAAATTATCAGATCTTAGCTCTAAGGCGTCATAAAGAAATGACATATATACACACACCACCAGCAATTAAACTAACATAACTTCTTTGTATTTGTATTGCTGCTGTGTTTTTAATTATTAAAAACGCAGTGCTTTATTTCAACATAGGTGACATTGTCATTGTGTACGGTAAAATAAATTCTAAGGTTCAACAAAATAAAAAGATACGAGGAAAATTTGTTATCTTGAAATATAAATTAAATAGGAATCATGTTTTATGTCTAAACTGAGCTTATTATTGAAGCTATATATGTAATTAAGTTACAAGTAGGGTCTCAAAAGCCGTAAAGTTGAATCCCAATTAGTTTTTATTTTTTCATCAGTCAATTTTAGTAATTTTATAAAATCTACTCAAACGTAACTTTCATTTTTTATTACTTTTTTATAAAATAAATTAGAATCAGAAATTGCCGTTTATGTCCATGGTTATGAAAGAGTCTCAAAGAATTCTATAAGTATGTAGTTCTTTAGGTTAAGTATAAAGTTCTGATTGATTTTTCACTCAACTCCTGGTTGCCAAAAACACGAAACAGTGTAGTAGAAAATTAAAACAATGCGCTAAATTAAATTAATACAAGCACACCTATGTTTTTATATATTAAACACACACACATACAAATCCAATTAGCATCAAATACATGGACCAAAATTAAAATGATCCTATTCCCCTATGTCCCTCCACATAATCACCCTCAAATAAGGACTGCACACTTACGACTGAGTTGCAGGTGTCCATGGGCGGCGGTTGTCACTTACCATCTGGTGACCCGTCTGATCGTCTACCTATACGATAAAAAATATACTATTAGAAGACATATTGTAGAATAAAAGAAGAGAATATTTGTCGAATTAATAGATGTAGAACCTTACAGCCAAATACTATAACTAAAGACACAGGCTAATCTACCTATGCATATTGTGTATTAAATTAAATAATATTAATAAATTATTATTATTTTTATCAATTGCTTCAGGTTAAACATGCTACATAGTAATAAATCTAATAACAAGAGTTTATCAAACTACAAGACTTGTCTTTAATTACCCGATACATCTAGATTTAACATTATCGTCGTTGTCCTGTCCAAATTTATTTTAATTATGTAAAAGTGCACTTCTAAATGATTTTCACAATTGTCTCATTTTGAAACTCGCAACCGAATAATTATTAACACAAAAAAGAATTATGTAATCAACCTGGCCCGGCCTTTCCCAAGGATGGAGGACAAACGAAAATAATTTTATTTTAATTACAGATTAAAGAATTTCGTTTTAAAACTAACCTTCAATACAAGTTCTTCCATAGAACGTTTTGCTTACAGAAAAGCAAAGGCTAAAATATTTTAATAAATCATGTTATATTATTTCGTATCATATTTTGTACTTTCCTTTTGGGAGACTCATTCAGGGTAACCAGGTTTCTCCACTGTACGAAAATCCATGGTGTACGAGATCTACTCAGTGTTTTAAATTTCTTTTAATTTTTATTTAATTATCAAAGGATAAGTTTTTAAGATAATATTTTAGTTAAGAAACCTCCTATGTCAAAGTTGATACATTACAGCAAGATTTCACAAATGAAAGTACACAGTAATTCATAGAATTATGTAACGATTTGAAGCTACACAGATGGAGGTAACGTAAAAGAAATGTAGTTACATAAAAGTATAAAGAATAAAAATTCCCACAGTTTGCTATCACAACAGAAACCCTTATAACTTGTTGCCGTTTTTGTCCGAACATCAGGAAAAACGTGACTAACCGAATGCTATTGGGTTGTGTAAAGAATATATGTATGTACATACTCATAGTTCGGTCCTTTAATAAAAGAATGGTAGGGATTAGCGAAATACAAAAAAAAAGGTTTTAAACATTGCAATAAAACAAAGAAAGCTTAAGATTTTTTTTAATAGATGGTTATACGCTGAGATAAAAAATATTTCTTACAATATTTATTCACATCTGCAAAAAAAATAAGGTTTATTCTAATGTCGTTTTCAGCGACTAAATAAATGTTTCAACATACAGTTATATTACAAGGGTCGGGCCAAATGATAAAGAGGTACGACCAATGGGCAATGGGATTGATGGTGACCTTTTTAAGAGGTTCTCGTTAAAAATTGTCACCATCAATCCAGACACTGCTAAAAACAAGGCTCGGATTTAATGCCGAGTTGTAAGAGTCGTTATCGATTACGAAATAACATTATATACAAATAAAAAAAAAGAGTTCTCAGACTTTCCCTTTCTATCCTCTGTTTCGTCTGTATATACTTTAAAATTTTGTATGTATTGTATTGTTTTGTTGTTGTTTACTAAGCCCCTGCCTATCCTTTTGAGGGATACGAGCGTGAGTCATATATGTGTATAATCCACTGATTATCCACTGATTATGTCATATCACAACGTTTGTTTTTTTTAAATAGCATACATCAATTCACGCCTCTGTAGCTGAGGTGGAGGCCTAAAAAATGCAAAACATTTTGCCTATTATAATTCAGCCCCACCTATTTAAAAGTGGCCAGCCTATTCGCATCGTCCACGTCCTTTTGGAGTTAAATGGTAGGAAAAAGATATTGAATATGCAGAAGTCTGTATATTCAATGTCCCTTTAATATTGGGAACAGCAAGCAATAACCCAAACAACAAAAATGTAACCCAAACTCACTAATGCTGGGAATTCGGAGCCCTCTTACCAAAAGAAAAAGTATCTCACATACGTATGTTTGCCATTATAAAAATAGTTGAAGCCTATTAATTTATGGTGAAATGATGTCAAACTGTAAGAGTCCAATGATTATCAATTCTACGTACTTGTACAACGCATACGCACGTAGAAATACAATGAAAGATAATATTTTCCGAGAGAGATGTCATTTTTATCATTCCCTGAATGACATAGTCTACACAGACTATGTCAGTCAGGAAATGATTTTGATTTAATGTTATTAAAAGTACACACAATTGCAATGAAATTTTTGTGTATTTTTTTGTTTTATATCATTGTTCTAATCACGTTAAATAGGGTTTCTAGTATTTTCTTTTACACAATGTTGTATATATGCTAGAACATAATTATAAAACGACAATGAGTGTGTTCGGAGATACTATTGCCATGTTGTTCTTTTGGCACTCAGTTCTGGTATTTTCTTTTACACAATGTTGTATATATTCTAGAACATAATTATAAAATGACAATGGGTGTGTTCGGAGATACTATTACCATGTTGTTCTTTTGGCACTCAGTTCTATCAGAAACTTCAAAGCTTAATAAAATTACAATATGTTAAACTTGGTTCGGTACTTCAATAAAAAATAAATTGTACATAAATTTTACACAATATGATACGAAATTAGTAAATACTAGCCCATAAATGTGCCAAAAATACAGCAACGAGGAAACTTTACTTGAGGATTGCGGATGCTCAACTCCCCCTTTCTTTCCTCTCCCCTCATCCCGTTCTCCTGTTTCCCATCTCCTCATCCCTCATCACCTTTCAAGCGACTCTTGAGTTGCAGGTGTCCATGGACGGCAGTTCAATTACCATCAGGTGACCCGTCTGTTCGTCTTTCCCCCTGTCTGTCTAAAAAAAAAAACTGCGGAAACACATTTTTTTGAGAAATATTATTTTACCCCTTTCAATATTATATTTGGTTCCTATACTTGAACATTACGTAGTATTTTTCATGTAGGTAGTTGAGTACGGCACACCATTTAATCATTTTAGAGTTTTGCAAAGTACGAATTGAAAGCAATAACTAATATTGATTCTCTCGATACGGACACTTCTAAAGAGAAATTAGTTTTGGTTGATCCTGACCTTTCCAGAGATATGTTTCTAGGAAATAATCTCCTGGCGTACCTGTCATACAATATTGAGCAAAGGGTGTTTCTCAAGAGAGATTGAGTTGAGTGATGGTCCAAAACGCGTATTAAACGGCTGGCCAGATGTCCATAACTGTAGGCTGGTGAACCGCAGTACCTACACACGCTGAATCAATTTAAACATAGAGTATAACTATATGCTATGTTTAAATTGATTTTGGATTCTTTCTATTATTTTAAAAAAAATCTTTCATATGATAAACGCATTTATCTAACAAAATATCTAACAATTTTGAATGAGAAATTCGTGTAAGAGTACAATTTTTATAACAATATATATTTTTGTGTATCTTGAAAACTGCTCTAACAGCGCTATTTATCTTTTTAAGTAATGAATCGAAGCAAAAGAGAAAAAAGTTCGTATATATTAATATATATGTATATATGTATATTTATTTTTATATTTATAAGTATAAATATTCCGACTTTAGGGCATCACCAAGTTCAAGTCACAGGTATACGACGCTGACCTGCTTGAGATATTGCTTATAATTCCCAGGCTATCCGTATGCGTTACATCCCTTGCCTGCTACTGCCTTCCCTTCTTAAGTACCTCTTTGTAATTTAATCTCAATTTTCCTGTTTAATTTCCCAAGTGTCTGGTCGAGGTTTGGTCTGTATTGTGTAAATGTGACTAAGTTATGTTTGATAAACATCTGCCGTCACCGGGGGGTTATAGGTGTGAATTTGTGTATTTGAGGTGTCAAACATTGTTCAAGGAGACATATTTATCCACGTTTTTCTTCAATTTCTACGTGAAAAAGATATACTTATATGAGTACGAGTGTACTACTTATGATCGAGTGAGGTAAACGATATATTCGACCATTATCGTCGATTCACACATCGATGCACTGAAGCTCAAAGCCCCTCTGAAGTACCGACTAGTCACATTCATCTTCAATTATTTTCTAATCTCCTTCTAGATGTCACATCATTTTGAGTAAGTAGTACTTAAAATGAAAATATTTTACGTAAAACCCTTACTTCATCCCTTGAACGAAACAATTAAAAAAGGACTGTTCGGGACAAAACTGGTTTAAAAATCCAAAATTCCTTCACCTATTTGAAAATAACTAATGATCTACTTTACAACTTGAGGAAAACATTTTATGTTCATAGGTTACTGAAGTGCAATGATGTAAATAAGTCACTAGAACTTCAGACATCTAATACGGCCGTCTGATTGAATTTATGTCGAATATTTATGGTTCCATAAATTGATAAACGTATTTTAATATTGATTTACTAGTCTGAAATTATATAATGATTATTTATGTGAATGTGTATATGATTTCTTCAACAATTACCGCTTAATTCTGATTATCAAACAATTCAGTGTCACTACAATTATAGTTATGAATAGTCGCAGATGTAGATGGTATATCTTTGTAACATTGGTCGTATTCCGGTGGAAAACTCCATCTTTTAAAAATGTTAACTTAATGTAATAATTTGTAATGTTGTTTTAGTTTGTTTATGCATTTCTCTTTGATCATAGAAAATTTACGTACATAATATATTTTGCAATCTCCGGTAAAAGGACACTTTGAAGAGTACTGTTTTTTCTTTATTGGCTTGTAAAATGCGAGAATGAGATTGAATGAGATTTAAGAGTGAAATTATTTAAATACACAAGGCGATACAGGAGTTATTACCTGTTTGGGGTAAAAAAAAACTTTGTACATTTGACATAAGCAACTTAATTTTAGATCACTATATATACATTGTTTTTTTAGAATTTTTGTGGGATTCCACACGAGGAAACTGGTCAATGTGCTCTTGTACAAAGTTTGTGAACTCCACTGAAAGCAGTTTCCCTTTTCGTTGACCAGTATCCATAAATTGCCATTAATCCCTTTATTCTTAGTGATGTTTGACCTAATATTGAATGTATTTCAGAAAATATGGCAAACTAATTTTTTTACCTATATTTTGGTGAAAAAGCCAATACTGTAGTGACAAAGTACGGTTTAGTTTTAGCTTCGTACAAAAACGCAAGACTTCAGCGTTAGAAATAAAAATAAGGCAACTCAGTATATTTTTTGTTGTTTTATATCACCCAGGCTCAGGTACTTTATAGTGATATCTTGTCTAAAATGTTTTTGAAATAAAGAATTACACTTATATTTGAAGCAATTTGTAGGCTTACATTTATTTGACGCAGGTACTCACTGGACACGGCGCTTCGGAAAGTACCTGTGTCGTATAGGCCGAAAGCCAACGTCTGTGTGCCAGCACTGCGGGAGCTGCCGCGAGGAAACAGCACTCCATACGTTGGAAAAGACTCCATGTCGGAACACTGTGTGGTTTTAGTCGGTTCGAGTCTGACATACCATCTTACCGTACCGGGGCCTTACGGTACGGTACGGTACTTAAGGTGATGACCCGTGGGGGTTTCCACACAAAAAAGAAAAAGCTTGCATTTAAATATATAGATTCCATATATTCTCCGTTTCTACTTGTGTGTACCCTTTTACTGTTTGGCTTAAATTTTTAAGAACATTTCTATTCCATCTTTCGAACATTGCTTTCTTTCCATAGCACTGCTAAAAATCTGAGCAGATATTTTTTTGATGAGAATCTTGATATCAGTTAATGTATATATTGGCTATCATGGAACATATTTATTGCAACTGCAACCTAATTGTAAGGTAGAAAGAGATGGATTAACCGCATTTCGATACGCGTTAACGAAAGAGTATGACATTTAGTGTATTTGGCACTAAAAAGGTAAAGAGATCTATCTTGGAATGCTTCCCCAAGGGCGCAACTTTATTCAAGAAGTCACCAATGTCTAACTGTTTGAATATTTATCACATTTCGCGCGTCAGCAACATAGTGTTTGAAGGTTGTTGTCTCACGTCAGGTCATGGAGAAGTACAAACAGACTCAACAAATATTAAATTACTTATGTGACTTTACCGAAAAAACTATAAAATTCGTATAGTTCACGGTCGAGGACAGTCTTTTTCGAAATTGGTACACTGTTTCCTTGCTAAATAGTTTACAAGAATTGGTAATATATTTTGAAAAGTTCAAATGGTAATTTGTTATTTTATCCGCCTAAAGGTAAACAACAATAATATTTAACGTCGATAATATACGTTAAAATTTTTAACTTAAAATCTCAAAATACCAAGATTTTGGTATTAAAATAAAAATAATAATAATTTCAATGTAAGGGTTATTTAATCTTTTCCAATTTATTGAAATCTTTGTACGCTGATGACATTTATACAACTTCCCTGGCTTGAAGCCACGTAAGTCCTACCTATTAAGTAAGTTATAGCAAGCTCAAAAGCTAAGCAAGTTTATTTAAATAACTTACTCGTTTTAATTACTTGAAAATAAATTGTTTTCCGCCTTTAAATGCGCTCTGTGCTTTCGTACAATGCTCATAACTTTGTAATAATATTTACTTTTGTATTGTTTATTTGCAAAATATTCATAATCAATATAATATGCAAAGCTGTAGATATATACATATATGTTTACATACATTATAGTCCAAAATATTCCCATAACTATCTATTCATTTAATAACAGTATATATTTTATTTATTATTTTTGTGGTTCTAACTTGAGACTCTACTTGGCTGATTAATGTATGTTTATGACTAATCTCCGGTTTCTGTATTTATGTTACGAAAAGTTTTAAGTACGAAACGATTTATAACCCAAATATGGTTTAAATTTCAATAAAATAAAACAAGTTGTACAAACAGAATAGAAACGAATTACTTCTGTTTTTGATATTGATTTTGCCATTTTGGAAGCACGCAGCCATTAGCAGTATAATGGTGCAAATCTAATATTGTACTTCAACTACTTAAAACCAAATTAATATATTTTAAATGAATGTTACTATGTATTCGGGAATAAATTCATTTCGTATAGAATTATGTCCTTTTATTCTTACATTCAGATAATAAAACGTTTCCCTTCGTCAAAATCATATGTAAATATTGAAACACATATACTTTGTCTATGTTAGTATAGTAGAAATTTGCAGACATTTGACAGTCTTCAACACAGAGACTTCAAGTCGAGACGTCTCTAATATCACAAAACGGCTGAGTCACACGTCTACATAGGTCTCGATGATTACTTTGTGGAATATGTGGATTATTCTTTTCCTTTATGTATACAATTTGACTGGCTTGTTGATTTAATGGCAAACCTGTTGGTTTGTAAAATAAAAAATAAAAAAATAAAAAATTGTGCCGGGTATGAGTCGAACCCGAGACCTCTGAATCAGGATCTTACCATTAAATCAACAAGCCAGTCAAATTGTATACATAAAGGAAAAGACTTACTTAGCTTCGGCCAGTCAAATTGTATCAAAATAATACACAAAAAACGGTCATAGTCCATACTATGAGACCTAGTCGAGGTCATAGTCCATACTATGAGACCTAGTCGAGGTCATAGTCCTACTATACTATATATGAGACCTTAATAATTACGAATTAACTTCTTGATTCAGTGTTCGTATTTGCACTGTGCTTAGAAGATAGAATCTCGAAACGGTATGGCTTTGAGACTTAGAAGATAATATTGTGTTTTATTTTACAGCAAGAAAAACTGTGGTGACCAGTTTATTTGTTATTTTTTACCACCATAAAAGGTATATAATCCTGAATACCTATATTATTAGGTATTGCAGTAAAGAATACAAAAATATAAATACATATCATAATACATACATAACATTTCCTTCATAGAAACTGTGTCACAGAACCATGGCCAAACATTTAATCGTGTAAACCTAAGTAGTTATAAAAAAAAACAGATGCATTTCCTACATATACCTGAATCTTGAATAATCTCATTTTTTATAACGGAAGCATCGAAGAAAGCATGGATATTGTAAAATAAATAGTGCGGCGGCTGTAGCGCAGGCACAATTTCCTTTATGGAAGGAATGGATTAAGGACAAAGGAAAGAAAATGGCTCGTGTCTGACATTTAAGTAAATTTTATTTCATTTCCCGATAGATGGCGTTTAATAAAAATATGAATTGCGCTATGGTTTATTTGCTACGAGCTATATATAAGCTGGTAGCCGCAATTTGGTTGGGTCGACATCAATATATACTGTTATAACGTTGTACTGTACCGTAGTGTTGTATCAAATACAGGTACCCGTTAGTATTAAAGTATTTTATTGCGAGTAAGCGCCACCAGCCCAATTGAAACCCAATTTAGCTCGAGACCGCAAACTCGTTTTACAAACTACGGAGACCTTTTGCGTTGAGAGCTCAGCTCATGGGCTTATTAAAATTTATTTGCCTACTAAAACTCTTACGAGGTTAGGTAATCGGAAATAAGTTGAGAAGAAGAATTCGTGTAAGGTTGAAATGGCTTACACACCAGTGGTTGCAATATCATAACATAAACATAGCAGCTGCTCCTCGTTGACGCAATAAAGATTCTTGGAAAGTATAAAAATTGGTTCAGTTTCATTTGTGTAAATTAATTTTTTTGATAGAGCCGCCCATCGTGAATCATATATGTTTAATGTTTTCCTTTACTCGTGCTGTAAGACCTTGCTTTTTACTAAATCACATGTTTCTAGGTTAATGGGAAGTATCCTATAGGTTTTGATTTCCCAAATGAATGTTCAAATAAAAAAAATTGAAATTTAAGGTTTAATTGGAAGGGAATCTTTCAATTGCGTATATGTATATAGAAGTTTGATTTTTTACAACTTTAAGAGAACGCACACACTTATTGTTATGAATTTGAATGTATATACATATAATGAGCGTTTACAAGTACCCATGAGATCTATTAACTAGGGCGTAAGAACATACATTGCAACTGAAACCCCGCCACGGCTGTGTCGACGCTATTCAGAATCGATGCCATGTGAAATACTCAGTCGAAGCTAAATCAAATATGTGGGAATGTACTCCGGTGGTAATGAGGACCAGTGAGTGTTATCTCGATTACTGAAACCGCATAAAATATAAACTTTTGGTTTATTGACACACAAATTTGATTTAAAATATCACTCAGTAATTGTTTTGAACACATTTTAGTTAGTGCTGAATAAATTCTCAGCCAACTGCAATACTGATAATATCAAGCCAAATCTCGTTACGCATATCAATCCAAATATAGCGGGGCAGATTTCGTATGTATTGTTTACTGACAAGCTTATAAACTGATCTACACACTGAGCATTGTTATTTATAGCCTGACCTGTCTACTTACTTACTAACATGATAACATATCTAGTTACGTCCAATCTACTTAAGTATGAAGTAATTTCATGCCGTCGTTTATATCAATACTTCACTTTTATAGATTTTGCTTGTAAGTACTGGGACTGATTGTAGTATACTCAGACTCGGCACAAGTGTCCACGACCTCCGAGTCACTAACCACTAGACCAATAGACCGGTCACTTGTGTGTGTTAGGGATCCTGACTTCTAAGCCAGCGGTTGTGGATTCTATTCCCACCCAGATTATCAGTTGTATTGTGTAGGAAAATAGCTGCCAGGCAATAGAGAGTGCTACTGTTATTTCCTGGTGAAAGTTCAACGTACGAAGTTAAATTTTAAAGAGAAATTAATTCCCAATCAAATTGCCAATATTACTGCTTAGTACAAGATTCATAAAAAAAAATATAGATGCAAGAAAATGTCCTTAACGAATTTTTTTATTTTTTCCCAGTAATTCTACTAGCTACAGTACTTTAACAAATTCTGAAAGAGACCCAGAATAGTATTTTAATTAATAAAATAAAAAGAAATCAGCATCCAATTTGCACTTGGTCAGTCGAATCTAAATCATTCACTTCTTTATCTTGAGATTAAATGATTTAAGTAGTTATAGACCATCAGATCAAAAAAATTAAAATTTTCTCAATTATGTTTACACTTAGTTTTTTTTTTTTATAAATTGTAGTAAAATCGATCCAGTTACCTGTTATGTATCTGCATACTCCATCTATAGTGGCAACCGATGTTATCGTTTACTTGTTTTACAGTTCTTTAGGCAATTAATTTAAAATATTAGGCAATTGTTTATCTTGACACACTGTTTCCTATTTTGGTAGAGGTAGCTTATGAAAAGCTTTAGAGGGAGACCATGAACTATTATTACAATTTAATCAAAACATTCGGAATCAGGATTGTGTCGAAAGTTTTATAATATAGCTGGGTAACTTTTTCTTCCCTCTAAGGAGGTAACGATAGAACAGCCTAAAGTAAGTCTGTTGTAAGTAACTTACAAGGCGAGAGGAGTGTTTATACTCAAGGATATTTATTACGCTGCAAGTAATAAATGTTCTAAGATTATGGAGAGCATTAGTGAAATTTAAATAGGCCCGAATTTCTCGACATCATTCGCCACCTTCATGTATGGGTTTTATGACATCAGATATTGCTAAATTACATACGTGTGGAATGACAGGGGTAAGTACATATATTAACATGTCTTTTTAATATCATATGAGATATCTGATCAGATCTAACAGAGCACTTAACCTTCAGCCTGTTAATCAAACGGTAAATCTCAAACTCATCAGTTGGGGTCAAAGCAAAAAATTTGATTGATTACTTATAAACGAGTTATTTATTTGATGGACATGCCATATGGTAATTAATTTGATTGGCCAATTTCTCCCCAATATTCCTATATATTCCTCTTTCCGTTTTGGCCGCGACCTCATCAGAGCAACCCTTATATATGTATATATATATATATATATATATATATATATGAGAGACAAGAAATGCTGAGTTCTAGTCGCCTAAGATATACCTCCGTTTTTTTAAGCTGACGTATACATTTAGGAATAGTAAACTGTCCCGCTAGTTGGTTCGGGTATTTTTACTATCCTAATTTATAGTTGACTCTATGAATGTCTATTTCTTTCTTTATTATGGGTTTCGATTTTAAAATTTCATGAACCTCTAGTACTCGTTTAAAAAAGTATTTATAATTTTAACATACACTGTTTACCATCATGTACTTAGTTCTATATTCAGTAATTTAATGTAATTGAGTTTAGTTACTTTGCTTTATACATGTTTTCATAAACAATGAACAAAATCGATTACAATAAAGACAATAAGACCATTAATCAGAAACAAGAGAACACACTAATGTTTTATCGGGGTCTCTATTCGAAATAAGATGAGAAGAATAGAGAGAAGAACACTATAGAACCGCTGATTAGTTTAACATCATCCATTGGGATTTTCTTGTAATTCCCAGTTTTTAATATCTACTGCCTCTTATAGTTATCTTAAGCTTTCGTTTGTATTGACACACAGTAATTTCTATAGTGCTTGTAGGTCAGCTTCAAGTCATCTTTGAGAATCTTTTTAGTTTTTTATACATATTGTCTTTATTACGTACACACCGTAAAAGGCTTAGTAGTTCCTTTATAATTGGGTGTTTTGACCTATCTATGAGATAGAAATAACTAACAGATGCAGAATGGGTGTTCACCAACATATTCCTTGCAGCATCAATTTCATTAACCTTACACCTAACTTTATCAAAGTTATCATACTCAACTTGATGACTAAGTCAGGGGAAATAGTAGTAGTCATTTGGCATTTTCTAGTTACGTTGAAGCTAATGGCCACAGTCTCATGGTCTGATATTGATTATATAATTACTACACATTTTGCCTCTAGTTGGGTATTAACCACCACGACGTAGTCTAGCCATGTTTTAACATGAGCTGGGAAGATATGTCCAGGAAGAATATAATTACTAGCTGATCCCTTGAAATAGTCATGCAAACTTGAGTCACGACTGTTTTAAGCAATGTCTATGATGATATCTCCTCTAACTATTATTTATATTTTTAAAACTTTTAAATTTCATAACTGCCACTGAGTTCAAAAGCAACGAGTATTGTGTTGGTTCGGAGGACGGTACATTACAAGAAGACAATTCGCGTCAAAAATGAATGCATCAAACGATACTTTTACTTTTAATCGAAATTGCTATTTGTAGTAAATAATGATTCTCTTATTTAGTGTTCAATTTAAAGTTGAAGAAATGTGATTTGAATTATCCAATGAAGGTATGTATTATATCTACACATATAGAATCTACACATCCCAAGTTATATTAATCCGGTGTAAAAATATTAAGAAATTAGTCATATTGCAAGAAATGCTGTGTATGATCTGGGAAAGAATATTTAGAGAAGAAATTATGAACATCGCTTATTTATAGCTTCAGAAACTACCACCGAATTTAAATCTAGGAATAACATTAGCATGTTTTGGGTCATTTAGAAATAAGTAAGTAACTAACTTAAAATAACGCTTGCGTCATATTTCTCCGAAATTAGTGAGGTTACCGGAGACCCAACTCCCCCTCTCCTCTTTTATCACCCCTCATCATCCCTCTCCTCTTTTCTATCTCCTCACCCTCTCTCTTTTTTCTCGTACCTGCATCTCCATACGCAAATTTGACCATATTTCTGAATATCGGAATAAGTTTAATTGGTTACCCACTCGTCTTCGCCGGAATATCCATATACTTTCTCTAGTATACAATATAGTCTTTAATTCCAACACTCCTGATTATTTAAAAGGACGCTTCAAATTCTTACACGATACGTATTCAAGGTCTTTAAGATCGTTGGAGAACTTGACTTTAAAAATTCCGAAGCATTCTACGACTTTTATGGACAAGTCGTTTACAGTGCAAGCTATACGTTTGTGGAATGCATTGCCACTGTCCATCAGAAAAGCACAAACGCTTGCTAGTTTTAAAAAAATACTGTAGGAGCATTTCCTGAATTACTGACCGATAAGGACTCCGATGCCCGGAATCTTGTGTTTGCCTATCTCTCATTATTATATTTTATGTAATGTGTATACATGTAATAATTTATGTACATATGTGTTTAGTGTGTTTATTAATATGTTTGTATCTATCAATAGTCCAAATTACTTCAAACTCAGGGAACTTCGACGTGCATTGCAGGGACGTTGCGATTGCAACTTCTCTCCAACACCCAGTGGTTGCCTGGAAGAGATTGCTAATCGTGATAAGGCCGCCAATTGTACAACTTTTAGCTCATAAGACTTATAGCAATGTGTACAAACTGTTCTATTATTATATATTTTTTAGTTTGTTGTACAATAAAGAGTTATCCATCTATCTATCTATCTATCTCCTCATCCCTCATTATCCTCAAAGGCGGACAGCGCAATTACGACTCTTGAGTTGTAGATGTCCATGGGCGGTGGTTGTCATTTACCATCAGGTCAGTCTGCTGCCGCGGTAAATATTTTTTGAATTTCTATGTTGTTTTTATGGTAATGGGGAAGAAACGCACAGATGGGTCACCTAATGATAAGTGACTTTCGCCGCCCATGAATACTTAAGAGTTACAAGTGTGCTGTTCGTCTAATAAGGAGTAGAAAGACTGAAAGGGAATGGATAAAGGGGGTTGGGTCTCCGGTAACCTTACTCACTCGGTCACTTTATGCAAGCATTGTTAAAAAGCCGTTTTTCTGTGAGTTTGTGTTAATACTCCGGTAGAGCTGGCTCATACGTGCCAAAGAATAAAATATAAAAAAGTTGTACCATTGGCGGCCTTTTCACGATTTGGGATGTCTTCCAGGCAACCACTTTATCTCTTTGTGCTGTTTGTACTCTTTATTAAAATATTTGTTTCTCTATAACCTCTCTATAAAACACACATGTATTATTCCTAGTACTGGAGTAATATTTACTTTAGTCTTTTTAGAAAATTTCAGTGATTGTATGGTGTTGTACTTTTAATACACATTTGCTTAAAGTTCGGCTCGTTTACCCCAGCTCATTTGAAATAACTTCTCTACAACACATGTCGAGGCCTCTGTTTCCTCAAGTCATTGTAAACTAATTTCCTAAAGACATTTTCGAGCAAAACATAGAGGCTGACTCGAAGATCTTACTGTTGTATGTAGGTCCCACAACACATGCTGTTTTGGCATATACATTTCAGCAATAATTATTTCCAATAGGTATAACTATATCATTTTACCATATTGTTACCCAAATTGTCCAACACATTTATAAGCTTCGATACTTGCATACGTTCACACAAGTATATTTAAAGCGGAGGAGATGTTTCAAGAACGATAATTTTGCCAATTAGAATTTGGTCCTAAGAACGTAATAGGAGGCAGGCGTACTTCCGTCATCATGGCAGGGTAAAGATGTGGAAAATGTCAAGTAAATTGGAAGGTTAAGTAAGAACAAGAGTAAACAATGGATAAACAAAGGATATATTTTGTTTTCTTTTTTTCTTCGCATTAGGATTAATTCCTTTTTTTTTTAACAAGGAACACAAAGAACACCCAGAGTCGGAACAACAATTTGAGGACTACACAAAGTGTTGTCCCGTGCGGGGATCGAACCCACAACACTCGGCACCGCAGCGTGGTGACGAGGTGACCACTTAAACCACTACACCATCTGTGCATATTTCTTATCCGGATGGATTGGGAAGTGTAAAAAATAGCGTTGGATGGGATGGGAGGTGTAAGTAGTTGAATAAAGGGCTCGTGCGATCTCCCAGTTATAGCCAGTTTACAAATATGTTTTATGTCGTCTTCAATACATTATGTAATTAAATACATTATGCGTGCCATAACAACAAGGGTTAATTCTGGATTTCGAATACCTATACCATAATCCTAGTGAGACCTAATGACCCTGATGATCAGGACAGACGTTGGCTCTAATTTTATAAGGAATTTGCAGTGCCATATGTTAGAGTAGATTATTTTCTTAAATATAAACTTCATAAGACATATTTGCATTTCTAATGTTAGATCCATTAATTCCAATTATTTATTATTGTCTTATAAATCTAGTTAAAAATAAACCGGACAAGTGCGAGTCGGAATCGCCCACGAAGTGTTCCGCACCAATATCTTTTTTTTTTTTTTTTTTTTTTCTTGTGGACACCCCACGGGTCATCACCTCACTAGAGCTGACGGTGGTATGTCGGACTCAAATCGACTATAACCACACTAGGGACTGACTTTGGCCACCTGACTAGCACTATCTATAAAAATGGCAAAAATCACGTTTGTTGTATGGGAACCCCATTAAATATTTATTTTATTTTAATTTAAGCATATATTTTTAAAGTGAATATATAACTAATTATCCTGTGTATATTTCATGCGTCTACCTGCTGCCTTTATCAATATCAATCGCAAAAACGAGAAAAAAATCACGTTTGCTTTATAGGAGCACCCTTAAATATTTATTTAATTTTTTTTTTTTGTATGTGTTATTATAGCGGCAACAGAAATAGATCATCTGTGAAATTTCACCTGTCTAACTATCACGGTTCTTGACATACTTCGGTGACAGACGGACAGCGAAGTCTCAGTAATAGGGTCCCGTTTTACCCTTTGGGTACGAAACCCTAACAATGACACAATTATTACAATAAATTATTATATCATTTTTCTTGGACCTATGCCGTATAAGTGAAAAGCATTTTGTAATAAAATAAACTGAATTTTCTGTGCAGCTTTTTACGTTCATTAAGGGATAACAGGACCCTAATTAACAAATCACGAAGTTTTATGCGAACAATTTCTGTTACTTTCTATTCCATGTGATGGTAGGTAGGCATATATGTATATTGAACTATAAATTCTAAGAAGGTTTAACCAAAACTATATAAGTTAGAAATCCAATTAATGTTAAAATACATAGAATATTATTTAAGTAAGGCAGCTATTGACCCATGCCTTCAATACGAAGGCTACATTTCCATTTCTAATTAATATTAGTGGGTTTCAAGTTACTCTTCACATATAATGTATGTATATATGTATGTATGTGTATAATAGTCATATATAGAATAGTAAATTGCTTGTAGCCATTTAGCCATTTTAAACACATCTAATAGATTCAAATATTGAGGGCGTCTATGTCATTAAATAAAAGAGTTGTGTTGTCTATCACTACTTCCAAGTATCATCATCATCAATAAAATCTGCCTTAAGTACGGGGTTACAGGTGCGGCTCAGAATACGAGTAGGTATGGTTTGTGAAGGGTACACAGCAATTGATGAGATTGGAGGTTTTTTTTTTTTTATTGAGAATGTGATGTTAGCATTTTATCACTGTTAAAAATGAACAAATCTACTCCTTAGCCGTTTCGATACGCATATATAGAAAAGTGTAGGACCAACATCACTCCTTTGGGGTGTGCCATAAGTGAGTACATTTTCTTCACTAATCTTTAAAGAGATCCAGTAGTACCTCTGTTTTCCAAGTTTTATAGTTTTAATAGTACTGAAACTGTATGAGACGTAGTATCTTGGTATTATTTTATGTATCTATATACATAGAATAATTTTATGTATCTATATACATAGAATAATACCAGGATACTTGATGATTTAACTTTAAGGAACAAATAGTTTTAGTTTAAAGAACACAATATAAATTATTATTGTATATATGGATGGATTGCAGAGTGTATACATAGTGCGAGAAGGTCAGGTTCGTAACACGAACTGACTGTTGTCGGGTGTTGTTATTTAGAGAAAGGGTCACTGAATAAAAATAATATTCTGATGTCTAACGTTACACATACTCTTACAATGAGAGTTAACCATCCTCTAAAGAAAACTTCAAATAATTAAAATCAAACGCTTTGATAAAAAAATAATTTTGAATGTTAAAATCAGCCTCAAATACTTTTAATTAACCTGGATCTAGTTCAGGTACACATAATACAATACAATATTCTTTATTGTACACACCACAGAAAAGATACAATATAAAAACAAATAATAATATACAGATTGCTGGTGGAATCGGCGATCTTATCGCTTTACAAGCTGCGATGGAGTGGACTAGTAGTTGGTGGGCAGGTAGTTCATTTTTTTTTTTGGGCTCATTTTGTAAATCTACGAATAATATCTATCTACATGCAGAACCAGATGCTCGAGAGCTAAAGTTGATAGCTTAGCTAGTAATGCATCTGATAATTTCTATTACATTTAGTACGAAACACTGTATCTAATTTATATTATGACATGCTGTTAGTTGACTGTTTGTTTAAATGTACGTGGTTGAACAACCTACTACGGGGTTGCCCAAATAACATTATTAATTTAAAAAAAATCCTTAAAAGGAATGCTCATTGGGATTCCCATTGAAGTAAATTAATTATCACTAATAGATGACTAATGAGAACTTCAAAAGTCAGAACGCTATACAAAACATATTTTTCGTTTATTACATGCAGTTAGAAGAACACGAAAGAGTTGTAACAAAATTACCTCTTTCAATGAATTTAGCTAATACCAAACCCGCAATGGCAACAAAAGAAATTAGCAAATACTCATACACTATTCAAATTCTCAGAACTAGATAGACGAAACACTCACTGCCTTGAGTGCGGAACAAACAGACGCAAGGGTTGCACCACACAGTCTCGTCAGAATATTACGACAGTATTGTCGAGTGCACTCACAGATCAAGCCGAGTGAACTGTCACTTACAGTCACATCACTTGTGAACAAGGAAGGAATTTGTAAATAGAGATTCGCAGAATAGGCCGCGCTAAATTTAGTTGTTCATTCGAAGTCTAATTGGTAACGTAAACCGTGTCTATGGAACATTGTTAACTACTTATTAAATTAATTAATTGTATAAAAAAATAATTACACAAAGCTTGTTTTTGGACCAATAAAAATTTGAAATCAAATTATGATCTTTCTACCCATGCTTTTATTTTAGTCGATTCTAATTCGAAATACCTACTACTTTACTATTAGCCATGCTAAGTTTTAAAAAAATTACTAAAAGGGTTTATATTTTATTACAAGTTTAAACTACTTACTTTTAAACTAGTTTAAAACTAGCAAGTTTAAAACTACTTACTTTAAAACTACTTACTTTACTGTACTTTTTGTATAAAAAAAACTTACGTCTATTTTTTATGAAAAAGATAACAATTTCTACCAAACTCTTCTGTTCAACAAACCAGTACAAGACCCCAACAATCTGATGACAAATACGGATGTTAACATTTTTAGTAAACAACACTCGGGAAGTACGAATAAAACTTCTTGATAATTAATTTTTTAATTTTATAATAAAATAACATTAACTCAATTGCAAGAGTGCATTACTGATTGATTTCGTTTATTTTAAGATGAGAACTTAATGAGTTAAAAAGTTAACAAAACTGGCGTAAGTAACATAGTTTATGTCCTTGGTGTAATGCTTTTTTGACGCGTTTTAATTAGGTTTTCTTTTCTCTAGTTTGGTTAACTCAATGTTAAAATCGCTGATCATCTCCACTTCCTTCTTCAGAGGTTCTACGATAAACATTGAAAACAGTATTTCTTGCTTGTGATCCTTCGATATTATATCGAAAATAATAATTCTCTTTATGAAAATATACAAAATCAGAGTATAACTATAACAGTTCGTTATTTGATTTTACAGATGACAGATTAACATTGTCATATAAAAGTCATATTTTATTTTTTTTTGTGCCGTGACATTTATATTAATATTAACTTAAAACCTTTGAATGTTAATGTTAAACGAAATATACGTACATATGTATATAAGAGATACAAAATAGTTGAACAATAAAGTTACGCTTGGCTTAATCACAACATGCGTAAGCAACTTTTTTATATTGTCAACCAACCCTTTGGTTTCTGTTGCGGAAGGAACTATTTAGATCTCCACGGATTTCATGCCATTGTCCTTTCTTTTTATTGTCCAATTTACTACTTTGATATTTTTACTTGTCTACTGGTTTTTTTTTTAATACTAATGTTTACAAATGCTTACTGGCATTCTAATATTTAAATAAACCTTAAAATAATTATCCCAGATAAGAAAAAATACGACGGCAGCGTTGAGTAAAATGAGTTTTTAAAGAAACCTGTGACTAGTAACATTAACTCTAATTTCTGTTTTTACGAAATCTGTTAACAAGTAATATTATTGGATTATAAACAATTTATCTTATCAAAATGTAGTGGACTAATTCTTGATAAATTTACAACAGGCTTTATCAAGTTTTGATCGGTTCTTACCAACCAAATACAATAAGGAGATTGGATTAGCTAGGAGCTATCTCACCGCTTGCTTATCTTGTTTGTTAAAGATGTTGATAGAATTTCTGAAATTTCTTGTCAGTTTTGTTATGGTTATTAAGTTTACACATAGGTATGCCTATGTATTTAGTATTATATCCTTATTCATAGCAATTTACTAAAAAAAAAGGCAAAATAAAATTACTTTATTTTAATATAAGATACAAGGTAAGGTACACTCCTGGATATATTTTAGAGATTAATAGAGCAACAATAATCTCGTCCTCCTTTAACAGACGTACTCTCTAGGTCTGAAACCCTAATTCTTATGACATGTCTAATCGGCTTTCCGCTTTTTTTCCATTCGAATAACTTTGTCAACGGTTAGTAAAAACCACTTTTGTGCAATTTAACATTTCAAATAGCTTACCCGCAACTTTTAGTATTTCAATCCATGTTTTTAGTAATTCTTTGTATCCTTTTTAAGCAATCCTTTTTTCCAGATATTTTTTAATGATTATCATTCTGTGTTTCTATATATAGGTAGGTTAGATAGGGTATTATATATTTGCTTATTAACTTATATAGAGCTCTTTTTTATTGCTGGTTTTCTGTAATTCTCTTTTTATGAGTTTTTTTGTGCATTCTGATTTCAACCTTTTCTTTGTTGATTTTTAACCCATGCTCTGCACAAGATAGAGTTTATTAATTTACCGTGATAGTCTTATACTGTGTCTTCAGGGGTTGTGTCTAGTAGCGCAGGTATATATTTGTTTAGTTAGTTAACACTATGTACAATGACATTTCTTCTTCAGTTTTGAGTGCGCAATATTTGTTGTTATTATTAAAACTTGCTCTACTTTTTATTGGCTTCGTAATTGTTAATACTGTTCTAATTGGTCTGTGATCCGATGGGTATTTTATTCTTAAGGTTTCAATATTTTGAATCACTTGAGGTCGGTTGATCAGTATGCACTCTATTTCGTTTTTATATTGGTCCTTAGGGCAGCGCCATGTCCATCTTTTTTTTCAGATTTTTTTTTTGTAGAAGGTGTTCATAATCGCTAAATTGTTCTCCAATACCCATCCACCATCTCTCTCTCGTTCTCTCTCCATAACCGTTCTGTTTCATTACCAGGCATTCGTCACTTTGTGGTTGACCTATTTTTGCATACAATGGAATGGTTATACGCTTTAAGCATAGTCTTGTAAATATTTTCATGAAAAGCAGTGACCTCCTCATCATTTGCTTTGTAGGGGCGTAGGATGGAATTATAGTTAGTTTCTTACTTGGTAGGTCCAGATGTAGTATTGCTACTCGTTCAGAAGTGCTTATATAGCTAAATATTATTTTCAGTAGTTCTTGATTATGAAGTAGTAAAATACTCTAGCCTTAATAGTTACCAAACTGAAACTACTAACTCTCTCCATGAAATCGTAAAATGGCTGAATTTTTTTTTTATGCGATAGGGGGCAAACGAGCAGACGGGTCACCCGATGGTAAGTGACTACCGCCGCCCATGGACACCCGCAACTCAAGAGTCACAAGTGCGTGGCCGGCCTTTTAGGTAGGAGTACGCTCTTTTCTTGAAGGTTTGAAGGTCGTATCGGTTCGGAAATACGGCAGGCGACAATTTGTTCCATAAGCTGGTTGTGCGAGGCAAAAAGCGTCTGGAGAAGCGGACAGTGATGGAGTGCAAATCGTCCAGGTGATGGGGATGGATATTTTGTCGCGTAGGACGATGGCGGAAACCTGCAGCCGGTATAAGTCCGAACTATTCCTCTGAACACTCCCCATAATACAAGCGATAGAGGATGCAGAGTAAAGCTACATCTCTACGCAACGCCAAGGTGTCAAGTCGAACAGAAATATCTTGGCAGTCGATGATGCGAGTCGCTCTCCGTTGAATGCGGTCAAGAGGGAGAAGTTGGTACTGGGGTGCACCTGCGTAGAGATGATAACAGTATTCCATGTGCGGCCGAACCTGCACCTTATAAAGTTGCAGGCGGTGGGCCGGAGTAAAATACTGTCTCGATCTGTTTAGCACACCAAGCTTCTTCGAGGTTAATATGGCTTTACTCACTAAATGACCGCGAAACTGGACTTCGCTTGATATATCGACGCCAAGGATTCCGATACTGGCTGATGCAGTTAGGGAAGTGCTCTTAGATTGAGGTGTTACGACCAATGGCATCTTTTTAGCGGTTAACGCGCAAACCTGTGTCTTCGTGGGGGACACGTTACGCATGTTAGCGCGGCCGGTGTAAAGGGCATCACTCTTGCTATCGTCCGCATAGCAATGGATCATCATCAATGGATGAAACATCGTGGGGGCACATAGACAACGACCTTGATGCTTCTGTCTGTAAGAAAGCTGGTGAGCCAATTGCACAGTTTCTCGGAAAGCCCATAAGAAGGAAGCTTCGCAAGGAGCGCTTTGTGCCAGACCCGATCGAAGGCCTTCACCACGTCCAAACTAACGGCCAACGCTTCCCCCTTGGTCTCGCTATGGGTCTGTAGTTGGATGGATCCGAGAGATCTCCTTTTTTAGGGTTTGGGTGCACTAGAGCTGTCTTCCATGAGTTCGGGACTACTCGACTTAAGAACAACGTGGGTCTCGTGGGCCAACGAATTATCTCCTATGTGCAGTGGTAGAAGGGATGACTTACAAAAGTTAAATTGCTTCTTTAATGTGCTGGTCTTTACATCCCGTGCTGTCGCTGCATTAGGCCATTCTTGGTTACATTCCTGCTTTCGGTGGGACGCCGCTATGCAGGTTCGACCAAACCAGGGCTGGGAGTTGCCACCTGTTTGAATCTGGGAGAAAAGTTCCATACCCTGAAGCACAACATCCGCGACCGCGAAGCAACCTGCCTCCATGGGTGGAAGAATGCAAAGAATGTTCGAAATCCATCCCAGTCTGCTGACCTATAGTGCCTTACTCGGCGACTACCTGTTACTCGGCAGGCAATGGTCCGAAGAGCCAAGAGGTACTTGGACTCAACAGATACTTTGTAGCCATCAGGATGTGAGGTCAGCAGAAGATCCAACAGTGAAAGTACTGCTTTCTGCATCTGGGATTCGCGTAGGCGTTGCTACCAGCTGCGTCAAGCCATATGCCAAGGCGAAATCGTGTCGTTGTCGTCTACATGTAGCCATAAGATGGAGAGGTCCCTACCTTCAAGATTGCCGAGGCGGCTAAAAGTGATATCATCTCTAACGTACACGCATACATCAGCCTTAGGAACAAAGGAGTTTTCCAGTCCGTACCCAGAGCAGCAGAAGTAGGATGTGTACGCTGGAGATGATATCTTCGTCTCGGTTAAAAAGGGCTTTGCTGTCTCCAGGTGGTGGTGGACAGTTTCGAGGTTAGAATCTAAGCCCCTGATGTTACAAAAATCCATGGTAAACGTGACAGGGGGTGCCATGGTATGCCTTCTTTTGCCCCGAGCAGATTTTGAGAGCACAGTTGAGCCCCCCCCCCCAGAGTAAGAGGGGCAGCCTGGACGTCCACGCTCAGGTATATTCCGTACTGAGGGTGGACGTCCAGGTGGGATTCTCCAATGCTAGCGCTGTTACCCTGGGGTATCCTTTTTGTTAACAGCGCTATCATTAGGGGGGTGGGGGATTTTGGGCCTCCGGAGACCTCACTCATTTCGAGGAAATGCAACGCAAGCGTTACTTCACAAACGGTTTTCTGTGAGGCCGTGGTGTCGCACCGGTCGAGCCGGCCCATTCGAGCCTAATCAAACTTAAATAGTGCACATTCCTCATTGTCATGAAAATCCTAATTTTAAAGTTGCGTATAAGGATTGCAAAATAGAAGAGGTCAGTAATTCTAAATTCTTAGGTGTTACCATTGATAACAAACTAACTAGGAAGTCACATACCTAAGAAGTAAATTCACATCACATCAAGTCACCAAGTCCCTTCTCTTTCCCATTCTTTTCCCTTATAAATAAATCTGTATCAATATTCGGGTCTTCCCCTTTCTCCCTTTCCTTTACCCTAAAAGTGGACACTACTCTTGTGACTCTTGAGTTGCAAGTGTTAATGGGCGGCGGAAGTCACTGACCGACAGGTGACCCGTCTGCTCGGTTACCATACAAGAAAGACGGTAAACTTAAAATTATTTAAAATAGCGATTAAATGAAAGCACGATTCTCAAGTAGTAAACATAACACAGAGTCTCGAATAAATAAAATACATGAGGCGTAGTGCAGTACGGAATACGGTTAACACGAACTCAAACACAGACACGCTTAACCAAACAGATCCTTTTTTGCAGCTTCAGCTTTACGAATATTTTAACAGACATACCAATATATATATATATTCAAGTTCAGGTATATTCAAATTATTGATGGTAATTTCTTTTTTCAAAAGAATGATTAGGCGTAACCACTTAATCAGCAAGAATCTGTAGAAACACTTCCTTGATAACTAAAGCGTAGAATCGAAATGCTTGAAGGTACCATAAGACGTACAAAATTATTTTACAACAAAAATGGGACTGGTTGATGCACGCTATACTCCAGAGATCGACATCGATCGAAAAAAAATTGTTTAAGACTGGATTATGGCAGACCGTAGTACGTTTTGAATATTAAGATTCACAAGGTTTCTATGACATAAATTATGTCTTTTAAAAGTATTTACATATTGATCTCAAAGGTGCCCTTTTGTACACATATCATAGACTAGTTTTCTCCGGAAACCTCGCTCATTTCAGGGAAATGCAACGTAAGCGTTACTTCACAACCGGTTTTCTGTAAGGCCGTGGTCAAGCCGGCCCATTTGTGCCTAAGCATGGCTCTACCACTGTGTAATCGTGTACTGTATATTGTGTGTTATTGTGTATTATGTATGTTATACACTATTAATTTACGTCGTGTCGTCACAACATAAAGTAGTATATATATGTATATGTATCTGATGTTAATTAAATGGATGAACACAATCTGAATCCGACACAAAACGACATCAATTAGTTGTACTCTCTGAGATAGACATCTTCATTAGTTTTATAACTAAGATGGTTATAATGACTCACATGGTTGCTTACAATGGATGGATGGACAACTCACAGTTTTTAGCTTAATATATTTATAAAAAAATCTTCAGAATGTTTTCTCAAGCAACATATTGAAGTTTTAAATTACGCAAGTATAACTTTTAAGCACCTAAGTATGTTCCTTGCAAGAATTCATTGAAGCATGATTTGTTAATAATTTGGTGAGAAATCCCTTTTCACATATTAGTTTTGCACCTGGGGCTAGGTTCTTAGGAATAATTCACTGGCACACAAGGCATTCAATATTTAGTTCAGCGATTCAGTAAAGGCATACAATGTTTCATTTAGTTAAACCAATAGGCAATAAATTTACATTTAATATGATTGATACGTACATAATAAATTGTTTTTAATGGTGATAAAGAAGCCACGCGAAAGTCGTCTAATTATGAAGGGCCTTGATGCTTTTCATGGTTGATATTTAGTAGTTCCCGAAGGCTTCCTTATTAGGATATTATTCCCGGATCCCTTGCCCATTACCCATTTCTGATGGAACCCTGCGTGGTTTTAGTCGGTTCGATTCCGACATACCACCTCACCGCTAGCTCCGGTGATGTGGTGACCCGCGGGGGTATCCACACGATAAAAAGTGTTTGATATTTAGTCAGATTATAACAATAATGTTTTATTTTTGTTGTTTCAGTACACGAACATTTTGATTTTATGTGGTTACTTTACTAATGTTATTTAACGTATATGATAATAAAGAACTACACCTATATCATGATTACCTATTTCTGTTACTAAACTATCCAACTTAGAGGCCTCCCAACCGTACAGTATATATATATCGTTATATGGTGTACAGATGTGTAAGGTATAATATAAAAGTAATTCTATTACCATCAATCGTACAGCTAAACTTATTATATCAAGATCTCTTTCATTATGGTGGTAAAGGGTGACCACGCAGTACATATAAATATCAGATAACTAAAAACCATGATGTCAGCAGAGACAAAGTAAAAGTGACTCAAGTGTTATTCGGATCTATCAAATAGCGTACATAATTCAACAAAGCAGTGTCGAGAGCAATCGTTTCGTCGATGCGTATTTATGAGCACTATCGATTGCTCCGAGAGTTTGCAGGATTTATTTATGATACGAGAACTTTCTTTGATGTCTAACAAAATATGTTATGTATAATTTAGCAATTCTGTTTTTAACCGAAATATAGAAATTTGTGTAATTTTTGTGAGAGCATAATAGGCATAATTTCATAAGTATATCAGTATTGCTAAGTGTAGTGTGTCAAAATTGAACTGTAAAATTCTCTTGCCTTGCCCTTAAAGTTTTGAGTTGATTTACGGTACATCAAAAGCAGTTGATTCAATGACCTAATAATATTCAATGAACAGAGTACTAGGAAATAGATTAGTAAATAATACTTCACATCCATTCTTTCTGAAAATGTAAAATTCCGGTAAAAATGGGTAAGGTTATTGTGCATGTCAGATGATTTTTTATCATCATTCATATCTCTTCAAATTTAGTTGGTTATCTTACCAAGCTTCTGGTGCTATATGATACTGATGGGTCGTAATCATCACGGGGACTATACTCTTAGGAGATCAGCAGTGTTTTTTTTTTTTTTTTTATACTATAGGGGGACAGACGAACAGACGGGTCACCTGATGGTAAGTGACAACTGCCGTCCATGGACACCCGCTTCTCAAGAGTCCCAAGTGCGCTGCCCGCCTTTGAGGGTGATGGGATACAAACGTAGTGTAGGTCGCCCAAAGGCCAGATGGAGTGACGATTTTCGCACGATGGCTGGCAGGAGCTGGATGCGAGAAGCCGAAAATAGATCGAAGTTGCGTGCAAGGGGAATGGCCTATGTCCAGCAGTGGACTGCGACAAGCTGATGATGATGACGTTTGGTTTAATTACTTATACAATATACGACAAGAACACTTAACTGTATTACACTTAAATTTACTCAATTTTCGTGCAAGGGCCGAACGAAAATGCTTCACCCCTTGATAAAGAAACGGGTCCTAAGCTAATATGGCACCCCCTACACCAGAGTAAAACCGTATGTATATCTTTGATTAATTTAGTGATTGAATATATAAATTCAGTCATGAAAACTTTTTCATAATACTTTATTTATGGTTATTGTCAAGAGTCATCTACGTTTCATTTTGTCATCTAAGGAGGAAACCTACTAAAAATAATACAGTTATTTAAATTGTGATCTTAATAGCCGGAGTGAAAATTTTAATCACATAATTATATGAAAGTTCTTCAACTGGTGAGTACTTTATACTTTTTATACTTTGAGTATTTGAAATATAAACAAGTTTTCTTTAATAAGTAATCAGAAGATTAAACAGATTTAACCTTGTTTTAAAGAAAAATAGTTTGTTGCAAATAATGCATGTTACACAATTTTGCTTTCAAGTTTCTACGTAAGGCTGTGTGTTTTTATTTTACTAATGATGTTTAAATGATGATGATGAACAATACAGAAAATAATAAGACTATAAAAAAGTATGAATAACAGCTGCCGATTGACATAATTAAAACTGCTGCTATATGGTATTTACAAGTTAAAATCTGACAATATTTTTAGTATAAATCTTTTATTTTGTGAAATAATAATATATTTACACTACTAGTTACATTACTTAACTGTTAAGTCTCCAGCTAAGCTAACTGCCTACATCTTATTATACTATTCACCCCCCAAGAAGCGGACTTCGAGAGATAAATTACTCTAGGAATCTAGATTGTCAGTAATTTATCAGGCTTGCGGACTAGATCGAGCTCGCGAATAGCATAGATATATATACATATATCTTATATTATTTATGAATTGGATTTCAAAGAATCTGTGCTTCTTTATCATGATAGAGAAACACTGATTCTTGCGGCCTCACGCCATTGAGGTTCTAAGCCATGGCCTAGAACCTCAATGGCTTGATGGGCTTGGCCATGTGAGGTGTTATTTAAAAAGTGTGTGTGGCCGTAACTTAGGACATTTGAAGATAAAACGTTAAATAGAATAGAAGATAACTAACAGTAACTATATTTTTTTTAAATTTTACTTGTTTAAACACCCAATGACCCTTACTAAATACCTGTCAACGTGTATGTATAATTTCATCATCATCGATTAACTCATTAGAGCGTGAAAGCGTAAGAACAATAAAAAAAACTTATTTTTTATGGTAATATATAAAAGCGCTTTATATTAAAGGAAAAACTATACATTTAGATAGAAAAGGCAATAGAATATACAGTGGTGAGTCAACATTTTTCACTTTTAACTTAGGATAATGTTGCTGATGTACGTTTTTCACAAAATTTCATTTAATACGGTAGATGAATTTAAAAACTGTGTTATATTTTTTTCTATCATAGATTTTTTAACAACGTCTATCGGGCGTTAGTATAAAATAAAAGAAAGTCTTTTATATAAAAGAGGGCATAAAATTATCGATTTGTCAGTAATAGTATAGGTAGGTAAAGAGATATTTTTTTTTAAAGACAACTTTCGCATTATAAATAATTCGTGTGTCGCAGGGGTTTTTATAAACTTTTAAACAACGGACACAAAGAACAGACTCAGAACAAAGTGCGGAGATCGAACCCACAACACTCGGTGCGGCAGCGTGGTGGCGAGGTAACGACTTATACCCCTACGCTATCCGTGCAGTCAGGATTTTACAATACGTCGTCACGTCTTTATACTAGATAAGTATTGAAAACCTGAGTGGACTTTGAATTTGTAAATATATTTATAGCTGTTTTCTGGAGGGAGTAGGCTTAGGAATAATAAATAACCAATTTTGCCTATTATAATTGACTTCTGGTAAGTCTGTTGCAATAATTCGGATTCTTACCAGGAATTAAATGTAAAAACTTGAAATGATTTTTGATTTTAATTTATTTTCTAAATTTTGTATAACACAATCCCTATTTCTAATGCGGCTGTTGTACCAATAGTTATTGTATCGTTTGTAACTATAGCATTTTACTTAAATACTACCAACAACATACGTAACGATATACCTGCGATTAAAAAGGACCTTAGACTTTAGCCAAACATTATAATAATAGTCTTTTGGCTTAATACCGAATTGACCTATTAATATTGCAAAGACACATGTGTACATACAGTCGTGGTCAACTAATTAAGGACATTCAAGATAGTGGACAGCAATAACCGGCTATGTACATATAAATATAAAACCCTGTTGATTTCTCAGTAACTATTATTTGCATAATTTGATCCGATTATTATACGATAAATGGCTGTAAATAAAAGATTAAATAAATATAAAAAAGTGTTTAATATCAAAGGTTAACCATGTATTCAATTTAAGGTACAATTCTGTAGCTGGACATTTAATTAAAAACAGTAAAGTAAAATGAAAAATAGAGTTAAACAGAACTAATAATCTGCAGTATTTTAATTTCTTTAACAACTTCATTTTATTACGGGTAAAATCAGTACCCAGTAGCAAAACCTTTGTTAGTAATTACCGCTTGACACCGATGTGGCATAGACATTATCAGTTTCTGACATATTTCAACAGGAATGTTTGCCCATGCCTCACAAAAAGCTTCATTAAGTTCATCTAAAGTTGTGGTACGATAAATGGCAACTTTTTTCTTAATTTCGTGCCAAAGGTGCTCGATTGGGTTGAGGTCGGGGCTATTTGCTGGCCAATCTAGCACTGATACCGACTGTCTGTTAAGAAACGACTTGATTGAACGGGCTGTATGTTTTGAGTCGTTATCATGCTGAAAAGTCCATATAATAGGAAGATGTTCCTCAGCATAGGGAAGCATAGTTTCTTCTAATATTGCCTTGTATTGATGTTGGTCTAAGTTACCCTGAACTTTCCTCACAGGTCCCACTCCACGTCCAGAAAATGATCCCCACATTTTAATGTTTCCTCCGCCATGGTTCACCTGCTTTTTTGTGAATCTTGGATTCATTTCCGCTTTTACAGGACGCCGTACGTATTGCCTTCCATCTGAAGAAATCAAATTAACCTTGGTCTCGTCAGAGAATAATACATGTTGCCATTGGTCGTAGGTCCAATGTCCATATTTACGTGCAAACGCCAAACGTGCATTTCTATGCTCTTTCTTTAACAACGGTACTTTGCGAGCCACTCTTCCGAACAACCCTGCTTCTACCAGACGTCGTCGAACTGTCCTCGCTGATACACTGACTCTTTCGTCTGCCCCAAACACTTCATGTTTAATTAAAATAGAGCCTAGAAACGGATCTTTCTTAGCTAACCTGGTTATCATTCTATCTTCTTGCGGAGTTGTTTTTCTCGATCTTTTTTTTCTGGGCACATTTAAAGTTGTGTTATTGCGCCTGAAATGTTGCACTGCATTGCATACCATAGTTTTTGAACAATTTAAATATCCTGCTATCCTTCGGTATGACCAACCACGCTCGACAAACTTCATGATAATTTTTCGTAGTGTTGCATCGCAACTTTTATTTTTGCCCATTGTTCTTCAAAATAACTCTCAAAACTTGAAATTACAAATCTAGATTGCCGCCAAAACTACCACAAAGAATAGGAGAAGAAAGAAAATAATAATTGAGATTCAGATTTTGAAACTAGAACGCAATATCTCAGTGTCCCTAATTAAATGGCCAGCCAGCATTCTTTGAACAAATAGCACTGTGATCATCTATCAGCTATACTGTAAAGAGGTTTAATGTTTAAGAAGTTGTTATTGCTTGTATAATTAGGCACATAAATGACTAATTATACTTACATGTAAAAGATGTGGAATATTGTTTAGACTCGTTGGAAAATAAAAAATAAATTCACAATTTGGATTAACTAGAGAGTGTCCCTAATTAGTTGACCACGACTGTATGTGTTCTTTCCTCACTAAAGTTGTAGTAAAAAAACACTAGAAAATGCAATAAATAAAATAAAACAACACTTTTGGGCAGTCGTGCAATAAATGTCAAAATCAATTTTCACTTGTACGGAAAATAGTCTGTCTTGTATTCAGACAATCTGTTAGGATAGGGTATAAATATAGCATTTACTCATCGAGTCTGGTAAAAGTTTACTGTTTTGGACCCAGATATAAAACCAATCCAGAAGATTTCAAGAGTTACGTGCCAGAAGTGGAGTGGGGGAGTTAACATGTTATTTATTAAAATTTACCTCTAGTATAATCAAAGGGGGTGAAAAACTGAGAATGTACCAGGTACTCAGAACCCTTTACGTGTGTCTAGTAATTTCGATAATCGATTCTAATATTATGAACAGAAACAACAAACCACCGTTAAGTTTGAAGTAGCTCTTATTACTAATAGACAACGTGTTCCTCAGACATCAATGCATTGAAATTAAAATGACCATACTAGTATGAATTTAACTGAGACTTAAATACAGAGTTTAAAAGTACCCGTAAAACGAAACCCTTATTTTTTATTTCTAGACGAAGTAAAAATCATATCCTCTTTTATCTTTAAATGTATGCATTGTGTGTGTTGCCTGAACTGACGGGTCTATGTACAAGTCAATGATACCGTTATAAACAAAGTGTTGGGATGAATGACGAGGGTTTGCTGTATTGAAAGAAAAAAAACATATTTATTTTGTACTCACACAAAGATAGATAATGGCCATTAGCTCAGCATTGTGCTACTTCGTATGAAGCAGCTCTGGTATCACAGTAACACCTAATGAATATCACATATACATTTACAATGAGAGTGAATGAGAGAGAAAGAGAACCTTCATACATGGAATATAATACATCAACTACATGTATGTAATAATAACTTATAACATACGTAAATGACAGTACAGACGTAATGTATACAGAATGTATAAATTACATTATATATGTAGATATATATTTCAAACATACTTCTTTTTCTTCTTAGTCGTTTCACTCTTCTCAGAGCGATATACTACCAAAGTATAATAAAATAAAAGTGTAATAATATTAAATATTATTTCTAAGATGATGGAATTATGTGCAGAGACTAAACGCCTCTATGAGCCTCCGTAAGCGGGGTTTTTATTAGTTTTAAAATAAGACGCATCCCACTTATCAGCATAACCAACGATAAGTGATTTTTGATGATTAATAACTGTAGACTGGGTTTATGTGCAACTATTCATGTGTTGTGTTGTTATGTTGAATGGTCATTGTGACTTGGATGTAAACAAGGGGAATTAGAAGTAACACAATTGATATCTTGTCATTGGTCTATTGACAATATCAAACAATTGCTGGTGAGGTACAAACAGAAGGTAAGTTAAATAAAGCAAAAGCATTGAGGAATAAATGTGGAAAAGTTTGACCGTTGAGGCATCTTTAAATAAGGAAACTGTTACTAAAGCGTAAGTCTTTATGGGCACATTATTTGATAAGTAATTGAGCCTTTGTATATATATCTCAATAAGTGACTAACCCATTATAGTCAGTATCACTCGGAATGATAATAATTTATTTATTTCTCCTATATAACAAATAAAATAAGAAATAGAACATTCCTTTTAAATGGGACTGAGTGAACCAGGCTTCCATTCCATAGGACAAAATCTAAAATTATACTATAAAATAATTATAATAAAAACATCAAAAACGAGATCCCTAAATCAAAGCAGGATCAAACTTTACTTAAACTCATATAATTTATAATCAGAACATAATCTGCAAAACGTGCTGCAACGTCGCTGACAGGGCTACCTACCCCTCTTTATAAATATACATCTATATGTATATATTCATGTACTCAGGTTTAGTCACACTTTGTATATTTTATCAATGCCGACACATACAACGTTCAATATTATGTTATGTCTGGCAAACCTGTTTTTTACAACTGTGACAGAATTGCTAACACTCAAAGTGAGTAAGTATGTAAATAGAGCGACATATATGTTGTGAGACAAGCGTAAATAGAAAAAGGTACACCCTTTTCACCATAACTTATGTATGTAAATATAAGCATATCTCTCACTACTGCGTCAAACGCAGGAGTAATCCAACAATGTCAAAATCTAATGTGTTTATGTAAGATAATGAAAAAACTAATTCTGCACACTACAGTCGCCATACTCATTTTAGTTGATTTTATACATAATATATGAATCACAAAAATATTCCCCTCTTTTTTTGGGCAATCGTATAAAAAATCTCGTATCATAGAGGAAGTATACAAACCCTGGCAATAACTGATAATTGTAATACGAAGAAATAAGATAGTCTATTTGATACCATTAATACGATAGCATAGTATATATGTATGTATGTACATGTACAATTATCTTACAGTAAGCAGTAGTAGTAGTAGTAGTACAGTAGGCAGTAAAAAAATTTTACATGAACATAGAAACGGAGTATAAGGTTTTCATGGTTCATGTATCTATGAACTTATTTTGATTTCTATATACCTGCATAACTTCCTAATGTCTTAACGTGTACTTAAGTATGTTAGTGTCAGGACATCGCCAATTTATTATGCAGACCGCTTGAATCCTGCGGAGTTGTGTGATAATTGACTGTCGGGTTGGGTTTCAGTACCGAAGATTCACTCACAACAGGCTGTTTTAGGTAAGCTGGAGGTCTTACTAAAGGAGGTTTTACTAAGTAATAAATAAAAAATCGTTTGTTGATAGACTGCTCTAAGTATGTCGGTATTTCGCATGTAAGCAATTATAACAACATATGTTCTGGACGTTCAATTAGTAGGTAAGTCTGATCGAACCAATTGTTTTATAAGCGTAATACGTATTGTTTTTTTTTTTACTTTTTTCAGGGGTATATTCGGGTGTTGAGTATTTGTTGACAATTGAAAATACTTGCCCAGAGATGTAAATTTAATACCACCGCGATCAAATATAACAACGGCCAGTAGGCATGCCTCAATCGGATAACTGTACATCCCCCCAACAGAATACATAAAATCCATTTATCCTTTATCATCATCACGACATTTTGGTGATACTTTTGCAATACCATCGTCTTTATGTGTAGCTATTATAACAAAGAAAGTTTAAGAAAAAATATAGCTGTTGCTATCGTGAGCTGTGACCACGGCTCATGATCCTCATAGTTATAAGTGTGAAATTAAATATGAATAAACACTACAGTCTCGGTAGCAAGACAGGGGTCAGAGTTGTAATAAAAATAAGTATTTTTTCATTTAAACTGTCTCAAAGATTTTGTTAGAGGCAAACGTAATAATAAAACTGACAAGTAAGGAATTATTTAAGCGAGTAAAGGCGATAGAGACACATTTGGTACAATGATTTTTTGCAAATAAATAAAGTATCATTTCATTTAAAAATTAAAGATAAAAAAATACGTTTAGTATTAATTTTGTGGGTATATAAAGCGTAGCAAGCGAGTAGAGTAACAGATGAAGGGCAGGCAAGATAAATAATGTTTCTTGCTCTGTTTTGATAGCTGTGTCATCTGCGATTATAGAATAGAATATACCGGCCTCTTTCCCCTCCCCTCCCCGCCTTTCAAGGAGGAGGAGGCCCCTCATCATCTTCAAGGCAGGCGTCACACTTACGACTCTTGAGTTGCAGATGTCCATTTTCCCTCACCAGCAGATGATCCGTTTGTTTGCTTGTCCCGTATACTTTAAGAAATAGTATTTTTTCAAGCAGACAGAAAAGAGTTTAGTCATGTTAAGAAGATGATATACAATTAAATGAAGTAAAAACTATTTGTTAACCTATTGAATAGTATACTGTATTACGCATTTCCTTGCATTACGTAAATAACAGATATGGTAATATCTTTCAATGTATATGTTATGTCTGGCGCCAATTTGATTATACTGTCGTAATTCTCAATTAGATTAGAGCACCCTACGCGACGGACATACAAAACAAGAAAGAAAATACTCTTCAGATGATGAAACTACGGTCTCGTGATTTAATAAGTAATACTTTTATTTATCACGAAATTTATCTGATATGAGGTACCCTATTCAAAAGTCCAACATGTGTCGTTATTATGTATTTTTCCTTAAACACATTTTTTTTTTTTTTTATACTATAGGGGGACAGACGAACAGACGGGTCACCTGATGGTAAGTGACAACCGCCGTCCATGGACACCCGCTTCTCAAGAGTCGCAAGTGCGCTGCCCGCCTTTGAGGGTGATGGGGGATGGGGGATACAGGGAGCGGAAAGAAGAGAGGGGGGATGAAGAGAAAGGAGATGAGGGGAGAGGGGGATTTGGGCCGCCGGAAACCTCACTCATTTCGGGGAAATGCAACGCAAGCGTTACTTCACAACCGATTTTCTGTGAGGCCGTTTTATCGCACCGGTCGAGTCGGCCCATTCGTGCCAAAGCATGGCTCTACCACTGCTATTTTTACTTGTATTTGTTAATAATATAGAAATATTCTATACATTTAATCTACTTATACTATACCAAACTCATAAACGTACATACATACACATAATTAGTAAAACTACTCAAGTATATATATTTATAGGTATTGTACACACATATAACTAACAAGGACTTACATATACCTACAGCATATCTTAATACGAAAATTATAAAAGTAAATTGATAGGTAATATTCTTAAAGCATTATTTTAATATATACATTATATACAATTACAAATATACGATAGGTTTGCATTGCTTAAAACAACTGCAGTTCTTATAGGTACCGAACTGGTGTGGTAGCATACGTACTACAAAGAAATGCCTATCTACTGCCTACAAAGAGTTTGGTGTAATCTAATAAACTAAATTCTTCAATCAGTAATGGAAGGCTTCTGCATATAATACTGTAAGGGCTTGCGTCATTACAATTTTTATTCTCTTTATTAATCAAACATTGAAAAAAATTCAAAATCTGTCGATATTTTTACCAAGGGTTTTGATGGAGTTTATGTACCGATGTCTATGTAAAGATAAAATAAAGGTTATGCTGTGATATTTTTTTTCCTTTCCATTTTTGGCAATATATAGCGGTCTTAAAATATGACAACTAGTTTCAGAAGAATGCTGTATATTATATAGCAGTTTAACTTACATTTGAACAATAGCGATAACATAAATATTATTTACGACAAACACATGTTCTTCAATTCACTTTTAAGGGTTTCTAAATGTCTTCTAATTAAAAATACTTATTTTTGGAAATGTTAAATTAAAACTAAACTTTGTATCGCCGCCGTCAGGCCTTAGAAGCCCATCAAAAGCTTATTACTATTACTAGCCCGAGGAAACATTATTATGAGCAGGCGTATTTGGGTGGATCTGGAAGATATCTGTTCGGTTAACCCTAATCGTCGAAGCCACGACTTAAAATTACCTCAACCATTACATTTAGAAAAGTATAGTATAGTATTTAGAGTTGAAAGTATTTAGAGTTGTTGTAAAGAAAGGTATTTAGAATTAGTAAAGAATTAGAAAGAAAGGGACTGCACTAATTCTTAATAGACATCGCAGTAATTTTCTTTTTGAAAATGATATAATGAAGTCAGTTTCAGCATATTGTTACTCCATTAAGAGTTAGGACCCAAGAGGTAGTTTTGTGTGATTTGCCCTAGAACATGAGACATTCAGCCGAGATGTCCACTACTGCACTACCTGGTAGAACAAATCCATTTTTCACTTTCTTTACTGCGGACACTGATTATATCGCTAAAATATAGCCTTTCTGTCAAAAGATATTAGACTGGCAGTCTCTTAAAGACTCCCACAAAAAAAATCCTTATATAAGAACATTCCCACTTTTTTTTTAATGTGTGTAAACCCCCACAGGTATCACTTCATCGTGTGAACGATGTCACGATTATGTCGGACTCGAACCGAACAAAACCACTTGACTTAAGTCATATAGCCTATAGTCTGGAGTCAAGGTATGCCCTAGAAGGATTACCACTCAATTCCCGACAGGCTTTATCTCCTGGCAGGACATCAGGGGGCTTCGCTTCAGGCCAGCCCGTGCTACTGCAGCTGCTGAACCCGCTTTTGTGTCGGCCAACGCTCATGGAGACCGGAGATCGTTAAACGCTCTTCGGTGCTTTTCTTTTTTGTTTTCCGTGTGGAAACCCCCTCGAGCCGTCATTCCACTTGGGTTTTCGGTGGAACGGTGTGTCGGAATCGAACCGACTAAAACCACATGGTGTGCCATGCTGCACTTAAAATACGAGGAATCCGGGAACAGCTTTAGCACTCTTCCCTGCAGGAGGGTGCTCCTTCTCTCCCGTTCCCTTTCCGCCGCCTCTTGAGTCAGCCGAAAAGAAAGGAAGCCGTGCGGCTTCTCCAGCCAGTCCTCCATAACGGGTATTATCGCCACAATAGTGGCGTGCCTTAAGAACCTTCCCCCGAACTTTAAGAACGAATATTTAAGAAATAAAATGGGCCAGCCTTTCTCAAGTTTTACGCCAAACAACATTAAGCCTTTTATTTTTATTTACATGCAAAGACGTTATTTTTATATTTATTTATTTTTGATCATTTATTTAAGGTACAAAGGTGTTTATATTTGTGTTTAGCAAATCATATGCCATTTATCCCGTATGTTTTATGTCGCTTACTTCTATTGGAATGTATTGTTTTTTTGGTATTTTTTTATGACTTTATCTAGAGGTCATATTATTCAAATTAATGTAACGTCACATTTGTTAAATTATGATTAGTACTAGAGTAGTTATGCGGGAACAGATGACGTACGGCTTAAAATTTTAAACTTTTTTACTCGAATATGGCCTTGCCATTACTTCGCCATAGTCGAGTAAGAAAGGTAATGATTTCAGTGACCTCGTAAATATGGTATTATTTAAACTTTTTATGTATTGTATTTGATACATTAATGAAGCATTATTTATTCAACAGTCCGAATTCTAAACCAAAAACCAAAACCGATACTCTTAACTACATCTAAAATTCACCATAAAGGTGAAAAATCAAAAACCTGACAGTCGAGGAAATAGTGAACTAAAACGATAACGAAAGAACTTAATAAAATATACAATTAAATTTTATAAAATCTTTTAGCCTTTCTATCTTGTTCCCGTCTTTAAATTTACTACACTAACTAATCTACACTAACAAACTTGTTATTACGTGTTATAGTATATAGGATGACGATAGTACGCTTACCCCTATTACGTAAGTGGGACTAAGTTGTAGCTGGCAAAACCCTTCCTTGATATAGGCATGAGTGCATATACTTGTATATACAGTCGTGGTCAACTAATTAAGGACATTCAAGATAGTGGACAGCAATAACCGGCTATGTACATATAAATATAAAACCCTGTTGATTTCTCAGTAACTATTATTTGCATAATTTGATCCGATTATTAATTATACTATAAATGGCTGTAAATAAAAGATTAAATAAATATAAAAAAGTGTTTAATATCAAAGGTTAACCATGTATTCAATTTAAGGTACAATTCTGTAGCTGGACATTTAATTAAGAACAGTAAAGTAAAATGAAAAATAGAGTTAAACAGAACTAATAATCTGCAGTATTTTAATTTCTTTAACAACTTCATTTTATTACGGGTAAAATCAGTACCCAGTAGCAAAACCTTTGTTAGTAATTACCGCTTGACACCGATGTGGCATAGACATTATCAGTTTCTGACATATTTCAACAGGAATGTTTGCCCATGCCTCACAAAAAGCTTCATTAAGTTCATCTAAAGTTGTGGTACGATAAATGGCAACTTTTTTCTTAATTTCGTGCCAAAGGTGCTCGATTGGGTTGAGGTCGGGGCTATTTGCTGGCCAATCTAGCACTGATACCGACTGTCTGTTAAGAAACGACTTGACTGAACGGGCTGTATGTTTTGGGTCGTTATCATGCTGAAAAGTCCATATAATAGGAAGATGTTCCTCAGCATAGGGAAGCATAGTTTCTTCTAATATTGCCTTGTATTGATGTTGGTCTAAGTTACCCTGAACTTTCCTCACAGGTCCCACTCCACGTCCAGAAAATGATCCCCACATTTTAATGTTTCCTCCGCCATGTTTCACCTGCTTTTTTGTGAATCTTGGATTCATTTCCGCTTTTACAGGACGCCGTACGTATTGCCTTCCATCTGAAGAAATCAAATTAACCTTGGTCTCGTCAGAGAATAATACATGTTGCCATTGGTCGTAGGTCCAATGTCCATATTTACGTGCAAACGCCAAACGTGCATTTCTATGCTCTTTCTTTAACAACGGTACTTTGCGAGCCACTCTTCCGAACAACCCTGCTTCTACCAGACGTCGTCGAACTGTCCTCGCTGATACACTGACTCTTTCGTCTGCCCCAAACACTTCATGTTTAATTAAAATAGAGCCTAGAAACGGATCTTTCTTAGCTAACCTGGTTATCATTCTATCTTCTTGCGGAGTTGTTTTTCTCGATCTTTTTTTTCTGGGCATATTTAAAGTTGTGTTATTGCGCCTGAAATGTTGCACTGCATTGCATACCATAGTTTTTGAACAATTTAAATATCCTGCTATCCTTCGGTATGACCAACCACGCTCGACAAACTTCATGATAATTTTTCGTAGTGTTGCATCGCAACTTTTATTTTTTGCCCATTGTTCTTCAAAATAACTCTCAAAACTTGAAATTACAAATATAGATTGCCGCCAAAACTACCACAAAGAATAGGAGAAGAAAGAAAATAATAATTGAGATTCAGATTTTGAAACTAGAACGCAATATCTCAGTGTCCCTAATTAAATGGCCAGCCAGCATTCTTTGAACAAATAGCACTGTGATCATCTATCAGCTATACTGTAAAGAGGTTTAATGTTTAAGAAGTTGTTATTGTTTGTATAATTAGGCACATAAATGACTAATTATACTTACATGTAAAAGATGTGGAATATTGTTTAGACTCGTTGGAAAATAAAAAATAAATTCACAATTTGGATTAACTAGAGAGTGTCCCTCATTAGTTGACCACGACTGTATGTATGTATGTATTAAGGGTTTAGCTTGCAATAAGAAAAAGAAAAGCAGAAGCTACCGCATCCCGCAAATATTTCTAACAAAGGCTGGATGTTGATTCACCTGAGACTTGACGAACATTAGCGATATCCCTGATGTAGACATCATTGATGCTTTGAAGATTATGACTCCCAAAAAGTTAAAGGGAAATAAGTGCAGTAACAAAAGTTAGCATCTGCAACCAGACGTCTCTTTTGTATGTAGTATATTAATTTGTCTTTACTATTCAGACAGAACATTAAAAAACCAGCGTCAATTTACGAACACGAATGATTATGATTCAGAGCTACCGATAAACATATTTATTTCTTGTTGTTATATGTATGTATTCTTGAGTGTTCATCAACACAGTACAAAGGGACTTCATTATTAGACGACATGCTTAATAATAAGTCATTCGGGTACCTATGGTTATGTTAGAACAGTGACCACACGCACGAAGGCGAGCGAGTGAAACGAGTGAGCTGCGGTAGCGGCCGACGAGCTGCAGATCCTGTCTATTGTTGGTGAATAATTTTGGTTAGATGAGGTTATAACAGTACGATGTTAACTCATATTTACTTATTCATTACAGAATTTTGGCTCAAAATTAGTAAATATAAATATTAGGTCAAAGGAACCTTTCATATAAAGAATATTATACAAATTTGAGAACGCTAAGATAAGATAAGATAAGATAAAGATTTACTTACATTAATTTGGCACAAAAGTACATCAACAGCGTCACAAACACGATATATAGTATTTACGATAAACTCTGGCACCCAGAATAAGATTCAACTTGTGTTTAGGGTACCAGCGTTCTCGCGTACACTGTAAACATATAAAGTCAGTAGTACAAATTAAGAAGCATACCACAAAAATAATAGTGTTACGAAAAACAAAAAATCGAATTAAAAACTACTACCTAGTGGTTAACATTTTAATTTAAGTACTGTAGCCTCTTATTACGAATAGGTATACATGTGTGTGTGTGTATGTGTGTGTGTGTGTGTGTGTGTGTTTGTTTGTGTGTGTGTGTATATTTATATTTATAGGAAACATATGTAGGTCATTAATTAGTGAGTCGGAAGGCTTAGGATCCACATCGAATTAAATTCTCTGTCTCTTTATAATCCAGGGTCATCAACCATTTAGACACACAAGCTTTACAATTATTGCGACACATGAGCGCAATGGCACAGAGTCTATTAATTTTATTGTATAGATGATTAGACAAGTAGGTATAATTACGCTGTGCGAGGGTCGTTCTGCATTTTTGTTGCATTTCACACACATTAAAGTATCTGCGTTTGTTAAAACTATTAGAATCATGCGGCAAGCATACTGTCGGATGCTTACGGAGGATGGTACTGAGAACGAAGAGCTGCCTCACCGTCAGAACTTGACACTCACTGTAGAGAGCCGTGGTAGGGTACCGAAAGGGCTTTGAAATTATCACTTTGAGAACAGCTCTTTGTGCTCGCTCCAAAGAAAGAAGGGAAGTTGTAGATGCACCACCCCATACAACAATACAATAACTAATGATGGATTGGCACAATGCAAAATAAACAGTCTTTATAGTCTCAGGATCTGCAGAGCACCTTAGTTTTTTAAAGATAAACGTACACTTGCGTACCCGACTTGTCAGTTTATTGATATGGGGCTTCCAGCATAAAGAACTGTCTATATAAACACCAAGATATTTAACATTCGCCGAACTAGTTATTTGTGGACAGTCACATTGTGAAGAGGATAGATCGAGAGAGCAAGTATGGGCTTTGAGCGTCATAGCATCAGCGGGAGCAAGATTATTGGAGCGCAACGAGAAAGGTAAGTAGACCGTTTTATTAATGTTTAGGGTTAGGACATTATCTGATAGCCATTTCATCACTGATCTGAGAGCATTCTCTGCGTGTTTCATAGTTTCAGGCCAGTTTTTACCGTGAATTACAAGTGCTGTATCATCTGCATAAGTAAATATTGAGCAATGAGGTATGGACATATTACATAGATTATTAATATAAATTAGGAAAAGAGTTGGGCCCAAGATTGAACCTTGAGGAACGCCATAATTTAACGTTAAAGTGTCACTAATAACGTCATTAATTTTTACGCACTGAGTTCTGTCATACAGATAGTCTTGGAAGATTTTTAGAGTATCTCCACGGATGCCGGTGACTTCCATCTTGCGTAAGAGAAGTGGAACAGACACGGTGTCAAATGCCTTGGAAAGGTCCAGAAAGATAGCAAGACATTTTAGTTTACTATCTAATTTTTCTACAACATCATTTACCAGGGCGGCAACTGCATCCTCAGTTGATTTGCCACCCCTAAAACCATACTGATTGTTACTTAGGATTTTATAAGCCTCAAGAAAGTGAACTAATCTGTTGTTAAGATTTTTTTCCAATATCTTTGAAATTGCAGGCAGGACTGAGATAGGTCTATATTTATTGACGCTGTGTCTGTCCCCACTCTTAAATATGGGATGGACAATTGCCTTTTTAAAAACTCTAGGGAAACAGCCCGTTGAAAGTGAGCAATTGCAAATGTGAACAATGACCGGCACCAGAGCGGGTAGACAAGACTTTAACAGCCTCGGTGGTATACCGTCCCAGCCAACGGCAGCATCTGGTTTCAACCCAAGGATCAAATTAGTGACTTCCACTTCATCAGTGGGAAGGAGAACTAGTGAGTTACATGTCACCGCATCATAACAATTTTCAGGGTTGTTCGTGCTGTTTAGGATTATTTCAGCTAATGTCTTGCCCACACCTGCAAAAAACTCGTTGACAGTATTAACCGAAGACTTTTCATTATAGGATGACTTTAATAATTCATTAGGAAAGATAGTATTGACACTAGTCCCAGTTACACTCCTAATGATTTTCCATGTAGCTTTAGGGTTATTTTTAGCCTTGTGGAACTGTTCTTTCTCGTAAGCTGTTTTAATGTTTTTGAGGAGCTTATTACAAAAGTTTCGATATCTTATATAAGTAACCTTAATAGTATAGTTGTCAGGGTCCTTCTTCAGAGTACGTGCCATATTATCCCTATTTCGGATACATCTCAGAAGCCCATTAGTAATCCAGGGCTTAAGAATTCGTCGTTTTGAAGGTATGTGCACCGATTTAGTATGCCTAACTATAAAGTAACTAATAGTAGACACTAAAGACTCGGCAGCAATGTTAGCGTCCTGAGTACCCATTATATAACTAAAATCGAATGAAAAAACATCAGCCACTACAGCCGAGTAATCAACAATGTTACGTTTACATTTAGATGCAGGTAAAGACTTTACGTATTGAACGTTAATAATCGTAGGCCTATGGTCAGTGATATAAGTGTCGACGATCAGAGTCGTAATTTTAAGATCAGACTTAACCATCACATGGTCAATGCAAGACTTACCACGAGTAGGCAGAAGATGTGCAGGGAGAAGGCCATGCGTAGCATTAATGTTTAAGTACTGATTGGCATGTTCGCATATGACATTTGGAGTAATGTCGATATTAATGTCCCCCATAATTACTATATTTTTTAGGGTTGACATTTGAGTAAGAATGCAGTCCAATCCATCAATAAAATTATCAACGCTTCGGAAAGAGGGGGAACGGTATAGAGCTATGAGTAAAGTATTATGAAACTTTAAAATACATAATAAACAGCTGGCATCAGCCATCGAAGGTTCTGTGACACAATGAGGCAAATCTGATTTTATGTACATAATAATTCCGTCACGCTAAAATGATTTTATAGATTCACTTATTAGAAGCTGGCAGAGCATAGACATATCACAAATTTAGTTGTTTAAGAAATTTGAAAAACCTGCGTTATATTGACAGAAGCTTGTTTTACTCGTAATGTATATGGTCATTTAAAAAGCATTTATTAGACGCTAAAAGTTCGTCACTGACCTATTAATACTAATACAACTAAATATATTTAAAGACGATAATGGCATTACTAAGAAGCTGCCCTGTAATTAGGGTACCTTCTATGCACCCTTTGGTACCCAAAGTAAAATACCCCCTATAAAAATGCGGTAAATCATTAGCATAATAATACAAGTATAGCTACTATAAGAAAATGTTCGTGAAACATATCTTAAAACGCTCTCGATCACGTCAGGTTTCAAATAAAAAAACTTATTATTATTATATATATTATTATAAATCGGTTTATTAGTATAGGAGCAGCGATGGCACAGACATACTCGTTAATTTTATAACTCCTCTCTATTTGCATGAGTTTGATTAAATAGCTAATTTAAAACTACTATTGTAAGATATGATAATATGAACATTATACGTTAAATTGGATGATATGTTTAATAATAATAGACTTCATGACTGTAGAGTAACATTTCAACATGAATAGATCGTCGGTATTTATCACTGTCTTCATACTTATTGCTACAATTTCGCGTAACGCATAAGTAATGAAGCAATATTCTAGATAGACGAAATACTGCATATACATTATATTACGACAACATCAACTTATATTAGCAGCAGCAACGGCAAAGGTCAATTTAATAACGCTAATTTCAAGCCCTACCTTATTGAGTAAGTTCATGAATTCGGAGATTGCCGTGGATGCTAGAATTTCCATTAAGTCGATATCTGTTTATTACCAAATGATCTTTAATGGATTATACTAACTTTCAAATACAGGAATATGCCTAATAGAACTTTTTCAAAATAAGGCAGTGTTCATTTATTAAAAGTAGGCAAAATTAACATCGTTTTAAAGTCGATGTCCGCCTAGGACTTATAAATAAAATCGGCAAACACTGCCCACGTAATGATGTGATGACCGGTGTCTATAGAGGTTTAAAAAAATTAGGCAGGTTAGTCCAAACTAACTAGCTGGTAGTAACTAACTCCTAATAACGAGAAGAGGCCTGCCCCCTATAACGTTAGTGGGCCCTAATTCTTATTGGCAAAATGTGGGTGTTTTATACACATCTGTATTTGTACAATATATACGTATGTTTATTTTAGGAGTTTTCGTTTTGCATCAAAAGACGCAGTCTGTACTTCTGTATAAACATATACTTAGTTAAAGGTTATAATTATTAATTAACATCCGCACGGACACATTTTGAACATAATAGGTTCAACACGAGCTCAAATTAATAACCAGAAGCAACAAACCTCAGAGTACATACTGATATTCATTAAACAAACTCTTAACCAAGTTTGTAGAAACAAATATATATTAATAAATACAATGCTATGGACTTCATTTTAAACAGTCTCACTGAAGACTTTGAAGTAATAAAATACTTGTGTTACATAAATTGATATACTAGTCAGTAAAAGCGGGTGTACCCTTTAACTATGTTATGTGAAGCACTTTTAACAATTTAATATGACTATTACTAGTACTATTCTTACTGTTAAATAAACTTTGATAGTCTTAAATTCAAGTAGCATTCAATATAGGATATCATCATAGAGTTCAATTTTTTATAAAGATTTTGCATGTAATTGGCTAAAGTACAAAAGTATTTATAGACTAGTAATTATAGGACTTCTTTTGATCACTGTAGGTATTATATTCAAATTGAATGTCACAATGAACCACAACCAAAATCGAGACTTGAATTTGTGTATCCTTTTCTATTTAGACGTTCTTCTAAAAATGCAGCTTTTTATTTATGATACTTCAGTTCACTTTAGACAAAAGAAATAAGTAAGCAAGAGCTGCCTTATCTTAGAAATCAAATGTTTAACTCTTCTTGAAACTGATAGCAGCCACGATAATCGAAGCAAAGTCGTGCTTCATCATAGACAGCGCGAGATAAAGAACAATGGATACGTCAGGATGATGGCCTTTATTGTCTCTTCTCCGTATTGTTAAGGTAATAAACTGTTCTACTACGATCAACGCGCAGATGACAACATACCGTAATGCCTTCTGCTACTATGAATACATAGTTTCAGTGTATACCTATTTAAAATGTCACTGAAACAAAAGGGTTTCCTTACAGTGGAGGAACACCGAGAAAACACCAAGGATAACAATATCAATGTTGAAAAATATCAATATTTGAATTTATAAAATTCTAATCTAATCTACGGTCGATATACAATTTGAAGGTATTAACAGCTTTCTTAACATTTATACTTCTTATGATCTTCACCTTTATGATAACCACTTTGAAGATTTGTGATTAAATAGTAAAATTCTTCTCCACATTAAAATTGAAAGGAATTAATGGATAGTTAGAAATAGCGTCTATAGGTAAAATGTATCTAAGGCATCACTACCACCAAATCCTTGTCCAAATTGTACATATTTTACTTCGAGCGATTTATTTTGTGATCCGACATAAGAATGACTTATACTGTAGTAAAGCCCGGGAAAAGGTGATTTTCTATAGTAGAATAAACATTTGAAGTATACTTAATAAAACTTGTCGTAAAAAACAAAGAAACATCTCAAGCAGTCGTGACTTCTGCAGTTTATATTTTTCGTTAATAATTACTCATATGGTACGGACGTAACATATGAGTAATTATTAATTACCATATGAGTAATAGTAATTGTAAGCGTATACGGACGGTATAAATGTATACGGATGTTTATTTTGGATTAAAAAGATTATTATGTTGCAAAGTTTGCGATGAATTGATGCTAACCATTTTCGTAATTATTCCTTCCATAAACAGGATTAAAGGTATTTGAACTCTTGCCAACACTTCATTTCATATGAAAATCGAATAACATTATGCAAATAAAATGTTAAAAGATTAATTTAAAATACTCAATTTTTAACAGGGGCAGGAAACTGACGTTTACCACAATATCCTCAGGTGATTAGCCGGTAATTATGCAAAACGACCACCTCTCGGTGGATTAACATAAGCATGCACGTCGCCGTTCCACACCCGACGCCCGAAATATTTAATGAAAGTGGAACAGAGGGACTTAATATTATTTTCACAATGTTCAACCTCAAACCAGTTTATTTATTTTTACTTAATGTATTAATAGCCCGAAGCCTATAGATTGTCTAAACTAGTAATCCAAAGTCAGTGATAATAAAACGCTAAGTGATAAAAATATTTTGGAAGGGTTACGTTGATTATGACTAGAAATATTGCCACGTTGCTAGTATTCTTACTTAAAAATATATATATATATATATATATATTTTTTTGTATGTCATAACATATTCCTAGTCATAATCAAAGCAATCATTATCTACTTCAAATTTGTTAACAACTTGCTGTTAACAACATTATACAGGTAAAAAAAATGTACCAATAATATTCGGCATGGCCACTGCTATCGTGTTCATAATATGTATATAATTTAATATATTTGTAAGCACATAAAATGTAAATCCACAACAACTAATTTTAAACAGCGTTTAAAATTAGATGCGTTCCTGCAAAGTTAAAACTACTGTAAGATATAGTGGCTTCTGCAAAAAAAAGCATTAAACTTTAAAGTATGTATATTTTTAAATACATTCTGGAAAAGTTATACAAGACTTTAACATACATTCCTATATTATATTGTATTGTTCAACTTACGAATTAAATAATTATATTTTTATTAACTTAATAACTTTGCCTTGCCACTTTGACAGCCTTGCTGGTCGCACAAGTTCATCAATTGTTGTTATTTAACGTCTTCGGTATAAGGTTCAAGAAGATGATGAGTAGGTAGAGACGTAGTGTACATGAGTGAAATAATAATAATTCTCATCGTCTCCATTTCAGTCCTGACCCATATATTGGGAAGTAAGTTGAGACACATTTGTAACTTTTTACTTATAGAAACACACAATGAAAAAATGTGGAAGAAAGGCAAGTTTAAAAAGAATATTTGCTGCGGCCATTTTTAACTAACTAGAAGAAGTTTAAATATAACTATAATAGCAATAAATGACAGTAGTGCCAGTTATCTTATGCCAATGATTTTGCTTTGCCGAAAACTTTGATAAGAGATAAGGCTCGACCGGGGTATAATCTCAGCCTCGCAGAAAACCGGTTGTTAAGCAATGCTTGCATTATGTTTCATATCTTTTCCCTTCCTTCCTCTTCTCTTTCTCCTTCCTTCAAAGACATGCAGCGCACTTTCGACTTTTCAGTTGCAGGTGTTCATGGGCGGAAGTAGTCACTTGCAATCAGGTGAACAAAATAAGACTTAAAATTACATACATAGCTTTTGATCTATGTTAAAAACAAACAACCTGTGCGCCCCCGTGCTGTTAATATCGGTAGCCATGTATATCAGGACTGCGGTGCGTTTTTGCACTTCTTTACTTACTATAGTACGAAAATTTCATAAATTAAAAAAAATATATTATCTTGTATATTAAATAGCTCAGCCATGGCTCATTGTAAAGAAGGCCATCGTAAAAATTTCCCGAGTGAAATTATTATTTCAAGCATAATAAACCGGTCGGTGCTTAAGTTCGCTCAATAGTAATATTATTATATACACAATACACATTATTCTTGTTTGTAAACTTATCGCAAATAAGACATTGATTTGGTAAGGTACTTTTTGAGATACAGTCTTCCAGGTATGGATATATCTTGCTAAAATTTCCGAAATAACATACATACCTTATGAATACTTTAAAAAATTAAGCCATTTTACTAGAAAGACATGAGTTATCACGTTATGATATGCCACATGTATGTGCATTTCTTAGGTATATTTTCTAAAAAAATATACCTAAGAAATGTATAATATATTAAATAAAAAAATATTATACTCATTCCCCATTTATTACAAAAACCGTTTCGCAATGCGGTATCCGAAACTGTTATTTCGTTCCTTTTCCGTTTGAACTTAACAATGCAATGTTCAGCCATAAATTGGGACAACGTCAGATGTACTTTGTGAAATGCCATGAATCTGTTAGCGCGCGTCATCAAGTTTAGCTCCAACGCACAAAGCTGCATAATAAATTATAACGGTACACATTCTCATGCTATTTGTTAAAGACAATTTCATTATAAAAGATTGTTTATTAGACATAACGGACAAAATCAGTTTCTTCGTTTATTTCTTTTATGTATTGTAAATCTGGTTTACTACAACACACTTGACGTCATTTAAAGACAAACAAATTTATGTTTTCCTTTTCGTAAATGTATGTATGTATCTGGTTATGGCTGGCTGGTATGTTTCAATATACTTTTTTTTTACCATTTTTTTTTAATCTCCTAAGTGCTCGGTTGTCAGCCGCAGGCTTTCCCAATATTACGTAAGTGAGACTAAATGATAGTCGACAAAATGAGGGCGTTTCCTTCTCCTTCGGGGTCACATGCTTGAGTTTATAATATATGTATATCCTATGTATGTTTTGAGCCGTTACTCTTAAAGTAAAAATACTTCCTCACTCCTAGCGGCAGTTCTGATTTTTTCAGTTCATTCGTTTTATTCGACCATTCAACTTTATTAAATAACCATCACTCTAACAATCACTAGCTTCGTCGTCTCGAACTCAATGCTAAATTAATCTTGGCTTTAGAGTTAATATACTGACACTTAGAAACAACACAATCATGCTAGTTTGTCCGTATAAACAAACAGTCCGATTGCTAATCTGTAAGCAAACTGAGATACTACGAGTACTACTAATCGGCTCGAATTCCTTTGAAATTATTTTCGCATCTAAATCCAATTACATCTTGCAATATGAACGCTAAATCGCTCGAATCTTTTATTAAAGTAACTTTTTTGCAAAGTTGGTTTAATATTGAGAACGGGACCATTTCGTTCATTCGTTTAATCTATTGAAACGACGTAACCGTGTAGTCCAACTGTCTGGAAGTATATTGGTTTTTGTTTCATTCAAATCAAGCAAGTATTTTCCATATTTTTTTAACGGTGATAGGGACGGGAACGAGAACGGGAAACGAGCAGACGGGTCACCTGATGGTAAGTGACTACCGCCGCCCATGGACACCCGCAACTAGAGTCACAAATGCCGGCCTTTTAGGTAGGAGTACGCTTTTTTCTTGATAATTTCAATTTTCACTCATCAAATCCACTTGTGACGTCACTTTACAATACTTGCTACTCTCAGTGTAATATCGTTTAAGTTTGTGGCAACCATATTTTAACCAGTGTCTGACCAAAAGTTCATACACGCAAGCCGGGACTGATGCACGCTCCTAGACACCATTGGAAACAGACGTCACAGCAGCGGACATCATACGCCTTACTAAAAGTAATGACATGTCCTAAAGTATATAACATATCAATAAAATATTTTTACACATACTTTTGTTTTGATTTTTTTGTATATATACATATATATATATATATATATATATATATATATATAAAACTTTCAAGTAAAAATCTAAAATTCCTAATATTCTCAATTAGAAAATGTGGGTAAAAGTAAGGTAACAGATTTCTCAAACCTCAAAATATCAAGGGGTAAAAAAACAAATGAATAAAATAAACATACTAAAGTATCATATAAAACTTGATCACGAAATTTAGTACATACATATTTACACATAGTAATACATTAATATAATATAATAATAAAAAACCTTCAAACGGTTTTATTTTATAATAACTTAGAAGTACAAATGTAAATATAAATATGCTAAATGGGACTTAATTCCTGTCTAGATTTGTACCTAAGTAATGGAATGCTGTGTACAAATGTGTTAGAATGCGTGAAAAAGAGTAATGCATTGATCCCATAAAAAATAAACTTTTCCACTTTATTTATGGGAATAGACAGTTAGAACTTTTAGAGTGAACAATTATGAGATTGCTACCACTCGCCGTTTCAAATGTTTGCTCTGACCAAAAACCTTTGCTGAATGTTGATCGCTTACACTGCAAGGGGACCTAGGATTCACAGCGTGTTGCTTACAAACAATGCTCTTCAGTAAACTGGTAACATAAGCCCAAAAGTTTTTTAGTCATTTAAAAAGTTGTACACTCTGGTGGCTTAATTTCAACTGGAAATATGAAAACACTACGTCCGGCTTCTTGATTCAGTTTCAATATGTTTATGCTGCACTAAGAAATATTACATATAATGTTATATACCAGACGTCAAAATTCCTTTTTAAGAAATAAGAATAGAACAGAATAAAAATTATTTTTATTTTGAAAATATGGATAAAACATAAATATAAATACCACATACCTATATAGATTTATTGTATGTATGTATGTAAAAAAATAGTAGCGTATATTTTAAACGTGCAGGTCGATTTGTTACTAGTTGCAGTGACGAGGTGGTTAAATGTTTGAGTGATTTACATAAATTATTTATGTGGTAAAACAATTAATCTGGATACAGTATGTTACGTTTATGTGTACATTCAGTTTTATTATTTTAATGTTTGTATTACAAATAGTTGCTACATCTTTTTGCATAATCGTTTTAACATGGTGCAACCTGAATGTCGTATGTAACATAATAATTGTTTATATCCATACTCCATACATTGTGGGTGTGTATCATTACAAATGTTGTGTATAATGTAAATAAATCGACAGTCTGTCGGCGCGTCGCTCATTCACTCCCCCGGTAATAAAACCGGTACGCATACGCTACGGGCGCTTTTAATCCAAGACGCTTGCCACTAACGGACCTGCTCGCCGTCACGTGGAGAGAATTCTCCATTTAGAAGTAAAACCTTCATAAATTTGAATTATAGTGCCAGACCCGAGCATTAGCGTCCGGTGACGTCTAAGTCACCGTCACCGTTGAAAACCAGGCACGTTTGTACCTACGCTACACCGAATTTCAGCCCTGAGACGACCGTCGACCCCCCCACGACCCGTACATTGATTTAATTCGCCGGAGCATTGGTATAATTGAATAAATGGTGCAAAGTACCGACTCACTTTTATTTTCTACTTAAAAATGTTACAAATTTTATAGAAAATTCATTCAAATTCATAAAATGTACACCTTCGCAACTTTAACATGACAAATCTAAAATCTCAAACCTCGGCTCTGCAATTTTTTTTTATTTAGATGTGAGTGATTATGACTGCTAGGCCATAGGTCATAGGTTCGATTCTTACACGGGGCAAAAAAATGTGCGATGCACAGATAGTTGTCCGGTATCTGGGTGTTACTTGTGTACGTCATTTGAATGTTTATGAAACCTCCCGGGACACAGGAATTATTCTTAATAAGAGACTTCTCATTAAAGAAGTCCCATAATATTATTACCACTTCTGTATCTTTAGACAATCTTTATAAACATGTATATTGAAAGATCAGAATCAAAATTTCAAGTCTCAGTACTTTACGAATCTCTAATCTCAAACATCGACTTCACACCTATTTATTTGTAGCAAGCTGCATTTGCAAAAAATCCTGCCATTCACACTCCCAATCTTATCAATTGCTTTGCATCTCGCGGCTCGTGGCCTTTGACTGCGACAGTAAAACGACACAGAACGGAGCTTTGGAAAGGTAAAGCGAAGTGAAATGAGGGCACTAACCACACTCTTGCACAAGCTTCATCTCGTCTTGCTTTCTGCTTTTCCGAATGTGTATATTTTTTACAGATCTCATCTAGGGCCTAAGCAAAGCTTGTATTATTAGTAATCAGACAGCTGATGAACATACTTTTTTATTATATATTATTATTAAACTAGGACACGGAACAAAAAATCGTTCCCATCAATCAATTACTCGGTCAAACCCACGACCTCTGAAACCATAGTCACGGTCACTAACCACTAGACAAATAGGCAAGTCATATCGATCAATTTCTAGTTTTTAGATTATTTTTACGATACATAAGAAAGTTTTGCAAATTATGTTTACTTATAAAATTGAAGTAAAATCTATTTGGCTGAACTATTTGTGTCTGGCTGATTTCATATAATATATACATAAATACATCAGTATAGGACATTATGAAAAAGAAAAATATTAAGTAAAAACCACTTTCCCGCCATTTTCAACCATTTCTCTATCCGCCAAAATAAGTGAATCTTACGAAGAAATTCGATACATTCAAGATTACGAAGACTCAAGCCGCAAATAAATTTTGACATTTATGGACGTAATGCAATGTCAGTAAGAGTACTACAAAATTGGTTCAAGCGGTTTCGGGCCGGGAATGTCATGTCATAGATACAGCTCGCTCTGATCGCCCTCATATGGATAGAGTCGATGATATTTTTTAAATAGTTGAGCAAAATCGACATATTGATCATCACTATATAGCCAAGGAACCGAGGATTGACCATAAAATAGTTTTGACCCATTTGAAAAAGTTTGGCTACAAAAAAATATATATTTCGTGCACCACGAACTCACTGAAAGAAATCTAATGAATCTTGTACTCAGTGAACGTAACAAAAACCGAACCATTTAAAGATTGATCGCTCGTGATCAAATATGGATCACCTACGACAAGAACGTGCGAAAAAGATAATGGTCAGAGTGTAGTCAAGTTCCACAGACAGTAAGCGAATACAGCATCACCTTATTGCGTGGTAACCGAATTAACAGACAATAAAATGATGTATGATAGGATTTGAAGGACATCGTTCATTATGAGCTTTTACCGGCAGGTAAAACAATTGAATCGGATCTCTATTGCCAACAACTAATTAGACTTAAGCAAGAAATTGAGAAAAAAGACCGGAATCGATCTACAGAAAAGGATTGGTCTTTAACACACATCAGTGGCCACTAAGCAAAAATTGAGAGAGGTTGGTTGGGAAGTGTTAATGCATTGACCATATAGTCATGACCTTTCACCATCAAATTTTCACCTGTTTGGGTATCTTTAAATTTCTTTGGGTACTGTTAGGTTAACATCAAGAGAGGACTGTCAAAATTATTTGTAACATTTTTTTTATCAGAAATTCTAAGATTTTTACAGCGATGGGATTATGATATTACCAACAATATGGGAACAAGTTATGTAACAAAATGGCACATATATTATAATTAAATGTAATTAAACTTTGAAAGAAGAAAATGTCTTGCACTTGTATATAAAATATGATGAACCTTTTTCCCCTAAACTTTTAAGGATTGTAATTAGGTAGAGCTTTTCATTGTCTTATTTCGCTTTGTCACGTCATTGCCTCTTCCTGTATTTTCTTTTTTGGGAAAAACATGGTTATAAATTAACTATGTTTTTTGCTACACTGCACTGGTTTATTATATTATTTTAACGAAAATATAAAAAAAAAACAATAAACCTAAGCCTCTGCTTACTGTATTTATTTTACTATTTACAAATATTATTATCTGATAGAAAAAGAAATATATACATAAAAGTAATGTTCCTAAAATCTCAAATAACGTAGATATAAATAACATAGAGTAACTAAATAACAGCAAATTTATATTCTGTGACCTCTTGTAACCAGTTTGAAATATTTACGACTAAAGTAGGAAATTTGAGGCTACTTTTCTTTTTACAGAGAAAATTATTAGAATTTTGTTGAGTCATCCCCTTAAAGACATTTTACTATATCATTATGGGGTGTGATATAAATAATTTTAATGTAATTGTTTATTTCATACTTATATTTATTATTGATCATAAAATTAATTTTCTTATTCCCGAGAATGTTTTTTGTTAGATTTTCTTTAGTTTATAGATTGATTTTATTAAAGATTGATTGATTTTGTGAACGAAGATGTTGGAAAGAAAACATGAATAAGATGTCACATATATTAAGTATCAAATCTTTTAATATACATATTTTCATTACAATATTTTTGTAGCAGACATGGCATAATTCACATCACCACCCTTCAACTAACGGTTCTAGGTTTCGGTAATAAGTTTCTATTTAAAATATCTAAAAATTAATTTTAGTACCGGCAAATTCTAATTTCTACCAGAAAATACTAAAAATCACCAAGTCACTTTTGCGTTTATTACATAAGTAAGGATACAAAGAGGCTGTCTCTCTGTAATGTAGAATAGGGCCACCGCTTCACTTCCCGTGCACGTCCTAAAAGGCAACCACCAAATTGGCCTGTATTCTATCAGATAGTAAACATATATGTATATACAGGGCTCATTTGACGGCAATAGGTCCGTGACTATGTATATTACTTATGTGGGACTAACTTTATATAGTAAAACTGATAATAACTGATTCAGGCAAAGGTATATATTGACCCAGATCGTAACTGTTAACCCAAGGTTTCACCTTTGAAAGAAGACATATATAACGCTTGAAATGTACAACCTGTACGGTGCTAGCGTATTATTCTCCTCGAATATATTTCATTGGTAGTTGGACATACATACACTCACATCTGTACCCACCAGGTATCCATGGGCGGAGGTTTTCACTTACCATCAGGTGACCCATCTGATCGTCTCTCCCGTATATAATAAAAACAAACATACATCAAATCAGATTTAGAAGCTCCCATTCTTAAGTTAGTTATAAACTGAACAAGCCATTTTTTTTTTTTCGTGTGGAAACCCCCTCGGGCCTTCATTCCACCGGGGTTTTCGGTGGAACGGTGTGTCGGAATCGAACCGACTAAAACCACACGGTGTGCCATACTGCGCTTGAAATAGGAGGAATCCGGGAACAGCTTTATTAAGACATCCGGACCCCTCCTAGCGCCTGCCCGCACTATGCTGGCACCATATACGGGTAACCTATCCATAAGGCGACGTCCAGACACACGCGGACGTCACCTCCTCGCGGCTGGCCTAAGCGGGCGGAGGGGAAAACCCGTCCCGACCACCCGCGGCCACACTCAGGGTGTCATGAGGCGCTGGTAGGCGCGCCTCCGCCGCCCGGTTCGCCGGCGGCGAATTGGGTCCGAGTGAAGGTCATCCTCCCGGGTCCGCTCCGCCGCCTCCTTCCGCGAAATAACATCTTCGCAGAAGGTTGCAACCGCGGTAAAATTCCTGTCGCTACTGGCCATGGAGCGTATAACAGCCAGTAGCGTCAGATCCTCTCCGATGACTGCAGCGAGGGCCCGACGCTGCAACGCCCAAGCGGGGCAGTCCACAAGCGTATGCAGAGCCGAGTCCTCACTGCAGTCGCAGTGGTGGCAGGCGGGACTCAATTCCCTCCCGGCGACCGAGTGCAGGTACTTTCCGAAGCAGCCGTGTCCGGAAAGGACCTGCGTCAGTCGGAAGGAAAGGATCCCGTGCTGCCGCTCTGCCCATTCGACGATGACCGGCTGGAGCGCCTCCACGGCGGCAAAGCCAGCACGTGGAGCCTCCAGCCGGGACGACCAGCGAGCCATCGTGGCTCGACGAGCGGCCTCACGCCACTCGCGTACCTCTTCGGGCGGGGGCTGTCTGCTGCAACCCGCCCGGAACTCAGCCGTCCGCCGATAAACTTCGGCGACCACTTCCGCCTCCAAGTCCCACGGGGGAGTTCCGGCCAACGCGCACGCCGCCTCCGTCGACACGGTGCGGTAACCATGTGTAGCTCTAACCGCCATAACCCTCTGAGGGCGCCAAAGGCGAACCCTATTCTGGGCGGTCAGAGCCTCTACCCACACCGGTGCACCGTACAGTGCCATTGACTGGACAACCCCCGTGTACAGCCGTCTCGTAGCGACGCTGGGTCCACCCAATTTGTTCATAAGGCGCCCAAGAGCGGACGCAGCTCCGACCAGCTTTGGAGCAAGCTGCCGACAGTGCTCGTCGAAGAGCCAGCTCCCGTCAAGGATCAGGCCCAGATATTTAATGTGGGCCCGAACCGGTACAAGGACCGAGTTGACCATGATGGAGGCGCCGGGAGGCGGACCACGACGGGGCCCATGAAATAAAAGGGCCTCCGTCTTGTCCAGAGCTACCCGCAAGCCCAGCGCCTCGATGCGCCTGACCACCAGTGAGGCTCCTCTGGTGGCCAAGCGCACCGCCTCTTGAAAATTCTCCCCCCGGGCCGTGACCAAAGTGTCATCAGCGTAACAAATTACGCCCAGCCCGGGGGGGAAGTCACCTCGAAGGGCCCAGTCATATCCCATGTTCCACAGGAGTGGTTCAAGGACAGATCCCTGTGGAACACCGCACGACATGGGCCGATGTCTCAGATTTCCCCCTAGGTCCTCGTACATGACGGTACGCTCCTCTAAATAGTCTGCCACTAGCCGCCTCAGGTACTGTGGCACCCCGTGATACTGGAGCGCTTCCCTGATGCAGCTGAATGACAGGCTATTGAATGCGTTGGCGATGTCCAACGACACCGCCAACAACACGCCGCTACAGCTCACCGCCTCTTCAGTCACGGCCCGCAGACGCAACACAGCACCGACTGTCGAACGACCCGCTCGGAAACCGAATTGGGCGTCCGACAAATCAGGGCCGACCTCGTCCAGGTGCCGGACGATGCGGGCAGAGAGTACCCTCTCAAACAGTTTACCCGCCTCGTCCAGCAGCACTATGGGTCTGTAGGCCGCTACCGAATCGGCAGGCCGTCCCGGCTTCCTTAAAAGCACCAGCTTCCCGCTTTTCCAACAATCAGGAAAGCGTCGACCTGAGGCGATCTACCATGTGGTCAAGGGCCAGGGCCAAGACTCAGGCAGGGATCCCGTCTGGCCCACGAGCAGTGTTCTTGTTTCTATCTCCGCTTCCGTGATGGGTGGAGCATCCTCATCTCCATCGTCTCTGGCCAAGGCGGCCATGGACGGGGGTGAGTACTCCACCCTTTGCGGGAAAAGGTCCTCAAACACCTCCAGCAGGAAGCTGGGCTGGAGAGTCTCAGTAAGTCAGTCAAGTCAGTAATGCGCGGAGTTTTTGTTGCACCGCACGATAAGGGCGACCCCAGGGGTCACGATCGAGACCCTCCAGCATCTCCTTTCTCTTCACTTCTTTGGCGCGGCTAATGGCCAGCTTCAGATTTCTCCGAGCCTCTCGGTACTCTTCATGAAGCCGATCCTCCTCCCGCTCTTCGCGGTGACGCCGACGACTACGGGTGTAGGACCTCCGGGCACGAATGCAGGCCGCCCGGAGGTCCGCCAAATCCTGGGACCACCAGTAGACCTCCTTGGAGGCCGACGACCCAGAACACGGGGCATGGCCGCATCGCAAATCTGCGTAACCGCGTCGCGAAAGTGGCCCGCCCTTACGTCTACCTCCTCCTCGGTCGGAGACTGCGGAGACAGCCAAGAGTAAACTATAGCTGCCTCCTCCAGTAGGTCCCGATCTAGCTTAGAGACAGCCCACCGCGGTAAGCGGGAAGGACGCCGCACCATGTGACCCCTTCTGGGGTCCTGAGTCCGGGAGAGCTCAAATCGGATATATAAGTGGTCCGAGAGCGTCTCAACCTCTTCCAGGACACACCAGTTCCTCACTCGTGCTGCAAGAGCAGGGGTAGCGAACGAAAGGTCCACTATCGACCCCCCCTGCTGTCGCACGCACGTATTGGTGGTGCCTCTGTTTAGGAGACAGAGGCCTACCGATGTCGCCCACTCCTCTACGGCGTCGCCCCGTGCGTCCGTCCTGGGGGAACCCCACGCAGCGGACTTGGCGTTAAATTCCCCTAGCACTAGAACGTGCCCAGACGCTAGTCGCCGTATCGAGGTCTCCAGGTTATTGAGGAATACCTCGAAATCACTCAGACTCCTGTTGGGGGAGAAGTAGACACCATAAATGGTGATCCCCCCCATTCAGCGGCAACATATCCAGTACCCCTGTCTCTTAGCGACAAGGGCGGGGAATGAGCCGCCGTGGAGCCGACGACTGCCACGGAGCCGTCCTGGTCACCCAGCCAGTTTGTACGGGGAGGAACGTAATAGGGCTCCGCAGCTACGGCCACACCAATAGACCACTCTGCCATGGTTTGCAGGAAGAGGTTCTGCGCACCGACACAGTGGTTCAGATTCGTCTGGACAAGGAAGCTGGAGACGTGGTCCATTATTGGATCGTCTCTACAGCCTCCTCCATGGGCGACGGCGATGACGCACAAACTACATCTGAGGCAGCCTGGGTCGATAACCCCTGATGTCAGCTGAGAAGCGCGGGGAGGCTAGCAGCCACTCTGCCCCATCTGGTGATTGGCGGGCAGATTTCCCGCCGCACACACTGGGCAGTGGATCTCCTCTTCCGCGATTATTTCGCCCTCCGCACGATTTTGTGCATACAATCCCGCCTTCGAAAATACAGAACCTGATGGGGCTGAAACCGGCGTACGCGACCTCGACCTTCCTCTTAGGCTGGTAGCAACTTTGGGTGGGAGCATTTCTTTGGACGTTTCAGCGTCATCGCCCGTTGAGCGACCTCGCTTTCGGGACTCGAGGTCAAGCTCCATGTCGGCAAACGTAATGGAGTCGGCTTTGTAACGAAGTCGTTCCGACCTGCGACTGCTCCCAGAAGTCAGATCGACTTCTGGGAGCTCCAATGAGATAGGCGTTGCCAGAACATCTTCCTCGTCGTTAGACGGGGTTTCGTCCGCTTTCTTCTTATTTATTTTCTCCTTCTTTTTTTCAACGTTTTTGTTTTTATTCAGATTTAATAAATCATATTCCATTTTAGACCCACGAGAAGGGGAGAATTAAAAGTCAACCTGGGCAGAGATCCCCATACCCAGGCAAGCGTAGGTTTATGCCCAACCGAGGGGTCCGCAGGTGCCCCGGCTGGGAGTGCGCTCGCGACTGAACCACCCATCAGCCATGCATACCATGGTCACGCACCAGAATACGGGATTCGGGGTAATTTTTTATAGAGGTTTTCTTCCTCACAGTCCAGGCAGTTAAGCCAAGACCCTCGCCCCCGATAGGAGCCGCGGGACTTAACCACGACACTCCTTTCAGGATTACGATATGCCGACGGTGGCATCGAGATAAATCTCCAAATGCCTGTTCGGTGGCAGTGTGAGTGCACGCCGAACCCGTCCTCCTTCTTCACTGTAACAGCGGAGAAATTCCGACCCATGGAAGGGTCCCGCCTTGGTGATTTTTTATTGAGGTGTCCTTCCTCACAGCTCCAAAGAGCAAAGAGCCAACAGAGTATTCTTCATACCAGCCCGCTCTGTTGGGCCAGGCCTCGACCGAGTGGCCGAAGAAAGGTGGCACCTCTTCTAGCCAGAAGATTAGCCGTTGGCGATGACGCCCTCCTCAAAAACAGAGGTGGCGGTGTCATCGCCGACGTTGCCCAGGATGCACCACGTGGAGGTTTTCTAGCCAGCACCCCAAAAACTGAACAAGCCATAAATCAACCATAATTACCTCCCGTGAAATATTTGGAAATCATTAAATAAACTTGTTCCACAAAAATGTTGTTTGTCTTCTGTTTGTCGGTTTCGGATGCACGTTGATTTGGTACGGAATATATTGAAGATGGGATAAAATACTCCGCTGTAATAATTCAATATTCTATTAAGGTGATAGGTATAGTAGCAAGGAAAGTTCTTGTATTATATTTATAGATAGTTACTAACTAGTATAGCAGCTGGTGTTTTCTCTTAGTGGCCTTTCCACTCACAGAAAATTAAGGACATTCGGGTACGCCAACCTGGCTTCTGCAAGTAGCAGTCGCACACCCGTTCCATCATTGCACTATCCCTTACCCCAAGTTCTCGCTTTCCATTGTATGCTTCTAATTTTCCTATGTTCTTTCTGTTTGGTCTTAAACGTTAACAAGGTGGACAGGCTTCAAGTAAGCAGCCTGCCTTAAAAAACTAGGGTAAACTCTCTTACAATGTACCCATTGCATAAACCCCAAATAAATATATTTAGGAAGATGGCTTTCTATCGAGTTATTGCGAACTATTTATTATAATTATGTTTAAACAAATTACTTCAGTAATTCCTGTGTTTCGGGGGACTTTACAACCATGCAATCAACGGACACAAAGACCACCTAAACTCGGGACAACAATTTGTGGATCACGAAAATTTTTATACCGTGTGGGAATCAAATCAACAGTTCAATTCCCACAAATTAAATTCAGCAGTTAGGGTCACTAACCATTAAACCAACAGGCCCGTCTCTTAGTTAAAGCAAAAGTTAAAAATAATACTAAAATATTCCACCTACGTTACCTACCACCGTATCAAAACTATCTCAACTCGAGATCACCTGACTGTAATTAAAACCAAACAACAGTCGTCTTTAAAATCTTTTTAAATCTTTTAAAACGGGACCCTATTACTAAGACTCCGCTATCCGTCCGTCCGTCCGTCTGTTTGTATGTCACCAGGCTGTACCTCATGATCCGTGGTAGTTAGACAGTTAGATTAAAATAAATATTTAAGGGGGCCCCATACAACAAACGTGATCTTTTGCTCGTTTTTGCTGATATTGCTAATGACAACATTTAGACTCTTGAAATATTCACAGAATATTTAGTTATATATTCACTTTAAAAATAAATTATTTAATTAAAATAAAACAATATTTTTTGCCGTTTTTATAGATTATGGTACGGAACTCTTCGTGCGCGAGTTCGACTAGCACTTGGCCGGTTTTTTAAGTTATCGTAAGCTAACGAACAATACATCACAGCAATAACAACAATATCTGCATGCGCAAATATTAAGCAGTTGCTGTAAAATATGTTTAAGAGAAAATTATGTTTAAAATACATACAAACATCTTATGCAACCATAGGCGTAGCAATTGTGGCGCAATTTTAGTTCAAAGAATGATAAGGCTCTGTCAGGGTGAATATAAGTATGTCATTAGTCCATAATAGATTCTCAATAAAAGTTTGTAAGAGATTATTAATAATCTTGATAAAATTTGATGGCCACCTCTATATATTTCTTAAGGGGGTATTCTAGTGTAGAGGCATGAATTTGAGGTGTTTTTTCAGGTGCTATTAATAAAAATCAAAAGATATTTTTACTATACTTTTTTTACCAGGCGTTTATTATTATTTGAAGAATGTGTTGAAATTGAATGTATTATTTGTGAATCTTCTCAATACATGTCTTTATCATCCTAACTTTTATTATAACAAAATAATAATTTTTACTATTTTTAAAAACATCAGAGAAGTCAAAAAAAGTCGAAAAAAAATGTATCATTTTTCGGACAGCCGTAATTTAGTAAAAAAAATTTTTTTTTACACTTTTTCTTAGTACGATAGCTGCATTTATCTAAATTTTTTTTTTTTTTTTTTTTTTTATGCGATAGGGGGCAAACGAGCAGACGGGTCACCTGATGGTAAATGACTACCGCCGCCCATGGACACCCGCAACTCAAGGGTCACAAGTGCGTTGCCGGCCTTTAAATTAATAATCTCTTATTTTTTTTTTTTAAAAGCGTGCAATCATGACAAGATTGGCGTGCCATTTTTTTTGTACCCCTCACTTAACAACTCATACCACTTTCAATTTTGTATTTTTTGCCTATTTTTTATTTGTAATCTTCATATAATAATAAGCGCCTGGTAAAAAAAGTATAGTAAAAATATTTTTTAATTTTTATTTATAGCACCTAAAAAAACACCTCAAATTCATGCCTCTACACTAGAATACCCCTTAAGCTTATTTATATTTTATTATATTATTTCTCAATCTGACTACCCATAACTTTCATTTATAATTTATTTTATTGATTCTGTGAAAATACGCGTTCCTGTCTGATATTATTATTGTTAATATTTCATCATCATATGCAAATTATTCCCCAAAATGTCGGTGTACATATTTGAAATGGCCCATTTACGTTTTGCTGTTCCATGTGTGGTTTGCAAATGTTGGTTTATTAGAATGCAAATTATGTAATTAAATATACACTAACTCTCTAATGTTAGTGACAGTTATTATTAATAGCATCCGTGGTACTGTGTAAGATATATATTATATATAACCAATATTTTGTTGCTTGGTCTTTTGTCACGAAGCTGACCTAGGCAAGGTCGTAAATTATACAATACAGAGCTTAACCATGTTTAAATGACCGTGTATAGCATTCTTGTATAGCGTTTGTTTTCTTACACTAATAAGGCCACGCCACATTTTGAGTAAGCGGTACTTTAATCGAAAAGGGGTTAGGGTTTGCTCACTTCCTAACTGATAGGGTTCCTAGGGATAACTGATGAGACTCAAGACCACAAGACAAGACTCCGAAATATGTGATTCCCACGGCACCCAGGGTGCTAGGGGTAACTTGAGATGTATTAGTTCCAATCTACCTCTAATATTTTCTCTTAGGAAATAATATTAACCAAATGATTCTGTCTTGAAATGAGTACCCATTGTGTAGTCTACAAATACCTTCTACTAAATGTAGCATTAAATAAACGTACCTTATAGTTCAATATACATCAGTTCATTATGTTATCTGATCTTAGATCGTGAAAAATTGAGAGAATGTAAATGAACTCTCGAAATCTACCACTTTATTTCATTATTGTTCTCTCAATATACATATAATTATATTCTTTCTATCTCAAAGCTTCGACTTTTTCGGAAATGCTGGGCCATACAAGTTTTCACTTTTATTTTATAACTTTAGGTTCAAAAGCTTCTTATTTATTTACATAGAATTGTCAAGGATTCCATTTAATAATAATGTTATACATCTGTAAAGATAGTGCATCTCACTAATTTACGATTCAGATTCAATTCTGATTAAGATACAGTTTGAATCACCAAATTACCTTTGCATTAAATAATTCTATTGTTTAAGAACTAATGTACAACATTCATGTAAAAAACCACTCTGGTAAAATAAGGCTGTTAAATCACATCCGCCTACCTCCTCGGGAATACAGTAGTACATAGAGTACTTACAAATAGGAATTAAATTGTATTGTATCTATTACTGAAATTGATTAGTTAGCGGTTTACACGATTAGTTTGAGTTACAGGTATGCTAACCTTTTTTGCTCTTTATTGCTTTCCTTTACAATTCATTTTTAAATTCCTTACACGACCTACCTTATTCTTGTAATAATATTCTCTTTTTTTTTTTTGTCACCAATTATCCTACTAAGAAAGCAGCGGACAGATATTATCACTGCTGCAGAAGGAAAACTAGACATGAAACCCTTTCCCAACTCATCTGGGCAACATAGTAACAGTTTACGATAACGTTTAAACTCCTACTATGACGGAACGTCATAAAAAAGTGCAAGCAGTTCCCGATGGTCCCGCTATTACAGATTACGGTAGCAATCTGCGGGCTACGGTAGGCTACCATCCAAAACTAGAACTGGCAACCAACAACTGTAACTCTATTTGGTTAGGCCAATATCTCATTTAAATTATGGTTGTATGAGATTTAAAAACTTTTTTTTTAAATCAAAGAAGTTAGCAACTTTCTGGAAGTCAGTCGACTTTTTTTTTTTTCTCGAGTTGAAACCCCCTCGGGCCGTCATTCCACCGGGGTTTTCGGTGGAACGGTGTGTCGGAATCGAATCGACTAAAACCACACGGTGTGCCATGCTGCGCTTAAAATAGGAGGTATCTGGGAACAGCTTTATTAAGACATCCAGATACCTCCTAGCGCCTGCCCGCACTATGCGGGCACCATCTACGGGTAACGTAACCTATCAATAAGGTGGCGTCCAGACACACGCGGACATCACCTCTTGGCCACTAAATTTTTAGTTGGCCACTAAAGCGGGTGGAGGGGAAAACCCATCCCGACCACCCGCGGCCACACTCAGGGCGGCATGAGGCGCTGGTAAGCGCGCCTCCGTCGCCCGGTTCGCCGGCGGCGAATTGAGTCTAAATGGAGGTCATCCTCCCGGGCCCGCTCCGCCGCCTCCTTCCGCGAGATGACCTCCTAGCAGAAGGGTGCGACCGCGGTAAAACTTCTGTTGCTACCAGAAATGGAGCATATGATGGCTGGTAGCGAGAGATCCTCTCCGATGACTGCAGTGAGGGCCCGACGTTGCAGCGCCCAGGCGGGACAATCCGCGAGCGTATGCTGCGCGGAGTCCGCACTGCAGTCGCAGTGATGGCAGGCGGGACTCAATTCCCTCCTAGCAACCGAGTGCAGGTACTTCCCGAAGCAACCGTGCCCGGAAAGCACCTGCGTCAGTCGGAAGGAAAGGATCCCGTGCTGCCTCCCTGCCCACTCGATGATGACCGGCTGGAGTGCCTCGACGGTGGCAAAGCCAGCACGTGGAGCCTCCAGCCGGGACGACCAACGAGCCATTGTGGCTCGGCTAGGGGCCTCACGCCACTCGCGCACCTCTTCGGGTGGGGGTCGACTGCCACTACCCGCCCGAAGCTTAGCCGTCCGCCGATAAACTTCGGCGAGCACTTCCGCCTCCAAATCCCACGGGGGAGTTCCGGCCAACGCGCACGCCACCTCCGTTGATATGGTGCGGTATCCGCGTATGGCTCTTACCGCCATAACCCTCTGAGGATGCCAGAGGCGTGCCCTATTCTGGGTGGTCAGAGCCTCCGCCCACACAAGTGCACCATACAGTGCGATTGACCGGACAAGTCCCGTGTATAACCGTCTTATTGCGATACTGGGTCCACCCAAGTTGGGCAAAAGTCGTCCAAGGGCGGACGCACTGCCGACCAGCTTCGGTGCAAGCTATTGGAAGTGCTCGTCGAAGCGCCACCTACCATCAATTATCAGGTCCAGATATTTTATATGGGCCTGAATCGGTACGAGGACCGAGTTGACCTCAATTGATGTACCTGGAGGTGGACAACAACGGGGCCCATGGAATAAAAGGGCCTCCGTCTTGTCCAGGGCCAGCAAGCCCAGCGCCTCGATGCGTCCAACCACCAGAGATACTCCCTTGGTAGCCAAGCACGACGCCTCTTGATAGTTCGCTCCCCGGGCCGTGACCAATATTTCGTCAGCTTAACAAATTACGCCCAGCCCGGCGAGAAAAGTACCCCGAAGGGCCCAGTCGTACCCCATGTTCCACAGGAGTGGTCCCCTGCAGAACACCGCACGACATGGGCCGACGTCTCAAGTTTCCGTCTCGGTCCGCGTACATGACGGTATGCTCCCTTAAATAATCTGCCACCAGCTGCCTCAGGTACTGTGGCACCCCATGATAATGGAGTGCTTCCCTGATGCAGCTGAATAGCAGACTATTACTGCTGCTGCTTGCTGTTGGCGATGTCCAGGAACACCGCCAACAGCACGCCGCTACAGCTGACTACCTCCTCGGTAACGGCTCTCAGGCGCATAATAGCACTAATAGTCGAACGCCCCGCTCGAAGCCAAATTTGGCGTCCGACTAATCGGGGCCAACCTCACTCAGGTGCCGGACGATGCGGGCAGAGTCCCTCTCAAACAGTTTACCCGCCTCGTCCAGCAACACGATGGACCTTTATGCCGAGACCGAGTCAGCAGACCGTCCCGCCTCCTTTAGAAGGACCAGCTTCCCACTCTTCCAACACTCAGGGAAGCCTCTAGACGCCAGGCTGGCATCAAACACCTCCCTGAGGCGGTCCGACATGTCGTTGAGAGCCAGGGCCAACACACGGGCGGCGATCCCGTCTGGCCCTGGGGCGGTGTTCTTGGAACGAATTGGGCCGGGCTGGGCGTGATTTGTGGAACAGCCTCCTTCTCGACCTCCCTATCGTCTCCGGCCAATGGGGCCATTGACGGGGGTGTGTGCTCCACCCGTTGTGGAAAAAGGCCCTCAACCACTTCTAGCGGGCTAGCGAGCGGAGCTTTTGCTTTACTGCACGATAAGGGCGACCCCAGGGGTCACGATCGAGACCCTCCAGCATCTCCTTTCTCTTCATTTCCTTGGCGCAGCTGATGGCTAGCTTCAGAGTTTTCCGCGCCTCTCGGTACTCCTCATGACGCCGTTCCTCTAACCTCTCTCCGCGATGCCGCCGACCACTGCGGGTGTAGGACCTCCGGGCACGAATGCAGGCCGCTCGGAGGTCCGCCAACTCCTGGGACCACCAGTAGACCTCCTTCCTTGGAGGCCGACGTGTAATCTCATCGCGAAAGCGGCTTGCCCCCATGTCTACCTCCTCGGTCGGAGCCTGCGGAGACAGCCAAGAGTAAATGATGGCTGCCTCCACCAGTAGGTCCCTATGTAACTTTTTTTTTTTTTTTTTTTTTTTTAATGCTAGCACCTCCAATATTTATAATTAGCCTTTTCTAGTCTATATCATTCATACCAGTTCTCGCTTGTATGCCTCTCGCACTTTCATTCTGCATACTTGTTCTTTCTTACATTCAACTTAACATACGTTTCAGGTGGGATTCCTGCTATTCTATTTTACTCTACTATTTTAATACTTTAGTTTTGTTATTTTGATCTCGGACTTGTTTTTATTATGTGTTAATCTTTTACATTTTAAATGTCTATTTACAATAACTTATCATACTATCAATTACATAGATACATAAATACATTAGCAGTATTGGGGAGTGGGTTTTTCTTTATTTTAATTTACTTAGATTATTTTCTTTCTTTTTCTTATGCTTACTACAATTTTCTTGTGTACTATTTGTATTACTTACAGTTTCTATCGTACTATTATTACAGTTTTTTATTAACTAGGTTCTTATGATAAACATTAATAATACTTCTATATTTACTTATCATTATTTTACTTAGGTTTTCTATTTTTATTTCTATTTGAATATCTTGTTCTAGGTCATATCTGTTTTGGTCGAAGGCGGGACATTCAGCTATCAGGTGGGGAACCGTTTCTTCTTTTGCCGGGTCACAGATGCACGATGGATTCTCCTTACACTTGAATCGTGTCAAGTATTCGGAGAAACCACCGTGCCCCGTCAGTATTTGTGTGGTGTGTGTGTTAGGTTCCAGTTTCGCTATGACTCTGTACGCATCCACCGCGTTCGTTCCGCCTGACGTATATCTATGGTTCCATTCATCAAGCGAGTCCGAGCGGATTTTTCGCTTTATGAATGAGACCGGACAGTGATCGTAATTTGGCGCTCGCTTCAGCCTCAATGCTGCTTCCTTTGCCAGCTGATCAGCTCTCTCATTCCCCTCCATCCCTGCGTGTGCCTTTATCCAGAACAAGCTCACAGTTTTGTTCTGTAGAACACAAGATTTTATATTTTTTCTGGTTTCTAACGCTAAGGGATGGAGGCAAGTGTGATTCTCGATCGTCTGGAGGGCCGCGGTTGAGTCACTGTAAATCCCAAAATTTCTCTCTCTATGTTTCAGGATCACCCTCGACGCTTCGCATATTGCCAAAAGTTCCGCCTGGTAAACTGTACAATATGCATGGCAGACTAAGCTTGAGGTACTTGGTTTCAGTGCCATTATTCCATAAGGATAATGCGGCCCCCACCTTTCCCTCAATCTTACTGCCATCCGTGAAGATTTGAATATTGCAATCGTATGCTTGTTCGAGTTGCTCACGAGTCTCCAGTTTTATAAACTCCAGGCGCATATGTTCTGCGGGATGAGGATTTTCCAGTGCTGAGGACATTCGTTCGATCTCCCTCCCCCCAAGCCACTCCAATGGATCCTCCCTCTTCGCCCTATACAGAGCAGCTGTTTCGCGCACACGAAGGTCAAGAGGGAGTATCCCCGCCAATACCAAGGCTGAGTCGAGGGAGACCGTACGATAGCCTTTACAAATCTTTTGGGCAAAACTACGCTGAATGAAGTTTAATCTCTTTTTGATTCCATGATTCCCAGCCGCGGATGCCCATGTACTGGCTGCGTACAGAACCACAGGCTCCACCGTCGCCGTGTAAATGGTGTGTATTACCTCCGGATGGAGGCCCCAACTCGCCTTCGCTGCCCTGGTAAGCTGTTTATATATGTTAGTTACCTTTTTACATATATTGTCTACATGTTTGTTAAAAGTTAGTCCGCTATCGAGTGTGAGACCAAGAATCTTTATCTCTTTTGACATGCCTATGTCTATCCCGCCCATGCTCAGGCGCGGGGTGTCATATTTTAGTTTGCGTGTGATGACCATCGCATTTGTTTTCTGTGGAGCAAATTTCAATTTATTTGTTACACCCCACTCCCGAACATGGTTAAGAGCGGCATTGGCACGTCTCTCTATCTCATTTGCTGTACTACCATTAAAAACCAGGACAATGTCGTCCGCGAAGGCTTGTGCATAGTCTCCTCTACCTTCGAGACTCTTGAGTAAGGGATCTATAAGTAAGTTCCACAGAATTGGTCCTCCAATGGAACCTTGCACGCAACCTTTATTGGTACTTTTACAGTACTCTTTACCCGAGTATCTCACTCGCACCTTTCGATTTAGCCTTTTTATTTTATAAAGAAACTAGCAAGACCCTTCCGTAGGCGTAAAATATTTTGTAATTGCTACTGTATTTTAGTCTGCATGGTCTATTTACTAATGCTTGAAAAAAAACACGAATATGTTTGTTACATTAAATGCATAATAATATAAATTGCCATTCGATGTTAGACCGTACTTGTATCAACTATTATTAGACCAAAATACAAAAACTGATATACTTTTACTTCTAAGAACTGGTTTTAATCTGTTTCTATATTTGTTTTTTAAGTTTTTGGAGGAAAGTAAACCTGAAAATATTAAATGCTTACTGATATGCTACATAATATGGCGCTTTTTTGTCTCTATTCCCTTGTATTTATGTTACCATTTTTATATCATAAACACTAATCTGAACCTAGAATCATTGCATGATTTTGACACATAGATGAACATCTCATTGATTTTATTATGATGATTCGTCTTAACTTGTTGCAGAACTTTTTGCAGTCGAATATTAATGTCATAATATAATAATTATGTACGTGTCATACATGCGCGACATTTTAAATAGTAATAGGTATCTAAATCGTATCGAGAGACATTGCGTTTTATGACAAATAAAATTGAGCTGATTTTATAACATTAGGCATTTCATCGGTAAAATGATATCAAAACATGAAAATACACAGGTACAAATGGACAAACTATACGTGTTTTAACATTGCATGCTGTACAATGTTAAGTGATTGAAAAGCAGCGAATGATGTTATTTTCTGATAAGGAACAAATTGTTCTTGACGTAGGTACTTCCTGACGTAGGCATGCCTTAGCATACCTCACACACACGCCCTGCATCATCCCACAGGTCTGCCTTGTTATCGGGGAATAAATTTATTAGATAAACGACCATCTTAGTTTACGTTACGATTTTTCCATTGATTTAGAAATATATAGTAGACTAGCTATATATATAGCCCCCAACTCAGTCTAATAATTTTAAATACAAAACGTTCTATGTGATATTTTATGTCATCGTTTAGATACATACATTTTTCGAAAGAAAACCACAGTCAAATAAGTATTCTACGTTTGTACGTACTTGAGGAGTAGAATGTCGCCGTTTAAGTGAACCACTAAACTTAAAAGTTTCGCGGTGCCTGCACAATCGTCTGCTGGTAAATTTTCGTAGAAGTGGCATAATATTTTTTGTTTAATTAAAGCTCTTGCAGCTTGCTTAAATTATATTTCAATTACTTTCTTTCTTCTTCTGTCACTTTCAATTGCAAAAATTTTGTACCTATTTCAACAGAAGGTATAATTTTGTAAATTACATTTCAATTTCAATAATTTATAAATGTATCAACATTATATATAAGGTAACAGGATAGAAAATATTTTCTACACGACGCCCAATTATTATTACAATCCTTTTAAGGATAAATGACTCGTCCATCCATCTGTGACCAAGGTCGGAAAGTTTCGACCTTGGTCACAGATTCGGTAACAAAAAAGATCAGTAAGAATCCGTATGCCATATATCCATATATTCTCCTAATATTAAAAATATTTTTTGAATGTATTATAAATAATTGAAATTAATTAAAAATGTACTCTGCTTTTATATCAGTATGAGCCACCCCCTTACTACATCTAGTTTTAGCAAGAATTTTGTTTGTTGTTGTGTTTTTATTTGCTTTGTAAAAGTAGAGAGCGGGTAGGACATCCCTATTAATTTTAGCGCATCCCTAATTTATTTTATTTTTGAGATATTTTGACGTTTACTGTCAGTGATACTGTCATGTGAGATTTTTGTTCTTTCTTCTTCCGAACGACAACATCCCGTCGACGCCGCTCCATTCTTAGTTCATTAATAGAACCAACTAAAACATTTTGGAAATAAAACTACAAGTTTTGGTTGTCAGACATGCTTCTTTTTTTATTAAATACTGCGAGGATTGAACCGACATCGCCTTCAATCAATTTACTAACAGCATTTAATAAAAATGTTGCATATAATAAAGCATAGGCTTTTTATAAAACAGATTTCCATTTTCATTGATTTTGTACTCAAGAAGTCTTGACATACCTGTGTATTCAACACAGCATTGAAATAAATCGAAACGAATTCTCTTTATGACGTCTGCATCACAAAGGAAAATTAAATTTGCTGAATATTTTATCTGATTACCTGACGCCGACAGTGAACTTAGGCGCTTCTATAATTTATTTCCTTCAAAGTCTACTATTATTTTAAGCATAAAAATTTATTTGGAATATAAGATTCCAGTCACGTAGTTTTCGTCATAATTTGGAATCCCCTTCTAAAAATTGACCCCAAAATTTGGCAAGAGTATTTGTAACCTTTTATTTTCTTTTAAACTACTTTTTTTATACTATAGGGGGACAGACAAACAGAAGGGTCACCTGATGTGACAACCGCCGTCCATGAACACCTGCAACTCCAGAGTCTGAAGTGTGCACCCACCTTTGAGGGTGATGAGGGATAGGGAGATGCGGGGAGGTGAAAGAAAGTAGGTGGATGGGGAGATGGGAAAGAGGAGCGCGGGAAAAAGGGGAGGGAGAGTAGGACTTCCAGAAACCTCACTCATTTCGGGGAAATGCTGTAAGCGTTACTTCACAACCGGTTTTCTGTAAGGCCTTGGTATCGCACCGGTCGAGCCGGCCCATGCGTGCCTAAGCATGGATCTACCACTGTTGAAAACTACTCCCATATTAATAATAATTAATGAGTTTTGGGGGACTTCACTAACATTCATACAACGGACACAAGTAACGCCCAGAACGCGCAGTCAGGGTCACTAACCATTATACCAACAGACCAGTCAAAATTGAAGTAGCAGTTATAAAATAGCCGTTAACTTGAATTAAAATATCGTATGAATTCAGCTGCTTCATATTAAAATTAAGCTTCAAATTATAAGCTATCCTAATTTATATTGTAAATGCGAATATAAGTGCCTAATATTGTGACTTATAATTCAAGAACAGAAGAGAACTCGTTGAACAGGTAGTTCAGTAGTTTAAAAATCATCAGCTCTTTTCTGATAGGTAAAGGAATTTTTAGTGTATGGATTACATTTTTTTAATTTTTACTTTACTTTAAAGTTTAGTTGGAACATGGAATGCTAACTTCCACAGCCTTTCACTATTTCCTAATATATAAAAAACATTCAATCACTGCTCGAAGTTCATAAAACCGCTTGAGGACTTTTCCACTACTAAGACATACGACAATGTAACTTTATGGTAAAATCATGTTCTCCAATCTCTGCAATAAACTCGGCTAATTGTCAGTGATTTAGCCCCGAGGATCTGATAAGATTAACAACTGATATGTCTGGTTTTATGACTTTAGACATATCTAAATATTTGCCGCACAAGGACTACTGATGAATATATCAATACAATAATTGTTGTTGTGAGTGTTGATAAAAGTGCAACCACTTTTATTTTTACCATATATGTGTTTTACCACCATCAGTTGTGACAGATTTCAAGTTCTTCCATTAAAGGTTCTTTTTATAATTGGCAGTTTCAACTCGTTTAAAAATATCTGCCCCAGTTGTGTCATGAATACTATAAATATTAAGAAGCTCTTCATATACTCTTCACTACTTGTATCTACTCCTCGAACGAAAATCAACACTCGATAGCAAACCATTCAGGATGACCATTTTTGTCAGAAAGTTGAAAGAAAAGTGAAAGTTGAAATATACTTTCTGGCCACGGCGTTTCTGATATACTGACAGTTTTAGACAAATTAACCTTTTCGGGACACTTTCTTGACAACTGCAATTACAGATTTTGGATAGTTTCTACATCGGTGAACGGTTTTCCACGTTTTGCAATTTTAAGAGCAACGCGAAAGCTGCCATGATTTGCAGCCTCTTATTTAGCTTTGACTTTCGTAAGTAAAGATTGCTGCGGTAAACATAGCTTTTTTTTTTTCAGTTGGCATACTTTCTTCATATTTTACGTAATTTTGTAAATGTTTTTATAATGCCTTTTCGTATTATATTCTATAAGAATGGTATGGTTTCATTGCAAATTAAACATATGACATTGTGTATGGGACTACATCTGTATACTTATTACAATACTTATACTTACAATTGGGTTGACGTTTACTTAGTACTCGTACTACAAGGAAACTTATAAGTTAGAGGAGAGGAGGGCTCTCACTGTGACAGAAGAGAATATCACCAAAGTTAAATAGCTACAAGTAAGTACATTTTTTTATTTCTTTAAACGACTTTTTTAGTTACAAAATTAAATCGCGGGGTGGGTCCGTTGGTAGATGTTGTTGGGTCTGATGTTTTTATTTTTTACTATTGTAAATGCTGCTGCTGCTCATATCATTGTAAATGCTACTTACATGTTTACTCAGGTTACGCTCAGATTGCGGTTATTTTATTAAAACAAAAAAAATATATATATCAATTTCGTTTCTGATCGAGATGGTTAGATAAGAATAAATAAATAAATTATTTATTCTGGTGGAGCGCCCTCATCTAAACATAAAAAAAAATATATAATTATTAATAATATAAAATATTAGCAGTTTGGTTTTCGATGAGGGCGCTCCACTGTGGATGCGATCATGGGCATCAGAGCACAGCCGGAGTAGTAAGTAAGCTCTATATAGAGCCGTAATCTGAGCGTCGACCCTAACGACCAACAATGCTGCAATTTTGCGACGCCCAAAGAGGATTAAGACCGTTATAGTCATAAGATGATACCGCACGATCTACTTTGAAAGCAGCGAGTCTCCTAGCTGGAACTCCGCCATATGACCTGGAGGCAAAATCACTTGCAACACTGTACCAGAGGCACAGGGAGGTGCAAGAGCTAGATCTGAGACCTAAATCCTGTGTGGGGAATTGACGAACCTACAAAAGAACATCTAGATTGATGATTGGTGGATCACATAAATATTTGTCTTGTGTGAAGGAGGATCACTAACCACTAGATAGTTGGCTTCACTTCACTAACTTCTAATAAATGGCCAAATAGTCTTCACCCTAACCTTTTTGTCATCTGACAGCAGTATTAACGATCTCAACGAAGCGGTTAAAATCGCTCTCGTAATATTACTCAGCTTTGAACAAGATCTTATGGAACTCCAGTTAAAATCCACCTAGGAAGGTTCTTACTTCACATATTTCAAAATTATAGCGTCCACATGACGTCCCAAGAGATATGACTGAAATAAGAATAATTTATTGTTTTGGTCCACGTCACTTAGGAACATGTTGATATAATATGAGAATTACTTTGTACATTGAATGTTGATAGGGAATTGAGGAAATATTCCTTCAACGAGATAATTTCAGTTACTGGTATTAAGAATTGCCCTTTATAATTGCAAAACTGACACCTGCATTATTGATGTAAATTCTAAAGTTAATGTGAAATAAACACTAAAATGAATTTGCTTTATTTATATATTATAGGGGGACAGACGAACAGACGGGTCACCTGATGGTAAGTGACAACCGCCGTCCATGGACACCTGCAATTCGAGTCATAAGGGCGCTGCCCGCCTTTGAGGATGATGAGGGATGAGGGTATGCGGGAACCTTACTGATTTCGGGGAAATGCAACGCAAGTGTTGCTTTTATTATTGCGCTTTACTTGGATACTATAAAATCCAAATAGTAGAGCTAACTGGCACACACTTTAGATTAACACTTATTTCTCAACACTCATCTTTATTTTGTTAATCTTGTGTTCTAATAACACCGAACTCTATATCTACACACTTCGCAAATACTATCAATTACAAGCACTAAGTCATATTTTAACACTACATAGTTCCACACGCACACATCACACACATCTCTCGCTTACCTCCACTGGCACACTGTCTTATACAAAACAACAAATCTTACTATTACGTTTTACACAACATTCCTATGTACATACGTTTTACACGTGATCTTTTAGCTGACATTCGCACCAATCCCCCAAAATTTTAATACCTATTATTTTCCAGAAATCTGTAAATGTAAATTCACGCTAAATATTTATTACACACGATTTCACCTACTTGTACTACTAAATTTAAAATTCGATAATTTTAACACATTAAATATCAAACTGGATAGCTTTAATATTGCATCATCTTTCACTTGCGAGATTGAGGATCACCCGAAATCAATACATAAACCACACACCAACCCGAGAATCGTTCACCAAAATATTCATTATGCTAATCATAATTTTTCAAACTACTTAACACTCCTTGGTCGGTCTACAACTGTCTAGGATCCTGCTTTTCTTCTCACGTTCCATTTTTCAACGGCTACAACTATACAAACAATGAAAATAACATGAGACAGAATGAAGGAGTATATTACAAAAAGAATATGCGCATATCGTTGTATTTTAATGTATAGGGGGCAAACGAGCAGACGGGTCGCCGGATGGTAAATGACTACCACAGATTATCCGAGCCCAGCTTACGGAAAGCTAACTTTCTAGTAATAAAGATTAATAATAACACGATCGTTTTAGCAATTTACAGACCCCCAGAATATAAGAAAATCGATGCCATTATCGAGGACCTCAACAAACTTTTCTGTAGCTTAAACTACACGAACGACATTGTAATCGGGGATATTAACGTGGATATTATGACCAGCACCAATAACCTCAACGCAGCTATATATTTAAAGTTACTAGCTTCTCATGGTATCTTAGCGGCCCACGAACTGCCCACGCATAGCAAAACTTACGTCGACCACCTCATGCTCAGAAACAAACACCCCACCTTCTGCTTCGTGGCTGAAACGGCTATAACTGATCATGATTGCGTTATTTTCGTATTGCAATACCATGTTAACTCCACGAAGTCAACTGTTATTAAGAAAATAATCTATGATAGTTTAGACAATGACATGAACAATCTATGTTTTAGCTTTATCTTCGAAACACCTGATGTTAACGTAGCCACATCTCGCCTACTTACAGAACAAAATTATAAAATAAACTCAAATTGCCAAATCGTAAACGGATCAAGAAGCCTTTTTTTTTTTCGTGTGGAAACCGCCTCGGGCCGCCATTCCAGCCGGGTTTTCGGTGGAACGGTGTGTCGGAATCGAACCGACTAAAACCACACGGTGTGCCATACTGCGCTTAAAATAGGAGGAATCTGGGAACAGCTTTATTAAGACTTCCGGACCCCTCCTAGTGCTTGCTTGCACTATGCGGGCACCACCTACGGTTAACCTATCAATAAGGCGGCGTCCAGACACACGCGGACGTCACCCCTTCGCGGCTGGCCATACGGCGGATGGAGGGGAAAACCCGTCCCGACCACCCGCAGCCACACTCAGGACGGCATGAGGCGCTGGTAAGCACGTCTCCGCCCTGTTCGTCGGCGGTGAATTGGGTCCGAGTGGAGATCATCCTTCCGGGCCCACTCCACCGCCTCCTTCTGTGAGATGACTTCCTCACAGAAGGCTGCGACCACTTTAAATTTCCTGTCACTGCTGACCATGGAGCGTATGATGGCCGGTAGTGACAGATCCTCTCCAATGACTGCAGTGAGGGTCCGACGCTGCGCTGCCCAAGCGGGGCAATCCACGAGCGAATGCTGGGCCGAGGTCTCACTACAGTCGCAGTGGTGACAGACGGGACTCAATTCTCTCCTAGCGACCGAATGCAGGTACTTTCCGAAGCAACCGTGCCCGTAGAGAACCTGCGTTAGTCGGAAAGATAGGGTCCCGTGCTGCCCCACTGACCACGATGATGACCGGCTGAAGCGCCTCCACGGTGGCTAAGCCAGCACGTGGAGCCTCCAGCCGGGACGACCAACGAGCCATAGTGGCTCGGCGATCGGCCTCACGCCACTATTATATGTACGCTATGTACCTCTTCGGGCGGGGGTCGATTACCACTACCCGCCCGGAAATCAGTCGTCCGCTCATATACTTCGGCGAGCACTTCCGCCTCCAAGTCCCACGGGGGAGTTCCGGTCAACTCGCACGCCGCCTCCGTCGACACGGTGCGGTAACCGCGTATGGCTCTAACCACCATGACCCTTTGAGGGCGCCAGAGGCGTGCCGTATTCAGAGCTTCCACCCACAATGGCACTATACGGTGCACCTGGCACCGTATAGTGCCATTGACCGGACAACCTCCGTGTACAGCCGTCTTGTTGCGACGCTGGGTCCACCCAAGTTGGGCAAAGGCGACCAACTTTGGAGCAAGTCGCCGGAAGTGCTCGTCGAAGAGCCACCTCCCGTCAAGGATCAGGCCCAGATATTTAATGTGGGCCTGAAGCGGTACGAGGACCGAGTTGACCATGATGGCGGCGCCAGTGGGTGGATCACGACGGGGACCATGAACTAAAAGGGCCTCCGTCTTGTCCAGGGCCACCCGCAAGCCCAGCGCCTCGATGCGCCGGACCACCAGTGAGGCTCCTCTGGTGGCCAGGTGCGCCCCTCTTGAAAGTTAATTCCCCGAGCCGTGACCAAAGTGTCATCAGCGTAACAAATTACGCCCAGCCCAGGGGGGAAATCGCCTCGAAGGGCCCAGTCGTACCCTATGTTCCACAAGAGTGGTCTAAGGACAGACCCCTGCGGAACACCGCACGACATGAGCCGACGACCCAGATTCCCCTCTCGATCCTCGTACATGACGTTACGCTCCTCTAAATGGTCTGCCACTAGCCGCACCAGGTACTGTGGCACTCCGTGATAGCGGAGTGCTTCCCTTATACAACTGAATGGCATTATTGAATGTGTTGGCGATGTCCAATGACACCGCCAACAGCACGCCGCCACATCACACGGCCTCTTCGGTCACGGCTCTCAGAGGCAATACAGCACCGATCGTCGAACGGCCAGCTCGGAAACCGTATTGGGCGTCCGACAAATCGGGGCCGACCCCGTCCAGGTGCCGGACGATACGGGCAGAGAATACCCTCTCAAACAGTTTACCCGCCTCGTCCAGCAGCACAATGGGTCTGTAAGCCGAGACTAGACCGTCCCGACTTCCTTAAAAGTACCAGCTTCCCGCTTTTCCAGCAATCAGGAAAGCGCCCGGACGCTAGGCTAGCGTCGAACACCTCCCTGAGGCGGTCTACCATGTGGTCGAGGGCCAGGGCCAACACTCGGGCAGGAATCCTGTCTGGCCTGGGGGCGGTGTTCTTGGAGCGGATCCGTATAACAGCCGCCCCTATTTCCGCCTCCGTGACGGGTGCAGTATCCTCCTCCCCGAACTCCCATCCATCCATCCCATCCACAGGGGCCATCGACGGGGGGAAGTGAACCTCGGAAAAAGACCCTCAGTCACTTCCTGCAGGAAGCTGGGCTGGAGAGTCCCAAACGGATCAAGAAGCCTATGATAACGAGAGGCAACCTTGTATTTAAGGGCACAGTATGACGCACCGCGTTTTCATACTTAACTTTCAACTCTGCATACTTAACTTTCAACACGTTTGTATACGTGCCATAGAAACTATATAGAAAATAGCTGAAGCTGTTTCAAAAAAAATTGCACGGTTGCTTAATTCTAAAGTCGAATACGCTGCACGAGAATATGTTTGCAACACTAAAGTTACTACTAAAGAATAACATATTCATCAAAATGTATTATACTACGTTCACACTATCTATTTTTAGTTTCCAGTCAAGCTTCATCTCATTATGTATGAGGTGTTCCAGTTAATTAGACTGCCCAAAATTACAAAGTTAGTCCTAAACTAACATAGGATCCTTAACTAACATACCGTGAATTTATTTACCTGTGTAAGTATACGCAGGTAAGTTTGTAAATAAGCCTTTTTCTTGCACAAACTCTTCTTAAGTTCAGCTAAGGGTACCGATTAAATAGTTAAGTGTAATGTTCACCTTACTTTAGACATCTTCGTTAAAAAAGAAACTTAAGTTTACATCTGCACGAACTGAAATTCGGCTAAGCAGTATGTCATCTTTTGATCCAAAAATCCCAAAAAGAATGTATTGCCAAGCAGTTCAAAAGGCAATTCGTTATAGCAAAAGGAGTAAAGCGGTATATTATGATTCTGGTTCCCAATTCTCCTTTGTACATCTATAGCCATTCGTCGAGTATGTGGACGATTACGATTGTGTGTTCGATTTAGTTCCATTGCAACAAACATGCTACTGGTGCCTAACGACATTATGATGTGATCCAATTTAGTGTATAAGGCAGTCTATCCTCATATATTTATATTATATGACATTAAAAAAAAAGCGATATACTTAATGTATATTTTTATCATAACATTGGAGATTCCATCAGAAACTAAATACAATGGAAAGTTCTTCTGAACATAGAAATCAAATCAAAATCATTTATTTTAATTAAAACAAATTACAGTCAGTCTGTATAAATCAATCATGAATAATCATGATATTTGTTCGTTTCAATACATACATATACCTTATGGAGAAGAACTGGCAAGAAACTCCATATAAACTCTTTTAAGCTCCAATTACATGAATAGAACTATCATGTCTGAAAAATTATGAACGAAGAACCTTTTCATTTCAAATTGTAGAAATAGGAAATATTGACTATTTAATAGCACCAAAGAGAAAAAGAGTTATCTAATAAGGTTAAAGTGTGCATAGCTCCTAAAAAAGATTTTGATTTTGATTTCATTTTATTTCTTTCAAAGGTATAAGTAAGTATAAACGAAATAAATCAAAATTTCAAATTAAATTTCTTTATTTAATGAAATTGCTCAAGAATGATTTGAAATAGTATTTTTTTTAATATAAAAAAAATATAGATCAATATTCATTATATACACAGCGTCACAGCAACTATAATTGGCCTAATCAAATGTGAAATTAATAAAGAGTTCAAATAACTAAATACCTGCCAGTGTAGCGTTCCGATGAGACTAACTAGGAAAAGGTCGGCCTTCTGCCTAACGATAGAACGACACCACACGTGTAAAAGGAACGAACACTCGTATCAGATGACCTTAGTGTCTATACCCCAAATGGCTGTAAAACATAACTACCAATTAAATGACTGCATTTACGCCGTTTGATCATTTGTGCGGATTCAGCAGCAGCACCGGAACACCCAACTGTACTTGGAAGATGTCGTCTCGCAAGGGTGTCGAAGCACATTGCGTCCCACACCCAAGTTCTACCCACCTTCCATGGCAGTATTGACATACCACCTGATCTCTTCCCGTCGTCTCGTACCAGACTAGCCAGTGCCTGAAAATAAAAGGAACAATAAACCACGGTAATCCTACTAGAATAAGTGCTTGTCGTTTAGTGTTATACACATATAACTGACATAACTAGTAAAATGACTATTAAACTGAGCTTTGCAGCTGAATAGACTTAATAGAAAAAGAAATAATAAAAAAAATGACATTGGTACCAAGCATAGTCGTTTACACAGACCAGAGTACCCTACGCTTTCGTTATCATAAATATGACTTATAAAGCATACATACCAACAAACATATGTACATGGACTGTCCCCTCATTTAGAGTTTCTTCCTTGAGCAAAGGCAGAGGCAGCAGACTGTGATTCGTTTCTAATCTACCCAACTAACTAGCATCTCCTACTGGCATTAGACCTTTATACAAGTCCTCCTTGTTCAGGCTTATTCTATTTCTGTTTTCTTCTGAAATAATTGTTTGTCACTGATTTTTTTTTTTCTCCTAAATTAACTACTTTATGGTTACACATAATGCTTCTACAGTGTGACCACACCTTTCTGTGACTTTAATACTTACAAAACATTGTACCGCTGACTAACATGTACCCGAGAATCGCCACTAAGTTCGCCAATAAGTATATACTTTGAAAATCCTTACAGCATTATCCTTTTGTATCTCTTCAGCTTTGTTTCAACGACATCGTGGAATAATTTTCGTAACTCAAATGAAGAACGTTTTCAGTCTTACTTAATTTTATTAAGAATCTCTCAGCCTAACACATCTTTGTAAACACGTGTTAAACTGTATACGAGCCTTATTTTTTATTATGACTTATTTGTAACAGTGTTGGTACTGTTACTACTATCTATGGTGGTCAAACGGATAGCTTCTTTGATATAAGTCACAATGAAAACAAAAGCCGATAAGCATAAAAAACGTATTTGTATTTATGCATATTTATAGGAATGCTTTTGTTTTTGTTGTATGTTATTTGTTATAGTAAGAAGAAGCATGTTGTTCAGAAGAAAAAGATCTGCGAACAACCTTGAAATTTGATTTTGAACACGAATTTTGAACACGTCCGTGGGTTCTCGTCTTTGCTCTTATAAGAACTGAACAGACTAAAACTAGATAATATTTTTAAAAACATTTAAAAAAGATTTATTTGAATATATATAGGCAAGATATAAATATATAATATGAGTTTATAGAAATCATGTATCACTATCTTGTTAAGGTACTAACACTGGTTACCAAACTAGGCTAATACCTGTAGTTTGGAAGAGAAGTGTTTCAGTCGAGTAACTACACTCGTAGTAACTAAGTTAGCCCTCCGTTAACCATGTGGGGTTTAACAGTACCCAGTCACACAAAAACTTTTCGAGCAGCTGACAATGCTAAGCTGTTGCCGACTCACCAAAAAGACATGCACAAAGTGCGTTCGGATCCCACAGACCCTAAGTTGTCTGGGATGTTGTTAAAAATGTAAGTAATAATTTTATTGTAAAATTCAGTATTACTAGAACATATGTATGTATTTTTTCTCTCCGTATCTATCATTTAGGAACAAAAAAATATTATCCCTTATCTGCTTTTCTTGAGGAAAATGAAGACAATATAGATGAGACTTTCTTACTCAAAAGTAAGAAGTAAGAGGATCGAGATTTGAGTTGCTAGTTGGAACATAAAAGCCAAGAGGAGGTGGAAGAAAATAGTTTTTAATATAAATCTTCAACTTCTCAATCTTCTACTAACATGATGCCCAAAAACTAAAATCCTTATTACTTATTGTCAATATAAAACCATGCTGGCATTAATACAAAAGATTGTACAAATGTTAAATAATGGCGTCTGAAAATAGGGATAAGTAATCATAGAAGAAACTGCAATTGTAATTCGGGAATCGTATTGATAGAAAAATATTTTAATGGGTTAGCTAAGTTGTTATTCTAATATGAATTTCTTGCCGAAATTCCCCTTGGCGATTCAAGGGAATTCCGACACCAAAAATGCCAAGATCTAAAGCTAAAGGTTTAGAATGAGTCTGGAAGAAAGTTCGGAGAATTAAATAATGTTATAAACAACGCGATGTACCTGTACGCAAAGATCATGACCCCATTTACTGTAAAAACTGTTCCAAATTTAAACAGCCTGGATCTCATACCGATTCGTTATCATCATCATCACTTAGCCTATCGCAGTACACTTCTGAACATAGTCCTCCCAACATGCACCATAGCATCCAGTCCACCACAGTTCATATTAAAATATATGATTTTATGTATATTTATTTCAGTGACAAATTTTACAGATATCAATAACTAAAATGTTCGAAATGTCCTGTTAATTATCTTCCGCCGTCTGTGAAGTCTAAGCTATACAAGTAGATAGCTAGTTAGCTAGCAGGAAAAGTGGAGGTTACTCAAGTTTTACTGTAAAAGATTTTAATATACAGAAACTCTAAATCTATACATTTATTATATTTATACTTATAACACATACCATACTAAAATGCTAATTACACGATGGTTAAAAATAAAAATTATAAAACTTTAAGCCTTTGTCCACTACAGTGTAAAAGCAAAAATAAATTACCAGTTGAATGCAGCCTTTGATCTATATAACAACAACGCTGATATGTTGCCTCGAGCAATGCAACTCTTGCATACGTGTTAAACATAGAAGGTACTAACTAACTCAGCTGTTTTTGAAGTCATTTTAGAACATAATAACAAATAATAGTACTTTAAAATAGTGCATCTTGATTATTTATCACAAAACATCGTAGATTAAGACCTAGCACGGATAGAAATATAAATTTTTTAAACTATCTTGAGCGTAAATGTTAATTATTCATATTTTGTTTTGTGTTCGAGTACTTCGTTTATGGTAATTTTTACCTTGCGGGACGGTCTCTGGGACTGCACATATACATATACTATACTACAGATACTGATAGGGTCCCTCGTCGGTATTTACTACGACAATTAAACACAAAACATATACTGATGTTGTAATACCTTTTCAACACTAAATGTTAGTCTTCATTATGCTAAAGACTACAAGATAATTGATGAGTATTAAAGTACGAAATTTAATAACAAATATTAAAAACAAAGTTATCGTCGTCCATCCATCAGCAATCTAATCAATAGTTGAGTCAAATTTATAAAGACAAGTAGATCATTATATTTCAATTAATTATGATTTAAAATGAAATAGAACTCTCAGCTGCAATAGAATAGAATATACTTTGTAATGTTTTCGTGATCGTTACTTATATGAATCTCCCAAAAGCTCTGTGCAACTTACTTCCTGGACAAATGAAGATAAAGTGATATACAAACCCAATGCTAAATAGAGTAAAGCCTATTACTGCATTTCACTGCATACATATTATCAAATCTGTCGGTCGTTTACAAAACAAAAATATGTATATATCTTATAATTTATAGGTAATTCCACAAAATTTTCTATATCGCAGGCACTTTTCCTTTTAGTTTCTGTTCGTGTATCGAGAGTTATTCGGGAGTGGACTGTGGAATAGGACCACTTTGTTCGAAGACTCCTAAAATGTGTAAAAATGGCGGTACCTTCAGGTAAGTGACTCGACGTCCCGACGTCTGGTTCGATCGCTTTTTTGATATTTTGCTGGATATTTTTAAGTTTAGATAGTTTCTGGAGTTTTCCAGTTTCTTTTATTATTGTACCGTTTCCCGAGTATAAAGCATTTATCTATCTGTATATAATGTTTTTCTCTACGATATTTGCTCCAGAAAACTTATTTTATTATAAAATTATGTATCACAATATTGAAAACATATTTTTTTTTGAGGCCAAGATTAATCTTTAAAATCTATTTCTAACAATCGATTAATTATTTTAAAATAATTACAGAAAGAGCTAGCAGTAAGCAGAAAGAGCAGTTATCGTGGTATGTGTGTGAGCAGTGGAGTGCTCGTAGAATCATTGTGAGGTTGGCGTGAATCGAACCGTCGGCCAGGGAGACCCGTAGAAACGGTGGTGCCGCTGGCCGCCCGCGGCATAGAGAGGGGCCCAACCACGGCTAACCACCCTGGAAGGCTGCCCCGTCAGGTCGCGCATAATCCACGGAGTGGCTCGTCGTGCCGGTTGGTGACCGGACGGTGGGACCCGGCGTCCATTTCCGGGAGGGTACGGGGGCCCTTCCGTCCGGCGGTTCGGTCTCCGCCATGCCTCACCGTTACATGATGACACAGTATTTTCAGTCTCAGTTTACACAGTCACGATGACTGTCATGCCTTTTACGCCCCCTTTCCCAACTCGTATCATGGCAGTACAAAGAAAGAAAAATGGTCCAACAGCGGCATCCTCCTCTCCCACCAACCCGCTTTTTGAGTTGGAGTTCACTAACATACGTGGACTCCATGCAAACCTCAGCGCCGTACACCAGCACCTTGAGGCGGCTCGGCCGGCCATGCTTTTTCTTACGGAGACACAAATACGCCGCCCTGCCGACACGGCATATCTCTACTATCCCGGCTATGTTCTAGAGGAGTGCTTCCTCGCGAGGGCTGGGGTATGTCTTTTCGTCAGGGCGGATGTTTGTTGTCGCCGTCTGCACTGCCTAGAAGACGCATCCTTCTCCATCCTTTGGCTTCACGTGGATTTTACGTTTGCCTTTATCGGTCCCATTCCGGAGACTCCGAGACAACTCGACTCTTTGACTACATGAGTCACGCAACGGACAAAGCGCAGGAGCAGTTCCCGACCGCCGAACTGGTGTTTTTGGGAGACTTTAATGCCCACCATGACTTCTGGCTGGGATCTTCCAGAACGGACCACGCTGGTCGAACTGCCCACGCATTTGCTCTCACGCATGACCTTACCCAACTGGTACTCCAGCCCACCAGGATACCAGACATATCGGGTCAAGCGCCCTCTTTGCTAGACCTTCTGCTGACGAGTCACCCAGCGCAGTACAGAGTAACGGTTCACGCCCCTCTGGGATCCTCCGACCACTGCCTGGTGTCCACCTCGGTGCCTCTTGTTGCTCCACCACGGCCTGTGGTAACAAGGCGACGGTTATGGCACTACTCGTCAGCAGACTGGGATGGAATGCGGGATTATTTTGCATCCATCCCGTGGGCTCAACGCTGCTTTAAAGACAGGGATCTGTCGCAAAGTGCGTCTGCCATGGCTGACGAAATCACTGTCGGTATGGAGTACTATATCCCCTACAGTGAAGTCGCCAGCACAAAAACCCGTCCCTGGTTCAATCGCGAGTGCACCCGTGCTGTCGCTGAAAAGCAGTCAGCCTACCGCGCATGGATCAGGGCCCGCGCTCATTGTGACCCAGACGTTGATCGCCTAAAAGCAGCGTTTAACAAAGCCACTAAGGAATGCAAGAGGGCTTACATCAGAGCTGATGCCCAGCGCATTGCACGGTTTGGTCAAGAACTCGCCGCATACCCTACGGGTAGCCGTAAGTTTTGGCGAATGGCCAAAGCCGTGCAGTCCAACTACTGCCAGTCTTCGCTGCCACCGCTGAAGTACCCTTACGGATCACTGGCCCACGAGCCGCAAGAGAAAGCGAAACTACTTGCTGACCTCTTTGCGGCTAACTCCCGAATCGACGACCGTGGCGCTCACCCGCCCACCATTGCATCTTGCGACTCCGCAATGCGGGATATTCGCATCCGGCAGAGGGATGTCCGTGCGGAGCTTCGGTCACTCGATGTTCGGAAAGCCAGTGGACCCGACGGTATTCCGGCGGTGGTTCTTAAAAACTGTGCACCAGAGTTGTCTCCTGTACTGACGCGCTTGTATCGCCTGTCCTATTCCTCGGGAATTGTTCCGGAGGCCTGGAGAGAGGCGAACGTCCAACCCATTCCCAAAAAAGGTGACCGCTCCGATCCAGCTAATTACCGTCCTATAGCCGTCACCTCCATATTCTGTAAGGTGCTCGAGCGGATAATCAACACCCAATTAATCCGCCACCTAGAGGATCACTCCTTGTTAAATGATCGGCAATATGGTTTTAGGCCGAACCGATCCACGGGTGATCTTCTAGCGTACGTCACACACCTTTGGGGTGAGGCTATGGATAGGCATGGGGAGTCCTTGGCCATCAGCCTCGACATTGCCAAGGCCTTCGATAGGGTCTGGCATCGCTCGATTCTCTCCAAACTGCATTTGGTCTGCCATCTAAGCTATGCAACTGGGTTGATGCCTTCCTCCACAAGCGCCGCATTAGGGTTCTCTGTGACGGCGCGGCCTCTGACTTCCAGGAGGTTAGCGCTGGTGTACCTCAGGGCTCCGTCCTATCGCCCACGCTGTTCCTTCTGCATATCAATGATATGTTGGCTCTTGGCAACATACATTGTTATGCAGACGACAGCACAGTACACGGGCGATACTTTGGACATCCTGCTGCCAAGCTAGCAGACGTTGAGGGAAAACGACAGGAGCTTGTCGCTGAGCTCGACCGGGTCTTGAGCCGCATCTCTCAATGGGGTTGTGAGAATCTGGTCGAGTTCAGCGCCAAGAAAACACAGGCGTGCGCGTTTTCAAACAAAAAGTCTCCATTCCTTCCCCTTCCTACTCTTCAGAACACTCAACTGCCACTACAGGATAGGGTCAGTATGCTGGGTATGGACATCTGTCGGGATCTCAATCCGCGTGATTACATCGAGAACGTCACTAAGGCGGCCTCGCGGAAGCTCGGTGTATTGAACAAGGTGAGACGGTTCTTCTCGCCCGAGCATTTGTGTCTTTTATATAAGACCCAGGTTCGCTCCTGCGTGGAGTACTGCTCTCATCTTTGGGATGGCTATGCGCAGTATCTGCTTGTCGCTCTCGATCGGTTGCAGCGACGCGCAGTCCGTATTATAGACTGTCCTGAGGTCACCCAGTCTCTTGAGCCCCTGCAGTTGCGAAGAGATGTTGCCTCTATGGCAGTTCTCTATCGCCTACATCACGGGGAGTGTTCTGACGAGCTCTTCCAATTGGTCCCACCTTCTCCCTTCCTCTACAGGACTACACGTGCTGGCCTGAGGAGTCACCGTTTGCGAGTCGAAGATATGCGATCCCGAACGAAACGGTTTGGCTCTTCTTTACTGTGCCGATCAGTGAAAGCCTGGAATTCCCTACCAGCGCACGTGTTTCCCTCCCAATTTGATCCCGGGTCTTATAAGCGGGGCGTGAAAAATCATCTCACCAGGCCGCCATAGTGTAGGTCACCATGCTGCATTGACTAGACATGCAGTGAGGATGGTGACCACCACTCTTGGATTCCATTTATTGCTTACCATCAGGCAAAGTGGAGTCATTATGGTAGGCTTACAAATAAAAAAAATAAAAAATAAAAAAAAATCTATGCGAATCTCAGATCACCAAACATTAAGAGTATATACAACCGCAATAATAGCACTGCAACTGCGCTACTTATATCAGAAAGCTTAACCCACTTAATCCCGTCATATCATATAAGACAGTTTATTATTAAGAGCAAGCTTATTACCTGATCATTTTGGAAATGAAATAGTTGTAGAAAAAAATCGGAGTATATTGAAATGGAGGACATACAGGGCAGGAAAAAGATATTGCTTAGACTTATAGATTGGGGAGTTTAAGCTATAGCTTGTAACTCTAACTGGCTGATACCTAGGATTCCGAGCCCTATAATGAATGTAAGTAGTAAGTATAAGTGTATTTTTGTGGGCGCGGTATAATAAGCAATAATAATAACTATATAATAATAATATGAATATTATATAAAAACTTTAAAAGAGTTAGGGCGCATCAAAATTATATTTTATGTTTATTTTTGTTTTTTACAATCCCCCCCATAGCCCGCCAATTGATCCTAGAGCTGGAATTGTATTTTTAAAAAAATAAGATATTTGTACTTAATGTTGTTATATAAAATATTTATTAAGAAATGTTACTGTTATTTGTACATACACACACATATACTCACGCCTTATTCCCAGTGCCCATTGTCCAGAGTGGGCAAAGACGGTAGAGCGCCATTTTTCACGATCCTGACATACAGCTCGAGCTTCTTCTACATTCATCACACCATTCATACACACCTGGCGAGTGTGTATGAATGGTGTATAAAGGGGACTTTGGAGCCTACCCGTACCGATTCACCCACTCACTGGAGCCTGAAATATCTTTGTATATTACCTATTTACTACTCGTCCTTTCAAATTACCCAAACAAACGCAACGTTGTTTACTCGATTCTTGTCACTTCATATTTTTCAACAAATTAATTTTACTCTCATGTTTCTTCAGCAGCTACGATTTTTCACAAAGAAGGGCACCGTTCACTGAGTTTCCCTTTTGGACTCTTCCTTCGATATATCTATCACGCTTTAAATTCCTTATTGACGTACTTTTATCTTTTATCCCCGAGAATTGTATTTGTGAATCTATTTAGTTATTAAATGAATAAAAAACTTCACTGGGTTCTCCTGACTCTCTCTTTCTAAAAAGAGAGCTACATTTTTAGTTGCCTACCTGTTTAGAGAGCACACGGTACATAAGAAAAACATTATGTTAATGAGTAGGTATGTCACATTTCGTCATACTTACACATTAGCATAAAGTTCAAGTTAATTTCATTAAGCACAAGTGTAAGCCAGCAATACTGGGCGCTGCAAATGCTTACAATCTAATTGAAACAATTATCTTCATTAATTGTGATATGATCATTTTATAAAAATGTCTATGCATACACGACATCAATATCTTCTAGTTTGTGTTTATTTGCGTGTGTTTAAAAGTGAAAACAAAAAGTATGTAAATATTGCAAAAAGGCCTAAGTATACGTGTTTAAATAATAACATCATGTATTTTTTCTAGACCGTGTCGGAGAGGAATGTTTAGATGGATGTATTAAAGAAAATGATTGTGACTGTAATCCAAAATACCAAGACTTCAGTACGTATTGCTATATCATTATTTACAATGAATATTGTGAATACTTTAGTAAGAGTTATTGTTTTTGTACTGTTTTGATAAAACTTTGCATATTTTTAGCTTTGGCAAGATTTGACACTAGACTGCAAGTAGTGGATCAACCTAATATCAACATATCAAAAGAATTAACTTAACATGCAAGTATTACGGACCTTACTTATTTGTTTAACATGATAATAATAAACTTTTTAAACATAAATTTCTTTACAGCTGACGAGTTATCTTAGAAGTTCAAATATCACTTTAAATTAACAAATAAAAATTTTGAACATGAGGTGAGTTTTCATAACAGGTTTTATAATTCAGTTCAGTTTTAGTTAATTATGGTGCCATTGCAAAGCCTAAATGACTACAGATTGTCAACTCAAAGAGCGGGCGGGCAACTTCACGGGCGGCGATAGTCACTTACCATCTTACCATCTTACCGTGACCCGTCTGCTCGTTTGCCCCCATGATATAGAAAAAAAAGTATTTATGTCTATAGTTATTATGAATGAGTATTAATCAAACCATTGTCATTTAAATCCTTTAGTACAATTTTTTCTCCAGTTTAATTGCTGCAACCGGTGCTCGTACGGTTTATATCCGTGTATGGAGTGCGCTGCGCTGGCGAGACTCGCAGAATCCCGTAGTCGACCAAATACGCTACGTCTGCTCCCTGACACACTCTATTTTCATATGCAACCTGCACTTAGCTTACAGGTAAGAATTTTTTAATACATATTTATACATTATAGTTATTCACTTACTTGACTTATTGTCCTATGTTCCCTAAGGCTGAAGGCATCCACAGTACGTCACCATCCAAATCAATCTTTAGCATCACGCTTGATTTCGCTCCAGGTCTTTCTTATAGCCACTTCTTTCTTCTTCTGCATCTTTTGCAACGATAGTCCGATGCCAGATCTGCTTTGGACGGCCACTTTTACGATTTCCTTGATTGTATTCCAGTCTAGGGCTAGGGATCTTAACCTCAGTATGTGGTTAAGATCCCTTAGAAGAGTGTGGCCAATCTAGTTCCATTTACTGCGCTTTATCAGTGGGTTGATTGGAGTATCATTCTCGTGACAACATTCCTAGAGATCTTGGTTGGAAATTTTCTCTGGCCAGTGTATACCAAGAATAAGAAGAAGGAGCGTAATGCCCTTTGTGACCTTTCACTTTATCAAGTCGTTCGTTTCGGCAAGTCTCGAAGCGATGTCTTCTTCGGTCCCTCCAACTCTGACACGACGCTTCTGAGGTAGGTAAATTTGAGGACACGTTCCGTAGTCTCGATGCCAATATGCAACGGCGAAGAACTTGTTACCCCACACCTCATCTACTAGGTCTTCCGGGTGTTAAGTCCCATCTTCATTGCCTCCAACCTTTGTTTGCATATCGGCGCGAGTGTCACTCCGCAGGTATAAGTCATAGGCATAATCCAGATCCTCTAGGGTATTGGTTAGTCCCCCCTCTATACCGCGACGCTTATTTGTATTTGTAACAGTATTCTTTGTAAATATCCTTAATAAGGTTTGTAATCTGCTCGGTTACATCATTTACATGCAAACGATCCCAGATCCAAGTCCATCTCAGCATATCGAAGACTTAGAAGTTCACAAAAGTCAATAATATTTTAGTTAAGTGTACAAAATGTAGTGTTCGAAATACTAACAGTTTTTTACTAAAGAATTTGAATATACATTAAATAAAAAAAAAAAAACTTTTTATTTCACAAAAAACCTCTAAAACAATTTGCTTTTGTATTTTACGTCATTTATACTTTTAGCAAATAATGGTTAGCTTAATAATGTCATTAATAAAAAAAAAACTGAGTGTTTATCCAATATGTCTAATATCGAATAGGCAGTCGATTCAACTTGAATATAGTCACTCCGTCATACCCTAGCCGATCGGTCGGAAAATATCTACAAAAACTATTTTATTTCTGACTCTGGAAATGAACCGTCCAGGAATATGGGAAGGATCAGACTTTATACTGACCTGCATAGCACAAGGATCTCCTGATATAGTTTTCACCAGGTACAAGGACGGAGTTAAAATAAATTTTAATGGCACCACTAGGTTAGTGCAATACATACACAATAACTGACAATCGACTGCTGAAATACAAGACAATCCTTACTGAGATGTCGGGTTAGTTAATGTAAGATGATTTAGAAATAAAATATTTGAAAAAAAAATATTTTGACTCGCCTGTTCAATAATTAAGTCAGTTCAAAACTGATTAGCTGCCTTTCAAACGTTGATATGTTTATGTATATAACACCCTTTATCATTCATAATCATGTAATGAATCTCTGACTGACCACCACGCTTATGATCTTGTTGCAAAATATAAAACTCGAAAGTAGATTATTAACATAAACTTATTTTATAGTTTTCATAACTAAAAAGTAAGATATAAAATTAAATGGTGGGTTCTAATTATATAGCGTAAACTGGAATTCCTCGCAGCTTTTGATAAACGTGGTTAAAAATAATTTTGTCATTTTATGCATCGCCCTGTTTATTTACTATTGACTTGTACAATACTAACCTCAACTAAAAGTAACACTCTTTATAAAATAAATAAATAAAATAAACTCCTTTCAACGTCCCATAAGGAGCTATTCACCAGTAAAAAACTGTTAAGTATTTTATTGAATTAAACCTTAAAGTCACCTTTCCAACAAAAGTAAAAACTAAATTATAATCAATCTATACTTTTCGGAACTGTTATGGTACAGGTACAGTAGCGTCAGAGGGTCAAAACTTTATAAATTAACAATTATTACCAATATATTGTAAGAGAGTGTATTAATAAATATAAAATAATTGTAATAAAGATCATGTTATTATGTTTATAGAAATAGATATTATACGTATAATCGTAAACATTATCATGACTTAGAAGGTTTTGAGAGACTTCCTCGCTACTTATTTCCTTATTCTGAAATATTCATATAACGATTCGATCACACGAGCGCTTGCACGAGTACGACAGTGACAAGTTAACGAGCTGTAGAGGAGCCACCACTAACGTTCACCCATGCAATTAACGGCGACTGTTATTCTACCACACGGATAAATCTCTAAATTCCCAAACACGCGTTTTTAAATTGATCACATCGTTTTAACTCACTCTCAAGCACCGGTCTGTAACATCAGTCTCAAAATATTTTGTACTACCTACTAATGAAGGAATCTACATTATAAAATAGTGGAACAGATGAACAGACGGGTCAACTGATGGTAAGTGACAACTGCCGTCCATGAACACCTGCAACTCAAGAGTCCTAAGTGCGCTGCCCGCCTTTGAGGGTGATGAGGGATGGGAAGATATGGGGTAACGAAAGAAGAGAAGGGGGATGAGGAGATGGAAAAGAGGATAGGATGAGAGGAGGAGAAAAAAGAGAGGGGGCGTTGGGCCTCTAGAATCCTCAGAAATTTTAGGAAAATGCAAAGCAAACTTAGCTTCCTGTTCCTGTTGTTCCTTTGTATCCTGTTTGCTGTATGGGCCGTGGTATCGCACCGGTCTAGCCAGGCCTTTTCTCTTATTTTTTAAATGTTTGTTTTAAGTTTTTTACAATAATTTGAATTTATTTTACTACAGAAGATATATATATCGGCGTTTTAAATGAAAATAAAATACTTATTAATGTACTTACCTTATTCGAAGCTTATTTATTTGAGATAGGCACTACTATTTCTGCCGCATATTAATAATCTCTTTCTACCGTATACTATCTGTTTCTTATCCCCTACCTGGCAGTGCGGACGTTCATTTATAAGAAGGTCCATAATCAATGTTTAATACTTTAGTCGAAAATGTACTAGCGTAAGATGAATCATAAGCTTTGAATAAGGTAAGTAAATTAATAAACGTCTTATATTCAAGTCAAACGCAGATATTAATTTGACTTGACCGTTATTCAAAGCTTAGTTATTTAAAACTTGTTTGTTTTCGCCTGGTGGTGATGTAGAAGACGCCCAATGTTGTTGTTTTATCGATACAATATTTAGTAAGCAATATGTCCTCCAATAGTTAATTGTCTAGCCAATTCTTTGACGCAACCGCAAAATGTATACTGCCTGGAGTCACCGTTATGCCTGCATTCTTGAAGAGGTTTTTTATATCCTGCAATGATCACCCGAGAAGCATTCTTGTCTAAATAATGAGTTACATTTTACTGATTCTCTACGAGTCTGAAGTAAATTCAATGGATTTAGATTATTACAATTTAGGTGAGCAATCAATTTCCAACCCAATTGCCTGTAGTCTGCAGTATCAGTTTTAGATCCAAAATCTGGCCAAAAAAACTACAGCGTCATCCGAAAAGGAACAATGATCAGAATCAATGCTGAGTAAAGTTAAATCATGAATTCACCGAACCGAACATAAAAGCAAAAGAGCGGCTGTGTTGTTGTATTTCAAAAATATTAGTCATATTCATATTGTGCTTCTCCAGGAAGGAAGCAAAAACATCTATGTTCCAGATCGGTGTCTTATGACGTGCTGGTTATTGTAAAGCTATTAATTGTAATTCGTCTGATCAAAACAGACAAATAAGGGTCCCTGCACATTCTATATTATAAAGAGTGAAAACATCTGATCAATATAGCAATATGGTGTTATACGAAACTATATGCAGATGTGATAAGTACATCACTTCCCGAATGATTAAATGCATCAATTCCATGCTCTCGGGCCCTCTGGATCAATTTTTTCTCATTTTTTATTTTCCATGTTCCACATTTTTCTAGTTGAAGGCGGCCAAGACTTTTGAAGGAGATATATTTGATTACTAGCTGTGACCCGCGGTTTCAACCGCGTAGTTCCTTGTAAGATCTTAATTGAAATTAACTGATTTGATGATTTCAAGGACAATTTTGTTCACAATGAAATACTCTTAATGAACAACACTTTTATTTCGATAAAGATTAATATTATTATATTGATAAAACTCTTAGGCAAATAACTCATTATTAGGTACCAATTGTTGTCGTTTTTATACTCGTGATAATTTCTCAACGAAATATCCGATTAGAATAAAACAAAAAGTATTTTACTTCTACATAAATACCCTTGATAACATAATGCTTAATTTGGATAAGGATTAACATTACGATACACATTTAACGTAGTTTCTTTCTTCAGATGATTTAATATTTTTTATGAACATAAAAGCGGTTATTGTGACTAAACTATGATAGTTAGATATATGCTCTTGCAGACTTTTTTGTAGATCTTAATAAGACCTACAAACCCGTTGTACATCATTTTGTTCTATTGTCAATAGTTTTTGCAGCGCACGCATAAATAGGTTTTCGATTTTACACCTTGGGTTACAAAATCGCAATTTTCTTACGGATCTATTTTTCTCCTATCCTATCTATCCTATCCTATGCTATTTTTTTTTGAAAATAAAATATAGCCTATAACCTTTCTCGATAAATGGACTATCCAACACTGAAAGATTTTTTGAAATCGGACCAATAGTTCCTGAGATTAGCGCGTTCAAACAAACAAACTCTGCAGCTTTATAATATTAGTATATATTACTCCAGTCTTAAAGCTCGTCGAAACATCGATTACCTGTTATAGCTTGTAAAGCGTGAAGGGTTTGGCTACTGCTCCCGCCTTCACATCTGCCCTCCAAAATACTCGCTTCCAATCGCGCCGGTGCGGAACGAGCGCACGGTGTGTTGGGGTTTAGTTGGGCGCGTGAAAGAAGCTTAGTACGAATGCAACCAGACAGACATGTTTGGAAATATCTATATCCAGCCGGTAGTGTGCTCAAGCTTTATAATTTACAAGTGAGTCCATTTATGATATTGACATGCATTGTTGCTTGAGCATTAAGAGCGTAGTTGCATATGTTTGAAACCTTTTTTAGAAATCGAGCGAATACCGATGCCAAGTTTTGTCTACGGCGGATGCTAATTCCGTGTTTGGGTGTGGGCACTTGATGTTAATGATGACGTATGCAAGAGTGACTCAGTGATCGGCACGATGTGGACCAAGTCTGCTCTTGGAGCGTCTGCGTCGATTTTATGTCCGCCTGGATATAGTGGTGAAATTACAAGGTAAACATTTCACACAAGTCAATTCAGTTCAATTCAGTAGAATATTATAAAAATAGAAAGAAATAGAATTACACAACAACTTTAATATTTTTAGGTTTTGTGAACCAAAAGCAGGTCAGCATGGTGTAAAGTGGATGTCGCCAGATAATTCCGGTTGTGTTGCAGACTCTCTTAAAGATATATATGATAAAGTAAAGTAAATCACCATAATTTACCTATCTGCAGGTTGCAATTAAATTCACTTAAAATATTTTTGTTCGCAGTTCACTCTGATCTTTTATGGCTACTCTTGGGTAAATGTGTCTGAATTATCTCGTCAATATTCATCAGTATTGCGCTCCCTTAATTAACCTGCAGGAGCAGGTGTTACAGTACTGCGTCACGCAACACAATTGCTGCAGTATTTATTGTCACCCGCCTCTAAAAAAGCGGATAGAGCACACAGCGGAAAACATTTGCTTAATATATACGATTATTTACTTACAAAACCTGATGCCTTTCTGGATGAGAAAGTACTAATAAACTACGAAATTACGTTGCATCCTATAATACTATATCAAACATGTTTTTCAAAAATTAAACCTTTTTGCTTTTAGAAAATTTATGAAAAGAGTTAGAAGCTCATTTGAATTCATTCAGTATAAGAAGTGAGTCAAGCTCGCATATGGAACTGGACCATACTCTAAGACAGCGTGGCTCAACCGAGTGGCACGTGGTCAAAGACAGTAGGTCTTTGAGAATATTGACTGAACAAAGGTGATTTTTTTTAAATACGACACTTCATGGTGTGGAAATTGTTTTGTTTTTTCAGATATGTAATTTTTTTGACAGCGCTGTACATCAGGTCCAAGTGTATATCAGTGATATCACATCTGACCGCACCCTACAACTCAGCGTGACGTTGTTATTAAAGCAATCCTTAAACTACACTGCTGATGATATGCAAAAAATTAGTATCTGCTTGAAGTTGCTAAAATTCTAGTAAATTTTAGTAAAATATCACATGAAAATCTCTAATATCTAGTAATTTGTTATTGAAAAATTAATTTTCAAGATTTTGCTTGACAGGCTTACAATTAGCGTGTGGTTTTCGCTCCGCGGCGGTAGCGGCTAAATGGCACGTGTCTGGGTGTGACGTGCAGATAGCACATGGGTCGCATGCGAAGTGTCGGTGTCGCGGTGCCGGTACTTTTGCATTATTCACCCAAGTCAGGTATTCAAGTGTAAGTATTTCAAGGTTCAAATTTTCCCATCCAATTCTCAAGTGCCGGGATGACGGCAATAGGCTGCCCCCCTGTTACGTATATGAAACTAAATTAAACCACCAAATGGTAGTTTTAATTTACGCCTCTTCCTAACCCGTTGGAGACACAGGCGTGAGTGTATGTACGTATGAGATGTATTTCAAGGTTTTGAAAATTTAGGATTCAAGTTCAAAAAGTAATACTTAATTTATTTATTTCTTTTTTATAAAAGACAACTCCCGCATTAGGATTAATTCCTGTGTCGCGGGGGACTTTACAAATATTCAAACAACAAAGAACACGATTCAGAAACGATCACGACAGACTCAGAACAACAATTTGAGGATTACACGAAGTGTCGAACCCACAAAACTCGGTGCGGCAGTGTGGTGGCGAGGTGACCACTTAAACCGCTACGCCATCCGTGCAGTCTAAATATCTTACTCAATTATTATTGAAATTAACATAACTACTAAGTATATAATTTTATAAATTTATCTCCACCAGACGAATAATAAGGAGGACTTCCATAGTATAATAATAATATGCCTGAACGTGAGCGGTGTATGTAGGTGTAATGCTACTGCCATGTTTGCGTTGTCTAATTGTCACGACACTAAGGTATGTTCATTATTGTAAGTAACTAAAAATTACTGCCTGAGGCAAAATTAACGTGAGAAAGCCATGCTTCGATACCTTAGAAGAGCCATGCTTCGGCAAGTATGTAAACCTGGCTGTTAAAGAATGCTTGCATTGGGTGACCCAGTGAGTAAGATTAGCGGAGGCTCAAGCCCCTTTCCCGTCCTCTCTTTCCGCTCCTTCTTTTCCCTTCCTCTCTTTCCCCTACCTTAAAAGGCGGACAGAGCTCTTGTGACTTTTGAGTTGCAAATGTTCATGGGCCGCGGAAGTCATTTACCAATAGGTGACACGTCTGCTCGTTTTCCCATCATAATTCTACTAGCTGCACTAACTTTAGCACTTGCACTGTGTGCTCGGAAGTTGTTAGAGCACGTTACACGGAAGCTACCATTGGATAGAAGAGGTTACATAAATGATAGGTAACGATCTCAGAAGTCATTATTTTGAGGTTGATTCTCTGTTTAGCCTAATAATTAATATCTGTATAAAAAGGTATTGGATGCATTTTAGGAATCGGGTGTTAAAAAAACCCTTAGTAAGTAAAAACAATTTAATGTCATAAAATACTACACATTAGAACTTAAGACAATATAGTGCCTCTAATAGGTCTTATATTTTGATATACAGGTGTTGCAATTGTGGTTTGTTACGTCATCCGTGACAAGAAATGTCTACGAGTAGTAGTGTATATTGCCGCTCCACGACAGCACGGAATGGCATGATAATTCTATCAGCTATCGAAGATAATTCTATCAGCTGTAAGTGCTTTTTCAAAGGTGTAAAACAAAAAGAAATTGTTAATGGACACTCATTTAATAAAAATAATTGTACGTACATTAAGCAAAGCAGTGAAGTGGAAAGCCGTGGAGGTGTAGTTATAGTAGGAGTCATCGCCAGATTCGTAGATAGCCAGATATTGGCGCGCTGCGTCTTTAGAGAGAAGGAGAAGGAGAGCATACAGAACAAGCCTGAACTGTCATGGTAGGGTGTCAGGTCCAGAATATGACTCGATTCCGGCCGGTGTTCTGAGTACGTAACCCGCGGGTGAAGAAAATGTGGCTACAGTGTGTTTAGAGCAAAACCCTCTTCACAAAGCTGTTCAAGTATTATCGTAAATGGAGCCATATGCAGGAAAGCAGTTTAACATAGCCAAGGTATAATTTCTGACTTCACTTATCAAAATTCGGCAAATACATTACCGAATTTTGAATTAGAATATAGTATTTCGTTCAAATTTAATTGTAAAATAAAAAAAAATGTACATTTACTAAAGTAGTATAATAGAAAATAGTTCTTTTATTTATTTTTTATAACCTTTTTAATTATATATTATAACCTTTTTGTTTGTCATATATTTATAGGAAAAGTGTACAATCTACGTACAGTCAACCCAGATGTATCTACAGGAACTTTACCAGCCGTAAAAAGCTGTCTTAAAAAAGGGTTGCAGAAATTTACCGCAAGTACCTCACTGCCGTCCATGGAAACAATTAAAGATGATTGCGGCAAGCCACACATATGACAAATAAATAGAGAATGGAACAAAACTTATGACAAGCCTCAAACCAATAAAGTACTAAACAAAATATCTAATGACTTGGACTTTTTATTAAACAGAACACAAGTTAACAATACACTTCGTCATTAGACTCAATAATATCTTTGGATACAAATGTATTTAAACCAATAAATAAGGAAACAGGCGTGAAACCTATTAAAACTAAACAATGAATGTAAATATTGTAATAACCAACGCACATAAGCTAAGATTTTATCCATTATTTTAAGTTTTTTAAATCTTTATTCACAATGACAATTAGATTTACAACATTTAAAAAAAAAATGTGAAATAAATACACTGTGATACGATACAATGAATGCTTTTATTCATATTTTTTATTGTGTTTTGTCAAAATCTGCAGGTATAAATAAAATTTATATATAACATAAAATTGAAGCAACTTACCTAATATACATATTATTCTCTATTTTGTTCCTAACTTTAGCTTTAGCTAACTCATACATTAAGTTTACATACATAACTAATGCGCCCCTATTCCCAAATGGTCTGCTGGCTGTTGTAGCCGACGACTGTAACGGCAGTATTTTTTTTTTTAATAAGCCTACCATAGTGAATGTACTTTGCCTGATGGAAAGCAATAAGTGGAGACAATGGCTAAGTATACATAAGCTAGCCGCCAGGATAGTATCCATATGAACTAATTTAATATAACTCTATGTATCTATTGTAATAATTCGAAATCAAACTATTATTATATTTAAATTCTGACGAGGCAAAGGTCTGGCTAAATATGCCGAACGAGACATGGACATTAAAGTAAACGGGTCCTAGAGTGGACCAGTCAAATAACCAAGAACAATCAATTGTTCAAGTGCACTCACCGCACTACGGACTGTCTTGTAACAACAGGAGTTACAAAATTATACTCCACCGTCGTACATGATGATGACATAGTGGCATACAACATGGTTTTCCATTATTTTCAGAATTTATGTTTACTAAATTGGTTAATACATTCCGTAATCAGAGCGGCTCAATAAAGACCCTGATATATTTTAATTCTTGTTATTACGTTATGGCATAACTTCCCCTAAAAGTTTTAATAAACTATTCTACCGCTATTATTAAAAGTTACCCTTCGAACTTCATTAAAAACATTCTTATTACTCGTATCATACTTGGGAATTTATTTTGTAATTTACAGCAAATTACTGAGTAATTTTACATGAAGACCGTCACCGACACTGCACGGAAGTAGCCGGACGAAAATAAGTTCCAGGCGTGCTTAGGTCTCTTTTCATTTTTTACAAAGCTTGCCAATCCACGTTTAGGTGGCAAGAGCTATCGGTAAATAATACTACAAAGTTATCTCAACCAAGTTTTGACTGCCAAAACTTTTAGTTATTGGCCAAGGTTTGTCCAGTTAACACGGTATTAAAGTTTTATTTACGCTGTGACTTAAACCTCAGCCTAGTCCACTGATCGTTTTTTTTTTTATTTAAAAAGTTAAACATACATTATCATGCGTAGCGTAAGAAAGATACTTATGAATTTGGCCGCTCTTCTGATATTATTGACGGACAAGGACATTTAAAGTTATGCTCTTTTAAAATGTTAACAAATCTTGGATTACAATTTAACTAACTTTTTGTACTCTTAGTTCGGATGACAACATTATAATTTGACATCTTTTTCGACCTATTGCACATATTGTACAAAGGCGGACTTAATGCCTCAGGTATTCTCTCCCAGCCAACCAAAAATAAATGGTAGTAGGTGCAAATAGGTGAGAGAAGTACCAGTTTAATTATTATAAAATATGACCTAATTTTATACATATATTACTTTTATACATCATATACTAATATATATATATATATATAAATACATACAATACATAACTAGTATAACAAATTAACTAATCTAATTTTTAAGACAGGATGGTTATATGAATTAAATAGATTTAAAGGAACCCACAGTGCAGAGCCCACAGTGCAGAGCCCACAGTGCAAAAGTAAAGCACAGTAAAACACAAGGTTCCTGTTGATTTGCTAAATCCCATCCATTGCTGCTGAGTCTCAAGTCTATTCTACAGAACACACAGATTGAAGCAAGCTTTATTAACTTATTTATATTATTTAAATTATTATTTAAATTGCAGAGGGCATTTCATCCTTGTAATGAATAAAAACTTTAAAATGCAAGGTTGTTGTAATGCCTCTTTCTTCGACTTCGATAACATGGTAAGTACCTATGTATATGAAAATGGCTACTAAAATGTATTTTTTATATGAAATTCCAAAGATTAGATATGGAATTCAAAAGTCTTGAGTATGTACATTAATTCTACAAATTGAATAGTAATACTCGTTAATTCGAAGACTAATAAATTCAACGTGTATGAAACAGGAAAATTCTAAAATTCTAAAATGTCTACTACAAACGTTAAGAAGGAATCAAAAGAATTTCTCAATTCTTGTTAACAAATTCACGTGTTGCAGTTTTTATAAAATATATTGTGAAAAACATTTAACACAACAATAAAACACGAACCTGTCACTATAAACCGTGGCAAGCTGTATCTGTTTATAAGCATTAAAACGCCATAAAAAGTCATGCTTATGACGACATAACTTTTTCATAACCTATCGCGTTATTGCCGCTTATGACTTCCCGTCAGCACAACAGATTTTACATTTTAAAATGAAAACTAAATGCAGCAACTGAAACTTTCTGAATTATGCTTCACAGTTTGCGGCATCCATTTTGATGTAAATACTGTGAGAGCGGTTTGAAACAATAACATAATAATCATTTATAGTTCTGTTGTTGATGAATTCATGAGTGTTTCTTTATGACAATTGTATTTTCCACTATTTCACACACGCACACATTAGATAGGTATTTGAACAAAGAGATTTTTAAATGATGATTTAATTTTTAAATAACCTCTTAGATTACGTGGAGTAATAAAATGCATGTGTTAAACAAAGTCCTGAAATGTAATTCCTATCCACTTACGGTTATATTAAGCTCTGGCAACTGGCATGTCAAGCTCTGTGCCAAATCGTGTTCATCTTGATGCAAATAAACTGAGAGACGGGAAACTTGTAATAACATAAACTGAAGCCTATTTAAAAAAGCAAGTTTTTTTGTTAGTGTTGAACATTTTTATATGTACACATACCATTCTTTGATGAAGATGTCGCCTCTATGGCAGTCCTCTATCGCCTTCATCATGGAGTGTTCTGACAAAATCTTCCAATTAGTCGCACCTTCTCCCTTTCTCTACACGACAATACGTGCTCGCTTGAAGAGTCACCGTTGTAGAGTGGAAAACATACCTACGATCTCGAACTTAACTCGGCTCTTCCTTCCTGTTCGAATCGGTTAAAGCCTGAAATTCACCAGCAGCGCAAGTTTTTTGCCCTCACTTTGATCCCGTGTCTTTTAAGCTAGGCTTGCAAGGGCTTTTCGCCTGGCCACTATAGTGTGGGTCACCATGCTACATTTAGTGCACTTGCAATGAGGATCGTGACCACCACCCTTGGCCCCCATTTATTGCTTTCCATCAGGCAGAGTGGAGTTATTTTAATAGACACCATAAAATGAAAAGTCCTATTTACGTTATAGGTGGCAAGCCTATTGCCGTCATCTATGCGCTTTTGGAAAGTAGTTAGGAAGGGAGGATAGAAATTTAAAGAAATGGATATTGCTAATAGCTCAAGCAAGTCAGCGTCGCATACCTATAACTCGATTTTACTGGTGTCAGTAGGTCCGAGTCCTCTTATTATACATACATTTACATACATAAACATTTTTAAATATGCGATACTTATAAGAAATGTCGCGTTTATTTCACATAGGATAATAATAAAACAATAGCTGTATAAAAATCCATTGCATCATACATTCCTTAACACATAGCCCTTCTTCGTGCAGTTAGCTAAAAATAAGATAAAAAGAAATCTGTCACGAAATAGTGTTTTAAAACATACATATATCGATCAAACTGTTTTTTATACTATTGGGGGACAGACGAATAGACGAGTCACCTGACGGTAAGTGACAACTTCCGTCCATGGACACTTGCAACTCTAGAGTCGTACGTGCGCTGTCATTAATAATCATCTCTATAATCATCTTACAGTATCGATTTATTCCTGGCAGATCAACCTATACTAACTTCCTATGCTATACCCCTTATATATGTGATTATTTTAACTGTGAAACCTAAGTAGACTTAATATATACTGATTTTTCAAGGCCTTTGATCGAGTTGAACATTTTATTTTGTTGGCTTAAGATGTTGGTATTTTACAGATGGCTTACTTATTACTTGCTACATCGGACATAGTTAGTTGCCCTCAGTGCATATGAATCAGTTTTATTGTAAGCAATAGCTACTGTTCCGATTAAATGTTAGGCATGCAACGCTTGATGCATGGTTTTAGATATTATTGTATTAAACAACATTAACACACAATTAAGTATTATCAGTTAATAACTGCACATCAACATAATTCTGCACATATGTACATACATATATTCACGTTCTTATACCCGACGTAGTAGGCAAAGGTGTTAATATGCTGACAGTAGGGAGAAAGTCTCAATATACCGCAAATGCTAACATTTTGCGACTCACTTCATTCAATGACCAATAAATACTATTAATATCTTCACGTAAAACATTCATAGCCATACTACAAAAGTTGCGCTGCATGAATATTTTTGGTTTAGTTTTAGGAGGACGAACCTTGTATGAAAGTAATAGGAAATAATAATACGAGAACGCGTCGCCTGAGTACTATCCGTACTTGACGAAGTGTTCCATGGAAGAGAATAGGAAAACATCAAGGAGAGATTGCATGCAATTAGAAAATTGATGGGTGGCATTTATTATGAAGGAAAAAAAGGTTACAAGATTGAAGTATTGCGATTAGGGAAGAGGATCGCTAGTCATTTTTTAATAGACAAGTATTGAAGTCGCTCATGAATATTGTGTGTTTTAAGATGGAATTAAGTTCTCAAATTCAAAGGCGATAAAAAGTTACAACAAGATGGATTTTAGTATGGTTAAGTGCTACGTCTAAGAAAAGATATTCATCCGCATCTTTTGATTGTGGATAGTAAATGAGTAAGAAGATACACGTATATCTTCGCATCTATACATGCATGGCATGCATAATAATCACTTGTATAATAATCAATTTTTAAGCTAAAATGTCAAGCTAATCACATATCTACCTTATAATAAGTGTAGGTATAGTTGTCAGTCAACCAGGAGGTTTATGCAAAACTGACTAAAATTAATCTAAATTTGACTAATTACGGTTTGCAAGTTTGTTAGTTGTAATATCTATAATTTTTTTCTAACATTTAAGTCTATCATTTGTCATCTCACTGCTCACTCACTCACTTACTCCCCGTAGGGAGTAAGCAGGAGATAACAAGTGATGGGAGCCTCTCATAATATTTTCTTTCAAGTCACGTATCGTTGTTTTCTTGTATCGTGCAACTTCCATTCATTAAGCTCTCTTCACGATGTGCATTAATGCCTATACACCAGAACGATATAATTAGGTGCGTTAAGTAGTTTTACTTCGAACTATAATACCATGGTACTACTGCCAGCCTTTAGCGATAACAGATGGGTCTGTTAATACGTTGGAATACATATTCTTGCTCATTACCCGGGCAGTACCCTCACTAGTGCGATATAAATTTGAGTAAACTTTAGAAACGAAATAAAGTAACAAACATCTTGTCCCGTCACTGGTTTGTAGGTAGTTGTGTCCTAACAACATTGTATATGAGCATAAAATAAATATAGTGTATGAATAAAATATATAGCTATTGACTGGCAGAAAATACCTAATTAAGTCCTCCCTTGCGCAATGCGCTTATAGTCTTTATAAATAATAAAATAAATAAGTAGATTTACCATCATCCCTTAACGAATAACTCGAAATAACAGGTGGACATCAAAAGAAATTCAGACGTCAATGCAACTCTTATTTTGTAACGTTCGGTACACGTCACGTCACCGTCTTCTTCAGGCCAGTGATGATGGAGGCCTCTGGTGTCCTCAGTGGGTCCGAAGAGTGCTACTCCTCTTCCGTTCCCTTTCCGCCGCCGGAAGAGATGTGGATGTAACTCTTTATATTTATTAATAGAATTATGATACTTTTCTTCCTCTAGTTTATTTTGATTCTTTTGATACATATACCTAATTTAATATTTTTATAAGTTTGTAGTGTTTAGTACATTAAAGTTGAAGTGTTTATCTGGTGTATATCTGTCCCATCATAGTTTCTGAACGGATGACCCTTTTTTAAGTATGTTTAATTCGTTGAAAGATGTCTTAATTACAAGTGTTCTTAGCTATTTTTAAAGAATATCTGCTCAGCCGTTTCAAAATTATCAGTTCTTATCAAATTTTAGAGGGTTTTTTAGTTATTCTTTTAACAATATATTAATATAAATGGTTAGAGAAGATTAAAATTGCGAAGTGGCTGGTTTAGGTTGATATTGCATTGCCAAAGGCCCCACGCCAATTATCAAGACTTAGGCTTTTTAGGGCCTCCTTAACCGAAAGTTGTTATGAAATGCAACAGCCTGCTTCATATCGTATTCTTCAAATCAAGGTTTTCATTTATGACATCTGTTCACTATTGTATGAGCTTCGAAGTTTAATCTGTACTTCTGTTATATTGCTATAGAGGTTCTGTTCGAAGGAACTAATCTTACTTATTTATGGAATACTTATAAAAGTCAATTCCCGGTGTCGTTATTTTATTATATTAACGAATATAGCTTCATAAACTTACCATTAGTAAATTAAAAACTACCAACGCGCAGTGTTAGTTTTACATTAAATAACTGAATTCATCCTTAATTTAATGAATGTAACTGTAAGATATAATTTGTGTACATGATACATAACCATTTTTATTTACGTACGTGTACGTTTTGCGCTTTATTTGTTATATGAGAATTACTGTAGGTTTATTTTATCTTTTATTTATTTGATGGAATAGGGGGCAAGTGACAGACGGGTCACCTGATAAGTGACTACCGCCCATGGACACCCGCAACTCAAGAGTCACAAGTGCGTTGCCAGCCTTTTAGGTAGGAGTACGCTCTTTTCTTGTCGTATCGGTCCAGAAATACGGCATTCGATATTTTGTTCCACAGGCTGGTTGTTTGAGGCAAAAAGCTTCTGGAGAAGTTCACAGTGGTGGAGTGCCAATTATCCAGGTGATGGGGATGGAAATTATGTTGTGTATGTGTTTGTGCTTGGAACTTGCGGCCGGTACAAGTCTGAACAATTCCTCTGAACACTCCCCATGATACAATAAAACCGATTGATGAGATAAGTATTTCAAGTCTACTTTGCATTTTTTTTTTAAATAAAAATGCAGTAAACGTAGCTGTAGTTTACTCTATTTTTATATTTTTTGTTTATAATAAAACTGTTAGCAGAGTGAAGCTGAAAGCGACGAATCCATAAATTACCTAAAACGCAAGTACCTGTACTTCCTTCCGCTAAAGAAAACAAAAGGTCGGTGAGACAGGTCAAGCGTAATCGAATGCTTACATAGTTTCGCATCTCGGCTAAAGATTTTTGTTTAAGATCCATATTTTTTTTAGGACTTTTTTTTTTGAGGAAAACAATTGTATTTTTTTATTATAACAACTCCCGCATTAGTAATAATTCCTGCGTTCCGCTTGGTCTCTACAAAATTCCTTACAACAAACTTTACTTTATGATTTTGATTTTGATTTCAATTAATGGACTCAAAGAAGATCCTGACTCGGGACAACTATTTGTGGATTACACAATTTTTTTCTCTTCAATGTTTCGGTGTCGTTGCATTGCGTTTGCATTTTCCCATAAACCAATGTCTATAATACTACACATTCATTCTGGTTTTACAAAACCAATAGCTTATATCCTTCAATTTATATTTGAGTATGATTGAGTTTTTATAGATATCTTATTCAAAAGTTACAGCAGGAAATAATATGTTAATTATATCAAATTACATTAAATCTGATGAAGTTATATATCATTCTTAGTATGACAGATGATTACCCTACCGAGAGTTTTCTCAAATCTTTGATTTTCATGAAACGGCAAACAGGACAAGATAAGTTAGGAATTTTGAACTCGCTTGTATGTTAATCGCTTACACAGCGTAAGCACGTTTTACAGTAGCAAAAAGTTAAAGGAATTTTATATATAAGCCTCTGTGCAGCGGCACCAAGCATTGCCAAGTTTTAACATTTAAAAATACCTTAAAAGAAAATGTGAAAATAGGTTTAACATGTTTACGTTTTTTTTTTTTGGCTGCACATAATGTCATTCTTGTTCTTTCTACCCTTATTATTCAAATGTTTATTGGGTTGGCTTCTTTTATTTTTTTTAAGAAACCCCCACGGGCCGTCATCCCACCGAGGTTTTCAGTGGAACGGTGTGTCGGAATCGGACCCACTAAAACCACACGGTGTGCAATACTGCGCCTAAAATAGGAGGAATCCGGGAACAGCTTTATTAAGATATCTGGATCCCTCCTAGCGCTTGCCTGCAATCGCGGGCATCACCTTCTTGCAACTCCAACCAGTTATTGCCTGAATATCAGTTTTTCCGCTAAACGATTGGCATCTGACCTCCGCCATCCTGAGGGCTAACTGAATTCGATAGTTGAACTAGTTGTCAGGATATTTGGGGGTACTGACTTCACAATATCGACTGTCATAGGTGTTCATGACAACCGGGACTGACGGTTTAATGTGCTCTCCCAGGCACGAGGGTGTAACACCGGCAACTTCCAAGCTACGGATTGTTACTGAGAATTTCCTGTTAGGAAAACCCAATAGCACTTTTTGACATGACCTGGGAGTATTCACGTATATTCCATATTACTATTACTGCGTTCACGTAATTATTTGGCTCTCATAAATACATAATTATCATTATCCGTTTTTCTGCCTGCCCTATAAACAGCGTTTGCAAAAATACTTACAGACTCTTTTTCTTTTCATATGGAGCTAAACTAGAAGCTCCCTCAATAAAAGTTAGTGTTCACGGTAATCGATTTCACGGATCATTTAACAATCATTCAAAGCGAAACGTGTTGAGTTGAGGGTGTCCATCGGCGGTGGTAGTAACTTACCATCGGTTGACCCGTCTGCTCGTGTGCTATCCCTATCGAATAAAAAAAAATTGTTAAAAATCTTGACTGTTACGTGGGACACGCTGAAAGTTTTTAGAATAGACCAGTAAGAAAAACAACCGATGAAAAGTTTATTTAAATTTAGAATTAATAATGCTAATGGCTAATGATAGTAGCTGATAGAAAGGTTTTCACCATCAGGGGGGGAAGGGTCAGGACAACGTCGCCCTACCTTTAACTCAAACGTCTGGTGCCGGGCAGTCCAAGCTCTATAACCGAAAAAGGTCACCTCGTCAATAAAATATTTTAAAATCTTAATTGAACGGTATTTATCGTGCTGGACATATTTAATCATTTATCATCATCTCTATTTAAAAACAGTTTTTATTTTTTATTATTGTTTAATGAAATTTGATTTATAACAAAACATATTAACTCACACAGAGTTAATATGTTTTGTTATAAATCAAATTTCTTCCAAATAATTATTTCATTCGATAATCTCAACAATCAACTCCCTATGCAAGAAAATTAGGTAAGTAAATAATTTAGAGCATGCATCCATAAACACGTAAACAGTGACAGTTGGCTTACAATAGCTACAAGAAAGTATGTTACACACAACGTGGAACTAAAGACGTGGAACAGAAAAAGCTTTGACCCGCAACTCTCTCCCTCGGGAATAGTACTTTTACTGAGTGAATGATAATTATGTCAATCGCATTTGCTTTGCCTGATAACTGGTTCGGTAGCATATGGCTAAGATGACGATTTATTCATTTACTTTGTGTTCTTTTTTGTTTATGAGCCTCGGTTAAGTTTTAAAATGCGTAAGATTAGATTATCAGTTTTTAGCGCGTGACCCTAAGCAATTCACACGGAAACTTATTCGTGGTTCAATAAGAGTCCAGTAGAAAACTAGATCTTGACTAGTTATTGAGAATAGCTGCTAAACTAATCCCTATTATGATTTCAAAATTGTTAATTTAATAAATTATTTTTAATATTAATATTATTAAATATTAATTAAGTTAAATCTTGTAGTTCTAAAAAGATCTGTGTCAATTATACACCATTTTCAGAAAGCGAGCGAAAAAGGCATTAATGAGATTTCTTAACTAGCTTCAGTTAACAATATAATTAGCTTGAAAGGCCTATAGATTACAAGGAAGAATCCTTAGCAAATCTCCGCCCGGCGACTGATAACCGGTTAATGAGGACGCTCAGTTGAAGAGCAGTTATTACAGTGCCTCACTCAGCTTCTTACCTAATGCCAAATAGAAGTAGAATGGCAACAATTATTATATTAATGTGTTTTTTTCTCTCAAAAAATTTAAGCCATATTAAATTTTACTCCATAAACGTACGTTTCACGTAATTGGCACAACGCATTCACATGTCTAGTTTGATCATACCGATTAAGTATCTGACTTATTTAATACACGGTTTGAGTAATAGTGGTCATAAGATGCACATAAGTTGTCACCTAGACACACTGATAACACCTGCTTACTTCGCATTCGAAATACCGCGGACGGGGTGCTACATACAAAAGACACGAACATAATTGACCTTAATGTTGCCTTCGGAGAGGATTTCTTCGAATTCTTCCCTACGCTGCTTTGATCACTTTTTCATACCAATACTAGGTAGATTGATAGATTTTATTCTGTCATAATTAGAAGAGGTTTCATTTTAACATCAAGTGAATGCAGAGTTGGCTCCATATCTATTCGGATCTCTTTATCACCCACTTTATTTTAAAATGTCTAAAATATTTAACACCGATTAGCGCAAAAAGGAAAAGTCACAATGAATATTTATAAAAGAATGAGAGATTCAAAAATCAAATGTAATATAATTGTTTTTTTTTTTTGTTGTTGTTGTAACAGCATTTATGGCCAGACTATGTATACAGCATCAAGTACGTTAAGATAAGATATTCATACCAACACATATTACAAGAAGCTCACTTCAGCAAAGCGCTAAAGAGTACTAAGGAAACTAGTGAAAGAAACAAGGGGTAATGGCCATGGGCAGGTATATAAAGGCTAAAAAGATTTATATTCTTCAAGGGATAAACTAAGAACATAATCTTTCATCAAATATGTTTCATCCAGAGTTTTTATCTTTGAGTTATAGAATCACTTATTTACCGTGAAGTAGCAGCTTGATTTGTGTAAAAAAAAGATTTAACACATTCTATAGAAATAACACACTTTATAGAAACTTATTTGTGCTAGGCAAATGAGTATAAGATATTAAGCCAACAGTTTGTATTGTGTATCTAGTGGTTGTTCGTTCCTTGATATATCGTGAGCCCGCCTACCTATTTGATCGAGTACATTATTTACGAAAATTCCTTTTTGTAAACATCAGCTGCAAAATTCAGGTACAGATTTCAATTTATAACACGTGAACATTGGAGATGAACCAACTTTATTAATCTCGCCTTCATAAAACACAGCGGGTTTCTTGAGAAAAATGAGTTGATATGTTGTAATATACCTACTACTTTTAGACTTATCTATCTGTATTTTGTATCCTACAAGTATAAATAATGGTGTTAGAAGAGAAAACCAGCAATTAGATTGTGAAACATTGCCCGTGCAAGAACCCTAGTCACATTTCAGTTACAGTGAACTTTATCTCCATCCCAGTCATTTATTATTTTATTATATGTTTATTATATTCATATGCTAAATGTATATATCTAATATGTATCTTTGATATTTATGTTCATTATTTTTTTTTCCTATTTCATCTCATTGCACCAGACAACAACTTGTGGGGCAGACAACTATTCACTTTCATATGTTCTCTCCATACTATGCGACATCCATGGACTCCTGCAACTCAAGAGTAAGTAGGTGGAAGTTTTGTATGATGATGAGATGGACAAGAGGAGGTATTAGGGGAGGGGAAAAAGGTTAAGGGGAGTTGGGCCTCCGGAAACTTTACATTTTTTTATGGGATAGGTGGTAAACACGACAACAGACGAGTCACTACCACATGGTAAGTGACTACCACCGCCCACATACAGCAGCAACTCAAGAGTCACAAGTGCCTTGCCAGCCTTTAATTGCGGCGAAATGTAACGCAATACGCAAGCGTTGCTTCACAACCGATTTTCTGTGACTCCACAGTCCACTAAAAAATGGACCTTAAAAGCAATTTGTGTTCAATAATATTTCATTATAAGGGCCTTTACAGTTCACATTAAAAAGCACTCACTGCAGATGCTTAATAAGATTAAAAATATAAGTCGTGAATACAAAAATTACTAGGTATGGACTATAAATAAATAAATGCTTATTACCTTAATGCTGTATCAAAACAAATGATTCATTTGTAGACAGGTATATAGATATGCGGCTACAAATGAATTAATCGTTTTATTAGGCACATATAAATTTGTATAGGAAAGTTTATGAGATGTATATTTTTGAAATGTCAATTCGTTACAGCAGTCGTTTATATAGAAGCAATTCTAACTGTGCACTCTAGTGATTCCTCTTCTCAAAAGATAAATATTAAAAAAAAATGTAAACAAATAAAATGTTAAATAGACCTTAAAACGCAGGATATATGAGAAACAAAACAAAATGCATTTGTTCAGCAGCTCGTAACTATTAGACAACTATAAAAAGAGTGTAATATATTTTAACTTCTATATGTATAAATATAAAACAAATTAAACAACATTAGTTAAGTACCTGTGCAATATAGATTATCGCAATGAACCTTTACAGTTTTGATTTTTTGACCAGTAACATAAAATACTCTGGGGTATGACATAACTCTGGGTATAAGCTCAAACATTTCCAGCATTTCCGTCAGGAAACCCAACGACATTGGAAATATAATGTTGCAAAGGATCAACTAGATAATTATGTAGCTATACTAGATTAGATATTTTTCTTCTTTCTCTAATCTCTCTCAACCAACTAGCTATTCAGATCATTCAGCTGTGATTTCACAAAAAAACATGTAATCATACATAAATACATACATTTTTTTTTTTTTTTTTTTATAATATAGGGGGACAGACGAACAGACGGGTCACCTGATGGTAAGTGACACCGCCGTCCATGGACACTTGCAACTCAAGAGTCGCAAGTGCGCTGCCCGCCTTTGAGGGTGATGAGGGATAGGGGATGCAGGGAGCGGAAAGAAGAGAGGAGGGATGAGGAGATGGAAAAAGGACAAAGGAGATGAGGAGAGAGAAAAGGGGGGCGGGGGAATTGGGCCTCCGGAAACCTCACTCAATTCGGGGATACATTGACGCCTGCACCCCCTAAGGGGTAAGCAGATTTGTATTAAACACCTACATTTTGGCAACTAGAATCCGGTCCCACTAACGTAATAGGGGGCAAGCCTATTGCTTTCAACCGGGCACTATGACTGTATACATACTGTCTGATAGATAACTTAACGTTCCCTTAGTCACTTTTTACGACAACCCCGGGAAGGGAGGGGGTGGGTCTTTTCTACTCCACCGAGACCCACAAAGCAAATGTAATCATTGAATGATATATTGTGATAGATTCCAATTATGATACAACTAAATTAGTATATAGAACTCTGAACATAATAGTCTCTTCATAAGTAATATTATATGTAGGCCAGATCTGTGTATTCAGTAAAAGATTCGAAAACCTTTTTCATACTCTGCTTAGTTTTCTGACTATTCGAACAAGCGAATCAATGTTATTTTTTCATATTGGATATAAAATAAAAAATATTCGGTTTGTAATACATCTTTATGAATTGAACTTATATGTATTGCTCTTATATGTACATACATCGATATGTAAGCGACAGTAGCGTTGAACTGAATACAGTACTTTTTATTCCTATAAAAATAATCAGAAAGGTACAAAATTAGTTATTTCTCTGGTTCATATTACATAAAACTGTTACGTCCGTATCTACAGTTACATAATATTGACAATGACTGCACGGATGGCGTAGCAGTTTAAGTGGTCACCTCGCCACTACACTGCCGCGCCGAGTGTTGTGGGTTCGACCCCTGCACGGGCACAACACTTTGTGTAATCCTCAAATTCCTCAAATTATTGTTGTGAGTCTGGGTGTTATTTGTGTCCGTTGTTTAAATGTTTGTAAAGACCCCTGCGACACAGGAATTATTCATAGTGCGAGAGTTGTCTTTAAAAAAAAAAACATTTTTACGTTCTACATTTTTCGTCCACTTCGTATGTGTACAGAAAAAGTTTACCTCGTTATAAGTTAAATTTATGCTATCGCAAGTAGTAGCACCTATAAGTTGAAATCTATACTATGTGTATTAACATGTTCTGAAAATTGAACAAGTCTTTTATCGAATCTATATTAATTTCATTACTAAATGTAAGTACCAATAAATATTGAGCGTGGAATACTTCAATATATCTATCATCACTGACATTCGTCTGTTATCTATGTTGTCTATATTAGCGTTCCTGTGACGAGAATCTCTTGAAAGTTGAAAAAGATAAAAAAAAAAATAGATTTATCTAACGATATTGTCTACATGTGGAATATAAATTCGGTCATATCTACTAACGGATCATAGCCCAGAACCTCCATTAACACCATAACACTCCCTCGTTAGATAACTGGATCAAAGGACTTATGCAGATTGCAGTTTTCTTAGTATTGTATTGTATAGTATTGCGATCAGGTTCCTGTCTTTGAAGCCCTAACCACCGCTGTCGTGGTCCATGGTCTACAATTTTTATATTGCAAAATATTGTTTGTTTTTATAAATAGTCAAACAAAGAGAATATAGTCGTTAACTGCCCGTGTTTGATTATAATAATGACAATGATTTTAAACGTGGCTGACACGTGTTTTAAAAGCTACAAAAGGTTTCAAAAATTACAATTTGCATCAATTGTAGGACATTTCACGCTAATATTCTCATTATCTATAACACTAAGGTCAATAATTGCTTGCTGATTCGAATCTCAACAAGTCTGGGAATGTGAACCAATTTAATGCTGATTATGGATTATATCGTCGAGATCCACATTACTGATTAATATTTTATGAATCAATTTATTTTCGACAAATAGGCATAGACTCAAAGTCTCGATTCGATTTTGCCAAGTAATTAAGCGTTTCAGAGGTTACGTTTGTTAGCAAGTAAGCTAGCTAGATAGGATAAAAGCTAGAAAAGAAGACAAAAAAGAAATATAGATAGAGAAAATAAAGGAATAATTTTTGAAATAATTTTTAAAATTAAGTTAAAGGATAGTTAACTTAGTGGATCTAATTTTCACTCAGTTATATTCTACCAATTCTTATGACTTAGGAGAGCCATGCTTGACCTTCGTTTCTGCTTAATCATAAAATTATATCTGGAACTTGAGTGAGAACGTTTTCTGTCTCAATTCATTTTGTTTTTTTTAAAGTTTTCTTCTGTAACGATATTTAAATTAAGAGATGAGTTATCTCTGATTAAAGTACGGACATTGTAATAACGACTAGAGACTAACGAGCATAAAAAGTTTTGTTGAAAGGATTTAAAGTGTATGTAATTAATTGTATTAATGTAAATGAGAAGTCAAGAGGAGTTTGCACTATCGTTGAGCTTATGACGAGGCTTGTGGACTTTTATAATTAAATTAATGTATTGCAGCCAATGTCAGTTTTTTATGATTCGAAGTGCCATTGCCAAGTTATCATTACTTTAACTCATGATTTGTCTATAAGGACTGATAGATAAAACATGAGTTAAAGTAGGTAGGTAGGTAAGGTATGGAAAAATCATCAATTCGATAACCTACACACTTATATACATCCCCGCCAATATCCCCGAAAGGGTAGGTAAAGATGTAGTATGTTAGAAAATCAGAAATTTAATTAATCAATGTGTGAAAATAAAATTACGTATATTATTAAAAAGCCACACAATTCGTGAAATGTAGTACATTTTTACTTGAAAATTTTTTTTTTATACATACGACTACTAGTTGACGGCTGTATTGTTTAAAAGCAGAATTTAACATTTCGGTTACAGTAGCTCAACAACCGCACATCAAAGATTCGATAAAATGGTGATTGCTTTCAAATAACTGAACATCGGATCTTTGCGTGCCTTATCTCTCCTTCACGTTTACTGTTTATGGGACTTGCGCCACTGCCGCACGTATTCAAGCGATAAATTGTCAAACTTTAATCCACCATTTGGCTCCCTCAATGGTACATCTCATATAAATTCCTTTATATTTAATAATCCATTAAATAACAAATTCTGTCACGCCTACCAACTAATACAATAATTTTATTTTGTTCATATCATGAACTAAAGTTTCGGTTAGAGTGCTCGGATTTCTGGGCGTCAGTCTGCTTTGCATGTACTTAATATTTTCATCCATGTGAACAATATCACTTTTGTGAACATCAAATAACCTTATAAAAAAAAAACTCGAAAAGCATTCGGTGCCAAACTTTAAAAATGAGCGGTGATATAAATCACGCATGAGGCAGTGAGGCAAAAATGTTTTTTTTTTTTTAATAACTATATTAAAGTAGTGAGCTAAAATTATTAAAAGAAAATTAACCTAAAAGCATCATACACTTCCACTTTATTGCTGGCGTTATCTCAAAATGTTACATCCTACGACACTTTGAGACGATTCATGTTGATATGATATCAAGGCGTCTAGGCTCTAAAAACATAAGAATAGACTACTATGTGTTTTAAGTGAACTGTTTTGAACTGAACTGAAGTTAAACTATCTCTAAGAAAACTGTTTGTTTGGCTTTTTTATTTATTAATAAAATATTAGAGCTCGTTATAATTACAAAAAGGATATTGGTTGGTAAGTACTGCCCTGTAAAGACTTAACCTATCCATTTAAAAAAAAGTATCACTAAAATTTGTATTTTGAATATACTAGCGGTCACCGTTATAGTCTGGTCGTATATGTTTTCGCATAATTTATATAGAAAACAAATCGCCTTTAATTATTGTGTCTGTGTCATTACTAAAACTCGTCATTAGCTACAAAACCAATTGCAGGAAAAGAGTAAGCAAGAAAACCGATTGACAAACTTAGAAGAAAATGTTACTACATTTTTTTCTGGCCTGGGTTTTATTGAGTAAAAACACTTCAAAAGTGGTCGTCAGCCGTTACTGCTAAGTTACAAAAAACTTTTTCACAACAACAGTACATGCATAAGAAACCACTAAAACTGCCAGACGAAGTGGTGATCTTGGCGCTTACTGGCAACACGCCAGAATTATAAGTTACGTTTAGTGCAACGTGGCAAAACGATGTTAGGTTAGACGCTAGGAATTGGTAACTCGACGTCATTCTCACTAAAACTGTTATTCGCAATCTGATGAGAGAACAAGAAACGGTGCACTCCTGCTGCAAAATCAATAAAGCTATATGCAGACGTCATTTATACTTTGTTGTGAATTCTAAATCGTCGTGTTGTGAATTCGTCATTTATACTTTTAAAGAATTAAAAAGTTTCTTGTCACAATCATAATATATACAAACATATACGATAAGTATGTAAATACATATACATATACGTGGTTCATTTAGTGAATCCTTCTCTAAATGAATTCAGCTTGAGCTTGACCGGGTTTTCCTGTGTGATCTAATAAGTATTTTTTTTTTAATTTATTTATCAACTTAGTTCCATTTCATAAGGATAAGAAGCAATAGTGGAACCAAGTACCATCCTTTGACTGGACAGAAGTAATACCATGGCCTCACCGAAAACCGGTTTAGTAAGTTGAAAACCAAGTGAGTGAAATTACTGAATGCCTATATCTCTTGCCCCCAAGGTCTCCTTCTAAGATCAGCAGCGTACTTGCGACTCCTAAGTTGCAGGTGTCCATGGGTGACGGTAGTAACAGTATTACTATGTGACCCGTCTGCTCTTTTACACATATACAGTAAAATATCCCACCCATTAGACACCATAAGAAAGTTAAAATAGCTTAATATAAATCATCATTTAAATGTATATTTGAGTACATTTGAATAAAACTACGAGCGGCATTGACAGGCATCATAATCAGCCTATCGCAGTCAACTGCTGGACATAGGCCTCTTCTATCGCTCGCCACTTCGATCTATTTATAGCTTCTTGCATCCTGCCAGCCCACAGCCCCAGCACAGGCCAGGTAGAGTGACGATCTTGCGCAAATCGTCACTCTACCTGGCCTGTGGGCGCTCTACGCTACGTTTGCCGAGAGGCGATCTCCATTCAAGAACTCGTTTGCCCCAACGGTAGTTGCTATATGTATGGCAGTGGGCTGGCCATATATGTATATATATGGCCAGCCCACTGCCACTTCAGCCTACTAATCACATCATTCCCAATGCAATCCCTTAAAGAAACTCCGAGCATAGCCCTTTCCATAGCACGCTGAGCAACTTTGAGCTCGTGGACTAGCCGTACCGTAAGGCTCCGTATGTCATGATCCATCCTACAATAGATGCTGAATGACCTAGTTGACTCTTTTGTACGCATCGGCCTATGGATGAACTTAGATAAAACCAAGGTCATGTTAAATAAACATGTACTATTGGAACCGATTGCGGTACACGGGGACATTCTAAAAGTTGTTCAAAAATATGTATACTTCGGGCAGACTTTTCTGTTAGGTAGAAACAACTTCGAGGACGAGGTGAACAGAAGAATTCAGCTGGGTTGGGCAGCGTTTGGGAAGCTACGTTGAGTCTTCTCATCGTCGATCCCAAAGTGCCTTAAGATGAAAGTTTTCAATGAGTGTCTCCTACCCGTCATGATTGGACAGTAATAAAAACAAATTATATTCCGAAAATGTAAAACCATAACGCCAGATAAATCATCCTCATGATAAGAGTCAGAAACTCTGAAACAAAATTTAATCAACAGTGTCTTACATAGAGTCGACTTAATTGCTTCTTTATAACACAGTTAAAATTATCAAACTGTCTATCATCAGACGTTTAACTGCCTTCAATGGAAATTTAATTATAATTGTTCGGTAGTCAAATTGCTGGAACTTATAAAGTACTTCGTTTAAGGTTTTAGTGTTGTGTATCTGGTATTGATGAAAACAGAAAGATTCAATCATTGTAGAGTATGGTTTTTGATTTAGTGGTGCTATTCATTATCCTTAGGAGTGTTGGGGTTCCAACTCGCCATCTTGATTATAAATAAAATAACTTACCCATGACGCTACACTAGTTAAATATGAATTGAAATTTAGCTTTCAGCATGAGTGACAACCTTAATTATTTATAGCGGAAACATAGAGAACATTTATGGTACATTTTGTAAAATATGGAGTATACCAATAATGAAAGTATCCATTCATCCCTCCCAAATCTGATCTATATTCAGGTTAAAATATAATAATTTCATGATTTTTTGTTTTCAGAATATTTTATTAGCCCATAAATGATGTTTCTTTGTACCGGCTTAAAGCCTAACGACTTCATAAATTTCGAAATATGAGGTGTTATTTGAATCACGTGAATAGCGGGAGTGGCAGAAGGTACTATGACATTTCGAGGAAACGTCAGCAAAAAAAGAGGGGAAGTTAATAATGCGGTTGGGTTTAATATTTTATAACAATTTGTTTGCCTTACAAATAAAGAACTCTTTAGAAATATATCTACGTGCTCGAGGAGTGCTTCCTCGCAAGGGCTGGGGTATGTCTTTTCGTCAGGGCGGATGTTTGTTGTCGCCGTCTGCACTGCCTAGAAGACACATCCTTCTCCATCCTTTGGCTTCGGATTTACGTGTGCCTCTATCGGTCCCATGCAGGAGACTTTGAGCGGATAAAGCACAGGAGCAGTTCCCGACCGCCGAACTGGTGATTTTGAGAGATTTTAACGCCCACCATGAGTCCTGGTTGGGATCTTCCAAAACTGACCACGCTGGTCGAACTGCCCACGCATTTGCTCTCACGCATGACCTTACCCAACTGGTACTCCAGCCCGCCAGGATACAAAACATATCAGGTCAAGCGCCCTCTTTGCTGGACCTACTGCTGACGAATCACCCAGCGCAGTACTGCGTATCGGTACTCGCCCCTCTGGGATCCTCCGACCACTGCCTGGTGTCCACCTTGGTGCCTCTTGTTACCCCTCCACGACCTGTGGTAGCAAGGCTGCGTTTATGGCACTACTCGTCAGCAGATTGGGATGGAATGCGGGGTTATTTTGCATCCATCCCGTGGGCTCAACGCTGCTTTAAAGAAAGGGATCTGTCGCAAAGTGCGTCTGACGTGACTGACGAAATCACTGTCGGTATGGAGTATTATATCCCCTACAGTGAAGTCGCCAGCACGAAGACCCGTTCCTGGTTCAATCGCGAGTGCGCCCGTGCTGTTGCTCAAAAGCAGTCGGCCTACCGCGCATGGACCCGGGCCTGCGCGCATTGTGACCCAGACATTGATCGCCTAAAAGCAGCACTTAACAAAGCCACTAGGGAATGCAAGAGGGATTGCATCAGAGCAGATGCCCAGCGCATTGCACGGTTAGGTCAAGAACTCGAACACACCTTTGGGGTGAGGCTATGGATAGGCATGGGGAGTCCTTGGCCATCAGCCTCGACATTGCCAAGGCCTTCGATAGGGTCTGGCACCGCTCGCTTCTCTCCAAACTTCCTGCATTTGGTCTGCCACCCAAACTCTGCAACTGGGTTGCTACCTTCCTCCATAAGCGCCGCATTAGGGTTCTCTGCGACGGCGCGGCCTCAGACTTCCAGGAGGTAAGCGCTGGTGTACCTCAGGGCTCCTTCCTATCGCCTCACTGTTCCTTCTGCATATCAATGATATGTTGGCCCTTGGTAATAAACATTGTTATGCAGACGACAGCACAGTACACGGGCGATATTTCGGACATGCTGGCAGATGTTAAGGGAAAACGACAGGAGCTTGTCGCTGAGCTTGACCGGGTCTTGCGCCGCATTTCTCAATGAGGTTGTGAGAATCTAGTCGAGTTCAGCGCCAAGAAAACACAGGCGTGCGCGTTTTCAAACAAAAAGTCTCCATTCCTTCCCCTTCCTACTCTTCAGAACACTCAACTGCCACTGCAGGATAGGCTAATAGGAAAGCTCGGCGTATTGAACAAGGTGAAACAGTTCTTCTCGCCGGTGCAACTGTGTCACAGGACAAGACCCAGGTTCGCTCCTGCGGGGAGTACTGCTCTCATCTCTGGGACGGCTATGCGCAGTATTTGCCTGACGCTCTCAATCGGTTGCAGCGGCGTGCAGTCCGCATTATCGACTGTCCTGAGGTCACTCAGTCTCTTGAGTCTCTGCAGTTGCGAAAAGATGTCGCCTCTATGGCAGTCCTCTATCGCCTACATCACGGGGAGTGTTCTGACGAGCTCTTCCAAGTGGTCCTACCTTCTCCATTTCTCTACAGGACTTCACCTGCTGGCCTGAGGATTCACCGTTTGAGCGTCGAAAATATACGTACCCGAACGAAACGGTTTGGCTCTTCTTTCCTGTGCCGATCGGTGAAAGCCTGGAATTCCCTACCAGTGCACGTGTTTCCTTCCCACTTTGATCCCGGGTCTTTCAAGCGGGGCGTGAAAAAGCATCTCACCAGGCCGCCATAGTGTGGGTCACCATGCTGCATTGACTAGACATGCAATGAGGATGGTGACTACCACTCTTTGACTCCACTTATTGTTTTCCATCAGGTAAAGTGGAGTCACTATGGTAGGCTAATATAAAAAAAGAAAAAAAAAATTATAAAGTTTGAGATAATACAAAATACTGTCATCATAGTTTAAAAAAAAAACTTAACTTAAATGACACTCACAGAATTTTCCTTTTTGTCTGCTCATCGGACAACTTGAGGAGCTCCTCCATCTATAGCCACAAAGTAAGCTCATATGATATTCTCATTTTTATTGATGAAGAAGTCCCCCTCATGCGACGCACATTACCAACGGAGGCGGGGACCCTATTCGAAGCCAGTGGGCCTCGGAGTCCCAAGCTGGTATGTGGCCGGCCTCTACCCTGGCGACGCACAGGTGTTGCTGAAGTCAGCGGGGAAAAAAAGCTAGTCGCTTATGTTAGTTAGGGAAATCAGTTTCTGCACAGTAAAGCACTAGTTGGGAGTAGGCTGTGCTAAACCTACTTTCTAGTGGTATTATAAGAAATACTGAAACTGTTGAAGTATAGACATTATTATTATTACTATACTAACTACAATTAAATAACTGATTGCTCTTTATTCCGATTCCAACAGAGTCATAATTACAACAAAACTGTCAAAACTTTTTCATTTATACAAAACGGCTGATTTATCAATCAGACTAATTGAAATAATGTGTCATTCATAATTAACCGGACATATGTGATAATCTTATAAAAGGTAAGAGGCCATTATTAACACAAAAGAAACCATGTCTTTGATTAATCTCCAGTTAATTACGACAAGAAGAATGTGTCTTGTTTTAACTATTTGTTCATTAACTAAGCGAGAGATAGTTTACACAGCGAGGGTTATTTATGATGTCCACTACTGTCGCTGAACGTGACTGCGGCCTCTAGATAAGCCAAGTTACTTGTGAATTTCTTATCTGTTTACAAACCTCACTGGCCACTTTGTGAGAAATTATATACTCGTAGTTTGCATCTAAATATGGAAGATATTAGGTTGGCAACTAATAAACCCGCCATCTTTGTACACAAATTTATTAATATTTTGAGTATACAAAATTAAATTATTTCTCAACTACATAAGAACCGTCGTTTTATATCACCTGTCGCCAACGCGCTGGCAGAGACATAATGCCTTCCTCGTAGAAGTTTTTACACTTTTGATCAAAAAAGGTGGTAAGGTCACTTATAAGCTGGTCTTCATTTTAATTTTTTTTTCTGTTATTCATTTTAATTTTTTTTTTGTTTTCGTTCTCTAGCCCACCACGGCTAGAGAACGAAGTAGATGATAATCTGAGGGCATAATGTCTAGAGAGTACGGTGGGTGAGGAAGGACAGCCCAGCCAAGCGAAAGTAATTTTTCACGAGTCTTAAATCTCTAGTCTTAAATCTTCTGAACCAATGTTTGGTGGTATCTTAAGAGAGCACGCCTTCGCCCATCGTTGCACATATATTGCGCACTGCTTCAGTCGCTTTTCGACCTAAGCGAAATTCGTGAAGTAAAAGCAGCCGAAGTTTTCTTTCTGTCTTATATCCATAATTTACTGTAGTTTTACTATTCGAGATCCAGTTGTCAACTGATCTTACATACAACTCTTGCTTTATTTATATACTACTCATTATATACACTACATTCTAGACATTGTACACAGATACAGACAAATTTTGTAGTTTGATAATAAAAAGGATAAAAGTTTATATAATGGTTCCTCTTAATCTTCTTCTAAATAGAGATAAACAGGTAAAAAGTACGATACTATTAAGGAAGATAAACTGGAACTACTGGATACCACAACATTTTTAGACATTACTCTTGATTCAAAACTTCAATGTTCCCACATATTGGTAAAAAAATAAATTCGTGAACTGACTGATATTGAAACAACCAGATTGGTCTAATTTTTCTTATTTGCATAGTATAATGTCGTTTGGTATTTTGCTGTGGGGCAATGCCGCTGATATTCAGTCTGTCTTTGTTCTGCAGAATTGGTCTATCCAAGCAATTTATAATTTAGATAATCGTTATTCGCTGAGGTACAAATTCAAACAAATAATCATAATATCATTGTGATGACAGTAGTCAGTATATCTAGCAAAACTTAATTTAATTTCATAAAAAAAACATTTTATTAATAAAAGTGATATACACTTCTAACACGCTAAATAAACACAAATTTGTTGTACCTGCCTCCAGGCTCCAAAAAACTAACAAGTCCTTTCTAGGTCAATGCGTTCGATTTTACAATGAAATCCCTGATAATATACAAACTTTAAGTATAAATAAATTTAAGTGCACTGTAAAACATGAAAAAGTTGTGCTTTAAAGGTTATTACTCAGTGGTGGATTGTATAGAAAATAGAGTTGCTTGGGATAGAAATACTAGAGATTCTCACCCTATTTCAAATAATCAGTAAAATGTAATGGGAGCTAATATGTTTCTCATTTTCTGGCCATGAGTTTGTTTGCCGGTATTCTTCTCATAAGGCTCAACCATTTGTAAACGGTCGGTTAGACATCAACATAGGCAGGTATTTAATTAGTTTATGTTTTTAATATTAATTTCACTGTTGACAAGGCAGCCTATAGCTGAGGTGACGATGTGTGTATTGACCTATAACCTTAAATATTTTTTAAATATTAAGGAAAAAAATACGGGTAGTTTTTGGGGACTGCCGATAGAAGTGAAAACTAAGTAACCTGTGAATTGTATCGTCGGGCTATTGATTATACACAGCATATATGTATATAGCTCATGGGAAGCGTGCGGTGAGGATGACGCGAGTTTAACGCTTTTTGTTAACCCAAAAAGTACACACATATATATATATACACATAGCTCATGGAAAGCGTTCTGTGACGATGACGTGAGTTCCATGATTTTTGTTCACCCAAAAAGTGCTCATCGCGCCTAAAGAAGTTTTCCCATCAATAATATAAAAACAAAATACATACATTTAAAAAAATTGCAAATATAATGATTCAATTCTATTTTCTCTATATACAGTTTGGATAAAGAAATTTTCATGAGAAACATGTTATCAAAGTATTAAGAAGAAAAAAAAATTACGATCTAAGCTTCATTGCCGACATTTGACTTTTGATTGATTTTTATTACTTTGGCTAGTGGAAGATTCTCCAGATTATCATCTGACATTGAGCAACGGTAAAAAACATAACTATGCTGTTCAGGTGCTATTTTGCCACTTCAGATATGTACTGTACCTTAACAAGAAATAACACAGTTGCAAATATCTCAACTTGTAATAATTTTGATTTGTAATTTTGTAGCTGAGACTGATATCCTTCAGGACTTCCCGTTCTAACATTTAAAAAAACAAAGGAAACTTACTGATACTTCATAGTTGTACTGGACACTACATACCACAAATCTGAGAATCAAGTCACGTGTGTATGTATAGGCAGTTCTGTACTACAGTACGATTCAGGATTATACAGAACCTAGAAAATTTCACTTAAACTATCTAATCAATATAAGAAAATATATGTCGGAAAAATGATGTTTTTCGGGGCAGTTGCCTTCTCCCAAATACATATTGTGTGGGCCGTGTGGCGTTTCTCGAGCAGAAAACAAAGTAGGTACAAACAAATAATCTTTATTAAGTAGTAGGCACTTAAAGTGGGAACAACGAGCCGTAAGGTAGTTCCTAGACTTGTTATCCGTGCGGTGGTCGATCGGTAAGTGTGCTCCGCTCGGCCCGCACGAACACTTATCTAGACTCTGCCGAAGCGATGACGTTTCACCGCTTGCGCCTCGTTGTCAAATCAGCTCCCGTACAATTGACCGTACCGACATATATTTGTTTTATTTATTTATCCCTCTTGTATGTCCATGTTATGTAGTACTCTCTCACTCAGGATGTTTTCTACCAGACAACCCTTACCAGATTTTGTTTAATCTGGATTCGAGTAGTATGTGGTATAATAAAATAATGTTAAAATCAAGTGGCATTGGAAAACATAAGAATATATTTTAAAATGTTTAAAGAATTCAGATTACTAGACAAAAACAGGATTAATACGAAATAAGTTCTCTTGATAGAAAGACTTAACTTGCTTCGAAATTTTACCAGACCAAGTTTTAAAATCTGATGTTAAACTTTTGGCACTTATCGATTAACAAGTTCAGCGCTAGCCTAGCTAGTTAAATAACGACGTAAAGACGTCCGACAACAACATTTGGACGCTTATTTGAAAGACCTTTTTCTTTCATATTACGTTTTACAATGTTTTTTTTCTTTTTAAATCTTCTCTTTCTTTTTAAATCTCTCTCTCTTGAGTAATAATTAAATAATTTTTAGACAGTAAATAACAATTATTGTTTTTATTTAGTACTCTTTTAGTCTATGAACAGAATACAGTTAAGGACTAACAATTATATAGAATAGGTCGAAATTATTACTCTTACGATACATGGAGTTGATTATTAACCTATATAAAAAATAAATCGTTTCAGAAAGGTTTTTAGCACTTCTTTTCATTTCAATTTGATTAAACACATTTTTTAAAACGATCTATGTTCAAACGAACATGTTTATAAATTTATATTCAAGAGTAAGAAGAAACATAATTATGTAATTTGATGGTTAATTGAGTAAAAGCGAGCATAAAAAAAAAATTATAACCGCAAATACTATCTAACACGATAGAAGTATTGATAATGAAAATTAAGTATTATAGATACTATGCATTTCATTATAAGAGGACTGAAAGTTCTTATAGAAGATATTTTTTTTAAACCTATGTAATCTTTTACCAAGCATACTAATAGTAACATTTAAGATAACGAAAACGCAAATTGTCCGACATATATAGTAACACATTACATACTTAGGTCACACTGAAAGTTTTTAGAATAGGCCAGAATAAAAACAGCCGATGAAAAATTTATTTAAATTTCGCATAAGGTAATCCGTAGATGTGCAATGAATTCCAATGTTATTTGTGTTTACAAATTTGCGGGAATTTAAAAAGTGTCTGTCGTTCATTAAAACGGACTTGACTAAAGCAAATTATTGCACAATGATTTATTACGACTTTCGTTGCGGTTTTATTCAAAAACAATGATACGATAGACTCCGATCGGCACTTCATTACGAAGCCCCATCTCGTGAAACTGTTTACAACAGGTTTAATGAGTTAAAACGTGACCGAAGCAAACTCGCTAATGATTCTCGGAAAGGACGTCCTTTTACGGCAACTAACGATAAAAGGGTGATATATCAACAGATTCGGGCAGATTTAGGCATTGGTATGAGTCAAGTACAAAACTCTTACATGAACATTTAAGCGTCAGAACTCCTTGTTCTGCCTTGGAAATTGTTAAACAGCAGCGACTAAGAAGCAGGATCTTCCTCCACCACGACAATGTCCCAGCTGACTTCGCGACGGTGCTTAGAAAGGAACGGGGACTACTCCGAATGGCAATAAAATTATTTACAGGATTGTATATCAATGCGTTTTTTATTTTCTTAAAAATTTCAGTGTGAAAGTAGAGTAGAGTAGTGTGACTTTAATAAAATATATTTTCCAAATATTTTTTAATTTGCTACAATTTCTATAAAGATGTTTAGGTATGCAGAGACATATCATCACTATACTCATCATCGGAAATAAACACTTACACAAAAACTAAAACACTGCTTATTTATAAAGCTCTCGACTTTAGCGAAAAGTTGAATAAATACCTATTCTCAGCAACAAAACTGAAGCTTCGGACTAGAGTTAAACCGCCTCAACCTATGAGGATATCTATGACTCGTGGCACTCTGCCAATATGTACAATATCCACACTTTGATGATGCAAGCACTCTTTAAGTTAAACGATTCTCGTACATGTTGTTAATGTTTCAAAGATAAGCGACCTTCGTGAAGAAAATATACGATTTTTATTAAAGCACGCCCTGAGACAAAGCGCACAAAGAACAAATATGAAAAGACTAACATAGAATATGTTCTCCATATACATTTAAAGTTATTCTAAAAACAAATTGTATGACTTTAAGTTATTAAAGTAATACAGTAAACCAGTGTGAACATCTCGCTCTATCTCATTATGTGAATAAAATTAATGAGCCCAGAATAATTTGTTTGACGTTCACTCAGCGGGTTTTTGTTGATGCCATAATTAATTATAAACTGAAGAATTCATTGAAATGTTTGTGGAGTCTGTTGTTTTCTACGGCGACTTTCTAAAAGTGGCAGTTCCTTTGTTTTGATTATTCAAATGAAATGTGTGCGGCCTACAAAAGTAAAAACATTTGAATAACATTTCTTGCTCTTATATATAACTAGAATTTGAACGCAGCTTCTCTCGCTAACATCGATTTAGGCAAAATAGGTATGTATCTCAGGAACAGCACTTTTTATTTAAAGGTATCAAACGTACTTATGCCCTTTTCTGTAAGTTGAGCAGATAATGCCTACAAACCAACTCACATGATATTCATAATATTAGAATAATTATTTAAAATAACTATTATTTATGGAGATAAAAGTAATGAGCACAAACACTTTATTAAAATAAGAAGTTAAGAACATTGAAGTTTTTGACGTTTTAATGTTGAACTATTATGTTGTTGATGTTATTTCTTAAAAATAAATAGGTAAGTATTTCAAGACGTTTACTGTAAAAGTACACCTTTGCACTTCCTTGTCGGATTTAAAGTAGCTCTAAGAGCATCAACCATACAATGCATGTCGGCTTAGTTTATTTTTTCTCTAAAAAACATCATCAACAAAATTAGAAAATTATTTTCAAGCCGCTAGCCGTAGATATATAGTAATTTAATATCCGTGGAATGTTTGTGTACCGGGCTATTGATAGGTACAATGAAGCCTCCTCTTTTTGTGACAGAAAAAGATCTGGACGTCGCGGTAGTATTAGTAAGAAAAAGGCGATCAAAATTGTGAAGCAAAATATGAATCTATGATATCCTGTCCGAGATAAAAAAAAGAAAATTTAATCAAATCTTTTGAAATCAAAAGATATCATCTCTGTTGCTTTCAATAGATTTCAACATCGGCACAAGTATATTATGCTGGATCTGCAGTGCATAAAGAGTAGCTTGGAGCATTGGCTGTTACTATCATTCTTAACAAACAAACTTCAAGCTACTACAGCGAATCAATAACCGCTCCCGTTACATTCATCTCTCAGCTGTATTTTTATCTCTCTCTGTATTTTTTACTTTGTATTGTATCTCTCTCTGTATTTTTTAACTTTGTGTTGTATCTCTCTCTGTATTTTTCAACTTTGTATTGTATCTCTCTCTGTATTTTTTAACTTTGACTAAAATTTTGATTGTCAAAAAGTGTACGAATAAGACGCATCTGTTACCCCTTCGGGGATATAGTATAGAGTATTTTCAACAGTGGTGGAGCCATGCTTAGGCACGATCAGGCCTGTTTGACCGGTGCGATACCACAGCCTCCCAGAAATGAGTGAGGTTTCCGAAATCCCAACTCCCTCTCCCCTCATCCCCCCTCTCCTCTTTCCCAGCTCCTTATCCACCCCTCTTCTTCCCCTCCCTGCATCCCCGTATCCCTCATCACCCTCACAGGCGGCATTTGTCACTTACCATCAGGTGACCCATCTTTTCGTCCGTCCCCCTATACTATAAAAAAAATGTGTGCCTCATATTTATTACTTGAACGCTATAAGTGGACATTGTTTTGTTTAACATTTAGTTAAGACTCACTTCGTGTAACGCATTTAACCTATAAATAAATTATGTCTTATTTCACATTACTGTTACGAAATGAAACTGCGATTATTCATTTACCGAAGGAATGTTTTTTGGGTAACTTTGTCTCCCGCGATTAAGGAAGTATCTGTATTAAACTAAGTTCTCTCATACAAACGCCTTTTCTAGCCTATTTAATTTCAAGAAACAGAGGAAGTGAAATTAAACATACACACCACAACAACACTTATGTTAAAAAATAATAATATTGCCTTTCATCAAAAACTATAACGTAAAAATATTTTACATATGGTCTATTTAAATGTCTTATTGATTATTTACACGTAAAAGGTAACTTAGGACAAGTCTACGCCTTTAACAAACGTTTTAACTAGGCTTCCTCTACGTCGTAGAAGCACCAAGTCTTACATTCTACGCCGTAGGTCAGCAATCCTCTACCGCGACGCGGCGTGGAATTTTTAAGCACATCATCGTTGTTTATCATATATGTAGTTCCTAGGAAAAAGAATTAACATTTAATGAAATGTTTATAGTATCCGGTGACCCCTTTCCATAGATACCCGTATTATGAGTGCGAACAATGAATTAATATTACGGTCATACGGAGCAATACATTTAAATTTGTGGTTAATTTTTAATTAGAAAAGGTAATTACAAATGTAATAATCAATTTACACACAAACTTCCGAAATATGAACTGATAATTTACAATAATATGAGTAAATATAGTTGCAATATACATAAGTCTCTATTAAAGCAATTAATTGTATTGTAAGTAAATTAACAACATGAGGTTTATAAAAAAACGATGTAGTTTTCAATACATGAATTCATTGTTATGCTTTCCAAACCAATCAGTGAACGGTATGAAAGGTCCGAAATCGATACTAGTTTATTATTCAACAGGTAATATCATCGCGCAAATCGTAATGTCGATACTAATTTACATTCCGTTTTGCCGTGCAGTGTTGCTATATTTAAAATTGAATTGCTACTTTACTTCTCACTGCTCTGATTCATTTTCAGATATTTCCAAAATAGTAGGAATGGGAATCAATAGCGAAGTTTAGTATTCGCTGGCCTGGTGTGCTTTAGTGTGGTGCGTATCTAAAATTCGAAATGTTGGATGCTGCTGCGATCTAGCGGCCGCCGAGAATCGAATCAGTTTTATGTTGTGTATCCAGTATTAAAAATCGTAAAATAATTGATATGTTTTTAGGTTTAATGTTAAAGGTTAAGTATGTAAATTGTTATTAAATACAAGAGCGTCTCGCCATCAAACATTATAGCTTGGCGAGAAAATATAATGTAAATATTTTTTTATAAATATTTTTTGAATAAATAAATTTTAAATCTTCAAATTAATAATTGAATATTGCTAGTTTGATGTAATGATATTATAAATACATATTTAACGATTTGATTATTGTCTATAGCAGTAGTTTTGTTTACGTTTTATAAATAAATTATACAAGAATTAAGTTTTTATCTTTTTGCTAACATGTAGAAATATTATATATACTCTATGTCACTCGAGCTATTAGGTAGATTCAAATGTCGAGAGGCGTTAAGTCTAGTCACTAAGGCGTGTATTATTTACACGCCTTAGCGACTAGACTCATCAGATCATACATACATACAAACAAACATAATATCGATAAACATAACTCTTCTCAAAACAATTTATGAAAAAATGAGAGAGATTAATACTTAATGATAAACTGACATCTTGCCTACATATCTTACCTAAATCAAATTTCGTATAGTCTGAACCGTCGGAATTCAGCCCAATCCCAATTTCTCAAATACGAAGTTCCGGAATATTCCGCTATGCCTAAAATGCGTTTATTGGTACACAATGGCAGCGTGTCAACGGCGTGCGCTAAAAGAAAAATTGGTCATTTGTGTGCCTAGAGAATTTATGTTGATATGAGATAGCTTTTATAAATATTTCTTACACAATGATATTTGTTTGGAACACAGTTTTCTCAGACTTCTCTTTTGTGGGACAAACGAACAGACGGGTCAACTGATTGTACAATCGTCGTCCCAAGTGGGTATAGTGGGACAAACGAACAGACGGGTCAACTGATTGTACAACGGCCGTCCCATGACCCCTTCAAGTCAAGAGTCGTAAGTGTGCTATCCGCCTTTGAAGTTGATGCAGGGAGGGGAAAGAGGAGAGTAGAGTTGGGTCTTAGGAAACCTCACTAATTTTCGGGAACGGCAACGCAAGCGTTGATTGATAACCGGTTTTCTTGGTATTGCACCGGTCGAGCCGGCCCATTCGGGTTTACGAGTAAGTATGGCTCTCGCTCATCTATATATTTTTTTCTTCATACATACACTCGTGCCAGATTCCTCGAAGTGATATGTGGAGGCGTGAGGCCGTGAACTGGCTACTTTTGCTAATTTTTATAATAGACATAGAAAGTGAAGGGATATTGATTATAAAGATGAATTGAGGAGTATAAGCAATAGCTCAAGCAAGTCAGGGTAGCATACCTATAACTTGAATGGGCTGGTGCCGGAAAGTCTTAGTTTCTTTTCCCCTTTATGTTTCCTTGACCTTCCTTGAGCTCCGTCATCATATACTTTTTACTTACATCAATTTATGTTTTTCTTTTGTCCTGTCTAAAAACTATTAAATTCGCAGAAAGGGTTGACGGCAGGCAGGCGGCCGGTTATAAAACAAACAAGACAAAACCCTTTCTCAATGTTACACACAATGAAAATAAAATTTGGAGCAGGACAGGAAAATGAATTTTGAAATACCCAAATAAAGAGAGAGATTTAATACCAATTGGAGATGTACTAAGCGGATGCTTCTTTTTAGAGGATTCCCGGGTCCCTTGCAATAGACCCTTTTGTGACGGAACACCGTATTGATTTAGTCATTTAGATTCCAACATAATACCTCACCGTTGACTACGGGCAGGTGATGGGTGATGGACCTATGAGGGTTTCCACACTAAAAAAAAACTAATTGTTTAATCTAATTTTTTATATAAGACAACTCCTGCATTACGAATAATTCCTGAGGCGCGGGGGACTCTAAAAACATTCAAACATTCATTCATTTATAAACATTCATCGGACACAAGGAACACCCAGGGTCGGGACAACTATTGGATGTGAACTATGTGGATCACACAATTTTTTATCACTAACCACTAGACCGGTCAATTGAGCAAGTGTTACTCGGTATGATGTAAGAACCATAATGATACCCCGTACATTTAACTCTGTTCTGGATTTAGAAGTTATCGTATAATATAAAAATTTATATACATACATGACACCAACATAATACATTCCTTTTAGGAGCTGTCCCTCTCTTTTGAGCAGAAAGTGTCAAACACACTTCCCTTTACTTAAAGATATATAATTCACTGAACACAGCAATGGCATTCCAAAAGCTTTTTATTTATATTAAAAAAATAATTTATAAGTATTAAACTCTATTTCCGTCAAACTTGTGTTAGTAGTTTTACATATACCAGGCAAGGACTGCACCAGCGACTACCTAGTCTTAAGTCTGTAGCTTTAGCCGCCGCAGATCAAATGCTATCAATTTTCTTTAATAAGTCGTTACTTATTAAAGTAAATGTAGCATTTGATTTGTAGGTCATGGATAGAAATAGGATAACAAACCTTTCTTAATTTCTACTCTCATTGCAAAGAACGCACTTAAACCCCATTTGGAATTCTATTTAAAAATCTTAATCCGAGAAACAAAAGAAACACACTGTAAAGTTAACAACGCAGCCAATACTCGAACGTATTTTGCATATTATCAGGGTCTAATGAGGTCAATGTTTATAGAATAAGTCCAAACACGATCAGATTTACTATAACTTAAAACATCTAACAAAGTTCGTCATTTAGCTTTTTCCCACAAATTCTATTAGTTATTAGCAGCAGTTTTTGTTCTCACTTGAATATGATATGGGTCGAACGGGCGAAATGTCTTGTCACTTGACCACTGAGTATTTTTATTTTATTATATTTTTTTATTTGAATTTGTACTCCAGATATGCTCAGTCATAATAAATTATAACTGAGCATATCTGGTTTTTGTTATCGTTTATGTACATATACATATTGATTATTGACTAATGGGCTGATAAGGTACTGAGTCAGTAATAACGATTCGATGTGCTCAGTTCTTTATACTTGCATTTATAAATGTCGTGGACCTAGTGATTAATACGGCATTATTAATAATACCGGGACAATTAAATAAACTTAATATATATGTGGACAACATCATAAAACCATTTTTGATAAGCAAGCGGAACGCACTGTATAATTAACTAGCCTTTCTCCGCAGCATAAACGCTGGTGAAACCCAGCGTTGATGGTCACTGCACTGCTTCTAGAGATCGCAATGTATTGCAGGCTATATTGTTTGTCCATAAACACTTTATCCAATACAAAAAGAATCATTTTAATCTTATTGATACTTCCAGAGAATAGACTTTAGACAGAAAAAAAAATAAAAAAAAAACTTTAGTAATATAGACAACAAATCTATTGCACTAAGTAATAAATCTTAAATCCTAAATCAATATTGTAGGTGTGAATAACATTAAAAAATAACAAAAATACTTTTATTTTTATTTTTTTTAAGTAAGGATTTTTCGTTACTTATTTAATTTTAAACTTTTGCCACTTTAACTAGGAAACTTTTGAACTAGGAAATTTGAAAATTTTTTTGGAGTCCATTTTAAAATTGAATCATTTCCTTGCACTTTCAACTACCAACGTCTCGTTGCCTGCAAGAGATTGCATTCAGCAATAAGGCCGCCTTTTGTACATAATGTACAAATAAAGTTGTTATCTATCTATCTATCAGGTAATCTGAATATATTTCGAAGCAAATATTTGCTTCTCTCTCAAATGTAGCGTTATCCGTTTCATTTAGATTGTTCAAAAGATCTTTAACTAAAAAGCCATATTACTTCTAATTACTTCTATTTATGGCGGATTTCAAGCATAACGTCGTGTAATTTTGTAGAGGTAACAAAACCGCTTTCGAAAATTTTAGTGTTATTATTGAACATTTGCATAACATTGTGTAAAAGTAGCAACAGCACAGTGACACAAAGTTTTTGTCTTTCAATGTTTGCCAAATAATTGTACTACATTTTTCTTTTCCTACTTTAACAAAATACGCTCGCAAAGCTAGCCCATTAAAAAGCAAACGCTACATCGATAATAAAGAAAGCCGTCTTGTTTGAACATAGCGTAAACTCTGCTTATCTCAATATATTGTTTTTTATTATCTCTACGTTTAGCATATGCTGAAAATTCACTTTAAACTTTTAAGACTAAGGTTTCAGCATCAAATTTAATTCCTTTTAATGTAAATTTTGTGCAGGTATGCAATATGTGGTATTTGCAGTTTGTATATTATAATTATTTTCCACAACAACTCGCCAAATCTGTTCTTTAATAACAACACAATTTTTCTTGAGAATCTCTTTAAAATTAAGTAGTCCATATAAGTAGAGCACAACTATGGCAAACATTTTAACGTCGCCCTTATCAGACGCATCTGTTGTGACTGAAAAAAACTCACAAAAAGTATTTCTAGTCAAACAGTTTGTTCTTCCAGAACATTTCTTTTTTGCTATAGATATTTTTGCTTTGAATCTGGAAATAGAACGCTATTTAATTTGTTTCCTCATTCCTGGCTGTTAAAACTATAACAATGTTTAACTTCGAGATAGGCTGATGTAGGTTCGATAAACGATATGTTGTCTCTTTTAAGTTCGAATAATTTCGAAACAAAATTCCTTCCAGGAGCACCGAGATTTAAATTTGCATAGCTAAATTCCGCGAGACTTCCGAAAATCCGGGAGAGGTGTGAACCCAACGTTCTGGACGTGCTGAGGCCATGCGCTATAGGTGCGTTCTTGGATATAATATTAATGTAAAATATAACAAAACTAGCGTCCGTCCGAAACAAACTAGCCTATGACCAATAAAGTTTCAAGCAATTTGAAGGAGTTTTTGTGAATACTACACATCTCTAACTGAGGAACTAATGGGCCTACTCGGGGTAAACCTCCGGCCTCACAGCAAACCAGCACTTTGCAGTGAGCCCGTGTTATTACTGGTTTACAATGATTCATTTATCGATATTATTATTCGATACATGAAATACAATCAACTAAGGAAACATTACTCTGTGCTCACTACTTTAGATTGTATCACAAAACTATTACTATCTATAACTTGAACGCACGCCACTTGTTACGGTTTAATCTTGCTATACTATATTTTAATTTATATTCAACATAATAAAAATTAAAATATAGTATTTTAAATGTTCTATTATATAACATTCATTTGATCTGATAAGTATATACAGATTTGCTTTAGGCTGATAGCAATAAATCCAGCAATCAAGTTGGCTGCCTACTTGTTTAACATTAAAAAACACACCCCTCCCCATGGTGTGGTGGGTGTGTCAACATCACCCATGTAAGGCACTAATAACCCTCTACATAATGGTCTTCAAGTTTTAACCTGTCAGGCGATTTGAAGAATCAGTCGTGTGTAAGGAACATCAGTGACTTGCAAGGAGTTGTATTTTCAGTACAAAACCAACAAGAGCGCTCAGCATCAGCAGAAACAGAAGCAGCAACAGTAGGAGGAGCAGCAACTGCAGAAGAAGCAGTAGCAGCAGCAATAGCAGCACGAGCAACAACAAAAGAATGAGCAAGAATACAACAGGCTACAACAGAAAGAGGAGCAACAGCAGAAGTAGCACTAAATTCAAGTTGGTTGTCTACTTGTTTAACAAAACGTTTTAAAAGAGTTTGTATTTAAACAAAACATTTTAAAAGAGTAACGGTGGAGTTTCTTGCCCATTCTTCTCCATACGAAACTACATTTTGGAAGGGGCGACTACAATGAGTTTTATTTCAATGTAAAAGTGCCTTTTGCCTTTATTTTTTTAAATAAATGCTTTGACTTTGACTATGAACTTTACAAAACACACCCCTCCCCTTGGTGTGGTGTGTCAGCATTAGCTGTGTTGGTGACTTACAATCCCCTACACTATTACTATCTATAACTTGAACACAGCCGCTAGTCACTGTTTAATCTTGCTATTCTTAATAATAGCAATTAAAATATAGTATTTTAGATGTTCTATTATATGATATCTGCCTCTGTCACATTTGATCTGATAAGTATATATTTGCTCTAGGATTTAAAGCCCAATTTTAAGGTCCAGTTCCAAATAAATGTTCAATTATTTTTTATAAAAGCATCTAATAATAAATCAATCAAATTAACCTACAAAAGTCCGCTGTTGGACATTGGTCTCTCTAAATACCGTAACAAGCGGTTCTCTGCCGTCCGCATCCAGTAAATCTAGCTACCTTCTTCATGTCATTTGTCGGTATGTCTAGAGGGTATCCTACGAGAGGGTATACTACTTTCCTTCTTACCTTCTTACCTATGAGCATATTGTACATTAAAACGTGTGAAAATTAAAAATAAACCATGATTTATACTTCACATTATATTTCATGAGTAATAGTAGTAGTAGTGTGTAATGAGAGTAAAGTAATGATTCGTATGTAACTTGACCCAATAACAATGACCCAATAAAGGATTTTATATAATTTATTTATTTATAAATTTAACTGAAGAAATCCGCTTTAGATAAATTTAATGTTTAAGAGAGCTGAAAGTGACGGTACTTAAACTTAGCAATATAGCTACAGTAATATAATATATGTACATGGTAAACAAAAACCTTAGTGTATATGTTATTTCCTCTGTTATCAGAAGGTGAGAAATATATACCTGATGGCTGATACAGTTTGAATCATGTACCCTTCAAAAAATCATGTACCCTTCTTTACGAGAGAACAAATAATAATACTTGATTTGCTTATTAACGTAATATTGTTTTCTTATATAGACAATACTTCTAGACAATACTAAAACGTTTACACAGTTTGAGCTAAACGTTCAAGTCGACCTACGAAGCAAAACAAAAATACAATCTGTTCCTAGGCTTGGTTCGTTACTTTCATGATAAGATTTTTATTCAATACAACCGCGAGGGATCGGAAAACGATTGAACGAACGAAAAGTATCCGAATGTTGAAATAGATACATATATATCTAGGTTGGAAAAGGTGAGAAATTAATACAAATGCAACTTAAAATAATTCTAGTGGATGAAAATTGAGAAGCAGAGAACAGATTATTAAAATAAAAACTTTCGTGTTACATTCATATTTGGCAGGCTTCACGTTGTCGCGCCTGGACGACTCACTCTTTTATGCCCCTCGTCGGGCTCGCGACCAAAAACAGTCATCCCTAACACACAGGTGAGTATTGCCATATATATTTTAACAAATAGCAAAAGATTAACGTGTTATAAAAATGTGATGCGAAGGGATGAACAAGATGTGTTGAACAAAGTTTGTGTGGAAGTTTACGGATGCAAGAGTAGAGGACGACTAAAGAAAAGACGGAGGGACTACGTCAAAGAGGATGTGGCTAGAAATAGGGTAAGCAGTTAAATGCGGCATTGCATCCCTAAGTAAATTTGGGGTTAGGGTAAGAAGATGATGACAGAGTGAGTTAACGTGCTGACCTAACGCAATTTACGACGTATTACCTTAGTTTACTACAGGTTTTATCACATCATCCAAGCCATAGTTTATCTGGAAAATGTTATTGCTGTTGAAAATATTACATTTACAAGAGAGCATTCGTAGTCATTTGTATGTACACTTAGCGGAACATCTGCTGCTATCCTATCTTCTTGTTTATTTCAGGAGGCACTGTGGCAAATATTAAACTTGTGTACTTTGCACTAATTAATATTGTATATTCTGAACTATATTGTTTTGTATAGGTAACGTTCCACGCAGATAAGAAGTATGTAAAGTAGTTTGTATAAACACATACATAAAAGGACGCCTTTCTCCCTTCGGAGTGGCTCAGCAGCTGGCATACCGCTTACTGGCTTCCTCTACTGCCTGACTTAGAATTAATACTTAACAAACAAAGATAAAAATACGCATAATAATAATATAATAAAAATAACAAATACATTATTGTCAAAATAAATTACTGTAATTAAATTAATCTCGAACTAAACAGTTCGGCTCTTCCTTCCTGTGCCGATCGGTTTAAGACTGGAATTCACTACTAGAGCACGTGTTTCCCTCCCACTTTGATCCCGGGTCTTTTAAGCGTGAAAAGCATCTCACCAGGAAATCATAGTAAGGGTCACCATGCTGCATTGACTACACTTTCCATCAGGTAGAGTGTAGTGATTATGGTAGGCTTATATATAAAAGAAAAAAAAATGTCATTGCCTTAGGAGTTGTTCGTATAACTCCGAAGGCAATGACATGAGAAATCTCTAATGTCCATATTTATTCCAAACTTTAGTTACTAAATTATATAGAAAAGAAGTGATCTTTGTACACCGACTACAATTATGTTACACGGATATTGTAAACAATATATACAAGGGACATCATTATTGGGACGGGCTGACCGTTACGCTAGCAGAAGCATATATATGACGTGGGGGGGCGTAAGGCCCCCATACTCCAAAGTGTGTTAGTCAGTTGCCTGCTAGTCAGGTGGCCAAGGTCTGCTGGGGTTCTCGGATGCTTTCTTCTGAGGTCATCTGGGTCTGCAAAATCGTGTGCTTTTAGTCGGTTCGAGTCCGACATACATCCTCACCGCCAGCTCCGGTGAGGTGACGACCCGTGGGACCACACGAAAAAAGAATGCCTTATTGCTTATATATAATGGACAAAATAGTAGCTTATAGTTTGGGTTTAAAAGTAAATAATTTGTATAAGTAAAAAATATCGTTTTTCATCTTTATTTAGAACAGGACCTATTTTTCTTTCAAAGTCAAAATGAACAAACTGATTGGACTTGACTATCGCAATCAGAAACGCAAAACACAAGGTAACAAGTTCCTTCAGTAATATTCTACTATATGTAATTTAATCATAATAATGTTTTATTGGCTTAAATAATTATACATACTGTTGTGTATGTGCGTTAGCTAAGCGAGTGTGTGCGTGGCTGCGCCCGCACGATGTAGGTAAGGGTGAATAAGGCAGTGTGTCAATAGCTGTCACGTGTTTCACTTGTTGCATTTATAGCTTGCAAACCGACATTGGGATGACTCATGATTATTACGACCGCACACTGTACACTTCATTTTTCCGGCCCTAATAGTTTTGGCACTATTTACATGCTTGGCGATCTTGAACACCGGCGTCTGTTGTCCAAGGACAGCCGTAGTAATGGCAGCGCCCGCTCGCACGCACCGTACGTTCTCCGCCAGCTCCACCGCTTTGGCCAGGGTCAGGTTGTCGATGTCTTGCGCGAACAACTTCTCTCGTTCATGGCCTGATACCATTCCCATCACGAACCGATCTCTTAACGATTCCTCGACGTTACCAAACATACAATGTGCTGTGAGTCCTCGTAGCCTAGACGCCCACTGCGTATACATCTCGCCTGGCTGTTGCACAGCCGCGTAAAAATTGTATCGCTCGCTGAAGCCGCATATCCTTGAAAGAAAATGCTTGTCCAATGACTGCACTATCTCGTCATAAGTTACTTCCTGGATGTCCTTGGACAAGGCCAGATCCGCTGCCAACTTATAAGTACCGTCGCTAAGTGCACTGAGCAGGATCGCCCGTCTCTTGACTCCAGGTGCATCATTCTTCGGGACGATGTCGTTTGCAATAAACCATTGCGTAATTCGGCCTTTATACGTCTACCATTCTTGCACGTTGTGATCGAATGTGGACAATATACCCAAACTATTCATTTTTTTAAATGTGGTTAAAACTCGTCGTCACCGTTAGGTACTTAATGCAGGAGACAAGTGAAACACGTGACAGCTATTGACACACTGCCTTATTCCTGCCTTAGCTACATCGTGCGGGCGCAGCCACGCACACACTCGCTTAGCTAACGCACATACACAACACATACATAGATCCACTTAGAAATAATACTTTTAACACTATTAGCTTCATCGAGCTGCAACAGCCGTCAGGGCTAGCCCCTCCCGTTGGCGTGCTAGTTATGAACTGCTGGTCTACAGGCACGTTGAGGATAATCCCCACACTACAGTTAGAGCCATCACAAAAAGTGCATTGTGAAACTGTACTAAATAAATTCCAGAATTAAATAAACCGTAACACAATAATTATACCCTTCATTAACAGAATATTACCGACATTTAAAAAAAAATAGTTCTATTAATTTCACTTAACTCTTCGGCTCGGCTTCTAGCTCGGTTCCTTTGTTAATAAATGTGAATAAACGAAGCTTTATAATTAGCATTAGTGTTAATTAAGTTTATGTATTAAGTTTATTAATTTATTAGATAAAAATGTTTAATTAATTTTTATTTATTTAACATAAATACATAAATTTCTACAGGTCATCCTACAATGCAGAATAGATCAATGCAGAATAAACGCTAATAGAACATTGGTTACGCTATCATTTGCTTACAAACTATAAGTAGCATATCTGCAATACGTATATGAATAAAACATAGTGTATACCACTGCCGTAAATTCATGTCATAAAAGTTAGCAAATGTTAATTAATAGCAAGACAATGCCACAAAACGGCATGTCAGCTTTGCACTTAATGTTACTATAGAAAACATATTCCGGCATATTATTGAAATATCACAAATTCATCGAACTATACTTATTTAACTTTTAGCCACTGAAAAGCAGATAGTATACTTTAACAGATTTACTCTCTCATATCTATAGTGCATCACTAAACACTATACCACGGGTGCATATGCTGACACGTCTGCACTCCTCCATGGCTAACGCGATACTGCCTGCTGCACTCTCAACGGTTAATAGTTATAGGCCGATGATTTACTACTACCCTCATAACTAAAATACCATTGCTTTACTTTTTTTTTATACTATAGGGGGACAGACGAACAGACGGGTCACCTGATGGTAAGTGACGCCGCCGTCCATGGACACTTGCAACTCAAGTGCGCTGCCCGCCTTTGAGGGTGATGAGGGATGGGGAATGCAGGGAGCGGAAAGAAGAGAGGAGGGATGAGGAGATGGAAAAAAGGAGAAAGGAGATGAGGGGAGAGAAAAGGGGGGATTGGGCCTTTGGAAATCTCACTCAATTGAGGAAATTTACTTAAAATTTACTTAAATTACTTCACAACCGGTTTTCTGTGAGGCCGTGGCATCGCACCGGTCGAGCCGGCTCATTTTTGATCGGCGTGACACCTTGGCGTTCCGAAGAGATGTAGCTTCTAGTAGCACTCTGCATCCTCTATCGCTTATATCATGGGGAGTGTGCAGAGGAATTGTTCGGACTTATACCGGCTGCAGGTTTCCGCCATCGTCCTACGCGACATAATATCCATCCCCATCACCTGGACGATTGGCACTCCACCACTGTGCGTTTCTCCAGAAGGTTTTTGCCTCGCACAATCAGCCTATGAAACAAACTGTCGCCTGCCGTTTTTCCGGACCGATACTACCTTCAAACCTTCAAGAAAAGAGCGTACTCCTACCTAAAAGGCCGGCAACGAACTTGAGTTGCGGGTGTCCATTGGCGGCGGTAGTCACTTACCATCAGGTGACCTGTCTGCTCGTTTGCCCCCTATCGCATAAAGAAAAACAACTGTACATTAGGCGAGGAAGAAATAGGTAGGTCGCGTTAAGTTAAGCACTCGAGTGTTATAGGTCTTGTTACATCTGTCGACCTGTACAACCAAAGAGAATGTGATAAATGTAACATTGATAGTTTAGAATAGATATATAATAGAAAAATGGAAATATATTTATTTTGCACTAAAACAAAGATATAACATGTACAGAGAAACGTAATCTTATAAAGTGCAAAATAAAATAGGAACCTCTTCACTAGCCAAAAATGGTTGTTAGCTCAGCATTTTGCTCCTTTGTTAGAAGAAACGCTGGTATTACGCGAACACCAAGAGCGATATTCACAAGTAGATTTAAGTGTGAGATATTAATTAAGATATCATTGATTTATTTATTATTTATTAATTTAGATAAATGTACAATATTATTACAGGAAAACTCCCAAGGCAATAAGCTTATAACTAAGTATATACAATGATTACTTACACTTAACAATTAATATAATAACAATTATGAATATAAATTTACTACAAGTCAGAAAACAGCTACAGTTATAAATGTCTATACATGTAGCCATTGCGTTAATAATCCGTAAGGCGCGCGACAAGGGAGAAAATTTTAGTAAGTTAGTCCTTGCCGCTGAGTGTGTGAGGGCGGCGACGCGCGTCCACGTACCCGGGGGGGGGGGGGGCACATAGCTGCAGACGTGCCAGAACAGCAGGGTGGTACAGCTGCCCTCGCAGCACGCGCACGTTCAAATGGACGTACCCGACCATGCCGAGTACGAACAAACTGGGGTACATCAATGGGTACAAAGAGTACACTCCATATTGTTTGAAATACAAAAATCGAGTAAATTTGTTTTCGACTTTTACCACCACAAGGCTATATACTTAGCCTCATGGGGATTCCAAATGATGGCCGTTGACTCAAGATGACTCCTAACAAGTGCGTTGTATAATATTCTTATGACTACTGTGTTGTTAAAATCTTTACAATTTCTTAAAATGAACTCTAAATTTCGAAACGCCTTTCCGCAGATTTTAATAATGTATTTACGAAAAGTTAGCTCACGTACCATTTCAACAACATGTATATTATAATATTTTAAATTAATAATGAAATGGCATTTAAAACCTTCAAGACTTATCCAACTTGTACAGTTTAATCGAACAAACCGTATAGTTTAAATAGAAATTAATTTCTAAACACTCGTATCTCAAATGAATATATGTACATACATGTTTTATTTTATTAACTGTATCTTTTACTAAGTAGGCACAAAATGAGATAACAATTACTTTCAAAATAAGAAAATAATAATATTTTACTAAATGTAGTAGGTACTATAATAGTTGTCCAAAAAGTGCCTACCAATTTTCTGAATTATTCTTTATAAACCTGATCGTGTATCAGACATTACTAAGCTTACTACAGCCCTATTAAGGAGCTCTAAAAATTTTTTTTTGGTGTCAATTTACTTAAAAAGAATATATTTTAATGACAAGTTACGAATTTTACGTCACATGGTAATTCACCGAGAATGACACTGCTTATTTACTTAATTAAGAGATGCGTTCTACAAAAAAGAAAAACTTGCTTATTGATGAAATATGTAAACTGGCCAGTAACAAATAAGTAATTTAAAATAGATCTGTCTTTTTGTATTCCGTATTCTAGTACTTTATTGTAAGCGCATCGTAATACCGAATGAGTGATCTTACAATATTTTAATGTAACGTGAAAACATAAAAAAAATTAGTCCTTTAGCTTTTAATAATAACAGCAAACTTTAATCCTTAACAAATTGATGGGAAGGTAGATAAGAAACAGACTTGCATTATTGAACTCAAAAAAAATAATATTAATTAAAAGGGATAACCTTCTTCAAAAAAGAAATGAAAGAGTAAGTGAATTTCTTCATATATATTTATATATGCATTTTCTTTTAATATAGAATACATACAAGTACTACAGTATAACCAACGGCGGTCTAATCACATACGGCAATTTCTTCCAGACAACCTTGATAAGGTATAATATATTTCCCCAACACATTTGGTTTTTGCAAATTGCTACAGTTACCCTATACCCTGCCTAGTTTGCATAGGGTTATAGTGTATACATTAATCTTAGTAACAGAACTGTATCATACAATTAGGACTTCAACGAAAATCCAGTACGTCATCAGCGACGCGCCCTCCGGCGTGGCGGCAAGTTTATTACAGTAACAAAAGACATAAAAAAACTGGCGCACGCAACGCCCTGTATTTCACGAAGTAATGAGATGTCATCACATTCGTTTTTATAATGTTCAAGATCATCGTCTTTAATTTACAAAATATAAGGCCAATTTACTAGATACCGGGTTAGCAACTTAGGACTTATGAATAAAAGTGCGGCGACGGTGGATTATACATACATATATATATATATGTGTGTGTATATATATATATATGTATATAGATAATACTATGTCCATGTTATTGATGATGCCTGATGCCTATTTTGATTATTTAAATTTCATCAAAATCATTTAGCCTATTTTTAGTTTTCTTCACAAGGATCAATCTTGAAAAGGCCCGTAATATACTGAAGGTTTTCTCAGAGCATCGAGTACTATATACGACTATACCTTAACTTATATGCCATAAAGCTTTCTATTTGTTCGGAAAAGATCCGCCTACGTTCATCTCGGGATAGCCTTAGGATTGAGATAGGTGCCACAAGAAGGCCTTTGTAGCCGTTCTCCCAGAATATTTTCATCAAACTCGATACTAAAGTGGTATCCAGTTCCGTACTCTTGTAAAAGATATCCGTTTGAACAGTAAAACACAACAGTGAACGAATACATATATTTATAACATTACAATGATGATACATAATTTACCTCAGATTTTTTTTTCGTTTTAGATGTCGTGTTTATTATTAAAAAAAAAATAAAAAAAAAACTGACTTTTGACCTACCATTGACCAGTGAAAGTTGAAAAGTGGGTCTATGAGAAATTAGCCAACGACACCAATGATGTATGAAATAAGCATTATAATGAGCGTTTCGATCGTTTTTTTTTTTTTCAGTTTCTCTACAATTTTAATTTCTTCTGCAGCTTTCAATGCGTTTGTCCAAAAGAAAACTTTGTCATTATCATCTTAATATGTTTTGATATTTGCTAATAACTTCATCAGTAGTGCTACCGAACCCTTTCAATAGACTTGACATCAAGCTAATCGATCATTCAAGTGACTCATTGTATATCTGCCACTCCAAAATGGGCTTTGTGACCTCTACACTAATAGCAGTGATATCAGGCAATAAAGGCTTGTTTAAGATCTTGTTCACGACCTTTTCATATGCGTAGTTTAGGTAAGTATTGTTTTACTTATTAGTTAAAAAAAAGTTTTCTTTTCATTTATCAACTTCTTGGGAACGTGCTTTGAATTAAATAAATTCATAAAATTGATTTTCGATTTTCAACTGCACATTTTAATACGTGTGTATTTTTGCGATAACAGCATGTAAATACATGTTTGATTGAACGTTTGACCCATACAAGAAATGACTTGTGCGAACGAAATACAAAATATCTATTATAATGCCTTTACAAAATTTAACTTCACGAACGCAAGAGGACGACTAGTGGCAATTGCAATGCAATGGCGAACTTTATACTAAAAAACTAAACTAAAACGACACCTTAACAAATTAGATACTAATTAGATAGTGTGTCATTGCAGTGTTCCTATATTTGGGAAAACAAATTTGACATCCTTTATGTTTTTAAGGTGTGTACAATACTAAATTGTGTATACGGATACCAATTCTTTCTAGTTTTTTTTTTTTTTGCAACTACTGCACTAGATGTATGTGTCGGAGGACTAGCAACGGACACAAAGAACACCCATAGAGCCGGTCCACACTGCGCGTTACGTTGCGTTGCGTCGTCGCATGGCAAATATTTTGAGGCATAGCCTGCCACACATGCGCTGCGCTACCGCAGCGTTACTATTACGCAGTCGGAACGTACCGTCCTCGCAGCGGCAACGCACAGCTAAAACTGAAAAAAATACGTAAAAAAACGAGATGAGGTTGCAACAAAGCCGAAATCTGCCTATACGCCGACCATAGACCTAAATTTCTTTACAGATAGAAAGCAAACAAGAAGTAGCCTGGACGTCAGAATTAAAGAGAGCACAGTCTAGCAATTACATTATTACTCTACTATACTATTACAACACAAGTTACCTATCTCACTGTGGTAAATTGGTATCAATTGTAACAATAAAAAATCAACTACATTTTTTCGACTATGTTCGGAGTTGGTATCAAAACTCCGTGTAGGGATATTGAAATTAGTTTTTAAAACTAGAATACGCGTTATTAAGACGTTAAAGATACAAAAATGTGTTGAAAGTAAGAGAGCTATCTTGAAATAAATTTAAGAAATAAACATCAAAAATGTTTTGACGGGCAGTTAACATTCACATGAAATAAATAAGCAGAAAGAGTGCACGTAGAATGACGTAATTAGTAGTATTTTTTAAATATTAATTAAATATTTAGTACCGATTTGTAGCATGTAACCAAAACTAATAATAAGTACAAAATAGGAAACAACAGGCAGAAAAACAAAAACAAATAAATTTAATGGGTTCCCAACGTTTGCGCTAAAGAGATTTATTCTTTAGTGGGTGGCAGTCACGCGCTAGTACCTCTATCATCCTTTGTTTACTTTTTAATGTTAAGGGTAACTTAACATTAAACAGTAAAAAAGGCTTAAGTTATTACTTTTGCATTACAATATATTTGACTATTTACAGCATGAAGGAATCTATATATGCATGCTAAAGATTTAAGATAGTATTAAAGAAATCGCCATGAATGATAAAAACAAATATTGCGTTGATTCATACGTTTAACTACTACATACATAACTTCTCCGGAGTAAGGCCATATAACGTATTGCAATACCGTCTATAAATGTCTCCGTTATTATTAGCAAGTTTAAAGGAATCTATATATGCATACTAAAGATTTAAGATAGTATTAAAGATATTACATTACAGCATAAATTTTATTTTATATTGTCAAATCAACATTAGAATAGAATATTGAGCTTAATGTCATTATCATCTTATTATTTTCCTATTATTTGAACAAAATAGTTTACAATAACGATATTTAGAAATAAAACAACGAAGATAAAAATAAACGCTGCTTCTGACGATGCAAATTTTTACACTAAAAGTCCAGTACTAAAGATAAAAATATATGACTGACCTGTTGATACTGCTTAGCCAGGGGTCGCGGGTTTGATTCCCACCCTGAACAAAAATGTGTGTGATCCACAAATAGTAATCCGTAGGTTGGGTGTTCTTTGTGATACGTGTGTGCACTAGGAGTTATTTTACATAAAAATAACTCCTAGTGCGGAAGTTGTCTCCAAAAAATAAATAAAACAATGATGAGACTCAACTAACAAGCCGCGAGCTACCTTTCAAGTTATGTAACGTTATTAAATAACGAAATGTGAATACTAAAATCTGTCAACAGTTCAAACATCGTTAGATGTCGATTTAGAAGTTTTAAACGTGCTAAAGTCTTCTTTTGAGGTCGCGTGTTCGGTAGCGTAAAGAAACATTCCAAAAAATATATATTAGAAAAGTTACACGGATATAACTTTTGCTTATATTCCTTCATTATTTCCTCTTTCTCTTTCTCCCGGCGGAGTAACACGCTGAATTTTAAATTGAAAACTTACTAAGGATTGTTTATGTACGCTTTTAAGCGCATATCCTGCATAAAGGCAAAAATGTTTTTTTTTCTTACAGATGTTTTGGGTGCAGATATTGACAATAATGATAGAAAATATTATTGAAGTTCACGTCTCGGTGGAATAGAATAGAACAGGGTCACCCCATCACTTGAGGTGAGTGTCGTAGCGGATGACTAAGGCATCGGACTGTTGTCTGTCAGACAATAAATATACTGTCCTACAGTGCCTAGATGAAGGCAATAGGCTAACCCCAATGACAATTGCATTTGTCTCCATAACAACTAGTAGGAATGGAGCCAAATGCAATTTTTTAAAACTTCCATCCGCTAGGTATTAGACGAATGTTTGTGTACCTGCCATTTTTTTAAATAGATACAGTGAAACCTGCTCCGTTCGTGACAGACAAAATCAAGCCATCCAAATAGTATTCGCACGAAAGAGGAGATCAAAGCAATGAAAGAAAAAGATTTGGTCATAAATGAAAATAGCACCTAGAACCATATCGCGTATTTTAAAGATGAATTAGGACTTGCAGCCTATAAAAGACACACTGGTGATTATTTAACTGATAATTTAAAAACGTTTAGAATAGTAAAATCAAAACAACTTCTTAAACGGTACGCAAAGGTAGGTCACAGAATTTTTTATTTACTGACGAAAATTTTTACTATTGAGCAATATTTTAACTACTAGAATGAAGAGAATAAAAGCTCTAAAGAAGTTACCCAATAAGTCAGGAGATTACAACGCTGATTTGGTGGGTTGTTAGCTATCAAGGAGTAGCTGAGCGATATTTTTGTAAAAAAGGTGTCAAAACATCGGCTCAAGTGGATCAAGATACGATTCTTGAGAGGTAGTTAAGCCTCTTAACAACATCCAAGAACTTTCCTAACTTTGCTTACTTAAACGTCAGTTTTTAAAATTTGTTCTCATACTATACATTTTGTTTGTCATTTTTGTTTAAAGTTTCCATTTGCTGCGTTAAAATAATCTTACTAAAGACAAAACTTATTTCGCTAACTTCGTTATATTTAGTTAAGACAGATTTTCTAAGTTCAGAATTTATCTTTGTTTAGATTTCTAAAAAGTCAAAGATTGTATACATTCTACAAACTCTATCAAACCCTTTGTAATAACGTACTTTATTTATAACTAGTCAATTGTTGTTCCTGTTCTAGTGGATTCCTCTGGTGTTACAGGAAGTAGAGAAGGCTCTGACTTCTGCAATCTCAGGCCCGTTTTCCTATCATAGACTTGCGGTAACCTTACCCAAGTTCCTGTCCATACTCATTTTCCTTTTACAAATCTCATTTTGTTTCTTCTTCAGCAATAAAAGAAACTAACCAAAATTCTTTTGGAATTTACAAATAAAATAGTTCAAAGGATAGAACGAAGATGATTAACACTAAAGAAGTTATATATATATCCTATAACAGCGAGTAATCTTGTACTTCGGCACATGTTATTTAGTTTGAGTGCCGTAGTTGCCCATTATTACATGTACTGTATACAATTTTCTGTTTCAACAATTACTGTGTTCACTTTGTGGTACCATCAGGTGACACGTCTGCTCGTTTGCCGCATTAAAATCGCATAAAGAAAAACAAGTAAAAATGATAAAGTTTTAATTAAAAGCAAAGCAACAGCTACAAATCAACTTTGCCGGTTGAAAGGGACTTATATATCCTAACTATCCTATTTCTATTTTAATTACCATCAAAACATAATGATAGAAATAACTTGTGGCAATAAAAATAATAATTATTAATATTACTTCAACTATGTGAAACTGAAACCTACATATATATATGTGCTACATATACTTATTTGAGAACTATCTCCACATTATGTACTAGAGTTCTAACTAGATTTATGAAATGATTTACTTTGAGAGACGCTTCTCCTTTAATGGGGAACAAGTTAGAACAAGCGAACTCACTCAAGCCAACCTTGATTAATTACAGCTGACATTTTGATAGATATTTAGACCTCACATTAAACTATTACCAAGTTAGGTTTAGTTTAGGTAGGCTGATTACGAAAATACGGAATTAATATTAATTTTTTAGTTATGCAGTAGTTTATATCGCTTACTTTTATTGATATTATTTGGTGTGCAGTAATATATATATATATCTATCGCCCATATCTCTTCCCGGTGGTGTCGTAAAAGTTGACTGAGAGTATGAAGTGTTCTCTATCAAACAGTATGTATACAGTCATACACATACATAACATTATATATTAACAGTTTTATCGTTATTATAAATATAGTTGGTATTATAAGTATATATACATATATATGTATATATATTTTGTGTGTATATCTACCTATCCCCTATGGTCTCCGAAACAACTAGACCGATTTCGGTGTAATATTTTTTTTAGAAAGACAACTCCCGCTATAAAATTAATTCCTGTGTTGCGGGGGACTTTACAAACATTCAAACAACGGACACAAAGAACACCCAGACTCAGAACAACTTGAGCATTACACAAAGTGTTGTCCCGTGCAGGGATGGAACCCACAACACTCGTTTGGTGGGGATGTGTCCACTTAAACCACTACGCCATCTGTGCAATATGTATGCAATTAGTTCGTTTAAGTTTAAATCAGCTGGAAGTAAAAACTGTTACTCACGAAGTGCAGACGCTTTGATGTGTAAGACGTAGCTGCGAGCGAAGGGACCAAGTGTTAGAAAACCAAAAATAAGTTATATGTTACATGCCCGTACAAAGATATTAGGGCAAACAGAATATAACGCACAGAATAAACAGAATATAACGCAAAACGCCGACATATTCTACAAAATATTAAAACTTCATCTCCTTCCAGTATGTGGAAGTTTCTAAACACTATGGGTATCGGCAGGCAACTACGCACCGAGTCTCAATCGACCATTGGTTTAAATGATATCAACCGTCATTTCTCATCTACAATTCAGCTAGATCATCAAACCAAGTGTCGGACCTAGAACCATATTGCTGCTCTACCCAGACCCAACATTGCTAATTTTCAATTTTCTCCAGTGTCTTCTGAGGACATCAAAAAGATCATCCTTTCCATCCGTTCCAATGCTGAGGGCTGTGATGGCCATAGGATGATAGTCACCATCCTGGATCACGTCCTTCAGGCCATAACTCACATTATTAACTTTTCCCTCGATTCCGAAACCTTCCCCTCTCTGTGGCGCAACGCTTATATCATTCCTTTACCTAAAAAAAAAATACTTCCCTTCCTGAACATTTCCGTCCCATTTCTATTCTTCCCTTTCTATCAAAAGTTCTTGAAGCGTGTGTTCACAAGCAGCTCTCTCAGTTTATCTTCCAAAATAATCTCTTAAGTCCTCTCCAATCCGGCTTTAGGCCCGGTCACAGTACTGTTACTGCACTGCTGAAAGTGACTGGTGATATCAGGGAGGGCATGGAAGGCACGAAGGTTACCGTTCTAGCCCTGATTGACTTTTCTAATGCCTTCAATACCGTCAGTCACGATGTCCTATTATCCATCCTGTCCTATCTTACGATCTCATCAGAAGCATTGGAATGGTTCTCCACTTATCTTCAGGGACGACAACAGTGAGTTCGCGTTGATGACCTGTCATCAAATTGGTGTGAACTCCACACTGGAGTCCCTCAAGGCGGAATTCTATCTCCACTTTTGTTTTCAATTTACATTAATCTCATAACTCAGGACCTTCAGTGTGCGTATCACCTTTACGCCGATGACTTGCAGTTGTACACGCAGCGTAAGCCATTGACAAAATTAACCAGGACTGCTGAAAGCTGGTCGGAGAGGTTTGGATTATTCGTGAATCCCACTAAATGTCAGGCAACTATCGTAGGCAGCAAACGACTTATGGGTAGGATTGATATGACTTCCATCTCACCTGTAGTCTTTAATAGCTCAATCATACCCCTAAGCTCAGTGGTTAAAGATCTGGGCCTACATATTGACTCAACTCTTGATTGGCGTGCCCAGGTGGCTCACGTGAGTCGGAAAGTGACTGGAACTCTCCGAAGTCTATATCGCCTTAAAAAATTCCTTCCAACTAAAACCAAGACAATCCTAATGCAGTCCCTTATCATTCCCATAATCGACTAAGGTGATGTATGTTATTTCGACCTGAATGCAGATCTGCTCAATAAACTTGACCGACTTCTTAATAACTGCATTCGATTTATTTTTAATCTTCGCAAGTATGACCACGTGTCTGCTTTACGTTCTGAATTAAAATGGTTTCCGATTCGCCAGCGACGTAATCTTCGCGCACTGACTTCTTTCTTCTCTTTTCTTAACTCTCCATCTCCTCCATCTTATTTAGCACCCTATCTTCGTTTACTGTGCTCAAATCATGACAGAAACCTTCGTTTTTCACAACAATCTTCTATTATGTCCCCCTCATAAAATTATAATATATAATAATTGTCGCATCATTTTTTTTTATCGTTCTTCTCTTTTGTTTTTTAAGTAAGTAATAATGTATATGTATATGTGTATAACATTTTTTTTTCTTGTATTTATACTACTTTTACACTAGTTCCTTTTTTCTCCCTTATTCTTCGCACCTACCACTTTTATTTTTGCTACACCCCAAGGTTGACTGGAAGAGAATGCCTAAGGCATTAAGTCCGCCTTGTACAATATGTGCATAAAGTTAAATAAATATAACAAATTTGTAATTAATTTTATTTTATACTAATCAGAATGCTGAAAGCTATGTGTGCATTAACGTATAACAGTATTATTAGGGTGCGTCGTCATTGTGAGGTTCGGGATCCACTCGTCCTCATAAGTCTGTACAGGGTGAAGTGTGACCCAAAATGGCATATTGAGTAAGTGATAAATGATTTTTCATTTCTGCCTATCTTTTTGAACATAAACTGATGTAAGTACAAGAAATAAAAAATCTATTACACTATTAGGTACGTACTGGATATATTGTTGGAAGGAAACTAATGTCTCTCACGAGAGTAGCAATTTATTTGGGTTTCGCAGTCTGAACGCGTAACACTGTACCGAACGCGTAGCACGGCTCTGAACGCATAGCACTGCACCGAACGCGTAGCATTGCACGAACCGCCTAGCACTGTGCACCACTGTCCCCGCGGACTACACTTTGCCCAGTCATAAGCGAGCATTGCACTACTTTTTTACTTTTACTGTTCACTTCACTTTTCCACTTTTTCACTTCTTCTTCTTGTTCTTCACTTGAGATCACTCTCCACTAAACTGCCCTGTAGGCCGCTCCTGGAGCTCTTTATTTACCCCTAATTTAGATTGTAATTTGTTGAATTTCGACTGTCATTTCGTTATTCTTTATAATATTCCTCTTAAATCTTTATTTATTTATTCATTTTGCTTTATCTAGTACTTTCTATTGAATTCACCGCCAGAGCTTAAACTCACGACATTCGGCTTGCAGCCGTAACCACTACCGCTTAGTTACCGTGCCTTGTCAGTTTTTCTTCGAAAAACTTGTATGCATTGTTCGTCTACGCGGTGGCGTAAGCGTGGCGTCACAATATATACGTACATACATGCACGCTATTGAACGCCATCATTTTGCTTACCCTATTTTTTACTGAATATAATAAAGCAGAAAACTTTTTCTAGTCGAACTTTCGATGAGACAAACAAAAATCTTCTAATTTAATACTTATATATATACAGGACAAAAAGCTTTAACCCTAGATAAAAACTCTTTAATTATAACTTAAAAATAAAAAAATCTCAATCTCTGGTTATTGGGAATTGGTTGCCCAAAGATAAAATATTTGTGTAATCCATTCTATGACATAAAAGATTCTGAGCCCAAACACTTACAGCAGCATGCATTATTCACTGTTTCCGTCTGTGCCAATCTCCATTTTGTACCAACACAACTGTGTTCGCTGAAGGCCCGTTTACGAAGTAGGAATGTCTCTTAGAAACATTTCTTATTCCAGTTCTGAGAACTCTACAAACTCTGTATGTGTGTAGACCGTACAACATTTTATTTGATTGAAATAAAGTAACACGCGACTGGTGTTTTTACATTATTATTTAATGGTTAAAAGGTGATAAAATTGCGGAAGAACACATCTTATGTGTTCTTAGTTCTTACGGAATTTTATCTACTTCAGACTTAAGCATACGTGTAAGGACCCCGAGAGTATTCTTTATGTTGAAAGTTTTATATTAATTATGATTTTAACTTTAAAATATAACTTTTAGATAGAATAAAAATATAAGGTATGAATAAAAATGTATGTACGATCCTACAAAAGGTGATGTAGTAAAGCAAGGCACGCAAGTCGTCGTTTTCAACGTCCGTCACCCGTTATTTTATTTAATTAGGTCAACTACCAATTGTTTACACTAATACATTGATCAAAATTTACAGACTAAGGATGGTTTGGGCCATTGAGCGGCTAAGGTATGTAACATTTATTGCACATACTGTCTGACTGTGTACATCTGAATATGCTGATAGCAAAAATTACCCCCAAACTGTCGCCATTCTGGAGTGTTTAACCAACAACAGGCATAGGCTTCTATAGATTTTATAATATCTGAAATAGACTAACTCTGTTAACATGACATTCACTAACAAAATGACCTCTATTATTGAAATGGTAAAGTTGAGATCGATGGTTGGTGGGCTTAAACTCAGTCGTTTATATATAAAAAGTTCTAGGCTATCCCTTTATAATACACTACTTCATTAGAGATTACATTTTTTTTAATAAACTTTACACAAAGAGGCGAGTGCGGAAGTGTGTATATTTTATTACTATAAATACAAAGGGTACATAATAATCTCTTAATTTTACCTTTATCAAAATACAATTTAAGAGCTTAGTCTTTATAAATAAACGTTAGCTCGCATGGTTATTTTTTATGGCAAGAGACGCAGACGAACAGACGGGTCACTTGATGATAAGTGACCCAAGTTTTTTACTTCTACTTGTTAGTGTTTCAAATTAAGAATTGTAAGTGCACTGCCCGTTTTAGAAGATGATGAAGACGGGTGAAGGAAGGGGAAAGAGGAGAGGGTGGGTTTGGGCCTCCGGTGCCTTCGCTCACTCGATAAATAGTATCGGGTACAGGGACCAAGCCACCGGATATTAGGGCTCCAGCGACAGAGACTCCTAACAATACGTGTCGTATCAAGAAGAACTGCCTTTTGCATCAGCTTGCAGCTACATAACGTCAGCTTCTGAAGGCGTTGGTCGAGGCTGTAGCAATCAACCCATGCGCTGATATCACTATCGGCACAATGATTGCTGAATTCACACACAAGTCCAATTATTTGTAATCAAACAAAGTAATTATTTAATTAGACAATGAGACATGACAAGAATAGCGATGTAATAAAAGTAGATTAGATTAAAATATTTTTAATGTACTCTGTATTTTCATACTGTACACCATCTATATAATGATGTGTATATTAATAAAATATAAAATTACAATGAATCTTAATATAAGTGTATCGTATAATGGGCGGTGTTATTAGATTTTAAACATTCTAACCAGGGCTCCTTAGGGACTTCTTCTATTGGTTTACTTTCGGCTCCAAGAGGCAGTTTGGTGATAGAACAGCGTATATATAGAGTAGGTTGAATGTCCAGAGACTCTAATAAAGCTGTTCTCGGACTCTATCTATCTAGAGCGTAATATGGCATACTTCAAACTTCAAATTGCAAACTATTTATTGTGGATCATAGGTTTACAAAAAATATATATTACGGTTCAGATCAGCTATGTTCAGCCATGCATGCCTACTAATATTAATATTTTTTTATACTATATGGGGATAGTCGAAGAAAAACGTCACCTGATGGTAAGTGACAACCTGCGGTCATGGACACCTGCAACTTAAGACTCGTAAGGCGCTACCCGCTCTTTAAAGGTGACGAGGGAGTGGGGATGCGGGCAGGGGAAAAAAGAGAGGAGGGATAAAGAGGAGAGGGGGATGAGGGGAGAGGAAAGAGGAGAGGAGGAGTTGGGCCTCCGGAAACCTCACTCATTTTGGGGTAATGCAAAGCAAGCGTTGCTTCACAACCGGTTTTCTGTGAGGCCGTGGTATCGCACCGGTCGAGCCGGCCCATTCGTGCCTAAGCACTGTTAAAAAAAATATTTTACAAATATTGTCTTATACTACTTATAAATATTACAATAATTTAGAATATATTGTTATCATCATATCACTACTATTTTAAAAACTATTATAGTGTGTGTAATCAGAGTGTGGTTCTAATCTGTTCAATTCCTACACACCGTCCCACTGACAACTCCGTGAGATGATGGCCCGAAGGGCTTTCCACACGCAAAAAAAAGGTTGGATATGTACCGATATATTAAATAGCTGAGGCTACTATATAGTACGTACATGTGAGAATTTATTAGTATTGGATCAGAGAACTCAAAATATCTATAACTATATACTAGAGAGACGAAGTCTTATAATAAGATACAAAAACTTTAAGTCGTATATTATTCCTGAATCACATTTGTCAATTTGACAGAATACGCTGAACAATAGCTGCCCTAATAACCGAACTGAGCTTTTCATTGTTTGCCTCCATAATTTATATTTTCAGAAATCACGACGAAAGTACTTTTTCATTATTAAGCTTTTACCCTTACAAGAATAGCGATAACTATAACAAAATGAAATACAGTGTAAACATATCTAGACTCAACCTTAATTTATCTACTGTTTATTAGAATAAACTCTAAGATTCTCGAAACCCTGACTCAGTTACTCACAGTTGACAGCATACTCAGTTATTAGAGGCAAAATCGTTCAATATCTCCCATTCCAACATTCCACAAGAGGCGAGGGGGTCAGGGGAGAGGAAAAAGGAGAGGGGGTTGAGTATCCGGAAACCTCACTAATTTAGGGGAAATGCAACACAAGTCTTGCTTCACAACCGGTTTTCTGTAAGGCTGTGGTATCGCACCGGTCATTCGTTCCTAAGCATCGCTCTACCCAGTAAAATGTAATATATATTTTTTCTGTTGAAAGATTTCAAACCATAGAATAATTTTGAGACCCATATTACTGAAGTAGAGTAGAAATGTTTAAAAAGCCACACCAGCTACTAAATATTTTAAAGATATCATGGATAATTCGACGTACTTACTATTCCGAAATATAGCTCACTCAACAACATTAATACAATCGCTTTTACTGGTCAGGCTCCAATTAGAATGCGGAGAGTATTCGAGTATTCCACTTCTGCGGCACTCTAAAATGTGTAAATATTGAAGCACCTTCACGTAGGAGTAATTAAACGAGTCAGCTACATCCATTTTCAATCAGTGTTAATGAACGAAGAAACCAATTGTCATTACCGTAGCAAGGCATGAAACGTTTTTTGTTAGATTTTGGGCTAGGTTTTATTTTCGTTGTCGAAAACAGAAGTAAAACAGAGCGACCAATTTAACTAAAACGACACCCAAACTCAACACAATAGGCAAAGAAAATACGGATTTTTTTCGACATATATCCTCAATTACAAACATTGGCTGAAAATAAAAAATGGGTTAAACTAAACTCAAGCACTTACGGTTACTTTAATTTATAAATAAGCACTTAAATATTTGTAGCAAGATGCTGTAAATGGAATGTTTTGTTGAAATGGTATCAGCTATGTTTGTATTGACTTGATAACAGAAGCTAAGTGCCATCTGTCCTGATTAAATGTGATCCGTGGTTTTGGTTACAAACTTGAGAGACATCTGGTTTAGTCTAAATCAAAATACCAATTTTTTTTCTTTAATAGTAAGAAATAAAGTCTGTAATTGTGGGTAGTAATCCTAACCGTTTTAGATGCGATAAGGTTGCGTTTGTTACGATTTTTCATAACTATTCAACCGATCATACAGGTCGTCAAGGTATCCGTTTATCTAGAAAAGGATACCCAAACTGATTGACATAATATTAATATTATATCAATCGGGTTAGGTATATATGGATAGGTGGATGGTTAGGTATATATTATGGATAGGATACCTTAACTGATTTACATAATATTAATATAACAAGAGTAGAAGAGTAACAAATAAAAACTAAATGCATTGAAAAAATACTTAAGACACTTTATTAATTATTACAATTCGACTGCTAAACTTAAAAAGACCCACATAATCACTTCACACCGCTTTTTATAGACTTCATCCCTCCTCTCCACGACACGCCCCTCCACATCTCAATGTTGCCAGTCGCACCTATTCGCTCCACAGTGTTATTATATGCACCTCGCCACTCTCCCATATCAGTTTTATTGTTACATTAATATTATATCAATCAGGTTAGGTATCCTATCAATAATATTATTAGTTTTAGATCATAAAAATAAGACAGTGGATTGAAAAATTCTTGGCCTGAAATATCAATAATATTATTATATAGTTGTACTATACTACTGAAGGTAGTATAGTACAACTATATAATATATAATAGTAGGTTCATATACTTTTAGTTGTTACCGTGTAAATTTTTATTACCATAGCTTTTGTCATTTAAAAGGTAGAGCAAGTTAAGTGGACGACTTCAAGTACTTGTGTAAAAAGAAAATGACCTAGCAAAAGATTTACTGTTACATGACATTAACGTAAGGGGCTCCATCTTATTTTACTTTAAAAAAATGGGTTGGAGAATTCAAACGTGGACGAGTCACTTGAAGATGATCCTCGCTTCGGCCGGCCCACGACGTCTTTAACTGAAGAAAACAACGCCAGTGTGATCTTATATTGAAAAACCGCAGATCGAATGCTAGGGGGTCATCAGGCGAAAGGTAAAACGATATAGTCAAACTATTGCACTCTTTTGGGCCGTAAGTAAATTGAGGAAAAACGTTCAGGTGTGCAGAAAGAAAGTGTTGTTTTATCAGAATAATTCTCGCGTCACATATGTTGAATCCATGACTCAAATTCGCGATTGTGGTTTTGAATTATTATAATGTAAGGATAAGTCACAGCAGATTTCTGATGAAATAGGGAAGCTGTCCACTCTACAGAAAACTATTGTTAGCCAGAGTGGAATTGTTATATTTCTAATAGTAGTAAATAGTATTGTCGTTTATTGCAAAGACGCGAATGTTTGACTTTCCAAAGTCTAATAAAACTTTCACACAAGACCTTGGAACACTCTAGTGCGAGGCGGTATGCTTAATTAAAAAAGTTGACAGCAGCGTAGGCGGTCACGTTTCGCTTCGTAGTAATCACGCGAACAGAATGTTTCTAGAGATGAAGTTTTATTATTTGCTCAAAAGTATTTCTCAGTCATCCTGGAATCTTTAAACAACCTATATACATATATATATTGCGTTGAAATATAATATTACACCATTTTTATTCCTTTTCTTGTGTGGAATCGAACCGAATAAAGACACGGTATTCCGTCAAAAATGTGTCTATTGCAAGGGACACAGGAATATAAAAATATTTCACCATGTTTCAGGTACATTATCACTTCTAACCAATATAGCACTCGGAAAAATTACCACTACGGGGCATTTGTTTTTAAATTAGGTTGGTTATACTTTGGCATCAGTGTAAATAATACTAATAATGAACTCCAGACATGCATACATACACACATTTACGCTTTTATCCCAGAAGAAGTAGGCAGAGGCTAAACTAAAGCCCAGATGTTGCCGATTATAATTTAGTTCGCTTTTAGTAATAGGAGCAAGCCTATTAAAGTGGTTCCTCAAATTATTAAATGTTACCTTTTGTAATATAAAAAACGCATTCTGTTGAAAGCCGGGCCGGACTTAGACTGGATAAAAATACTGGTTCGTTCCGAATCGGTGATTCTTGGCTCCCGTGATACCCCAACCGGACCCATATGAAATCATTACTGGTAAGTTATTTAACGGATGATTAATTGAACTTCACCTGAACAAGATTATTCTTTATTCAATTAATTGTTAAAGACTTTATAATTATTTTATCATTCGTAGCTTGTCGCCTTTACACTTCTTCTCATTATTTTTAAATATTGCATGTGTGCAAAAGACTATTGTGAGAGTAGAGTGAAATTTCAACAGATTTTTTAATTATTAAATATGTTTTTATGTACTCACGATATTAAAGATAAACTGAGGAAAATGCCATCTATTATTTACTCTAAACAACTACTCAAGCATTCCATTTAACAGTCTACAATTTTTACTGCAGAAAGTGTTTTCAATTAAATTTGTTTTAGTGTGAGGTGTTCTCGATATCTTCGCATTTTATGAACTGATCTCCAAATTTTTTGTTGGTTCCAGGGTAATAAGGTGGAAAATAAAGGAATGAAGAATACGTGTTCTGCAACATCTCGTCATTAGCGAAACGAAAGTAGTTTGAGTCGGTTGTACTCAAGGTTGGTTTTATGAGAAAATATTCCACCTCTAAGGCTAAGGGCCAAAACTATAACTTATATTGTTCTTCTCTAAATTAAAATAAAATGGTTTAATATTAATTATCAGATTAAATATATTGATCATTTAGATGTATTTCGTTTTAAGTTGTTTTTGTTAAGGACTAGATTCACAATTTCTAAATTGCATAATTTTCGTTAAGGCAGGGTAAATTTTCAGATTTGTGGACTCAAAGTTGTGACGGTATTGAAAGTAATATTAATGTCACTTTCAAATTCTTGATCATCACATCTAACAGCACTTCTTCAATATTTTTTAAAAACATTTTGTGCAAGTATCGTAAAACTTTTATATTTTAATTTATGTGGCCTGTAATCCTTTTCTTAAGTAGAGCGCTATTTAGGGCTGTAACTCAATTTTTTTAAGGTTCAGTGTATAGTATGTCATGTTTAACAAAATCAAAAACTTTCGACATTAGTATGTTACTTATTATTAAACTTTGTTATCTGCACAGCATGTTAATGTGATGTATCGTTCGCTAAAACCATTATTGCCAATTTAAAGTTCAAGATATATTCATATGTAATATCAAATGTCTATAAGAGAGAAACTAGAAGGCACACATTTAAACCTAACATTTTCTCTTTAACTGCAGTACACCACGTCGAACTTTCACAAATAGAAAAACCATCAATAAAAGGCCAATAAAACGAGTAATAAAATATGATTTATTAAAGCTTAACTAGCATAAATAAACAAAAAGGGTTTACAAAAAAATAAAAGCATTATGACAATCGGCAAACGATACAATAACCGTAACAATTGTTCGCTATCATACATATCATTTTAGATACACTATCTATAAAATTTATACATAAATGTACAGAAATCACTTACATTACATTGCACGTAGGTAGTTCAACTTGTTGTTTCTATTGAATAGAAGTTCAGCCTAGCTCTTATAGGATATTTAAATATCTAAGCCGTGTTCAAGACTAGATATGGTTTAACTATATTAACATCATACAGATGAGGCCGAATACAGAATTCACATACAATATAACAATAGATCCTTTTATGTTAGAACAGTCCTGATTCTGAATTATCATAAATTTGGATTTTCTTTACAGCTTAAAACTCAAATGCAAAGATTTACGAATATTCAAGCAAGTGTACTAAACAAAATTGAATTGAACATGAATTGAGGTTAACAGATTAAAATTAAGAAAATTAACTCGGACGCTTATGAATAAGTAATATTATGAAGATTTTTTAAAATGCTTTTGATATAAGAAAAGAATGTACTCATAAGCATATCTTTATAAGAAGCATATGTAAGCAGCATTGCACTATGTTGAGTAAAAGAAAAGCTTTTATTTCTAACCCCTTACATTTTAATTTGGCTCGGTTTGATCGAGTTAACATTGAATACACAATCTTCGCATTCGAGTTTCTCTTCTACACTTAACGTATACTTAAATATTCCAATTATTTTATATCCAAACGCCGAGTAACGTGCAATTAGCTGTGACTAAATGAAATCATATTAGCACCTTCTATTATTACATTAAAGTGAAGCAAACTTTGAATAAACATAGTTTACTCAAAAACAGAAAGGAATATAACTCAAAAACGAACATAAGTAAACCACTCAGAGTATAACATCGGTGCTTATGTGACACTATTATATGAAGCACGATAGTCACATATCAGTGCTAATACTTTGTATTTGGTATAAATCACTAAATATCAGGTTCCTATTTAATGTATATTCAATTTGCGCCTTTAGTAATGGCATAGATAACGATAAGTCTGTGTCTACCAATAATTAGCAAATTAAGGTTTTAATGTATAAATATTTAGTTCCAAACTTAACAGGAGCATGTTTTACTCAATCACTTTTTGTATTCACTCCTGCAAGCACTAAAATTACATAAAAAAATATTACAACTTGAAAATTTAAGCATGTTTCATTAATTGGGGTGAAACATGAATTATTGTTTTGTACAGCCAGTTTCATTGCTATAGCGAGATCATCTGTAGACTGCCACTAAGAATAATATCGTTTGTTTAGTATTGTGATGTAAAATATACATAATTATAACAATTAGCAGCTGCTAGTTGTAAGACTACTGGAAGTAATACTACTTTAGCTACCACAAGGCACTGATATCGTAAATATACGGCATGGCATATGCGTTTTCTATTATTTATTCATGTCTACCATTATCTTCCGATATCAAAATCATTTTTGATTAGATTTAACTCAAGCTTTAGGCCAACCACAGTAAATTTATTTTAGTTCGAATGTCATACTTTTATAACTAAGTAAAGTTAGACTGGATGCCTAAAGAGTTAAAGTACGTTTACGTATACTTGTTATATTTCATTTCATTTCAAACACTTCTCAGAATTACATATTAATGTTGAATGAAGGGGCTTTGAAATACTTTAGTTAATTTTGCCATCGAACCTCAGTAAGTCCTGCTCATGAAACGACGCACAATATTTACTACCTACTCATATTTTTTACATTTAGATTTAATAAAACATAACATACATTTGCGATAGATAAACACTAAAACAGGAAGTATTTCAAATGTTTTCAGGAAGTATGCACTTACACACCTATTTATGAAGTGATACACATATACGATATATATACAGCTTACTTTAACATATCAACACTGTAAGAGAATAATTATTTTGAAAACCTCATATTAATCTCAAGAAATAGTACTCAGTTTGACATTACACTTATACAGAAATGTCTACTCAATAATCTGAGAGTGCAACCATATTTGTTTGTTGTTTCACAACATGTATGTATGTAGGACTATGTAGTTAAAATATCTAAACCGTTTTGGAAGATTAATCTGCAATATGTAGTTCATTAAATGGAGAATTAATCCAAACAAACACAGAAACCGTACAATTACAACATAAACTTGTTTATGAATCACTTTTTTTTGTGAATTTATAAACGAATATTTACTTATATGCTTACAGTTATGTGTTACTTTATTTTTATTTTTAGTATCGATGGTAAGACACGGCTCTAAGAAGACCCTACATATAAATATGGGTTTTAAGAATTTGTAAGTTAACTTATTAAATAATAATTTTGAGACAACAACATTAAAATATTTATAACACAAATTATCTGAGCGTAAACATCTATCAAAAGCTGATATAGAATTTTCAACATCCATGATTGTAGACTATAAAAACTATAACTTACAACTACATATCTTAGAACTAAATTATTTAATATGTTATTTATCTTTACATAGAAGTTTAAGCTCAACAACACATAATTTATTGTATTTAGTGCCTAACAAGTTCACATATTATCAGTAACGGATAAAGGGACGTTATGTCGAGCGGGTTTATTAAAATGTGACGAATATCAATTGTCAAAAAGTTATTCAACAACTGAAAAGTAAATATAATCAAATTAATCAAAATAATATCTTATTTATTATTGTCATTTCTGAATGGAATCTGAACGGATCTTGAAAATAATTTAGGTAACAAACATGATCAAATGCGTTTATTCTAATTGAAACCGACAAAAATAAGTCTGCTCTTTAGATAAGATTCATTTACATAAGTAAAATTTTATTACAATAGGTAAGTAAAGGTTGAAACATTTCTTACGAGATATTTCTCTTTGACTTTAAAAAATGTCGACAATACCTAAATTATTTCTAAAAAGTTAAAAACGGTATAGAGTTAAGACATTCGTTCCGCATTCGATTTGAATTCTATTGACTCTTCTCATATATTTTTTTATTATTTTTTTCCATTTTTCAATACTAATATTCATGTTAGGTTCAAGTAGAAGAAGCAATTGAAACTGATTTTAATATAGGTGTATGATCTTTTTACTGTTATCAATTTGTCACACATGTCACAAAAACCCGCCCATTATCTTATTAATTACACAATAACTATCACTATTGATATATTTATACAATGTTTCATTATAAATTAGAATTATATCACTTTTAGACGATGAGTCGAGTGAGGCTGAGATTACATTAATTTTAACATTAATTAGTTATTTTTATTAATCATTTAACATATTATACACGTATATATATTTAGGGTATATGTATAAAATGTATGTGCATATATGAATATGTTCCATTATCGTAAAAGCTACTTGCCATAATCTGTGCTCACAACACCAACGAGAACGTTTTTTATGCAGTTTTAAAAACACTTAAAAATCTCATGACAACCTTGGACTCCTTAATATTTTATGAAATTGTATAGGTACCCAATTTTTATTTTTGTTAAAGCCTCATAAAGTAATCTTTCTGCTGCACTGACGCTACATAAAATTTTCAGTTCTAAGTTACTCAATGCAAGACCTTATGTAAACAAGCCATAAGCCTAATAAATCTGAACTATACTCCCGAAATAAATGCACCCACTGAAATAATATCTGTGTGATACAAACAACTTTAATATAGATGTATTCCAAAACAATAATTTTAACACTGTGTCTTGTTAAGAAAATGTGAAAATCCATGTAATTTATCTATGTAGTGGCTATCCGTTTCTAAATACCAAAGGTAGTGACGAAATCGTTAACAGATTTAAAGGATTCACTTCAATATTTAATCTGTTCTTCAAATCATATTTAAAATGTAGTACATTATTTAAATGTATCAATGGTTAAGAATATCACACGCAGTGGCCTCACTAACTCACCGACTGTACTTGAGTTTTGGAGTCGTGCGATCAACGGCGGGACCGCACGATCACGCACGTGATCCGCACCGACCACCTTGACGTCAGCACTGCGCAGGAGCATAGCGTTTATTGTAACCGCACATACCTGGAATAAATCAATAACAAAATACGTTTATAATTTGCGTCAAAGTGTGAGGGGATGCGCAGCAGACTATGAATGTGCAAATATGTCCGTTTGAAGGAAAACATAAATATTGAACACTTTGTGAGTATAAATTATAAATCAAAATAAGTCAATAATCTTAGAAACGTATTATCATTTTTACGAAATCTTCCTGGAAAATTAAGACTAATAAATCCAGCTAGATCGTGTCAGGGTTACAGCGCTCAATTGGGTGGTGGACTATGCTTAAATTAAATTATTTCATTAAGTCGGACAATTAGATTACAGGAAATAGTTTATAATTGTCGTTAACGTTACAAAAGAACAGTCTATCTGTCTCAGTTTTAATTTATTTATTATTCATCAAATAAACATTAAAATCAACATTACAATACGTATAGATGTGATGTCACGCTTTACGTATTACATACAAAAATGTACAAAACCTACTGTTTTTACGTTTTCTAAACAAATGCTGATTTAACTTGACAGTCATCTAGTCTATTTTACAAAGTACTTTTAAAGCAAATTTTATATAGGCATTATTATGGACTTCAATCATGTTGCTAATGTTAGCCCGGACATTTTATAACAATATTAACAAAATTAAGAACAAGAACACTGTGACTATTTTAATGTTAATTTATATACAGTGGGCGTGTAAGGCGTATTACAAGTAGCACCACCACCACTGCACAATTAGCTACAAGTTGGAAACAAGGTGTGCATATCTAACAAAACACCAACCACAGGATCAGATATTTTCGAGTTAGAAGACAGGAATAGACAGCAATTTTCGCAATTGATATTAATTTATACATATTAAATACGCATTGAATTCACACACTGTAAAATATTAATAAACAATACTTCAACCTATAGACACACAGACTGCATTTTTTTAAATCAGATCATGTTGTTACAATGACTCGCGCTAGGTAGGTGCCGGTATGAATGTAACAAGCGGTTACATATAACAAATAAGACGTAGATATCTATCTGTTGACAATGTTTAATTGTGTAATAATATTTATATTAAAAGGTTACAAGTTCACTTGAATCCAAGACCACAAATTGACCAGCTATTAAAATTTACGTAAAGCATATGTTATCGGAAAGCATTTTATAATTATGCTGTTTGTTAATTAACTAATCGCTCGATTTGTTGAACACTTGCAAGTTTAAATTAACAAAAGTTGTGTTGATAGGATAAGAACCTAAGAATAGGATCTTACAATACAATCAATGAAAAAAAAAAAAACATTTGAAATATTGTATGTCATGACAATATTGCAATATCATTGACAAGGAACAAGCAACTTTGAATTTATTGAGGAGATCTATGTCCAGCAGTGGAGGTCTTAGGAATGAAAATATTGATGGTGATGAATCAACTTGACTGTAATATAAATAGTAATCTACACTATGGTATTTCAGGATTATCTTCAAACAACCTTGGATACACAGGATTTGTAAAAATAGCCGTTATCGAAATATCTTATAGTGTATGGTCGTTGCCAACGTACGTATATTGAAAATAATAGTTGTAATAAAAATGAGCATGTCTTAGAGCTGAAAAAAAGATGCAATCCAAAGAGTGAAAAACATTTAGTAATTCAAATATGTGAATCAGATTATCAAACACATTTTCATCCACGCAAGTACATATCGCCATCACATGATTCCGCATCCGCAACGAGAACTAAACTATAAAAATATGAATGTGGGCTTACATAAATAATACAACACACGAATGACGTCAATGCTTCAACACTATAACTCAGACATAACAAACTGTAAGTAAAATTGATTGAGTGAAAAAAAAAACAACAAGAATAACGTTATTTTGTGTTGGCTCTAAATGAATCACCCTTTATTTAGAGAAAGATACAAAGAGAAACAGCCTCAAATCAACATGCAACAAAAGGTGCCTGAAAATCAAAAATACGATAAAAAATAACTAAAGGAAACAAATTTGAAGAAGAGAAAGCGACGACGATTTTTATTTTATAATACTAATAAAAAATGAGCTTTATAACGTACATGATGTAAAATGAGAACCTTTTATGTACTCCACTAATGTTTAGAACGAATGCTATAATAATCTAGAGCACTTTTAGTAATTACTTTCACGCGATAAGTGACAGATTGATAAAGCAAAAGTACAAAAGACAAAGTAGCCACCTTGACTAACATAAAAACCCACTTCATTGATAGATAATTATAACTGAATATTTCATTTTAAGACTAGTGCACCTGCTTATAATGCTATGGGAACTTAAGTGTTGAAGACAGTTAGTAATGATTAAGTCTTACACTACAGATAATAAGCACAGAATGATATATATATACACGTAAGGTGTATTCCCACAAAGGTAGACAAATAATTCCATCCAATAATCTGGTGGTGATTATTGGATTGGATTATTAATTACATCCTTCGCCTTTTAATACTTTCAATTTACACATTTTTAAACCAAGTAAACAAGCTTAGGGCAAGTCCATCTACATTCAATTCAGTTCTTTAGGGTCATCTTTATTGGACTGATTGTCTAAAAAAATGAAGACACATTTTCTCAGTTATGTAGAAGTTGACGAGCCTAATCAGACGGCTGTTCCAAACTTACATAACCCGAGGTCGATCGATCGACCTCTATTTACTGTTATGTATGCACTGGAATTCAGTACTGAGTATATGTCCCAAATATTTAGTCGGACGGAAACATCCAGTTTATTTAATATAATATCATATCTATATCCTAAAATACACCTATTCACGTGGTTTTCTATCATCTCGTATATTTCATCTTGAATTTGAAGGTCTTTCTTACATAATTAATTAAGTACCTAGTAACCGTTTCTGAGTGGTGTAAGTTGTACTCTTAGAGAGTTAAGAGTAGGCTCACCTGCGCTGTCTCGGCCGCTACAACTGGAATAGATCATCGTGTGCCCTCTCCAGACGTTTCAACGACGTGTCAACTCGGCGACCCTGGGTCAGAGTCGCGGGTGGAGGAGGCAGCGGAGGTGGTATCACCTCGTTGTATGACGTCGACGCTGTCATAGATGCGGATTGACGCAACCGAGCCTGTGGTCGGTGGCGCACGAAACCATCTTCTAAGTCTTTTCCGAATCTGGAATTAGAAACAGAATGGGTTAGAACTATCTATATCATTATTTGAATGCCACCTGCTTATTATTATGAGTATGTCCGTTAAGCGGAATGACAAAGAGAATAATCACAAATAAAATATCCAACCAGCAAAAGGCCAACCTCATAGACACATGTAAACCGACTGGTGGCGATTGGTGGTAATATTGCCCTTTTCGTTTACAACATCTTCAAACGCAAATTACCATATAGCTATTTATATCAATAATGTCATGTTATGTTGTTTTATAATTCGCTGAAATTAAAATACTCAAAGTACGAAATATCAAGAATTCGGAAATGACGCGGGACGAATTCTCGTATGTGCAAACGGATACTGGCAACAGGCCAGCTTGGTTGTGAATAGAGCAGTATAAAATTGGGAACATAATAGTACTGCAGTATTATTCAACTCAATAATTTGAAATTTTAGGAATTACACAGGCAGGGAATTACACAATATAGTGCTACCGAATTATAAGTTTTATTACGACATACATAGATAAATCTATATATATCTACATCCACTCACGCGCCTATCCCCGAAGGGGTAAGCGTAGGCGTATATTTTGTTGCCTACAGTTGTCGTCAACCGGGCGCGTATTAGATGGAAAAACTGGGAGAATATTGAACGGAATAGTTAGATACGAGAAGGGATAAAACAAGATATTTTACCAATCTTTTTGGTTTAACTGTAGATATGTAATGTGTTCCTATTTATAGGAGAAGGATGGATATTTGATGATGATAAGAATAGAATTTGAAAGCAGTAAATCGTTACAGATTAGGTACAGAGTGAAAGATTATGAGTATGTAATAAAACACGATAAAAACTAATCACACAAACCAATCTATATGAAAGCAACTTGACCCAAATGCATTGGACTATTTCTCACGCCTTGTTTCTGTTCAGTGTAAATATGTTCAGTGTGTTATTCCTTTATAAGATAACCTTGAAACTAGAATTTCATTGTATTGCGAGTCGTTTACAATAAAGAAAAGGGACAATTGCAATATCTAGAACAAAACGAGTGTAAGGAACATGATATTTGGGGAAAATGTCTTTTGAACTACAAATTTTACTGCAGCAGCGGTGGAAATATATTTTTTCTTTCAGGGTGCTAATACTGCTACTGCTCCCTGGGAGTTTTAGATGGTTAAAGGGTTAACCCCGGGTTCATATCCGGAATTACAACTCTATAGTGGTAATTTTATAATTAACTCAATGTTTCTTTCACATCGACAATATTAATACGTTTATCCTACAGTTGTGGTATACATATTGAAGTTGTACATTTCCTTCATCCCGTACTGCACTTCATGCTAGCAAGATCGGAAACATCCAGTTAAACCAACCCACACAAAGGATATTATTTTTAGCGCCGTCGCGCTACTGAACGGAATAAGAATGAACGAACCAATACCGAATGCACAATTGACAACTCCTAACGTTTCGAAAATAACATTTGTTCTCCAGTACATAAGGTTATATTTTAAATGGCTACTATGAATATAATGACGTTTTAAAGAAAGGTATAGTTTTCAGTTATTAGTTTGCTATGTTCACGACAGCAACATCAACTTATACAAATATTTTATGCACGAAAACTGTATAGAGGTAGGTGTACTTTCGTTAACCGCGGCAGGGTAAGTTCTGGCGGTAAGGCTCATAGGTGCTTACTGAGCGTGCTCAGCTGCTTAGGTAAGTACCTATGTCGCATAAGCATATAGCACTCCATACCTTACTGGAGTGTCCGTCATGGATACAGCAGCGTCCTCGAGGCAGCTAAGAAAGCCCCGATAGAATCCAAAGCGAGCATACCCACTCATTTGGTCAGGAGGTGATATACGCCACAGCGATGGCGGACCATTAGGTCATTAGACGTGCTGGCCTGAGGAGACACCGTTTGAGAGTCGAAAATATACGGTCCCGAACAAAACGGTTTGGCTCTTCTTTCCTGTGCCGATCGGTGAAAGCCTGGAATTCACTACCAGCGCACGTGTTTCCTTCCCACTTTGATCCCGGGTCTTTTAAAATGTATCTCACAGGCCGCCATAGTGTGGGTCACCATGCTTCATTGACTAGACATGCAATGAGGATGGTGACCACCTCTCTTGGACTCCACTTGTTGCTTTCCATCAGACAGAGTGGAGTCATTATGGTAGTCTAACATAAAAAAAGACCTACGGCTTTGACGAGCGCTGGTAATTGTTATATATATTCTATAAATTTTGTTACAATTGCTGTTCGTAAATCGTAACGGTACCTTAGGACACATATATAACACTATTTTATTGAAATATGAACCCTATTTCAATTGCAGCAATATCCCTTTCCTTCTCTTTCCATCCTCTCTTTTCCCGTCAATATACAGTCGTGGTCAACTAATTAAGGACATTCAAGATAGTGGACAGCAATAACCGGCTATGTACATATAAATATAAAACCCTGTTGATTTCTCAGTAACTATTATTTGCATAATTTGATCCGATTATTATACTATAAATGGCTGTAAATAAAAGATTAAATAAATATAAAAAAGTGTTTAATATCAAAGGTTAACCATGTATTCAATTTAAGGTACAATTCTGTAGCTGGACATTTAATTAAGAACAGTAAAGTAAAATGAAAAATAGAGTTAAACAGAACTAATAATCTGCAGTATTTTAATTTCTATAACAACTTCATTTTATTACGGGTAAAATCAGTACCCAGTAGCAAAACCTTTGTTAGTAATTACCGCTTGACACCGATGTGGCATAGACATTATCAGTTTCTGACATATTTCAACAGGAATGTTTGCCCATGCCTCACAAAAAGCTTCATTAAGTTCATCTAAAGTTGTGGTACGATAAATGGCAACTTTTTTCTTAATTTCGTGCTAAAGGTGCTCGATTGGGTTGAGGTCGGGGCTATTTGCTGGCCAATCTAGCACTGATACCGACTGTCTGTTAAGCAACGACTTGACTGAACGGGCTGTATGTTTTGGGTCGTTATCATGCTGAAAAGTCCATATAATAGGAAGATGTTACTCAGCATAGGGAAGCATAGTTTCTTCTAATATTGCCTTGTATTGATGTTGGTCTAAGTTACCCTGAACTTTCCTCACGGTCCCACTACACGTCCAGAAAATGATCCCCACATTTTAATGTTTCCTCCGCCATGTTTCACCTGCTTTTTTGTGAATCTTGGATTCATTTCCGCTTTTACAGGACGCCGTACGTATTGCCTTCCATCTGAAGAAATCAAATTAACCTTGGTCTCGTCAGAGAATAATACATGTTGCCATTGGTCGTAGGTCCAATGTCCATATTTACGTGCAAACGCCAAACGTGCATTTCTATGCTCTTTCTTTAACAACGGTACTTTGCGAGCCACTCTTCCGAACAACCCTGCTTCTACCAGACGTCGTCGAACTGTCCTCGCTGATACACTGACTCTTTCGTCTGCCCCAAACACTTCATGTTTAATTAAAATAGAGCCTAGAAACGGATCTTTCTTAGCTAACCTGGTTATCATTCTATCTTCTTGCGGAGTTGTTTTTCTCGATCTTTTTTTTCTGGGCACATTTAAAGTTGTGTTATTGCGCCTGATATGTTGCACTGCATTGCATACCATAGTTTTTGAACAATTTAAAGATCCTGCTATCCTTCGGTATGACCAACCACGCTCGACAAACTTCATGATAATTTTTCGTAGTGTTGCATCGCAACTTTTATTTTTGCCCATTGTTCTTCAAAATAACTCTCAAAACTTGAAATTACAAATCTAGATTGCCGCCAAAACTACCACAAAGAATAGGAGAAGAAAGAAAATAATAATTGAGATTCAGATTTTGAAACTAGAACGCAATATCTCAGTGTCCCTAATTAAATGGCCAGCCAGCATTCTTTGAACAAATAGCACTGTGATCATCTATCAGCTATACTGTAAAGAGGTTTAATGTTTAAGAAGTTGTTATTGTTTGTATAATTAGGCACATAAATGACTAATTATACTTACATGTAAAAGATGTGGAATATTGTTTAGACTCGTTGGAAAATAAAAAATAAATTCACAATTTGGATTAACTAGAGAGTGTCCCTAATTAGTTGACCACGACTGTATGTATATATGAATTCCTAATTTTCCCATCTAATTCCCAAAAATACGTTTACGGCTTGCCCCTTATTACGTAGCTGGGACTAAATACCTATTCTACAATATTTTATAAATATATTTTTAAATTATCATATACTCGTATATTCAATAGCCAACTGTTATATTTATTACTAGCTGTTGCCCGCGACTTCGTCCGCGTGGTATTTAACAATACATGACAATACAAAATTATGGTTCAGATCACAGTTTTCAATTTGGTTTTAATTGGTTGGTTGGTTTTAATTTTTTTTTGTGTTACTCCTTGTTACATCAGCTATCTGCCAGTGAAAGCCCGTCAAAATTGGTCCAGCCATTTCAGAGATTAACCGGAACAAACAGACAGACAGACAGACACAAAAATAAAAAAAAAACGTTTTGGTATATGTACCGTGTATACGTCCGTATGCACTAAGTAAAAAACGGTTATTTTAATATTACAAACAGACACTCCAATTTTATGTATTTGCATAGATTTATTACCTTAAAAATAATATCACTTTATGCAGAAAAACAGTTTAATTTATAAATAGTCGCGTCATAATAGCAGAAATAAAGAAACTTTAAAAAAATAAGAGGCCTGTTGGTTTAATGTTAGTGACCCTGACTGCTGAACCGCAGGTCGTGGGTTCGGTACCCACACGGGATAAAAATTTGTATGATCCACAAATAATTGTCACGAGTCTGGATGTTCTGTGTCCGATGATTGAATGTTTGTTAAGCCCCCGCGACACGGGAATCTTTATTAATTTTCCTAAAACTTAAAATCAAATTACGAATAACTATAATTTCAATCCACAAATTAACAATATTAAGATATTAACCTGTTCAATGTTGTTTACAAACAAAAACTTGTTTCTGCTATAGTGACGTCACTAACGAGAAAACAATGGCAGTCGGCGTTTTTAGTCACGTGACATACTGATAATAAAAATACGATTTTGATTTTGAAAATATAAATAAATCTCGAGTTATTAAACAAAATATTATTATTTAATTTGTTTTGTTTTAACGGTAAAAACTACAAACAATTTAATTTTGATAGATGAAATTCTCCCATAGTAGTAGGCAAAATGTGGGCGTTAATTACACCTCTGCCCTTCGGAGATACAGGCGTGAGTATGTATGTAATTTAGTCCACTTTTGGACCACATTTTAGACTGCACGAATGGCGTAACAGTTTAAGTGGTCACCTCGAAACCACGCTGCCGCGCCGAGTGTTGTGGGTTCGATCCCCGCACGGGACAACATTTTGTGTAATCCTCAAATTGTTGTTCTGAGTTTGGGTGTTCTTTGAGTCCGCTGTTTTAATGTTTGTAAAATCCCCGCGACACAGGATTTAATCCTAGTGCGGGAGTAGTATTTTTATATGAAAAAAAAGTCCAATATCAGTCCGAACACTTACACGCCTTTAAAAAAAAACTTCGGAAAGAGATGGGTTGCAACTATACTCTTCTACCGAGAACCACAACACAGCTGAGGTTCTTCTAGGTTAGGCAATATTTTCAAATTCTAATAACTCGTAAACAAAACATAGGCAGGTCGAACATAATGGGTGTGTATATAGTGAGTATGATAAACAACATAAACACAGCGTCAACGCAAAACAATAGAGAAACACCTACACAGTATCATCTGTGTTTTAATTAATAAATATCTTAAAACACTTAATACATAGGGGTCATAATATTATGGAGTGAAAGTAAAATTACTGGCAAAAAGTAATTTGTTTGTTTTTAATTATTTTTAATGAAACCTTTAATGAAACATTAAACTTCTATTAATCAACAATGGCACATTTCCCGCGGGCATCGAGTTTGTGCCCAAACTTTATTACACAAAGAAAAAGTTTACAAACCGTTGCCGCACGGACGACCTGAAATGTTATGAAAATATTTTGCAGACCGAACTCTTTCGTTATCACGCTGGTTGAGTTCACAGTACTGACATTAAGAGACCTTTGAATGTCAACGGTATTGATCGAGTTGTAAAGGATGAATGTTTGCCTTTCTTGGTTACAGTTATTGCATTGACAGTACCTATACCTGATTTAAACCTCGTCAAGGACGAGGTTTTTCGATGGTAAGCATAGTAAGACTTGTACTTGAATGACTGTAACAGGTTCTACTTGTAAAGCATATATCTGTAATGTAAATTAATATTATTACAATGTTTCATTATAATATAACATATAAAACATACTACTAAGCTATTCTTTTAGACTAAAGTATCTACATTCCGTTGTGGTATTTTCTTTGTAAATTATGTAATCTTCGTAAGCACTCACAAAGTGATCTAAATATGGGGGTGCAGGTTGACACGGGGTGACGTACATTTGACACGCGGTGACGTAGGCAACTAGCAAAATATCTTTTGTTATTATGACTAATCTAAACAGCACTGTTTATCACATGAACTGAATTCGTAAAATGATAATGCTAAGAGAATGAAGAAAAAAAAAATGTTTTCAAATTATGTAGTAGGCCTGTAACTCGAAACATTTTTCTACTTTTGAAACATTGTTCTTAAACAAACCTACCATTCCCTTTATGTAGTAAAGATAAGTGCCGCGAGTCTATGTTCAACTCTTCTTGCTTGAGGAGAGTTGAACATATTATAATAATAGCTAAACATTGATTAATGTATCTTTTTGGGAATATCGTTTTATAAATTTATACAGTACATAAGAAACCTATAACAACAGAAGACCGCTATTATCAGATACATACTGACTACGAATAGTTTCAGTTCTCCTTGTAGAATTCTGAATTCTATTTATGAGTAAATAACAGATATGAATAAACAGTGCTACTTTAAATTCTTCATAATATTTCATGAGCATGACTCACCAATCATGAAATATTGTTTGACGTACATACATACATATATCTCAAAGAACGCGATGATCATCAATTCAAAACAGAATCTAAATAAATCATAGGAGTATGTGTCACAACATCAAGTCAGTATAGATTCACAAAAATGATATCAAAATGATTTAAAGTAGTATACAGATAGAATAAAATGTTCGCAGAAAAAGAACATAGTTTCTAGCATTTGAGTTAAATTGACTGAGCCACTATTCAAATGCTGATTTTAGATTTTTTAGGATGCACTACGAGTATAATTGTAATGACAATAAAAACTACGACTAAGATTGGCAGAACATGGTTTATTAATTTCTATATGGTATGATGGTCACACTGAAAGTTTTATGAAAATAAAACCGGAATGATATAGAAGCCTGTTAATATTTCCATTGCTTTGCGAAGTTGTCTCCATTCCTTTCTAAGCACTGTCGCACGCGATGGAACTTTTGTACTTGACTCATACCAATGCCGAAAGCGGCCCGAATTTGTCGATGCCACCCTTCTATCAGCTTCTACCATTCACAGCACTCACGTTATCTTGCGTAGTCGTCATAGAAGGATGTCCTTCTCGAGAATCATCAATGAGATATATGAATTGATTACACATCGACAGATTCCCAAAGAGTTCCAAATTCGAAATTTTCATTTGCTTTTCTTACTAGCCTATTCTAAATACTTTCAGTGTGACCCACGCAGATCTATCTCGAAAGGTTAATATATTAATTTGAATAAATTATTCATTCGTTCAATAATTTGTAACCCATTGTAGTACTAATTAATAATGACATGTTACTATTTATAAACTTATTACAACATTTTCGTTAACAGTAAGATAAGTGGAAAGTATTGTTTACATTGTAAACTTAACTAAGGAAAAATGTGGATGAAATATTTCTTCAGCTAATAGCTCAGTCAATTAGTAGTTTTACCAGTAAGTTTTCCGAGAGTTTTGAAAATTAGTGATTTTATATATTTTTATGCGCTTATTTGCCACCTCGTATCTGATCCAGTCCCAATATTGGCAATGGGCACCTACACAGTTTTTTTACAATGTCGCCTCTCCTACGATTTCGGACCTAATCTAACTGAGGATTTACTTATTGCAATAAAGTTCTGTATACGAGTTAAGGATTTTCAGACTACACTATAATATGCCAAATTTTAAAACGCTTAACTTTAGTACTTTACAAAAAATTCTACACTGTAGTGAAAACCAACCCTTTTAAAATGTAGCTGTGTACTTCGCATACGTTGTTTACATTGAAAAGAGAAATGTTTTTAGCAAATATTTCCATGACTATAATATGTGGTTAATGTTTTGATATATTCCAACGATCCCATTTTACGTCATCTATCCCATACATCCGGGACGAACACTGATAACACTACAGCTGTCTGATAACGGCACTGACATTTAATATACGTCAAACAACAACTAAACTAGTTTTATGGTATTTGGTTAGGTACAAAATAATTTTAAAACCGCAATAAATGTGAACCCTCATAAAGTGAAGTGTATACTACATGTTCGAATAAGTCATAAAACTAAAGAACTATGAAAAAAAAACATGATCTATAAATTCCATAAGTACAAATAACGACATGTATTTCTATAAAAATGTTTAATATATTCACTAAGTTTTAGTGAAGTTTACGTATTGCAAATAAAAGCACTGAATTAAAATCCTTATATAGCAAAAGAAAATATTTAGTTTCGTTAATTGGATAAAGAAATACACAGCTCAATAGTCTTGAATCTAGGATTCTTGTCTTTGAAAAGGAAAAAATAAATTGTTACAGTCTAGAAATTGCATTTAGATCTTTCTGCTATCTATTGTCAGCAAACGTTTGAAATGGACGACCACGCTTATAGCAGAAATAATTAGTAAAAGATTGATTTTACCAAATGCCACATCATGCGGTGAGTCTACATTATATGCAAATCTCCTAGCGATGAAGCCTTTTATAACCAAAACTGGGTGACATCAATTACCTTAAATATTCAAAAATGCATCGACAGTGTTATAATATGGCGTTTTATAGACAGAAGCAGATGGTTCAAAGATATCAAAAATAAATACACGATTTGTTTTAGTTATTTCTGATTCGAAAAAATAAGTTTACGCTGTAACCAAGACAGCAACGTGATGACCATATTTCACATTTTCAACATGTATAAGTAAATGTAAACCATCAGATCTGTAAGAGTTCCGGTAAACTGTTTATAATACACTGAAGGTCAAGGCTAAGTCGTGAATGAAGTTTTAGAATACTGCGTTTGACGTAACCACAATTTTGCCAAAGTAATTTCTACGGACCTATAATGCGACCTATTAGACATAAAGGCTTTTATTTTGTATACAACTAAGTTGTCAAACAAGCACATAGTTGAACCCGGAATTATACGTACCCAACTATAACGTACGTACGTACGGTGTACAACATCGGTTATGTCAGGTGTGCGCCACTGCTACTTACCAAGGTCCTCTCGGAAGAATAGTGACAATGTCTAGTGTTAAAGTAGGCTTTGAGAATTAAAATCATTCTTATAGCTAGGCTCGCTATTATCTTCTCATCTGGTTAGATAAATAGATGGGAAAATATAGGTGTGAAAATTGGAAATACAGTAGGTTTACACTACTCTCAATTATCCTATTTTTACTGTCCAATGTGACTTGCCCCAGATTACACAAAACCTAGGACAATTTTGGGGTTTAATACGCTTCTGCCTGTCCTTTCGGGGATTCCCTCGAGTGTCATCGGGAAAAGTTTTTCTCTTTTTAAGTAAAAAGAGTCTTGGTGCGTTTTACAGCGCCTTATGCCCTGAGTCTGGCCGCGGGTGGTCGGGACAGGCTTTCCCCTCCACGCGCTATAGTGGCCAGCCGCGAGGAGGCGACATCCGCGTGTGCCTGGACGTCGTCTTATTGAGGCTTACCCGAAGGTGGTGCCTGCCTGCCTTTAGGTGCAGGCGCTAAGAGGGGTCTGAATGTCTTACTAGTTTTTCCCGGACTCCTCCTATATCTACGCAATATGGCATACCGTGTGGTTTTAGTCAGTTTAATTCTGACACACCGCCCACTGTACACACCGGTGGGTTGACGGCCCGTGGGGGTTTCCACATGCAAAAAAAAAAGGATTGAGATAAGAACAACATCGCAGTTAGTTATTTTTGAATTTTATAGTTTATAAGAAGTAATACTCTTACTGTTATTTATTTAACAAAAAACGCTCTTATCTAATTAATAATGTAAATCCCTTAAATATATTAGAAACATGGACACTCAAAAATAACTGTTTTACCATTCATATATGTTAAAGGAGTAAATCTGTCGTAAAACGAATTTTATCGGTGACTGTGATAAAATAAAAAATATATAAAGACCATTATGTAAAGCTAAACCGGATTTTTAATAAATTCACATATTACCCTTTCGATTTCTGTGATAAGTGATAAACTAATTTATGAATATACATACACAGACATACACACAAGCCTATATCCCCGAAGGAGAAGGCAGGGGCGTCATCCACTTTTGTCCAACTATAATTTAGTACTACTTATGTAATAAAGGGCAAGCCTATTGCCTTCATTCGCGCACTGAATTGCTGTTTTTTTGGGATATACTGTCTGATAGAAATCAGTCCGATTCTTTAAATCGCTTAACATGACAACCTTGGGAATATACGGGCTGGCTTTAATGTACTCCACCGAAAACCACACGGCTAATGAATGTAGTATTCATAATATATTAATATACCATATCTACTCAACCTTCCCATCTATAGCGCCATATATGTATGTGCTTATCTCGAAAATACGCAAAAATAAAAAAATACCAAACTATTGTGCCTCTTTATATTTTTACATAAATAAGTTGCATAAAAAATCGCCGACACGATACATTCATATCTACCATAAATACTTTCACAGAAATAGAAATAATTCGCAACGCATACATAAGCGAGAAAGGAAGCGTGGTCTTGTTACTGCCACTGCGCATAGAAAGTGTTCGAACATTTAGTACGTGAACAGAGACCTTGACTGACTCACTGGGGGACAACAAAAAAATGTAATCACCTAGTTTGTTGACCATTAGAATGGATCATTAGAATGGGTAACTAGAAATAGGGAAATTTGAGCTACTCGAAATATCTCATTTCTTGACCTTCGTGATAAGTCCTCATATGTATAAAGGAAAAAGTAACCCTTTAAAATAGTTACACCTTTTTTTAAGGGTTACTGCTGCGCTCCCAAGGGGTGTAGCGTGCCGTTAGAGCCTATATTATTCCTTAATAAACTTTAATTACTTTCTATAGATTTTTTTTATTTACTTTCTCAGTGGTAGAGCCATGCTTAGGCACGAATGGGCCGGCTCGACCGGTGCGATACCACGGCCTCACAGAAAACCGGTTGTGAAGTAACGCTTGCGTTGCATTTCCCCGAATTGAGTGAGGTTTCCGGAGGCCCAATTCCTCCTTTTTTCCATCTCCTCATCCCTCCTCTCTTCTTTCCGCTCCCTGCATCCCCCATCCCTCATCACCCTCAAAGGCGGGCAGCGCACTTGCGACTCTTGAGTTGCAAGTGTCCATGGACGGCGGTGTCACTTACCATCAGGTGACCCGTCTGTTCGTCTGTCCCCCTATAGTACAAAAAAAAAAAAAAAATTACACATTTTTTTTATCCGGCTAGTAATTTTTTTTCTTCGGGCTGGGTAAAAATTTTATGGGTGGGTAAATATTAATGTCAATAAAATAAGGTTTTAATAAAATAAGATTACCTTTTTGTAGAAATAAATATTTTTTTAAACATGACACTATCATTTGCTTTCATGAATCGTGAAACATATATAAATTAATATAATTCAGTAACAATGATAACAATATCTTTGTAGTTTTACACACATACACAGCTTAGACAAGGTTTTTTTTTTTTTCTTTTTTTTTTTTATGCGATAGGGGGCAAACGAGCAGACGGGTCACCTGATGGTAAGTGACTATCGCCGCCCATGGACACCCGCAACTCAAGAGTCACAAGTGCGTTGCCGGCCTTTTAGGTAGAGGTACGCTCTCTTCTTGAAGGTTTGAAGGTCGTATCGGTAAGGTTCGATGCGAAAGAACCATATTAGTTGATAGCATTCTCAAAAAGAGTGTATCCATATTATCGTGATGTTGTATATTATTATTTCTCAATTTAAAATATGTAATACAAAAAGAACCACTTAAATCAGACTGATAGTTTCGGAGATTAGCGGGTATGAACAAACAAACAAAAAAACACTTTCGCTTTGTTAATATTTGTAAAGACTATAGATCTCTATAGACTATAGATCAGATAGCTCTAAATTCACTTATTCAGGCAAAACGTTACAATTAAAGCAAACGTGTCTACAAACAAAATACTGCACAATCATGATACCTAATAATAATTAAAAAAGATAATTTAGTGCGAGTTGTCACGCATGTCATAAACATTTTAACGATATTTGTTTGCATGTGGCATTTCATCAGACTGTCGTTTATAACTTATAATGCAATATAATAGTCGTGGTATAGGAACATTTAGAACTGTTGTGGCTTTTAACATATTTCACTGTTTAATAATGAATACTTAATTAATAGACGAGAAACATTCACTAGACAATCCTTTGGAGTAAAACTGATATTTTTATTATATATGTATAATCTTAAGATACAAAACAGTAATTAAAAGACATAGTTATTGTAACATACATATAATATATACATATACGTATGTCTGTGTTTAAGAAAATTTGTATTATGTGAACACAAAGAAGTGTAGGAAGTTTGTTTCTAATTCTCTTTTACTTAACGCACGCATAGACACATCTGCTTTATTTTAATAGTTTAATATCCTAGTTATATGTATAATGGAAATTATTCGTTAAATTTAATCATATATAATATACACATATAATTTAATTTAATTTGTATGCGTTTTCGTAGGTACCAAAAACCGTATAACTTTCCCTCACGTAGCGTATATTTCTGGCATTATTGTAATAGACCTCTTAGACTATATATTTCGACTGTAAACTAAATTTGCACATTTTTACTTTCTCCTTTCATGAACTTAAAACACGTTTCGATTGGGCCAATGTTTACGTTATTTCACATTAAAAGACCTTGAGCTACGAAATATGAGAATCAATATATGTACATATTTTATGTATTTCTCACATCGCGACAGCTGAACTAAAATATCGTTGCTTATTAGGTATATGTTAGATATATAATCTCATTAAATTACTGCCGTATGGAATACTATTTGAATTAATTATTTAATTAATTAGTAAACTAATCTTAATAGTTTAGAACGACCAAAAAAAGATGGACGGACTGTGTGAAAGAGGATATGACTAGAAATGGAGTTAGTTAGTGGAATGGAAAAAGGGAAAAACTTGCCCCGGCCCCTAATTAGGGCAAGGGTAAGGAGACAATATGATTATTACTGTAGTTGTGTAATGTAGACAACAATCTCCGACAAAAACTATCCGAAAAATTAACGGACCTAATGCTAGTCGGATTACGAAATCTTTGGTTAGCGTCTTTCGCAGTGAATTATTCAAGTGGTTATATTCATATTTTTAAAAACATTTATAAGTTTTACAGAGTTATCATAAAAATCAATTACATCCAAACAAAAACAAAATGCGGATAATGATTATAAAAATTGAGATAAAACAAGTGCAGTCTGAATATGATATATACATATGTTGCTTAGTAATTGAAGTTGCTATATAAATAACTTTACGATAATATATTTTGCTATAGACTTAGCTGATGTTATACTAAAATACCAAACTAACTAAACCATTTTTGTTTTCACTTAGGTAACTTGTAATTAGCCATAAAATTATACACTGCAAATTGTAAAACACCCTGCAGTCAATAAATTGGTAAGTTGATGCAAAATGCAATGCAAATTAAATGGGATACCACGGCCTCACAGAAAACCAGTTATGAAGCACCGCTTGCGTTGCATTTCCCAAATTAGTGAGGTTACCGGATGCCCAACTCCACCTCTCCTCTTTTCTCTAACCCCATCCCCGCTCTCCTCTTTCTCATCTTCTCATCCCCCGTCTCCTCTTCCTCTCTCCACATCCCCCCATTCCCTATCACCCTCAAAGGCGGGCAGCGCACTTACGACTCTTCTGTTGCAGGTGTATATGGACGGCGGTTGTCACTTACTATCAGATGACCCGTACGCTCGTCTGTCCCTCATAAAAAAAACTTTATAATATATAATTCAACCCCCGCATCAAAGAACGTTTTAGATTCTTTTCTGGCACACATTCGAAGTTCTTGTGATCATCGGGGAACTTGCAACTATAAACTCAGTGCATTCTGATAAATCGGTCAGTGTTGTAGCGGCACGCCTCTGGAATGCACTACTCTCTATCAGACGAGATCAAACATTAGCATTGTTTAAAGCAATGGTCAAGGATCAACAAACTATTTGTCTATCAATTACGCTTCATTATCTTATTTTTATTCGTAATTTTATGTGTATTTTTTGTATGATAGCAGATATATGGATATTATTATTTGTTTATATTTTATGTATGGACAACACAAGTACTGATATAATATATTATACGTGTAAGATACGAATATATTAACCTCTATGCCTAATAATGATCTTCTTTATCTTTTTGGTGCCAAAACTACCGTCGTTAACCAATAGACTCCTTACCATCCAAAGGTTGCCTAGAAGAAATTGCTGTTAGCGATATTGTTATATTATGTATACTTAGTTTGTTAGTTTCCTTTTTTTTCCTAAATAAAATAATAAATAGTTTTTATTATTATTAACATTATAAAGTGTTCGACTAATTACACATTTTAGTTCCTCACATTAAGTGTTATGACTTTCTTAAGTATCTTTCGTATCTTTGCTACTCAACGCCTATAAGCGATGACTTGCTATTGTTGCTTGTTAGTGTTAGTCTTTCATGTAATAAATAAATAAATAATAAATAGAAACGGTATAATGGTCCAACGAATATATGACACCTTCGTTATAGGCTATGCCTAAGTCCTATCCGGGCACGGCTGCTTCGAGAAGTATCTGCACTCGGTCGGTAGGAGGGAATTGAGTCCCACCTGAAACCAGTGGGGACTCCGTGCAGCATACGCTTGCAGGATGCCCGCCTGGGCGCCGCAGGGTCGGGCCCTCACTGCAGTCATCGGAGGTTTCTCTCGCTACCGGCCATCATACGCTCCATGTAGCGTACGTATAGTACGTATAGTACGTATAGTACGTATAGTACGTATATTAGCGACAGTAGTTTTACCGCGGTCGCAACCTTTTGCGAGATGATATGCTCGCAGAAGGTAGGCGGCAAAGCGGGCCTAGAAGGATGACCTCCACTGGAACTCGGATGTTTTAATAAAGCCGTTCCCTGTTCCTCCTATTTTAGGTACGTTCGTTCGGTTCGCTTCGATTGCGACACACCATCCTACCGATAACCCCGGTCGAAAGACGGCCCGAGGGGGTTTCCACACGAAAAAAAAACAAAAATTATTTTTACCCTTACCAACCATGGCAAATACCAGCTATTAGGTATTTATTATATATCAAAATGTATTATGTTAGTGGTGTAGTTTTTGCAGCAGCTGCAATAAAATTTTTCCTAGAAAGAGTTCGAGGATCTAAGTTGCCAATGAGGAAATAACAATTATAACTACATTTACTATTTTTACAGGTACCTGCTATTCATCAGTCAGAATGTGTGATGGTTTTACTATTCATCTAGGTTTGAGAAACTACCAAACAATCATGTTTCAAACACATCAGGCACAACTCAACCAACCAACCCAACCTTAATATTTATGTTAATAGAAGGGAATAAATTTAATAATAATAATAAATCTACAACCCTAGTCCTATGTTACTGATAGGAAATGAAATGAAAAAAAAAGTTACCCAGCATATGTGTGTATCTATGTACACACAAAATAAGCCACTAGGTCACATACATATGTCTGTAATTAAGACTATCAATATTAGAGATTATTGACTGTACCTATACTTTTATTATCTTTGTACAAGACTTATATTATTGTAATATTCTGGAAATTCATGTGAAATATATCAATATGATGAATGCTGAAACATGAATAGTGGTTCACCTGCAACATTTATTTGGCAAAAATATCATATAGTAAGCTTCATACTGGGGCATGGTAACAAATCTATTAATTATTTAATTAATTAATTTATCACCAGTAGGTGAATTTTTTGAAGTATGTTTGTAAATAGCCCCTGTTTTAGTGTTAGAAATATAGTTAATAAACAGTATATGCAACCTTGATATCCTTGACCCATGTGACAGCATTATGGTTACCTATTATGTTAGTGGTACTCAATTCCAATAACATATAGGCTACGAGGAAGCTGACTATATTAGTTAAGTCACAACTGTAGACGGCACATGAATTATTATAAACCTAACTTTTAGGACTATATTGCCATTTCTAAGACAATATACCAAAGGGTATGGAATATCGAGTTTATAAAGAGTTCCCAGGAGAAGACTATATCGTACTGGACCATACCAAATCAATCTTTGTCTATACCTTGGTTTCAAACCACTAGACTAAATAGAAACATTGTAAAATAAATTTTTAGATATTTTGGACACTATACATGGGCAAAGTTTGCATTCCTCATGAGAAAACTGATTCAAGAAATTGTACAATGAGGATGTAGATACAACATATGCTGATGGAGTGTGTTCTTATCAATCAAACAATACAAAAAAGCTGTGTTTTTTGTATTACCAGTACCAGTCAAGTATAAGTTACTCTCAACTTAGCAAATTAAAAATAGTACATAATTAGATCTTACGAGGATCATAATGAGTATAATAAAATAAAATAAGTCATCCATCATAACTTATATTATTTTTATAGATAAAAACCCGTAAATATGAGGTAGATTAAAAAATAAAATCTGCTGAATTAGCGTTTCATATACCTCTGGATACATATATTTTTTTTTCTAATATATGTTGCCTCCTCAAGTAGGGACTGATTAATTCAGGGACCCTACTCACTAGCGGTAGTTATCTTATATCAAAACATTTGTAAAAAATATTATGTAATTATATGCTACAAAACATAGTAACTAAAGTAGCAATCTGATAGCAACATATATGATAATATAACATTATGAATGCCCCAAAATACAAATAAGTAACCCGTTATCAGTGTTCCACAAATAAACCTTATCATTAGTAGAGACACTGACTTCTACACTTGTTTACTTACATGCAAGATTATTTTATCATAAAATATACATATAATATGTACCTTTATTACTGCTTAAATGCTAACTTTTAAATATTATATTGAATGACAATATAAGCATTTGTGTAATATTCTATCATATACTTATCTCCTAGAAAAAAAAAATCAAAGATTGTATTTTATAACCCAAATATGATGTTTCATATGCATATTAATAGTTTCATCATACTGAATAAATAAAAAACTATGGTTTAACAGCACTCAACTCTTTTTAACAACTATTTAGCTATGTTAAACAGGAACAATGTCATTTAAGATACTAAACTATCCTCATAGAAAAAAATCAATTGAATGCTTGCACCACAGTAGCATGTTTCACTTTTCTGTATAATTCCTATGAGCACAATCAACATACTTTCATTAATTAAACAATTTTTACATTTTTGTGAAATATTTTGTAAGAAGCATATGACAAAAGAGATGCCCTAAATAAGAGTTTACCCCAACAAATTCTAATAAGAATTAGAGTAGAAATTGCTACTATATAGAAAAAAAAAAGTACTTACTCGCTAGTCTCCTTAGTTTTTTCTACATGCTTCTTAATGTCTGCCAGAGAAGAATCTAGTCGATTTAGAAATTCATCAAAACTTTTCTTCTCGTCGGGACTCCCTGGAGAAAAATCCCTCGTAGGCATGCCAGCTATGGAGGCGCGATGATTCGGAGGGCCCAGTTCTGTGACCCTTTCACCATTTTCGTAGAAAGGCGAGTCTCTTGTCACAGGAATCAATAAATACTCCCTCAAAAACAAACTGTCCGAGGCGAATAAGCGGTTCGCTCTTCTAATCTTCTCCATCTAGAACAACCAAGTCACGTTTATAGCACTTTACCAAGTTAAAATTAATAGAAATAAATAAAATATTATCACTTTTATTGCGATGTTAGTACACTTACTGTAACACCATATTTAAGGGCGATCCCTTGCAGCGTATCGCCTTTTGCCATGACATGCTTGATATATTCTTCATTCCTTTTTATATGGTTGCAAGTACTTCCATATTTTTTAAGGGGTCGAGCTGAATCGCGAATAGAAACTCTTTCGTCAAAAAGACGTTCCTCCTCCATTTTTTGACGTGTGAGAATGACAGCATTGAATGAACCGAAGTTAGCTATGAAAGAGGTGCAATGACCTTTTGGTTATGATAAGCAAACTAATCAATCATTTAATTTTTTCAAAGTAGTTCTCAAATAATTTTTTGAAGTAATAAGTTTCTTACTTATAAAGTAAAAAATAAATTATGATTTTATTGTAACATTTAATTTAAGCGCCATCTAGACTTACATTAGGATATAATGTTAAACATTAGAATAATCTGTGGTCGTTTTGGTAAGTATATCGACTAACTCACAGGGTTCGTTGTTATTTTTATGATATTTCAGCGTAAGATGTCGCTTTCATGTTTTTTTACAACTTGCTCGATCCGATCATTCAGAAAAAATTGCAACCAATCATAAAGTTCTAGCTCATTCAAACAATTCAATCAATTGTTCCGTTCACTCAGTTCATTCAGTCTTACAGTACATCAGGTTAGGGATGGTGTAGTGTTGTGTGATTTGAATAAGATTTAGAATTGTTGTGAACTAAAAATATTTTTGTGTTTCTGATTTAAATGAATTATATTAACTAAAAACTCGTACCAAAAATTCAGAACTGATTAGTTTTGACTTTTTAAAAGGTTTTAATTTATGTTTTGTGTACATACACATGTGATCAATACCATAATCGCAACATATTACCATAGAAAAGGGTATGTATGAATGAGTTTATATATATTTGTTTTTATTACACTATACGATTGTACTCTATTATTTAGAATATTCAGAGCTGGTTGTCCCTAGTCAGACGCATACCGCCCTATTGCGAAAAATATATATTATTGCGAGGGTTGGCCGGGCGCGTTCTGTTCGCGATCGTTTTTATTACTGTGGGGCTTATTTTTTTTATATATATTGAATAGGTACAGAAGTTATTGTGTACGGTATCAACTGGTCAGGGGAATGGTGTTTAGGTAATATAAACATATGCGCTGTAGTGAAAGCATGTAATTTAATAAGTAGGTAAATTACATATTAGTTACTACAAACAAAAATCGTTAAACTCGTATTTCGTAGACCGTAGGAAAACAAAAATATATTTTCCAGATTCTAGAAGCTTGAAAGGTGGTTAGGAACCCCTTCGCATTAATCCAAGATCTGTAAATGACTGTAACCATTTTTTTTATTTCACTATGAGACTTACTCAGCAGACCCCTCCTTAAATAAAAGAAAATTTGAACTGCCTGATATGAGAAATCTGTAGGCTAATGTATCAAAAAAATAACAATACCCTTCCTCAGGGAGCTTTTAACCAACTTCACTAGAATAGTGTCACTAGCATATTACCAGGGCACCAGAGGAGGGACAGGATTGACAATACATAAGTGGTGATATTGCAAACACAGGTTTTACATTTTAATTTAATGATAAATACATTTTAATGATAAATCTGTGTGCCAACCATATAAAAAAAAACCGGGTGCACATATGCTTAATATAAATATTTACCTAGTTTAATTAGTTAGCACTTTCAACGAGCGTAAAAATAATGAGAGAATAATTTTAACAAAAATTATAATCTATTTAAAAAATAAACACTAAAAAAAAACAACTAAACAAACCACTATAAACCGCCTACCTATACAATAGTTAAATCCCTCGTTTAGGTCATGACCCCAATAAGATGCACCAATAAACAAGCATAAATATAAAATTCCTGACAGTTGAGTCAGAAACGATCCAAACATCCCTTCGAGTTATTAATAGAATGTTTAAAAAAGGCGGGAAAGAAAAAAAATACGATTAATTTATGTGACTCAGAGTAAACGGAACCAGTTCAGAGCATCACCTCAAGATCAGTGTGTCATTATCTCGTGAATCACCGCTCTACAATTCAACCACCGACTTACTTCCTATTTTTAATCTTTACATTATTAGTTAAGAATCACTATAATGTAAGACTAGGTTGTCATGTTTGTATATGAGGCTCTTAGGCACAATGGTGGACCTTTCTATATTTTTTTTAATTATGATTAAAATTAATATTTGTTATTTTTATTGTCTATGCTAGTGTGTGCAGTGTGCAGTGTGCAGTTTCTAAGACTCATTACAGTTCAAAACCATTTGAGTAACTTAATTTATATTTTAGTACGTAGACTAAACATACGCATGCAATAATTTAGCACCTAGTATTTTAACAGCTGACTGCTCAGCTTACAATCATATTTCATAGACCCTTACTGTTAGGTAATACAATGCCTCAGTATTGAAACTTCCGCGCTGTTATCAAGAATGTTTCAAATCTGACCAAACTTGTGCCATTCGTCGTTCCTTCGAACAAAACAAACAACCTGACAATAAAATTGTTTAACTGTATAAGTTGTAACTTGTAAGATACCGTAAGTCGATAGTGATAGTGACGTCACAAATCCGAACGCAGATGATGTGACTAATGTTCGTGGATCCGGAGTTCGGTTTCCGAGAAGGATATTATAGAAGACTATAAGTGACCGAGTTACTGTTGTGTAATGTTAAAACATCTCTACCTGAATTTCAAAGGAGGGTAATGATGTAGTGACTCAGCTGTGTTGGTAATATCGTGGTTGAATTGATATTCGTGTTTATAACAGTTCTTTTGAAATTAGAATCTGGGCGCTGCGGCTAGATCCTTATGGAATCTCGACACAGCTAATCACCCGCCTCGTTTGAGCTCCAAGGACGTATTTTATATAATGTCCTAATATACTATACTGTATAATAAAGAACACAAGTTATAGTACTTGTGTTCTTTAAACAAAGTTACCATAAATATTTATTTTCTGGCTTAAATAACAGGGTTTTTTTTTTCATTTCAAGCATCGTATAAAAACAACCTGAAGGTAATTAAACTTCTTGAAAGCAACTAAAACATAAATAATACTACTGACAGTAAATTGACTTAGCCTTCAATTCAAGCGTTGAAGCAAGTCTAAGTCATAAGTACTTCTTTTTTTTATAAAAATATCACCTTCATTAACAGTAAAACATGGTCGTTTGAAATGCTGGCATCGCTTTGTATTACGGAGGGTGCTATAATCACCACGTTTGGCAAAGCATTGATGGTAATTTGTAAAGCTCTTCCATCATATTGCGATGCCTGCTGAATTACTCGATCATAGGTTGATCGACTAGAAAAGCAAGGAAAGCAACGCGTATAACATAGGTCTTAATATTTTTAAATCAATGCATATTGATAGGAGGAATTCCCCGTCTCCTCTTTCCCCTCCCCCCCTTCCAATGCTAGTGGCACTTGCAGTTACTGTTTTCTATATATAAACTAAAACGATAACACGAGCTTACCTTTTATCCTTAATTGCTTTTAAAATGTGACACGTTATTTTACTCATAAAGTTCATTTTAAAGTCTGCTTTATATTACACCTTCTGGCTCCATTTTCTCATTCAAAATAAACTTGTTCTTTTTGTTAAGAAAAGTGCAGACATGCCCTAAATAGTAGTTTAACGTAAAATATACCAAGAAATATGAAAGCAAACATTCTCGACCGCTTCCAAAATAAACCAAATTAAAAGGAGCGTGTACTCATTCTGTAACGCCTACAGATTAAAGTGTTGCGTTGTACATCATAATTATCAATGGCGTTAAGGAAAAATAAACGATTCAAAGTGGGATTTGGTTAATTGTGTATTTAACAAATAATTAATACATGTTATTTAAACTGAACACATATGGGTATTCATTATTCAATCCTATCTATTCATTTCATTTATCCTTAATGGGAGAGTCGTATGTCCAACAGTGGACTTTTTTTGTGCCTCTCCCATTGCAAGGTAATCTGCAGAGGCCTCTGTATGCATCCACCTTCTCCTTCAGACGTGTAGTGTTTTACTATACTTCTGCCTGCATTACGCTACTTACGCGCGAAGTATGTTTTTTTTTTAATAATAAACATCTACTTTATCTGTATCCATTGGAAAGTGAATAGAAATTTATTTAACTCAGTTCGATTAATATTTTAAAAACTTGTTGTACTGTCAATACTGTAATATCATTTCAACAAAAAATAATACACTGTTTAATAAAGTAACTAAGTAAAGTTTTCGCTTTGCGTTGGTCTGGACTTTAATATAACACTATGCTCCCTGTATTACAATAAGTTATTTACTATAAATAAATATAACAATGCAACAGACTTGAACCGATTTATGGGATGCATAACACAATAGGAAAAATAACTATTTCAGAACACTAAGAAATGGAAAAGTACATAAAAACATGGTATATAGATGTTATTGTTGATCTCGGCACCCTAAATAAAAATAAACTATCCGAACTCCGTCCTTATCTTGAACATATCAAAAGTTATAGCGAGTGGCGCCGCGCGTTGCATCTAACGGGTAGTAGGACGTCTCAGGCTTTGTACAAAATGGTTGTCAGTAAGATAAAATCGAGGTTTTGTGACCATAATAGTAATGCGACGGAGAGTCGACACGATTGTGACCCGGCCTGGGGCATTTGCCCTTACTATCACGACGTGGTAGTGATTTTACGTCACATCTTATTGTGTGCTTTGTGTTATTACCTTTTCATTACGTTCCACTACGCAAGCAATATCATAGTTTGCAAAGCTAACATTTAAATACTGGTTATGTTTTGGTTAATTAATAATTTCCACTAATAAAACACATTATATTTTACATACATGTTCTACAGTAAATTTCTCAACAATCATAGAAATAATTAATACCAGCAATGAATTATTTGTACATTTTTATCATACGTATATACACTCACGCCTGTACCCCCGAAATGGTAAGCAGAGGCGTAATTAACGCCCACATTTTGGCGATTATTACCTGTTTACGTATTATTTAGGGGCAAGCGTATCGCCGTTTTCCAGGCACTTTTGTGAATTAGATAGGAAAATTTGGAGTATCCTGACAGGGATAGGGAGAACGGAAAAGGTATGAAAGGATGGAGGAGGAGGAAAGGACAGATGGATCAGGGAGTAAAAGCAATAGCTGAAGCAAGTATGGGTCGCATACCTATAACATGAACTGGCTGGTGCCGGAAAGTCCGAGTCTTCTGACTTTTTCCATATTTTTAATCACATTTAAAACCAATAACTTGGGGGGGGGGGTGAGTACGCAAAATATAATATAAAGGTCAGATAGGTGATGTTTTAAAGAAAAGGCATTTGATGACAGTAGAAGAAGCTACTGAGATATATAAGGATACAAACAAATGGCGGCCTGTACTCTCTGTCAACACCGGAGGTAGAAAGGCCTGAGCTTCTGTACATATGTGTACCCATAATGCTAACATAATTATCTCCTAAATATTTTTACGTGGTAGAGCCATGCTCTTAGGTACCGGGCCGGCTCGACCGGTGCAAATCCGCGACCACAGAAAACTGGTTTCCGGAGGCCCAACTCCCCCTCGCCTTTTTCTTATCCCTATGACCCCTCCACTTTTCCCATCTCTTCATCTCCATCTCTTTCCCCTCCCCGAATACCCTCCTTATCCCTCATCACCCTCAAAGGCGGGCAGCTGCACTAACGACTCGACTTGCAGGTGTCTATGGACGGCGTTTTTTTCTTACCATCAGGTGACCTGTCTGTTCGTCTGCCCCCCTATAATATAAAAATAATAATAGAATATCCCTTTCATACTAAAGGAACTTTAATATTATTATATGATCGTATTGGCTGCAATATAGTTAAAGTATAACCATTTTGTACAATACTGAAATCTTAAGTAGTTTTTAAAATGTTATTTGGCGCTAGTTTATTTATATAGACTCTTATGTTTCCATTCAATGGAATAAAATTATACATTTATATAGTATACTTAACTCATAAAGGTAAATAATTTTACTAATTAGTTTTCAGAGTTAATATACATAACGAGTTAATATGTATAACGACTTTGGACGATTTTTAGCTCTCACCACATAGTTAAATAAAATATACCATAACATTATAACACCTAAAGTAGAATTGAAATTTCTGAAGTGTGAAATAGTTGTGTGAAACAATATATTTAAGCTTTACTTACAAAAATTATGATTTCATTACACACTTTCGTCGAAATTCGTAAGAACTACTCGTATAATTTGCCGGTAGGGCCTCGTTATAATAAAATACAGGACAGATGTACAAAAGTGAAGCCTTGTCTGAACAGGTGCGCACGCGCCTTAATTTTTTTTTTTTGTTATACTCCGCCTCACTCACTGTAGGCTAACAACCATGAAACCCAGAGAGCGACAGCTGTTGAAATTAACAAATTTTAATATAAATATATTTCAACATTTTGGTACACTGTAGCTTTGAAGTTCCTTTTTACATATGTGTGTAGGTATGTTTGCACGCGTGATCTTTCTTTGTTTCGGTCAAGAGCCTAGATGGCTTGATGGATTTGGATATATCAAGTGTCATTTGAATTAAGGTGTCCAAATTCTATAAAGACAGGGACAGTCAGGGAAACTTAAGGTGGCCAGGGATCACCCTGCAGCATTATTTGTGTATAAAAATCATAAACTGACCTGTGTTGTGCTTCAAATTTCATATGGTTTTAGTACATATATTACCGAAGTTTAACTATATATATACTACATATTTCCATGTCTATTGAATTTAAACCGAAAAAAAGACTGACGATAAATTTAGATCATAACATAAAAAAATTATCTCCTCCAAAATTATTGTATAATATAATGAATTATATAATTAACCAATCCTCTAGTCTGACTTTTACTCCTGACTATTCAAGCATTATTTCCAGGTTTGAGGTGATCTACATCACATATATTGATATAGATTTTCGTCGTAATTAGAATACTCCTTTTTGTAGTACTAACTTTTTAACAAATTATAATTTAAGATATCATTTGGTCTTGAATACTGTAGGATTCAAAAGCAAAAGCAAATGTTGCAAAAATATATATTATACCTAATTTCGCGAGTAACACTTAATGATGAGAGAACGGCGGAACAGACCTGCATGAAATTTTGCAGAGAGATAGCTTATAGTCTGGAATGGCATATGGGCTTTATGTCCCGGTCAAATGTACTGTTTAAAAATGTTCACCTGAACAAAATCGCAGGCAATGGCTAAACTTTTAGAATTGAAAACATATTGTAGTTTTTTTATTCGTTCCTTCTTACGTAGTTTCTCAAACCGTTACTTGTTACGTGCAGATTTTTGCAAAATATTTGTAGATAAGTATTCCAAAAAATGTACTGTAATTATGTTTCTCATAATTACTCGCTACAACATGCCTGAAATAATTTTGTTATCTCTAATAACCGGCGCAACCAGTTTTTTAACAGCAAAATTTGCAAGAGTAAAATTACTGTTGATCATTATCGCGCATCGATATTGGCATAGCGCGGGCGCTTGGCGCGCAGACGCATGGTGCGGGATCGGCAGCTGTGTCAGATTTTGTATTTTTTGCACGAATTCATGAGACATCGATTTGTAATTTCCGTGCAAAGGGACCTTTAATGCTCGCTTAATGACAATGTGGTGCGGGTGCGTGGACTTACCTACACCCAAATAATTTAACAATCTAAAATATTTATGAAAGTTCAGATTTTACAGTAGAATTTCAATATAATGTATTTTAAAGGTACCTATGATATTTGAGGTGAGTGCCTTAGCACTAAATTACGGCTTTGAAAAACAACCACGTTCTTAAGCCGTGTAAAAGGTTCAAACACCTGTACCTATATTTTTTTTATGAGTTAAGTACCATTGCTTCAAAATCTAATGATATATTTCATTTTGCCCGTCATATCTCTTACTGTTCGATGATTCTATTTACTTATATACTATCCTAAAGTAGTAGTCTGATCACATCAACTATCAACAGGGTAGTATCTTGAACTCCCTGCCATCGCTTTACCGATTTTTAGTAAAGGAATTGCAACATCAATCGTGATGGTACAATTTGTGCACAATTTTATCGCTTGAGTTACGACAGCAAACACAACACTTCGTTACCATAATTGCTTATAGCATGATAATTTGATCGTTTGTATAGAGAGACCAAAATTACGGTTTTTAATTGACGTTTTATTCGTAAGCATGCTATCACGGGTCATTAAATGAGAATCATGGACCGTTGTGTTAATATATAAGACGGGGTTTATGAGTTGAATAGAAAATCACATGATAAAGAAAAACTGCGATCACTCATCGTACACAATCACATTGGCTGATGTAAGCCTGAGTAAGAGATTATAGGTGTAAAGCGGTTTGGACCTCCGAAGACCCTACATACACAATAGAAATCGCACTACGCTTTTACAGATGTTTCAAAACCATTTTCTAATTACTTTCCCAGTCTTTCTTTGTAAAGGGTATGAGACTTTCTTTTGCATTGGTCTTTACCGGCTGGTAAATACTCCAAATTATTGAGTTCTCGTCTTTTCATTGTCAACAATGTATTTTTTTTTTTATTTGTAAGCCTACCATAATGACTCCACTTTGCCTGATGGTAAGCAATAAATGGAGTCCAAGAGTGGTGGTCACCATCCTCATTGCATGTCTAGTCAATGCAGCATGGTGACCCACACTATGGCTGCCTGGTGAGATGCTTTTTCACGCCCCGCTTAAAAGACCCGGGATCGAAGTGGGAAGGAAACACGTGTGCTGGTAGGGAATTCCAGGCTTTCACTGATCGGCACAGGAAAGAAGAGCCAAACCGTTTCGTTCGGGATCGCATACCTTCGACTCGCAAACGGTGACTCCTCAGGCCAGCACGTATAGTCCTGTAGAGGAAGGGAGAAGGTGGGACCAATTGGAAGAGCTCGTCAGAACACTCCCCGTGATGTAGGCGATAGAGAACTGCCATAGAGGGCGACATCTCTTCGCAACTGCAGGGGCTCAAGAGACTGGGTGACCTCAGGACAGTCTATAATACGGACTGCGCGTCGCTGCAACCGATCGAGAGCGTCAAGCAGATACTGCGCATAGCCATCCCAAAGATGTGAGCAGTACTCCACGCAGGAGCGAACCTGGGTCTTATATAAAAGACACAGATGCTCGGGCGAGAAGAACCGTCTCACCTTGTTCAAAACACCGAGTTTCCGCGAGGCCGCCTTAGTGACGCTCTCGATGTAATCACGCGGATTGAGATCCCGACAGATGCCCATACCCAGTATACTAAGCCTATCCTGTAGTGGCAGTTGAGTGTTCTGAAGAGTAGGACGGGGAAGGAATGGAGACTTTTTGTTTGAAAACGCGCACGCCTGTGTTTTCTTGGCGCTGAACTCGACCAGATTCTCACAACCCCATTGAGAGATGCGGCTCAAGACCCGGTCGAGCTCAGCAACAAGCTCCTGTCGTTTTCCCTCAACGTCTGCTAGCTTGGCAGCAGGATGTCCAAAGTATCGCCCGTGTACTGTGCTGTCGTCTGCATAACAATGTATGTTGCCAAGAGCCAACATATCATTGATATGCAGAAGGAACAGCGTGGGCGATAGGACGGAGCCCTGAGGTACACCAGCGCTAACCTCCTGGAAGTCAGAGGCCGCGCCGTCACAGAGAACCCTAATGCGGCGCTTGTGGAGGAAGGCATCAACCCAGTTGCATAGCTTAGATGGCAGACCAAATGCAGGAAGTTTGGAGAGAAGCGAGCGATGCCAGACCCTATCGAAGGCCTTGGCAATGTCGAGGCTGATGGCCAAGGACTCCCCATGCCTATCCATAGCCTCACCCCAAAGGTGTGTGACGTACGCTAGAAGATCACCCGTGGATCGGTTCGGCCTAAAACCATATTGCCGATCATTTAACAAGGAGTGATCCTCTAGATGGCGGATTAATTGGGTGTTGATTATCCGCTCGAGCACCTTACAGAGTATGTATAGGACGGTAATTAGCTGGATCGGAGCGGTCGCCTTTTTTGGGAATGGGTTGGACGTTCGCCTCTCTCCAGGCCTCCGGAGCAATTCCCGAGGAATAGGACAGGCGATACAAGCGCGTCAGTACAGGAGACAACTCTGGTGCACAGTTTTTAAGAACCACCGCCGGAATACCGTCGGGTGCACTGGCTTTCCGAACATCGAGTGACCGAAGCTCCGCACGGACATCCCTCTGCCGGATGCGAATATCCCGCATTGCAAGAGTCGCAAGATGCAATGGTGGGCGGGTGAGCGCCACGGTATCGATTCGGGAGTTAGCCGCAAAGAGGTCAGCAAGTAGTTTCGCTTTCTCTTGAGGCTCGTGGGCCAGTGATCCGTCAGGGTACTTCAGCGGTGGCAGCGAAGGCTGGCAGTAGTTGGACTACACGGCTTTGGCCAATCGCCAAAACTTACGGCTACCCGTAGGGTATGCGACGAGTTCTTGACCAAACCGTGCAATGCGCTGGGCATCAGCTCTGATGTAAGCCCTCTTGCATTCCTTAGTGGCTTTGTTAAACGCTGCTTTTAGGCGATCAACGTCTGGGTCACAATGAGCGCGGGCCCTGATCCATGCGCAGTAGGCTGACTGCTTTTGAGCGACAGCACGGGTGCACTCGCGATTGAACCAGGGACGGGTCTTTGTTCTGGCGACTTCACTTTAGGGGATATAGTACTCTATACCGACAGTGATTTCGTCAGCCACGGCAGACGCACTTTGCGACAGATCCCTGTCTTTAAAGCAGCGTTGAGCCCACGGGATGGATGCAAAATAATCCCGCATTCCATCCCAGTCTGCTGACGAGTAGTGCCATAACCGTCGCCTTGTTACCACAGGCCGTGGTGGGGCAACAAGAGGCACCGAGGTGGACACCAGGCAGTGGTCGGAGGATCCCAAAGGGGCGTGAACCGTTACACTGTACTGCGCAGGGTGACTCGTCAGCAGAAGGTCTAGCAAAGAAGGCGCTTGACCCGATATGTCTGGTATACCAGTTGGGTAAGGTCATGCCCAACTGGTATACCAGTTGGTGGGCTGGAGTACCAGTTGGGTAAGGTCATGCGTTAGAGCGAATGCATGGTTAGTTCGACCAGCGTGGTCCGTTCTGGAAGATCCCAGCCAGAAGTCATGGTGGGCATTAAAGTCTCCCAAAAGCACCAGTTCGGCGGTCGGGAACTGCTCCTGCGCTTTGTCCGTTGCGTGACTCATGTAGTCAAAGAGTCGGGTTGTCTCGGAGTCTCCGGAATGGGACCGATAAAGGCAAACGTCCGCCCTGACGAAAAGACAAACCCCAGCCCTCGCGAGGAAGCACTCCTCTAGCACGTAGCCGGGACGTCGACGACATCTCGACATCTCTGCATATGATTGATGTTTTTTCTTGCCATCTAAATCACTAACGCAATAGTAACATCAGTGATAACTGCCATTTTGACCAAATAAGTCTAATGTACACTTCAATGAGTAAGCATTATGTGTGTCAATTTGAAGGTTATAATAATCATGGCTGGCTTTCCGGTAATCTTTCCAATAGTTGGTAATGTCCGTCTATGAACGCTGGCATCAATCATCTTCGACAGGGCTGAAATCCTCGCATAATAGACTCGTTTTTGGGAATGACCTCCGTAAAGCTTTTTTTATTAATGCAAGCATGTCTTACGACATTTTTCTAAGTGAAGTATCTATTTGCTGGGCCGCTAGTCTTTATCAACGGCTTACAAGTATCAAGCATCAACACAATTGCTTTTGTCTTCTATTTTTACATCATATTAATTACTGACATATAAGTAGATTAGGTATGCTAGAAAATACATATAAAATAACATTTCACCATGTTTGTATCGTTCTCTTTAATATGTATATGTGACATTGCGATTACATCTGGTATAAGAAAAGGAAAGAATAATAGTAGTAGTTTCCGTATAAATCTAAATATTTACAATAACATGAAATACCTGAAAGCGTATAATAAAAAACAAAGTATACAAATGCTTAAGAAACCTCGGGTTAAAAACTGGCCACCTTATTTAATTACGAAACACGATCTACAAATAGCCTGAAAACACTATAAAAGCAAAGGAAACATTTCAGAGAGAAAATAAAAAGAATGCGGTCGTATTTCAGTCAAGTCCTAGTAAAGCGAGAGTTCTTTTAACCCGACACGAATCGGTGTTGAACTTCAGATAAATGTATTTTAAGGACTTAAATTGTGTTTATTTTCACATCCAGAGTTGTGTCTTACCAATAAATATCCGAACTCACTCTTTTGTTTTTCATTTAAACCTTCGCTTCCTTAAAAGACGAGGTAAGGATTGTTCATTATGTCTATTTGTGTACATGCAAGTATTTATTGCCTGTATTAACTAAATAGGAATTCTAGGAAATATGCAGTTTACCTCTAATGCTATGATATTGTTTACGTATTTCATGACCGTTTTTATATTTAAATAAATGATACGATCTTCCATATACGGTTCTACTGAACTCGGTGCACCTACAGTTGTTTACAGGAAATAATTAGTTTGATAATATTGTAGTCAGTGTTCTGTTGAGCGCGAAATATTTACGTTATTTGTAGTACCTACCTAATGGATGTACTTGTAGTACTTATATGTTGCATTTATTTAATTTGTATAACATGGTGAAAGAATAGGTCTGTTTTCGCTTATATTCTTTATATCTGTTTAGATTTTATTAGGCAATAGCCTGGTATTCGCAGTTTCACCTGCGTTTATGGTCACTGCTCATCTCCTAAAGCTCGTAGCATAATAATTTATAGCCGATATTATGCCACCAAAAATAGGTACAAAAAGTAATTTGGTAAATGCGAATGATACTTCCAAAGATTAGTCCGTTTTCACAAGCAAAAACCTCTTCACCTTTGTTTTATTAGTATAGGTCCTTATGTTTCTTACTGTAGTATAAATATTTATGCTCTTTCTCGATTCCATAGTACAGTTTTTACTGGTTTGTCTCTAGATAGTGCCAGAATATAAAACTGTTAATTCCTAATAAACTAAAATCGGGGCAGAAAATAGTTTTTAAAACCCGAAAGTCAAATGAATCTGTACCACATTCTATTCTCTTTACTTTTTTTATTTGTTATACGGTATAGGGGAAACAAATGAGCTAATGGGTCACCTGTTGGTGGGTGACTTCCACCGTCACAAGAGTGCTGTCCGCCTTTTAGGGTATGGGAAAGGGAGGAGGGAAGGGTAAGGGGGTCAAAAATAAAACGTCCATAGTTTAATTATTTCAGGATATTCTAATATTTGAAATTTGTAACAATAGGTATAATAGATATTTAAATATAACACTACTGGACATACAGCAGCTTGTATTATCAGTAGTGAGTTATCACACTGGACGCATTCCAACCCTTTGTGGACATTATACAAACATAAGGATAATAATATCAATAACTCAATTATAAAATTAAATCTATCCTGTTACTTATTCAATGTAGAACATTATTCTACATTAATATTAGTGAAGACAGGAAAATCGTTTATTTATAACAAAGTCATCGTCCGTTTAAAATAGTCTCTACGATAACTTTGATTTACTTAATAACATTACGAGGAGGATCAATTCTAAACCATATACATAATTATGTCATATTATGTAAACCTCCGTGTACCTCAACTACAACCATCGGCTTGTAACAACGCAAGAACGACATTACATTGCACGCTTGACATTTCACCTGATTGCCTTTCCCGATTCTCTTCCTAGTTTTACGTTCAGGACATCATTTTAACTTGTCTGGAAGTTCCAAGGAGACATCGTTTTTGCATTAAAAACCAGGATTACAGAAAGTACCTATACCATTGTCTCTTAAATGCTTTTAACAATTGAATATACACTTTAAATAAAAATTTTACAGTTCATTTCACCTGTTTTCACTTCTGTCTCAAAGTTATTACCTTGGATGATACTGATGCTTTAACGTCTTGTAGTCTAAATATTTAAACAAAGTAATCATTTCTTTTTTTTTTATGAGTGGAAGTTGTTACTAGTACTACAAGTACATTATGTCTATGCATAGTTTACCCAATATTAAGCAATCGTTTGCATCGCCTAACAAATGTAATAGTGTCAACATACAACAATCTATGATATAGTTGCTACTGATATAGATTAATTACATCTATGAATGCATTTAGTCACGTATGTATATTAATGTTTTAATCGAACTTCAGGTATTTATTTTCTGTCAAGTCAGCAGTTTAGTTAATTGATAACAAATACGAAATATTTTGTGATAATTTAATTCAACAATTTTCCAGTAAGTGATATACATGTTTTCACTGATTGAGCGTTTCTGTGCGTGGCAGGTATAGGAAGGCTTCCATGAAAGGTACATACTTGACCTTTTAGCCAGACAAATATACATAATCATAATATTCATTGTAACAATAATCAACATATCTTAACCGTGTAATTTTTTCTCGTTACAAATTACCATGATTTCGGAAAGTTTATTAAAGATTAAAATAAGTATCAAGTACCCACAGCTTTTTTTTCTTGAGTTTCAAGATTTCTTGACATACAAATTGTCAATTTTATTAAATTATTTTATTATATAAATTAAACATGATAATTTTGTATTAGCTTGTAGGTGTAGGTATATGAATATATGTTTGAGCAATTAAACACACATTTAATAATTCAACACCATAGCCATCCATACTAAATCATTACAGTCCTGTCCATCCAAAGGTATGCAACCAGTAAGATATTGCTTATAAACAATATCAGTTTTTTTGCTTTATATGTACATATATTTAGTGTTTAATAAAGTATACTTATAATTAAACGCAGTATTATTTCTATGACACAGTATTTTGGTTTACATATAATCAGGGTCTGCTCCAAGTTATGACTAATAAACGTAATCTAAACACGTGGTCCGGTTATTGACCTTACCGAAAATTATAACCCCCTCAGTGCACACGTGTTCAAATATGTTTGCACATCAAGTGCTAGTACTTTATGGGCTATCAACAGATTTGCTCCTCAATTTGTAGGTTAATTAAAATCCTTATTTGTACACATAGGCACATGGAATTAGTGCTACGTTTGCAAAGGTTTATCGGAGACTAAAACACAAAGATTTTATATTCGAAGTGTGCTGATTTCTTTAATGTACATACGTATGGTTTGTCTATATGTCAATGGTTTAAGTAATAGGCTAGAGAGTATAGTGTATAGTGGTTTAAGAAGAGGCTATCCATCCCTCAAACCTTTGCACAACGATCAATAAGAAATAAACATTTTTTTTTAAAGATAAACTTACCTATTTTCACAAATGTACCAACATACCAGGAATTCTTCAAACAGAAGTCACTTTAAAAATGTGCTTGCTACAATTACAAATTAAGATGGTAAAGAGTTGCTAATTTGGCACATCTGGGTTTTGCATACCTAATTAAATTAGACAAAAGGCGTAAAGGTCAATCGTCGCCAGCATATTTCGAGTGGAATATTGTTATATCCTTTTCCTCTGGAATCGTGCGTTTACTTATTCAAAAAACAATGCAAACTTACGCTATACTGCTACTTTTTTAAGAGTAATTTATAGTAGTAGTCTCTCATACACAGTTATTAGGTTTGGAATTTATTAGCAGCTAAACTGCTGAACTGCTGCTACTGCCATCTGTGCTAAAAATTTTCGCGGGAGAACCATGGTTAGCCACGTGCCGGACCGACCGGTGCGACACCACAGCCTCACAGAAAACCGGTTGTGAAGCAATGCTTGCATATTGCTGTAATTAATGTGGTTCCCGGAGGCCCAGCTCTTTCTCTCCTCCTTTCCCTCCCCTCATACCCCTCTCCTCTTTCCCGTCCCCTCATCCCTCTCTCATCTTTTCATTCCCTTCATCAACCTCTTATCCTCGGTCCCATCTCCTCATAATCATTCCTCTCCACGCATCCCCTCATCACCCATCAAAGACGGGCAGCGTACTAACGATTATTTTAGTTGTTGGTATTCTAGGACGTCGGTTGTCACTTACCATTAAGGGACCCATCTGTCCCCTATATTATAAAGAAAGAAGAAAAAACAAAACAAGCACCTAAAAAAGTTTTGGTGTGTTTAACTGGTGACTTTAGACCACTTTCATAATCATGAGCTGACCATCTTTTTATTTTTACATTAGGAATAAAATTTATTGTACCACTATAATATGTAAATGTCTTTTGTTCCAAATAAATAAAATAAAATAGACCTAAAACCAAATACATTGCAAGCTTGTTATCCCTGTATTTAAATGAAAACTCATTCAAATTATGAGCATTCAGACAGTGTGACAAGCCTAGGAACACTAAAGATCCCGAAACAGACTAACAATATTATGTGTACTTTACACACACTTTTGTTGTCCAATTTGCGGGCTTCTCGTGTCGTGCTTGTGGCACGTTGTTCCCGTGCCTATCGGTCTTTACAGCAGCCAAAACTGATGTTTCTCTGACATTACTCAATTAATCGTGTGTTATAGACGTAACGACAGATGAAGATAATGATTATGTACAGACTTAATTACAGTGCTCGGCGCGTTAGCTCTATTACGCTTATCACTCGGCAGGATGACTATGTATGTTTGATTTTGTGTCTTGTAGGATGCATTCCAAGAAATCATCAATTCTCAAGAAATTCTTAGAGAAACAATGTTATCTGTATAACAAAGTTATTCGGATTATTGATTCTTGCCGCATATGTACTTAACACTCCACTGTTGATTTAGCAAATCCCATACAATGGAGTGGCTAAAATTTAATTGTGTCCATCAATGAGCTATCGAAAGTCCAGTTTGGACGTCGTAGATTCGGTATCGCATACAACAGCTCTCAAAAAACTAAAAAAGCTGTCATTTCTGTATGGCACTTGGCCATCCTTTAAAAAGGATCATCACTGTGAATCAGATTTTTATAATAACTATCTCTGTAATAAAAATCGTGAATTTATTGCAGTAACTACTCTTGAGGTGAGGTTCTATAATCATAGTCATATTTCACTCATTTTGTACAAACCCTTAAGGAATGATACAACTAAAATTCATGAATTACTCTGTCCTTTGTTGAAAACCGTCCAAATCCCTATTTTTATTTTCATGACTTTCAGGCTAAAAACAAGAAAGACAGGCGTGGTATTCGGTTGACACTAGATCAATTATCTTTATGTATTTTCTTTTTATATATATTTTCACAATCTAATACTACTCGTTGTTTTATTTCTAATGATACAATTTAAGGGGGTGTTTATAAATATCAAACAATAAGTAATGTTAAGGAATGGACCACCTCGCGTGGCGCAGCATTCAACTGCCGTACTCCATAGTGCCGCTCGATGGCTCATAGTAATAGCAATCGACACGCAACCGTCTAACTATCTTACTGTATCACTACTACGAATCTTTACTTCCGAGAATATCGAGTACATAATTGTTACGTCAAACTGTTTATACAGAATTCGTTTTAAAAATTTTAATCACATATAGAATAGAATTCTTGCTGCATATTGTGTCAGTCATGCGAAGCTTAAGATTTTTTTACCATCCATATTAGTGACTTTACTGGGTTTATCTAATCTGTTATTATTTGGTATTACGGTAATTGCTACCTTTTTGCAGCGGAATTTATTCAGTGTGATGGACAAGCACGATTATTCGTATTCGTATGACAGTATGGAGAAATTGATGTATCCAGGAATAAGTACAAAGGTGTACCGTTCCGAAGATATCGCGATATGCAAATAGCTCGGTCGCAACCTCCACCGAATCGTGATTACAATCTACGATGTGACGAGTAAGCTCGAAAAGCGTTGGAATTTCTCATACTGTCCTCACTTGTCACAAGTCTATGACATGGCTGCGTATGTTAATTTTATATTCGTTTACTTTTATACCTGGGAATTGAATGTTTTCTAGTCGTACTGTCAGAGCTTATGGGTTCATTTGAATTACGATTTTTTAATCTTCATATGTATAGAAATGAAAATGAATCGCAGAAATGTATGTACATACGTATGCATAGCTTGCGGGCGACTGGACAACATTGGATTTTATTTTTGTTGTTTTCGTTATTGTCAGGACAAGGTTTGTATAAAAGTTTTTAAAATCTTTTACTATGAAATGCGATTAAGCGAGTGAGACACAAGACATTCTTGTCATTAGTTACACCAGCCGTGCGAAGCTACTTTATTAGCGGAATATACATATGTTTTGTCGCTTGAATAAGGATGGATGGTATTCATATAATATTAGAACTTACAGTTCAATTTTAAATAAATATGTATAAACAAGACCGAGTGTGTAAGCATATATTTCAGATCAAAAAAATATATGTAAATATGTAATGTCTTATGACATTTGTCGGCCAACAAATACACACACAACATTATCAAATTACTGTCTCACTGAATCCGAAACTAAGGCTCTTCTTTCAAACTTGAGAGTTTTATTACTGGGAAAAAATAATTAGTTAATCGCATATTTCCTTATTATAAAAATGGGCTTTTTTATATTTAAATGGATATTTTTCCGGAAAGGTTTTAGTATATAATGTATTATGATCTGAGATAGGTAATGGAACTCTTCAATAACTAACAGCAGACATTGTTTATTGCGGTTGTTGTCCATATATTGTTTTCACCATTTCATAACATAACATCTCGACTGTTGGCTTTGAAGGCGTAAACAGATGTTTATGTAGAGTACATCCATATATAGGTAAAAGGACTGTTCCATTTTGGATGGGACTCAGACTACAAGACTGCATTCTTTTTTAACCGACTTCAAAAAAGGAGGAGGTTATCAATTCAAATGTTTTTTTTTTATGTTTGTTAACTCAGAACTTTTGACTGGTTGAACCGATTGTGTTTTTTTTTATTTGAAAGCTGGTGCTTCCCGTGTGGTCTCATTTCAATTTGATCCGTCCAGTTCTGACAACGGCATCCAAAAACCCATACATAAGTCTTAATTTTTTTTATGATAAACGGGTAGACGCATTGAAGTGGGTTGTCTACTTTTTTTTCACAATTTAATAATAGTATAATCTACATTTTAAAAGAAGGCCTCAAAGCAGATTTATAAATTAGGACTATGCCTATCCAAGTATAATCACAACTAGTATGTACGAACTTTGGTTTTATTACAGCCGTGACAGATGAGAACATGATTACAAGGCACTAAACACTTAATCATATTTGTTTTTATCATTAGTAGTATTTCTAGTAAGTACACAGAATTAAATAGGTCGTGGCAAATAGGGATTAACAGTCGTCGAAACTATTCATTTAGTTACACAGTTTGTTTTATTACTGTTTTGTTCATTAGAACTTCGTTTGCGTATGGAAACAAAGCGGTTTGTGTTTAGACGCTCACGTATTATATGGTCGATGACCTCCTGACGCTTCGGCTGGTATCCCGACTTGGATTGCATCCAACTTAACCTTTCGGGGTGTTAATGAATTTTACGTTGTTCCTAAAATTGTACTGTTTGTTGACTAAAATTAAAATTACTTATTAAATATCACGCTTACAATATTTAGATATGTTATACGTTATGTAACTTATCTGTTACAACTCCGTACTAAGAAGTATTCCAGTGTCACGGGGACAATAGAAACATACAAACAATGCGCGTAAAGAACACCCAGACTGCGGACAACTATTTATGGCTAACATAATTTTTGTCCCGTGTAATCGTGAACCGTGAATCCAACCCACCTCCTATGGCTCAGTAGTCAGGGTCACTAACCAATAGACCAATAGGCCAAATGTATTTTTAAAGGTTGTATTTCAAAACATAACTATAGGAGGAATCTATAGGTACATATGTATGATAAAATTGTAACAGGCCGCTGTACATTATAGATATTGAAAAAAAAATAGGGGGTAATTATTAGAGAAACTGAAGCTAAAACCACAGTTTTAGCGTCAGTAACCTAACTTTTCATGTACATATTTACTTTTTTTAGTTTTAACATTTATATTAGTGTTTCATGGAGCCCAAGATCCCTAAAATAAAAATCACAATATTACAAATGAACTGTTTTATAACATTTCATAACTAACAATAATACTTGTGCATAGATTGCATAAACCTTTCTATTAACTTTTCAGTTCATTTTGCCCACGTCCATTTGTTGTCAAACCATATCTTTCACTTGTCGCTCAAACTGGCTTTGTTCGAGCGCTTTGCTAGTTCCTTACGGCTTCGACAATGTCGCCTGAAAGTTAGAACAGAGTCCCTGAGGCTCTCATTTCGTACCCGTTATTTATATCTTTATAATTATAATCTATGTTTTAGTTCTAAATTGTATAATGACTCTTAGATGTTGATGCAATCGAAAATGTTCACTACTTCATATATGTATATAAATCGTTTTATCTTAATTTAAAATATGGAAATAGCTTTAGTATGTCAAACTTTACTATTATTACGTTACATACATGCAACCCACGCTTCCTAGTAAGTCCCAGTAAGTACCAATATGCTATAATAGTGACTTGTATAATTTGACCTAAATTAGTAGATAGATTGGTTTTCTTCATAGGCATAGTTAGTTATATACTTCAAAGTTTATGAGCTGCAAAAATACAGTTCTTGGTCGATGGGTATTTGGAAGACGCGTTTTTTTTTTAATGAATCTTGTTTTCATACAGTTTGTATTATATTTATTATTCTGAAAACAACTGGAAATTCAGAAAGAAACCAAGGTATAGACGCTCTAGGAGTTGAATTGATAAATTATGAAATGTAATGAAAATAGTTTGTCAGCTACGTTCTGTAACTTTTAATTTAGTTATTAGTTAGAAATATCTACAAGAGACTTAAGATACATATTTATCGTGTGTGGTATTTCGGTGCGGTTGAATGAGATATTAGCGTGATGCAGTCTTGTTTGGCGTCGACGCGAGGTGCCCAACGGAAGCTGCCCATTGCTCCACACTTTTAATGAATACTTCCTTAATGAAAGCTTAATGAGACTGCATATAGAGAGACACTATTTACTTTAAGTTTTTGTTTTATGCTATTTCTGAAGAATTAGAGATACTTATTTGTACTTATTACAAAAAAAATATCAGAAAAGATTTTGTTAAGGTAATTGGTAAACTAAGGTTCGAGCTCTTCTCTTCCATAAACTGGCAGAGACACCTCAACCATAAACTACAACAACATTCGACTAGCTGCATTCCAAAAAAACAAAATCTAATACACCCTTTCTCCTTTTCTTCTTTGGTATTCAAGTAAAGTAAATATAATTTTATATTAAGAGAGTTCATACGTATTGTCTAATTCATAAGTTCTTAACATAAAGTGATATAATTTTATATTAAGAGAGCTCATACGTATTGTCTAATTCATAAGTTCTTAACATAAAGTGATATAATTTTATATTAAGAGAGTTCATACGTATTGTCTAATTCATAAGTTCTTAACATAAAGTGATATAATTTTATATTAAGAGAGCTCATACGTATTGTCTAATTCATAAGTTCTTAACATAAAGTGATATAATTTTATATTAAGAGAGCTCATACGTATTGTCTAATTCATAAGTTCTTAACATAAAGTGATATAATTTTATATTAAGAGAGTTCATACGTATTGTCTAATTCATAAGTTCTTAACATAAAGTGATATAATTTTATATTAAGAGAGCTCATACGTATTGTCTAATTCATAAGTTCTTAACATAAAGTGATATAATTTTATATTAAGAGAGCTCATACGTATTGTCTAATTCATAAGTTCTTAACATAAAGTGATATAATTTTATATTAAGAGAGTTCATACGTATTGTCTAATTCATAAGTTCTTAACATAAAATGATATAATTTTATATTAAGAGAGCTCATACGTATTGTCTAATTCATAAGTTCTTAACATAAAGTGATTTAATTTTATATTAAGAGAGCTCATACGTATTGTCTAATTCATAAGTTCTTAACATAAAGTGATATAATTTTATATTAAGAGAGCTCATACGTATTGTCTAATTCGTAAGTTCTTAACATAAAGTGATATTATTTTAAATTACATTTACTTTTAAATCTGCTTATATGATCAATAATAGCTACCATTAACTTACCACCCTCCGTAAACGAAAGTCGTAGGGCACAATAAATTATAATTTTCTTCCTGTAACCACCTACACGTTCAGCTTTATCCTTCGATTCCAAGAATCCTTAAATATATCCAACAATTTTTGTGAAAAGAATAAATGTCTGTTTTAAGATAAATTCCAACGAGCTGCGGAAAGGAAAATATCGGGGGACTTTACAAACATTCAAACAACGGACACAAAGGACACCCAGACTCGGAACAACAATTTGAGGATGACATAAAGTGTTGTCCCATGCGGGGATTGCACCCACAACACTCGGCGCGGCAGCGTGGTGGCGAGGTTAACCACTTAAACCGCTACGCAATCTGTGCAGTCATACCTTTTTCTTCATAAATAACAATCGAACCGAATCCAAATGGAAATGTAATAATTACTGCAAATACCTATTTGCGTGTAATAGTTTTGTAACCCATGTACATGCCCATTAACGGGAATTTAAGAGATATTTTAAATTTGTATATGTATAATGTATATACTTTGAAACTGTGAGGTAGCAGGTTAAATGCATGTAGCATGTGTACATAATGTATGTATGTACAATTACAAAAAGCATGTAGTTAGTTCTCGTTGTCGAACCATTTGGACCAACTGTTATAAAATAATAATAAGATGTTAGATTTCCGGACATAGATTAAATAATATATTTAAATGAATTCGTTTAAAACCACAACACATCACACGCTCAAACCCTCACGTGACGTCATCAAATTATAAAAAATATGAATACATTTGAATCCCGCTACGTTCCGGTGTAAGCCAAAATTGTGTCAGGCGTTGACTAAATTATAATACGTTTGCTTAATAAGTGTGTAATGTAAGTTTAATGGATGCAAACTGACTGACTATCCTGCATTTTAATAGATTTTAAATTTCGTACTAGCCATCTGACTGAATTTTTTTGTTTAAGTATTGTTACATTGTTTTCAATTAAATAAAAATACATTTAATTGACTTGATTCCCTCGTAACCTGAGATTTTCTTTTTGTATGAAAGACAGTAAGAAACTGTAATAAACTAATGGAGGCTCAGTTTTTATTGACAGCGTAGAAAAGATAGCAAGGAAAGATTAATCATTAAGATATGTATGAATAATAACAATGATAATGATTTATTTTTCTCTCACCACAATAAAGTAAATATTTATATATATTATTCCACTGTACGATGTCACTGAACTCCTCCTAAATGGCTGGACCCATTTGAATTATTTTATTTGTATGCGTTTGGGCGGCGCCCTGGATGATTTAGATTCACAAATCAGCCCGGCGGATGGCGCTGCAGTCGGTATCTAGGTTATTAATCTATACTGCAACTTCAGGACAATGTCTGTCTGGTCCGCTAGTATATATATAAAGTTATACTAAACCGTGTGTATAACGTCATATCTAGGGAATGAAGCAAAAATTCAAAAAAGATCTTATACATTCTCTCTATCTACCGTTTTTTGTGTGGATACGACCACGGGTTTACCTCATTATCAGACAAATACACATACATACAAACACACTTAGACATGAGGATTTATTATGTTAAATTCGTTTAAATTCAGCAGAAAAGAGAAATCAGGTGGATAAATAATATTCTTTAACCATTTTTTCAAATACTGCCAGTGTTTGAACACGTCTTATGGGTGCAGGCAAAGCATTCCATAGCCGAACAGCCTGCACAGTCAAGGATTTGTCACAGAATCTGGTAGAATGAATAGGCACTGACAATTCCAGTGTTTCTGACGACCTAAAACGTTCCTTTAAATAAGTCGGGGTACAGCTATTGACAGGATATTGTAGAGTAGAGCGAGGATGTGAGTATTCTGTCGAAGTCGAATTGGGAGCCACTTGAGCAAATTGGGAAAATGTGAAACGTGATCATTTTTTTTTTATACTATAGGGTGGTAAGTGACAACCGCCGTCCATTGACACTTGCAACTCAAGAAACGTAAGTGCGCTGCCCGCCTTTGAGGGTGATGAGGGATGGGGATGCGGAGAGGGGAAAGAAGAGAGGAAGAGTTAGGAAAGAGGAGAGGGGTGATGGGGGAGAAGAAAGGGGAGAGGGGGAGTTGGGCCTCCGGAAACCTCACTCATTTCGGGGAAATGCAACACAAGCGTTACTTCACGACGAGGCCATGGTATCGCACCGGTCGAGCCGGCCCATTCGTGCCTAAGCATGGCTCAACCACTGTTCGATCATATTTGCGTAAGCCGAAGATAAATCTTATGTAAAAACTGTGGATTCCAGTTAATCAAGCTGCTCCTCAGTGATATCGAGACACCGGCATAGTCGAGTATAGGTAAAAGGAGGGATAGGCAATTTTAGTGGCCGTCAGTAGGAAATTACGTAGCCTGCGCAAGGATCCCGCCGACGCAAACAACTTCCCACTAACTTCGCGTATCCCAGGATTCTTGACAAAAGAACTTATTTGTAACACAGAGCCATTAAACACGATCTTTGGTAGTGCCGACCAGTCAATACGTGTCCTTGGGCTGCCCACAACTATGACCTGTGTTTTAGTGGTACTAGCGAATCGCTAGTAACCCATATTGTCTACTCCATTCGCACACTCCTGCTAATTCAGAGTTAATAACAGTGAAGGCTTCTGTCAAATGACTTGATGGTGCTTGTGTGTAGATCTAAAGATCATCTGCATAAAGGTGGTAAGATGAAGCCAATGATTTAGAGATGGAATTTATGAAAATTGTGAGGAGTAAGGGAGTCAAAACGCCACCCTGTGATACACCCACAAATGTATTACGCTATTACGGAAATAGTAAAGATAGAAAGACTACACTTATTTTATATTGAAACGTCTGTTTCCACATTTTTTGTACTTAACTAACCCTTTACTTTTGAAAGCATATCCTAAACGCAATTAGTGTCAAACTACAAATATTAAATGTGATCGTTTTTATTTTTCAGATCCTTATAGAATGAGACAACCGTGACGAGAGAATACACTGCGACACAAATCGAGACAGGTGCGTATTCTCGAGACAAATGTATTTGGGTGGGTTCTGCACCTGCTCGGCTTAGAGAACCTTTATTTGTTATTTGTAGCACGTTCCATTCTGCTAGGTTTTAGGAGTAACAGCCATTGTTCTTTTTTTCTGTGTCCTTTTTTTTAAATTAATGTAATAGAGTTGCCATAGATAACAATATTCTGTAGCAAATGCCAAAACTTTATCACATACATCTTACTTCAATATTAGAGTTGTCATTAAAGTTCATCGCCCACTCCACACAATTACATGGTTAACACAAAGGACCTTTGGCTCAAATCCATTATTACTGCATATCTATAATCTATACTTCGCTCTAAGGACCGTAGATAGACGTATGTGTACCATAGAGGCGCAGTACAATACACAATGGTTGATTGTAATTCCGGATGGCATGTCTCGAGGAAGTTGTACCATGTCACTCGGCGTCAACGGAATCCGTGCTTCTTATAATTTCATCGACATAATTCTTTGACACTTCAATGGGAAATAACTTCCGTTAAGTTTTTTTACCTTTAAGCGTAGGAACTATTTTGTATTGATTGTCTTTTGTTCTCAACTAATAATAATTATTGAACACTTTCAATTTGCAACGTGCTTGAGTTAGAACATTTTTATTGAACTTGTTGCGTTTTTTATATTATTGTTTATACTTGAGTTTCTACTTCTAATTTGTTTCATGATCTTGATCACTTTACTATAGGTACTGATCATATAGTTTATATATTCAAGTTATTAAATAGTCATTTAAAAAAAAAGAGTAATTTGTTCAAGTAATTAATTAGAATTATATGAAAGATATGTACATACATATGACAACCATTTTATGTACTTAAAATGTTACTTCCCAGATGAAGAAATATGTATAAAAATAAAAAATAAAGAATACCCTCTCCCTGCAACAAATTGAGTGTAATTAAAGCTTACTACACTACACCTACACACACACACACACTGCATTTATATCACGAACTCCTTTTCAAAAGTTCCTATGACTCAGTTATTTTTACAACCAAAATGTCAGTTAAAAATTCGATATAGATCCTTAAAAATTATAAATACAAAATGTCAAGCGACAACAAAGTTCAGTAACCCTAAACCTCTCCACCGGTATAATAGGCTCGAGCTCGCTGCCTCCACGAGCACTTGACTGGCCCAGATTTTTTCTTCATTCATGACAAGCTGCTCTTTCTATTAATTACTCCATATAAAGATCCGTGTTCTCATCGTAACCAGTATCTGTATGTGCAATCATTGAAAGTATGACAGTAAATGTTTAGATTGCAATTATGTACTGTTACAAGTAGTTATCTATTTTTTATTTACTTTCATGCATATTATACATAATTATGTTTGTACGTTAATTCGGTAATATTATTGTAATTCTCCATTATGAATACTTGTTTTATGGGGCTAGGAACTGGTAAGACTTCTCTATCTCAGAACACACACTAGCTCTACTCCACTATAATTTTGACTGGCCTGTCAATCCTGTGGTTAGTGATATGGTTCGATTCTCATACCGGACGAAATTTACTACTTAACTATACTGATATACGGACAGTATATTAGTATAGTTAAGTATGTAATCAAAGAGTAAACGTAATTGAGAAAATACAAAAGTTAAAGAAGAAATGAAATTGTATTCTTGTTTACGACTTTTACACGTCGCATTTCAACGAAAGGAAAAGAGAAAATGAGTTCTACCAAATCTAGAAAATCTAACATGCTACTTAGAATCCGGGAGACCCAGTTATTAAGTATCCACGACCTAAATCTCGCGTTATGCTGACGTAGCATCGCCACCAAGATTTGTACCTAGAGTAATTTTACTGAGTTACCAATTTATCGTTAAATATATGTTGGCATTAACCTGTTTAGCTACAATGACGATTTAATACTTTTTGATGTTTTATAGCTTAAGTTGTAAACTTCATTGTGAATAAGTTTAAATGTATTTACTTTTCTTGTTTTGGGTCCATAAGCAGTCCAGGTATGTTATCTTTAATTCGCTTTAAAAATCAAATACCTAGTACCTAGAAACCTTGCACGTTATATAATCTCTCCAAATCTGATTAAACGTCTTCACCGTTGAGTAACATGTCCTTAAATGTCTTTAGTAACCATAGTTAATAGCCCCATAAATTTGGCAACAAATCCGTCGACAAGTCAACAATAAAATCCTGCAGTTGGTGGAAGTATGTATGGCAAACTAGGACGCGCTTTGAGAGTGAAACTGAGTGCACTGCAGGCTATCAAATGCGGGTGCCGTCACTCGCTTTGACGCATGTTTACGTGTACAAGACTTTGGTTCAATACAATGCTATGGGCTTTCACTGAACATGTCTATTTTTGAACCTGGTTTCTGAGTAAGAAATGTTAAAGTACAGAATCCAGCATTTTATTAATAAAGGTGATGGAAGTGGGTGTTATGCACTGTTTGATCTTCCTTTCAGTCCTTATTTTAAATGTATGTACCATGAATGGAAGTAATCAATATTACATTTATAAAAATACAGTTCAAGGTGTAAGCATTTATTTATTTTAAGGTTAGTGATACTCTATAAACCTATGTTCGATATCTAAAAATTGACAATACCTCTTCTTATTTGATGATTTATTTATAGTAGATATGTAGACCTGATATGAAAATTTAATTTCATTATAAAATTAAACAAACAATTTCCCCCACTTAAATATGTGAAAAACAAACGCGTTATCAATATCCAACACGTTTTAATGAAACAGCCTTCCATTAGTGAAAAGTTTAATAGACTTTAAATCGAGTCGCGTTAAGATTACCCACGCTCATTGAACTTAATGAGAGTATGGGCGGCATTGGGCGAGCTACAGACATTGTACCGTAATGTAGGTGTATCGATTAAGGCTATTTAACAGCCTAATTACTTGTCGCGTCACTGACTACAGAGCTATAATAAAGCCTTAATGACTGTATAATATGCTAGTACTTGAATAGTTCTTGCAACATTTCTTGCAACGGTATGCTGATAATTTTAAAGAAGTAAAGTATATCAGTCAATGATATACATATGCATGTTGTTTTTTTTTGTTTCGAATCCTACTTGTATCTTACGAGAAAGAAGGGAGATTATTTATGTATGTATATTATTGCTTTATACATCTATATGACAAGAACAGGGTTTTCGTTAATCAGAGTAGATTAACGACAACCCTGTTCTTGTTAAAGTTTAAGGGTTGCCTTCCCTTCAGGGAGCAAAACAGTATCTGTAGTGCTAATAATATAACATTCTATAAAGATTTGTTAATCCTCTACACAAACAGACACCAGGCAGTTGCTCCAATATGGTTAAGTACCTGCCCTTAGTCTGCCCTTCCTGACGTTTTGCAAGTTAGATAAATTCTTTTCAATTAGTTTGAGCAAAAAGGTGTAATTTAAAAACTTACAACAACAAATCCTGATTTGGTTACAATCGTACCATATTTTCGTTTCTATATTTTCATATATAAATGTGTAAATTTACTCTTTAACATGTCACAAGGGGTTTTATGACACTATTAACAGTTCGTGCACAATATGGGTGCGGGTGCGGTACACTATACCTATTATATAAAATAATTTTACCTGTTGCCCTAATTGTAACATCAATTGCGGAAAACTTTACATAAACGATTATTTTTTTAACTTCCATTCTACTTTGTCTGTACGTATGTAACCATAAAATTTTATTTGCATTATCAATCTCAGTCGCAAATGTTGGTTTAAAGATACGATACACTTTGGACGTTACACCAATATATAACAGTTTACCAGAGTCGGGAATTGAACCGCGTACTGCACGTTATATACCTACAGTTCAACTTGCAATAAAAAACTCTTCTAATATTAGCTGCAATATCTTTTGGAGCACTAACATAATATACACATATTATATTAATTTGGTATATTTTGAAAGAGGTCAGAGCTTGCCTGGTACGGGGGAATCTGGAGCATTGGCACTTCTGACCTGATTCCCAGACCAAAATTGTCTATACATATATGATATAATGATTAGCTGCCATGAATACCTCTTGAAATGCTGCTTTAAGACTAGATAAAAACACTTTTAATGTGAAACAGTGCTTTTATTGTTTATTTGTAGCTGCCGGCATACACAGGAATTGTTATACAAATACATATGTATATATAGCACTTTAACAATGTTTCATATGTATTTAGATTTACATATCACGCGCGTCAGACAACAGCACCACCTGCTCCTTGCTCCTTGCTCCTTGCTCCTACCTCGTGAGGTAACCTTGCATACCTCACGAGCTCTCTCAATTGTCATTTACTCGATTGCGCAAGAAGTAGAATTATGCTTTTTTCGAGTATACCTACCTAGTGTTGCCATAAATATATTTACAAGGAGAAAAACTTAGTTTTTTTTCTATTGCATAAAACTTTTTTTACTGTACTGTGTGTTAATTTATACATTAATATCTCCATAGGAAAATTCTTCACTGCTGTCTTATGAAATGTTTTAGGGGCTCAAATTTATCATGGCGTTCAGAGCATAAATTATAATCCAGCGGATTAAGATTAGGACTAGATGACTGCCAGCCTTCAGCTTTGATGAAATCAGAAACGTGTTATGACCCGGTGCTGAGTCTTGCTGAAAGGACCATTATTGGTTATAGAACATGGTGTTGTTATCTGTTACCTTCTTTAGAATCGTTTCTTGATATACTTGTTTACTATACTGCCGATGTTTTGACACCTTTTTTTACAATAATATGGTTCAGTCACTCCTTGATAGCTAACCCCCCATCAAACCATCACTGAAGTCGGATAATGCCACCCTGTACTCTGCTGACTAATTGGTAAGCTTCTATAGAGCTTGTAAAATATTGCTCAATAGTAAAATTTTCTCGTCAGTAAATATTTTTCTGTGTCCTCTAATTGCGTACCGCTTAAGAAGTGGTCTCATTTTACCTCCCTATTAATTTTTGAATTATCAGTTAAATAATGATTATTATAATCTCGTAAGTCGTGAGTCATCTTTTAAAATAAGCGACATAAAAGTATAAAACCTTTTGCTTTCGGACAGGACATCTTCGAATTCATTCCTTTGCTGCTGCTCCTTTTTCGTAGGAATACTACGTGGACGGCCACATCTTTTAATGACACAAACAGAGGAGGTTTACTTTGTGTAATGGTATCACAGCAATTCGGTTCTCTTTATCAACCCACTCCAATTTAATATCACAAAAATATTTAACACCAATTGGCTTGTAAATAATAAAACACAATGAATACCTATAAGAATGACAGATTCCAAATTCAAATGTAATATTATGGTTTTTATATAATGTAACAGTACAATTGAAAAAGTATTTATGGCCAGACTAAGTAAGTTTTTTCTTCAGTCCCTAGAGCCCTAACTAAACGGTATGTTAATGGAATGGATGGGGGATGCAGGGAGCGCAAAGAAGAGAGGAGGGATAAGGAGATTAAAAAAAAGGAGAAAGGAGATGAGGGGAGAGAAAAGGGGGGAGGGGGAGTTGGGCCTCCGGAAACCTCATTCAATTCGGGGAAATGCAACGCACACTTCACAACCGGTTTTCTGTGAGGCCGTGGTGTCGCACCGGTCGAGCCGGCCCATTCGTGCCTAAGCATGGCTCTCTACCACTGAAGCTAAGCATGGCTCTACCACTGAATAGACTTAATAATGACGAAGGATATTTTGAGACAAAAACAGCTACACACAACAATACATAACAGCTAAAAAAAAGTTATTAATAAGGTAGGATTTTTTTAACAATTGTCTTGTTATACGTTAGATACTCCTGACATGCCCTTTCTTTCAGCTTTATGCTGTTATAGCAGTTCACTAAAACAAACTAGTGTAATATTGTTTCCGCGATGAAGATGTCTGCTTTAGTTACATCAATTTCATTGTAACTGCAGAAATGAGGTGGTACTGTTTATTGTATTCCCTTGGAACACTACATATTCTTAAGTGTCAATTGACTCTAACAAGTAATGAGACCGTATGAAACTTAATAGGTAATTTTAATTTTACAGTATTCATATCAAGCATAGGTGTAATTTAGTGTAAATCTACTTAGTTTGACATCTTTACTTTGTCTACTGTCTGTAAGAAGAAGGTATGATAAAGGTACGTGTTTATGAAAGTAGGAATAATTGATTGTACGAATAAACTTTTTAACAGTTTGCTCTAATCTCAGAGGGAATTAAAATTCCAAAAATATTTTTGAGATGTTACCACATTAAATTACAGTTGCGTCATTCAAATTGTTTCAAAGGGTTTTAATCTTTAAATGCAGTTATAGTATTTAGGTTTCCTTTAAATAGTAGATTTAGGTCTATACAGCATTTAGTCCTTTACTCACACTCTGTCACACACCAATAAACCCTTCCAACCAGACAACAACAACGTAGAAGAATTTAGAAGCGAGCGATAAGTACAATATTTTACCATTGCCAAATTATAGACAATTCAATGCAATACTTTATGTACTGAGCATCCATACTATTTAAATCCACATAACTTTAATTGCTATTACAACAAACTTTCTAAATTGGTACTATGTACGACGATCAGAGTTAAAACACAAGTTGTTATTTTTACACAGAAAATTTAAGAAGCGGACTAGCCGTTTAACTTTTTTAAATTAAATTCAATAAATTTAATAAAAATAATGACCAACCAAATGATAGCACCTATAAAATAAATTTACACCGTCTACTGGGCTATTTATTATAAGAAGTCAAGTATAGCTGTATCAGTTTAGTTTTCGCTTCCTTTTTATTTTATGATAATGGGGACAGGCGAACAGACAGGTCATCTGATGGTAAGTGACGACCCCCGCCCATGGACATCTTCAACTCAAGAGTCCTAAGTGCGCTTCTCTCCTTTGAAGGTAAAGAGGAGAGGGGTAAGGGGAGGACAATGCGTTTTTTTTTGTGAGGCCGTGGTATTACCCCATTCGAGCCGCCTCATTCGTGCCTAAGCACGGAAATTATATTCTGCTGTTAAACAACGTAAATACTTGACACTCTTGGTATCCTTTAAGTTTATTTCATGAGAACTATTTGCACAGATTATATGTTTTACGATGATGAGGTGGATTCCTATTTATTGTCCTTATCTTGTAGATGATAAGTATTACGAATCACACAAATTTTATGCTTATCAATTGTATTTCTGCTACTTTGAACCTATTATATCTACATTTTTCCAACTCGATAATTTAAAAATCTGGAAGCGCTTACTAAGAGCGGTGTCGTAGTCTCCAGCCATTCATTTTCTTCGAAGCAAAATAGACAATAGTTCGCCCAGACGTAAGCCAGACTATCAACCGACTTTTCATCTAGAGTCGACGTCATACATAAACATTTTGTTACAAAATAGTTTTTATTTTATAATTCCATAGCCGTCTTCAAATTAAAAATGAATTAAGTAACTAGTGGTTCTAGAGACAATAAATGTTAAGATATTTCGTTAAATAATAATCAACCCTACTAAAGATTGAGATAAATTATTTAGCTTATTTTTAATATGTTTGAGACCTTTCATAAAAAGATATCAAACATATTAAATACGTTCCCTGTTTCGTCTATGGGTTCGGATTGATGTCCCTCTAATGAGTTAATTAAATAACTTTGGCATAATGGAAGTACTTTATTTGTCTATAAACAATAGTATACAGAGTCTGTTATAATTAAAATGTTTCATTTAAGATCACTATAAAAATCTCGTCTGCCGCCGCGTCATCCCCGCAAGAAGCTTCTAAGTAATGTTTTCGCACAGTCTGGAGTACCATGCTCCTTTGTATCACAATCGTACGCCCATTCAAGCCTTGCCTTTTTTTCTCCTATTCATCCATCCTGGTTCTCAGTCATTACTGCGCACGTCACAGATTACAAAGGTGTATTGTGCGACATTTCCGCATCCTCGTCTCTATCAGACGTAAAATAAGCTTACGGTACAAGGGATACTTTTTTATCAATAAGACTTTTATTTTTGTTAGCATGCAAAACCTATAAACTAATAAATGGTGTAGCTGTTTAAGTGTCACCTTGCCACCACGCTGCCAAGCCAAGTATTGTGGATACGATCCCCACACGGAACAGCACTTTGTGTAATCCTTAAATTGTTGTTCTGAGTCTGGATGTTCTTTGTGTCCGTTGTTTGAATGTTCGTAAAGTCACCCGCGACACAGGAATTAATCCTAGTGCGGGAGTAGTGTTTAAAAAAAATATCTAGGTACGAAAGTATTTTTTTGACCAACAAGAGTTTAAAGTTCTTTTTTAATCTTTTTTTTTTTGTAAAATAAAGTATTAAAGAATATGTATCTTAAAAAAATTTGAAAAATGTTACAAACAATAATACGTTTCAATATTTATATTAAATGTCTGTGCAAAATCATCAAATGGAATTAGATGTTGATTCCTTTCTATTCGTATGCTTTCGATTTCATAAATTACACAACATCCAGGCAAAAACATCTGCTACAACAAAAAATATTGGAATATATGTCCATTTATCATTAAATTGGGACGTTTTCATCTGTAATTATATCGTTTATTGTTACGTGTTAAATATAGTTATCGTTACGTTGTTAGCTACTGTCATATTTCATTCAAATAACCATTATCCGCCTTTTCGACCGGTAGTTAGTTACCAGCCGTCAATCACGCCGTAGTTCGTAGGCAAATTACTAAGAAATGTTAAATGGCTCGAGTTTTTGTTCAATGTGTAAATATCTTGCTTAACAATTACATATATGTACATAAAGATAATGGGATCACAATTACATTGCTGTTAAATGGTAATTTGTTTAATAGAATTTAACATTCTTCCTTTTATTAGAAAGATTAAATGACTGACTGAACTGACATTGCCTTTACAAAACTGCACACTGCATTGTCCATAGTTCACGGAACATCAACTGTCAACAACCTGACGATGTAATTTTAATTTGTACCTATGCCTATTAAATGGTCTATTCAATCTGAGGCCACCAACGCAACAGTTTCTATTCTCTTTATTACGGAACTACAACCCTTGCACTGCTGTGGATATTATATATTTTAGTCCTTAACTCCTTTGACTAGAGGCCAATGGAACTTTTGTCAAATTTTTGCATGGTCAAAAGTATTTCGTACCACGATTGTTGAAGGAACGCACGAATGTGATTAATATGTGTGGGTTTCGTGAATGAAGACTAATGTGCACATGTTCGGGTCACCCGACTATTTTTGTATATTAAAATAAATTAGGCCCCGGCTGTCATAATAATATAGGGTAAGCTAACTAGAACTTTATATCGCAACTAGGTCAAATTAGATACGACAGTTATAAATATAATGTCAAGATAATTAATGACCGTCAGTTTATTAAATTACGCACACACCCAAAAGCGCTGAAAAGAGTAAAAATTCCCTGGGTACGGATGTAGCAAATATCTCACTATTATCTGATATGTAATTATTACAATAATAAAGTGAAATTGTGAATATGGGCAGGTTGCTAGCACGTAGGTAAATGTAAATACATAAATGTCGACTAAATTGTCCAATGGTCTCTGCCCTAGTGGGATATACAGTCGTGGTCAACTAATTAAGGACATTCAAGATAGTGGACAGCAATAACCGGCTATGTACATATAAATATAAAACCCTGTTGATTTCTCAGTAACTATTATTTGCATAATTTGATCCGATTATTATACTATAAATGGCTGTAAATAAAAGATTAAATAAATATAAAAAAGTGTTTAATATCAAAGGTTAACCATGTATTCAATTTAAGGTACAATTCTGTAGCTGGACATTTAATTAAGAACAGTAAAGTAAAATGAAAAATAGAGTTAAACAGAACTAATAATCTGCAGTATTTTAATTTCTTTAACAACTTCATTTTATTACGGGTAAAATCAGTACCCAGTAGCAAAACCTTTGTTAGTAATTACCGCTTGACATCGATGTGGCATAGACATTATCAGTTTCTGACATATTTCAACAGGAATGTTTGCCCATGCCTCACAAAAAGCTTCATTAAGTTCATCTAAAGTTGTGGTACGATAAATGGCAACTTTTTTCTTAATTTCGTGCCAAAGGTGCTCGATTGGGTTGAGGTCGGGGCTATTTGCTGGCCAATCTAGCACTGATACCGACTGTCTGTTAAGAAACGACTTGACTGAACGGGCTGTATGTTTTGGGTCGTTATCATGCTGAAAAGTCCATATAATAGGAAGATGTTCCTCAGCATAGGGAAGCATAGTTTCTTCTAATATTGCCTTGTATTGATGTTGGTCTAAGTTACCCTGAACTTTCCTCACAGGTCCCACTCCACGTCCAGAAAATGATCCCCACATTTTAATGTTTCCTCCGCCATGTTTCACCTGCTTTTTTGTGAATCTTGGATTCATTTCCGCTTTTACAGGACGCCGTACGTATTGCCTTCCATCTGAAGAAATCAAATTAACCTTGGTCTCGTCAGAGAATAATATATGTTGCCATTGGTCGTAGGTCCAATGTCCATATTTACGTGCAAACGCCAAACGTGCATTTCTATGCTCTTTCTTTAACAACGGTACTTTGCGAGCCACTCTTCCGAACAACCCTGCTTCTACCACACGTCGTCGAACTGTCCTCGCTGATACACTGACTCTTTCGTCTGCCCCAAACACTTCATGTTTAATTAAAATAGAGCCTAGAAACGGATCTTTCTTAGCTAACCTGGTTATCATTCTATCTTCTTGCGGAGTTGTTTTTCTCGATCTTTTTTTTCTGGGCACATTTAAAGTTGTGTTATTGCGCCTGAAATGTTGCACTGCATTGCATACCATAGTTTTTGAACAATTTAAATATCCTGCTATCCTTCGGTATGACCAACCACGCTCGACAAACTTCATGATAATTTTTCGTAGTGTTGCATCGCAACTTTTATTTTTGCCCATTGTTCTTCAAAATAACTCTCAAAACTTGAAATTACAAATCTAGATTGCCGCCAAAACTACCACAAAGAATAGGAGAAGAAAGAAAATAATAATTGAGATTCAGATTTTGAAACTAGAACGCAATATCTCAGTGTCCCTAATTAAATGGCCAGCCAGCATTCTTTGAACAAATAGCACTGTGATCATCTATCAGCTATACTGTAAAGAGGTTTAATGTTTAAGAAGTTGTTATTGTTTGTATAATTAGGCACATAAATGACTAATTATACTTACATGTAAAAGATGTGGAATATTGTTTAGACTCGTTGGAAAATAAAAAATAAATTCACAATTTGGATTAACTAGAGAGTGTCCCTAATTAGTTGACCACGACTGTATAAGCTCACTTTTTTAGACGCTTCAGGTCGCTCAACCTTGCCGTAAAAACCCTAAAAAATCCCCTTAACTAAAAAAACTCCTAGAAAATTAAAAAATATTTTTTTACTTGTTTCTCAAGCTTTAATTCGTAACTTAATTATTTAAAATCAGAACTAAGGTTGACCACTTAGGTCGTTGCATGAACCGTAGATAAGAAAGCTTTGACGTTGACCTTTGAGAATACGATGACCACATAATAATATAATCATACAGTTGCTGTACGCATTGTTCCAATTATACTTAACGCATTGACAACAACGTTGAAAATTACACTTTTTCGCGTAAAATGTACACCAAGCACGATCGCCTGAAATAAAAAAAAATTAAAATTAAAATCAAATATGAAATAGACGATTTTTTTTTTCATCTTAAAAACGGTTTTAATACTGTAGTGTTTGTATACTCCTTGGTTCGAGCCTCGAAACAAAGCCTAGGGTCAGCCAGCCTAATGAAAGCCAAATGAAAAACAGATATCACAGGTCTATTACACATCAAGTACAAAATAGAAGTGAATTATCTCATCCAAAAATATTTAACGATGGGTCTACACTTGTACGGGATCTATTTGTAACCGCACAGCACGTGGCACTTTTTACGTCCATTAGATAAGAAAAGATAAATTACAGGCCTGCACACGCGCACCCGCCTCACGCCAGGAAATAATAAAAATAAGAATCAAACTCTTCAACGGCTGTTTAGCTCCGTGACCACAGAAAGTTGACTAATCGGTCGTGTTGTATGGATTAACTAATTAAATTTGACGAGAAAGCGCCGGCGTTTAGTTTTGTTTTTTTATGAAAAGGTAGTCAAGTGAAAGTAAACATTTTCTTTTATGTTAGTAAGATAGAGTTATCAATACATTGAATAGCGGTTATTTTTGGGTAGAGTATTTTGTTATTTAGTTATATATGGAATATTGGTCATGATTTTTAACTTGCAGACATTTTAATTTACATTATTATCAGGAATTGCTGAAATAGTTAATTCTAAAAGAGAACCTTATAAATGAAAGTCACAAGAAGTTTTAATTATTCTGCTTTAGTCCCGTCTTAAAATACTTTGAAATAACTTTCTTTAAAGCTACCGTGCCAACAAAAGACGTTTTGGGAAAATAAAAACTCTGTTTACTCTATTTACTTTGGGCACTTTTTGGTAATGTTTGTAGGCCCGACAATTCCAGTATTCTGTATTTTATCTAAAATTATAATTTTACAGTTATAATTATATAAAGTTTTTTTTTTTAATTTAAGAAGTCTTAATGTCGGTTCATTGACTAAATTATTCCTGCAGTGTCATATTGAGAAAAAGCTCTAATTTCATTGCCTTTTTTATTTTACTCTTTTTATATTATATTTACTTATACCACTGTTGGTTTTATTAATAAAATAATAAACGTCGACAATCTATTATTGCTTCAATTATTCAAACGATGATATTTAACAATTTTAAATTTGTAATTGTGCGTGAGTCCATAATAATCCTGTTGGCATTCAAAGAGCAATTTCAGATGATTTTTTATGAAATTTTCATTTCTTACTTTTGACAAGGGTTCTAGTTTATGTAAAGAATGAAACGTGTCTCTAACTTTTTGCCTTTCGCCTCAGCTTAGATTAATTCACACTGCATTCTATCCACGTAAATCCGGTGAGCCTGCTAGCTGATTTGTTTTTAATCACTCTTCCATCATTTGTAAATACAAGTAGGTATGTCAATGAGCTACGCGATGATTATGTTTATGTCTCTTCAAATGCTTTTAAAGTGGCGATAGATCTAGGATAGTCTATATCCGAAAGTAGTTAAAAACGTAGTTGTTCCCCGTGATCCTACTTAGGTGTAATTGCATCTCAATGTTGTCCAAAAGACTTGTCTCTTTATTTAATAGGTGTCTTCCAATTAGTCAACGCATAAACTTAAACGACTACGAGTAAATCTATATCGCGATACTTTACTTTACTATTTTCGTCCTCAGCCTATCGCAGTCCACTGCTGGACATAGGCCTCCGCCATTGCACGCCACTTCGATCGATTTTCGGATATATTTTTACTTGATACTTGATCTTTGACACTATTAAACAAAGATAATATATACCATGTATACGTTTGTAAACAGTCTTACATCTTATTATATATGTATAATTTAAATATGTTCGTTCAATGAAGTTCAAATATGCGCTACACATAACATACTATTTGGCTACAAATTACCTGCTCTGTACGCAATCAGAAAACCAATATCTCGACATCCCGGGGGCTGTAATTAAGCCGTGCGACTAGCTCGTCCTGTTTGTGGAGAACATTGTAATCACATATTTTAATAGTTTGTTATTAATTTTTGATTTTATTATACTTCTTCAGATCGCTAGGCAGCTCAACTACCCATTTATTTTTTATTGTTTTAGTAATTTTGTAGTAAAACGTTTTTAAAAGAGGCAACTAGACAACGTGCATTTACTTTTATTATAGGATAAACATGACTTACCAGAATAAACGTCAACCCCAGATTATTGAATATATAGGTGACATACGATAAAATGTGTGGTATCATTTTGCTGTAATTTTTAGGAGCCCCGTATTAAAACTATGATAACAATGAAGACAATTATGCTTCTCTTTTGTACCTTTATACAGCATTTTACTCGTACATTTGTGGTCACTAATTTGTTAGTAGTTTATATTTTCTTTCTCTTTTTGGGATCTGGGACCCCCACGGGCGAAGTCCTCCTCCAGTTTCCTCCATTTGTTCCTGTCACTTGCAATTTTTTGGCAATCTTTCCCTTCTGTATCTGTAAGTCGTCAAATCCACCTTCATCTTGGTGTACCTACTTTTCTTTTTCCTTCTGACCCTTTTTATTATATTTTTTTAAGATTTTCTTGTGAGTGACAATTTTTTTTAGAAAGAATACAAGCAACGTGGGTCACACATTACTGGTATTCTTTTTAATACCCCTCTCTTTTTTTTTTTTAACGTGTGGAAACCCCCTCGGGCCGTCATCCCACCGGGGTTTTCGGTGGAACGGTGTGTAGGAATCGAACCGACTAAAACCACACGGTGTGCCATACTGCGCTTGAAGTAAAAGGGGTCCGGGAACGGCTTTAGTAAGTCATCCGGACCCCTCTTAGCGCCTGCCCGCACTATACGGGCACCAACTGCGGGTAACCTATCAATAAGGTGACGTCCAGACACACGCGGGCGGATGGCGGATGGAAGGGAAAACCCGTCCCGACCACCCGCGGCCACAGTCAGGGTGGCATGAGGCGCTGGTAAGCGCGCCTCCGCCGCCCGGTTCGCCTGCGACGGATTGGGTGAGAATGGAGATCGTCCTCCCGGGCCCTCTCCGCCGCCTCCTTCTGCGAGATGAAATCCTCGCAGAAGGTAGCGACCGCGGTAAAACTTCTCTCACTCCCGGCAATGGAGCGTACTACGGCCGGTAGCGAGAGATTCTCTCCGATGACTGCAGTGAGGGCCCGGCGTTGCGTCGCCCACGCAGGGTAATCCGCAACCACTTGTTCGCAAGTCCGACGCCTCAGCCATCACGCTACCGCCGCTTTTATTCTTCAACGTTATATTTGCTCTTATTTCAACTTCGTCTTCGTGTTTATATTAAGGATTATATGAACGGACTCGTAAAATTCATGTTGCGTTAAATTAATTTGTGACTCGATGCAATTCACTTCGACGACAACTTCGCCCACACCTCACTGTAAAATGAAATTTACATTAACACGCTGTGGTGCAACGCTATTTGTACGAAAATGCCAAACTTCGTTTCCTGCTCCGATAGTGTCCATGATATGAGAGAGAAAATATGTAGGTATCGAACTATAATTACAGTAATCTTCCCTATAAAAGGTACTCTTATAATGCATTTTCATATTACGCGATTTCAATCCCGCGTATAACACGGGCATTCCCCCATATAACACGCGGATTTCCCACAGTTGAGTATTTGTTCGTGGTAGAGCCATGCTTTGGCACGAATGGGCCAGCTCGACCGGAGCAACACCACGGCCTCACAGAAAACCGGTTGTGAAGTAACGCTTGCGTTGCATTTCCCCGAAATGAGTGAGGTCTCCGGAGGCCCAAAATCCCCCACCCCCCCTAATGATAGCGCTTTTAACAAAAAGGATACCCCAGGGGGGTACCAGCGCTAGTGTTGGAGAATCCCCCCCTTGACGTCCATCCTCAGTACGGATTATACCTGAGCATGGACGCCCAAGCTGCCCCTCGTAGTCTGGGGGGGGGCTCAACTGCGCTCTCAAAATCTGCTCGGGGCAAGAGAAAGCATACCATGACACCCCCTGTCACGTTTACCGTGGATTTTTGTAACATCAGGGGCTTACATTCGAACCTCGACACTGTCCACCACCACCTTGAGACAGCAAAGCCGGCCTTGCTCTTTTTAACCGAGACGCAGATATCATCTCCAGCGGACACATCCTACCTTTGCTGCCCTGGGTACTGACTGGAACACTCCTTTGTTCCTAAGGCTGGTGTATGCGTGTACGTTAGAGATGATATCACTTCTCGCCGCCTCAGAAATCTTGAAGGTAGGGACCTCTCCATCTTATAGCTACGTATAGACTGCGACGACCATCCCCGCATCTACGTATGCCTCTACAGGTCCCATAGCGGTGATGCCGAAACGGACCGACTCATCGATCACGTCCAAATGGCTACAGACTCAGCGCTCCAGCAGGTCCCGAATGGCTTGGTTCGCGCAAAACCGATCATGCGGAAAGATCTGTTCACGATTTCGCCTTGGCATATGGCTTGACGCAGCTGGTAGCAACGCCTACACGAATCCCAGATGCAGAAAGCCACGTGCCTTCACTGTTGGATCTTCTCCTGACCTCACATCCTGACGGCTACAAAGTATCCGTTGAGGCCCCTCTTGGTTCTTCGGAACATTGCCTGATTAGGAGTATAGTGCCACTCGTTTACTCGCTGCGGCCGCGAGTTACAGGCAGTCGCCGCGTATGGCACTATAGGTCAGCAGACTGGGATAGAATGCGAACATTCTTTGCATCCTACCCATGGAGGCAGGTTTGCTTCTCGCCGGATGATCCCAATGTCGTTGCCGACTCTGTAGCTGATGTTGTGCTTCAGGGTATGGAACTGTTCATTCCATTCTCCCTGATTCCACCAGGTGGCAAGTCCCAGTCCTGGTTTGGTCGAACCTGCAAAGCGGCGTCCCGCCGAAAGCACGTCGTAATGCAGCGACAGCACGGGATGTAAAGACCAGCACATTAAAGAAGCAATTTAACTTTGCCTCCAGGTCCCTCAAAAGAGTAATTGCTGGGGCGAAGTCGGCTCACATCGGCAGAATTGCCGAGAGACTAGTGAGACTCCATTCCGGAACTCGTGCATTCTGGTCTCTTGCCAAAGTTGTCCAGGGGAACTTTTGTAAGCCATCCCTTCCACCTCTGCACATAGGAGATAATTCGTTGGCCCACGACGCTAAAGAAAAAGCCGATCTTCTGGGCAAACTCTTTGCGGCCAACGGGGGAAACGCACCGCCGACCATACCGCAGTGCGAGAGCCGCATGCCGGAAGTCCGGTTTACACAAAGAGCAGTGCGTAAAGCGCTTCTTTCCCTCGACGTTCTTAAGTCGAGTGGGCCCGATAAAATCTCTCCTATCGTGCTGAAGACGTGTGCTCCTGAGTTGGCACCGGTTTTAACGCGCCTTTATCGGCTTTCCTATTCTCTTGGTGTAGTCCCGAACTCATGGAAAACAGCTCTAGTGCACCCAATCCCTGAAAAAGGAGCTCACTAGGAACCGTTCAACTACAGACCCATAGCCATCACCTCCTTGTTCTCCAAGATAATGGAATCCATTATTAACTGCCAGCTCCTCCGGTACTTAGAAGACCACCAGCTCCTCAATGATCGACAATACGGCTTCCGTCGGGGTCGTACAGCTGGTGATCTTCTCATTTCTTGACTCACCGGTGGGCACAGGCGATCGAGACCAAGGGAGAAGCGTTGGCCGTTAGTTTGGACGTAGCGAAGGCCTTCGATCGGGTCTGGCACAAAACGCTCCTTGCGAAGCTTCCTTCCTATGGGCTTCCCGAGAAACTGTGCAATTGGCTCACCAGTTTTCTTACAGACAGAAGCATCAAGGTCGTTGTTGTCGGTGCATGCTCCGACTCCAAGTCTGTTAATTCTGATGTCCCACAAGGCTGTGTGCTATCACCCACGCTGTTTCTTCTGCGTATCAATGACATGCTGCAGTTTAGCAGCATCCATTGCTATGCAGACGATAGCACGAGTGATGCCCTTTACACCGGCCGCGCTAACATTTCTCGGGTAAACGTCATCGAAAGCCGATCCAAACTTGTGTCTGAAATCGAAACTTCTTTATCAAAAGTTTCAGATTGCGGTCGACTTAACCTAGTCCAGTTTAACCCCACGAAGACACAGGTTTGCGCGTTCACCGCTAAAAAGATGCCATTGGTCGTATCACCTCAATTAGAAAGCACTTCCCTAACTGCATCAGCCAGTATCGGAATCCTTGGCGTCGATATATCAAGCAAAGTCCAGTTTCGCGGTCACTTAGAGAGTAAGGCCATATTAGCCTCGAAGAAGCTTGGTGTGCTAAACAGATCGAGACAGTATTTTACTCCGGCGCACCGCCTGCAACTTTATAAGGCGCAGGTTCGGCCGCACATGGAATACTGTTCTCATCTCTATGCAGGTGCACCCCAGTACCAACTTCTCCCTCTTAACCGCATTCAACGGAGAGCGACTCGCATCATCGACTGCCAAGATATTTCTGATCGACTTAACACCTTGGCGTTGCATAGAGATGTAGCTTCACTCTGCATCCTCTATCGCTTGTATCATGTGGAGTGTTCAGAGGAATTGTTCGGACTTATACCGGCTGCTGGTTTCCGCCATCGTTCTACGCGACAAAATAGACATCCCCATCACCTGGACGATTGGCACTCCACCACTGTGCGCTTCTCCAGAAGCTTTTTGCCTCGCACAACCAGCTTATGGAACAAATTGTCGCCTGCCGTATTTCCGAACCGATACGACCTTCAAACCTTCAAGAAAAGAGCGTAGGTAGGAGACCTAAAAGGCCGGCAACGCACTTGTGACCCTTGAGTTGCGGGTGTCCATGGGCGGCGGTAGTCACTTACCATCAGGTGACCCGTCTGCTCGTTTGCCCCCTATCGCATAAAAAAAAAACATTATATTTGTGTACTGTGAAATTTATAATGATTTGTACAGTTCATAATTAGTTTCGGACGTGTGTTCACGTGTATCAATTGTGTTGTTATAAAATTAAATTAAATTATTTTATTGAATTTGTGTATTTTATTTAAAATTTTCTTAGTTTAGTTTGATTTTAATAAAACGTACATATTTCGCTCACAATATCGTTTTTTCTTAATACATATTCGATTTAAATCCCCTTTAGCGAGAAAACGTGTACAAATGTTAAACGTGAATAATTTATACGTAACGCGTTGTACTCCGTCGTAAAAACGCGTTATACGGGAATACTCCTATAACGCGGAACCAATCTACCGTGGGGATTACTGTAATTAACACACTTTTAATCGCAATTACCAATAAATATACTCATAGATTATGTAAAGGTGGCTTTTCGGTGCTCTGTAGGAGAGAGGCAACCCCTTACTCGTATCTTGCGGGCGAATAATTAAATCAGAGATGAGTGCTCTTCTTCTAATAAAGGGGGTTCACTAGAAATTATGTCCAGAAAATGCATGTACTTAAAAGTGACAGAGTTGTCGCGTCTTAGTTGGTTGGAGACAGTTCGCCCATGAAAAAAATCATTTCGTCTCATGCTCAAAAGGTATCCGGACGCCTGCAAATAGAAAAAGGTCCCAGTCAACAACTATGGTTGATACAATACCACTGTCAAAAGGTCGAGTACTGCTGTTAAGAATTACTATCAGAATTTAAGAGGCCTCGATTTAGGTACAACTTTTAAGTAAACACATAACTGTTTCTAATCGTCCAAATAATAATCTTCATCAGCAGACATGCTGTTCGTGATATTTGATACCTTACAAGTAAAAGGTTGATAATAAAAAAATCGTAAAAATTACAAGCGCGCGAAGTAAGTGTTGGTGTCAATTATTTTATTTATTAAACACGATGAAAAATATCGGTAAAATATTAATCTTATGTGTTAGAGGGATAACTATATTTTTTATTATTATCATATCAAGTAATTTTACAAACGATTCTATTCTAGGAGCTGCAAGAAAATGCCAAAGCAGCAAGAAATTTAATTCTCATAGCGTGTTAGTCGTAACAAACACACTAAACAAAAAATAACGCGGTTGTATTTCTTCCTTAGTTTCAAACTCATTCATAAAATTTGTAAAAAGGTTATATCAAAACGACTTTAAAGATTGTTCGGTTTTCAAATCAAAAGACGATCACGTGTCAATTTTTCTTTGTAAGTCTCAGGTGTACGTTTGAATATTTTTTTCATTAAAAAATCTAAATAAAGTTTTGTAAAAGGTTGGAAAACTGCAAGTACGTCGTCCGATATTACATAAAGTAAATAGAGCACACCGAGTGCATTAGCCCTTTAGTGCATGTACGTGTATATAGAAGTCTATATAGCTCTGTTCGTTTGACGCCATATCCGACGGAGTGCAGCTATGTGTCGCATCGCCAGGCTGACGAAGGGAAATGCACCAGTTTGCGTTGAATGTGAAAACGGTTTGTATACTTAGTTTATTATATCACCAATCGGAGAAACATGAATACTAATTTCTTACTGGACCGTAACTTGTGAGAAGTTGAGTTTTTATTATTTTTTTGTGTAAAACTATTTTAATCTATTTTGGTTAATTTTTTTTAATACCCGTGTCCATTGTATGATATTGTTTATGGGTTCTTAGAAGTTTTTCTCTGTGAGTCGCCAGGTATCATATACGGTGTTTTCCTACGTTGTTCCTGATGAACAGTTTTAGTAGTTAGAATTGACCAATTCTGTGTTACCTATTTGTAATAGCGATGATTGTGCGTGAGATGTTATCCGATGATGACAATAATGATAAGAGGTATGACCTGACTTTTAAATATATGGAAATAACAAATTGGATACATACCTTCTACTGATAGATACAAGTTAAAATGACCTCAAAAGCTGTGGTCTATATATGTATATATTCTATGTCGAACACTTTACGAAATCATCTTGTTAGCGTCCTCTAATCGTCCTGCCCGTACATGTGGAAGTTATCTAATCTAACGTAAAATCAGAAAAAATGTGGTAAATCCTTTCTCCTTATATTTGATAGAACAGTTTTAAAGAACGAGTGTCAAACTTTGGCTTCAAAGGAATCACTTAATCTTCATGTCTGTCACGACTTTTTTGTTATGTAGAGTGTGTTAAAATCAGTAAAATATCTTTGTTGATTTTTATTTCAACTGATAAACCGTTTTTAAATCGTGCATTGTGCACGTTATATTGCAACATGGAAAATTGTATGAATTTATTAAAAAACTTGACTCCCTGTGTTCCAGCTTCTCTTGGAACTAAACAAACTAATTTGTTATTGGCAAAATGTGGGTGTTTTATACACCTCTGCCTACCCCTTAGGAGATACAGGTGAGAGCGATCTTATAAATTTTACTTGGTGACTTATATAGGTCCAAGCTAAACTGTTTGTTTGTTTAAATCGGCCACGAGACCAAGATTATGCACAATAACATTTAAAATCGACGCCGTTTGTTTTTATAATTATTTCGATCTTGGATAGTGTAAGTTTACAGAATGGTACTTTGAAAATGCCTGTTAAACAATAGCTCTGAAATATTGCAGTGTAATTTTTGTAAAGACGTCTTTCGCTGTTTCCTAAATAATGCCTGTACAATATGGTTCAAACCTGGCGTTTTACTTTTCTATTTATAATAGTAACGTTTCTTAAACATTCATTTTTACAATGATAGCTATTGAAACAAACATTCTTTGTCTTGCTTTTTAAAAAATATGAACGTGTAACCAAAGAAACTCATAAATCAAATGTCGGAAATGATATTTGTGTCATTGTACAAGGAGGTACCATAAAGTTGTAACATTTCATTTTATTAAGTCTTTCTCTTGGGGCGTTTGGTGGTAAATGTTGCAGAAGAGAAAAATTGGGGACTTTTATAGAACAACGGTGCATACAAGCATAGGCATATTATATACAAGTGGATTTTGTCCTTCATTATATTATTATTACAGCCCTGCTATGGTGAAGTTTTTGTTAAACTTACATTACTCTACAATAGTACATGTGTTATGTTTTTTTGTCGGTGTATTTTGGTATTGAAATTTCAAATAAAATATTTAAAATTGTAGAAAATGTTACTACAGAATAAAAACCAACTCTAATGATCTCATGTATTGTTCTATCTGACAATTGCATACCTACTTCAATGCCTGTTAAAATATTACTTATAATTTTAAATAATCACAAGTATGCGAAATATATGGTAATAATAAGAAATGTATTCAGTAGATCAGCCCTCCCCTTTAAATTAAGATAAATCGGGCTGTAACAAATAGGATATATACACTCACAGGCACAATTAACAGCCCACCTATATTTTTCGTCACCCTGTTTGTTTATGTTTACTGTGGCTTATCTACTGTTTTGTTTTTAGTTAAGTGGGTACTTTAGCAATAAACTAAACACTTAAAAACCCTTATTTCGACCCTTAAACTTGTATCGCCGAAGCGTTTTTAGAATTTAGTCTCTGTTTGACATTGTTGCAGTAACGTTACATTGATTACATTTCTTGTTCTTGTCTGCTATCGTGTACGAACATTGTTTAATTTGAGTTTTTAGTGTACAATTATTGTTTGTGACTGAAAAAAATGCCACTGGATGCAGGCAGTGACTTTAGCTGACGCTGGGTATAGCCAACGTCGCGTCGCTCGTACGCTTGGTGTACCTCGAACTACAGTGCGGGATGCCATCACACGCTTTCGGGAGACTGGTTCATACACGAGAAGGCCAGGTCAAGGCCGACATCGGTGCACCTCGGCTCTGGATGACCGCTTTGTTGTCAGTAACGTGCTAAGAAATCGCTTTTGCACCGCTACTGAAGCGCGCACACGTCTGTTTGAGGTGAGAAACGTCACTGTAAGTGAACGTACGATAAGAAGAAGACAGGCTGAAAGGAATCTGAGAGCTTTTCGTCCAGCTCGCGGTCCACAGCTGCTTGCACAGCATCGTAGAGCAAGACTTGCCTTTGCACGAGAATATGCTGACTGGACTACGGAACAATGGAAGAACGTACTGTTCTCAGATGAGAGCAGAATAGCCTTAAGGGGTCCAGATGGACGTCAGCGTGTTTATAGGCGCCAAAATAAACGGTTTGCTCCATGTGCAATAATCGAAACCGTGGGTTATCAGGGAGGATCCATAATGGTTTGGGGAGGTATCTCTTACGAGGCTCGTACCGATCTAGTGGTGTTTGATAGAGGCAGTGTGACTGCTCAAAGATACGTGGAGGAAGTCTTACAAGACCACGTCATACCTTTCGCACCATTTATTGGTGAAAACTTTAAATTAATGCACGACAATGCTCGATGCCATACCGCAAGATCCGTCACTCAATACCTCGATGAGGTCGGGATTCAAGTTTTGCCATGGCCGTCACGCAGTCCCGATCTTAACCCAATTGAGCACATTTGGGACAACCTAAAAAGACGTATTCGAGCAAGAATATCAGCCCCTGCGACCTTACAAGAGCTCAAGACGGCTGCGATAGAGGAGTGGCATAATATCCCTCAGTCGGATATTCAAGACCTCGTAGATGGATTGCCAAACCGACTACAAGAAGTCATCAGGGCCCGAGGTAGTACTACTCATTATTAAAATTTAAATAAAAAGAAAGCGGACGATTTTTTTTCAAAATTAAAGTCATCACATTTTCATGCAATTTTTTTGCAAAATCGATTTTTGGCATATTTTTTTTTATTAAACGGTTTTGTTTAAAGACTTTTGTGATTTTATTTATCTTAATGGCTGCTTTTAACATAACTTCCATCAAATGTGGTCAAAATTTTCCGACTACTGAAAATTGAAAGAAATACAAGGTGGGCGGTTAATTGTGCCTGTGAGTGTATAAGGCTTCGCTTTTTTTTCATCGTACTTAAATCAAATAGTATATTAGGAAGCGAAAGTCATTTAACTTAAAACTACTATCAATTTAATTTAATTGAACGGAACAGTGTAATGCCGTCGCAACGTGAAACCTTAAGCCGGTCGTACCTCAATAAAGAGCGTTCAACACAAGCCGCAGTGAGCTCAAACAAACAATGTTAATCTCCATTCTCCAAACGTAATACTTGTTAGTTGGTAGTTAACGTAAACTTAAATAAAACTTCCAAATAATATTAAGTTGGCAGCATTGTAGTCTTGCATTATTTTTTTAAATATGAGCCAGCTATGATTTCGATTCTCAACAATTCTCATTTTTTTTATCATGATAAACATGTAACTGTAAAGTCAAACATTAAGTCCTATAAATTAATAAATTCAAAGGGTCAAGTATAAATAAATAATTCAAACTAACCCATACTAACAATTACCTTAAAAACGAAAGAAAAAAAAAGAGAAAAACACTCATCCCCGAACGATTGAATAGACATTCTAAAATTATAGGTCGGTCGATGACGTGAGCTTCCAAAAACACCTTTGGAAAACCTAAATGAAAGTCGGCTTCATCCAGTAAAGAACTATGGTGCCCATGACAGACACATACACATGTTAGACTTATAACATCATATATTATTAAGTTTTGTGTCTACAGGAGGTCGTGAACACCACTCCGATTCGAATATGCGAAATCCAGACTTTGTGTATGCTGCCTACGGTCATGAATAACCGGTAGTAGTTTCCTGGCAAAACAGCGACAAAATTTATAAATTCAGCAATAGCGATAAGGGCACTGAATATGTGTACCTATTTCCGATCTCCGGCGGCCAAATAAAAGAATGATTAACAAAAATGTTCTCTATCTACTAACGCATTAAACAAACTAAATTCACATTTATTTTACACCGACGTCTAAGATAAGGTTTGTGTTAAAGCTAGCTGCAAATAATATATACTCTCATTGGTCAAATTCCTCGCAATGAACGACATAGCCAGAGTTTCGTAATAGTCGCATACCGTAGTCGAGTTTTTTCGCTGAAAATGGAAACAATAGTAACTAAGCAATACTAAGCAATAGGTTCAATACAGCAGTTTCTCGTCCAATACGAACAAGTGAAATAATAGTAGATTATGATATTTAAAAAAATATTTTATAAATAGGGTAATAAGTAGCTTAGAACTTTAAAGGTTTCTTAGAAACCTTTTAGACACTTTTGTCTCGTTTGACCGACGCATCCCAACGTTTAACCTGATCATTCATCCGTAACGTAACCTTAGTTTCGGTTGAATCATTTTTAAAATGACCCCTTTTTACCAGACTGCGAAAGAAACATCATACAAAGACTTCCAGTATTCCACGCTCTAGAGCCTAATAGACAGCTTGATAGATATCTTCATGTGAAGTATTATTTGCATCGTCTTAATAGTAAGAGTGACATAGATTACAACAACACAATTTCTAGACAGCGACAGTAAAAGAGGAAAAGTTGATAATACACTGTTTTTTATACTTTTAACAATTTTAATTGTTAATGAATAGCGATCGAATATTGAAGCTTCGAATCTTAATTGTAGTCTAGTTTTTGTTGAGATACTGGTTACAGGTAGTCCCGTCGGCTCGTCGCCCCACAAGCTCCCGAAATAACATTGACATAGTCCTTGAGAGTCGCATTGTCTTCCACATTAGGTAAAGGCATGTTCCTCCCCCGGCCCTCACCATCCCTCTTGCGAAGGTACCGCCTCATCTTGCGAGCTCACGTCTCTTTAATACAGCCTTTAAATTATGGATACAACGTGTAATGAAGTATATTAGGAAGTATACAACTGTAGGCCCAACGTCGTGAGGCCAAAATAAAAGTTTAATGAAAAATGTTTGATGGCCACGTGTGTGTGTAAACCACAATAAAAAAGGAAATTATTACGCATGTAAAATCAGAATCCCTTTTCAAAAATAAAATCAAAGTAAATAATTTTGATGATTGAAATGTATGCTATCGTTAAATCATTTCTTTTAAAGTTGATTTGTCTATTTTTGATTATATAGGGGACAGACGAATAAACGGGTCAACCTGATGGTAAGAGCCAACCGCCTCCCACGGACACCTCCAATCCAAGAGTCTCAAGTGCGCCGCTTGCCTTTGAGAGTGATGGAGTGGAAAGGGCATATGACGGGAGAGGAAAGGGGAAAGGGGACTTGGGCCTCCGGTAACCTCACTTACTCGGCAATATAATGCAACCATCGTTTATCTACCGATTTTTTTTTGAGACGATCATAATACTCCGGTCGAGATTACGTACAGTACTTATTCTCATGTTGCTAGATATCACAAAACCCTTATAGTCGTAACTGATAAACATCTGACAAATATGGACTTTTTAGTACAGAAAATGAAATGAATCGGTTCGAAGATGCTCATTATCTAGCCCTTTGTTATTTTATTGTTCATAGCTGTATGCACATACTGGTTTATGGTTTAAATATAAAATTCTCAAGGGACCGAGACGCTTGGACACGCTTACTGGTCTACGTGTGAACACGCCTTATTTTCAATATCAGTGTATTGTTTATTCTACATCAACATAAATTCTTTCTTTTATTATTCCCTTGCAAGGGAGATTGATTAACATATCTTTAATTGCTCTGTACTTACAATTTTACGATATAATTTAAAACAAGATGGTAAACACTGCTAAACATTTATTACATAGCGTGTCGTGATTGCTAATTATTGTTTAGTATTCTGAATGGGTAAGAATGATTATCCAGCTAATAAATACGACCTAATAAACATGTGCGGACAATTAATTGAATGACAACAAATGGCGTGTCTAGCCGTGGAAATATCTTTCTACCCAAAAAGGTATATTATAGAAGAAGTTAACATGTCATACGCCAATTTATCCCGGAGCACCTAATGTCACCATCTCTAGAGGTATTAAATCCTTAAAAAAAAGGTTCAGTTTCAATATTTCTATCTCTGCTTTTCGATCATTTTTGATTTCTTTATCTATCGATTGGCTTAGTTGTTATGTCTATTCAGTAACAGAAAATATTCTGGTTATTAAATACTTACATCGCTTGTTTTAGTAAAGTGAACAAATTAGAAAGTTACCGAATATAATGGAAATCAATCTACCATAATAATCAATGATTGTTTCGCTGTGTCGTAACAGTTTTATCCGCAATACGAAAAAGCCTATCAACTTTCTCAATAAACGGAATATGAGAATCAGAGCCTGCGATTATGCTTGAGCAAATAAACTATTACAAATGTATTTATAAAATGTATGTATGTATATGTTTATTATAAATGCTAACAACGCAATACTTTGTATAAAAAACATTTGTTGCTAAAAATAAAAAAAAAACATTATACATATATGAATTAAATTGAACCAGTCATTTGAATTTCTGACACTAAAATTCTATTTGCCGAATTTGTAACCTACCCTATCACGCGCGTAATGTTGAAAACATAATGTGCGTAATGTTGAAAACACAATGTCATCACCCTATTAATCCTTGGTCGTTTAATGGTCAACGCCCCAGCTCGGCGGTAACAATTTTCTTGTCGCTCGCAAGTGCTCCAGCCAAAATAAGAAGTGCGAAACGCCCACATCGCTCCTGTACCAACTACAGATTTAGAAAACGAAGTGTCACAATCTAGCCTGTCTGCGACATTGTTGTTGCAAATGCTTGTTACCATTTTACTTTGTAGTGATAATTTAAGTTTTCCTTTGCAAAATTAGAAAGGATTTAAAGTACGTTGACTTAATAAGGAATGTACTGACAAATATTATGAAAATCTATAGCCAAACTCCTAAACCTGAATATTACTTAAATATTTGATTTAGTGAAATGAAAAGGTTATATAGGGCCACACATAAAAGTGGTACGCGTGTCGTAGAATATATTATTCGTACATAGGACGTACACTTTAAATAGAACCTATAGCACGTCACAATCTCAAATAGTGCAAAAAAGTATATACATACCTTAACAACAAGAACTTCACAACTATGTTTTAAAGATAAAGCCGTGAATCTTTTTACCACTGTATCGTATTTTGTTTACTTTCGACTCGTTACTACTCTTTCATTATACGGTATTACTTAGACCAATTTTCGAGAATTTTATCTATTGGGCGTAGCAATAACGACCTAAATCGTGTTACTGAGTAACAACGGTATTAAAGAGTAAATAGGGAATTGCTCCCGGCCTACAAGCTGAGCTTATTGGACTCCCACACGCCTTGGATAGTCGCGACATTCTTTTTACACATAACCCCGGTTACTCCCGGCACCCGTCCGCCCACTGCTTGCTTTTTATTTCTTTCTGATTCAGCAAAATGTGGCAACAGTTTCGATTTACTGTTCTCTAGGAAACGTTAAGTAAAGTTTGTTGCTCTGTTTGTGTACCAAATAGTATTGTATTAACTCAAGCGATTGACATTTAATTTTAAAGCATGAAAACCGTTTACTGAAATCCAATACTACTAGTGAGCAGACATGTCTTTTTTATTATTTGACTTCCAAAGGGGATAATGTTTTTTTGAGGTTTTTATTTTTTATGAAGGTACGTATAATACCTTTGTCCCGCTCCACATTCTAACTTTGGCCCTTAGATGTATAATGACATATTATGATTTGTCATTAAAATTGTCTCTGTTGTGGGATTGACATCGGGTTGATTAGTTCGCTTGAAAATATTTTAACGCCGTTTTATTGTATTCAATAGTTTCTTGTTGGTTTATCAAAATCAAAAATACCATGTTTACTATTTTAGTACCATTCTAAACTCTGAAGACAATGAGGCAATAGCGAAACAATAAAATTGTTAACGCAGCATATTTATAAAGTAGTATAGCAACAAAATACACATACATGTTTCGCCGAACGTACAGGCAGAGGCGTATTTAACGCCTACATTTTGCCAATATTTATTTAATCCCATTTACGTAATAGTCATCCGGCTACTTTTGGCAATAAGATGGGAACATTTGGGGTATATTGAAAGGATAGAGAGGAAGGAAAGGGATATAGCTTGTACAGAGGGATTGGAGGAGTATAAGCAGTAGCTAAAGCAAGTTCGGGTCGCATACCTATAAGTAGAACTGGCTGGTGCCGGGAAGTCGGAGTCCTCTAACTACACCAATTACATTAAATAACACTACACAGGTAAATGTTTACTAACAACAATGGTAACAGTATAAATATAACAAACCATTTTCTTTCTTTATTGGGTATACCATAGTTTTGAATGTTTCATTAAATCAGAAGTTTTGAATAGTGTTTGTTCCCCTTCTGTCAAAGTAGTAAAGTTGGAGCCGTAGACCCTTGGTTTGGAGTTGTTTCAAATACTTTGTGGGCGTCGGCACCGGGCGCCACCTACCTACTTCTAAATTGACTTTAAGTGATAAGCGGTTGATCATTTGTTTATATTCAACAGCAAATGAAGCAATGTATGCCACTCAGATTTTTTATATTTAATCTATAAACGTATATGTTAAAATTAAAGTAAAAATACTGCATAGAGCCGACATTTTACCAAAAAATATCGGCGTTTATTAGTAAATACTAGAAATCATTAGTGCATAATCATAAATAATATACATATATTATGAAAATATGCAAGCAATGTCTAGCAGAAAAAATAAGCAATCTCCGGATCTATGTTGCAAGACTTAAACCCAAGAGAAATTATTTTATTAAGTATAACTTTTTCTTAAATGAACTAATTACTTTCGCTTTCGGTTTAAGTAAATGATCTGAATGTCTGTCCGATCTGCCTATGTAAGTTACTTATTTCATAAATAAAATGATACCGCTATATCTTAAATACTGTACGCGTTGCATCGCAGTCCCTCGGGATTCAGTATTTGAATGTTTTATATCTGCCACACACTGCCTATCGAATTAACTAACTCTACCCACACAGTAAAGAAAGCCAAAAGAGATTTATTAATGTAAAGAGATCCTTATATCGTAGACAGTAATATAAAAATATACCCCCAGGAATTCTTAGTTGTCTCTTTATGAACAAATACAGAAGTTGAAATAAACAAACTGTGAATCTTTGAAAGTTGGGCGATAAACAGGGAGATGGAGGACTTTTCTCTAGATTTCAAACTGAGGATTTGTTTTTTTTTTTTGTTTGTGGATAAACAATGTAAAAAAACGAAAAGTAATGGTGGAATAAAAAGCTATTAGCTGTTCTTATAATGTAGGTACATATATTGAATAAAACTTTGGAAGTGATATTTTTTTTTAAATAAATTTTTATTAGTATCAGATTGTGCGTTCTCGGTGGTAAATTAAATTCTTTATTTCAGAATCAGAAGATTTTCTTGATAAGATGACGTCGAAGCAGTTAGGGAGTATAAGACCATATTAATTAGCCCGACATTTTTGTTCCTCGATGTTTCTAAGGCGCGCTTTTTCCTCTTTGTCAATCGCATCGGCATTTGTAATGTCGAACAAATTGTCCAAGTTTGTAACAAACTTTTGTGGACGCTGCTCTAATACCTCTTTTTATATGTCGTTTTTTAACGCATTTAGGTTTTAGTCGTTATACGCGCCTTTTCCCAATAAATAATGAACTCCCATATAGTTATATTCGCGCTGTTATTGACACAAAAACAATTCACGAATATTATAGAACAGCACTGCCAATACTTGTCCATTAGATAATAGTTTTGAACCGATAATCTGATGTTTTACATCCCTTATTAAAAGTATATCTTATACTGCGTAATCCTACTGGTATTTTGACTGAACGAAAATAATATTAAAAAACAAGCAATAACTCAACTTCGATACGTTTACTCCGACGCGCAAAATATACAAGTACTGACACGTACCGATGCTAGTTGGCACGGGTTGCTTTAGCGCTAGTTACATTAGTGGAAGAAAGAATGCTATTGAGCAAGATCACGTCAAGTGGACCCCCCATTTACCACTTGATCATAAAAATTTAATCTATATATATATTTCATAAGTACTTATGATGGAAAAATGATCCCCCAAACGATTTTTAACAATTTTGATTTTAACATTTTTTTTTTTACAATCAAAATTTTAAGCACTTAATTAAAAAATGGATTTAAAATCAACCGTAAGAGATAAATTCATGAAATTTTCAGCATCCATGGTCAAATGTCTATACTTTAAGAATATATTAACGACTCAAGATTATTTGTTTATTCTCGTATTGTTAACTAACTTTTAAGTTAAGAAATGAAAATTTAACTCATTTCTATCTAAAAAATGCATTTTTTTTTCATCGGTCACATGCTTTATTCATTTAAGTTTAAGATTCCGGAAGAAAATTTCACTGCTCGCCATTAGTTTAGCCGCCGAGCGCTGTGGAAGCGCCGCGCTACCGAGCGTCTCGTACTGCATTGAAGGTTTTATCAGTGATAATTTAAAATAATAATACAAAATATTATTATAAAACAAATTTTATTATTATTTACGTTATAATATATATATATTATTTTTATAATTATTATCAATATATTTATTATTATTATTTTCAGTTTTATTTTATTATATATTATAATTATTATCAATAAATTTTTATTTTTTGTTAACAATATCATAAAGAATATAATAAAATTTGTTTTATAATAATATTTTGTATTATTATTTTAAATTATCACTGATAAAACCTTCAATGCAGTACGAGACGCTCGGTAGCGCGGCGCTTCCACAGCGCTCGGCGGCTAAACTAATGGCGAGCAGTGAAATTTTCTTCCGGAATCTTAAACTTAAATGAATAAAGCATGTGACCGATGAAAAAAAAATGCATTTTTTTACCAAGAAATGAGTTAAATTTTCATTTGTTAACTTAAAAGTTAGTTAACAATACAAAAATAAACAAATAATCTTGAGTCGTTAATATATTCTTAAAGTATAGACATTTGACCATGGATGCTGAAAATTTCATGAATTTATCTCTTACGGTTGATTTTTAATCCATTTTTTAATTAAAAGTGCTTAAAATTTTCATTGTAAAAAAAATGTTGTTAAAATCAAAATTTTTAAAACTCGTTTGGGGGATCATTTTTCCATCATAAGTACTTATGAAATATATGTATATATAGATTAAATTTTTATGATCAAGTGGTAAATGGGGGGTCCACTTGACGTGATCTTGCTCATTGCTATCCGATCATGGGCAAGTTGATGAACACCGGGGTGGTTTTGAGTCGGTAAGAGTCCAACAGACCCCTTCGCATACCCCCATGGTCGAAGGACATCCATGAGGATGGTCCAAGCAGTCAACAAAAAAAATTACAAGTGTTTTGACACTATTCAAATACAATTAGTTAAGATTGTTTGGGACTCCCAAACCCCACAGTATAAGGAAAGTAGGTAGACCTTCTACACGTTTCTTCACATTCAAATATAGGACTTGCTGTAGTGTGCTTTAAAACTGCATTAACTTCGGTTAAAGTGTCTACTTCGTGTATTAGGTTTTCACCCCACAAAATATATTAGGAAATAACCCTCAAATGATATAGAAACCAGCGAAGCCGCTAAGCACGCTAGTGCGTGACTGTATTACTGGGACTGCGACAGGGTTGTCGATGTTGTAAATGTTATAATAAGTGTTGACATATAATCCCGAATCCGATTTCAGTTAACAAATGTTTTTTTTTTGTTTATAGAACTGTTTCGATTTCTTGACAAAAAATATAAAATAAGTAAAGTAATATGTATACATGGAAGTTACACCTGAATAAGTACCGTACCTCGATTTGATTTCAGTCCTGAGTCTTGTGTTAATTTTTAGTAAAATGTACATACATATGTTTACCACTTAGTTAAAATGTTGTACGTTCAATGGCATACACATGGAATAATTAAATACAAAAAAAAAATGGTAACATTTGAATAAAGTTTGTTCCTAAGTAACTATTTAATTACATCACTGTATAAATTTCAAAGTGTATACTATATTAATTTTGTTCTTTAAACAACTCCCGCATTAGGAGGATTAGATTTATAATTCCTGTATCACAGGGGACTTGACAAACATGCAATCAATGGACACAAAGAACACCCAGACTCGACAAGTATTTGTGGATCACAAAATGTTTATCCCGTTTGGGTCTCGAAACGACCTCCAGATCAGCAGTCGGAGTCACGAACCACTACAGCAATATGCCTGTCAAGTTATTATATTATTATATATTTTGAGGTAACTTCAATGTTATTGTAATGAGGCAAGCTGCTGCTATGGAATGTACTTTAATAACAAAAAAGCTTGTGGCAACCCTAAATACAGAACCTAACATTCATCGATATCTGTTCATAGCGCCATAACAGGCGAACATGGCGTCTCGCCGCGATGCAATGGCCTGCGAAGGGTTAACGAGTCAATAAAACGATTAAATATGTAATTTCAATTAAATGTCACTTGTACTAATTTCATTACAGTGACAATATTTTTATCTTAAGAGCGAAATGTATAGTTATGTTTTTCAGTGTATGTACATACTTATAATATTTCTTTGTCATGACCTAGAGCCTAGACGAATGTAGATTTCGACATGAGATATCATTTGGTTAAACCTTAAGAGAGGAAGTGTCATATGGCATAACATATCGAGATAATGTCTGAACCTTAATAATTCAGTCGAGTTTTATATTTTTTTACAATTTGACTTTTTACTTGTTCAGCATACACATAAACATTGCATACATTACGAATAATTTGATCCTTCACTACTAAAGCAAGCTAGCAAGCTTTATATAAATCATTAATACTTTATCTTTGTGGAAAGGTTAATAATATATAAGATTTACGTTAATATCTCTGTCAGGTTCGAACAATACTTGCATTAAAGCGGCGAGACAAATATGGTAACATGTTTATATCATGGAGATTGTAAATATTTCTACTTTGCCCTTACCGCTACTCTTCGCCTAATATATGTAGTACTATCTACACTGTTGCTTTTGTTAAAAGTTAACCTCTGCAAAAATCTTAATTTTAATTAGCCCGAAATAGCAGAATACTTCTTTTTATTTTATGTGATAGGGGCAAACGAGCAAACAGGTCAGCTGATGGTAAGTGACTATAGCCACAGATGGACAACCGCAACTCAGGACTCACAAGTGCGTTGCCGGCCTTTTAGCTAGGAGTACGCTCTTTTCTTGAAGGTTGAAGGTCGTATCGGTCCGGAAATACGGCAGGCGACAATTTGCAATATACACGAAAACTGTTCCGTACAACGTGACAATAGACTTGAGTAATAATGATTGTGTAACGTTATTTAGATCATAATCATTCAGCCTATAGCAGTCCACTAGCGCCATAGCGTCAGTCCTGTGGCCTTTTCCTGTACCCCTGACAACTAGTCTTAACATTTTATGATGATCATTTGAGAGCAAACAACAGATGCATTGCTTGTTCCTGTTTAACGATACAACTGTCGCACTCGAATAAATTCCTCTATCGCGGGGGTCTTTACCAACATTCAAGAAGTCAGGGACACGAGAACACCAAGTTTTGGAACAACAATTTGAGAATTACACAATTCAGTCCCGTTTATAGATCGAACCCTCGAAGCGGCATCGTCGTGGCGAGATGATCACTTAAACAATTGCGCCAACCATTCAGTCCAAAACATACATTGTATATTAAATAAATATATATGGGTGGGATGATTAATCGTATAAGAATATTTTTTTCGTCTATTTTACGTTTTAATTGTATATTTTTTTAGCAATAGAAAGCTTAGTTCACAATTGAAGGTGTGCTATGGGCATAGTAATTAAGGTGTTTGCATGTTTACATATCGCGTGTTTACATAAAAAGTAATTACCCTGACGTGTAAATCTCAGCATCGCGCCCATTTCTCCTTGACTATGACTTCATATCGACACGGATATGGCACTCTTTATTGCATTTTATCCGCGCATCCTGTGGCGCTATTGTCTTTGCAAATGTTATGAATAACTGCCATTTTATTATATTATGTATTACTAGGTAGTGCCTGCAATTTGTTCGCAGGATTAGTACTTTTAGTAGTATTTGTTCTATCAAGCTTAGATAACACCAACAGATAGGGTGTTTTTTTATAACGTTAAAGATATGTTTGGTCTCACATACAAACTTCCATGACCTATTTTTACCCCTTTCATTGTTATTTTTACTACCAAAAGTTATCTGACATACTAAATTTGTTTAGGTTAATCTTAGGCGGGAAATTGTACAAACAGACACTAGCTACTTGCGTATTTATAATATCAGTATAGATGGCGACTATGGTTGGTAATTGTGCAAATAATGTGTTATATTGATAAACTGCGCTGGCCCTCGTGACGTAGTTATGCCAAGTGACATTTCCGTCCGATAAGTTGATGGTTCCCGTTTATTGAAATGTCCCACACAAGTTGCTAAATTCTACATTTTATTAATCTATTTATAACGGTGTATATACTCGTACGTGATGCTTTCTTGCAAATTTTTTACACATAAACAAAATATAAGATACTATTGATGAAAATTTGCTTTAAATATTTAAGGAAATTTTCATGTATATATTGATATTTCTTCTATATTTCTCTTTCGTATCTTTTTGTATACATGTTTTATTTTACTATATACGTCTTGCATTACATAACTTATCGTAACGGTCATAACAATGTACATACTTTCCAATGTTTAACTCTTATTTTGCTCTGAAACCACCATTTCGACATTATTGTGAATATAACTCATTAGTTCATATTTGCAATCTGAACTCGCGACCTTTTTTCATCGAGTCGCTAGCTTTAACGATTGGGGAAGCTCTCGATATGCGATTTCATTTTTTTTACATAGAAATTAATCCTGGACATCCAAGGTTAATTTCTATCAATATTTAGGAAATTTCCTTTATATATGTCTATCTCTCTAGCTTTATTTCCTACCAAGACATGAGATTAACTTACATATAACTTATTTGGTGTATCTCTTTTCTTTTCTTTGTCAGGATAAACTTTCTACGGATAGGTGTGTTTGCTTTAAAGCAAATGTAAGGATTACACTTGTATTTCAACATCAGTTAAGTGGGCTATATAATTGAATAAGACAATTTTCTTGCATAGGCTTAAATTAAATTTATACGCCTTACTCATTGAAGTTGGTACACAATTTTATATATGTATATTTGTCCAGCAACTATCTTTTTTTTTTTTAAATCATGCCATCTACGATATGTATATTTGCAAACTGTTTTTGTCCACGACCTCTCTTCGATTTCACAGATACTGAAAAATAAATAATATTGAACCATGCAATCTTCACAAGTAGAATGTTTATTGGGATATACATGGCGTAATAAAGCTGTTATCAATCTGCAACAATCAATCAAAACATCGTGAGGGAGCCCAAGGGTAAGGGGCGAGGAGATCAATGTAAATTGATATAAGTTTGTAGGCTTATCCTCTAAGACTGCAATATATCGATAAATACTTTATTTCAAGGATAAGAAAACTACTATGTAGGATTTATTCCTACATAATAATTTTCTTACCACCAATTCTTCTTCAGTAACTCGGTATCAGTGTCTGTACTGTACCTGCATTAGTGCATTAAATGTGTAATAAAAACGAAGCCCTCTTTGTCGCAGAAGATTTGAATCTATTTATAATTAAATTTATGATAACACATTTTTACCAATTATCATATCTAACGATTATATGTAATTTCTACTAATTATCAATATACTTATCAATAAACCACTACTTGTAATTTCGTTACTGGATTTATTTAATCAAAACTCAGGCCATCTCATCAGATCTAGTAAAGTTTAGTTTGCAATAACTATTTTGTTCGTCTGAAGTCAAAATATCGTTCGATGTCAAAATAGTCACCTCAAAGAGTCGCGTCGACTTTGAGACAACATTGGAGCCCTCGGATTGGATTATCTCGACATTTGCTAACGTAATTGTACACTGTGATGAACAGTGTATTAAGCAAATGAATGTCAAAACAAAATAAATAGTGTATTTTTTATGATTTATCAATGCCTACATATAAAATACTTCTAAGAAAAAGAAACGTAAAAATTATACTTTTAGTATCATTTTTACATTTATTTTTTTGGTATTGAGAACAAACAAAGAGACGGGTCACTTGATTGTGACTACCGCTGCCCATTGATAAGTTGGAGATTGAGCCGCCGGAACCCTCACTTACTCGGTGAAACTCGAGCATTGCTTACAATCGGTTTTCTGAAGAGCATCTCTCATCTAAGTGTATATATCCTATAGAAAGACATTATTCACCTAACCTAATTATTATCTTAAAAATTCATGCTTTCGCTTAAAGCTTAGCTTCTTAGCGGTTGCTTGTTAGTCTTAATATATACCTTAGTAGACCCTTAAAACTATCTTACCAATAAAATTAAATAAACTTTACTACCTATGTGTGGCCTGTCAGGTCGGGGGTTCAATTCCCACCCAAGCCAATAATTGCGTGCTCATAATGGTAATTTCTTCTCTGTGTGTGTATTTTTACTGTAATATGTATTTAGAAGTATATAAATATAAGGTTTATCTTATACCATGGTACAATCTCTGTTTAGTTACGAATCACACAGCTGTGACTTAAATATTAAACTTAAATATTACATTACTACAGCTGTTTTCATTGGCTTTGAAAGAGGAATAAATTTACATGCCCAAATAATTACTTCATATGTGGCATTGCGTAATATTGAAAGCCACAAAGTATCTTGTGTAATTGTGAACCAAATAAATCATCAGTAGTACTACAGTATTTACGTTTACTTTAAAAGCTTTAAATTTCAGTATCGTTGTGATAACTACGCTCGAGGCAAGAAGGGAAGTGGGAGAGGGTTGCGTTGACACTATACTAAATGTTAAGTGGCGAATACTTAGTTAAGTGCTCTCGCTGTGCACTGTTTGTATTAGGACCGTTTATACTATTTCTGGAAGAATACTTGTAACTAATGTTCTATATTGGTTGAATTCTTTTTATGATGATTTTTTATTTATTTAGGTTAGCCAAAAATTGTTTACACATTACATTTGCTACTAACCGACTAAACAACATTTGCTGATGTAACAATTAAATTACATATAGGCTAACACCGCATGCACAACAAACGGTAGAAATTAAACATAATAATAACAATAATAATAATAATAGAGCGCCGAGCAATGATTGTTGACATTACCATTCCACATGACGACAACCTCATAAAGGCAGAAAAAGATAAACAAATAAAATATTTGGATTTAGCCCATGAGGTGGTCGACATGTGGAATGTGAGTTCTGCAATCATTGTGCCGATAGTCATATCAGCTCATGGGTTGATTGCCAAGAGCCTCGACCAACATCTGCAGAGGCTCACGTTACACAGCTGGGTTAAGGGCCTAATGCAGAAGGCAGTCCTTCTTGATACGGCACGTATTGTGAGGAGGTTCCTGTCTCTGGAGCCCTAACCACCGGTAGCTTGGTCCCTGTACCCGATACCGGTGGGGCACTATTTTTTATATTTTTAAATATATTTTGTTTTTATTTTATATTTAAAAATGTAATTTGTATGTTGAATAATGTGAATAAAGAGAACAATAATAATAATTAATAATAAAATTTATAACAATTCTAATATTATTATAAAAATGATGGAAGATGAACAACTTAATATAGTATTAATAGTGGCACTAAAACATACAATTAAATCAAAATAAGACATTAAATAAATCAGTACTACACATTTATGATGCACTTACAACGAAATAAATTAAATGAAATTGAAGCACATTACGACAGGAATAACACTTGCTTTTAATTAAATTGTAGAGTATAATCATTTGATTTTGATTTCATTAAATTATTAATGGACTAGACGATATTGTTATTTATAATTATTTTACAGAAATAAAAAGTTAAAGTCGCTACAACTGTTAATGAGCTTGCTTAATCTGCCTGTAGGTAAATGTGAACCGAGTATAGTTCGGCGCAAAGGGGGGGCACAAAAGTGTAATGATATATTCCTTTGATATTTATTACTCAGTAATTTGTATAGGAATACAGCATCGATAACATTAACATTTTCTACGTTTGGATAAAGGTGGACTTTAAAGTACTGCCGACGAGTATATCGCGCCACATAAATCGTTTCTGTACGCTTTCTGTGACTAGTTTATTTTTCACTGTATCTGACCTCATCACCATCATGCAAATCGTTGAACATATTCGTAGTTTTCCCTTAAAGTAATCAAATATGGAAACCAAACGCATATGGCTCGCACGAACTAAGGATGTACATACATAATAAAATAAAGGTATTCAATACATATCGATATAGTTAGAAAAGTAAAAGTATTCATGTGCATTTAGTCTATTTCATATATTATAAACATATATCCACTTGTCGCCTTGTCGGGCGTCGGGTGCTCTGGTGGCTAGACAATTTATATGACGATGTTCACAATTAATTCGTCAATGATTTTTCTTGTCTCCGACAAGCAGTGTCAGGTGATCAAGCAAGCCCGGATCATAAGTCGCGCACTTTAGTTTTTTATTGGCTTCATTTCTTTTTCTAAAATACATCAAACCAAAAGCTTTGACGATATCCATCGCGTATTGCGGCATCCGACTAGTGTGAGTAAGCTCTTATAGTGAGGCTAATATTATTTTATTTTAAAAGAAACAGATTTTACTTATATTCGTACAAAAGGCCCTATTGTAAAGGAAGAACGATAAAAAAGTAGTGAGTAGTAAGTGAGTGAGCATAATTCCAATACTGAAAAGTATCGATGTGACGTGTGCATCACTATAAACCAGAGGCAGTGTCTGAGTAATATTAATTTTTCCACCTTACCAGGAAAATGAGTCGTTAAACACATGAAAGTTAAACATAAGAAAATTTGGAGACAATAATATGTACATGATTAACTAAACAATTACAGGTTTCGGAAATATCCATGCTCGGTGCTTCGTTGTATGTGTAAATAAATGAATATATTTAACGACATTAGTTCAAGGATATTTTCCTTTACGTTGAACAATAAAGCTGTACCTCTGACTCAGTGTCTAGAACTAATTGACGTTTATTAGGGTGGGTTATCTTCAAACATAATGTTATAAATACCTAAGTAAAATGTGTGTTCCAGAAGAATATATTTACATGTAATTTATCTCACATATATATATTCATATTTATTTAAATTTATTCCGGTTTCTTTTTCTTCCAGACACGATGGAGGAGCGGGAGAATGACGTGGACCTTGGGGTCCCGGACATGACAATGATGCCGCAAATTACAGAACAGGCCATCAACGATAACCTCAAGAAGCGATATATACACGACCTAGTTTATGTATCCTTTTTAAAAAAAATACACGAGTAAACTACAGAACACTAGCAAAACTTTTTCTAAACTAATTTTATGGAATTGAGTACTAAATGAAAAATAATAAGTTTAACGGTAACAATTAAAATCTTTAAAAGACATGTTTCCGCTGTTTTTGAAAGAAATGAAACAATAATGCAATGGAGGAGGAAATTATACGAGATCGTTCATTCAAGTGAATTTTTAATAATGTAACACATGAAAAGTATCTAGGGATCAAGTACATTTTTAAAAATCTCTAATAATTATACAATGAATATTTACCAAATCTAGTATTCCAGACTGGCTTCTTACTTTCATACATATTATTAAATTACCAACTTATCCAGGAGATAAGCTGTTAATATAGAATCATTGGTATTTTGTAATATTTAAGAAAAATTGCAAATTTTGCATGTTGTAAAAAAAACTGTTTCCACCATGCTTAAAATCAGTTCATCAAAATGATTGAGGTATGGCCGCCCACGTTCTTTCTATAAGTCAAAATGTTGATATGCGGTATGCACGGCACCCATACTCGGCAGTGCTCGTTGCCTGGAACCAGCTTGCAACATTCCGACGGCTCTCATCATCACTTCTCGAGTCAAATGATCTCGTCGCTACATATTGACACAGATCCGATTCAGAAATAGTAATGGTTTAATAAAAACGCTATTACACACTTTCATAGGAATCCTGATTGACAGTTAATTTTCTATTTTTAATCAAAATGAAACTTACCAAAAAGAACGAATGAACAGTGAAATTTACTAAAAAGAACGATCGGCGAAACGATCCAAAATAGTTAATTATTCATCTTCAATTGCGGCGATATTCTAAACCGTACTTGATCTCTAGACATTTTTGATGTGTGTATCATCAATCATAATATCAGTTTTATTAGTATTTGGTCATTGCTGAGCCACTTCAAATGTAAAACGTTTAGTCTGATTAAATTTTCTCAACAATAAATTTACAGACATACACAGGATCTATTCTAGTCGCAGTGAATCCTTACAAGGAGTTAGGATGCTACACAACGGTAAGTTCTTACGAAAATAATTGTACTCATATCAAGTGACTCTCACACCCTTTCTCATAATAAACAGATGTTTCAATTATCCCTTGATTAACGTATTCCCAGGTAAAAAGCTCTCATCAACAATAATCAATAATTCAAAGACAAAAGAACAAAGAAACCTGTTTCTAATTATAGTCTCATATAAAAATACATAAATCTTCACAATAGCATGTAAGTTTATAGAGATAGAGGAAATTATACATTATTCATCACCTTCATTTTCTATTATGTATGAAAACATAATATTATGTGCAAACGCTTCTGATACTCACTGATTATACGGAAAATATAACACGAAAGTTAGAACAGGCAATTTTATGATTGAATGACTGTCGTATAAGCTTGATTGAGAACATAATTACACTGTTTACGAGAAATGGGAATTGTAATACAAAGGCTATATAATTAAGACGTAAGATAACCTAACTCGATAGTTAATTCTAAATTACTTTAATGTTACTCAGATAATGTTAAAAGGGGGAAAATATTTGGATTTAATCAGTAAAAAAATATTTGGTACTTTAACATTAGAGAACACCTACCTGAGACAGACAATAAAAGATAAAACTGGAGAAATATGTAAGATAAATAAAAAAATATATATTTACAGGAACACATGAAGGAGTATCGAGGCAAAGCCTTTGGAACAATGGCACCACATGTGTTTGCGCTGGCTGAATCAGCGTACAGTTCACTGCAGGTATGGTTGAACGACACAAATTTATGCTTATTGTAAAAAGACACATTTTTCCATTACATATCTTTTCATTGACTCACTCGCTGCTGAGCTTTGTTTTAGAATAGCCACTGAATAAGTAATGGTTCTTGCGTGTAGGAGATTCAATAATGGTCTTAGACGCATAAACTTTGCCGTAAATAAGTAGTTTTTTATTCCATAGAATGGTGAAAAGAACCAGTCTGTGGTGATATCTGGAGAGAGTGGTGCCGGCAAAACTGAGACTACAAAGCTTATTCTGCAGTATTTGTGTGCTGCGGGCGGACAGGCCTCCTGGGCAGAGCAACAGATTTTGGAGGCCAACACAGTGCTAGAAGCGTTTGGTAAGAGTTAAATTCGATGTTATCAGAAGTGGTGTTATGTCATTGTGATGCAACTATCTATTGTACAGACATGTTTAGAAAAAAAGTACTGGTTAGAAAAACACAATTATTATAAGCGCAGAGGGAGACACGTCCGCACGACATGGTCAATCGACTGTTATGGATCATACCGTCTGTTATCTTAATAGCCACAGAATTACTGGTAGTAAACTAAACTATGAGCATGATTTGTTTCTTACCATTATAAATAAACAAACAACATTGTTACATTTATGGTCACCTCCTAATTAAATAAACCATAACTCTAACGGGTTTAGGTGATATTCAATAAACCCAAATGATTCCCCTCGTTATTTTGTTATCAAGTTATCTTCTGCCCATAAATAACAACCCCTCATTTAATATCACACGTAGGGTGAACACTTTCTTAGTCACTGCACCCGTACGTCCTCGGTACAAAATCAAATAATGATTCGAATCTATTTGTCATCAAGTTTTAATACGCTATCCGTATTGCCCGTAGGCGGCATATGCTGGTACTGTTACCCAAATTATATAGTATATTTGTACACTGTTCACGTGTTCAAATATGGATTTCTCAAGTTATACGAGTATCTGACACTTAAAACATTCTATGTTGGCCAACTTTCAAACATTTTTTTATATACGTACCAAGTGCGCCTACCAGTGACTCCACTTTGCCTGGTGGAAAGCAATAAGTTTAGTCCAAACATTCGCTCTCTGCTTATTACCAATAAAAATGTCCGAATTATACATATATACATATATGTATATAACACTTATTGAAACACGCTTGTGAAGAACCTAATACCATTTCATACGTATAATTATTGTGGAAGATATTTCTATTTCGAAACAAAGAAAAATTTTGTAGCATTCTCCGAAAGATTTTATGCAACAGGTACGCAAGCATAATACATAGCCAAGATCTGGTAAATTGCCAATATCAATTGGGTATCTTTTGGCGTCTGCGACAGTAATTTTTGATATCTACCGATAAGCCCTCTTAATCTTTGAAATGATTTTCTATTATAAAAATGTAAACGATGTGGTGGAAAATACAGTCTGTCACGATTTTGCTTACAGGTAACGCTAAAACTGTTCGCAATGATAATTCTTCCCGTTTCGGCAAGTTCGTCGAAGTACGGTTGGATCACCGCGGGGGCATCAAAGGCGCCGTGCTCAGAGATTTCTTGTTGGAGAGAGCAAGAATAACAGGACCAGCACCTAAAGAGACCAATTACCATGTATTCTATCAACTTGTTGAGGGTGCTAAGGTAAATTTTATTATGCTCGAGTTCACCTCTACTAAGATTTTAACTGCCAAAATATATGTACATATGTAGTTATTGTTCTATCTCTCTTGAATAATCGTTTTATTTTGACATAAGAAGTGTTCTATACTTTTCTGGCCACTGTCAACGAGTATACAAAATCTCATGATGATCGGTTGAGTAGTTGACAAGTAGAAGCGCATAAAATTCTCTCAAAAGCACTTTGGAAGTTATAAGGAAATCAAAAATCCTACAGTTTTTCTTGATAAGAATCATCCTCACACTTCTACGAATGTTTTGTTTGAAATAAAAGTAGGCAAATATAGTTGAGCCGTTCTCAATTTGTACATGGCAAAACGTTTAGCCAACCATTTTTATTTATATAGATTAATACAAGTACGCTATTAGTTGGTATGGTAGGAATTATTTTATCAGCAACTTAATTTTCTCATGGCAGCACAATGCTGAACTCCGCGCAACCCTTCGTCTTCGTGAAGACGTGCAATACAAATACCTGCGACCTGAAGACGAAGAGGCTCACAGAGGGCGGGGAGGTGAACAAGGCAAGCTAGAAGCGTTGCAGCTCGCTCTCACTGTCCTACAAGTCCCGCCACATATGTGCGAGGGCTTATTCAAAGTACTTGCAGCCATTCTTTGGCTTGGAAATATACATTTTGAGGTACGTACGTAATATACTCTAACCCAGCAATACTGGTTTCGTAATGACTTTATTCTTTTATACACAAATTTAGTTTGATTAAATGGAATTGACAATTTAATCAGAATATTCCCCAAGGGAGTGAATATCAGTTTAACAATGCACAGGTAACGCCACTGCGGTGTTGAGATTATGGGTCACGTATAATCGCTTAGTAAATAAGTAAGGTTTGAAATTAGTTTCACGATATTTTGTACATATTATCAATCCATCTATAAAAAAATAATTAGTATAAAAAAACAAAGTAGTTTAAAACATAATTTGTTCCTACGAAAATCCGAAGTAATGAAGCAATCATACGGGTCCAAATCATATCACTGTTTCGTTTTATATTTGATTTTAGGATGTGGATGGTGAACGCACGACACTAGCCGCTGAAGACTCCGAGGCAGTAGACGCAGTGGCCAACTTATTAGGACTGCCGCTGCCGACAGCACGACGAGTTCTATTGGAGAGACAGATCAACGTGCGCGGCAATGTCACTGATATTCCACTACGACTCCCAGAGGTAAGTGAATTAACTTTTAGTTCCTTGGGCAAAAGAAAATTAAAATTCCAATCCTGATTCTTTTTTTTTAATATTTTTTTGGAATTGCCCATACTTACTTTTTAGAACCATTTGCATGCTAATTGACATGAGGCATAACTATTAAAAAAAAAGATTAAGGCAGATATCCTTTTTAATTTTCATGAACATTGAAGCACACATACTACTGATATTGTAAATCCAAATTTACACTATTAAAGTAAATGGATTTTTTAATTAAATGGATTTCCAAGTCATAACTATTACTTAAAATTAAAAGCTCATAAAATACTTTTTTGAAATGAATTATTTTTTCATAAATAAACTTTACTATGATATATTTGTGCAGGCTCGCGAGAACCGTCACGCTATGGCGCGTGCTCTATACGCGCGCACGTTTGCGTGGCTCGTCCGTCACGTCAACAGCTGTTCGGCGCCGGGGCGCGCGGCTCGCTCGCTCGGCGTGCTCGACATCTTCGGCTTCGAGAACTTCGGCACCAACTCGCTCGAGCAACTCTGCATCAACTACGCCAACGAGAAACTACACATGTTCTTCAACAACTACGTGTTTGCGCTCGAACAGGACATTGTGAGCTATTTGTAACATCTTACTCTCTTAAATGTAATAAATATGTTAGTACTTTCGTACGTAGTAGGTGGTTCTGGAGTAACATTGGACTCCAGTATATCGCTCCACAAATTTGACAATATAAATATAAATTAACAAACATATAACAAAAATTAGCAAAGAACAAGTACAGAGCATATTTTTTTATTTGTATTTGGAGATTTGTTTTAGATTCTCATTGACAAACAAAGTGTATACTTTTCAATATGAAGGATGTACTATGTATGCATAAATTATTTTAAAACCTATTAACATAATATTACCTTGGATAGTTTCATTTAATTTGGTATTAGTTATTAATGTGTTTAGTATCGGCACTACGTTATAATATAATTATCTAATGTTGTTTCAGTATCGTCAAGAGGGCATCGTGTACAACCAAATCCCATTTACGGATAACGGAGCTTGTCTAGAGTTGTTGGAAAAGCCGCCGCGAAGCTTGCTCAAGCTGCTCAGTGAACAATGTCACATGCCAAAGGTAATTTTATGATATTTTAAACAAACAAATGTACTATGCTCATTATTTATTGCGTTTCATCAAGTGTGTATTAAGATGAACACTGGTACAAAAACACTTCTTTGCAATTAATCAGATTTAGGTATGACTAAATTCAAAGTAGGTAGGTATATCTGAGGTCATAGGTATATATGTACTTTACTTTTAGTGTTAAGTTAGGTTTGGTAACTTTTCTTGCTGTAGCTGCTTTTGTATTAATGATAAAACTAATATCTCTTGTTTGTACTTAATATTAAAGGGCTCGGATAGTGCCTATCTCACGAACATCAAAGGAGAGTTTGGTGAACACCAAAGCTTCGTGAAAGGCGACAGAAGGAAATGGGAAGAGGAATTCGGAGTACAGCACTACGCTGGCAACGTCAGCTACAGCGTGAAAGGCTTCGTAGACAAGAACAGGGACACGCAGCAGGATGCGTTCATTGATCATCTGTCTCGTTCTACCAACCCGTTTGTGAGGGAGCTGGCTGATTATGTACACGATTTGGGACCGCCTTCACAGGTAAGGGTGAAAAAAAAGTATTTGCTTGACGCTCTCGATCGGTTGCAGCGGCGCGCAGTCCGCATTATCGACTGTCCTGAGGTCACCCAGTCTCTTGAGCCTCTGCAGTTGCGAAGAGATGTCGCCTCTACGGCTGTCCTCTATCGCCTACATCATGGAGAGTGTTCTAACGAGCTCTTCCAATTGATCCCACCTTCTCCCTTCCTCTACACGACTACATGTGCTGGCCTGAGGAGTTTGTGAGTCCAAAATATATGATCCCGAACTAAACGGTTTGGCTCTTCTTTCCTGTGCCGATCGGTGAAAGCCTGAAATTCACTATCAGCGCACGTGTTTCCTTCCCACTTTGATCCCGGGTCTTTTAAGCGGGACGGTAAAATGCATCTCACCGGACCGCTGCATTGACTAGACATGCAATGAGGATGGTGACCACGACTCTTGGACTCCACTTATTGCTTTCCATCTGGCAAAGTGAAGTCACTACGGTAGGCTAACGTAAAAAAAAAAGTTATTAACTGATTTCAAAAAGGAGGACAGAAGGTTCTCAATTCAGTACCGCATAACTCTGTTATTTATTTACTCATTTAGAAAAGCCTTGTGTTATTTGAATGAGTAATCAAATGACTTGCCATCAGGTGACCCGACTTGTCGTTTTTTGTATCAAATATTCCACCTATCAGGGTAAATACCTACCTACCTACCTATAGAATACTGTTTGAGAACCGCCTCGATCGGAGTTACGTACAGCCAACAGCCCCCGGCCGCACAGGAAACCGATAGATAAACAATGCTTGTGTTGTATATTTTAGTTATTGTATTAGCGAGTGAGTAGCCGAGGCTCAAATCCTCCTCTCCTCTTTCCTTCTCCCTTCATCCCCATCCAATGTGAGCGCTCTTCACTTGATATGCAGATGACGTACTTTCGTCTGTTCAGTTATATACTCAAAAGTCGTCTGTCCAGTTATATCTGTCATTTGTGAAGCGGAACTAATCATTCATAATAAATCAATAAGTAGTTCTTCAGTCCGGACTAAGAACTAACTAACTAACCCATCTAAGCTAAATTTTTGAGAAAAATATTCCACTATTCCAAAATATTCAATATTGGACGATTAAAGAATGAATAATACAGCTAATTACGATTATTATGACAGTCAAGTATGTTATCTACTTCTCTTTGAGACAATGATAACTTTCATATAATATTAATAAATGTTTACGTAGGACACATCATTATCGAGTCCAAACTCAACGGGCACAACGCAGCGCGGCACTTCAAAAGGAAGACCCACCGTCGTGGACACATTTAGAGCCCAATTACAGTCTCTTGTCGATATGCTACAAGCTACCGATGTATGGTTAGTATCACATTAGCTTCAGTCTTACCACAGAACATCACATAATAATATGTCTAGATAGCACTATGTCTTCTTAAGTGTGTGTGTATCTGTAGGGTGTCCGAGGGGTCTATTCCTGGGTAACCTGTACTTCGTCACCTGGGTTAATTATTACTCGGCACGATTCCTACATACCACTTCACTGATTGCTTCTTTAGAACCCTTGAGGCATTCCATACGATAAAAAGTAGAAAGATATTTAGCTAATATGACTCCATATGAATTTTATTATACTAGCTTTGTAAGCTTACTTCCCCATTTGAATCATAATCGATTCAGCCGTATATAAAAAGAAACAGGTAGATGGTGTTATATATGTATATATTATATATTTATATAATTTCCTTTATATTTATATATTAGTATATAAATTATAATTGTCTACACCATTAATAGAAAATTTAAAAAGTCACGTTTTTGTGTCAGGTACGTCCGCTGCATAAAGCCGAACAAGAACAAAGATGCGGGCAAGTACGATGATCAGCTTGTGTTAGAACAGCTCCGGTACTTGGGCATGAACGAGATAGTCCGCATACGTAGGGATGGGTATCCTATACACCTACCCACTCCACATTTCCAAGCCAGATACAGATGTCTGCTCCCACATCATAGACCTAAGAATCCAGAGATAAGGTGAATAGACCAACAATTACGTTTTTTATATTTTATATATACGAAGGTACGAGCAGACAGACCGATCATCTTATGGTAAGTCACTACTGTCGCCATGAACACTTGCAAGTACGCTGCCTCAACCAACGGTTTTTTTGAGGCCGTGATGATACCTAGGTTGAGCCGGCCCATGCGTGCCTAAGCATGAATCTCCCACATTAAAAGTTTATAAGTGATAAGTTTTGCAGAGAGGTTTTCCGTTCACAGTGCAATAACAGGAATAGTGGATGCTCCAAAGAACGACTGGCAGATCGGTCACACGAAGATATTTATGAGGACCTCGGTACATGCACCACTCGAGGCGAAACGAAGTGCATTGTTGCAGTCCTCTGCTCTGCGAATACAGAAGGTATGTACTTGCGTTTCTTTATTAGGACTAGTTGTCGTGGAGTTGAAGTGAATAGTACAATGATTTTGGTATTTGAAAGTTTATGATATATTTATATATTAATATTAAAACACAAACTAGTGAAGTGAAGCCATGTCAATCCTATATTATTTACAAAATATATTACATTGTTTTTATTTGTCTTTTGTACTTTTAAAATAACCGTAAACCTCGTCGGCCAACCAGCAGTTGAAAGTTTGAGAATTGAATGACAGTTGTTAAAAACATACTGGAATGTGAGTGTATTAAGGACGTCTATGTTGTGTTTGCAGTGGTACAAGGGTTGCGTGGCGCGCGCGCAGTTCGTGGTGTGGCGTCGCGCGGCGGTGGTGCTGCAGGCGGCGTGGCGCGGCTGGAAGGAGCGCGCCGCCTTCCTGCGCATGCGCCGCGCCGCGCTCACGCTGCAGCGGCATCTGCGCGGTGCCTTCGCGCGCGAGGTGGCCGCCGCGCTGCGCGAGATGAAGCGCGTCAACCACGAGATCAAGCTCAGGGAGGAGAGGAACAGGTACGCGATGCACTACCCATTTTGTTGTAATCTTCTTCTGCTTAATGTGCCTCTCCGACTAGCTAAGCGAGGCGAAACAGCTCTGTGGCACTCACAAATGCTTTCCCAGATATTTCACAGACTCGACTCTTTCTAAGCCCAACTTCGTTTGCCAACAACTTCTTTGAAACCACATTTAATGTTTGTAATAATATTGAGTGTTTGTTTTGATGATTATAATATAATGTATTGGAACTTAAAGGTGTGCGCTACCATGTGTCTCTACGCGTTCTAAGTAGCTTAAAAAGAGTTTTTTTTTTTTAATTTTGTTGTTTTATTGCTCTTTTCTCCGATTTATATAATATTTAGTTCAATAGATTTTTAGTACAAATTTTACTGAACACATTGTTGCAGCCTTCAAGAGAAGGTGAACTTAGAACGTGCCGAACTAGAAAACATGGCGGACCAGCTTCGTGGGCTATCTTGTCCAACGAGCACCCGGGCGGAATCCGTGAACTTGGACAATTTGTTCGACTTCTTAGCGGACGTACCAACACAGCGCGGGGCACCAGATGGACAGCCTGACACTCACCAACCTACTATAGCCGAGATAGGAGACTCTATGGAACGGCTTGCTGACGATCTACATCAAGAGGTTTGTATTAGCTGTTTATTTAATATCATACATCATTCATTTTTAGATCTGTAGAGTGAGTAATAATACCAGTGTCATTTCATAATAAACCTATATATTCTCAGAACAGTTCTTATGGTTTACTTAACACAAAACCATATCGCAATTCAGTGCTACCTTACAACGCCATCTATCGGTTTTGCCGGTTAAAACCACAACTTATCTTTAAATTTGTATTTATGTTAACTTATATTGTATTTGTCTTATTTTGTATTAATATCTTTATTTATTTCTTGCATGGTTGGTCTAGACATACCTGTATGATTTCAGACGTAGATGAAATAATTAGTGCTCTAGTGAAAGGGTGGAAACAAAATGCCATCAACATAAGAATCATGGGTACAACACATCATGCTTAGGAAATTATAGATGCGATGACAGGCAATTTCAATTTATATATATAATTTAATTCATTATCAAATCAACAAACTGTTTATAAAAAAATATCTAAGGCTCGTTTGAAGCTATTGGTGTAAATAATGGCTTTGCTATTTTCAATAATTTAGTCATAGAACCGTAAACGTGATTTGTTTAAATTGTTGTAAAAATTAAAAGGAACACGAAAGGCTAAACGGTTTAAGTGGTCACCTCGCCACCACGCTGCCACACCGAGTGTTGTGGGTTCGATTCCCACACGAGCCAGGGATACAAGCGTTAACTCCACTTTTTTGGGAAAATTATTGAATGCTGCATAGGACATGACTCAATGTTTTTTTTGTCACTTTATACACATTTGCACTTAGTGATAGATTGATGTGTACATATTACTGAATTCTCCGTCTGTTGCAGTTGGAGCACGTGTTAGCCGCCGAGATGAACGAGCTGAGCAAGTCCCACACGGAGGCTCAGCGCAAGCCGGACGGGGCTCCGTCGGACGCCATCCCGCCGCCGCCGCCCAGCTCGCTCCCCATACATCCCATAGTACCACCAGCGCCACCCCTACCGCCACTAGATATGACCTCATCTATGAATGGTGCGTTTTATTTATCGGCCTTTTAGAAACTTTTGAAATAAGGAAAAATTTATAATTACATGTTACCTAAAAAAAATATATGCAATGATATTTTTGAAATTCACGTACATAAGGTATGACGGCAAAATTGTAATATTAAACTAATCACTAATTGACTAATCAGATTATTTTTGTGGTAATTCATCGGATCTATTTACCAGAATGACAATATTCCTAATATTATAAGGTTTTTGTGTATGATGATAATAGTTCTAATTTCTATAGGTATAATTACTTCAAAGATTAGCTGTTACCCTACCTATATTACTAAAAAATGTATTTTATTTTTACCGTTACGTACTCAATTACAATACAAGACAACTTTTTAGTAAAAACAATCCTGGCCCTCTTCCACACGTTGTCATACAGCATTAAGTAAACAAAATATTACAATTAGGTGTGATGTCGACATCGTTGACCAATGGCATGTCGCCGATGTCGAACGGGGATGCGATGACGTCATCGCTGATTCTGCCCCCTCCTCCGCCGAACGAGCCGATGACGGAGGAGTCGCCGGTGTTCCCGCCGCCGCCCGTCACGTGCTCCCTGCCTGAGCCGGCCGGACCTCCACCTCCGCCACCACCGACGGTCAAAGGTATAAATTACACTATAATAAGGACCATATGACTTTCAATCAGCCGATGGTTTAATCGTTCTGGCATTTAGTATGAAGCTGTAATTGACGATTGAGATAAGCAGATCAAACTATTGATATTTACTGCATGCCTTAGATATGGGCAGTAACACCGACTTTTATGTTTTTGCTGGAGTACCGGCTTAGTCCCAAATCAAACTTAGAAACCAGTTAGAATATATGTAGAACACTTTAATTTTTAAACATTGCATGATTTACTTTTATATAAAACTATGTTAAGTAAAGTCTCAATATTTTATAATAGTATCATTAAATTTCATAGAGCGATAACGTTATTTGTTTCAAAAATGTAATAAGCCACGTATAATTCCAGCTATAACACCGCCAGAACTCACAAACGGGGTAATTCCTAACGGGAAGCTGTCGGTTGTGAAGGGCAAGGAACCTATCTACGAGGCGGTGATACCGCGGCCTGGAACCGACACCACTGCCCCAGTACCTCCGCCACCACCGACTGACAATGGGTATACTTACATATGTACATTTGGACATAGGTCTCCCCCCCATGTGCGCTATAGATCCGATCATTCGTATATTAATTGAACGTACCATGCTGTTTCTATAAATAAATCTTATGCTTATCTCAGAAAAATGTTATATTCGTGATAAAAAAATAATTTTATTATTTGTTAACCGACATGATGATGCCTAATTATTACAGTTTAGTACTAGTACATTAGTATTAGTACATTCGGTCCATGCACAGTTCAGTAAAAAAAGTACTCGGGAGTGTTGGTTTCCAAATGAAGTTGCACGCCAATTGCAAAGGAATATGGTGGTATGATAGTCAAGAAGTTAGAAACGCATAGTAGATAACGTGAATTCTGATCATTGACTATTTGAATATTGATCTATTGAAACTATTAAACAGTCTGTATACAGTTAATATTGACCATTGTATTCATCACCCATTACACATATACTGCAATATACAGTAATACAGGGCCCATATGATGACAATAGGTTTGCCCTCTATGCCGTAAGTGCTACTAAATTATGGTTGACTAAAAGTGGTTTTAAGAGTCGCGACAACTATTTGAAGATGAACCCACGACCGATGATAGATGAAAATGGACTAGCCTGTTAGTCTAGGCCAGTTGATTTTAGGATGTCTTAATGAAAATGTTCCCGGATTTCTCCTATTTTAGGCACAGTAAGGTTGACCGTGTGGTTTTAGTCTTACCAATTGTGACACACCATTCCACCGATAATCTCGGCTAGCTAAACAAAGGCCAGTTGACTTTCATTGAATCGATCAAAAAAAAAATATCATGTAGATATTTTTTTCCCACAGGTTTATCACCCAAAAGACCAAGGAGTCTGAATCAGAAACAGAACCTTCAGATGCTCCACTCCCACCGCTGCCGGTGTCCGAGACTCCTTCATCTCCACCACCAGTGCCCATGGACACTTGCACCAGTCCACCGCCCGTCATGAATGGGGAAGCCAATGTAAGCTCTAGTTACCTAACTTTTTTACAGTTGATAAAGGGGCGGAATTCATATTTCTCTTGTCATGCAATAATATCTGTTAGTGTTCAAGTAAATCTAAATTAAAAGAACTCACTGTGAACTCAGTTTTTTAATCATTTATTTATCATTAATTATCACCTAATGAATAATAAAAATAAATTTAAAAAGAAAAACCTTATTTTCTGAATACCAAATTTGATCCCTCATCGTTTGAATCGTTTCCGATATAGATGAATTCTTATAAGTAATATTGGCAGTTGTTTACATTTTTTTAAACAGTGCGAAATGCCTTAAAATACATGGTGTTAACAACAACCTCAAAACTGTATCACTTGTGGCAGGGCTACGACCGCAACGCACGCCGCAAAGAGCGCGTAGAACGTCGCCTCCACCAGCTAGAGGCTCCTCCTCCGACCACGCCACCAGCCACAGACCCTACTAACGATATCACGGAGTTCGCTAAACTATACTTCAACGACCATCCGAGGTCACCCGAGGGTAAGAACTATTACTTTATCAATGTCGCCATGTTTATTAATTCTTACCCTGGTTTATTGATTAGCAATTGTTTTTATCCTTACTTCTGAGTGCCCCAAGGGGTAAACAAGTATAAACGTGGATGGTTAGACCATCCACGTTTTAAGAGCCATTTTAAGATATTGCGCGACGATTTAGAAAAAAAATAATTAGTAAATCAAACCTAGGATTGAGTTGCGATTGAGAGAAAAAAATACATAGTATTATAAATCATTCTATGTTAACGTGCTACTCATTTTCATTTGTTAAATAACTAATAACTTGACATTATTCTCAGGCACAATAATAGCTACTCTTACACGCAAAAGCAAGTCGATGGAGCTACTGACCAAAGAGGAGATGATCACATACCACAAAGGCAATAACATTCCTACCTCACACATACAATTGCACGACCCTGACAGTGTCACCGCTGCCGTTAATATATTTAGAGTAAGTGCCTTTAAACTTTTTTTTTATATTTTGATGAGCACATATAAAATTTAAAAATAAGCCTTCATAGAATTTATATTTTAAATTCGCATATATATTTATATTGTTTTCAGGATCTGTGTCGGTATATGCGAGGCGAGTTAACAGCGGACAAAGAAACACACGTTATACAGTCCATAATTGGCAAAGGTATAGAGCGTGAAGAGCTTAGAGACGAGATTTTGGTGCAATGCGTTAGACAGGTAATAAATACTTTTTATTGAATATATAAATAGACATTTTAATAGATCTAATTACAGAATAAAGCGAATCATATGCTTATAAATGCCAATTGGAAAGTGTTTTTTTCATCTGCAGAAATATAAGCAATTTAATTTTAGTGGTTACTATTTTCCTTATATTACTTTTGTAATACTAAATATAGATTTGTGTTGATGACTGATGACGTTGATTTATAATGTGGATTTATGTACATACAGTAATAATAAGTACAGCACTCGTGCCTACGAGCATATTTTGCATATGGCGCCAATCATATACCAACATGTACACATCATTCAAAAGTCAAGAATTTCAATTTAATGTTTTACAAAATACCACAAATCATTATAAATTGAGAAGTCATATATATCGGAATTTCTTTCGTTCAATAGAAATACATAGTTTAATTACTTAAGAATATGTGATGATGTTTATTATTGGTTTATAATGTATTTATTAAATTTTATTTTGAAGTTATTTGACATATTGTTATATTTTTATTCAATTTTGTTCCGAATAATTTAAAACCTACAAACATTTGTTTGTTAACTTGACACTTTTTAATATTTGATTCAATCATTTTGAATTTAACATTTTTTAAATTTTAGATTAAAAATAAAATAGGCAATTGGGATAGTTAATATATAATATAGGTTTTATTTAATTTACAAATTTAAAAAAAGTAAACTGCATGCTTTAGATGCTTGGAAAGCAGAAATGATTTGAGTCGATTTACAAGCGAATATCTGCACTGGTTTTCCTTAGTGAAGGAGCTGACTATCTGTATCGGCGCCACCCTGTGTTGAGACCGATTAGTTGTAAAGTGTATTAAGGAGTGGTTTGTGCGTAGATAACTGAGTGTCCAATGGAGGAGTGGGCGGAGCGCGTGTGGCTGGTGCTGTGCCTGTGCGCGGTGGCGTGGCAGCCGTCACGCGGGCTGGCGCGCTACTACAGCGCGTGGCTGCGGACGCGCGCGCGGCAGCTGGCGGGCACGCCGCAGTCTCCTGCGTCGCCGGGCGCGCGCGCCGCTCACTGCGCGCAATGGTGCCTCGACAACTGCCGCGGCGCCGCGCCACGACATCTGCCGCCCAGCACCGTCGAGATCGCTGTCAGTACATTATATATATGTATATATATATATATATGTATGTATATATATTTCCTTGTCCACTCATGCTATAACAACCTATTTATTATAACACCTTCCGCTCGTATGATATGACGTCCTTTCATAGGGTTTGAAGTATCCACACACTAAATTTTAGCTGACTGACTGATTATAGCTTGCTTTGCATTTGTAATATTAGTACAGATCAATGTCATATTAAAATTTTCAATGCTGCAGAAAAAGACAAAATAACTACCATCCATAAAAAGGTACTGCTCTTGTGGAAAATAACTTATACTGAACTCAGATGCATTTAATTTATTCATAAAGTTATTCAACAAATTTTCAAAATTGACTTTATTTTATTACATAGGGGGACAAACGAACAGACGGATCATCTCATTGTAAGTGACAACTGCCGTCCATGGACAAATGCAAATTTAATTCACTTTCCGCCTTCGAGAGTGATGCAGGGGATGATGAGAGAAAGAAACATGAAAAATGAGGGAGGGGAAAGAAAACCCGGGAGATGGGGAGAAGAGATGAGGAGATCGGAAACAGGAAAGAGGAAGTTGGGCCTCCCATATCCTCACTGAATCGTCAATATAATGCAAGCATTGTTTGTCTACCGGTTTTCTGTGAGGCCGCGGTATTAATCCGGTTAAATAGCTTACTTAAGTAACATTAATTTTTCTATTGCTTCTTTAAATAACAATCGCATAAATTGCGCACTCATTGTCATAGCCTGGAGTTCAAAACGTTATTTAGACGTCTACTCGTTAGCTCAGATCCCATAAAAAAACCTTAAGGACAAGTTTACTCATGTGCGTATGATGAGTATGACCGACAGTTGTGGACCCGTCGGTGGACCTTTATCTAGATTTGAAACTACCTTAATCGTCCCCTATCTTATCGAAAACTACTTTGCAACTAAATATAAAATTTCCAAAATAATGATCGAAACACAAGTGCATCCCATCAATAATAATATACTTATTATTGATGGGATGCACTTGTGTTTCGTAATGAAAACCATTAATATTGTAAATATTTTGTTTTGAAACAGTGCACAAGCTTTAATAAACCGATGCTTACAAGAAGTCAAAAGTTCATTTGGAACTTCAAAGATGAAACCGTTCAAAATCCTGTGCATTTTGTAAATGAAACTTGCTTTACGAATGAAAGAAAACTCAGGAAGGTACATTCATGTTTGAATGTTTTATTATTTTGTAGGTAACATATATAGTATGCGTACAGAATTATTTTTCATGGACTTTGATAAACAAACAGACAAGAAATGATAAACAAATGATTACTGAGATGCGTAATATCATCAGCTGTTACTGTAACATCTCGAAAGTAGGTCGTTTTGGATCACTTCATTTTATGTAAGCCGTCAAGTCAAGTTTCCTTATTTAGATGAACGACATACTCGTATCGTATCGTATATAGCATATTATTCAAGCAATAATGAATTCTTTCTTTACCAGGCAATGCGTCGCCTAGGCACCATAGTGTGCCGGTTCTTCTTCTTAGACGGGCGCACTAAAGCTATCGACGTACATCCAGCAGACACGGCCGCTGCAGCCGCCGCACGGCTGGCGGACAAACTGGGCCTGTCGCCTCATTCACGCGCGGGCTGGGCCGTGTACCAACAGCGAGCTGGTACTGAGGAACATGTGCGGGCTACACAGTACCTGTACGACGTGATAGCTGCTTGGGAAATGTGAGTTAATAGTTTGTAGTCAATATTTAGCAGTAGTAATTTGTATCATGACTTTGATATGTTAGCTGTGCACCTTTATTTTATGCGATAGGGGGCAAACGAGCAGACGGGTCACCTGATGGTAAGTGACTACCGCCGCCCATGGACACCCGAAACTCAAAAGTCACAAGTGCGTTGCCGGCCTTTTAGGTAGGAGTACGCTCTTTTCTTGAAGATTTGAAGGTCGTATCGGTCCGGAAATACGACAGGCGACAATTTGTTCCACAGGCTGGTTGAACCTGCACACTTCCAAAAAAAAATATATTCTTATTGTAGTGATAAATGTTTGTAACGGACTTCAAAAAGGAGTAGTTTCTATGTTCGACTGTATGTATTTATTGTGTCCGTCGATTTTTGCTTGTTATATTTTTTCGGTGTTGTAACATGAAAAATAAAAGAAAATTTTAAAAATCTTGGTCTTTACTACACTTTACTACTAGTTCTTCCAACATTTCTAATTACCGTAGTATCTCTAGGCAACAAGGTCCGGGAGGTGGCTCAGCCGACAATCGCTTCGTGTTCAAACGTCGTCTGTTCCGCGGTGGACGAGAGCTGCCGCACGATCCTGTTGAAGTGGCTCTGCTCTACGCACAAGCCGTTCATAGTGTCGTCAAGGTAAATACACACACAGATTTGCAACAGTTTCAACAGGGCCTGTGACAGCATCTGGAACACCTAATTTATTGTTACTCTAGTTCTAAGAAAGTAGACATTCTGGTTTTTTTTTGTATAATCCCTAAAATAAGCTGTCTTATGGTTGTCAAATTAGTTTTAATTACAGTATGCCACAGATTCTTGTCTAGCATACGTGTAGTATACACGTATGCTAGACAAGAATCTGTCATACACCACTTGCCTTGTTTAACGTTAAAATAAATTATTGGCCAATCTTTGTCACCTTGTTTTGTTGTAAACAGATGGATGAGTTCCCGGTCTCGGAGAAGGTGGCTCTGCAGCTAGCTGGTCTGCAAGCTCAGGTATCACTGGGCGAACCTCCTCCAAGTCCACCGCCGCCTCACACTCGAGCGTACTACGCACAGCCCGAACAATTCTTGCCGCAGAGGATTGCCAGGGCCAGGCCAGCGCATCAATGGGTAAGCGAGAATTAATACAATGTTTAAGATGGATTTTTTCATTTGATGTAGTTAAACATGTAGTATATAGATTAATATATACACGAATTTATTTCAGTATACGTATTCCTTTGCCAATAAATGTAGTGATGTAGTAATACAGCAATCAGTTGATTAATAATTGATACAAAGGCTTTGATGACATATTTCATTGGATACAGATATGCTGTAGGTTGATCTATGTATGAGTATGTTTACGAGATCCTTTACGTATACGTATTTATGTATGTTAATATTAAAACCTTGACTAAAACCTTCTCTAGTAGCTCAGCTCAATTTTTTGTTACTAGAAATATTTAAAAAATATAATCATGCATATCATGCTGTTTTATATATTAACTTGTAGGAAGATGTTAAAATTATGAACATTCATTTGTCTAAGTTGTTCTTTAGGATAGTAATTATAACATAAGTGCCTTACTGGTTAAAGTAATAGTTATATATTAGTTATAATATGACCTTAAACTTTGTACCAGGCGACGATCCTAGCTCAAGCGCACCGTCAGTACGGCGCAGGACGTGCGGAGTTGACTGCCAAAGCGCTGTACCTCTCTTGCGTGATGCAGTACCCGCTGTACGGCGTCACGCTGTTCCCTGTTACTTACAAGGGATATTGGGCTCACGGTGAGTACATTCCTGTTATCGATACTTAATTTTACAGGAGTGTTACTGCGTGTAGAACAGCGTTCGAGCTTGTGAAAGTGTCTCCTATAGATGTTTTCGTCTTTTATGAAGTAAAAGATGAATCATCATTTCAGCCATAGTGTAAGAGCCCAATAACTCTTACACTTGCTTTGTTAAGTTAATGAAGTACACAAAAGAAAACTCAATAAAATCAATATTTAATTAGTTATTATTATTTATTAGAGTTACAAAGATTACTTTAGTGTCTCCTCCTCTTAACGATACGTACGACACGTTGTCATACTTAAAAGTACATATTTATGCTATTTATATAATTAATTATTTACCAGTATAATCAACAAACATTTTTTAGGACATCCCACAGAGAATTCCAATTGGAGGCGAGCTGTCTTCACTGACGCCCTACGATCTTTAAGTGGTCGTCATTTACACAGCGCCTATGTTAACAACATATTTCACCTAGTATTTATTAAGCCTAGCGCTGAGTGTAAAACTGACTAAACAATATTGTTCTATCGTCTCGATGTTCTATCAAGATTCATATTTTTCCTAGACAAAAACAAATTCAATCTTTCTACACTAAACAACACACACTAAACAAATCGTGTCTTTTTAAACCATTATTATTATTATGCCCTATAATCAAATGCAAATAATGTTTTTGTTAGGTCCAAACGTGTTGTTGGGTGTAGGCGCGGAAGGCGTGGTGTTAGTGAGACCCACGGACAAGGTGGTGCTGGCAGAGTACCCGTACTCCAATATCGCAGCTCTGCTCATGGATCCTGTAGACAATGGTCTAACTATCAGCTTGACGCACCACGGACAACATGACGGGCACAGGTAATTTGTGTTTAGAATATAATTATTTACAGAATGTAATTAGAATTATTAGAACAGTTTATATAAAGACAAGCTTCCACAAAATGTAGCCTATACTCTTCGTCTTTGCCTTCCAGATAGATTTTACTTTCCCATTTTATAACAAGCATAGATAAAATATTATAAAGCTTTTGGTAGGTAAGTATGGAAGGGTTAATTTAATTTTGCTGTATTTAGATATTGTAGTTAATAATAGAAAATAATTTATAAAATACAATCAGAAGTAAAAGTTGCTGGAATATATTGTTACGTTTCGTTCATATTAATATTACATCACATAAGACCGATCGGTTGCTTAGGGTTTCAAAGACAATGGGCAGAGATCCTGAAGGCCAGCAATATCGCGCTATTGCGAAGACCGCAACGAGTGCTGGCTATCAGGATCATAAGGGGGTACCGCACGATCTCCTTTGAGGCGGCGAGTCTCCTGGCCGGAACTCCACCATGGGACCTGGAGGCGAAAGCCCTTGCGGCTCTCTACCAGTGGCGCAAGGAGGCGCGGGAGTTGGGTAGAAGTCCTGAACCGCGTGAAATCGACGATCAGAAATCCCAACTCCGCCAGGTCCTCGTGGAGGAATGGAGGGAACGACTTGGGCAACCGAGCGCTGGGCACGCTGTTATTACGGCGGTAAGACCCGTTATGGAGGATTGGCTCGAGAGGCGTCATGGGACCCTCTCATACCGGCTGACGCAGGTGATCACTGGAAAGGGATGTTTCGGAGATCACCTGTGTCTGATCCGCAAGGAGCCAACGCCTGAGTGCCATCATTGCGATGGCCAGACCGTGGACACGGCGCTCCACACGCTGGCAGAATGTCCGGCGTGGGAGGAGCCGAGGCGTGATCTCGTGGCGGCCATCGGGGCGGCCATCGGGGTGGTGGTTCTCTCGCTCGGTAACATGATTGCGGCCATGTTGCGGAGCGAGAACGCGTGGAATTCCGCCGTCTCTTTCTGCGAGCAAATTATGCTTGCCAAGGAGACGGCGGAGCGGGATCGGGAGAGGTTTAGAACTCTTCCGGCCCGCCAGGCCCGGGAACGGGCCAGGTACCACAGGCGACTCAGGCGCCGGAGATCGGAGAATGATCTCCGTCCTCCATAAGCGCAGGCCTGGGGGTGACATATGAGGCCATCTGTCACCCTAGCAGAGGCAGGCTTGGGTGGCGGCGCGGACGCTGCGGAGCGTGCGCGCCCTTGGGGGAAGTTACGGGAACATTGGGGTTCCCACACTGGAGGGGGCCGTCTACAAACCGTAGGTGGCCCGAGGTACGTCGGGGTTCCAGGGTTTTCCTTTCTAGGGTGTACCTGGTTCCCCGGCATCTAGTACCCAAGATGGCGTGCGGTTTTAGTCGGTTCGAGTCCGACATGCCACCAGAAGGTGGTATCCGAGGGGATTTCCGCACGGAGAAAAAAAAAAAAAAAAAAAAAAAGGGTTTCAAAGACAAATTTCCTCAAAATAGGGGCCGTCTCAAGAAGAACTGCCTTCTGCATCAGTCCCTTGATGCAACTATCTCACGAGAGCCTCTTTAAGGTGTTGATCGAAGATCTTCGCCACCAATTCATGAGCAGATAACTTCGTATGGTTCTCGGTTAAGTAGATAAGGGCCACTCCCTTTCTTCCTGAGGGTGTTGTAAAAGGGTTCTAGTTATCGATCAGATAGTAGATACACAGTCATATAGGTTCCAGAAGACGGCAAAAGGCTGCTATAGAATATATTATGGATGGCAAAATGTTGGCGTTTCATGCGCCTCCGCATAACCTTCCGTTATAGGCGTGAGTATGTATGTATGTATTATCATTTGGTAGGTGTATAGTGCTGGAGTCTAGCGCGAAGCACGAAGCGGCGTGGCTAATGGCGGCGTACAGCCCAGTGCTGGGCAACGGGCTGGCCGACGAGCCGCCGCGCCGAGCCGCACCTGCCTCGGAGCGCTCGCGCCTCGCCGCGGCGCTGCGCAGCGCTCGCCGCGCCATCGTGGACGCCGGCGTGCTGCGCCGACCCGCCGACACCACGCCCGGCAACTTCCTCAGAAACACGCTGCGCAGGTACCACCACTAGCTTAACACTCCCTAACTTTTATTTTATTACACTTACAAATTTAATGTATTTTTTGTAGGAAATGTTATAGAGTTTATTCCTTTTTTGTCAGTATGTTATTTTAGATAGATAGAAACTTTATTGTACATTAAAAATAATTCCATTTTTATTGTTAATATACTTACAAACCAAAGTTTAGATATTAAAACAAAAAAAAAACAGAACCTATTAAAACAAATGTTGTATAATTATATAATATATATGCATGTTTATATATATTTTGAAAATTGAAGTATTAAACATACCTTCTTCACAGTTCGTACTAGTCAACAATTTTTACTATTGTACATTTCTTTTTCTCACACAACACAACATTACCTACAGATGGCTTCGAGATTCCACCAGGAAATGAGACCCTGTAACAATATGATGTTCAATAAGTAACTACTTTTCCCAATTTTCCTAAAATAACCTTTGAGATACACGGGTTGGGGTCCCCGCACAGCTACCAGCGCTATCTGCGGCGAATACTACGTGCATCTCATGAAGATGTTTTCTTGACAAAAACGTACTTGCTTAGTTTATGTAATTAGCTATAGATTCACTCTTACATTACATATCCTCCATATCATAAGCCATTCCATTTATTATATTTCACTACTTTAAACTATTCTGTGTTCAAATATTATACGTTAGGGGCTCTCGCAAACTAGTTTTAAGTACCTTATGAAATAACTTTCAAAACATGTCAGAAGGGCTATGTTATGATTAGAACATTAGATTTAATATGTAAGAATATATGTATTTATTAATATTTTGCACAGATAATCCGTACCGTCGTGACACGACCTTGGTTTTTCATGCCCGAGATGACCTTAGTTTGGATATTTTATTTTTACAGAACACAATATAATTACAAATCAATGCACTATTTCTCACTCATATTTTATGCTGTTAACAAAGAAATGCTTATTTGCACAATTGCCGAAATGAGATGCACGTATTCGTCGTTATAGACGCAAGTGGCTGATCTTACCCATACATTGAAAGATTTGTTACCCTTTCATAGGCTAAGTAAGCATAGACTAGAGAAGTTGCGCCTTGACATGGCGGCGGAGTCATCTGGAGAGAGCTACAAGAACTTCCCGGCCGGGTACTGGTGCTGGTCGCGGACACTGCCGCATAGCCTCACTAAGCTCAACGAGGCCGAAGAAGTGGCCGCTATGCAAATATTTAAGGTATGACGTGACCACTTGACAAATACTATCTACTGTATTGTTTTCTTCTCATTCTTAAAACAACTTTTATAACATTTTCATGAAAACTGTGAACCAAAATAACACTTAAAATCTATTTGGAAGTTATTTCGTTGTGTGTACATTATTAATATCAAAACCGACTTTTTTCACAAGTTTCCGTTTTGTTTTAGTAATAAGTAAAGCTCAACCTTCATTGCCAAATAAAAGTAACTGCGTAGGACGGCTAGTCGGCCAGTAAATGATAAATGCAAAATTTAAAGTAATATCTGTTGTGTGTAGGACATAATGAGCCACGCGGGACTAAATATGAACGAGTCTGGTAGTACAACCAACCTGGCAAACAACAACGTCACCGCTGTGACCCACGAAGCGGACAGCGACGATCGAACCGCTCTCGCTCAGGCGTTGCTGCAACGTTGTCTGCAGAAGGACACGTTGCTGTGTGAGCTGTACATGCAACTTATTAAACAGGTAACTATTAGGGAGTCATCAATGTTAGACTTTATAGTACTATAAAGATGTATGTGATTTAAGGAAAAAGGTATAAAGCAATGGTGCGGGCAATCGGCTCCGATAGGCTCTGAAGGACGATTGATAAGACTAATAAGATTGGATTTAAACTGAAAAACGACTGAGTAACACATAGAAAGTGTAATTCTTTTTTAACAAAATTGTTAAAAAATATATGAAACGACTGCATTATTAACTTCCTCCTTCTTTTTTTTTGTGATGTTATCATGAAATGTTATACCCCATGTCACTCTTCCACTATTAAGAATATCGAAATCCATGTAGCAATCTACATATATTCTCGAGGGCGTATGTAAAAAAACCTCTATTTTGCGCACTGGGATAAATAGTATCCGTAACAAACGCTAAAGAAAAATCTGATGTTTGTTGAAGAGACTGGTGCAGATAGGAATTAGTAGAAGCGTAGTTTTGACATGCTCAGTGGTATCGGCGTCGTGTATTAAATACAATGTTATAATGTCCAGACGACGGAGCACCCTGAGCCGTCATCGCGAGTGTCGGCGCGGCACTGGGCGCTGTTGTGCGCGGCGGTGGGCGCTGCGCTGCCGCCCGCCAAGCCGCTGCGCCGCCTGCTGCTGGCGCATCTGCGCTACAGGGGCACCGCGTTACACGCTGGCGAAGAGGGCAAGTTTGCGCGCCGGGCCGAACAGGTACGTCTATACCATCTTCTCATGTGATAAATATGCATGTGCATTTTGAATGGTTTTTCTGCTTAACATTACAACAATCTACTCAAAATTAAAGGCTATAACAGTATGGTTTTGTAAGAATTCTTGAGCAATAGTGATTCCACAGTTATATACAGTCGTGGTCAACTAATTAGGGACACTCTCTAGTTAATCCAAATTGTGAATTTATTTTTTATTTTCCAACGAGTCTAAACAATATTCCACATCTTTTACATGTAAGTATAATTAGTCATTTATGTGCCTAATTATACAAACAATAACAACTTCTTAAACAATAAACCTCTTTACAGTATAGCTGATAGATGATCACAGTGCTATTTGTTCAAAGAATGCTGGCTGGCCATTTAATTAGGGACACTGAGATATTGCGTTCTAGTTTCAAAATCTGAATCTCAATTATTATTTTCTTTCTTCTCCTATTCTTTGTGGTAGTTTTGGCGGCAATCTAGATTTGTAATTTCAAGTTTTGAGAGTTATTTTGAAGAACAATGGGCAAAAATAAAAGTTGCGATGCAACACTACGAAAAATTATCATGAAGTTTGTCGAGCGTGGTTGGTCATACCGAAGGATAGCAGGATATTTAAATTGTTCAAAAACTATGGTATGCAATGCAGTGCAACATTTCAGGCGCAATAACACAACTTTAAATGTGCCCAGAAAAAAATGATCGAGAAAAACAACTCCGCAAGAAGATAGAATGATAACCAGGTTAGCTAAGAAAGATCCGTTTCTAGGCTCTATTTTAATTAAACATGAAGTGTTTGGGGCAGACGAAAGAGTCAGTGTATCAGCGAGGACAGTTCGACGACGTCTGGTAGAAGCAGGGTTGTTCGGAAGAGTGGCTCGCAAAGTACCGTTGTTAAAGAAAGAGCATAGAAATGCACGTTTGGCGTTTGCACGTAAATATGGACATTGGACCTACGACCAATGGCAACATGTATTATTCTCTGACGAGACCAAGGTTAATTTGATTTCTTCAGATGGAAGGCAATACGTACGGCGTCCTGTAAAAGCGGAAATGAATCCAAGATTCACAAAATAGCAGGTGAAACATGGCGGAGGAAACATTAAAATGTGGGGATCATTTTCTGGACGTGGAGTGGGACCTGTGAGGAAAGTTCAGGGTAACTTAGACCAACATCAATACAAGGCAATATTAGAAGAAACTATGCTTCCCTATGCTGAGGAACATCTTCCTATTATATGGACTTTTCAGCATGATAACGACCCAAAACATACAGCCCGTTCAGTCAAGTCGTTTCTTAACAGACAGTCGGTATCAGTGCTAGATTGGCCAGCAAATAGCCCCGACCTCAACCTAATCGAGCACCTTTGGCACGAAATTAAGAAAAAAGTTTCCATTTATCGTACCACAACTTTAGATGAACTTAATGAAGCTTTTTGTGAGGCATGGGCAAACATTCCTGTTGAAATATGTCAGAAACTGATAATGTCTATGCCACATCGGTGTCAAGCGGTAATTACTAACAAAGGTTTTGCTACTGGGTACTGATTTTACCCGTAATAAAATGAAGTTGTTAAAGAAATTAAAATACTGCAGATTATTAGTTCTGTTTAACTCTATTTTTCATTTTACTTTACTGTTCTTAATTAAATGTCCAGCTACAGAATTGTACCTTAAATTGAATACATGGTTAACCTTTGATATTAAACACTTTTTTATATTTATTTAATCTTTTATTTACAGCCATTTATAGTATAATAATCGGATCAAATTATCCAAATAATAGTTACTGAGAAATCAACAGGGTTTTATATTTATATGTACATAGCCGGTTATTGCTGTCCACTATCTTGAATGTCCTTAATTAGTTGACCACGACTGTATATGTGTCAAATGTTAACACATTTTGTTTTGTTTTCTGTGTCATATGTAGGTGGCGCTGAGCATAGCTCAGGTCCCCCGTCGACTGACGGCACCGTCTCGGGAAGAGATCCTATGTGCGGCGGCTCGAAGGCCCATGCACGTGCGCGTGCTGCTGCTGGACGGCAAGCAGCACGGACTAGTGTTTGGCCCAGCTGCCACTGCCGACCACCTCGTCACCATGCTGCGGGAGAAGATTGGACTCAGCGACGCCGCAACCGGTACGTGTGCAGTGTTCTATTTACACTTCTATATTTCCAATATCTTTCTTTTTCGGGTACGTTTCCACAAAACAGGTTTGCACAAATAATTTAAAATAACATATATGTAGTTGGCTTACGCTTATAGTCTCTGGTTTATTCATTCTATAGCTGTTTAGCTGATTTCAATAAAAGATTTGTCTTAATTGGGAAGATTAAAATTATATTTTTTTAAATGTTGGTAAGCATGGCTTGCTTAGGCACGAATGGGCCGGCTGGCCGTCGGCACGAGTGCGATACCACGGCCTCACAGAAAATCGGTTGTGAAGTAACGCTTGCGTTGCATTCCCCGAAATGGGTGAGGTTTCCGGAGGCCCAACATTCCCTCTCCCCTTATCTCCCTTTTCCTCTTTCCCATCCCCTCATCCCCACTCTCTTCTTTCCCTCCCCGCATCCCCCCATCCCTCATCACCCTCAAAGTTGCAGGTGTCCATGGACGGAGGTTGTCACTTACCATCTGGTGACCCGTCTGTTCGTCTGTCTCCCTATAGGTTTTTGTATTAATTACACAGGGTATGCACTGTACGAGGTGTGCGCTAACTCGACCCCCGCCGGCGCGGGCGAGCGCGCGCTGAGCGGTACCGAGCGCGTGGGCGACGTGCTCGCGCGATGGGAGAAGGCGGGAGCAACGGCTGCCGCGTGCAGGTACACTTTCACCTCACCAATCAGACCCGTCATTCATATAACCATCTAAAGTCGGTTTTATGACTCCATTTTATTATGCTTGGGACAATAGAAAACTATATATGTATGTACCTAGCTCATTGTTTATTATTATAGTTAAAATGTAGTATACCTCTTTTCATTTAAAGTATAATACGTTAATACTATTCTTTTCGTCAGATTGGTGTTCAAAAAGCGCCTGTTCTTGGGCGAGCGCCCTCTCCAAACAACTTGTGCCGCTGAGATGGAACTTCTTTACTATCAAGTGTTGCACTCAGTGCGGCATGACCGGTTACCTATCGAGACAGATGAAGCTGTAAGTGTGGTTACTGATTTTCGTAATAAATATCATGATCATGTTGTTAGTGTGTAATTGAAAAATATTATGTTTACCATAATGTTTTTAGGATTTTAGTCCTTAGCCTAATGTGACCTAAATCTACCAGTTTTATTTCATACAAAGCTGTCGAGGTTGAAATCCGTTACGCTGGTGCAATCAAGTCCGGTTTATTTTTGACACACGGTTCACACAAAGGTGACCTTGCGTGAGCCGTGTGTAAAGTTTTAACCCTACTTAACGTATGTATATATAAGATGTGTGGCGTGTGGCAGGTGATGCTTGCGGCGCTGCACGCGCAGGTGGTGAAGGGCGAGTGCCTGGGTGGCGGTGAGGAGTGCGCGGCGGCGGCGGGCGCAGTGCTGCCGGCGCGGCTGGCACAGCCCGCGCTGCCCGCACCCGCCGTGCGCCTGCACCACCTGGCGCTGCGCGGGACGCCGCCGCCTGCCGCCATGCAGCGCGCGCTCACGCTCGCCTCGTCGTGGCCGCTGACGCGCGCCACCATCTTCGACGTGATGCAGTCCTTCACGTCCAACTGGCCCCGCACGCTGTGGCTGGCGGTGGACGCGCGCGGCCTCACTCTGCTGCGCCGCAACTCGCGCGCCGCGCTCGTGTCGCACGACCACGACCAGCTGCTGGCCGTGTCGCCCGCGCCGCGCGCACTGCTGCTCGTCACGCGCGCCGACCGGAAGCACGCCAAGCTCGTGCTCTCCACCGACCAGGTGCGCGCCACTCTTACACTTATGCTCTTTTAACTTACATTCTTCTTTTCTCCTAAGATTCCTGATAAGAAGATAATGTCACTGATATTTTTCAAATTGTAATAATTATTTATTACAATTTAAACCACATTTAAAAAAACAAGTTTGTTAAAACCCATTTTAGAGGGCTCAGACTTCCCAGCAACAGCCAGTTTAGCCTCTGCACTATCCCCCTCAAAGACGGGCAGCGCACTTGCAACTGTGAGGTTTGAGAAGGACATAGGGTACCTATAAAAAGATCGTGTTATAGTTATGCGACTCTAACTTGCTCTAGTTATTGCTTTACTCCCGACTCCATCTGTATAAGCAATATCCCTTCCTTTCCTCTCTTGCCTGTCAATATACTCCTAATTTCCCTACCTAATTCCCAAATATCCCGGATGACAACAATAGGTTTCCCCCCAGTTGAGACTAAAACTATCATCTTCAAAATGGGGGCACTAATTACGATTATGCCTACTGCTTCGGGGATACAGGAGTATGTATGTTAAAACCCATTTTGGAGGTACAACACTGTAATCGATTATAATTTCCCGCAGGCGTACCAGATCGCAACTCTAATCAAGGACTACATCGAAGCGGTCCGCGGGCCGGTGTCGCCGGCCGTGGCGGCGGCGGGGGTCGCGAGCGCGTGACACCCGGCCGCCTAGTGCCAGTGCTTCCACGTCCGCCGCTAACGTGCTAAGGCACCGCTAGCGGCCGAGGGTAAACAGACGCGAGCCGGCTTACTCCACAACAGATTATACATAATACACGATTTTAAATAGGAAACTAAATAAACCCGTCGAGAAACTCTCGAATCTCCAAATTAAATTAAACGATAGTATCAGTCTAACGACTATGCGCATAAATGTTTTTTTATATTATTTACCGTTCGAGTCTTCCATTATAATATGGGGTTTGTCTGAATAATAAATCGTGTTAATGTTAATCCGACGAGTAGGAGTCCGAGTACGCAACTGGTAATAGATTTATTGAATATAAGACGTTGCTTACTCGGGCATCGCCGCGCTGGCTGTCTGAACACAGCTGGAAACGCCAGTCACGGAGAAAACGTTGATTGTGACAAGTAAATGAAATATGCATTAGCTCAAATATACCAAACGATCGTGAAGTGTAGGCGATCGTTTATTCTTATTTTCTATTACAATTAGTTTCACATTCTTGTAACATGTAACACATTTACTTCACGAGCAACAGATCTGGACAAGTGGTGTTTGGTTTCGAGTGTCAGGATGGACGATTTCAGTTGCCAGAAAAGACGGGGAAGCATAGTAAATCATATTTCAATATTCTCTAAAAAAATTAGCCACAACTCTAAAGTAATTGTTATATTCCGATCTAATTAGATCCCTCATATAAAATTAATGTCAGTATTGTAACTGTTAAATAGTGTGTTAGAGTAAATATTGTAAAAGGCTGGCCACATCTTTAGCTTGAACACGCGCAATGGATTGCCCGCGTAGTTTCGGTGTGACCAGCTTTACTTATTGAACGTTGATATTATATCTGGTAGTAGATAGTAATCAATCTTAATTCCCTTTAGTCTTTGGTATATTAAGATCTAGGTGTGTCGACCTTTTTAACTTTACTGTTTTATAAAACAAAATAGGTAAAATGTCGATACCAGCGGCTAGGCCAAACACTGTAAATCATTCTATTCATTCCTCTGTAACATGATATCTTTATTGTAGAAAATATTATATGTAATAGTGACTGTGCAAGTTACAGTCTACTATTGAAATAAGAATACGTATGAAAAGTGTTATATGCTAACTATATCAGGATTGTTATGAATGTTTTGCGATTGCCATCGGATAGTACATCTGAGGGCAATTGAAATGCTAAAGAACAAAAATGTTAGGGGAATTATTTAGTTTTGATTGCCGTGTACTCCGTGTATTCTTATTTCTCTTGACTGTTACTTTCACATACTTAATGACCTCCTCGAGTCCCTACTCTGTATCCTATACGCACTAGAATAACTTGTTCCAATATTTTGTGATATATACTTCTTTGTAATCTGCCTAAAATTGTATTTCATCCTGAACTTGTTTTGTGCCTTGTATAAAGCTAAATAATGTCGCTGAATAGAAGCCTGTCATTAGAATCTCTTTTAAATTGCATTTATCAATTAAAATAACGAGTTTAACTATATAATGGCTGACAGCACATTATTTAGGCGAATTGTGAGCGTTTGTGCAAATTTATTGTGACTGCAAAATAATTACTGATTGTTTAAAATATAACTTCTATCATGCATAATACACTATATTGCACAATGTTATGTCTCAATATTTTATTGTAATATGATATAAATATATTTGATATTGTAGAACTAATTGGAATAAAGAATTTCTCGTTTAATGTGACACTTATGTACTCAGCGAAGCGCTGTTGTTCAATGTTTAAAAATAATTAGATAGGGAACAAACAGCGCCTCTGGTGGCGCATATAGTCGCGATGTCGAGGTGTAACGTCACGCCATCGTGACAGGTGGTTGCGACGTGACGTAACCAACGGCCACACGACCCAACTTGATATTCGATCTTCTATTAATTCTCCAAATTAAAAACATCACTGGTACTGAATGTACCTATAACGTAAGCTATTAACAAGGTTGAGAGTAGATCGAATATTAATTAGGAATTCTATCGTTGTTGTATCGTCAACACAGTTGTCTGACCTCTTTGGTGCTTGGTCCCGGAGTTTGCTAAGCTTGTGTTTCTGATCTCATATTGAGTATTATTTATTTAGATGCCATATTTTGATTTACGAGCAATATTTGATTAGGTTTTATTTATTTTTAATGATGTATTTTGATAACATTGTATATAATTGGTAAACCAAAGACTTGAGACGTCCCTTTGGATAATTTACTTTACTGATTCCAATTAGACATGTAAATAATATAGACTTCATAGTTATACTCAATTGACGTGAAATTCTCGTAATATCATAGAGGCTGAAATTAAATTATTCTAATGTTTGGCATTCGGTTTGTGTTTGACTTGACAAATTATTTAATATTATGACTTGTATTACCACTATTTCTAAATTAATATGTGCACGATTTATCTACTGAGCTATGAAATCTGTTATAAAATATTTAGGAGTTTAACATGTCTGCGTACATTCCTTGTGAACACAAGGTCTATACATACTCCTGTATTACAAACATTATTCTGTATTTATATTTCTAAATAGATTGTCTCTCTTAGGAGTAAGTTTAAAACTAATTATATATAACATAGAGTAATGTAAAGGCATCGACAGTGAACACACAGTACGTGTTTTATTACTAGCCACCACTCATACTGCCCAAATAGACTGAAGGTGTCCAAATATTTTATCAATTTGATGATTGTTTTTGTTACATTGTGTATGGAATTTTACCCAATTATTTGAATGCCAAATAAATAATTCAAAGTGATTTGTTTTCTTTTTTATTGTAGAAAAATACTTTAAAGTTATATATTACTGTGTCACTAATCCTAAGTAGTCATCCATCAATGTTCCGATTGCGAACTGAAAAGAAAAAGATCATATCAATTAAATCTAGCAACTCTCCACTCTAACCAAGCCATATTTGATATTCATTACTTAGATATAGTGATAATATAATAATGATATTAGTTTAATAAAGACAAGCAGAACTTCCCTCTACTTTTCCTTTTTTTTTTTCAGAGGCGATTGTTCCACCAAAAAGATTGTAGTTAACTAAAAGTGACTAGAGACTATAATATCCCTCTGCTCAGAATAGTAAAAGCGGCTAAGAATTTCTGTATAAGTTAGGTTTGCTAATTTTCCCATATTTACATTTGACTAAAAATAATTTGAAATGACTAAAAAAGTAATAGTACTGAAGTTAAGTATATAGCATCCGTAAGCATTACTCACAATGCCGGTGGCGTCGACCCTGGTGCCTACAATCTTCAATCGTATGACATCCTCTTCCTGAATGACGTTATCTTCCTGTTTACTCTTGTAACATGGTGGGTTCACGTTCGGACAAAACTCCATGTCAGCTGGTATGGACTACAAACACAAGATTAATCTCTCTTTATCCAAAGCCTTTAACTTTTAGAAGTTTGTTAAGATAATGATTGACTGGAGCTATCTTAATATGCTGCGAAATTGGACATTGGACTTACGACTTACGCCCTTTTATTTGGCAATGAAGTTGCCTGCTACTATAACGAAAACAAGTTGTGGGTGTCTATGGGAAGTGGTAGTCACTTGCCATCAGGTGACCCATCTGCTTGTTTGCCCCCTTATTGCTTAAAAAAATTGTATAAAAGCAATGTGCTCTAGTGTTTGCAAAAATTTTCTAGGGATGGGGATTGCACTATAGATGTAATATTACAACACTAAAGCTATGCATACACTACACTACTTGACAGGGTATTACATCTATTACATATTCTGGCTGCTTTTACCATGTTTGTGATGTCTGTCTGACTGTTCCATGTATCATATTTTGTTGATGTGTTTTTTTATTGAAGGTACTTTTATTAGCTGATTTAAATCATATCTTCCTTTAAATATAGTCCAAATTTTTTTCATATAACTCTCAAAGTGCCTAACAGAGGGCAATAGGCTAGCACTCTGTTTACGTAAATGGGACTAAATTATAGTTTGCAAAATGTGGGTGATCAATGCCTCTGCCTACCCCTTGCGAAATACAGATTATTTTCGTTAGTGCACACAAGTATGTTCAAATTAGAAAGATACTTACATGATGTGAAATAAAACAACTCAGTGGACCAATCTGCGCAAACATGCCCACCTGTAAAGTAAATAGATTTTTTATGAGGAATTGAGCAATTTGTTTGTAAGCCATTAATAGTATTTACACAGGAGAGGTTAATTTAAATTGTTGAAAATTGATTGTGAACCATTCTCTGAAGAGCACAAAACTGCCTGTATCTGTAATATAGCTTGTAGATGTAATTGCAATTAATAATTATGTTATATTCTCATTATTTGCTAATTTCCTGCAATTATTTTAAAGTTTATCAAGAATTCAATAGGTAATATTTAAATAAGTAAAATAGAGAACTTCCTTTTTTTTATTTATAGTAGTCTATTAATATATACTGTCAGCCATTTAAAGTTATCAGTCTATCCTAAACTTTTAACTTTTAATGTTGTGTAATTAGGCTTACTTCATTTTAAACATTCCTTACCTTATTCACTTGAGTTACAATAGCATCTAGTACTTCTCCTTTGAATGGCCGGAATACTATAGCCTTATACTTGACTGGGTACACCACAAAGCCCTGGCCTGGCTGAATGAGTCCTGCACCTATGCTATCTATTGCAGTTACTGCTATTACAAAACCATACCTAAAAAGATATCCAATAAATATAATAGATATTTCAGAAGCATGAAAAATTAGATACTGTGGGAAAAAATGAAACTGTACTTTTTGTGAGTTACAGCTATATTAGGTAGTAGAACAGACAAATATCAGAATGTTGTAGGAGATTTGTCCTTTTTACATTTTTTGTTTAAACTGGCACTATTAAATTAAATTAAATCGTAAAGTAACCAGTCCTGATTCAACAGTAACAATAAATAAACAAATAATAACACCTTCTTTATAACACATAACCTTAAATAAAATATTATGGATTCAAACTTACTTTCCTGTACAAGTGCCTTCTACTTCCGTATATAGCTTCTGTTTTACAATGTCTAGCAATTGTGGACCAAAATATCGTGGATGTAGGAGAATTTCATGTTCTAAAGATATCTGAAACATTTGTTTACAAAATAAGGCAACGATCAAGAATACATATTCCAAGAAACTAACAAATTTTCTTACGTGGTAAAACATAGTGGAAACAAACTTTTATTTGAATAAATAAACTCGTTAGTTAAACTTTTAATTCATTTACAAATAATATAATTGCAACTATTTCCGCCGAAACTGAAATCGTAAGATAGACTATTTACTATAACTGTTTGTATTTGGGAGATTGACTTGACATTGACACCACACTGACACTGGCACTTGACACTGAGGACCTTTCAGAATTACATATTGCAATAGATTTCTAAACGAGGCGTACAAAAGAACTCAGTGATATTTTATTTTAATTCGAGAACTAAATTCGCTACAAAATGCTATAGTGATAGAATATCGTTATTAGTAACATACCACTTAGTTCCTTACTTTAAGTAGATAGTTCATAGAAATAAACAAAATTTGCTATATTATAGGTAGACTAATATGATGTTGCGTGGAAAGGTGAGACTCAATGTGTTGCATTGTTTAATGCTGTAGTAGGTAGTACAGAATTATTTAGAAAATCATGCAAATAAACATAACTTTAGTTTAACAGGTCACAACATGTGGCTACGGAAGTGTAAAATGGATCATTTAAAATTGATTCTATTAGTCCTAACTAATAAGTCATAGAGTCAACCAGATTGAAACAATGTAACTTCTTAACTAGATCATTTGAGATACTATTTCATCTAATCACAAGTAGGTATTTAAGACACCGTATCACATTATCGGTATTATTTGTGTCTAACGGTGTGTTAGACACAAATGCACCAAATTTAGAAATTTTAAAACGGGTAAGTTGTCAATACTATTTATTGATATTAAAAGTGATAAAAATAAATAGTATTGTATTATAATAGTCCCTACGAAATCATTACCACTCATCCTTTTATCGATAAGTGTCCTTAGAATCGCTATTTTAATATTTTAGTTATTATTTAAGATTTCCATTCCATTTATGTTTTCTTTTTATTTCTATTCTAATATATTTTTTAATAGGTGAAATTGATATTTGGTGAAGAATTTATTACTCTGTTTTTCACATAGTAAGTAATTATGTATTATATGGCTGGTACTTGATTCTTCTATTTAGAGTTTTAGAGTTGTAATAAATCGATTGTAAGGTTAATATCGAGTGTTTTGCTTTGTGAGTGTTGTCTTTGACATCACTACGATTTCTCAAAAATGCCAAATGAATGGCAGATCTATGTGTATCGTAATCAGATTGTTGTAAAAAATGGCAAAAACTTACGATTATTTATTTAAATTACTTTTGATAGGTGATTCCGGTGTTGGTAAAACATCTATATTGTTTAGATTTTCAGAGGATGCTTTCAACATTTCATTTATATCGACGATTGGTGAGTACTTTGATTCAGGTCTTTAAATCGAAGGTTATTAGCAGATAATTTTTTTATATATACTGAACAGGATTTTTTGTTTCCTTGTTCATTGTGTCTATTTTTTATCGTGCTACATTATTATGGCGGAAAGGGCGCGGTGCCCTCATAAATAGAACCCTTATCGAATTAAATGAATCGAGAGTTTATGACATCATACACACCAATTAATTAGCAGCCTCCCAAATAACTTGTCTGGTTGTTTCAGGTATTGACTTTAAAATACGTACAATAGATCTGGACGGCAAAAAAGTTAAATTACAGATATGGTAAGTTAATTTTTATTATTTGTATTCATTTTACCAGTCAAGTTATCAATTATTAGTTGGGAATATACTATAGTTTGTCAATAGTTTATTTTAATTCTTTATTAGAATTATAACTAGATGAAATAACCTACTTCCTTTCTTAACTTAGTTGAACACAATGGATAATATAAAAATTAGTCATTTACATTTGTGCCCTGGCCTTAATCACCTTTGTTGCAAATATAGTGTGTAATATTGTTTGCATTCATCGATAGTGGTGTTCTATTCATTGGTTATTTTTATATATTACATATACACTGTGTAATATTAAATCAGTGGAATACATATGAAAATATATATTATAATATATTTGATATTTACTCTACTGTCTTGAACACATATAAACAACTTTAAGTATAATGTTTTCCAGGGATACAGCAGGCCAGGAACGATTCCGTACAATCACCACAGCATACTACAGAGGTTCAATGGGCATAATGCTTGTTTATGATGTAACAAATGAAAAGAGCTTTGAAAACATTAAGAATTGGATAAGAAATATTGAGGAAAATGCCAGTGCAGATGTGGAAAAGATGATCCTTGGAAACAAGTGTGATTTAGAGGCTAAAAGACAGGTATTGTAAATAAGTAAATCTATATACAGCACAATGCATAATGGTTAGCTTGAATACTAAGGTAAACTCTTGTAATATGCCTGTACTGTGAGCAGTCTACCCTTTTCATGGTGCTCTCATTGTTTCCAAGTGTAAAAACACAGTCCAACTAAGCCATGATTCACATGAGATAGCACATATACTAGTAAACATATTAGTCACTTTAACTTTAATATAAGTTTAGTTATCAGCAAAATCTTGACAAAAAATACATTGCACAAAAAATATTAAATTTTAGAAAAAACTATAAATTGTTATTATTTATTTGGCCTATGATATCATTAAAATGTTAACTGTTAATATTTTACTACTATTAAGCTGTTATATCACACATGTATTTGAATTGATTATCAGGAATATAATCTTAAAAGTGTAGTTTAGTTTATGTATAGAATAACAAAAATTGTAAGTTAATAAGTGCTATTTTAGTAGTGTAAAATATATATTAATTTTATCATGTAAGGGACATTGGCACATAAAGGGGGTAATGAAAAAACCTTTTTTCCTGTATTGCCAGGAACCCCTTTATACAGTCATATGTACTATAATGAATCTGATAAGGGGATTCAATCGTAATGGTATATATATGTCTATTAACTACATTTCAGCATTCCTGCTCACCAGGTGACAATATAAGTTAAACTAAATTCAAAGAAAATTATTTACACATTTGCTTATAATTTTATTGAATATGTGTTTTTTTATTCATTTTCGATGTTAACGCAAAAAGTACAGTATATATTGGGTCTGTTTATTTTATGTTAAGTTAAACAGATATTCTTAGTGACTAAGCATTTCACTGTTGCGATTTTCTTGATAAAATGGTGTTATTAAATCTGATTGTAGGTATCAAAGGAACGAGGTGAACAGTTAGCTGTAGAATACCAGATAAAATTTATTGAAACATCAGCAAAAGACTCATTTAATGTTGAATCAGCGTTTTATACTCTAGCAAGGGATATAAAAGCCAAGATGGAGAAAAAACAGGTATGAGAAATCAATAACTAAAAAAGCTAAGGACCTATTTACTATGTAGAAAGGGTGCCCAACATATTGCAAGATAATTGGAATAAATTATAGTTTTGTAATTGTTGAGTGTGTCAATTGAATATATAACACAAATAAGGAAAATTAACCCTAGCTGTAGCTACAAAGGGTCCTTTATTAGAAACTATGGTGTCAAGTGGAATTTCCTTATCTGTTTCTAATAATAAGTATTGTTAATAGACATGAAATGCACATTATTTACCTAAAATTCTAATTATCTGTATTGATTATATTTTGTCAGAAATCTATACAAACTGGGCAACAAGGCTATTTATTATCCATGCTAATTATTATGGCCTATAGCAATAACTGATTTGACTGACTGAGTGTTCAGGTATACATATGTATGTACAGGAACAAACTTTCACAGATATACTTACATTGTTCTGAGTCCAACAATTTTATCAAGGTCTTTTTCATTAACAAGATGAATGTGATCGTGTTCGTCCACCTACTGAATAAATGAACTCAATGAAATATTCGGTACAATGACATCGTAAATATTTTGATATTTTATTTGAAATTTCTATTGTTTTAAAAAGATTGAGGATTGTAAGTGTTAAGAGTTAGAGTTTAAGTATTTATGCGCACGTTCTCTAGAATGTGCGAATTGGCATTGTGCTTTTTCGTCTGTGGCTGTAGTATAATAATAAGTCTAAAAAAAACCGACATGTGCAATGCAATCATGCTCAGATGCATACAAACTTTAATTAGTTATGGTACTACCTAAAGTTTATTTTCCTAAAATAAGCTTTTATGTATACCTCAAAACAGAGGTGGTCAGACTTTAATTATGGCGGTTATATCGCACGGATTCCTATTTATTCCTTGTTTGAAGTGATGAAGCCAAACACAAATGAAAATTAAAACAGAAATCGTAATATAGCCAAGTTTTGTATTTATACTTAAATATCAATTCTAAATTCAAGTATGTACACATACTCACGATTATGTCGCCGAAGGGGTAAGCAGAGACGTATCTAACGTCCACACTTTACCAACCATAATTTAGTGCAACTTACGTATATACTACATAATTTTATAAATATATTATATATTTCACTTCTAAAGTGTCTTCTTTTGTTCCATGACGTACAATGCGAAAACAGAAGGTAACGTTGTTAATGGAGTTGTTGTTTTTTGTTGTCGTGTTTTTGTTTGCTTGTGTAGTTCCATAATTTATTATTTGCCGAGTTAGATTAATTAACGCTTTCGTGGACGAAGAATCTATTCTTCTTAACTAGTTTGTAATATGTATTATCATATTTAAATCATACAACTTTGTTTTCAATACTATCGATCGTTAGACAAAGACATGAAACGATAGTTCTTAAACATACTCTCCTATTTTGATTGGGTTTTTACTCCTGTTCTTGTACTAGTGATTATTTATGTATGAGCCAAGCATGTCTAGTTGGCATTAATTTGCTACTCAAACAGGTTTGACCTACTAATACGTGATCTTCACATCCGCGTTGTTTACCAAAATGTACCAAAATATTTTTTTACAGCATTGTTTTTTACACTGTCTAATAGCAAGTGCATTTCACATTCTATGCTTTAACGGCCCAAAGAATTCTCAGCGTTTTCTTTAGCCAAAGTGGCTCATTGCCTTATACTTTAAAGACAGATTAATTTTTTCATACAACGTTTACAACATGTTGCTACATTACCCCTGCTTACCAAGGTGTACTTTTTAATGTCTAACATCCTTTTATTGGTTGCCTTTGATTTTGTTGTTAAAAAGAGCACTATATTATTTGATTAGTTTTAAAGTATTTTCCACATAGTTTTCGCCACCGGCATGTAGATATTAATAGTGTGCCGTTTTGATAACAGATTATTCATTTAGTTCAAGTTTTATCAGTTTTGTTATTGTTATCGTCATGGCATTTTCACTTTATAACATACACTATAATTTTCCATAGTTACATTGTTAGATAATTGATAACGAATTTGATATCAAGATCAATCTATATTTTGATGAATTAGTAACTCAATCCTATAGGTTAGCTGATAACAACATATTGTCTGGCAGGAGGCGAGCAACCCCGCGGGCGCGCGGAGCGGCGGCGGTCACCAGCTGCGCGCCAACGAGCAGCAGCGCAAGCCGACGTCGTGGCTGTCGCGCTGCAGCGTGCTATGACACTCCACACTCCACACACATAACACCCACCTCGACTATATTTTTCGATCTTTGTAAACTGGTGCGTCAACTCCGCAGGAGGAATCAGACTTGCTTTTTGTATTTTTATATCCGCGACTATGGTACCTACTTCGACTTCAGTTGAAACGGAACAGTATTTTTCTTAAATTATCTTGTAAATTTGTTTCTTCTTTTAGTCTAAAGTGACAATGATTTATTTTAATATTAGGGCGAAATTACGGTGTTACATCATACAAATAATGGTTGGAAGGTTTATACAATAGATTCTTTAGCTGTACTTTTCCTTTTGCAATTTAATTAAGATATATATTATAATGTAATATAATATTTAATTTGAATAAAGTGCTTTTTTACATAAAGTCTTGTAATAATTAAACAACTTCAAATTATATAGAATTAATATTTTATTGACCAACGTTATATACAAAAAGAAGAGCTTTTTTTAACATGGAAGCATTAACTCCCATATGATGTGTACCTAATAGCTAATTACAGTCCCTGTAATGCATTTGGTACCATCAATCTTACTGGAATTTAAATAACAACAGTTCGTAAATAAATGCTTTCATGTTGTTTGGATTTGTTTGCGAGATGATCTGAAGGGCCACAGTATTACTATCTTCATTCCTATTAAAACACTTTTTGAAACAAAAGCTAAAAAATGCAATAGTTTCTTTCCTGTCAAAGCCAGAATTTCTCCAGTGAACTGTGAACCTTTTCTCCAAAGCACTATATGTCGCGGTAATGGCGGAAGACTGTCGGACCAAATACCGTGGCGGTAGTTTTTTGCATAAGCTTCTGCAGACAACAATGCCGGTGCTAACTGTGATTCAATTGTATTCTTCTTAATATTTTCAGGCACTGACGCTTTGGCAAATCCTAATTCCACAAGCTTTTGGCCAATGTCTAGTGTTTCCATTGATTTCACCTGAAACAAAAATAAATTGTAAGAATATTAACTCGACAACTTACAAACCTTGAACACAGTTATTTAAATCTTATTCTTATTTCTATAATTTTCTTGATGTTAATTTGTTTGTGGTAGAACTTAAAAATGTCCTTTTTTTAATGATATGGGGTCAAAGGAGGGTAGACAACTACCGCCACCGAAGAGTAAACTAAGATGCTTTATCATTTTCAAGCAAGTGATCCAATACCGTCATTGTTATTAAATGTTTTAAATTTAAAATTAAAAAGAACTAGTACCACTAAATTTTGACCGCCAAAGTCATGTATACATGCAAAATATGTCCAGCACACCACGGTCAAGATTACATGACAGACTAAAACACTAATAAATCATATAAAAAAGGTAGTTTTCTTATTTATGTTGTCAATTATGTGAACTGCTTACTATTTATCTCATCCATATTAGCATAATATCACTAACACTAGTTTTATGGCTTGAAAAATATGTTCCCTCCACGCCACAGCCCCGATATCATGACACGTAGTCATTTAGTTAGCATTCAATGTAGCACTAATATCTATCTCGACAGAAACTTCGTCTAAATTATATTTCAAAGGACAGAGGGTAAGAAAATAAAATTCTGTTATTATGTACGTGTGTTATATGTAGCGGCACGAAACTCTAACGCTGAACGTTACTGCGCAGAAGTCAAAAATTAAGTATCACAGGGGGCGAGACGAAGGATGCGTGTGCGTATCGATATTGGTTGTCCTACTGATATTTATATTACACATCGATATTGACATCTGATTTCAGATGCCGATTTCTACGGACAACGACATCCAAAATCTGCTAAGGAAACTAATAGAAATGTACGATTACGTTTGTTTGGTTGGCACTTTAGATTTGGATATTGGATGTACTATTCATTAAAGTTACATTGTAATAAGCCTATGGTATTTTTCTTCATGCTTACCTCACCTTAGGACTAGCCCAAAAATTTTGATCATAAATATTCTCTATTTATATATTAAAGTTAAAATAAATCATATAGTTAGTAATGTTCGAGTTAAAAAAAATTTAGCGCATTTAAAAATTACCATATTTATATTGATTTTATGTTCAAACTATTAACAATTATTTACATATTCTACATTGTACTGTAATTCTCAAAGCGCTTTGGCTTTTGTTTTAAGGGATAGGGGGTCTAACAACCCACAAGTGCGTTGCCGGCCTTTTTGCAGGAGTATTTACACTTTTTTCTTGATGGTTTAAAAACCGTGTCAGTGCGAAAGTTCTTTAATGCAAATAAAAAGTAAGATTGATAAAGCAACGAGTATTTTGCTCAGACATTCGAATAGCAGTGCGATGAGACAAACTGCAGACATTATGCCGACGGGGAACATGAAAATAAACGATATAATCAGTTGTTTGGGTAAAATCCAAAAAAAGACAGCAGAGGCCACACATACGTGTGTTGCAACGGTAAGAAACATCACAACTCAAGCCAATAGCTTCGATTTGATAATAGTTTTCAGAACACCTGGCAAAAACAATCCAGAGCCAAAAACGGTCACAAAAAGACAACTTTGACCAAGGTGTGATTAAGAGGTGCATACACAACTATCATACATTAAATAATGAGCTACCCACCGTCGGAAAGCTAAAACAAACTTCAAAGGTTCAGAAGGAAGTCTTCGACGAATAATTAAGTTTGGGGTTTCGATGGAAAAAAAATTAAAACAATCGAAAAGTGCTGATTTAGACTTCAAATATTCGCTTGCAACGTATTGAATATTTATAAAAAAATAAGAAATATCACCAAGGGGACGCCCTATTATCGCCAAAAGCCTGAACCGACGGTAGTACAAAGGGCCTAAAACAAGCCATTTCAAAAGGCAGCGAATTGTTATTGTCCACGCGGGGTCTGAGTCTGGGTTTGCACCGAATGCGTTACTGACTTTTAAAGCGCGTACAAAATCAAGCGACTACCACGATTATATGAATTTTGAAAACCTACGAAAAATGGCTCAGAACTCAATTGAAGCCCAATTTACCACTTATTTCCGTCGTGGTAGTCGACAACGCATCCTTCCACAATAAACAGTGAGATATCGCACCAAGCTCAAATTAAAAGAAAGCTGACATGCAGGCTTGGCTCACCGAAAAAGGCATACGTTACGACAAAATGCTACTAAAACCTCAGTTATACAATTTGATCAAGTCGAACAAGGAAAGATTCAAAACATTTTCGATTGACCGAATCCTAGCTGAAAAAGGTCATGGAGTGCTAAGATTACCACCATACCACCCGGAACTCAATCTAATCGAGGTGGCATGGTCTGATATAAAACAATACGTAGCCAGCAACAATTCAACTAGGAAAATGACCCGGCGTGACAGCTCCATTGTTACACACGATGACTTAACGAAAGGCGTGACGCAATTATCTGATTCAGACTGATGATGGATGAGCAACATAGAAAGATGTGTTTAAATGTTCATTAAATCAAACCACTTTAACGGATTTTATCGCGATTTATTATTGACTTTATTTTCAATAATTTTACTATTTATATTTTAACCCGACGTTTCGGTTGCTTTACAGCAGCCATGGTCACGGAGAGGCTAAGATAAAATTAAGTGTTTCTTTTTAAACACTTAATTTTATAAGCAACTTCGGGTACTTCGTGATAATTAAAAATCCAAGATATGAGACGACCGCCATCTTAGTCTCCCCCACCGCGATCGGCGAGCAAACCTCGAGGCCGGTGAACTAACCCCAATGACCGGCTCACAGCGGTGAGCTGCGAGGAAAACTACTATAAGGAGCCCAGAGCTTCAAATAGTCTCCCCACCCCCCTCAACAGGGGTGAGATGATACCACTACGAAAATTAGGTTATTCGACATCCAGACGTTGCAGAGAACACATGAAAACACAGAACACAAGAAAACAGCCCTACAAAATGCAGATCAAGCCGCTCAAGTGATAGCACTACTGTTAACAGGGATGCGACAGTGTGATGTTTCTCGGCAATTGAACTTGAGCCGTTTTGCCATTCGTCGAGTGCTCCAACGGTTTCACGAGACTGGGGGCTACACCCGGAGACGAGGATCAGGAAGACGGCGCTGTACATCTTAGAGAGATGACCGTTTCATTGTGACGACGTCATTGCGGAACCGTTTCTCCAATGATGTTGATCTGCAACAGCAGCTCCGAGGGGCTCGTAGAACCGCAGTGAGCACATCTACGATTAGAAGAAGGCTGCGAGAAAGGCGTATAGCGGCCCGAAGACCAGCCAAGGGTCCGAAATTAACGCCACAGCATCGTAGAGAGCGATTACAGTTCGCTCGAGAACATCTCAACTGGGATCTTGAAAACTGGAGGACCGTACTCTTCTTACATGTTCTACTTGCATGTTCTGGGGCGGAATTTCAGTAGACGTCAAGACGGAAATCGTTTCCGTATCCCGGACTAGAGGTGCTCGTGGACAGGGATGAAAGAACGAATGGAAGCTGTTATTAGATCAAGGGGGGTTGCACTAGGTTTTAAGAAGCATTTTTTATTGATTTCTTTATTGTTTTTGTAATTTTATTGCCTGTTTTTGTTTGAATATTTTTTTCCTAATAAATATAATTTTTTCCCTTTACACATGCACCTTGCTTTTTTTAAAACGGTTGTAATTGAATGCATATTTCTGTATTATACTGTTATTATACCTACCAACCTTTCAAATAAATAGCATAAAACAACAGTACAAAGGATTAACTGTGGCATAAACCGAATTGAATTGAATTTTTGGAAAAGGTGCAATTTTTTTGATGCCGAGTGTGTTTATTTAATAATGTTTTTAAAATTATTTGGTTATATTAATTAAAGTTATAACATAACAATTAATACAATTATATTATAATTAATAAATATAACCAAATACTAACTAATGTTCGCGACTGTACTCATGCGCAGCTATCCCCTCCAAATTTCGTTCAGCGCTAAACTTACGTGCCGCTACTTGTACTTTAATCGATTTTTACAAATACAAACATTTGCTCATGTGCCTTATCAATGTTGTTCTGGCACCACTGTTGTTTTATATGTATTAAAGGTGATTTCATTGGATGTTTTGAAGGTGAGGTCAAAAGGTTAATACTAAAAAATGTTATTTATGTTCATAGGTATGTCTACATTAAGCCACAAGCAAATCTTAAATCCACGTCACTTAAGCTAATTATTATTAATATAATGTAATAAAAAAAAAACCTTTGATTGAGGTAAATGCAACAATACAGTTGAAACCAGGTCATCATTATCCCTTGCAATAGGTTTAAGTGTGACTTGGTGACCTTTGGCAACACACTCTAACCAATTTACAGCATTCCCACTGACTACTTCAACTCCCCACAGCTGAAAATGTTTAACAGTCATTAGTATTAGCATAGATTAGATAGACTTTATATCAACTTCAGCATCATAATACCATAATAGAACAGTAGGGACAGTACAGACAGACAGAAAGGATTTGAAAGGTTTCAAGTGGTTCCAAATATAAAGATCACTAAACTATAGTAATTAATATAAATTATGTGTTAAATGCTTTTTATAAATAACTGGAATAATTTAAAAAGTTTTGACAACAATTACTTTTAAAACAACAGCTTTTATGTAGAGAAAAAGAAATCATATCTATTTATATGGTCTCAATAAAGTTTATTAATTACTAAGAAAATGAAACACTAAATAGAGTTCATGTCTGTTTAGTTTTAGATTACATCTCAGTACCAAAAAGTTATAGTCAAGTAAGGAATAACATCAGTATATATATAAATTTAGCAAGGAATGTTTATCACTGAAAAATTGGTATGACTTGTCTCAGAGATAAGTAAACAGTATATAACAAAACAAGTACTTGTCACTATATGTTAACAGGCTCTATTAATCAATAATTCTTGAACTTTTAAGAACAACTTACCTTAACTGGAAGTGGTGGTTTACTTGAATGCCATAATGGTAAATATATAGGAGCTCTATGGTTTACCAGAACACGGACAGGTGAATGCTGCACACCAGCGTACACACCTTGTAGCGGTTCATGATTACGTATGAAGTGATCAGGAACTTTGCTTGCTTTAGAGAACTTGCTAACCTAATTAAAATTACATTTTTAGGTATAAAAGTTATGTAATGACATAAATATAATATCAGAGGTTACCTACCGGACGGATCTTATGTATAGAAGCAGCCAGGCCTGCAGTAGCGAGAGCATAAACCGCTATCTGTAAATAATGGTCAGGTGATAGTGAAGAGTACGTAGTTCATTCATTACATTTGTTAATCATTGCACTTACGTTGACTCCACGATAATCTTGTTGCAAAAGATTCTGAACATTATAGAAGATACCGCCCTCTTGAAACATTTTGTATTATAATTTCCAACAGGCTATCATAATTTTCCTATTATTAGCTCATCAATATTTTCAGATTACAGCTCAGGAATTCACTTTCTTTCATAATTTTTGACATATTGTAATTGGTGTTGCTGTATTGCCGTAATTGTTACTTTATCAAAGTAAAAAAAAATACTCTCAGAATTTCATCATAAGATTTCTGTTCTTAATTTTATAACTATATATATTAATAAAGTCACTATACCGAAACAGATAAGAAGGATTCACATACGTTTTCATTTCAAGTACCACAAAGTTTTAAGACAAAGTAATAGTTGCAACATCAATTCAAAAATGTACAAAAAAAAAATACTCTGTTCTGTGATTAATTCCATTCCACGTCAACCATTTGACAGCTGGCAGGTTACTCGCGGTTTTATTATCAGATTTGTTTTAATAAATATTAAAAAAATGATTACTGTTCTAAACACTATCGATACCGGTCACGAAGATATGATACACGATGCTGAGCTGGATTACTACGGCCTGCGATTAGCTACATGTTCTTCCGACAACTCCGTAAAGATTTATGACATCAAGAGTGGTACACAAACTCTTGCTGCTGATCTGAAAGGCCACTTTGGACCAGTGTGGCAGGTAGCATGGGCACACCCTAAATACGGCAATTTGTTAGCATCCTGTTCTTATGATAGAAAAGTTATCATATGGAAGGAAGCAGGCGAGTGGACAAAGTTATACGAGTACACCGGACATGAGAGCTCTGTAAACTCAATAGCATGGGCTCCCGCCGAATACGGGCTTATATTGGCTTGTTGCAGCTCCGACGGCTCCGTTTCTATCATTACGTACTCTCAGGATGGTGGAAACTGGGATGTCAAGAAGATTTCAGGAGCGCATGCGATAGGTGTGAATTCTGTCAGCTGGTGCCCTGCAATATCCGCAGACTTAAACTTGGACCCTCTTAGCAATAAGGAGGCGCCAAAGAGGATAGTTACTGGAGGATGTGACAACTTGATCAAAGTATGTATCACTGAAGTTAGTTACACTAAATGAATACTATTTACTATAGGTATAGTTTCTAGTTAAATTTAATAGTTCATTATTAAATTTCTAAGCCTAATAGTTATTGCAGTACCAAAATTATAAAGAATATATTGTTTCCTCTATGGGACTATTCAGAGAATTTACTTTAACATCCTTTACCTGTAGTTTATTATATATTCATAAACACCAGAACAAACGTTTTTACATACTTTATTGATTAGTTTTGTATTATTTATTGAAACATAATTCATTGAAGATTTCATTTTCATCAATGGGTTGTTTTATGGAAAGGTCAGTTCTTCAAATGCTTATTACATCGAAGGCTTTTTATATCAATGGTGCAAGTCATGGAAATGTAAATAAATGTACCAATTTTTTTGTAAGTAGGTCTTGATTTGTTTAATAACAAAACAAAAAGTAGTAGTAGTGTGTGTGACAATGATGGACTGACCAAAATTGCTGTGAAAACTTAAGCTGAGACCTAGTGATAGTAACTATGGTTTAACTTCACTTATATATATCAAACCAGTCTGTGATAGACTCCTTTTCAGGTGGCAAAACTTTCAGCAAGTAAAAAGCAGTCAGGATTTCGGCTGGTGGCAAATAAGCTAAGGCAACAATATGTTGTAGTAGAGAAGCAAATTAGCTGTCCTATTGTATTGCCTTGATAGTTCATATTCTTGAATTTGCTTTAAACCAGAATTTATGACAGCTGTTTTTATGATGTTGTTAAATCTATCATTGTGTTACCTTGATTTAAATCAAAACCCATTTCAGCTAAGTATGATTTTAGTTGTTGAAAGAGATTAATATACCCAGCTTCTGTTTACATAGTCATGAAACAGAAGCTGGGTATAACATATGACAGTACTTGACACCTTGGCGTTGCGTAGAGATGTAGTTTCACTCTGCATCTTCTATCGCTTGTATCATGGGGAGTGTTCAGAGGAATTGTTCGGACTTATACCGGCAGCTGGTTTCCGCCATCGTCCTACGCGATAAAATATCCATCCCCATCACCTGGACGATTGGCACTCCACCACTGTATGCTTCTCCAGAAGCTTTTTGCCTCGCACAACCAGCTTATGGAACAAATTGTCGCCTGCCGTATTTCCGAACCGATACGACCTTCAAACCTTCAAGAAAAGAGTGTACTCCTTCCTAAAAGGCCGGCAACGCACTTGTGACTCTTGAGTTGCGGGTGTCCATGGGCGGCCTTAGTCACTTACCATCAGGTGACCCATCTGCCCGTCTGCTCGTTTGCCCCCATCACATAAAAAAAAAAATTCTAAAAGTAATTCCTTGATGTCATAATAAGCCTATCTTCTAGAAAATACCTTTTTTAGAGGTAAGGTGCAACATTGAAATTTCTTTAAGATTGAGGTATTTAGGGCCGGAAGGGTGTTTGCAGTATGTAGGCGTGTACTACTATTATCACGTCTATTTTGAAGTATTCCATCATTTTGCTGATCAAAATGACTAGGGTTCATTTTAAGAAATACAGCCATTTCTATTGTATATACTACATGCTCCTTAAAATATGGTTTAACTATCTGTTGACTTAAGTTGAAACACAATTTGCAATAAGTGCTGTTAATTTCTCGGTTAACAAGCCAAAAATATTTCACCTGCTACTACCTTAAGATCATCCAGAAAATTAATATCATCTAATGTAGAAGGTTCATTTGGTTTGTTTTTGTTTGCAAATGCGCTTGACAATTTATCTCAATGCATTGCATATGCACAATATAAAAACCCTTTGATGCAATAAGTATTCAAAGTAATGATGTTTCGATGAAACAACCCCTAGATAAGTAAACCTTCAATTAATAGACATTGATAAAACAACCTTAACTCCTTATTAATTAAATTATAATCAATGAAACATTCATCATTTTCAGATATGGAGAGAACAGGGTGATCAATGGGTAGAGGAAAACAAACTTGAAATGCACATGGACTGGGTGAGAGATGTGGCTTGGGCACCTTCTTTAGGTCTCCAACGTTCCATGATTGCCAGCTGCTCCCAAGATAAACGAGTTGTAATTTGGACCAGTGATGATAATGTTTCTTGGAATCCCACCATTTTGAATACCTTTGATGATGTAGTTTGGAGTGTGAGCTGGTCTCTTACTGGTAATATTCTGGCTGTATCAGGAGGTGATAATAAAGTTAGTCTATGGCGTGAAGGAACTGATGGACAATGGCTATGCATCAGTGAAGTTGCAAAAGGCCTGGGACAAACACCAAGTGATGAAAGGAGCACACTTTGATTCTTTTGTTATTAAAAATAATCTGTGAATAATTTCTTAATAGTAATATACATAATATCAATAAATCTTATTAGCTTTTCTATTACTCCTGAATTATAAATATACGTAGCATCTTCTCAACTGTTCAAGATCTGATGAAAAATACTAACATTAGAGCATTCATTTTTTAAGTTTTGGGCAAGTGTTGTGTACACAGTGTACTCTCTTCATACCTTTCTTTATTATATTATAAACTCAAAATAAACGAACTTCTGTTCATTTTTATTTGACACTACTATATTATCTTAACGTCATAACAGATCATAATATTCATAAATTCTGTTTATTTTTAACTTTGTTGTTAATTATGTCTTTAAAATATGAGTTTTTTTTTTTTTGTTTAAAAGAGGAATAGTCAACATTCATTCCCACATTTTTTAATTTTCCCTGTTTTGATAACTTTTTATAGCCTTTCATTAAATTGTAATACCAATTAATTATCCTAAAATAAAAGACGTGAGTAACATAAAAAGGATTTTAATTAAAATTAACACAAGTGTTCAAGTACATATCACATGTTGCCGAGATGGAAGTCTATCAGTTCGAGCAATAATGGCATTTTGTAATATTCGGCTATTGTTTTAAAAGTAGTTAGCTGTGCCTTGATCTCCTTCACAGATACCATGAGTGCGAAAGCCCCTGCACATTCACACACCATTGTCATGTTGTCACGCTTGACCTGCAACAAAAAATAATAAGAAAAACATTATATTTAATGTTGTTTGAATAAGTTTTTGTAAAAAAACTAACAAAATAGATTCTGGAAAACCAGTTCGCAAACTATATTCCTGACCTAACACAGGGCGCATTACAGCGGCTTATTATATTAGTTAGCCAAATTAATTATGTGTAAACAATAAAAGAAATAACATGCTTTATTATATCTAAAGAAACGTAGTTTCTCTGTTCCTTATATTTATGTAGTATGTACCTTAAATCTTATATGGAAGCTTATAGCTTTTAATTTTTACAATTTACAGCCTGAATCAGATTTATTTCTAAAGTCTTCAGTCATATATTGAGAAAAATAAGTGTAAAACTATTTAGAATTGAATTTTCGTTCTACAACTAATATAGAATAATAAAATTTACGAGATAAAAACTAGCACATTTTTCGTAGCTAAAGAATATATTAGGAAACTGAACTTATTCGTTAGAGGACTCTGACTTCCCGGCACAAGCCAGTTCGAGTAATAGGTATGCGACCCTAACTTGCTTTTGAGAAAGGGATGGGAAAACAATAATAATAATAACTTGACACACACACACGGCCGTCTGATACCAAACTAAGCAGAGCTAGTACTATGGTAACCAGACAGCTGATAAACATACTTATATACTTCTAAATACATACATATTATAGAAATTGCACCCAGTCAATAAAACTCAAGTAAGCAAAATTTTCCCATCCAATTCCCAAAAGTGCCCAGATGACGGCAATATGCTTTACCCCTATTAATTGGCCCATGTGGCCGTTAATTACGCCTCTGCCTGCCTGGGATACAGGCGTGAGTTTATGTATAATATATTTATTATCAATTGTACTTTTATATACTTCACTTGAATCTGATCCTACCGCAAATTTGCGATTATAGAATTTAGTTATATTTGCAATGTAATTAAAGTTTATCATGTATCTCGTAAAGTTCAGTAGGTCTTTAGTAATGTTACGAGCTGGGTATTTAATAAATTAAAGTAGTCGATTGATTACCAAAAAAACACAACACAATATTTATTAATATCACTCTTTACAATTACAAATCACTATATCACTCGTTAGTCGCACTAGAAGATCGCTTCGATATTTATTCGCTGTATCTTGAATCAATACTGCCCGTACGGCTAACACAATCCGCTTTTATATTGCTGTCGAGATAACTAGAATGTACGATAATATTCGATCGATGGTTCTAGACTAAATAGATTATTCTAGAGCTACTTGTAGCGCCATCTAGCGTCATAATGTCCACAGTTGCGCGCTATCCGACACTAGATGGCGTTGTCCCTTCGTTCTCGCGTCTTGTAGATTGTTCCAGACTATTTTTCTCGATGGCGCAACAGTAATAACTTTAAAATTCATTATTAATAAGTAACAAACCTACAAAATTTTGGATAGCTTGGTGACTGACCTCGTGACAACGGGTACATATAAGATCCTGCAGCGTGAACGCCATGGTGCGACGGTTCATGATCTCCACCAGCCGCCACTCTAACTCTTGGTTCTCGTAAGGCGTACCGCATGTGGGACATAGACAGACTGGTCTGTAGATAGGATAAACAGTTAAATTATAAAACTTTGGCATACATTAAGGACAAATGTTTTTAATCATAAATTGTGTTATTCTCACATATACCTTGTAAATGTAGAGGAAATACTAGTATGATTCTATTCAATTAAGTTACACCAGTGTAGCCCTAAATGCAGTTCATGTTATTAATTTCATAAACTTGTTAAAACAAAGCAAATGAGCTTATACTCGAGCATTTACTAGTGAACACTGAAGAGTTCCCCTATCCACCAACTAGATTTATCATAAGACCATCGTTACTAAACTACGTAATTTATTATTAGAGAATAATAATAATAGGGAGAATAATAATAATACTACGTAAATTATTATTATTCTCTTTTTTGCTCAAAAAGTCAACTAATGCGTTAGGAATAATTCCTGTATCGCGGGGGGTTTTCCAAACATCCAAACAAAGGACACAAAGAACACCCAGACTCGGGACAACTATTTGTGGATCAGGATCATACTATTTTTTGTCGCATGAGGGAATCGAACCCACGACCTCCGGTTCAGCAGTCAGGGTTCAAAGGCGTTCAAAGGTATTAACAAAAATGCTTGTATTATTTGTATGTTTGCCGAGTGAGTGAGGGTAACGCAAGCCCAACTCCCCATCTCTTCTTCAAAGGTGGACAGCGCACATACGACTCTTTGAGCAGCTCAATGGGCGGCTGTGGTCAAGTATTTTCAGAGACTCGTCTGTCCACGTATATAATAAGGGAGAGAATAGATAAGGTATTATAGTACTAACTCATCGTGGTGGGTGTCACGGTGCGTGTCGCGGCACAAGTCGAGGTCGCGGCAGTGGTTGCACACCTTACAGATGACCTCCGTCAGCGTGCAAGTGTTGCACGCGTCCCGCCACTCCGCCGAGTCGCTGAACTCGCCCACGCCGATCAAACGGAGAAGGTTGCGCCTCAGGAGTGTTACCTACGTACCAATACTTATTACTATTATTATACCATCTCGTTACGTCACCGTTTTAATCATGTTATTAAATTCAATCCTTACTTTTAGCCAACATAAAGAGAGAGAGCATTATATTATATATGTATAGTAGTGTTCATCTAAAGCAGTTAATTCAGCGATAGTTTTTAGAAATCTCCGATTTCATTTAGTTTTGTCTTCTTCAATGATCATAGACAACACTAATGTAATACCCATAACAACATTTCTTTAAATTATATTACGTAGAGTGGTTTTAATACCGTCTAATTACAAATATGCACAAAATAAAGTCACTTCTAAACAACTTATAAAAAACTTCTCAAGATCTTGCTAACTACAGATCTTCCTTTTCAATTAATCCATACATATAGACATTATTGGTTGTTAAGTATTTCAAAATATAATTATGACATACCTCATCTTCCAAGGCGGGGTCTAGTAAGAACACTCTACAGACAGCATTAACGAACAGTAGTGCAGGGGCCATGTCCTCATCGAACGCATCCGCCTTCAGTCCCGGCTGAAGACCGATCTCCGAAGGGCGTAGTACGGGGTACCGAGTATGAATCTTTTCTGTCACCCTTGAGATCATAATATTAAAATATAATTTTCATTCCTTGCTGGTAGATTAATAGAGTAATTTTGTGTTAAGGCTTCTGTTCTGTGTTATTTAAACTAAAGTTTCATAGACAAAAAAAAATTCATGAAAAAGGCTTTTTAGTGGGAAAATTATTTTTATCTTTACAAGTTCATGGTATACGAACATTTATATATGCCGGACGCATTCCCCAATATACAATAACTGTAGCAGTGTACCGATTGGCTAGGTACATATATGTATACAAGCTGGCAAAAAGTTTATCACTTTTTTATGTCGGCGAAATTAAAGGACCTTTTTGCAACGAGGCGGACTTTCGTTGTTCGTCTTTGATTCCACCGACATTATTCGCAATGATCAACTTGCAATTCTAATCTTTCTTTTTTATTTTATTAATTTTTTCATAAAAAATATGAGCATACCTTTCTGAAATACCTGCATACATAATACATAAACTTTGAAAACATAAGTACCTCTTGAAACAGCAATTTAGTGTTAAGGTATATAGCAAATAGTAGCGACACATACTGGAAGAGTTTCTGTGAGATCTCCCCGCGTACGATGTGTGCAAGGTGGTCAGGTCGCTGGCAAGCCGCGCTCAGCAGCCCTGCAACGGCCGCGCCGAAGGGCTCGCGCACCACCGCCGGCAGGAACTTGCACAGGTTCCACTGCATCGTGATCGCATGCTCCTGATACAAAAATATATCAGAATTATAAGTACAGGCGTACAAGCCTTTCCTGAGTACATGTGTTTAAAAAAATATTACTCACTTCGTCGCTGCCATTTTCATCGCTAGCAGCTGGCAACTGTGATGAACCAACTTCAGTCAAGCCTTCTGGTAGTTTACCCTGTTACAAAAATAATTAATGAGTAAAAATATGTAAATAATTGTATTTTTTTGCCCCAATATAACCATTAGCGTATTTTGGGTAATCTTATTGGTGCTTCATTATACCTTAAGACCAGGCCTTATTTCATTTGTACATTTAAATTATAATACTTGACTACTTACTTTTAATGAATCCAAAAGACTACTAAAACTGAAAAGAAGTACTCATCGACGACAGTCGAATTTATGTAATAAAATAATAATATAAAACAATCAAAATTTGTGATTACCTGTACTCCAGCGTAATTGGCCTCATCAAGCCATAATAGGTAGGACCAACATTGTTTGTATCTAATATCGATGCCATGGAATAACTCTTTGTTTCTTATGCTTTGAACGACGAACTCCACGTACCCTGAACACGAAATAAACAATATTAACATGATTATTTACAATGTAATAATAATAAAAACGCAGTATGAGAGTAATTCTTAAGAGAGATTAAGTTCACAATTTGTTCCGTGAATTTCGTTTAGGGGGACAGACGAACAGACGGGTCACCTGATGGTAAGTGACACCGCCGTCCATGGACACTTGCAACTCAAGAGTCGCAAGTGCGCTGCCCGCCTTTGAGGGTGATGAGGGATGCAAGGAGCGGAAAGAAGAGAGGAAGGATGAGGACATGGGAAAGAGGAGAAAGGAGACGAGGGAGAGAAAAGGGGGGAGGGGGAAGTGGGTGGGTTATTATAAAAGCTCACCGATTCCATCCATAACAGAACTTTTCTTAGTGCAGAGCAGTATTCTATTGAAATCTGCGAACACGATTTGTGAGCCGAGGCGCTTGAACTCTGCCACTAACATCAGGAACAGCTTCTTCATCAAATTGTACAGCGTTCTGCGTAGCGCTGGGTCGTATAGCAGTGACGAGGAGGTTTTTAGCCATCTGTTGGAACATAAGCATGTCAATATAAAACTTAGTACTACTTACTACTTTGTTTGTCATAAATAATCAAATCATTTCCAATTATAGTCACGTTTTAGTTTTAGGTTCTCGAAAATAGTGAGTTTATTAGTAGATGTATTTTAATTAATTGCTCTCATATATATTTTGCCTTATAAATTGCTTAACAAAACATTTGTAAATTAAGTACTTTTTTGAAATAAAAAACGACTTAAAAACTATACCCATATCTTAAACTAAAAATAATCAAGTAGGTTGACTATGATCTTTATGTGATCTATGAATGCGCATTATTTTGCTTTGGCTTGCACTTACTCCAAAAATAACTGATTATAAATTGTAAATAGACTCTTGCTTTGAAGTAAATAAAATATTATTTTCTACTTTTTAGTGGGAACAAAGTATTTTTAATATTTATTAATTCTTATATGTAATATGGGTAGGCCTAATAAACGCTGCTCAAATGAGACAACTCCGTTTGAAAGAAAGGAGTGACGAGATCGAAGGTCGTTTAGAAAAGTAGGGAAGGAAATGTAAAAATGTGTTAAATGAGAATGATGAGCAGCGGGCATATAAACTTTCTCAAATAATGAACTTCACAATGAAAGTCCAGAAAGTGATGTTTAACGACTCAGTTTGATTCACGAACATTTCTCAAACGTCGCGATCTCACCTCGCGAGGCAATAACCCGTGGTAGAAAGCCACCAGACAATATTATTTCTAAAGATATTAAAACTATAAAGTCATGTTAAGGTGTACCATTTCCGTATCCGATGGGCCTTTGCATTGTGCCATGTCGCCTTCTTACAACATTTTATGACCCGACTGTTGGCATTAGAATAAAGATAATGACGGTTGGGTAGCAATCTCACCTGTTTGAACAACATTACAAGCGCTAAGAGGAGATGTCGTACGCAGAATTTTACCGCTAATTTTAAGCTGCGTAACTATATACAAACTTCCACCTTCTTCTTCACCTTGATAAAGCAACAACTTAGCTAAAAGGACATATTTATGTAGCCCTCAGTCGCGTCAAACCCTTATCTGATATTGATACAAATAAGCTTTTAATCGACCCCATGATGAGCTTTAACAGAAATGATACGGTTGAGTGATCTTTCAAACAACCAGGTTCTTCTTTATTTAAGAATAGGTATTAATGTTGCTAATTATCATGACGGCTCCTTACAAATACATACAATCTTCTATGTTCTTGGCTAATACTTCTCTGATGACAATTAAAACAGAGAGCGCTAAATCAATTTATAGCGATAAATTTTATATGTATCTCTATTTTATGTGTATTTTTTGCATCCCTAAAATGTTTTCTAATTTTGGAAAAATATCAATAGGGAACAAAAATAGTGGCTCATTATAGTTATTATTCCAAAATAGCATAACAGCTGGTAATTTGTTATTTTGTTATAATATGAATTCATATTAAGGATATTTCAAATAATGTGAAGATTACCTATAAAAGTGTGATATCTGAAAGTCAGCGAAGACATTTTTAAACTGAGTGACGTCACGGAGCCATGACGCCACCATTGTTCGTAGAATTTTGAAGGCCGCGCTGCACTGAGTTGTTTCGTCGTAGCTCAGAGATGCGTTTACACCTGGTTAACAATGTTAACAAATTTATGATTTTAAAACTTGAATACGAATCAATTTAAATTTTAAATTGGAAAATAACTAATATTTAAATAATAATGTAGTATTTTATGTTGGCTGCGACTTTTGTTCGAGTTGAATTTCTGTTCTTTGTTCGTGTTGAATCTTTCTGGTATATGCGATCAGTGCCAAATTATTGCATTTATAGTACATATGAGTAAGATACAGTGTAGGAGAGTTAATATTATCTTTATACTTAAATCTAGAATTGGATGAAAAATATCGTAAGGAAGAACCTAAAATCAATTTAAAAATATATAAAATCCAAAGAAGTCTAAACAACAATGTAAATATTAGAATGTTTTATTCACATTATAATAGAATTGGATAATTTAATATAAAGTATGGCCTCTATTGTTTATTTTTTTCTCTATTCTCTACTATTTAAGGTATCGTACGGCAATCGCTCCCTGCAAAATTCTGACAAATCCTCATGTACTCATTAATTAGACGACAGATCGAAAAACTTTATCCTAAGACAGTTCTCCGTAGAGGTCATTGTTGAATGTTAGTCGAGAAGTTTATTTAAGCTAATATTAAAATTATGATATCAAGGCTAATTACAAACTTAAATACGAATAATGTTGCGAAGTTCGGCGAGTCAGTTCGATTCAGCTAATATAAAGCAGACGAGATCAAAGATGCAAAGCCCAAAACAAAATATAAAATTAGTTTAGAAGCTGTACAGCTTCTAAACTAATTTATTATTACTATTACTATTATTATGTAGTAGATACTCACCGGTGTTAGAGAGAACATCTTGTATATTGTGATGCTGTGCGCCGAAGGAGGTGGAGACGGAGGTGCCCTCGAGCTGCAGGATGTGGTGCGCCTGCAGCAGCGCGCACACGCCCAGCGCGTCCGACTCCAGCTCCACACACACGCTGCCGTACGCGCCGCTACTGTTGTGGGTACACCCTGATAGATCCTCCACTTCACTCACTAGCCTGGTGAATATCGTTTTAAAAATAAGAAGAAAAGAAGAGTTATTGCTCGCACCTTCGACTAAGCGATCCTGTGTTCAAATATATACATATATGTATATATAATATTATCTACGTGCCAAATTTCATTTAAATTCGTTTGTGATTTAAAACACACAAATAAAAAACCGGAAAAAAATATTTTCGTATTTGCAGGAATAAATAAAAAAAAGTCCCTGGTTGTACTGTTTGCATCTGGCTGGTTTTAATATCAATAAATCTAGAGCATTAATAAAAAGTAAAAAAATACACGTGCTGCCATGTTTCAATTGTTTTTCTGTCCACCGAAATTAGTGAATCTAACGAAGAAATTCGATACATTCTGAAGTGTTATGACAAAAAGGGAAAAAAGCGACTCAAGCCGCGAAAAACGGTGAAAGATGCAGCTCGCTCTGGTCGCCCTCATACGGATAAAGTCGATGCCATGTTTGAAAATAATGGAGCAAGATACCGAAAACGTAATGATACCGAACTATTTTCGAAAATATTGATCGGTGATGAAAAGTGGATCACCTAGGATAAGAACGTGCGAAAAAGATCACGGTCAAAGGGTAGTCAAGTTCCTTAGACTGCAGCGAAACCCACATTAAAAATACAATAAGGTGATGCTGTGTGTATGGTGGAATGTGAAGGTCGTACATTATGAGTTTTTACCCTCCAGACAAAACCATTAATTTGAAACTCAATTTATTACTAGTATAATAAATTGAAAAAAAAACGGCCAGAATTGATCAACGGAAAAGACTTCTACATTGACGGGATTGTCACTACTCACACACTACACACTATAGAACTAAAAGGCACAAATAAACATATTATAATTCAATGTAATTAAACTATGAAAAAAATATGTCTTGAATTTATATATAAAATACGAAGTAACTTTTTCCCCGATCTCATCTTTATCCATTGTCTATTTTCGATATTCATTTTAAATATATGTACATATTTGAAATATTGTTTATTCTTTCTTTTATATCTTATTACGTTATTCTTAAACCAATAATTTCAATCAAAAATGTTTTTTATTATAAATATAAGTAATAAAACACATGTTTTATTTTGCGGAAACCCCGGAGTATCTCATCTTCACGCCCATGATAGAGTAATTCTATGTACATATACCATATTTTTGTCGAAGCTCTGTCTGATGTTCTTTACCCGTCAAGACAAGTTGATGCTTGACAAAGGTTTTGGTTAAACCGAGATCACTGCCCTGGAAGAACCGAATGATCAGCAAAACTTACCTGTTATCATCATTCTCCCTTCCACCCAAGTCCGGTCGGTCGGTATTAGAGCACCACAGTACGAAGTTGTGTTTGATGAGGTGTCGCGCGTAAAACAGATCTGCACCAAACAGTGTGGGATCCGACGGCATGTTGCCTATTGGCACGTGGAAGTATCTGACAGGAGAATACCATGTCTCAATCATCATATTAAAGTATATTACAAATAAAAAAAATTGGTTTAGTGTTCAATTTTGACACCACATTTCAAAAACTAGAAGTCCAATTAAATAAGAAAACGATTTAATTTAAGAAGATCATACATACATTAAATATCAATTCTATATACAGGTGCTAATAGATATCAGAAATTATTTATACAAAAATAAATAAACTCTCACCTATTTCTCAGAAAGGGTAGGCACAGGCGTCGAAAGCGCCAAATTTTGGAGAAACAACTAAACAACAAACGCTATGTGCTGTAGCGCACATTGGGGGAGGCCTATGTCTAGCAGTGGACTGCAGTAGGCTAATTGTCTTGACTGCAGTAGTTATAACTCAATTTTATTTAATTAATGTATGAATAATAAATATAAATTCATGTCACGTGTCGTGATTGAGGATATATTATGTAGGTTTCACCTGCACTGTTCCAGGGTAAGTTGTAGTATAGCGTCTAGTCCGAGGTAGTGTCGAACTATAGCTCTCGCACCTGTTCGTTGCCAATCCAGGGCGCTGTACAGAGTCTCTACGTCACGAACATGCAGTCGGACTACGGGGAACTCCGATATCACTGTAAAATTAATATAAGATGAAGACAAACATTTATTTAAAACCAAGAGTCATCATCAGTACACATAATAAGTAACAACAAAGACAGATAACAAGAAGTAACAGATCATGGATTTTATAAAAAATGTAAAGCTTCTGTCACTAGATACTCTGTAGTAGTGTTATGGAGTCTACGAGATATTCCGTTAAGGAAACGTGAGTGTATTAGCAATGAGTTTAAACCCGTAACCGCTTGATATTTAGACCGATTCCTTTGCCATAGATCGACGTTAAAGTACAGACTGTTTAACAGAGGGAAACTAATTAGACGTATCAGTCATCTACTGTATGTATAGCACGTACGAGGCATGTGTTGCACACAGGCGTGCGGTGTGAGCGCGGCCTGCAGCGCCAGGAGTGTGGGTCCGCAGCGCTCGTCGCGGTAGCGCTGCAGCGCGCGCTGCATGTGCCGCGCCACCGACCGCACCTCCGTCTCCACCACCACCTCCCACGACAGCTCCGACCCTGGCAGGGTACTCTCCTCTGTGCCCAGGTTGATCCTGATTCATTTCGTATTACAATAGGTCTAGTTATAATTTCACAAATGTATTGTAACTGTACAACGATAAAGATAAATATGCGTAAAAGTAACTGAGGAGGATAAATACACAACTAGCATTTTCTCTTTCTCTTCTTTCACACACACACGCACACAAACACACACACGCAAACGCGCGCACACACTCGCATGACACACACGCACATTTAATTTTATGAATCCAACTCCTACATCGAATAGACCAAACTAGACAAATGCAGATAGAAGTAGGTCTAGACGAATAGATATACATTATTTCTACAAATAGTAATGATCTCTTTAAGGTAAAAATGTAACTTACTTGGCGGTTCTCTCGGCCTGATACATTGTGTTCATATTGGGTACTTGATTAGTTTTGACGGTGTCTAAAACATATATATAAGCACGTTTCACGGGCGGCAATACCAAGGCCCACATGCTTCGACTTGAGTTAGGTGTGGAGTGTTGGTAGATGTATATATGTTTGACAGGAGGAACACCATCCTAGAACAAAATGTTATGTAGATAGACTGATAGATAACATTTGATATGTACACCATTGTTACAGTAGAAGTATAATTCATACACGGGTCAAACAGGTTATCTACAATAATCGGCCTTATTGCTAAGTGCAATATCTTCCAGGCAACCTTAAGACTGGTCATAATGATTCGGTGAGACAGAGGTAGTTGGAGACACATTTCAAAACTTATCATTTTTTTCCATATTTTTGTTGTTTTTAAACAAACATTCAACCAACGGAAACAAAGAACACCCAGACTTGGGATATCTATTTCTGGGTCACACAAATTTTTGTTCCGTGTGGGAATCGAACCCACAATCTTCGGTTTAGCAGTCAGGGTCACTTACTACTTGACAAACGGGCCCGTCGGTATAAAGTCAGGTATATAGAAAACTATACTAACTTATATATAAATATAAACCTAACATTGGTTACAGTGGTACAGTTTTACCATAAAAGAGCCATGCTTAGACACGAATGGCTTGGCTTGACGGGGCTGTCATCGACTCAAGTAAACCCCCTATTTTCCCTCCTCTCATCGAGTTGGAAATGTCCACATAGATGTAGATTTTTTTTTTATTTCTCACCTGTTTTTGTAAATATGGTTGATGCGCAACACTTTTAAACTGCAGCTGATTTAAAGAAAATGAATCCATGTTATTGGAGCCAAATTGTATTTGTCTGAAACAATAAATAAGAAACTGTGTATCTTTAACATTGTACCTGAGTCTTGCTAAATCTTAATTTCTCTGGTAAAATATACAGAAAAGCAGCACAAAATATTCATATTAAAATATGTGCAATAATAGAAACTTGCAGTGTGTGTAGGACTTGTTAAGGTAATAAGGTTATAATTTACTCCTAAAAGAACTGAATTTAGTAATCCTTAAAATAGTTTCTTAATACATTATTAATTCTATTTTAAATTAGTTAATTTTTAGTAAACATTGTATATAGTTTTTTAGTGTTGCCACAATACATAATATTTCATACAATGAAAAATTAGTATATCTTACTTCCTTGCTTCTTGCGGATCTACAGAACAAATACAGCCAAGCTGTACCAGAGCTCTGAATTCCAGACTCATCTGAGTTTCGTATATTCCCTCAATTTCTGGAGCACATAGTTCAGCCATTAGTTGCCTGTAATAAATTAATTAAATTAATAATAATATAGAGTGGATCCAAATTATGACTGGCTCAATTCTAGACCGCCAATACTCCTGCAGTGGACCCATTGTGACCAAATCAAGATTGATCTTGATCATGAAATACCAAGGAAATTACCAAGTTTTTTCACATGCACGTTGTTACGATTTTACGATTCTATTCTTTTTTTTTACTTATTTAATTAATATCATTTATTAAAAATTCATTATAAAAGAAACGAATCACAAAAAAAATGTAAACCATTTTTTATGTGGCATGACATTTTATAAAGAACACAAAATACTCCAAACTTGAGGAATTATGGGAAATATCGAACAGTCAATCTCTATTAAAACCGTAGAAATAGTGAAGGTACTGACTCCTGATGTTCCCTGTACACGTTCTCGGGCACGCAGTACTGGTAAAGGTGCAGCACGGGGTGCGAGCGCGGCAGAACGCGGCTGCACTTGCGCCAGTACTGGCCGCTGTCCGCGTCGCGACATACGCGCTGGTTCACGTAGAACACGCGCGGCACTGACAACTTCACCTGGTGTAACTCCGTGCCCACTAACGCCCATACTTTAAACAACCCGGGTTCTGCTGTCTCCGCCATCTTTGTAGAAAAAGAAGTGCTTCACTATAATATACGTATGTGTGTAAGAAAAACAACAATAATATTGATATAATCTCGAGCCCTCGAGTAAATTTATGAAACTTATATGCATTGGCTTTTTAGTTTGGTATAGGTATAGGGCTCCGTTTCCGCATTTAAACTACAGAAACAGACAGGCTAACTGATTGAAACAACCTAGCTCCTCCCAGAAGCGCAGAAGCCTCCTGTGGCATTCACAGGCTTCTAGGAGCGACCTTGCACCCGCGAGGATATTAGCTACTAGTTACCTGTATAATCTGCCACGGAGTATTGAGTAATGTGCGTTGAGCTCGTCGGATAAACCCACCGAGGGTAGTAGCGGGGCCAGCGTTGGCTGGCGGTACTGTTGCCGCATTGTCCAATTTACCTAGAAAATTAATTCAAGGTTAAATTTAATTTATGTGTCGAGTTAAGCCGATTATGTTGAACAAGATGGATACCATTTTCTTGGATTGGGCGTGGATATAAGAAGAAGTTCTTCGACTTTTATATTTTGTTTTTTAATTTTAATTAAAAACTGAACATTTTGTAAATTTTACGGTTAGAGAGCCTCCTCAAGACCTCCCTTAGAAACTAACATCATAATGAAGAATTAACTAACCTCGTTTGTTGCGATTACGAAGGCCACGTTGTTCCATTTGCCAAAGCCATTTCTTCTTTTGAAACAGTATCCATTGCTTTCTTTCCGCCTGTTAAACAATTAGAGTACAGACAATCTTTATATAATGATGATTTATCTATAGATCTTGAATTATTAAAGATGTTAAAATAAAATTTCAGTGTTAAATTTTTATTGAACTTTTATTCTATTTTATACTTAAATGTCGCACCCTAGTGGGACTTCATTATTACACATGTGTAGAATGGACTCAAAAACTTATTATTCCCACCTTAGTGCTACCAAAAGGTGGTGGTGATCCCAGAGCTTCCTTCCATGTCTGTGCCTTAGGCGGTGACTCCTCTCGTTTCCTCTTGACCATGTGGACTACCGGACGGATTGTATTCTCTTTATCACTTTTCGAATTACCTATATCTTCTATGTCTACTTCTGTGTGCTGCGTGAAAAAAAAAAGTTATAGCTAGTTTTCAAACAATATTGATATCTATTTTCCATCACTTAATTTTACCTTACAGGTATTAAGAAGAGAAGAATATTTCCTTTAAATTTAAACGGGAAGAAACTTAATTATATAATGAAATAAGTTATTTCCAAATGGTACAGGTGTCTTAAATACGTGGGTGTTAGGGACACCTGTACTTTGCAAATTAGAATTTGGTAATTCCATATTTATAGCGAAAACAAGACAATATATGTATGTAATACAAAACACAGGTTTTTTTTGACAGGTATTAGAGCCACGCTGATTTATTCAGCAGGAATGGGCCGGCTCGACCGGGGCAGTACTACCCTCTCACAGAAAACCAGCCTAAAGTGACAACATTCGTGGTGTCGCCTTTCGCTGGTGAGTGAGAGACCGGAGGCCCATCGATGCAGGGGTGACAGTTATCGTGGTATGTGTGTGAGCAGTGGAGTGCTGTAGAGTCATTGTGAGGGTGGCGTGGATCGAACCGTCGGCCAGGGAGACCCGTAGAAACGGTGGTGCCGCTGGCCGCCCGCGGCATAGAGAGGGGCCCAACCACGGCTAACCACCCTGGGAGGCTGCCCCGTCAGGTCGCGCATAATCCACGGAGTGGCTCGTCGTGCCGGTTGGTGACCGGATGGTGGGACCCGGCGACCACTTCCGGGAGGGTACGGGGGCCCTTCCGTCCGGCGGTTCGGTCACCGTCATGCTTCACCGATACATGATGACACAGCATTTTTAGTCTCAGTTTACATTGCCACGATGACTGTCATGCCTTTTACGCCCCCTTCCTCTTCTATCATGGCAGCACAAAAAAAGAAAAGTGGTATGTGGTGGTAACAAGGCGGCGGTTATGGCACTACTCGTCAGCAGACTGGGATGGAATGCGGGAATATTTTGCATCCATCCCGTGGGCTCAACGCTGCTTCAAAGATAGGGATCTGTCGCAAAGTGTGTCTGCCGTGACTGACGAAATCACTGTCGGTATGGAGTATTATATCCCCTATAGTGAAGTCGCCAGCACGAAGACCCGTTCCTGGTTCAATCGCGAGTGCATCCGGGCCGTTGCTCAAAAGCTGTCGGCCTACCGCGCATGGATCAGGGCCCGCGCACATTGTGACCCAGACATTGATCGCCTAAAAGCAGCACTAAACAGAGCCACTAGGGAATGCAAGAGGGCTTACATCAGAGCAGATGCCCAGCGCATTACACGGTTTGGTCAAGAACTCGTCGCGTACCCTACGGGTAGCCGTAAGTTTTGGCGATTGGCCAAAGCCGTGCAGTCCAACTATTGCCAACCTTCGCTGCCGCCGTTGAACTACCCTGACGGATCACTGGCCCACGAGCCGCAAGAGAAAGCGAATCTACTAGCTGACCTCTTTGCGGCTAACTCCCGAATCGATGACCGTTGCGCGCACACGCCCACCATTGCGTCCTGCGACTCCGCAATGCGGGATATTCGCATCCGGCAGAGGGATGTCCGTGCGGAGCTTCGGTCACTCGATGTCCGGAAAGCCAGTGGACCCGATGGTATTCCGGCGGTGGTTCTTAAGAACTGTGCACCTGAGTTGTCTCCCGCACTAACGCGCTAGTATCGCCTGTCCTATTCCTCAGGACTTGTTCCGGAGGCCTGGAGAGAAGCGAATGTTCAACCCATTCCCAAAAAAGGCGACCGCTCCGATCCAGCCAATTACCGACCTATAGCCGTCACTTCCATACTCTGTAAGGTGTTCGAGCGGATCATCAACACCCAACTAATCCGCCACCTAGAGGATCACTCCTTGTTAAATGATCGGCAATATGGTTTTCGGCCGAACCGATCCACGGGTGATCTTCTAGCGTACGTCACACACCTTTGGGGTGAGGCTATGGATAGGCATGGGGAGTCCTTGGCCATCAGCCTCGACATTGCCAAGGCCTTCGATAGGGTGTGGCACCGCTCGCTTCTCTCCAAACTTCCTGCATTTGGTCTGCCACCTAAACTCTGCAACTGGGTTGCTGCCTTCCTCGAAAAGCGCCGCATTAGGGTTCTCTGCGACGGCGCGGCCTCAGACTTCCACGAGGTAAGCGCTGGTGTACCTCAGGGCTCCGTCCTATCGCCTACGCTGTTTCTTCTGCATATCAATGACATGTTAACCCTTGGCAATATACATTGTTATGCAGACGACAGTACAGTGCACGGGCGATATTTCGGGCATCCTACTGCCAAGCTGGCAGACGTTGAGGAAAAACGACAGGAGCTTGTCGCTGAGCTCGACCGGGTCTTGAGCCGCATTTCCCAATGGGGCTGTGAGAATCTGGTCGAGTTCAGCGCCAAGAAAACACAAGCGTGTGTGTTCTCTAACAAAAAGTCTCCATTCCTTCCCCTTCCTACTCTTCAGAGCACTCAACTGCCACTGCAGGATAGGCTTAGTATTCTGGGTATGGATATTTGCCGGGATCTCAATCCGCGCGATTACATCGAGAGTGTCACTAAGGCGGCCTCGCGTAAGCTCGGCGTTTTGAACAAGGTGAGACGGTTCTTCTCGCCCGAGCAACTGTGTCTTTTGTACAAGACCCAGGTTCGCTCCAGCGTGGAGTACTGCTCTCATCTCTGGGACGGCTATGCGCAGTGTCTGCTTGACGCTCTCGATCGGTTGCAGCGGCGCGCAGTCCGCATTATCGACTGTCCTGAGATCACCCAGTCTCTTGAGCCTCTGCAGTTGCGAAGAGATGTCGCCTCTATGGCAGTCCTCTACCGCCTACATCACAGGGAGTGTTCTGATGAGCTCTTCCAATTGGTCCCACCTTCTCCCTTCCTCTACAGGACTACACGTGCTGGCCTGAGGAGTCACCGTTTGTGCGTCGAAAATATACGTACCCGAACTAAACGGTTTGGCTCTTCTTTCTTGTGCCGATCGGTAAAAGCCTGGAATTCTCTACCAGCGCACGTGTTTCCTTCCCACTATGATCCCGGGTCTTTTAAGCGGGGCGTGAAAAAGCATCTCACCAGGCCGCCATAGTGTGGGTCACCATGCTGCATTGACTAGACATGCAATGAGGATGGTGACCACCACTCTTTGACTCCACCTATTGCTTTCCATCAGGCAAAGTGGAGTCACTATGGTGGGCTAATATAAAAAAAAAAAAAAAAAAAAAAAAAAACACTTACCCTAGGTTCATCGGAAGTAGAAGGTTCCTCTTCATCATCATCGTCTACACTCTTAAGCTCTTTTGGCTGTACGCTAAACATGTCTGTAATCTTTCTTGTCTTAAACTTATCTGTCTTTGCCAACATCTTCTTGTGAAGCCAATCAGGGTACTGACATCGAGGTACTGGGTTGTCTAGCTAGGTAGGAAGACAAGTTTAAAAATGGTTAATTATCTTTAGTACATAACAATTAGAATAGAGCTTAACCTGACGGTTCTATATTTTATCTAATCTATATCTAAGAGAAATCTGTATAAAGACACACTTTTTAAACAAAAGAAAATAGATGGTAAAAAAAGTTTGAAAGACCAGAACAATGTACATAGAAGACATAGTAATACCGAAACGTCTGTTAACATTTCATATACTCACGCCCTGCATAGCAGCTGGTATCGTGATGATCTTCTGTATAGCTCCACTCAATCTCTCGATATAATAGCCCCAGTCGAGCACATCCCTAATGTCGATATCTTCAGTAATACTATTGTCCTTGAGCCAGCGACGCAAGTGATGACGTTTAACCGCGGCTGGGGATTGGAATATAGCGAGGGGGATTGCACGCTCCGTCACAGGAGCACCTTCTGGCTTCTTCGATATTATAAACCTGTATTAAAATGTTGAAAGATGAATAAAAAGGAAGTGAAGAAAATAAGAAAAGCTAAATGTTACTGTGTATTACCCTTGCACCATTTGGGGAGGCCTATGTGCAGTGAGCTACACTGGGCTAATTGATTGATTGTGTATGCCATACATATTGAAAAAGCCAGAATTTTAAGAAATACTTAAAACTTTTGAATATTATTTTTAGAATATTAAATTCTAATGTCATTATTTATCCCGTTATAATTTAAATTAAAAAAAAAATCTTACATATATTCCCTTACTCGAGAAAGGGTAGGCAGAGGCGTCTCAAACGCTCAGTTTTTGCCAATCATTATTTATCCCCACTTATGTAATAGGGGGCAAGTCTATTGCCGTATTCCGGGCGCTGTGTGACTAACTATATATACTATCTGATGTCCTTTTTAAGACACCTCCGTCAACAGATGGGTTGGCCTCAGTCTACTCCACTGAGAACCATATCTACGACTATTATAAATGTTAAAGATTGAAAATGTTTGCTACGCCAGTACGACTGAACGGATTCGGATAAAAGGGCCTCACCAGGTTTCCATACGAAATCTGCACCTTTTTTGATATTGAAGCCTTTATTATATTGCTAGTTGTTGAAAATAATATTGGGTCAATAATCAAGCCCCTAGGATCATTCGTTTTTGCAAAATAAGATTTGCAACCCCTAACTTCAAAATTATTTCTCTACAAAACTATAAAGGATTTTTGAATGAAACTAATGCGAAACAAAAGCTACTAACTAGATCTACATTACATATTTTTACCATAATTTTTCAACAAGCTGTAGGGCAGCAAAAAAAAAGTTGAAAAATTAAGGGTGGTTTTTCTTGAGGTACACCTACCAAAAAAATCACACAAATTACGTAAGTATCCAACTATTATACGTAGAAATTACATCGGAATATGATAAATATATCGGAAAATACATAGAAATTACATATGGAAACCCAGTGAGGCCCTTTGGCAATGAGATAGGTTATATTACACAAGGTAAAACATGACATGTGGGTGCAGGTAGGCTCAGAGAAACGTATACTGGTCAGTATACTGCCGAGTGACCGGCCGGCCAAATTAAAAGCACTCGTAACCGATGAGCCTGTATAAAAGGACTGATGAATGTCGAAGAGGTGAAAGTTGTCTGTTAGGATAGTGCCAAATTGCGTTCTACCATTTCTGCCTGCCGGTAGGCACTCGTGAACATATGTTTGTATAATAAACATAATAGATCCGAGATCCCTGAAAAACAAGTTAAAAATTCTACGCGAACGAAGTCGTAGGCAAAAGTTAGTAGTACATAACATACCTGCAGGCTAAACCAGCATCCTTCACCATTTGATCTCCCAGAAATTCAGCCAGTCGTTTAGCAGTAGAAATCGATGTGGACTTCTGACCGCCATAGTCTTCTAATTTTTTCGACATGGAACGGTTCTCAGAGATTAGTTCAAACAGCTCTGAGTCTGGCATATTACTGCCCTTAGAGTAAAGTACGTCGAGCCAATAGTCTGCTACTTTAGCCACTGCACCATAACATGATTTTAAGTCGTTGCCTTTGAGAAAGGCTTCAAACACCGACGACTGGAATATTTTGATGAGCTGCAACTCGCCTCGGCGTTTAACTTCGAAACCTGGAGAACGTTCAAACAATAAGTTTTAGAGGATTTATAGTCGCACAGGAATGTATTAGTAATAAAACAATTTATTTAATTACCAAATAACTTTTCATGAATTACATAATAATTTTATCTTGAATGTTTCATTTGGTTTAGGATAAATTCAACACATTGTGAGAAATTAAATCAATAAGTCGCACACACCCAGTAATGAGAAACGGTTGAAGTACCTAGGGCTTACCGGCAATACTTCATTTAAAACAGAAGCTTCGATCCACGGCTTAGCCAGCTTGATATGTTAGTAAAAACTAGCCCCTGGGGTTCGAAGTATCTACATACCATATCCTATCAAAATCGGTTCAGCCATTAAGTCGTGAAAAGGTAATATAAAAATAGATAGATGGCATTACTTGATTACAAGTGTATATTTTACTTTTTAACCAATGACCCATAAAAACCTGAGTAGGAGTCAAGTGCGTTAGAAACTCAAAGGCAAAGTAGATATAACTTAGTAACATAATTTTAAAATTCAGCTAATAATAAAGAAAATATTTAGTGCACAATACCTTTTAACTCGGCTAGTGAGCCATCGAAGTTGAAGACGGCGTATCGTTTCTTCAGCCGCTTGCCTTCTTCTTTAGACGCAGGCAAGACCATCGCTAAGTACGGACCGTCCACTTCGAAGAATATAGAGTTCTCTGAGCGTTGTTCGTATTTCTTATTTTCGGGGTCCGTAAGTTCGTAGTACTGGTCATTTGTGAAATGATCCTGTTATGAAACATAGGCACTTGTACAAAACATTTAGAAAAATTATAATATACAGATTCATAAAAAAATATCATCATCATCATCAGCCTATAGCAGTCCACTGCTGTATATATAGGCCTCTCCCATTGCAAGCCACTTCGATCTATTTTCGGCTTCTCTCATCCAGCTCCTCCAAGGCCATCTTGCGCAAATCGCCACTCAGAGACGTAAATATATCGGTACACATTTAGTAAATATTTATTGATAAGTATTATTAAATATTGAACTAAAGAAATTGGTTTTTGTTGTTTGTTTTTTGGTTGTTTTGCTTGTTTTTTTTTTTGCTGGTTTGAAATTGATAATCTCTAAAATTATAAGTGGAATAAAAATAAATCTATTTGCATTTTAAAGCCTCCGTACTTATGTCATTTACTCTTTAAAACACTGCAGAACAAAATTTGTTCTGAGTATTTTTAGTGATATTGAGAATAATGTTACGAGCTGGGTATTTAATAAATTAAAGTAGTCGATTGATTACCAAAAAAAAACACAACACAATATTTATTAATATCACTCTTTACAATTACAAATCACTATATCACTCGTTAGTCGCACTAGAAGATCGCTTCGATATTTATTCGCTGTATCTTGAATCAACACTGCCCGTACGGCTAACACGATCCGCTTTTATATTGCTGTCGAGATAACTAGAATGTACGATAATATTCGATCGATGGTTCTAGACTAAATAGATTATTCTAGAGCTACTTGTAGCGCCATCTAGCGTCATAATGTCCACAGTTGCGCGCTATCCGACACTAGATGGCGTTGTCCCTTCGTTCTCGCGTCTTGTAGATTGTTCCAGACTATTTTTCTCGATGGCGCAACAATAATATAATATTTGCGTTTATTGGTAAAAAAAAAAACAGTCTGATTATACTCACTTTCACCATAGCATTAAGTACTGCGTTGGGGAATGAAACATTGATTTTCTTTTTCTTAGCGTGAGTTGTGTGAACAGTGAAGTTTTCAGGGAACGAAGAGGGTAGTATGCACCAGATACCTAAAATTATTAAAAGATGTTACGAACACGATATGGCTAATTGTTTTACAAGAGGCAACAATATAAGAATACTCTGATATTAATTTTCAAAATTATTATTGTTGGTCTAGTGGTAAGTGACCCTGACTGCTGAGCCGGAGGTCGTGGGTTCAATTTCCACACGGGACAAAAAGTTTTTTTTGTAAAGTTGCCCGCGACACAGGAATTATTAAAAAAACTAAGAAAAAACAGCAAAAAAACAGTAAATAAAACTCTTGACAACTAAGGTTTTTTATTTTTTTGTTGAGCAAACGGGTCACCTGATGGTAAGTGACTAAGGTCCTGCAACTGAAGAGTTGCAAGTGCCCTGTCCACTTTTGAGTTGATGGCCAAAAGTTCAGGGGGTCTTAGTTAATGTCACTTACTCGGTTAAACATAACGAAAGTATTGCTAAACAACCAAAAGAGGTAGATTATTCATATATTGTTACAACTAATTTAATTATAGTTTTTTTTTTAATTATAGGTAATTTATAATAGTTAAAGTATTTTAAGTAATAATGTGAATTACCATCAGTATCGAGTTCGAGTGGCCTGCCGACTTGTTCGATGATCTCCCGCGCCTTCATAATGATGTTAGCGCCGGTGTAACACACAATACCAGCCATCTCCATGCTGTGCCAACGCGCACTGTCCAAATATAATTTATATGCATATTGTTTTTATTCTTATAATAAATTAATAAAAGCACGCTACTTTTTAGGTGATTTTATTTTATGTTAAATAGTCGAGTTTAAATGCTGGCTAGTATGGTTTATTAAAATTCCAATAATTTTTGTCATAAAAAAGTCCTATCTTAATAGTAGTATTATAATTAAGATAGTTATAAATTTAGCACAGATATGAAGTAGTCTGGAATAACAGATTTTTATTCTGGATAAGGGTTACAGTTCAAAATTTAGGTTCAAAGTCAAAGCCAACAGCAAGTATATACATACATATATATATATATTTTATTTAGATGTAGAAGTGGACCCGCGTTTACTGCCACAGCTTTGTGTAGTTCAGTACAGAGAAATATTGCAGGTTCATCAAATTGAGGTAAAATCTCGTAACGTTTAATAAAAATTATCAACGTGGGATTTTACTTTTTACTCAGTTTAAATGTGTGAATGTGCCCCACACACACACATTGTACTTAAGTATTTAATAAACTTCGAGCTTACTCACCCTCTCCTCATGACGTATCCGTAGAATGAATTGAGGATACATTTGTGAGCGAGTTGTAATGAATCGTATAAAACTTCTCGACTTTTGGCAGATTTGATATCGGCCGCATCTCCGCTCGCCACAGCCTCAGCTACTTTTGCTTTTGCTTGTTTGTTCAGAGCTTTGTACTCGTAGCGTCGATCCCTGATTGAAGATTAAGAAATGCGAGTTATGTATCCAAAATTTATCTGATACGCCCCTATATTACAACTCCTGCATTAGGAATGATCCCGTGTCCCAGAGGACTGGTCAAATTTACAAAGCACAGACACAAAGAATCACACAAATTCACTAGTTTTTATCCCGTAAAGGAATATATTCCATGACCTCTGGGTCAGCAGTCAGGGTCACTAACCACTAGGCCAAAAGGCAAGTTACAGCTGCATAATGGAGTTAAGTAAATACATATTCATATACAACACCTGCATTAGGAATTATTGCTGTGTCCCGAGGGACTTGACGAACATACAAGCAACGGATACAAAAAATATCCAAACTCAGGATAAATATTTGTTGATCACACCATTTTTTGTCTTATGTGGGAACCGAACCCACGACCCTGGCCCAGCAGGCAAAATCACTGAACAGTAGATCAACAAGCCAGTCAAATATTGATCTATTATGGATTTGTTTATTCATAGGCAGCTCTTTGCACTCGTAATGTGGATTGAAACGGATAAAATACTAATTGGAACTAATGTAAAACATTTATTTGTCCAACCAGTTTCATAATAATTGTTACCTGAACGCTCTCACGGTGTCGACGTAAAAAGAATTTTCTTTTTGACAAATTGTTGTGGTTCTCACTTCAGTTCGAGTCACCTTCGTCTTCTTGTACGCTACCTTACAGTAGTCTGCTAGACGCTTCTTCTCGTATGCTGCCTAAAATATGAGTGAAGTGTTTTAAACTTCGTGTTCTCAAAAATTAGCTCTTTGAAGGAATACTCTTATATTATTTTGCTTGTTTACTGCCAGCAAGATGCACTGGATCAACAGAACCAACACTATGAACTGAAGATAATATTACGATCAACTCAGACCGTGACATTAGTACATAAGTTTTATTTCCTTAATCTCAAATCGTTTCGCTAGACTAGTAAATACAAAGTTCATTAAAAAAAACAAGTTTTATCTGATAAAAGGAGCGCAGTGTCTTTGTTTGGTTGCGACCGAATCATACTTTACACGAACTTACGTTTACCATTTACGTATTTTCTATGGCATAGAGTCCATTCACACAGTAGGGTCACTTGTTGGCAAAGGACTACCACCGCCCATTGACACCTGCAACTCATAACACACCCCCCAGTTTGGATCTGGTAACCTCAACTTTTCGGAGCAACAAAACGCAGGCATTTTTCAATTTCAATAATAGTAAAAGAAGGATGATAATACGAACCTGGTCTTCTTTCGGTAATGCGTGAAAAGCTCTATTTGGACCTCCAGGGTGTAGTGGGGGAAATTTCTCAGTTTCTAGTTGCTGCTGAATGCGCTGGTACTCACTTCTAGTTGCAGGTACTGTACACAATTAAATAAAGTCAGAGCTACTTTCTATTGGAGTTTAATGAGTTGTCACAGTTATCTATATTATACTAGTACATTACATAAAGTAAATAAGTACGGTATTTATTTACTTCAAAAAAGACGGCAACCAATAGACTAATTTGAATAGATTCGAAATTTTATATTTGGATGAATGATTAATGAATGTATTTTTAGAGATAAAATACTGTACCGTCCAATTACCGAATATGTTACCAAGTTACTTTACACACTTATTCGATTTTAGACTTACTTGGCAAGATGCTATTTGTTAGGCAACTTGGGTCTATCAATCAAATATCAATAATGCTTTTTTTTCATTCAGCAGTGTGGTTTTCGGTGGCCTGGATTAGGTCCTCGCCGTCTCTTCCCGTGGGTGTCGTAAAGGACGGCTAAGTGATCGGACTGTTATCTATTAGACAGTATACTTAGTCTGGCCATAAATACTGTCACAACTATGCGTAATATTACATTTTAATTTGGTATCTTTCAATCTTATATAAATATTCAATGGTTTCTTATTTGCGCGCGAATCGGTGTTAAATATTTTTGTGATATAAAAATGGAGTGTGGGGATAAAGAAAACCGAATTGATGTGATAGCAGTCACTGTCACGCTACATCGTGCACTCGACTTGTCACCACTCTGTGTAGAACAGCCTACCACGTTACAACACTTAGAAGCTATGAAGCCTAATGCAATTTTAAAACTCTCCATCCGCTTGTTATTACTCCAATGTTTGTGAACCTGGCTATTGATGAGGTACAGTGAAACCAGTTCTATTTGTAATAGAAAAAGACTATCCATGTAGTATTCATAAAAAGGCGATCAAAGCAGTGAAGCAAAGAATTCGAAGAAATCCTGTCCGAAAGCAAAAGATTAAATCTCGAGAATTAACTATATAATACTAATACTATAAATATACATATATAATACCTAGAAACATATCACGTATTTTAAAAGCTGACTTAGGAATTGCAGCCTATAAGAGACACACTAGTCATTATTCAACTGATGAAAACAACTTCTTAAGCGGTACGCCAAAGGAGGTCACAGATTTTTTTTTATTTACTGACGAGTTTTCTTTACTACTGAGCAATACTTAAATAAGCAGATGACCGAGTTTATGGTCAAAGCTCTATAGAAGCTTCCCAATAAGTCAGCAGAGTACAACGTGGGCATCATCTGATTTTAGGGATGATTTGGTGAGGTGTTAGCTATTAAGGAGTGACTGGGCCATATTTTTGTGAAAAAGGTGTCAAAACATGAGCTCAAATGGATCAAGATACGACCTTATTATCTTAAGAAGGTTGTTAAGCCGCTTAACAACACCATGTACCATAATCAAGAATGGTCCTTTCAACAAGACTAAGCACAGGGTCATAAAGCTCGATCCACCCAAGCGTCGTTTGAAATGAACGTTTCTGACATCATCAGAGCTGAAGATTGGCCTTCATCTAGTCCCAATCTTACTAGTATTCTTGTTAAACCCCCCAGCTAAGCTAAAAATGATTGAGTTAGGGGTGGGTATACGACGGTTGTGTACTGGGCGGGGAGTTTGAACCCGCAACCACTTGATCGCAAGTCCGACGCCTCAGCCATCACACTACCGCCGCTTAAGATTTCTTTTTGTAGATTATGGTTGGCAATAGTGGGTTTTTGAAAGCACTTCTGCCTACCCCTTGGAGGATATAGATGTAAGTATATATAAGTATGATTTTTTTATTTATCGGTGTCGTTCGGTAGCAACAAGGCACTAACCACTAATACAATAAGGAAGGACCGGATTATATGCAACATAAAAATCTTGAAATATACATAAACTTTGTAAAATATGCAATATTAACGTTTTAGAACACAGAAAAAAAAGGAAAATGCATAAATTATTTTTTCAAAATTTCAATCATAAATTGATCAATACCGAAATGTAACAACTCTGTAGACGATAATAATGCACTAAAACTAAGAGTAATTTAACATTTTTCTAGATATTAGATATAATATGCAATTTCATATGCAAATACTAATGCATATAATCTCTCATATAAGTCTCTAAAACGAAATATAAAACTTTAGAAAATGCCCCTTACAATACTCTCCCCTCCACATCCACTCCATATGTCGTTGGCAAGTAGCGCCGGGCCGGTTGTAGTCACACACCGCACACACACTCGCGTTTACCATCGCAGATGGCTGCAATCTGAAGTAAACAAATGCAATGACAGTAAGAAATACTGGGAGTAATGATAACATTATGCTAAAGTTTAAAATTATGACAATATATATATATTTTTTTATTACAATGGCTCCATTGTTCTGGTGAGTAGTGAATGATATTACTATAAAAGGATTTTGTTTAGAGAAATGCATTTGTAAATAATTTTGACAAGTGGGGTATGGACTAGATTTTAGAGATGGGCCAAATTAACGGGTCGAGATATCTGATGATTGAGAAGATCATAAGGAGGAATGATTAGTTAAGGGCAAGAGAAAAAAATATAGTTATAGTAGAGGTGGCTAACTTATTAATGTGCTTTTGGAATATTTTATTTTAATGTTGAAAGTAAATGATTTGACAAGAGATAGATATGACGTCATTAATCTTACCGAACGTATCATTTTGATGTTCAATAAAGAGGATCTGTTCAAATAATCAACTAAAATATTGAGCTAACTAAAGATCAGAACAATTAACTAACACTCTCACCTATTTGTTAAAATTATGTTAGGATACATAGCACCAACATCAAGATGGTATATCAATGGGTTTTCGTCTCTTCTCGGATGATCTTTCATATGCTGCAGCTTCGCTTTAATCTCAGCACATACATCGTCGAAATTTGTCACCAAATCCAACGGAATCCCTTCCTCAACCTCTATGGCGTGTTTCATGGTTTTCTCTGTTGTATCCATTAGTTTTTCTATGGCCGATGGTACAATTTTGAATTTACATTTTATATCTGCTCTGAACACGCCTGAAATAGGTTTAAGATTTTAGGACGAACATATACATAATAGCTCTTATAAACAATCTCTGTAGCGGTCGGAACAAGGAGAACTGTACAACGAAAAGCTTCTAATGTAACATAAAAGAAATTGAGCATTCTAAATGACAGGAGTAAACAGTACTCTTTAAACGACTTGAGGACTATACATACATGCATACATAAACTCACGCCTTTCTACCTTTGGGATAGGCAGAGACCTGTCATCTCTTGCTTCTATCTTTACATACCTACAAACGTTTCACCCAAGCCCTCCAGTTTCGGCCAACGCGTACTTCAGTAACCAGTACTATATAAATGTCTCGAAATTTTGCATGCTTAGCTTTACTTATGTATATTAGGTATTTTTGTAAATTATTAATGTTACGTTTCAAATAATTCAACGCAACTAAGAAATCGTTCATAATTTAGACTTTTTTTTAAATCTTGTGGTACATATAAGCTCGAAAGATAATGATTAAAAATCACTAGCCAGTCCCCGAACTTTTACTTGCATTTATGGTCACTGCACCGCTCCTAAGACTCACAGCGTGATGATTTATTAACTTTATTATACGTCAATAAATGCTGCTCTATCTAACCTAAATGAACAATTGAAATCAGATACTAATTAAAGATTAATTTAAAAAAAAAAACTTTTGAGCTTCATTTTCTTAAGTATTATATTTAAAACCTATATCCATATATAAGTAGCTAAATACGGAAGCACAATTATTAATATATTAATGTGTTAGTAGAAACCTGATTCCAACGCTTCGACGTGTCCTCCGACGTACGTCTCTGTCTCTAGCACGTGGCCATCGCTAGTGAGTTTGTTAAGCTCCTCTACTTGTTTGTTAGGGAACACGATGTTAGCGTGGAACGCTTGCACCATGAGCAAAGATTCACAAAGTGTGCCTGAACCTTTTCGGAGTACCTGAAAGAGAAAACTTATATCTGAAAGTATACTATGTACGCTGTTGTCGTGCACATACTGCTCTGTACCAAGTTCGTGGCGTGATATTATTAACGTCGATAAAATATAGCCTATAGCCTTCCCCAGCATCTACATACCAATTTAATCTACGCTGATCAGCTGTTTAGCTGTGACAAGGTAAGGGATAAAATGATCGATAGAGTAACTTTTGCATTGATAATATTAAATTCAGACTGGGGTTATTCAATTCAAAAATTGTTTATTACTTGATTGGTAGTTTCCAAGATTAAACTACAAACTCCTCAGCTTGTTATCATGTCGTGGATTAATCGATGTAACGAGGTAGCCACCTTTTTTTTTTTTTTTTACCTGTGGAAACCCCCACGGGTCGTCACCTCACCGGGCTAAAAGGTGAGGTGGTATGTCGGACTCGAACCGACTAAAACCACACGGTGTTCCGTCACAGAGTCTTATTGCCGGAGCCTCAGGTGTACCCTTAAAAGAAAAACCCTGTGCACAACGAGGTAGCCGCCTAGTTATAGAAACGTGGTCGGCCAGGAAAACTAATTATTATGAGAGGTCAATTACAAACACTAGGTCACAGATTTTAATTTAATAAAAAAGCTATTACATATTATGCGACTAGAAGTGAAAGTCGTAGCTGCAACCGAGGAGGAAGAAGCTGGAGCGAGGATCTCCGTCCCTTAAATAGCGCAGTGCGGTGCCCACCACACCGTTAGCCACCACGCCACGACTCTCGGTACTAGAGCACGGTATCGAGCGACGCCGATCACCAATTTTATTTAGACCTCATTTGATATTTGATGGTCTATGTCCAGAATAAAGCATTTTTTTATTATTATTTAAAACTCCTTCTGCATAATACAACGCACGAGGCGGAGTTAATGCCACATTCCATTATCTACCAATCATTTTCCTCTATAATAGTTAGTTAGAATAATATTATAATTTAAAAATGAAGGAACAACGCGTTGACGTCTCGGAAAGGAAAGAAACCAGCAAAAGAGTTTGAGACGCACGGACGGAGTCGTAAGAGTGAAACGAAACTGTGGCTTTTGTCTAGTATTCCCTATCATTCATTCTGAAGTTTGTGAGTTGGTATTGCTACTGATATTTTTATATATATTGAACCCCATACCTACTAATTATGATACTACCGCTCAGACATGTCTATTAAGAATCATTTTATCCGGTTAACCTGTATTTTCACTCATATCATTAGCTTATTTGCATAGGATTTTATTTTAAATTTTGTAAAAACAACATGTTAAAAATAGACAGTATATGAGTTCAAGTTATACTGGAAACAACAACATTATGGTCAAATACCAACCTCGTCCGGTTCTAACGGGATGATGGTACACAAGGCGAAAATAAAAGGGTGGACATACTTCATATACAGGTAATATGTCGCCACCGCGTCCGACACTGAGTAGTTTGATAGCACCTGAAATATAGAAGATAAAAAGATTACTACGGGGCATAAGAGAAAAAGTGGTTCGTAGTACCTGTTGGACCAGTGGTTAGTGACCCTGACTGCTGAACCAGAGGTCAAATCAAATAGAATTGTGATTTTTTCTAAGCTCGATAAAGCTTTTTCGATCGTAAATTCTCGATCCGATCTGGGGATCAGATTCATTTCATCATCATCATTCGATTTTCGAAACATCGATAAAACAAATCGAATAAAAAGAACAAATTAAATATTGATATTATAGTTTTATAAGAAGACGCAAAAGATATTACAAGGGCCTTAGGTCTTCTTTTTAGTTTAAAAATCAACTATATAACAACTATAATATTTTACATTGACTTGAAGAATGTTTGCATTGACTTCCAGATAGTTTTAAATTATAAATCCGGAATGAACAATAAATGAAATAAGTAAAGTATTTTAATATATAATTGGCAATTTTGCATTCTACCCACACTGTCAGAAATAATGCCAGTGTTTTGTTAACTACTTACATTAATTCTTTTGGTGCATGTCATTTTGCTATCCCCGGAGGCTGATACCAAAAAACAATCATATTGGGATATAAAGTATAGACGCTTTTTAATGATTTATTACTTCATGCCATAAATAAACTTAGACTTATGAGATTACCTGAGGCTGTTCAGCTGCCATTCTGCACATGTCCTCAGGGTCTAATTCAACTGGATCATATCGCAATTTGGCCTTCGCTACTGCTTTCAAACCTTGGGAACCCACTGGCAAGTACGAATCCCTTTTTACCCAACTACAAAATGACATAAAATGTATTAATCAATAAGAGAAGACAAACAACATCAGTAGTTACAAATTATATAATTTAACTTTACCAGGTCAATAATCTTAAAGGGTCTTTATATATGTAGAACTTATAATAATTTTCATTTAGTGTTTTAATAATTGAATTTATAACGGTTCAGCTAGTTTAAAAACACATGTACTATAATAATACGTAAAGTTAGGCATACACCCTGCTACATACAATTAATGATGAACTTAGTGACGCATGCGCATCTTAATATAAGACTTATCATGTGCCAGTACGTGTGAGACTTATCGACTCAATGATCAATTGATTTTACTATGTATAAATAAACTAAGTGATCCTTACTAAACAAAGATATCAATATAGATTGGACTGTTATCTATCAGACATTATGTATACAGTCAATCTACCGTTGAAGGCAATAGCCTTGCCCCCTTTTACGTGTGGGATTAAATTAATGATGTAATTAATACACATTATTTACCATAAGCAGTCCATATGCATAGCAGGTCGACAGGCATATGTGCCATCCCTGGCTGTTATCCTACTGAAACCTATTTCTTGCTTCATGTCAAGGCCAAGTATTGCTGCGCGAGCCTCAACAAATGGCCAATCGAAGAAGTCACCTTTAGGAGAAACAAAAACAAATTAGCAGATTCTGACTCACATTACACCTTCGTTTGTACAAAAGAATATCACTAAATGCATAAATACAAATAAATAAAACAGTTAAATATAATTATTTAAAAAAACAGGTCCATGAGCTTTTAAATTATTAATTTACTTCCTTTACTTTTTAAATGAACAATTTACTAAATATAGGGAAGATGAAGTGTTGTGCCATTCATAAATGTTAATAATAATAATGATATTTTTTTATTATATCCCAAACACAAAAATAATTAAAGAGTCACATCTTAATCTAGATGTTACACAGTCCATACGGTGAATCTGTGCGAGAGACTGGTATCTGTACTAAGTGAACCTTTATGATATGACACTACTAGCCTCTTCTGACTCTAGGTAAGTAGAATTAGGGAACACTGTAATCTACACAACAGTTGATAATCAGGGAGAGCTGCTGCAATAGTATTAATGCAGTGCCTACCGTTATATGTTACGAAGATATGTGGTTTGACGTCCATTATGTGATCAAAGAATTTATGTAGAAGAGCAAGTTCATTTTCTTCATTAAACACTATGAATTGCCTGAAAATAAAACATAATTTAAAGGTGAGTAGCATAATTCACTTCATATTCTGTTTGTATTGTTCTCATTCACTGTTTCTTTACATACCCTTCAAATTCAGGTTTTGGAGTGTATTCAAAATCCTCAACATCCACAGATATAATCTCTCGATTAGTGATCAGGAACCCTTGGCCATCAATCATATAGGAGATCATCATAATCTGATCAGTCTGTGAATCTGGGAACTTCAGGGGCAGTTTTGTTGTCTCTATGTCAAATGCCAACACAATAGGATCTGGTCTCTCAATAATGTCATCCCTTTTTGTGAATAATGGTGCCTCTGTAGCTCTGCTTTTGACGGTATACCAGGTGCCACAGAAAATTTGCATGTCAATGGATACTCTTACATGGTATGGCACATCATGTTCTCTGCAAAGAAAATACCCTTCTGTTAGTTAACAGTGCTGTCCTTTTAATCAATTCAGCTTAGCGGGTTTTATTACCGTTTTAACACCACCAATGAAAAGCAATTCTAAAACAGGCAGTTAGCTCAGTTAGATTAAAAAGAATTATTTAACACATTTTTGTATTAATGCAGTATATTAAAAAGGAAAGTAAGATAGGGTATATACATATAGATATGTATATGCTTTGCAATTTAAAAACAAGGTGAATTTTCGAAAAGATAAAAACATGCAAAAGAGACCCCTACTGATTGACACTAAGGCTGAATGCTGAAATCAATATGAAAATATAAAAATAAAATATTCTGCATGCATATGTATATCTAATTTATACAAAAGCCTGCAAATTATTGAAAAATTTGCAGGCGTTTCATAAAAACTGGGAGCTAAGCTAGTGACTAATATTAAAGGTTTTTCCAAAAGGTTACCTGATATCTAAAATGTTCTCCATATGATCAGTAGTCTTCTTAGCATGTTCCACTGCTGCTGCACTAGTCAAGGCATTAGTTAACAGTTCAGTGTATATGTGATCTTTTTTTTCTCTTTCTTTATTTTTATTTACTGCAGTAAGAATCTCTTTTCTTACCTTCATCATTTCTGTTTGAGACATGAATGAGAGCTTTATATAGCTTTGCTTTAAGCCTGACAGATGGTTGAGCTAAAAATATTGGATTTTCAGATTGACATATCCACACAATACATATATTTTTGTCTTCTTTTTATATAGGTGTTTTAAAAAAGGGATGGTCATATTTTAGAGTCATATAGTAGACCCTGTGAATAACAGAGATAAATAAATAACAATACAATATACAATTTTCAAGCTAACTCAATTATTTAATAGCTTTACATAAGACTCTTAAAATTTGAAAAAAAAAAACCTTTTAGAAACACCTGTATATGAAAATAAAATGCTGTTAGTTAGTCTCACTAAAACTTAATAGTGGCCAGGCCAATTTGAATACATCTTTTTTTGACATATCCACTGACTATGGGGTTGGTGTATATGAAAAAAAAGGTAAAACTGCAGAAGTGAGTATTCTCATGGAAATAGTGAAGTTTTAATTATAATATGCATATTATTATATGATATGATATAAAAATTATTATTTACACATATTACACTGCACAAATTTTTCATGATTCATGGAAACGAGAGTGAATACTGACAAAACAAAGTACCTTTGTTTCCATAAAACTGGTGCCTCATCACTAGTATCCATTCCAAATCCCAAAATACACAAAATACATAGTAGTAACCAACAGCAAACTAATATAAACAAAGACTGTGACTGCAGTGAAATTGTTAGAACAAATTCTATAAAATATCTAGATCTCTGGGTATAGGCATTAATGAGAAATTAACTTTCAAAGGACACATAGCTGCCCTCTTGATGAGATGCAGAAAACTCAGTAACGTAATGAAAGAACTTGAGAAGTTGCCAATAGTGAACAACTTATAACTTTTTTTGAGGAGACACAGCTGTGTCTCATGTACATGTAGCTACATTGCACCTAATACAGTTGGAGAGAGCCCAGAGATCAATACTCAAAGTAATGTTTACAAAACCAATGAAGGTTAAGAATCTAATCAGTTTTTAGTTAGTGGCAGTCAATAGAGATGCTGGTCTCTTGAATATATAACAAATGTATATATACAATGCACTGATGCTGGATGAATCACCTGTATATGGTTTTAAGTTATGTTAGTTAGTTTTAAGTTGAACTAGACACTAGCACAGAGAGATAAAGTTATAGTTAAATTCCCTATTTCACTACACAATAGTGTAGATTACTACTGGTATAATACTACTTTTTGACAGTACAGATGCATAGACCAAACTATGTTAACACCTACCAAATCCAAATCCTCTTTTTCTGTGACATTAATCTTGTGTATTGTGCCTGCAAACCTTTTAGATAAAAATTGTATAACTTCTTGCTCACAGTCCTTCCGAGGCAAGATGAGGAAATACGGCTGGAAGGTCAAGGAGACTTTGAACCTGGTGCCATCCATCTCTATAAAGTAGTAGTCCATTGCTGCCACTAATCTTTTATCTTCATCTAATATTTCAGCCTGAAAAATTTGTTAACATATTTTGCTCTAAACACTGGTGTGAAAACATTCTCATTTATATTGACTTGAACTGGATAGAACGAAGATACTTACGGTATGCATGTTTATCAAATAACCTGTCCTCTCTTTAAGATCCCGAACTCTATCAAACCCATATTTAGAATCGATCCTGTCACTATCCAAGGCCACACGAATACGGGATTCCGAAGATTCCTCTCTGTAAACAATAATATATTATATAGTTAGCACTAATCTTAGATGTTTACAGTACAAATTTATTTTTACATTACTCACCTTGGTCCCGACGATGAGCCTGCATCGTTTTTATTGTAATCTCCTCTGTCAGCACGGTACTTCCCTGTGTTTTGTAAAACCATTTTGATATTTTTTATAAACTCTCTAAAACTAATTCATTACCCAGGATTGACATTTGATATTAAACAGCTGCAATTGTCATATTTTCGCGCTATTTCATAGTCCATAATAAAAATCGTTCGGAAATGTTTACAGATTTACAGATTCTTAGGCAACAATGGTCTTGTCTTGCAGTCACTCGTATATTAAAAAGTTAATTTTCTCAATTTTTGTACTGACTTTATCTCTAAATGTACTAATATAGCCATTTCATTCCCGCTATTAAGACCATCCAAATGATACTTTACTTCTTGAAGTCCATCAAGCTGTTTAGGTTTTAGGACGTAAGAAAGAAAAATCATACATACGTAAATTAATATGTACGTGAGCTTATTCGTTTAGTAAATGTCATAAATTATTGTCAAAGTTGTCATCAGTCGACAGTTTCTGACTATAATAGTTATCTGTGGTTGACAGTTACAATAAGTTGTGCTTTTGATGTTATACGTTGAAAAATGTTGTAACACATTTTAATCACGAGAATACATTAATTGAAATTCTGTTTCTAACAATGGATAGTTTCTACGATATTAGTTTTGGCAGCTATGAAGATTCCTCTAAAAATAATTCTACACGGAAGGGAGGTATTAACATTGAAGATTTATGTGAGAGATTACGAATTTCAGCTTTAACAAACGCCGCTGAAATTAGTCCCCTAGTAAACGAAGTGACCATAGGACCTAACAGTCCTAGAAAAAACGATGTGTACCAGAATATGACGCCGATTATTAAAAAAGAACAATCTGAGGAAAACTTACTTCAAGATAAACTTCGAGAGGATCTCCGGTATTCACTGATAGTGAAGAAATGCGAAAACAAAATGCAGGAGACTACTAATACACGATTCAAGGATCTGGTTGGAAATATGTTATATAATCATGCAGAGGCTACAACACAATTCTGGCAGATACATGCTGAAGAAAATAAAAAAAAATACTTACTTTTCAAGGAACAAATTATGAAAATGTATAAGAGTATACAAGAGAATGACAATATGTCGCTCCTCGAAAAGGCTCGTGATGAATGCACATGTCCCATTGTTAACACACAAACAATAGACAACATGAATAAGATTTTAGAAGAACAAAGTAAAGCTCCTGGAAGGATTGCTTCCATTACAGCCAGCTACACTAAAATATATAAATGCTGCTCAGAGATATCTAATCTTTTGAGTACTGGACCACTTGCAAAAACTGTAATAAACACATACATGGTAGGCATACATGCAGTCGTAGAGAACACAAATGTAATAATGGAGTACTGTAGAACTGGAAATGTGACAGACAAAGACGTTAAACAAGCCTCCCTTTTGGCGTTAAACATAGAAAATATTAGAAAAAACATTTCAGAAGATTTAGATATGATGAAGAAAGAAGAAACTTTGATGAAACAAAAACAAGAAGAGTTGCGAGTAAAAAAGTTAGAAGAAGAGAAAGTTCAAGAGTTAAAATTAGCACAAGCTGCAGCAGCAGCAGCAGCAGAGAAGGAGAAGTCTGAAAGAATGAAGAAGACAAAACCATTATTTTTTTCTAGTAAAAATTACAGTCATTATGAAGAGCTTAAAAACTACCTTGACAAGTATGAGGCACAGTACAAAGATTTGTTACAAGACAGCAATCTAAAAAAGTTCAGATTTGACTGTCAGAAAGCTGTTAATACCCCAGTTAATGCATTGTCTTCGGTCAGCGCACTGCACATGAGGGACAAATATGACAAACTTTCAAAATTACTAAAGGGAGAAATAGTACAAGTGTTAGATATAAGTGTAAGAGCAACACAGCACCCACAAGGCTTAGCATACTGCACAGCTTTATTGGCAAAGAAGATAGTTAGGCAAGGAGATCTATTAGTATCTAGTAACACAGAAGCAGCTTACCCTCTTGCAGCTATTACTGTGGCTTTATGGGCACAGTTTCCCCATTTTGGTAAATTAGTTGAAGCTTACTTTCACAGATTGTGCCCCTATCTTGTGCCAATGTACCTACCACAAAAAGAAGGACAGACTGACAAAGAATTCTACTTATCAAGGGGTTATACATATAACGATGAAGGTGTTGTAGAGAAACAAGATAAGTTTTTAAAGAGAATGTCTGGTATTTTTAGACTGCACTGTGCAATATGGACAGCTAAAATGCCCAAGTTTTTAAGTGCCCCTCATCCGATTGGTTTGAAACATGCTTGGCGATGGCTTGCCTCTTTTATAAATCTGAAACCTGAACCAGACATATCTGCCACCTTACTTCATGAGTTTTTAATCATGTGTGGATCTAAATGTAATGAGTTCTACAGTATACAATTTAGAAAAATTCTGTTACTAGCCAGTTCTCAGTATCTTAAAATATTAGAAAACATTGATGAGGGTGGACCTAAAACTAGACTGGAAGTTTATCTTCAGACAGCAATAAAATCAAATGATATCCCATCTCCACCAGTACCTGCTCAACAAATAAATTGGTAAACTTCTACAAGACATAACAAATTCAAATTTTTATTATCAAAATGAATAAATAGGTGATTATGCTAAAATTAAATATGACATTTAATAGATTTCTTTGATATGTTTTGTAATACTTCACATTCAGGTGATTTTGCTTGTAAATATTGAATTAAATAATTATTGATTAAGTAATAATAATGTACTATGTGCTATGGTTTTATTATAGTAATTAAGTCTATTCCTTTGTTTTATAATTGTAATACAATAAAAATTTTGTGCTTTTCTATGTATTTATTTATGTGTATGAATACACATTTGGCAGGTATATGTACATTTTATTTTTTCGTGTGGAAATCCCCTCGAGCCGTCATTCCACTAGTGTTTTCAGTGTAACGGTGTATCGGAATCGAACAGACGGTGTGCCATGCTGCGCTTAAAATGGGGAGGGATCCGGGTACAGCGGTATTAAGAAATCTGGATGGCAGGTATATTTAAATATAAAAATCTAATGTATATTTTAGAACAAAAAGGACTACACTTCAAAATTTTGCTTTAATTTTACTGTCTGAAATTCCTGTTCTGGTTTGGCAGAGACGGTAAAATGCTGGTTGTTCTGACATACATCTGGTTTTTCTTCAACATTCATCACAACCTTTCATACAAGCTTACCCGTTACGGTTGCTTTCAACTTGACCCTTCTTCAGTACTCTGCTGATCTGGTGGCGTCGCACCCCCGGGTAGCCCGGCCTGGTACAACTAGATAACGGACAATGTTTGTTTTTTATACTACAGGGGAACAGACGGGTCACCTGATGGTAAGTGACAACTGCCGCCCATGGACACATGTAAGAGTCAAGTCAAGTCAGTCAAGTCAAATCGAGTCAAGAGTCGTAAGTGCGCTGCCCGCCTTTGAGGATCGTGAAGGATGGGGGGATGCGAGGAGAGGAAAGGGGAGTTGGGCCACCGGAAACCTCACTCCTTTCGGGGAAATGCAACGCAAGCGTTACTTCACAACTGGTTTTCTGAGGTCGTGGTATCGCACCGGTCATACCGGCCCATCAGTTCCTAAGCAAGGCTCTACCGCTGTTAAAATGTGCCAACGTTTTCAAGCTGTGGGAAATAGCTGCGTTCGTATGATGGTCGACGACCTCAGGAACGTCAGGAATACAACGACCTACCGACATTTTAAATGGGAACCTCTGAACGAGTTCATGAACAGACTCGCCACCGGGATGTTTGAACGGGCTGACCGCTCAAATCTCCCCCACCTGGTCGACATTGCTTCGCTCCCGCCATCAAATCAACAACACTCATCCGGAGGCGACTCAAACGCCCCGCTCGGGAGCTTATGTTAGCTTCCTCGAGTGGGACATCGCCATCGGATGCAGATATCGAACCACCGTACTCTCGTAGGCGGTTCGCTGGACCCTCTTAGGAGAAGCGATCGGCGGATCAGCCTTGAGGCTAGTGAACCAACTCCAATGACCGGCTCACAGTGGTCAATTTCTCAAAATAGCTTCCATACCGACGATTAGAACTGAACTTGTTTATGGCCGTTGTGGTCACAACAAGTTTGGTTCTAATCGTCTTCAGTTGTTCTTACTACATACTAGCTACGGTTCAAGGGCTGCCCCATCTGGCCAGCTAGTAAATAGTACCTCTCCCTGCTCCTAGAAGTACCTGCCTACTCTAGCTATGGTTCGACACCTTACGGCCTGGCTGGTCTAGAGTCGGTATCTTAATACCATCGTCGGCCTGCTGGCACGGCAGTAGGGCAAGTATTTACATAATAAAACGTATCAGTGAACCCAAAAATTTCCTTTTTTAAACAATTTAAATGCAATTGAGGGTTTGTTTGTTTGAGATGTTAATTGCGTGTCCTTTGAATTACAAAGTGAAAGTAAGTGATATCAATCATAGCAAATGCATTTAGGAATATACAATGGGAAATTATGGGAAGGTTCTGTTTCGTCCAAACTCTGTACAACACTGTTGTTAGGTTATGCACCAAGTATACAAAAAAGGGCCTCGAATATTTTTTTTTGGTGCTGACTTATAGGATTAAGAAATACGATGAGGGTTTTCGTTAAAATAAATTATATATATGTTTCGAAAGAAAAATCTTATAAGTTTATTGGTGTAAATTAACGACGTTTCCTTTAAAGTAAATATACATATCAGTATAGCATTCAATTAGCTCCCTATTGAGTTTGATTCTACGCACCTGCCTTGACCCTTTCTATGAAACCTAAGGGTTGACTGGAAGATAATGCCTCCTGCCGTTAAGTCCACCCCGTACAATGTAAAATGCAAGAAGGGTTAAATAAATCAAATATATTTAAGTTTAACATACAGTAAGTAGTAGTACAATACATAACATAAGTTGTACATTTTGCTACAACGAAAAAAGGAGCCATGCTTAGGCACTACCGTGCTACCACGGTCTTATCACAATCTGCGATCTCTTCCAGTCAACCTGATGAACTATACTGCAAAGTATTAGGTAATAGTGGTGCACAAAGAGTAAAAAAAGAAAAAAAACAGGAAAAAAAATAACAGATAGAAAAAGAAAGTAAGTAAACACAAATTACAATTTAATATGTATGTATATTTTGCATCTAATATGTGTATACAAAAATACACATACAACCATTGCATAAATATATGCAATAAACAGGTATTACTGAGATAGGTAGTGATCCTTGACGAGCTTCTGAAAGACAGCTATTGATTGAGCCTTATGGTTTAAAAAAAAAAAGAAGATGAAGTATAGTATCTGTGGTGTAAGTGTTCTGTGGTTATAACCTAAACCTCTGCGTAGCATAGCACTGTTGTGTCAATAAATATGTGTTAGTTCTTTAATTATTATTTAGTTAATTACTATTCTTGATCAAAACATTATCGTGTACATATATAATTGGTGTTATATATCATAAATATGGAAGGGCCACCAGGCACGGGGCCACCTAACAACAGTGGTGCAATGGGTCCGCCGGGAATGCCAAGCTTTCCCCCGATGCCGCCACCACCCGGCGCTATGGGAGCTGGAAGTATGCCTCCACCACCGATGGGACCTCCTGGAGTTATACCACCTGTTAGTTCATCTAGTGGACCATCAACTGGACCGCCAAACATGCCTCCAGGTTCACCAAATATGCCACCTGGACCGCCGAACATGCCTCCTGGACCACCAAATATCCCTCCTGGACCTCCTAATATGCCTCCTGGGCCCCCGAATATGCCGCCTGTACCGCCTAATATGCCTCCTGGTATGGGCCCACCTCCAGGAATGATGGGAATGGGACCACCACCCCCAGGCATGGCACCTCCAGGCATGGCACCCCCAGGCATGGCACCTCCAGGCATGGGAATGGGACCTCCAATGGGTCCTCCTGGTATGGGACCACCAAGAATGCCACCCAACATGATGCGGGGACCTAATATGAAGAGCAATTTCAATAATCAGGCTATGGATATGGGCCCTCCTGGTATGGGGCCTCCACCTAATATGCCTCCTATGGGCTGGGAGGGGCAGGGTCCTCCAGGCTGGGGAAGACAGGAAGGACCCCCAGGTTGGGATGAACATCAAGAGGAAGATGATGGAGATGATGGTGAGGGTGATGATTCAGGTATGCAAGGTCTACCTACATCACTACCATCATTGCTGACTATGAAGATTGATACCCCTGAGGAATTTAGAAACAAGCCAGCTCCTGTTGGAGGTGTGGTGTTGCCTAAGGCTTTGGAAGAAGCTTTAGCTTACAAGGATCAAAGACAGGCTGCGCTAGGTGATGATGATGAGGGTCAAAAAGGTGATTTTTTTTGTCTGATATCTGTATCTATTCTGATATTTTGTCTTCTTCATGAGAGTCTAAGAGTCTTCCTGAGTTTCATATAAAAACTGAAACTCAGTTGAAAACAACACTTACACTAAATTAGTATAAGGTTAAAAGCACACTTTTTTGAGCTTTAGCATTTCATTTCAGAAATTATATTCCAGAATTTACCTTACAGTTAACAGAAATACACTATTATGTGAGTCTATCACAGCTATCTTCTATGATTTTGAAACCTCTCTATGAAAACATTCATTTGTATAAATGACTACTTGAAAATTTAAGCATAATAAATTTTTGATGTAAATACAGCTGAACAATTATTTTGAACATGATGTATTCATCATAGCAAAAGTAAACTAGCCACACAGAAATTTTGCTAGTAATACATATTTTTTTTATACTATAGGGGGACAAACGAACAGACGGGTCACCTGATGGTAACTGACACCGCCTTCGCTGGGGATGAGGGATGCAGGGAGCGGAAAGAAGAGAGGAGGGATGAGGAGATGGAAAAAGGAGAAAGGAGATAAGGGGAGAGAAAAAGGGGAGGGGGAATTGGGCGTCTGGAAACCTCTCTCAATTCGGGGAAATGCAACGCAAGCGTTACTTCACAACTGGTTTTCTGTGAGGCCGTGGTATCGCACTGGTTGAGCCGGCCCATTCGTGCCTAAGCATGCCTCTACGTCTGAAATCATCACATAATATCATCATCCATGTTCAAATGTACACTTTGTTAAATTGTTGTATTTATAATGATAATAATATAAAAGATATTACTTTTAACAAGTTATGTCTTTTATATTATTACTCTAATAATATTACTCATGGTTTTCTTGAAAGTGCCAAAATGTCAGTTTGTTTAGTTTAATGTTGTAATTTATTAATTGTATGTAATTATAATATTAATTTTGATGAGCTGTTACACTTTGAAATGGCTTTGATTCCCACCAAGTACAAATATTTTTGTGCAATGTGTATGTACATGTCTATTTTTTTTGTTGTTTTTTTACAAATCCCGCATTAGGGTTAATTCCTGTGTCGCGGGGGACTCTACAAACATTCAAACAACAGACACAAAAAACCCAGACTCAAAACAGCATATTGAAGATGACACAAAGTGTTGTCCTGTGTGGGGATCGAATCCAATTTTCCATTCTAAAAATATTTCTTAAATCTTTTTACATAGTGTTAATTTTAACATTGTTTCACTTAAAATGATATATTTAGAAAATATGAACAATGTTTAATGCCTTTTCAGAGCAAGATAGACCACCAGAGGCACCTCCAGCCCCAGTAATCAGCACAGAGTATGATGCTGAAGAAGATGAAGGGGACTCCGACGATGACAACATTCCGGATGCCCCTCATCCTCCAGTTATCTCCAAGCAGGAGGTACTTAGTTTTTTTGTGGTCTTCTAGGTGTTGGAGGAGACAGAACAAGACAAGAAGAGAGGACTGATGTTGATTGAAAATAATCATTGAATTATTGACATAGCTCACCAAATCATTCATCAATCATTCATCAATCAAATTAAATCATTTATAAAAAAAAAACTAAGTCAAAAAGCTTTTTACACAATTAAAGATTATATTGAAGATAAAAAGGCTTGGGAATGAGCTGCTTCATTAATGTACATGAGCCTATGTTTTTCGTTTAATTTTTTTTTTTTTTTTATACACATTGACATTTTATATTTTACTTTTTGACATGAATACTTACTTTGTTAAGTATTATATTGTTTTTTTTTATTGTTTAAATCTTTGTACCTTTTGACATGAATACTTTGTTAAGTATAATATATTATATATTTGTATCTTTTTTTTTTAATTTATAAATTTAATTATTGTAAATGTGAGGACTATGTAGGTTATTTATTTATTTATTTTTTATTTTTTTTCTCTTTTCTCCTGTAGTTTGTTTTATAACGATGTCTGACAGTTTGAGTACTTTTGCGGCCTACCCAAATGTCCTTGCTTTGGTACTGATCGTCGGTCCGTTGAGCTCCTTAAAGTTCTAAGTTGAGCTACACGATAACTGACAAATGCTTGCACTGTTTGGACGGGTCCACTCAAATGAGCGTGGTGCTTTCTTCAAAAGCTCATCTCAGACGTTAGCGTGCATGGTTCTCATATGTTTTTGACCAGTACATCTGTATGGACTTTAAAACAGACTTTGACCTCTGAGTTTGTTTCGGTGTTTCTTCTCAGGGTAGTCAGCTAGGAAACACCGGCCTCATCTAGCATAAACTAACAGAAAAAAATAATATATTGACGTGTAAAAGTGTTGTTGTAACCTATTTACAAAATAAAGATCATTTATCATTTATCATTTATCAGATCAGAAATTAATATTGGTTAATTATGTATGTGTAATGATTTGATATTGTAATATGTTACTATAGTTTTCATGGTACTTGATTATATTTAATAGGCCCAAGCTAACAGAGCCAGCAAGAACAAACGAAAGAAAAAGAAGAAGAAGGAAGCCAAGCAAAAAAGGCGAGAACAAGCAAAGAAGAGAGATGATGGTGAAGCTGGATCAAGTCATGATGAGAGCAAAAAGTCTAGTGACAAAGAAAATGAGAAGGAGGCTGAAATAGAGTATGTATATTTCCCTTTTGCTATATTTATATTACTAGTGGTCTGTTAAGCTTGACAAGTCATTGTTTGAATAAATAAGTCATATACAGAATAAAGCTATTTATAAGTTATTATCTTTTGATAACATTTAGTATTCTCTCTACTTGATAATCAAATGTCAAGAAATTATTTGTGGAATATAAAATATTAATAATTTTGAAGCCAATATCTGTTACATTGGATACTTTACAAATAAATAATGCAAATTTGTTTATTGCTGTAACAGCTTGGAAGAAGCTTGGAGCTACATTTGAAGAAACAGATTTAAATATTGGCCTAATGTCGAAGTTTCAAAAGAAATATAAGCAAGCAATGTCCCCCAGTCACTTTTTGGCTTTTATCAGACTCAACCCAAACATAATTCACACTGACAGATGAACAAGAAGAAAGTGGGTTGGAGGAAGCACAAATTCACTATGATGGTTAAATTTTGCTACTATGATAGTAAAGCTTAGGCAAAATCAAAACCATTCAGAAGAGTTATGTTTGCAGAATAAATGGTAAAAAATGTGACACCACTAGAGTGGTGGATGTCACAGAAAAATATATTTAGTGAAGAGGAACAGTCAAAAAGTTTTCCAATGGTGAAGCAATTGTTTGGGGCTATAGCTTCTTCAGCTGCTGTGCAAAGAGTGTTTGGACCTTTTTGAATTGTATTGATTTCTCAGATTTAAAGTACCCTAGTTTTTAACTTAATTATAATTTCTAAACCTTTTTTTATGTTAATTAGTAATAAGAAAAACATTTCAGGTGAGTGGGCAATCATAAATATGGGAACTAATATTTCAAAATATTTTTTTAGGTATGTTCAGGAATCGATTCATTTCCATGAGTTAGAGCCGATGTACCGTCAATTCCACCGTATCTTAGAGGCCTTCAAAATCTCTGAAAAGAAGGACGAGACCCTCAAGGAGGAGGACAAAGATGCTCCCAAGCCTTCCAAACCTCTGGAGAAGGTCCAGGATCAATTTGCAGCGGATGAAGAAGCTGTTGAGGTAATCAGAGTCTGTTATGTTCATGTCTGTATAATGTCATTTCATGAATAAAAAGAACGTAAGATACACACCCAGAGTACAAACATAGTATTTAAAGTTAGAACAACTTCATTTTTTTTTTCTATATTTAAGTAAATTTGAAAAAACTTAATCTACTATTATAAACTTAAAACATGTTAGAATCCATAATTGCTTAATGAAATAATTATTGCACACATGGGGTAACAATCACATTTTGAGTTTGCAAATAGTTTGTTTTATTCTCATGTTTAAAAATTTTCCAATCTAAAATTTTTTTTAATTGTCAGGAGTCTGTCACACTAAGTCAGTCATGAAACTAGCTACCTGTTACTATGTAGATCCTGTGGAGATAAACGGTCAGAAAAGGCAAGGATACCCTTTTCCAAACACTCGCGCACATGATAGTCGGCCAGATATCTATTATATATATTATTTTGCAGAAAAATGCAGCAGACGAAAAAGAGCGTTTATCAAAGCGCAAGTTAAAGAAATTGTCGCGGTTATCCGTTGCCGAGTTGAAACAGTTAGTTTCAAGGCCTGATGTGGTAGAGATGTATGATGTCACAGCGCGGGATCCTAAGCTCTTGGTGCAGTTGAAGGCGCATAGAAACACCGTACAAGTGCCTCGCCACTGGTGTTACAAGAGAAAGGTATTTTTTTTATTCTCTTATTTATATTAAGGGAATAAAATAGTAAAAAAAATTTCAAAACGTCACTGGCCCTCTATTATTATAAAATTATTTACTCTTGTTAAAGTATGAACTGTTATTAAGTTATTTCTATTTTTTTAATAATTTATAAATCTATTAAAATAATTTCAAATATCCCTCTCTTCCATAGTATCTCCAAGGTAAGCGTGGTATAGAAAAACCGCCATTCGACTTGCCCGACTTTATAAAAAAGACGGGCATTATGGAGATGCGAGCGTCCTTACAAGACAAGGAAGAGACAAAGACACTAAAAGCCAAAATGCGAGAACGTACTAGGCCGAAGCTGGGCAAGATCGATATTGACTATCAGAAGCTACATGACGCATTCTTCAAGTAAGTAGTAAATTCTTAGCTGCTATGCTATTAATACAATGTTCAGAGTCTGTGGAAAACCAAAGTGTATGTCTAATTAACGAAAAATACTCTAAAAATAATTTTGCTCATTTAAGTCACTTGTGCTGAGCACTTTGCTTTTGGGAAACCTAACTAGGTACTAATATGTCAGTCAATGGGAAGGGTTTATTTACAAATTTAAATCAAATTAATTTCTAAATGTAATAGTTAATGGCATATTACAAACATTTTTAAGTATGTGATCATAAAAGTGAGTTTATTGAACTCCTAAATTTTTTGATCACATAGGATCCAGTTTGAACACTGGCCACCCAAGCTTTTTCCTTTAGCCAGAAGATAAGGGACAGGAAGCTCGATAGATGAACAGTACACGTAAGTACCTATATTAGAGATTGTTATTACAAAATATGTTACTTTTAAACTATGTGAACTCACACCAGGCAAATTCTACAACTTTTATTTCACTTGTAACAATAGCTTCGAATCTAGGCTCGGACTTTGCGGCTTCGGTCAGTTCGAGTTAAACTCTCCCATCCATCCCAACCCTTTATTTTTCAATACCCTACTCAAAGTGCCTGGTGGACGGCACTAGGCTTGCCCCCTGTAACGTAAGTGTTCCTATATTATAGTTGGTAAAATGTGGGCGTTTAATACGCTTCTGCCTATCCCTTCCAAGATACAGATGAGTGTATGTATGTATATAATAGTTAATAGTTAAAAAATACAAGAAAATAATATAAACTTAATTATTTATAAGTCCTCTATTTAGAATAGTTTAAATAGTATTAAACTTTATTTAAGATCCTTCCCCTCTTTGATGTAATATACACGAAAATAAACTAAAGTAATTTCTCAACATTGCAACCGAAATAATAGTATAGTAGTTTATTTCGGATGTGTATTTCAGAGATGCCCGACTAGTTTCGAACTCGAAGGGGGACATTTGTCATGGAATAAAGCGACCTTCCGTGAGGATGTCACACACACTGGACACTAGTTGGCCATACCCGAAATTCACACATGAGTGAAACCATGCATTCCTTAATAAATATGATGATAAAAAATACGGTATAATAATATAAAATTAAAGACTTCCAGCATGTATCTACTATTATTATAAGATACCTTATGTTACAGGTGGCAAACAAAACCACGCATGACAATTCACGGCGATTTGTACTACGAGGGAAAAGAGTTCGAGACCCGGTTGAGAGAAAAGAAACCAGGTGATTTGTCTGAAGAGTTGAGAACTGCGCTTGGTATGCCTGTTGGTCCCGGTTCTCACAAGGTAACGACAGTATTTCACTCAATAATATAGTTATAGATAAGTTAGAAATTTGGTATAATATTTTTTTTTCTCACCATAACAAAAATACAATGATACGGAAAAAAATACTTTAAGATGAGTTTAAACATTACCACATAGTTGATAGTATCCGTAGCAGTTTCAAGCAACAATTGCAATATGTATTATCTGTTTCTCAGAGCCTGACACATCTGATTACTCAGTGTCTTAAGCACACTGATCTTAATCAGATATGATAAAAAAAGCTTATTTAATAGTTACCTTCCTAATATATTTACTACAATATGATGTTCACAGGTACCCCCACCATGGCTAATCGCCCAGCAGCGTTACGGGCCGCCTCCATCGTACCCCAACTTGAAGATCCCAGGTCTAAATGCCCCCATCCCTGAGGGCTGCGCGTTTGGCTACCACGCAGGAGGCTGGGGCAAGCCGCCCGTCGACGAGACCGGCAAGCCGCTCTACGGAGACGTGTTCGGACACCAGAGCAGTGGACAGGATGTGCGTAAACTTATATTAAAATTACACACTAATATTTAGTGTAGTTTAAATTCCTTTTTTTTTTGCAGTAATCATTGTTTAAAAAAATATTTTATTATATTTCTATTCACACTTATTTTTTTACCATTGAAGTAAGTAGCATTATTATTATACATTTTAAATTAACGGATATTATATTCTGTAACAGGATGTTGAAGATCAAGATATAGATAGAACAATGTGGGGAGAACTAGAGTCAGAATCTGAAGAAGAATCAGAAGAAGGTACAAATTAACAGTATTGTTATTAAATTACAATAATTTATTTTTACTGAACATATAAACTGTAGTTTGTATGAAACACTTGCAAAAGTAACTAAGGTAACTAAGTAACTAATCTTACTGTAACTGAGTATTTGCAATGGTAACATTTGTTTTTGAGGAATTATATTCCTATACCTGGAGTATATGAACTAAAAAATAAACACAGAATATTGGTATCTTACATGCAGTAAAAATAGCTACAGGCTCTACATATTTTGTTATCCAAATGTACCTACTAGTTCTTCAAGATTAGCCATCAAGCTACGAGAAAATCCTGTTGTTTATTGATACTGTACGTTATAAATACATACTTAACCATGTAATCGAATTTAATTCTTTAAACTAAACTCTTAACAGAGGAGTCAGACGAGGGTGAAAAGCCAGGCGAGAGTGAGGTGGCGGCCGGGCTGGCCACTCCGGGCGAGGGGCTGGTCACGCCGCTCGGCATCAGCTCAGTGCCACCCGGCATGGAGACTCCGGATACCATCGAGCTCAGGAAGAAAAAGGTTGAGAGCGATATCGAAGGGTGAGTCATTTCATCCTTCCCCAATAAGCTACAGCTTTAAGAAAAATTGTTTTTGGAATATTCAAAGAAATATTAACTATTACACATACAATAACACTAATAAAATTTACCAAATGAGTTGGAAGCTGTAAATTTTGTGTGATATTGAATGTTCTTGTTTGTGTGTCGCTCAAGGCGCGTCTTCTAGGAAAAAAGGTAGGTTGAGGTGTATTAAACACCTCATCTAAGATCCTACCCTAGATCGACCTTCACCGAGCTGATAATAGAATAAAACTTATTTTATAATAAATTTCGTTTACTATAAAATATATTTAAAATGGGTTGTCTAAAAAAATCCTGGACAGAATATTTTTGATTAATTTTTTTTTTGTTTAAATTAAAGAAATAAATAAATATATATTTATTTATTTTATTTTATATTCATTTGATTTGTTTATTTGTTTAATTTATGTTATATTGTTTAATATTTTATTGGGCTTCCGGTATCCTCACTCACTCAGTGAACTTATAAGTGTATACATACTATCTGATAGATAACAGTCCGATCCATTCGTCGCCTTTTAAGACACCATCGGGAAGAGATTAAACTGGTTGTGAAGGATTACACGCTTGCGTTGCATTGCCCCGAATTGACTGAGGTTGCCGGAGACCCAACTCTCCCTATCCCCTTTCCTCTCCCCTCCTCTCTTATTTCCCATCTCCTCCATCGTGAAACACACGGCAAATAATTTCCGGGTATAAGAAACGTGTAAAACAAGCCGACTTTCGATCATCATTCATTATTCTATCATTAGAATAATAAATTTCCCAGAAATATATATTTTGAGAAGTAATATTATTGCATATTTTCTAGTGGTGATACTCCAGCGCTGTACCAAGTGCTACCAGAGCGTCGCGTGGGCCTTACAGCTGGCATGATGGCCTCTACGCATGTGTATGATATTAGTGCTGCCAATCCTGGTAAGATTTTTTTATCTACTTTGATCAATTAATAGCATGCATTATTATTAAAAATCAGAACAAAGAAATTTTCATAACTGTTCTGATCACCTAATATATTTATGTAAAAGTATCTAAAAGAAATGTTGTTGTTTTTGTAGATTCGTATTTAATAATGACAATAGTTATAACCTCGATTACCAAAAGTTTATTAACTTTTTTGAGAGCTTCTTTAACAAAAAACTCTTGCTGATTTTTAATCTAGGAGTTTTTTTTTTAACTCTCCATTAATACCAACTAAATGTAACAGGTAAGCGCACAGTCCCGCCGCCGCCGGGCGGTGCCAGCGGCGAGGGGGGAGGCGCCGGGGGGGGCGCGGCCGGCGTCGAGGTGACGCTCGACCCATCCGAGCTGGAGCTGGAGCCCGAGGCCGTGGCCGCGCGCTACGAACGACATCTGCGCGAGACCCGCCCCAAAGCTCACGAGGACCTGTCCGACATGTTGGCCGACCATGTTGCCCGACAGAAGGTATATACATATATTAATTACTTGAAATAAAGGACGGCAATAACGTATTTCGTTGAAATATATAATATACATAATAAATGATTCTTTAAAGACTTAGTAATGTTTTTTTATTTGCAGAACAAGAGGAAGCGACAGCAAAACACAGATTCAAAACAGTCAAAGAAATACAAAGAGTTCAAGTTCTAATAGTGATACTAGACATATTCTAATTATTATTTCTAAGTGTATTGGTACATACCCTATGTAATTCTATAGCAGGTAAAATAAAAATAAATTATAAACTAACAGTCTTATATTGCCTTTTAACCCGACTACCAAATAACAGTTATGTTTTTGCGCGTATCTTTCAAGTATGTATGTAATTTATTTTGTACTTCGTATCTTCCAAACAGCTGGCTGGATTTCGACAGTCGAAAGTGTCTTTAAGTTTTATCAAAAACCCAAGTGGTAACAACATAGGTGTGTTAAACAATCCAAAACCAAACCTATCGTGTAGGGCAGGGGTCGGCAAACGGCGGGCCGCATGCGGCCCGTGGATTATCTCGGTGCGGGCCGCAAGACGTCCGCACGGTCCGTAAGAAAAAAATACCAAAGCAAAAGGCCATATAAATTCACTAGAATTTATATGGCCATGCTGCTGGGCCATGAGAGTATTCTTGAAAGCTCGCTCCCACGCGGGGTGATAAAAATATACCTATTTCATTTCTTAAGAACTGTTTATCAAGACTGATGTTTTGTATTGTTTCTACCGAAAATAAATATTTGCTGTACTTATTCAATTCTTGGCAATTTCTTTTGCGTTTATCCGCCGCACGTGGCCGTCGGCGGCGGGCGGCTCCTTTGAGACAATAGGCGGCGGCAGTCTTTGATTAGATGCAGGTGTGTGGCGGCGAAAAAATTCAAAGCGACTGGCTTTAGTTAAAATCACAGCCGCGCGCAACTCTCGCCTCATTCGGTTGTGGAAATTCACCGGAAACTCACGTCTCATCTGGTTGCTAGCTACGCGTTTCGTTTCACCTTTCAGACAGACAGAACAGACACACAGACAGAATTATACTTTTTTATCGAGTTTAAAGGAAAACCGTTATGCTTGATTTGTCAAAAGAGTATTTCTGCAGTAAAGGAATATAACCTGAAGCGACATTACGACACTGAGCACAAAGCTAAATTTGTCTGTCTTGAAGGAGAAATACGAAAAAGGAAAATTTCCACTTTGAAATCGTCATTACAAAATCAACAAAACATATTTAAGGTTGTGGCAGAAAACAGCGAATAGAATGTTCGTGCCAGTTACAGGGTAGCAGAGATTCTAGCAAAAAGTGGACGACCGTTTACCGATAGTGAATTAGTAAAAGAGTGTGTCTTAGCTATCGCAGAAGAAATATGCCCAGAGTAGAAAAAAATGTTTGAAAGTCTTAGTCTCTCTACGGGAACTTGCACCCGACGTACTGAAGACTTGGGTGCTAATTTGTGTGAACAACTCAGGGATAAGGCGCAGTCTTTTGACTGCTTCTATTTAGCGATGGATGAAAGTACGGACATGTCGGATACAGCACAGCTACTCATATTTGTACGCGGCATTGACAAAAACTTTACTGTTTACGAAGAGCTTGTGAAAATGTGCAGTTTGAAAGGTACAACTACGGGAGAAGATTTATTTCACTATGTGGAACAAGCTCTGGATTCATTGCAATTAAGCTGCGAAAAGTTAACAAGTGTCACTACCGATGGAGGCAAAAACATGAGCGGTCAAAACATAGGTGTTGTTTGGAGAATCATCAGCAAAGTGAAAGATTCTGGATCTACTGTGCCATTGATTTTTCACTGTATTATCCATCAAGAGGCATTGTACTCCAAGGTTATATCCTGGAAAGAGATAATGGATACTGTAACATCCACTGTTAATTTTATAAGAAGAAATGGGCTCACACACCGTCAGTTCCAAAAGTTTTTGGAAGATCTGGAAGCTGATCATGGTGACGTGGTTTACTACTGTGAAGTGAGGTGGCTCAGTCGAGGTGCCGTTTTGGAACGGTTTTTTGATTTGAGGAAAGAAATTGGCAACTTCATGGAGATGAAAGGAAAGCCAGTGGAAGAGCTTACTAACAAACAGTGGATAATCGATCTTGGTTTTATTGACTGATTTGACTAAGGAACTGAATCAGCTCAACAAACGCTTGCAGGGAAAAATAAATTGATTTGCGATATGTATTCAGATGTAAAGTCATTTGAGATGAAACTGAAACTGTTTATCAAGCATATTGATCAAAAAAGGTTGACCATTTTCCTAATTGCAAGAAACCCGTGGAAGAAGCTGGAGATAATTTTGTGTGGCAAAATATTACAATGAGAAACGTGTTAACACAACTACAAACTGAGTTTGTAAATCGATTCACCGACTTTAAAAAGAGCTCCCTTAACATGGAAATATTCCAAAACCCTTTTGCAATTGATATTAGTGAGGTACCAAGCAATTTGCAAATTAACATAGTAGATTTGCAAAGTAATAGCACACTTAAAACGGCATTTAAGGAAAGCACTGACTTGATACAGTTCTACGAAGGTTTGAGTTCTGAAAACTTCAAAGAATTGAAAAAGTTTGCTCAGCAGATAATAACTATGTTTGGTAGTACATATTTGTGTGAGCAGACTTTTTCAATTCTCAACTACCGCATAAATAAGAATTGTTCGCTGTTAACGGATGAACATTTAGACTCAATACTGCGCGTGTCTACTACTAAAATGAAAGCATACGTTAAAAAACTTGCAGGTCAAAAGCAGCCGCAAAAATCTCATTAGTTCTTACTTTTATGTTAGTATAGTAATTCAATTAAAATAGACATGATTGTATAAATATATATGCGTTTTATTTCAAATATTAAAAATACATGCCCGAACATATAAATATAAAAATAAGTGCGGCCCGCACTGATACTCTGAACGTGTATCGGACCTCGTATTATTAAGCATTTTACCCGGTCTACAGAGCCTAGGTATATTGAAAATATTAACTAAATGGTTCTTTCATACTCTTGTTCTTACTTCTCGTTTCTCGTTTGGTACTTAGGCTTTTTGGCTTATAAAATAGTCTGTTAAACCACAGCTTCCCGTTTTTTTGGTTTGGTTTATTTCTCAACCTTGTTTCGGTATTTTTAGTACATTGCTTACAAGTTGATTTTTTAGCAGTCGGGTTTTCTTTTTTTTTAATTGCGCCTCCTTTTCTGAAAAGGGCGTTACGAAGCGTGTAGGAAGGCCTAACGTTTCATAGCAAGCGTGACATAAAACAGAGCCGCAGACAGAGAGCAATCGTTTGCGTCGTCTCTGAAATAAAAATCAACTTATTCCTGTTGCGTAGGGTAGACGATTACGATATAGTGTCACAAATTCTTTTTGACTGAAGGTCGTACGTCGTCGTCGTGTAGATTTTTTTTTTTTTTTTTTATGCGAAAGGGGGCAAACGAGCAGACGGGTCACCTGATGGTAAGTGACTACCGCCGTCCATGGACACCCGCAACTCAAGAGTCACAAGTGCGTTGCCGGCCTTTTAGGTAGAGGTACGCTCTCTTCTTGAAGGTTTGGAGGTCGTATCGGTTCGGAAATACGGCAGGCGACAATTTGTTCCATAAGCTGGTTGTGCGAGGCAAAAAGCTTCTGGAGAAGCGCACAGTGGTCGAGTGCCAATCGTCCAGGTGATGGGGATGGATATTTTGTCGCGTAGGACGATGGCGGAAACCAGCAGCCGGTATAAGTCCGAACAATTCCTCTGAACACTCCCCATGATACAAGCGATAGAGGATGCAGAGTGAAGCTACATCTCTACGCAACGCCAAGGTGTCAAGTCGATCAGAAATATCTTGGCAGTCGATGATGCGAGTCGCTCTCCGTTGAATGCGGTCAAGAGGGAGAAGTTGGTACTGGGGTGCACCTGCATAGAGATGAGAACAGTATTCCATGTGCGGCCGAACCTGCGCCTTATAAAGTTGCAGGCGGTGGGCCGGAGTAAAATACTGTCTCGATCTGTTTAGCACACCAAGCTTCTTCGAGGCTAATATGGCCTTACTCTCTAAGTGACCGCGAAACTGGACTTCGCTTGATATATCGACGCCAAGGATTCCGATACTGGCTGATGCAGTTAGGGAAGTGCTCTCAAATTGAGGTGATACGAAACCTGTCTTTGTTGCTCCCGCGTAAATATATTGCCATCGCGTTTGCACAGATGCAGTGAACGCCATCTAAAGGGATGGCAAACCTCTTACCATTTTTTAAACTAATAACATTGCATTCTCGGATCTGCTAGTGATCGCTCAGTTTTCCGACAAAGTGAAATAGTTTATAATATATAATGTTTTAATTGTTAGTTATTTCATTATCTTGTTATGTTACTCGTTGTACACTCGCCGTAATGCACTAATGACGATACAGTTGTCGTAATACACTTCATGATACGATTATTATAATTGTTCACTTGTTGTTGTTGTTGTTCACTTGTTTCTGTACAATTTAGGAAAGTTCGTTTCTTAAATTGTTCTGTTTTCCGTCTGGGAATAGCAGCCCGAAGCCTCCACTTAGAAAGCAGGCGCACTACATACGGGGCGTCCATTAATCACGTGAGGCTGGATAGGAGTGGAGGGGGTTTGGCAAAAATCACAATATCACAGGGGGGGAGTAGTTAGATATCACGTGTATTTATTTTTTCGTCAAACGCGTGGTTTCCTTTCCCAAAAAGCGGTGTGTAGTGTGCCCTGACTCGCTGTTGCCAGGCAATTAACGAAGTCCCCGCGCGCCGCGCACAGCGACGACCGCCCGTCTCTTCACGACTTGCCAGTCGCCAGTGCCAACTACTGACTTGCAAGACGCTTATCCAGTTGTTAGTGTTGAAGAAAGTCTTGCTAATCCGTGGTCCGAGGACAATGTACATTAAATATGTTCATGTACTAGTAGAATATATGTTTTTCGCATGATTACACCATTTTCTTTAATAATTTATCTAATAAGGTTGCAAGTTTTTTTTGACTAGCATAATAATAATTTTCTTTAATATTATTTTTACGCTAGTCAAAAAAAACTTGCAACCTTTCTGTCTAGAAATTTTTATCATGGTCTTTAATTTCAGAATAAAATTAGATTATACTCTATACCTGTATTTAAAGAAAATATTCTAAAAATTTTAAGATTCTTTGTAGGTATTAAAAAATACACGTGATTATGGGTGGGGGTGGTTTTAGTCTTAAACCTCACCACGTATCACCAAGGGGCAGGGGGCGGGTAAAAAATGTTTAAAAACATCACGTGATTAATAGACAGCCCCTTCTAAGGCTTCGCGTATAGTTTACTCAGTGCACGTGTGTGATCAGCAGAATAATCATAAGTTGAATTAGATTTTCTTACTAAGTTTTAATTAAATAAACACGTACTTATTACGAAAACGTTTGTGATTACTGTCAGTAAGCAAAGAGTTCATTGTGCGATATTCTTTCTGCTCCGTGACTGTAGCATACTAAGTAACTATCTAAAACCGGTGTTTCTCGGAACTTAGGTTTAAAATAAAAACACTCGATTGACTTGGCCATCTTTTACAACAAGGGACCCCATTGTTTAGAACGGAGGCCTGCTCCCTCCTATCCAACCCAATCTCACGGTGAACCTAATGATCGCGCTCGAGAAAGTTCATTAATATAACCTCCATGCAAAACGAGATTTCGAATCCAACATACTCTCAGTTGGCACCATGGAACTAACAAAGAGCCTTGCCATGGGTCTAGGCCATGTCCAGGCACTCAGCCAGGCCGTGAATGAATACTTATCTGCAAAGAAGAACATGATGTCTGGAAAATTAAAACTGTTGCTTTTGTCTTCGCTCATTATTATCTTCTTTATATATATAAAAATCTTGTGTCACGATGTATGTTGCCAATAAACTCCAAAACTACTGAACCGATTTCAATCAAATTTCACATGTACCCGTATTTAGGTCTAACTTACTGGATAGGATAGAATATCATCTCAATTATTCACTTATGTCGTAAATGTAAACGAATAAAATGTATCAATTAATTGTTTCTTAAGCAAGTGTTTATTTACTGTTTAGTTTTATGAAGTTCTCATAGATGGCAGTGTACGTTGATTCATCGATAAAATTCTTCAATATTGTTTGACATCTAGGTTGCAAATAAACCCAATAGATGACTTTGTGTTCTGTTTCTTAGAATTTAAATTCTATTACTTTATTTCACGTAATATTTATTTATGTTCACGATATAACCGTATTATTTTAATGGTTTGTGACTGATATTTTTATAATTATGCTGCGTATTATATTACAATATTATTACCATTGATAAGAAAAAAAAAATTGTACTATTTTTGTTAGAGAATTATTAAAGTCTTGGCGCCAAATTTTAATCAAAGTTTCAAGATCTGGCAATCAAATTCTATCGAGTCGCCATCTCTGGTTTTGAATGTCCAAAGCTTTGGTACCTCATTCGTTCTCGAGACCTCTGAGCGTAAACAAAGCTCCCTCTCGAACCATCGAGACCCACTATTTTGAACAATCGATCAATCGATTCTTCTCGAAGCATGCGAACTAGAACGTTCGGGAAATTCAAGGTTCAGGTATAAATACTGGCGCCGAGTGTCACCGCAGTTCAGTTCCTTTTTAAACGAGTGGATTAATACTATCTCCCGGAAAGTGATAGTCTCAGTAAAATCCATAGATCATACACTATATACTAGAGATAGATAAGTCACTCTCTGACCGATACCAAATTTTGTTTGCAACCCTTCCCGACAGATCGAGTCTCTTGTGTTAGAATTTACCGAAAACGCTCACTAGATGGCGTTAATGTAAAAATAAATATTCTTGAAAAACTTTACTGTAACTGAAATATGTTGAAAATACTTACTTAAAAATCTTAATTGAGATTTATTATGTTTTTTTAACATGAAATCCTCAATTGAGATTTTTAAGTTAGTATTTTCAACATATTTCAGTTACAGTAACAGCTCTGTGGTAATAAGTACAATTAAGAATGGATACTAAATTAAACGAAACATTTCAAAATAAAAAATATATTTAAACATCATTTTTTTTATGCTTGTGCGTATTATAATAAGCCAAAGCTGCTTTCTTTATACAATCTCTTTCATCGAAAGTTTGATTTTTTCCATTCAAAATACAATTAACTCCCCTACACCAACTGTGAACAATAATATTTATTGATAGATCAATTATATATTTTACTAAGTCTTTTTTATGATTTTGACAAGTAAATATACTGAAATTACAATTTATATCAATATATAAACTAATTTTTTGATGTAAATTATGCTGTTGGGGTATTTTACGAAGACAAGTTACAATAATACTATAAATTTCATTCATCAAACTTTTAAATTCATTTGACGGATAGCATAATGTTGGGTGACATCTCTTTCCTTTACATTATCATTTTTAACACTTCCATTTTGGGCAAACATAAAATATAGACATGTACTGCATTTTTTGAATATTTTAGTCTACATTTCTTTGCAACATACCCCGTAACATAACTTTTGGCCTCAGTATGTAGATTATTATCTGTTCTACATTCTTGTGTGAACGTTACCAAATCCATATCAACTTCTAAAGCATCTTGTAAATTTTGTTGACTACTGTCCTTTTTATTAAATAACAATTTTACTGTTTTTAAACTCTTATTTTGATCTTCCTCGCAGTTGGCGTTAACAGAGTGGGGTGAACTAAAATTATTAATTAACAATGTTTTATAAGCATTTGCAAATTGATTTGTTGAAGGATTAACATTTCTGATTCCATTGCTTCTTATCTGGCAAAAATGCCTACCTATACCTACAATATAAATTAGGGTAAGTTATTTAAATAACATGAATGATAGATTGTAACTGTAAAACATAGTGGTAAAGGAAAACATAGTGAGAACCATCACAAGTGGTAGTTTGTAGTACCCACCTGGCTAGCTACCACCCTCATATTGAAAATCCGTCTCCAAGTACCTACTATTAGTGTGTAATAGCAGCTCAAAGTGAAATAAAAAATGTTATAATATTTTCTAGAAACCTATAAACTTTATCGGTGTAATTATGTAAACTTGCTGATATGTTTTAAATATATTTATGCGAGGCAAGTTAATACCTGGCACGCTTTCAAATGCCTTTGTAATTTCTAGCCAGCAGCATCTCTAGTAGGTATTGAGTGCATTTCTAATATTCACTATTACAAGTAAAGAATGCAACTTTATTATACTAATACTTACAAGTCCTAGCAGTATTAGAACTTTGTAGTTTAGGTTCAGAAACCATAACAACTGGTGGAAATTTTCTGGATGTTTCAATTGTTAAAGGAATCTCAATAATTTCCGGCATTATAACTGGTTCTTCTATTTGCTGTGAGTGCAATGTTGATCCTGAAATCAATATTTTTAGTTTAAAATAATGTCTAAGCCTTTAAGCTATAATTATAATTATAATTTAATTCATATGTAACTTAATACCTTACCTATATTTAATGTTGGGATAGCATTCCATGTAAGTAGCTTACTCGGTAAGCAATAGCATGACTGAAAGTGTCTATGGCATAATCGGACTTGATTGAATAAGAAGTTATCTCCCTTTGCTTGAGTGTCTTGTCTCAAAACAGATTTCCAAGCATTAAACCTTTCCATGTGTGGCCATAGAGGCTTAGGGAAAAGATGGAGTGGACCTGTAATTATCAATCAAGCAATTAGCATAGCTAATTTTATTTTATAACCTCTCTGTGCGATAGTTCCTTATGGTACTTTGCCAGGTACCTAAGTGTATACATTATTTCAAACTTACCATCAATAATACATCCAAAGTAGCACTTTAAATCCTGTTTTTTAGGCATTTTCGAAACGAAAATCACAGCACAGACACCAAATCGTTTTGCAAAATCAAAGTCCGTTTTAAATCGCCAATTCACAATGAAGGAGGCGTTCAGATCCAAAGTAAAGCCAAGTCGTTAATATTCGAAGATTCCACAATAGTCCAGAAGCAAGCCAATTCGTTATTTTTCTCAAAATACAGAATAGAACACGGAAACAAAGTTAAAAAGTAACGATCACTCTACGAAACTTTTGCACTTTGATTGACGTATGCAACTGTTGCCTAGGGAGGGATGATCTGAAATCGATTAATTGAATAATTGATGATTTTGCTCCAAAAAAACCATGAATCGGTCTGAGACACTTGAAAATCGAAATTCGATTTTTACTGTTGAGAATGCCACTAAACAAATTATTGAAGTGAAAACTTCTTTAGGCGCGGTACGCATATTTTTAGATGAAATAAAATCTCTGGATTCGCTACACCGAGACGCAGCTATAGTGTGTGCATATATGCATTAAAGACAGATTCCAAATTCAAATGTAATATTTTGTTTATATTTAATTGTAACAGTATTTATGGCCAGACTAAGTGTATCTATATTCTCTCTGCTTATGAATTTTGAAGTTTTCACTTCTGTCGGCACTCCCGGAGTGCAACCCGTATTTTTTTTTATGGTAGTTGAACGTACGGCAGCAAAATTGTAGTTTCCAGTACTTGGTATCCAAACTTTTTACTGTCCAAGCTTGATGTTCACTTTGACTTATATCTTTTTAGGGCTGATTTTTCAATAGCCAGATAAACGATATCTAGCTGTTAATTTAAAATTAGAACAGTTTTTGTATAGACTTATCAGAGGAATAGCGTATCCGAGGTTTATCTAGCGATTGAAAAATCGGACCTTAAAGTAAAAAACGATAAAAGTTTTTCTTTTGATTATTGTGATGTATTTTTAATTTCTCATATAAATAAAAGCTAAAATAAAAAAGAAAGATTTTTAGATAATCGATCTTTTAGACCTTGGTTTTTATGTTAATTGATTCACCAGGTTTCAATTCGAATTATTTAAAAATCGTCATTTTTCGGAGAGAATCGCATCACTAATGTTGCCAATTGTAATAAAGGTAATTGTTATTAATTAAATATGAAATATAAAATTTTCTTAGTTAAATACATTCTAAATTAGATACAAAAATATCTACTGTATTTTATATATTTTCAGAATTATCTTGATTTTATTTAAAATATTCAATTATTGCACTGACATCTAACGACAATAGTAATTACTATTTCATTTGTATTTCCCAACCCTTCCCGCTAGGGAGAGCTAGTTTCCATACATTTAATTTATAACTAGCTTTATTTGCGAGTGCCTCTGGCATGGTAAAATCTTAGTGCAAGTCTTAGTACTCTCTGCGTCAGTCTCTACGTAAATATACCTGTGCATTTACCAAGTATATAACCTCTGCAAGTATCAATCAGTGCAAAATCATAACTTTATACACATGTAAGTATTTTTTGCTTGCATTTTATTTTCTTCATGAGTGTAAAGTTCGCAGACTTAAATTCATTTTTTAATAATAAATAAAAATAAATAAATAAAAAAATGAAAATAAAAAAAGCTCTTATGAATAAATGATTTAACTTTAGAAACGTGCATTTTTTCTTTTTAACTTATTATTATTTTAACAATTTTCTTTTCAATCATAAAAATTAATTATTGTCAACCAGATTTTTATTTTGATTTTTTAATCTGATAATTGTTAATTAATCCATTCATTAATTTCGATCTTATTTATTAATTTATTTCAATTATAAATATTTTCAATTTCAGAATAATGCCGCGGAAAAAATCTAACCTCGACAATGCGTGTAGCAGAAAGGCACGACTCCAGCGTGCTCTGCTAGCTCGAGAATCAGAGGAAGAAACTGCGGCAAGAAATGCAGCTCAGCGAATTAGAACAGCAGAAATTCGTAGACAAGAATCTCAAGAACAGCGTGATAAACGCCTACGACAAAATGTATTAAGGACAAGAACTGCGCGACAACAGAATATAGCCAGATTTAGAGAACTCGAAAGAACGAGGCAACAAACCAGTCGCGCATTAACACGTGCATCATTCTTTCGCCTTGCGTTCGATTATGAACCAGACATTAATTACTCTGCACATTCGAAGATTACAATTGGTGCGATGGATAAAATATGCCAATATTGCCACGCGTTGAAATTCCGAAATGAAACAACCGGTATGTGTTGTGCATCAGGAAAAATTGTACTGCCATCTCTTCCTACTCCACCGGAACCTTTGAAATCACTTCTTGATGGCGAATCAGACGATTCAAAATTATTTTTAGACACGTAAATTTAATTCTTGCTTTCAAATGACATCTTTTGGTGAAACTGAAATTTGCGATTTAACATCTGATGGACGTAATTTTGAAACGACATTCAAAATCCAAGGCCAAGTGTATCATAAGATTGGGTCACTAATGCCGATGCCTAATGAGGATTAAAAGTTTCTTCAAATTTATTTTATGGGCAGTTGTGAGGAACGTGTGGCAACTAGGTGCCTGCATAATTTTATAGAAAAAGCAGAAGAAAGAGCAATTGTTTAATCATTGGAAGTTTTTTTCGAAAATTATAATCATCTTATTCAGTTATTTAAAAGAGTATCGCCACAATTGATAAGTGACAAATTGTCATCAAAGCCGACAAAGTACCATCTGGGGAACATGCTGGCAGGTTCAATTCGCAACTGTAGATGAAGTTGCTATTATTATGGTTGGTGATCCATCTAACAAAAGAGACATTAGAATCACACGTCGAGATAGAACTGTTAATGTAATTTCAGATGTACATCGTTCGTATGACGCACTTCAGTATCCTTTGATATTCTGGAAAGGGCAAGATGAATACAACATCAACATCAAGCAGCATGATCCAGCCGCTGGTAATGAAACAAATAAAAACGTTTGTTCAATGAACTATGCGCACCGATTGATGATTAGATTTAATCAAGACAATTATATCTTCTGATATCGTCAGCTGTACCATCAATACGTTGTCGATATGTACGCTAAGATCGAAAGTGAACGCTTACGACTCATTAGATTCAATCAGGCTATAATACGATCAGAGGAATACATCCATTTACGAGAGGCTATTATCGGAAACGTCGAAGAGAACTTAAGCACCAATGATATTGGAACTGTATTTATTTTGCCCTCAAGCTACATAGGCAGTCCACGGAATATGCAAGAATACATACAAGATGCGATGACTTGCGTACGTCATTATGGTCGACCTGATTTGTTTATTACATTTACGTGTAACCCAAATTGGGAGAAATACAAACTTTGTTATTATCAGGCCAACAATCAGTACATCGCCAAGATATCGTTGCACGTGTATTTAGACAAAAATTGAAATCTATGATTGATTTAATCATTAAATATTCAATTTTTGGAAATACATGTTGCTGACTATATTCTATTGAGTGGCAAAAGCGAGGTTTACCTTATGCTCACATTTTGATTTGGCTTGAAAATAAAATTCGTCCAGAAGAAATAGATCAAATAATTTCTGCTGCAATTCCGGATTCATCAACTGACCCAGAGTTGTTAGAGGTTGTTACCAGTCAGATGATCCATGGACCATGTGGTACTTTTAACATGACGTCGCCATGCATGGAGAAAATGTAAGAAACGTTTCCCAAAACCATTTACGAATGATACTATTACGGATATCGATGGTTATCCATTGTATCGCCGTAGAGGTACTAACCATGGTGGCCGCACATTTTATATGCAAATGTCAAATTCTACAAATCAAGTTGAAATTGATAATCGGTGGGTAGTCCCATACTCACCACTGCTTTCAAAAACGTATAAGGCTCATATAAATGTCGAGTTTTGTAATTCCGTGAAATCCGTTAAGTACATTTGCAAATACGTTAATAAAGGTAGTGATCTGGCCGTATTTGAAGTACAAAATATTAACCGAAATGACGAAATAACACAATACCAAATGAGGAGATATATTAGTAGTAACGAGGCTATCTGGCTTACTGGAGGCAGACAATCATTGGAACTTGACACTTGCTGATGCAGCGTTAACATCCACACCAAATAGTATGCGTCAACTATTTGCAATAATTTTGATGACATGTTATCCAACACATTCATTGACTTTATGGGAAAAATATAAAAATTACATGACTGCAGACATCATGTATCGAGCCAAACAAAGAAACCAATGTCCAAATCTAGATTTCACACCAGACATGTATAATGAAGCATTGGTGTTGATTGAAGATTTATGTATTTTAATTTCAAATTTACCACTTAGTCATTATGCTGTACCAGCACCTAATCGTCCGGCCACTGGTTTACTTAACACAGATTTGCAACGAGAAAAACTTTACAATTAAATTGATTTAGCTTCAATTATTGCGAATAATGAGCCATCATTGACAACTGAACAATAAAATATTTATAATCGGATTATGAGGACTGTTGATGCTGAACAAGGTGGATTTTTTTTCTTAGATGCACCAGGTGGAACCGGTAAGACATTTTTAATGTCATTAATCCTTGCAAAGATACGGTCGCAACAAAAATTACATTGGCAATTGCATCGTCAGGCATTGCTGCCACTTTATCAGATGGTGGACGAACAGCACATTCAGCATTGAAGTTGCCATTAGACATTCACAACAAACCAAATGCAGTGTGTAACATTAAAAAGAAAAGTGGAATGGCTGCAGTGTTGCAAAAGAGTGCAATTATAATTTGGGATGAGTGTACTATGGCTCATAAGCATGCACTTGAAGCATTGGATAGAAGTATGAAAGATTTGAAAGGCAACGATAAACTTTTCGGTGGTACTGTCTTACTATTGTCTGGTGACTTCCGACAGATATTACCAGTTATTCCTCACTCTACTTTTGCCGATGAAATTAACGCATGTCTAAAACAATCGTTTTTATGGCGAAACGTCGAGACTCTTCGATTGACCATAAACATGCGAGTACAAGTGCAAAATGATCCATTGGCACAAGTATTTTCTGAGCAATTGCTGGATATTGGAAACTGTGAAGTTGAACTGTATCAAAATACCCAATATATATAATATTCTGCACTGTTGAACTAATTGAGAGTGTCTTCCCGGATATATTAAATAATTATTTAGATCATGATTGACTCTGTAATCGTGCTATTATGCGTGCTATTTTGTCAGCAAGAAACGTTGATGTAGACGAAATTAACTTCCAGATACAACAATTATTACCCAGTGATTTGATGACTTTTAAATCATTCGATACAGTTGTTGACGAAAACGAAGCCGTAAACTTTCCCATTGAATTTTTAAATTCTCTCGATTTACCAGAAATGCCACCACAAAATCTATAATTGAAAATTGGTTCACCAATTATTCTTCTCCGCAATTTAAACCCACCTAAATTATGCAACGGTACACGTTTAGTCATCAAGAGGATCACCGGAAATATTCTTGAAGAAACAATTTTGACTGGAAAGTTTAACGGAGAAATCGTCCTGTTGCCGCGAATTCCATTAATAACGTCAGAATCTCCAATACCATTCAAAAGGCTTCAATTTCCGATTCGTTTAGCTTTTGCGATGACCATAAATAAATCGCAAGGTCAAACATTATTGACTTGCGGTTCAGACTTAGAAAGTACGTGTTTCTCTCATGGACAACTGTATGTGGCCTGTTCACGTGTGGGAAAACCATCAAATTTGTTTGTATTAGCAAAAGACAGGTTAACCAAGAATATTGTGCACAAATTAGTGTTGAGATAATTTTAAATTTTATTAAATTTAAAAATTAAATAAATGGAAACAATTGGTCAAAATCAATGTTATCTACCTCATTTATAAATTTGAGTTTTTAAATATTATCAATTAATTTTTTGTATATATTTTGTAAAGAAGTCATTGTTTATAAAGAATAGTTAAAGGTAAGAAAAATAAAATCTACATTTAATAAATTATAGTTTGAAAAAACTAAAAAAAAACACGGTTTTGAAACTAATTGAACTAAAAATTAAAAAAAAAATTCAATTGAAAAATTCATATTGTTGTACAAAAAGCGTGGGGGGCTTGATTTTCATTGCTGTAAATATTTTAACGATAGTTCAGTATACCTGTAGTAATTATAATAAGCACCCCACGCATTTTGTACAACAATATGAATTTTTCAATTGAGTACTCCAGTTTCAGTTTCAATTTAGCTAATTTTTTTTACCGGAAGGGTTTTATTTCCTTAGTTGCTATTAGAGAAATAAAATATGGCGCTACGAAGTTTGCCGGGTCAGCTAGTATTAGCTATAATTTATTAAGACTAGAAAATAATGTTGCTACATTAGCGACATTCGATTATAGTAAAAAGGTTGGTTTTCAAACTACAAATAAAATACCGATACGATACATAAAAAGAAAAAACAACTAGTGTTGCCACTTTGGTCCCTTCATCCTCAATTATTTTTTATCGAGTAAATGGATAGGCTACTATTATTTAAAGTCTTATTAAATTTACATTTCCAAGGGTAGAGTACTTATAGTAAAGGGTTTATCATATTTCTAGGCCAAGGGATTATCACGTTCTAGCTACAGACGTAATCTTTTCAAAGCAAATCAGTGACGTTTAAGTTAAAATAATATAATTGGACTTCGTACTTTATTAGTCGTTTTTCATTTGTTTTTATTTAAATTATATTCTAAGAGTAAATTAATAATTTAAGTAGTTTGCTTATAGGAATTATGTCTCGAGTTTTAGTTGGAGTTAAGAGAGTTATCGACTATGCCGTCAAAGTAAGTATTATGTAGAGTGCAAAGGTTACTTATACTTTTAAACAATAATTCTGCTAATTAATATAAAATTTAATGAAAAAGAAATATCGATAACAATTCTATGTCATACGCAATTCATAAACTTAAAATATCATTTTGTCAGCTGCAATTCAGTGCCTTATCAGTTACAACCTTGAACTGATATAACATAGAAATATTTCAGTGTTGAAGGCATTTAATTCGACACAAGTCATTCTATATTAATTCTTGTACTCAATTAACTTATAGGCATATAATAATGTAAAAAATACATCTTTATCAGGTAAATAATCACCCGTCTCCACACATTATCCAAACCCTATGTATATCTATATAATATAGATATACCTGATATATATCTATGTCTTGCTAAGTTATTAAATATATAATTTCTACTTCTCATAGATTTCAGATTTTGCACACACATTACTTTTCTAAATCAACCCAAAGAGTTTGGGGAAGAGAATGCCATGGGTATTAAGTTTGCTATTGCGTACAATTGTGCATAATATTTTAAAATAAATAGATAAATTTACAAATTTATTTCAGTTCAGTCAAATTTATTTATGATTATTGTTAGATACTATAATTTATTACCAAATTAAATATAATAAAATTTCATCTTGTACTAGTACCCATAGTTCAATCTATGCTTCATTAAAGTCAGTTTGCTAATATGTTCTAGAATATTATTATTATATTTAAATTTATTACGGAAAAAAGTATATTATATGTAACAGATCAAAACAGGCATTTATTTAATTATTTTATCATTTTTATATTAATTTCACATTTAACAAGGCAACCTATAGTTGCAGTGATGCTGTGTGTATTGATCTATAACTTTAAATAAAACAATTTTAAATCATTATTGAGTAATTTTATGAAATAAAGATATTTAATTTGAAATTTATATTGATGGCATTTCAACATTAAAATTGTGTGGTTAATTATCCATTTAAGTTGTTCTGTAAATTTGCAGGTCCGTGTTAAACCAGACAAGTCTGGTGTAGTGGTAGATGGTGTGAAGCACTCAATGAACCCATTTGATGAGATAGCTGTAGAGGAAGCAGTCAGACTAAAGGAAAAGAAGATAGCCAGTGAAGTTATTGCTGTATCATGTGGACCTGCTCAGGCGCAAGTCAGTAGTACACTCATTATTAAGGTTTTTTGTGAAACAAAGTAAATATGTGTTTTTTTAGGAAATATCACTATAGTAGAAGACAATTGCAAAATTGTTACAATAAACAGAGTCAGGATATATTAGGTGTAGAACTTATACCTGTTCAATACCATATACAATAATAATAATATAATGTTGAATACTATCTATTGTATTAGTATCTACATAAATGGTAACCAAATAACTGTAAATAAGTCTTCACATAACATTTTAAGTAAAGTTAGTTACTTTAAAGACATGTTCAAGTAATTTTTTAATTGTGTTAAATATATGTGTAGGAAACTCTCAGGACAGCTCTTGCTATGGGAGCTGACCGTGCCATCCATGTTGAAGTAGCTGGTGCTGAATATGAAACTCTTCAGCCTTTACATGTCGCCAAGATCTTAGCCAAGTTATCTAAAGATGAAAAAGCTGATTTGGTTATTGTTGGCAAACAGGTTAGTTTATATGTTTATGTTTTATATAAAAAAAAACATTTATGTAACATTTGTCCATTGATCTAAGATACAATATGCCTCTGTGCTTAATTTACAAATGTATGACTCATAGTGTGATGGGAATTCAATCAATAGCATTATGCTGTTTTATAAAATGGATCAGTTTTGTAAGACACCAGATTCATCAATCACTCTGCAACATATATCTTATATGGGTTTATAATACTACAAAAATATTTCAGGCTATTGATGATGACTCTAACCAAACAGCACAAATGACAGCTGCTCTACTGGACTGGCCGCAGGGCACCTTTGCATCAAAAGTAAGTAGTATGGTATCCAAGCCATAAATTGATAATGTTTACTAGATTTGTGTTGCAAAATTTAACTGTATAAAACATGATAACTAGGAGTTTGTATTTTTACATACATAAATACATACACACATCAAAAGTGTCTAGGGATCAATTATGTTTTAGAGTATTGCTGCAATTGAGCATTACCGTTGTTACTCTTTGGGATTATTATTGATTATTTTTAGTGAATTACACTATTTGCATAAAGAATTTTCTTTAAATTTTGAATAAAGATAAAAAATCAAGTGTCAATCAGGATTCCTTTTTAAAAACATAACAATTTCAATTTCTTATAACAAAAAAAATACGTCGATATGGATAGGGCATCATTTGACACGAAAAGAGATGATGAGAGCCGTCGGATAATTGCATGCTGGTTCCACGAAATCGTGACCAGGACCGCTATGATGTTGGCTAGGAGGCTTCGAGGATGGAAGAACCGACCTCATTTCGATCAGTGGCAACCTCAGTGCTCAGATTCATGTGGAGAGGTTTCAGACATGATCATCCCTTCGCGAAGCCTGGATGATTCGTTTTGACTAATGCACAACGATGCACGTTCGTAACGCGCACCCTGCCGATGCTCGCATCAACGTTCTGTCCTGGCTTTCTCAGTATGGATGCCGTAGATACCTCACAAAACTTTTTGATTTGTTGAAAGTAACGTGGGCAGCCATTCCTGAGTGATTATGATGAACTGGTTTTAAGTATGCCAAATCGCTGATACAAAATACAGATCCTAATTTTTTTCATCTAGTAAAAAAATATATTGCAAATGTAAAAAAAATATTTTGCAAATGTTGCAATTTTTCTTAATTTCTACAAAATGTAAGGATAAGTTGCTAACATAAGCATAGGAACTAATGATTTGGAATATACTGACAGGAAAGGGAGAAATGTAAATATATTTTATACAGATGCATTGGGGAGTTCAAGCAAACCGCATGCCTGTGAAAGATTAATATTATCACTTCTTTCCTAATGGTATTATGTGCTTTTATTTGTCCCTTAAGTGTAATGATAAAAGTAACAACTTGTTTGCCCCAAAAAAATAAATGAGAAAATTAATGATATATTTATATTTAATAATAATTTTATCTACAGGTGGAGAAAACAGACGCTGGTTTGACAATAACTCGGGAGATTGATGGTGGTCTTGAAGTCATTAAGACAAAGTTGCCTGCCGTCGTCAGCGCTGACCTACGACTCAACGAGCCTAGATACGCCACCCTACCTAACATTATGGTATAACGTTGTTTTTTGCATACCAATAAGGTCTTATTTATAAGAAAAGTGTTCAACTGGTTATCCTTGTTTATTTAGCATTACTTTCTTCAACGCTTACGTTTTTCAACACTTTTCGTTGCTTTATTGTAGTTTTCTATTTTCAAAATATTAGTAGATAAGCACTGAATATCGAATTTTGAACTGAAATTTTTCTAACACTTGAACCTGTGGTATATTTATAATCTATTAAAATATGGAAGCAATTAGTGGAATATTCAGCAGGAATGGGCCGGCTCGACCGGGGCAGTACTACCCTCTCACAGAAAACCAGCCCAAAGTGACAACATTCGTGGTGTCGCCTTTTGCTGGTGAGTGAGAGACCGGAGGCCCATCGATGCAGGGGTGATAGTTATCGTGGTATGTGTGTGAGCAGTGGAGTGCTGTAGAGTCATTGTGAGGGCGGCGTGGATCGAACCGTCGGCCAGGGAGACCCGTAGAAACGGTGGTGCCGCTGGCCGCCCGCGGCATAGAGAGGGGCCCAACCACGGCTAACCACCCTGGGAGGCTGGCCCGTCAGGTCGCGCATAATCCACGGAGTGGCTCGTGGTGCCGGTTGGTGACCGGATGGTGGGACCCGGCGACCACTTCCGGGAGGGTACGGGGCCCTTCCTTCCGACGGTTCGGTCACCGTCACTCTTCACCGATACATGATGACACAGAATTTTTAGTCTCAGTTTACATTGCCACGATGACTGTCATGCCTTTTACGCCCCCTTCCTCTTCTATCATGGCAGCACAAAAAAAGAAAAGTGGTCTTACAGCGGCATCCTCCTCTCCCCCCAACCCGCTTTTTGAGGTGGAGTTCACTAACATACGTGGACTCCATGCAAACCTCAGCGCTGTACACTAACACCTCGAGACGGCTCGGCCGGCCATGCTTTTTCTTACGGAGACACAAATACGCCGCCCTGCCGACACGGCATATCTCCACTATCCCGGCTACGTGCTTGAGGAGTGCTTCCTCGCAAGGGCTGGAGTGTGCCTTTTCATCAGGGCGGATGTTTGTTGTCGCCGTCTGCACTGCCTAGAAGACACATCCTTCTCCATCCTTTGGCTCCACGTGGATTTTGGCTCTACGAGCCGGATTTACGTCTGCTTCTATCGCTCCCATTCCGGAGACTCCGAGACAACTCGACTCTTTGACCACCTGAGTCGAGCAGCGGATAAAGCGCGACCGCCGAACTGGTGTTTTTGGGAGATTTTAAAGCCCATCATGAGTCCTGGCTGGGATCTTCCAAAACTGACCACGCTGGTCGAACTGCCCACGTATTTGCTCTCACGCATGACCTTACCCAACTGGTACTCCAGCCCACCAGGATACCAGACATAACGGGTCAAGCGCCCTCTTTGCTGGACCTACTGCTGACGAATCACCCATCGCAGTACAGCGTATAGGTTCTCGCCCCTCTGGGATCCTCCGACCACTGCCTGGTGCCGACCTCAGTGCCTTTTGTTACCCCTCCACGGCCTGTGGTAACAAGGCGGTGGTTATGGCACTACTCGTCAGCAGACTGGGATGGAATGCGGGAATATTTTGCATCCATCCCGTGGGCTCAACGCTGCTTTAAAGACAGGGATCTGTCGCAAAGTGCGTCTGCCGTGACTGACGAAATCACTGTCGGTATGGAGTATTATATCCCCTACAGTGAAGTCGCCAGCACGAAGACCCGTCCCTGGTTCAATCGCGAGTGCATCCGGGCCGTTGCTCAAAAGCAGTCGGCCTACCGCGCATGGATCAGGGCCCGTGCTCATTGTGACCCAGACATTGATCGCCTAAAAGCAGCACTAAACAGAGCCACTAGGGAATGCAAGAGGGCTTACATCAGAGCAGATGCCCAGCCATTGCACGGTTTGGTCAAGAACTCGTCACATACCCTACGGGCGTAAGTTTTGGCGATTGGCCAAAGCCGTGCAGTCCAACTACTGCCAACCTTCGCTGCCGCCGTTGACCTACAATAACGGATCACTGGCCCACGAGCCGCAAGAAAAAGCGAAACTACTAGCTGACCTCTTTGCGGCTAACTCCCGAATCGACGACCGTTGCGCTCACACAACCACCATTGCGTCCTGCGACTCCGCAATGCGGGATATTCGCATCCGGCAGAGGGATGTCCGTGCGGAGCTTCGGTCACTCGATGTCCGGAAAGCCAGTGGACCCGATGGTGGTTTTTAAGAACTGTGCACCTGAGTTGTGTCCCGTACTGACGCGCTTGTATCGCCTGTCCTATTCCTCAGGAATTGTTCCGGAGGCCTGGAGAGAAGCGAATGTTCAACCCATTCCCAAAAAAGGCGACCGCTCCAACACTGGTCGTGGACCACGACTATCAACCAATTCCGGTATTGAGTAATGCAACGGATCAGAGAAGCACATAATGGTCGATCAATCAACAAACCAAGCTGCAGGTTATCTTACGGAAATCCCACCATGTTCAATTTGCAGAATAATTATCCTTAACCTCAAGACTTATAAATCTTTAGGGCCATATTTGTATTAACACCTGTTCCCCATCAACGCTACAGACAGCCCTATATGCAGAGGAAACGGTGGCCCATGTAATCCTGGAGTGGCTTCCAACGGGCAAATATCCACGTTGGTGCAAAGGTCGCTCCTAGAAGTGCATATGTAGTAATACAGCAGTTAGTGACTAAACTATTTTTTTTTTTTTTCAGAAAGCTAAAAAGAAGCCCTTAAAGAAAGTAACAGCTAAAGACCTTGGTGTAGATCTAGCCCCCAGGATCAAGATAGTGTCTGTAGAAGATCCACCAGTCAGACAGGCCGGCTCTATCGTCCCTGATGTGGACACTCTCGTCGCGAAGCTCAAGGAAGGAGGACATATCTAACTTTAAAAGAGACCTAATAGTGTTCAAGATGAAAAACATATTTATATTGAGATTTTGTAAGAAGATAGTGATTCTGTAGATTACGTGTATGAAATACTGTTGAAAATAAACATGTTGTCATTATTTATCTTTTTATTTTGATCCCAGAATCATGCAGCCCCCTTGGTTCAAGTATTTTGGAAGACTGTGATCTTGCATTGATTCTATGTTACTACCTTGACAAATTTTAGCATCTACAGATTTGTCGTTAGTTTGAATTTAAAAAAATGATGGTAGGTAGTATATCTTACAACGGCAACGGTTTCTGTCTTCTGTGCATGCAGCCTTTTAATAATAAAATAAAAGAACAGTTGAACGATAAATTAGACTTTATTAAGTAACTGTGGTGCCTGCCTACAGACGAGCTCTGAATTAATTCGGTTTCTTACATTAAGCTAACGCTCAGTTATAAATTCAAAAAGTCATATTTAAATATTACTACTACTACTTTGTATTATTGCTAAGTTATGTTAAAATTTATTTGTTTTCGAGGCAAGCTGCTGTATTTACGCAAATGTGACAATTAGTAAGAAACCATCCAAAAATTCAGCCTCATTATTAAATTCCTTATTTTATTTCTTTCCATAGTTAAGTAAACAATTTATTAACTATTTACGACAAAAGTTTTCTTATAAATAAGTAAAATGCATTATTGGTTTTTGTAATGAGGCGCGTATTTTATCGTCATATCAGTAGTTCCAATGTTCCTTGTTTTTATTTTAATACTTTGTATAGTTGTCGTAATATGAGGCTAGGTTGGTTAACAGCTGCAATTGACTTGTAATAAAGTAGTTATTATTAAAAACAAACCAATGCATGCACATTTTAATATTTCATAATTTTAATCGCCTTTGGAAAAATAGACGCATGGCAAATTGCTGATTTCACATGATAATGATATTTCAAGATTTCAGTTCCATTATTTGCCCATTTTGGTATGTAATATTTTGGCTGTTTTTAACAGCTAAGAGACTTTCTGTGAAATAGGTCAGCTGGTGCCATTACGACAGACAGGGCCTGAAGTATCCTAAGAGTACCAATGAGGCAAGAACTAATAGTTCTTATATAATTAAGTCAAAGCATCTGTATTGCATCATCATCATCATTCAGGCTATCGCAGTCCACTGCTGGACATAGGCCTCTCCCAACGTGCGCCATAGCACTTGATCTACCGCCTTTCGCATCCAGTCTATCCCAGCTACCTTCTTGAGGCCATTAGTCCATCTGGCTGGGGGGCGTCATACCTTCCTTTGACTCATACGCGGTATCCACGCTAGCACCGGTGTGCTCCAACAGACATCGGTAGATGTGGGCCCCCATTGCCACTTCAGTATACTTATTCTACGAACTATGTCGGTAACATTACATATTTCTTTTTTGGATGTTCTCATTCCGAATTTCATCTTTCAAAGAAACTCCAAGCACAGCTCGCTCCATAGCCCGCTGAACGACTTAAGTTTATAAACTAGTACCACCGTTAGTGTCCACGCCTCGGGACGGTAGGTCATAACGGGTAGGACGCACGCACTGGTCGAAGACCTTCGATTTGAGACATTACGTCAAGGGTGACGAGAAGAGTCGACGTAGTTTGCCAAATGCTGCCCAACCTAACTGGATCCACTTAGTGACTTCTTTCTCTTACACCCAGATCGCTAGACAAGTTTACATCGGGCAGGTTATTCAATTCGTTAGAAACAACTACGAGATAGAAGTCTGAATTGCATTGTTAATGCAAAAAATATATAATGAACACACCTTGACTTCTCATGTCGTGTCGTCATTTAAAAAAACAAACCACAATATTAACTTCTTTAACAACATCCACTTAAGAATAAAAGTACAACGTAAAGTATTATTTTATCAGTTTATATTTACAAGGATTCGCCACTGAAAGGTTGGTACCACACTATTTTTCCTTCGAGGCACCCGGTCACCAGCATGTGGTATCTCGGGCTGAATTTGGAGCTGACGACGAGGTCCTGGTGTATGCCTAAGCTCTGACCGACTTCAACCATGGGCCTGGCGCCGTTCAGCTCCTGCACGCAGCTGGAGAGCTCACTGCAGTCATCGTTTAAGGCGAGGAGCCTCATCCCTCGCCCGAACGGCGAACACACGATCCGACCATCCGCCGAGTAACACAACTCCTATAATAAAATGCAAGAAGCTGGTCAAGTGCGAATCATATTGAGGTTCTGTATCCTGATTGTGTATTTTTACAGTTTACAGTAAGACTTTCTTTAAATTAAATTTGGCCTTATTTTTTTATTGGGTCTGAGTAAAACGCCGCTGCGGTTAAGGAGTGATGTTGGCAGTAACAACGAAGAGAGTTAAAATATCAATAAAGTGTACCTTAATAAATCCTTTGCCTTCATTAGTCTCCTCTATATAATAAAGAAGTCTGTTTTTGTTCTGTCGTATGTAGTGATGAGTAGCTGCTTCTGCGTCACTTGAATTAGAAGTATCCCGCGCTGGCGTTTGCCCTGACGTTGATGGTGACGTACTGAAAAAAATAAAAAGTAATTTAAGATCAGTTGAGGAATCAGACTTCCCGGCACCAGCCAGTTCGAGTTAAAGGTATGCGACCCTGACTTGCTTGAGCTATTGCTTACTGTATAAACAATATCCCTTTCCTGTAAATATAATCTAAATTTTGCCATGTTCCTTCAAGTGCCCCAAAATATTACGTAAATAGTTTTTTTTTTGTTCATGTGTATGTGCCCATGAACACTTGCAACTCAAGAGTCACAACAGTTTTAGGGTAGAGGAAGGTAGGAGGGAACGGGAAAGGAAAGGGGTTGGGCCCCGGTAACCTCACTAACTCGGTCACACAATGCAAGCATTGTTTAACAGTCGGTTTTCTGTGAGGCCGTGGTAATACTCGGGTCGCACCGGCCCATACGTGCCGAAGCATGGCTCTCCCACGTTGAAAATGTAGGAATGTATGTACCATTTCAGAGTTTTGGCACATGATTGAATAATTTTCAAAACTGCTCATTAGTTTTGCCAACCTCCTGGATGTTAAGTAGTAACTGGTACTAATATTTATACTACATTCAATAATTTGTACTTTGAAGTTTTCATAGTGCAGTAGTAGTTCTAGTAGTTTTCATTGGCTTTTTTTACGTACGTGTAACGTATTAGTGTCAATATAATTAATTTAAAAAAGAGTTGACTTTGTGCAACAAATGGGTGCATGTGTAGCTACAATATCAAATTAGTAAATAATTTAAAGGTGTTATTATTACTATTCAAAGTTCTTGGCATTGTTATGATGCACGAAATGTTAAAAAAGATATTGAGTCACTGCCTGATCGTACGATAGTGACAACACTTATCGTTAATGTTACTAGTTAGATAACATATCGTTAATGTTACTAGATAGATTAACAAGAAAAAAAGCATACAAGTGTTAGGGAAAGCGAAGACAGGCGGTAGTACTTATGAGACATTTGATGATGGGTTAGAAAAAAAAAATAGGTTAGGTCTGCCCTCTGCCTATTTCCTCACCTCGATTCTTCATCGTTGTGTTGTGTGCGGGGCTGCGGCGCCGCGGGCGGGGTGATCCCCGTGTTGACGCCTGTTATCCTCTGCATATTGAAGTTGCGCCGAACTTGCCCTCTGCCGATACATACAGAGCTTGTTGTTTTTATTTTTTACTCATAACATTAAGGAAAAAAGCAGATGCCGGTATGTTGTCCCTGCCTATCCCGATGGGAGAAAGACGTGAACTATGTATGTATGTATTATACCATTTAATTTAGAGAAAGGCCTAATAACAGGCCAATAACACATACTTATGTAGATAATAATATTTTAAATAGTAGTAGCTTATAACTAAATGCGATGTAGTGTTTGGTTTTTAGAAGATATTGATAGTGCGATGCAGGTACAGAAGTTTTTATGGCAGTTACGACTCAAACTTTAATAAATCGGCACAGGCTTTACTGTCGTAAGAGTATATTTAGTAATATGCTTTCCAAATGACAAAACCTTTATTGTATACCTTTAAACGAACTTTATACTGAAAATCATAACATAATAACGTGTACACGTCCATGTAATCAATCAGTGCGTTCTCACCTGTTGTACATTTCCTGCATTAATCTGTGTTGTTTGATTGTGATAGCGGCCTCCCACACATCGTTCTGAATACCAGACAGACCCTGAGAATAGTCCAGTATTTTATTAACATACAACACTTACCTACCAAACTTATATTGTTCGTTAAATTTTGCGACAGTAGAGGAAATTAAATCTTTGAAGAAATTGGGAAGATTGAAGACATTCTGAATATTAAAAAATGAGACTGTAAAGTTGACACTAGTGATAAAAGCTTTTTATTTTTGACGAATGTTACTAACGTGTCATTCTAAATTTCAATATAATTCTTAATACTGCAAGATATATATATATATATATATATTATAATGTCTTATGTTAGACAGATTTCACCTGAATTCGTTCTGATAAAGCTAGATGACACCAATGTTTCCTATGATTAGCCAAAACTAACTCAAAAACAATTTCGAGGGCATTATAGTTCCTCAGGGTGAACTTTATGTAAGTTATTGTAAAATGTATACTAAATAGAGTAAATGACTCATTTGTGAACTTCTCATTGCACTTACTTCATTCCTCTCTACATCACCCAAAGGCAGACTCGTAGGGAATGCCTTTCGCATTAAGACCGACACTGTACATATTGTGCAAAATGTGTTAAATAAATATAAAATATTTAAATACCCGGTTGACGGAAATAGGGCCCTTATTACGTTAGTGGGACAAAGTTCTAATTAGCAAAATGTGGTTGTTTAATACATCTCTGCCTACCCCTTGGGGGTTACACCCGGTATCTGGTAAATCGGTAATCATGGAGCTCGGTCACATCTAAGGAAGCTCTAGAGATCTAGCTCTCCCAGCTGTACTGTGTATGTTAACAAGAGATTTAAGATAGAAGGGTAAGCTGTGTGTTAAGTGTAAGGGTGCAGCTTACCCCGAGTAGACGCGAGCGGTTAGCCGGCATAGGGCCGCCGACGAACTCCTGCGAAGTGCTGGGGCCACCCTCTACCTCAGGATAACGTCTTATGCGAACGGCGGAGGGAGGTGATCTGTCGACAAATTGCACCTTCTAATATTTGAATAACAAGTATCTCTTAGTATTTACATACGAGAATTGTTGGTGTACAGTTATTAGCTATACAGTCTTCAAGAAAAAGGCGTACGACATACGTAAGCTCCACTAAGATCCGTTAATTGCATAAAAGGCTGACTTTTCCTTTTCCGGGCGTTCCACGTTAAAAAAAATTTTATTCTTTTCCGAAAACCCCTTGATTAATCAAAAAGCAGCACATTTAGACTTTGCCGAATAGTACTAATATAATGTAAACAAGAAAGTAACTAATGACCGATTGATTTTACTAATTTTGTATTAAGTCCATACCTATGAAATATATTATAGTTTATTATTTAACATTAATCTGCAAGTCCAGCTCATAATTATCAACGTTCATCTCGGGTAGGTTATCGAGCGTCCTTTGTTGAAATCAGAATTTCCATAACGAAAGCGATAGCTAACTTAACCTAAAATGTACCGTCAGTTCCCTTGCGGTATCTACTAGCTACCTATATAACAAAAATTATGTAAGTGTACCTAGATTGGTGCAATCCATAAGCATAACAATACTATGTTAAAATAAATACTTCGACATGACCACGACGCGGAAGGGCGCTTCACCCCATGATAAAGGTTCCCCGTCGGGTCTGAAACTATTCGGGAATCGGTATACTTATTTTAGTGAGTGTCCTTTAATCTAACTATCTAATAATCGTTTAAGGCACTGGTTGGTCGAACAAGCGTATTACCACTTGTGTAGTTTTTAGACTGTTATTTTTATATGTTTAAATTATTGTTATGGACATTTTGCTTAATAATTTTTTTGACATCCTTTTATTTTTTAATATTATTGTTATATAAATATGACTTTTCTTATTAAAAAAATGGTAAAGTATAAAGAATGGAACCAACAATATACATTAAATGTAAACTTCACATTAAATAATAAGGCTATGTTTGCATTCGTGGCGACGGTTGTCAAACACGTTCTCTTGAACTCGATCGTCTAAATAAATTTAAGGCCTTAATATGTATGTTAATGTATACAGTAAACCATAACAAGAATTTAAATCCTCACTACTTAAATCAATATACTACGATAAAAATTAAAAAACACAAACTAGTATTTGATTTTGCAATTTGCATCTTTGATGAGTGTCATTCATCATCAACTAAAATTATGTATGCAGATCGATTCATACGATGCGCTGTTATTATATTACACTACGTGCATATAATTTTCAGCTCTATTTTAATGGCATAGGGATATATTTTATTTTATACATTTTAAAAGTGCTAGAACATTTTGACGTTCATGCTTAGTTGACCCTTACACAAGGGATATACTCACACATTACCTAACATAGACTTATCTTAGGTGTTTTTTAAAAACGCTCTGAAAAAAAACCATTATATGGTAATCCATTACCATTAAAAGCATTTCTGTTAGCAAAAACTGTTACATTTAAAATGCTTAACATAATGACTCTTAATATTATTTAAAGAATATCATCTTTCATCATTAAAAAAAGATTAAAAAATTCGTAGCACATTTCTTTTTCATTTTCTTATAACGTGAGCTCAAATTCATAACGATATGAATTTGAGCTTGTAACAGCAGAGTACTCTGTGGCAGTAGTTGCGTACCAGCAACCTTTGGACACCACGAAGCCACTTTGCGTAATTTAAATGTCCTGCATCGCTCTATTAATACTTCTATTACTAACTAATATTATAAATTCCAAAGGCAGTTTTTTTGTTATTTTTTCACACCTGAACAACACACAAAACACAAAATCGAACGTCATGAAATTTTGCCTTTACGTGATCATGATACAGTAAAGTTCTTGAGGGATGGCAAAGTAACGAACGAATGTTAACGCTAGATTTTTAAATAAACAGTACAATAAAATCTAGAAAGCAAGGCAAAATAAAAGGTCTCTGAAACTGAGGGTATTAACGTTGCAATTCTTTTTTTAAGCATTCATTTATTACATTCTTTTTTTAACATTATTAAGTTTCTGCCCCAGCTTTTGAATAAAATATGGGTATTTATTTCATACTTACGTAGGTTGTGGTTGATTGAGCCTGGGCGTGCGGTACACTCGTAGGCGCGTTCGACGCAACGGTAACTTTCGCGTGGCCGGCTCACTGTCTTTTGTGTCCTTGTCCGAGGAACTGTTGTGTGGCTGAATATCGTGAATACACGTCCACTGCAAGGAACAAACATGTTATTGCACATGAAGTTTCACTACAATTCACTGCCTTTGTACCTACTAGTGATGTTGGATTCTCGGTGGAGTAGAATAGTGCCACCCATCTTTACTATCTTTACTTTACACTACATTCTTATTCTATTCTGTCTTCTATCTTTTATTCTTTACTTTGATGCAAATCTACCTACCCCTTTGAGATATAGGCACTGGTATATGTATGTAATGTACAGTAGTGATGTAATACTGTTAAATAAAAGTATAGGTTTTAACACAATCTACAACTCTGTCAAGAAAGTAAAGGGAAAAGATCTATAAAAGACAAAATGTTAACTAATCTTCAAAATGTATTGTATCGCTTTCAAAGTAGGCCCCTTCCCCCCAGTTATCAAAACATTTTTTTAATTGCATTTTCCGGAATCGACTACAGTTCCCACCCGTTTTCTATGACTATCGAGAACCAACAGATGAGAACTGAAGTCGATTCCGGAAAATGGATTTCAACAAGTCCTTGTCCATTGTCCTTCTAAAACATTCATCATGTCCTTGACTTTTGATCGACTTTGTCCTGGTTTTTTGGTTTCGCTTCAGATGGAAGTCAAACTCGTAAACACACGTCTCATCACCAGTAACAATGAGTTTTACGAATGTAGCGTCGGAACTGACTCGTTTAAGTTTTTGAAGAACATTCAAATCTTTCGGGAAGAGTCAAGCGGCAACGTGTTTCATGCCCAAGCGATCGTTTAAAATAGTACGAATCGATTGGTGAGACAGCTGTCTCTCTCAAACTTGAATGAGGATTTCCAGTCATAATTTCCTTCATTATGTGACTGGAACGTTGATTGCCGACCAGAGCGAGATAAATTCCTCAACAAACCTCAACCGCTTTTGAATGCACTGAACCACTCATATGTACGAGTTTTTGATATAGTAGATTCACCGTATGCTTTCTGTAACATTTTTAGTGACTCTGAACAGGAAACTCCATTTGCAATGCAAAATTTGAGACAAACTCTCTGTTCGATGTTTTTATCCATTATAAAAATCGCAAAACACTCTTGAGATAAGCTTACAAAATCGAGGACTGAAAACTAAATGACAGACATTGATCAAACTTCGTGCAAAAAATAATTATTTGAATTGAATTTAGAATTAGAATTAAATTATCAATTGCCGATACTTCTTTGACATAATGTATAATAAATGACTGACATTCTGTTCAGACTTTTAACAAGTCAAAACACCGTTATATACCAGACAGGTTGCTCTGTGCAATCTAAAGTGGAAAACACTGTTTTTTTTTTTCACCTAATGCAATGTGATTTGTTCTGTGTGTGGGTGTAATTTCTATCTATATGTATGTATATAGAAATATATAAGTATTTTTAACGGCAATCTTAGTACCAGAGATCTCAGTCGGTTAGTTGCCGGAATCGCCACGTATACTTTATCTAGGTATTAGGTAGTACAAGTTCTGCTTAGTTTGGGATCAGACGTCATTAGTTGTCTTGTCCATAAAAAATATCTAGAACCATATACGAATATAATCTTTTTTTATATATTTAATTATAATTTTACATAAGGTTTCATTTAGTTTCACCTATACTAGTGTCTGTTTGGAATGTGACCCGATTCGATTCGATCAAACTTTGAAGCCAAATTTTGCATACATATATAAATTTAATTTAATGAAAAAAAAAACAAAAATAAAGACACTTTATAATTTAAAATTGAATGTTAAATTATAAAGTGTCTTTTTTTTGTTTTTTTTTCCTAGTTGAAGCTGACTAACTATAAAAACACTTAAGTTTGGATGTGTCTCCAATAAATAGTTGAAAATGCTTCGTTAGTAATGGTACTTACTTCTGATTTATCATCGTGGCTGATATTTCTACTCAGCGCGCTCCATCCCTGAGGGTGTACCTAGAAATCAGAGCTATTATTGTATTTTATTGTTGCGTTACGACAATTATTATCTATTAACGTCAGCTTTTGGTAACGTAGCTCTAAAAAGTTGTAGGTTTGTAGGGTTATATCTATACTAATATAATAAAGCTGAAAGGTTTTTCAGGTTCAGTATTATATGTTTTGCAATTAGCTTTAAAACTGGTCAAGAGGTATATTAAACTTATCAGTTTCATTTAAAATTAAAATAGCGCTTAGAGGCGCAAACTTCGTGGTTACATTTTATTTTTAAAGCATTTTAAATATTTCTTATCCGACCTACAATATTATCTAGATGTATACTTTATTTTATAATGCAAATTTATATAGCACTTAATTTAACAGACACGCTAATTAGACTTCAAATTTTAATCGTTAATTACTTTTTAATAGTAGTTTTTTTGGATGCTTGTAGGGCATTGAAAATAATAACCGGTATGACGTTGTTTAATGATTTTAAAATTTTGGTGCATAAATATGAAAAACCCACTCGTCCAGTTGGTAACTATAATTACCATACATTTGCTTAAGGGGTACTCCTCCTAATAGAATTTTAAACACAATAACACAAAAAGTATGTCTATAATTCAATTAAAAGTACACGGGTTATAGAATGGCCTGTTGGTCGAATAATTAGTGATTTTGACTGTTAATCTGGCGGTAGCGCGTCGTGTTCTGCGCACGCCTCTCTAAGTTGGAGGGGGGCTAGCCCCCCCCCCCCCCGCTTTCCACGGTGTGGTCGAAGGTGAAGGTGAAGGTGCAGACCAGAGAGGTTCTCGGAAGCTTCCTTCTTAGGGTTTACCCGGGTCCTCTGCAATAGACCTCGTGACGGAACACCATGTGGTTTTTGTCGTTTCGAGTCCCTGGGGGTTCCACACGATAAAAAAAAGAGGTCGTGGGTTGGATACCCAGCCAGCACCTAGAAGTGCGCATGAGCATGATTATTTTGTTCTATGTGTAGGTGTTAGCTTGCATGTATTAAGAACAGAACAAGAGAACAGTCTGTTTACTATAGTACTAGCTCTGCTTAGTTTGGGATCAGACGGCCGTGTGTGAGATGTCTGAATTTATAATTATTATTATCAAGTTATTATTGTATACCTGCAATGCGCTGACAACTTCAGCATCGTTGCCCTCGGGAAAGTCCGATACGAATTCAACACGGTTCTCTTTGCGCGACGCGTCAAACAAGTGGTCGTACATCGCCGCTATGGGAATCAGCTGTTGGCTCATTTGCATCAACCGATACAAATTTGGCTGTAATTAAGAAAAACTTTGAATTTCACGGAAGGCTTTAACTTTTTCACAAAAAAACTTATGATTTGACGGTATAATTGGTCGCCGTGTTGCAACACAAAAAAAAATATTTACAAAAAAATGATAACATGTATTACTAAAATCTCAATTCGTAGGCAGTATGCAATGTATTTTTTTTGTTAAAGTTTAGACTTTGATTGGTTATTATGCATTATCGTAAAGTTATAAAGATTATATAAGTTGTACCTTAAATCCATATAAATCTTGAGATAAGGTAGACAAATTCAAATCGTGTATAATAACGATAAGTCCACCAGTGGTGCACATCACCATCTGCCTCGCGTCAGGCGACAGACGGCATCTCATCAGGCTCGACGTGTGGAACACTCTTTGGTACAATAGATTACACTCCGTATATGAATTAATATCCCACGTATAAATGCTCCCGTCTAACCCTGAGGTAACCAGGAGTTTGTCTTTAACAGAAAATTCTATATTTTTTACCCATTTCGAATGGCCTAGGAGTAAACGAATTTTCTTTTTTAAGTTGCGAACGTCCCATAGAGCTATGGTTGTGTCATCTGAGCACGTTGCAAACATACGTCCATCTAGGAATCTGAAAAAGATGATGAAGTTTAGTAAATATTTAGATACAGAACAGAATATTTAAACATTTAAAAGAGTCAGTTGCGTTATGGCTAAGGCGACGCACATGCGATCAACAGGTTGCGGGTCGAATCCAGCCCAGTGGGCTACTGTCGTGAATCCACCCCTATCACTAGGATTAACCTTAGCTTGTGGGTTCAATTTCTACACGGAGGGAAAATTTATGTTCCACAATTAGTTGTCCCGCGTCTGGGTATTGATGATGAATATACTTGTATGATTTTTGAAGTGAAAACTTCTTTAGGCATGTTGAGCACTTGTTGGGTGAACAAAAATCATGGAACTCCCGTCATCGTCACCGAACGCTATCCATGAGCTAATGTGTACTGTGTATATATGTGTACTTTTTGGGTGAACAAAAAGCGTGAAACTCGTGTCATCGACATCGCACGCTTCCCATGACCTATATGTATACTTTGTTCGTATAAATATAGGTCATGGGAATATATCTAATAGCTCGACGATACAATTCACAAGTTACTTAGTTTTTGCTACTATCGGCAGTCCCCAAAGATTTCATCATGTGAGTTATCATTTGGATTAACATTTCTAGATAACTTCAAAAAAAAAAAACAACAATTTTACTTGTTATTACTTTTGTATTAACTCAAAAGTTGAGAAAAAAGTAGTACAAGGCCTGCTGGATAATTAGCGGTTAAGGTACTAACATGACAAAAAAACATATTTATATAGATACAGCAGTAAGTTTGAATAATAAGACCAACCACTATACCACAACGGAGAAGTAATAAAAGGCATTAAAATTATAATTAAAATAGTATCTAAGCATTATTTTAATTTAAACTGGTAAGAAGCGAGCGGTATGTAAATTACATTGCTACATTACAAATAAATAAAGCAAAATTAAAGCAGTTCTAACGAATGACTTTTCATTTAACATTTTCAATAAATATTATTATAGAAATATATATTATATAATTTGATGGTTGAACGCAGGTTTTACACGACTGCCAAAAGAAGAGTTTTCGGGGTTCATGGACGTATGCATGTAACTTTCTTTATACTACCATAACTACTATATATCTTAACAGATTTATATGTATGCATTATCGTTAAAATCCTTATATTGGCTGTGACACTCGCTATACGTTTATCGAAAAAATAGATAATGATAATTACTTTAGGCATCTTACATCTCACACTGGAAAAACTAAGCAGAGTTTGTACTATGCTAACCAGACTGCTGATAAACTTATGTACTTACAAATTTTATAAATATACATATATACATATTATAGACAAATTACACCCAGACACAACAAATACTAACCAATAGACCGCCAGCCTGCTGGCAATATATTAATGTATTTTTTAAGTAGGTATAAGTATAGCAGTTGTTTTCAATTTTTTTTTAAATTACTATATTGTTAATTTGACCGCCAAAGATTGGGGGGCACGTCAATTGGGGACGTCGGAAATATGATTCTTTTATAATACAAAATATACATGAACAAAGAAATGTTTTTATTGTTTCTTTTATGTATCATTCCTTAGACGGTAGTATGTATGTATGTACGTCAGTGGATGTCGTCTTAAACGAGATTAGTGGGCTCTCATTTTAAATTTTTTATTTATCTACTTTTTGATTAAACCTGATCTTATCTAACACTGATTCTGCAGTGTAATGATTACTAAGCTAGGAAATAACGTGAAATATGGTTGAAATTGAATAAATGTTCAATGGTCGCAGGTGGAACATTTTTTTATTGTAAACTATACACAAGTAAATTGTATAGATGGTTTATCACCTACCTTTTCATAAATATTATTTTGTAGGTATGCAAAAAGGAATTAGTTGCTTGGCGTAGTCAACACTTTTTCGTTATTGACGTCCGTCAAAAGGTTAATATTACTTTGAGTAGTTTTAAGTGCCACCACTTTGGCTGCCCATTCGGTTGCACATATCTATAAACCCGTTGCTTGTGATGAAATAGACACTTTAACTAACGACTTCGGTCTGGGTATTTATTAGAAGTAATCCTTCATAAATCTATTTCAAATACAATTTTAACCTCGACTATAAATCTTCGTTATATCTTATTTAAATTTTCTTGGACATAGATCATATCTTTGTAGGTCATGTATTTAAATGGGGTACAGGATAAAATTATAAAACTTAACGTATCGAACTAATTGTATTTAGCTAGATAATATTTGCGTCATTTGCAGTTCATTAAAAAAGTAGAAAATGTACCATTCAGCAACAGTATATATACCTAATAATGTTCTTACGTGTGTCAATCAAAAAGTAGATTAGTAGATTTTTATTTACTAAACATTTTAACAGATTCGCATAAAAAAAAAAAAAGATTTTTTTAAGTAAGATTTTGTGGTCGCGTCATGACGTCATACGTACATAACGCGTACGTACGCCTTCCGGGTAGGTTGAGACATCTACCACGCACTTCTTTCACATTCATCAGACCTTTCATACACCGGTATATACATATATTGCTTTACACACAGTCACTCTTTAGTCATTCATTCAATGTCCCATTTAACTAAATACATCTAACACACAGATTATATTTACAGAATACATAGTTTTAAAAAGTATAGGTAGTCTCAATCGGGTAAATCAATCAAGGAATTCTTAAGGAAATAGTGTTCGTATGCATTACAATCACTTACACATCGCATTACTTGCTTCGTAGTTTATACCCAATTTATCCTATCATTTAGATAAGTACCGACCAGAGGCTGGTCTAAACCAAATACAAAGAATTAAATTGATGATGAATTTTTTAATCATTAATTATGGTCACAGAATAAGGCAATCAATTTGATTAAAAAAATATCATTTAAAGAAATATTTAAAGCGCTTAAAATTAGAGAAACATTAAATGAGGAGGATAGAAAATAAAACATAAACGAAACATACGAAACTGTAACTTTGTCGATTATGGAGGTTATTTTCCAGTTAATTGTTATAGAAATGAAAAAGAATTACAATGTTCAATCGACAATTTAAAAACAATAAAATATTTAACAGCATTACATAATTAAATTAAACAGGATTTTTTATTTACGTATAATATTTAAATCATTATCGACATTGAAGTCAAGGATTATGTCCTAGGAATCAACTAAGTAGAGATCAAGATAAAAAAGTCAGAATATTTATATTTCTATTAAATTTCCTTCTTATAGGCAACTAACAACATTTTATTGTTTTATACAACCAAGTGACTAACTTCCAAAGGTTTTCTAATGGTAAGCTATTACCAATTTTAACATCTTATACCGAACACACAACACAGTGACACCGTGTCAGCAGTGTTCTTTCTGAAGGGCGGATAAATTTGTTTTTTTTCTTTCTGACACGCCTCTATATTCCAGGGCCAGATAAACTAGTTTTCTTTCAGGAAAGAAAGACAATAAATACAGATTGTATACATATAGAATCACACTGAGCTAAAACATGAGTACATTTGGCAACGTTATAGTTATATGCAATTTCTTCCAGACAATTGGATGGAAAGAGAATTTAAATGGAAGAAATGGGGAGCTGCATAGTACACATAATTGAACAGCTATGAGTAGATTACTGTTAGATAAATATGCATTGGCCAGTTATCTGAGATAGTTATAGAATTAACACTATAAACATAACATATACATACACAAACAGAAAATTTATTTATACACAGCATCACATTAGCAGTGTTTGTGCTTATTTAATATGTAGTGGTGGTGCATTTCATAAACGGGTGATATATATGTGTAACTGACAGCCTTCTATACAGAGTATACTTGGAGGCAGGCATTCTTCTGGAGTATAAAGGAGTGGCCATATACCGGGCCAAACACCTCAGGTCACAAAGAACTCTCACCGAAGTTATCGGCTACTACAGAATTGCCACCCTCTTACCCTACCCCTAAATGTACATGTAAATATAAATATCCCTGCGAAAGGTAGGTAGGGATCTGCTCTCTTGCTCTTGTATTTTGGTAAAAATTTAATTTTAGACTAATACAACATTGGTAGGAAATTTAAGTAAGGACTGCCCCTGGATGATACCTGCAAATCTGATATTTCTCCACCATATCAAGAACATGTGTGAATAAGTGTGTTCACATTTTTTTTACCATGTTGAAACCCAAACAGGTCTCAGACTTGAACCGACTAAAACCACTTTGTGTTGCATTATAGTCTTATTGCCAGAAGTCTTATTGCCAGTCTTATTGCCCTGTGTTCACTTTAGCTTATTTACCTCTTAGTGCTATATAATTTTAATCCATAGAATTTAAATGAACATTTGCACACCAGAACATAACATTATTAAAAAAGAGCAATGCTTCACTCACAGAAAATCATAGTGCTGGGGGTTTCTAACCATAGGATCATGTGAAAAGGCAGAAGTTCTTAAATAGGCATGTTTAAGCTTACAATTGTCTTCAAAAAACTTTTTTGTTACACTATACTATTTATTAAATAAATAAGACCATAGAATAAATAAAGAAATACCTACTTGACACAGTTGACACAGTCTGAATGTGCAGCATTTACTGAATGTATCAATTCATGTGTTAAAGGGTCAAAAATTTGTATTGATTTCTTTTCACATGCAGCTACTAACAATGACCTGAAATACAAACAAACAATGAAGTTTATAGAAAACACATAGACCATAAAAAATATTTGGTACCTGTGTGTATAAGTTAGTTGTGATTGTAACAGGACCCACCTTTGTATCGATAGGTTTTTTTAACATAAGAATATCACTTTATCATGTTCAACAGAATGATGTTGATACAAAACCAAAGTCAAGGTTAACGCACTATTTGATTAACGCACACTTACCCTTCCGGGGAAAATTCAAGGTTGAAAACACCTCCAGTCGGAGGAGATTTGTCTCGCTCAGAATCCCATGATGCGATAGGCTTCATACCGCAATACAAACTTTTTGCCATTGCATCACTAGCTCCGATAGGGCTCTGATACCCCATTTCCCTCTCACGTAACCGATAGGGGTTAAATGCTGAGTATTTCGCCATAAAAAGCGAATTGTCTTTGTTAATATTACCCATTGTGGATTATTTATTTCTGACTCAACGCGAGTAATAAAAAAACTTAAGTACTCGACACATCAGTTAAATAGAGCAGTCACTAATAAAACACTACATGATTAATCAAGAAACTGAAAAAACCTTTTTTTAATTGAAGGAAAACGTAAACCCCACACAAATAAAATATTTGTGACACCTTTGACAGCTTCGATTTGTTTTTTAATTTTTATTCGTGGACCACCATAGTTATATATACACCAAAAACAAGTGTCTTTCATTAAAGTTGGAAACATAGACAAGGATTCTTCCTGTTATTGTGCGATTCTCAATATTGATTCCATTCTCATTCTCTATTCTATTAATAAATATAGACTCCTTAGTCTAGAGCTATAAATGTAGGATAAAACTACACGGACCTAGCTAAATATATTTCTGCGTCTGTCTTATGTTTCTATATATTAATTGTTTTATCAGCAAACACAAAAAGTGCAGAGTATACATTATAGATAACGACACAGAGCAGTTCATATGTGAGCAGGAGTTAGAGAATACAATCCCGAGCATGTTTTTCAATCCCGGGCTTACGCGATTTTTTAAGCCTTTTCACGGGATCCCGGGCCTATCCCGTGATTAGACTATGTGGTTTCTACTTGGGCTAAAATAAAAAAAACATGAGTAATTAAAAAAAAATGCCTTTAATGTCTTTGCACAACACAAATCAGAATAATAATAAGAAAAGAAAAAACACAAACCAAAAAATACTAGACTTTTGCAAGAAATTAAAAAACAGCACAAAATAACTATTTAGAATTTCGAAAATATAATCGCAGAAATATCAAAGCATCCAATGTTTGACTTCCGAGCCTGCTTCGTAGTTTATTGCCAACATAAGCAGCAGCTGAAAACGCTCGTTCAGCTTCTACGCTGATTAGAGGAATAGACAATAGGTACTTATATGCTGTTTCTAAGTGATATCCACGAACTCCTCCATTTTCGAACAGGCTCATTTCACGTCTAATACTATTTGCCAACCCCAATTCATTTTGTACTTGTACTTCAAGATCTGGGGATTTCATACTCTTGTTAATTTCCAGCTGTAACTTTTACTTTTATGTCAATTGGGGTTGGGAGGTTTCTGACCTTAGCTCATCATCTGTTTGTTATCCTGACCTTGCTTCTTCTTCCGTGTAATCTCGACTATTAAGTCTTTTAACAGTACTCTTTATTCGCTTCCTCACTAAAGCCTGTGTCGGAACTGGAAATAAGTCGTGCCATTCCAAATCCGATAATAACTGATTTTCAACATCCATTCGTGGATTTCGTAAATAATTTAACACGCCAGTTAAATCATCACTTTGTCGTTGCTTTATACGTTCCACTAAGAATGGTTTAATTTTTTTGGCAAGTGCTGAGTTTTTGCTAGACAGTTGTTTTATAAGAAATTTCAAAGCGGCATCAGCTGTGCATAAATTAGCATCTTGCTGATAGATTGCTTCTACTGTCAATTTAATTGGGGTCAGCACATCAACATTTTTATTTACAAATTCAAAATCAACATCTTCTAAACGAATTTGATGATTGAGATCTATAAGAGCTTTTTGAATGCATGCTTTTAAAAGATAAAATCGCTCCAGCATTGTTAAAAGACTATTCCACCTGGTTTTACAGTCCAAAAGTAGTGACAACTCTTTTCCATGTTCAATTTTCACATATTTTTGAAGTACTGTTTCATTTTTCAATAGAGATCTTTTGAAATACACTACAACTTTGCGGATTTTCTTTATCAGCTCATTAATATTTTCATATTATGTTAACTCTGGTACGTGTTCTGGCGCAAGATCATTTTGTGACATTACGATTAAACCTGATTCTGGACAGTCTAAGTTTTCTAAATGGTGTTCATCATCGCTGTCGTCCATATAATCAACAGTCACAGCTGGTTCATTTATAGTATCATCTGAGGTAGGGCTATCTTGCAAATTATTATGTTTTTCATAAAGCACATCACAGACTGCGAGACACAGTTGTTGTTCAGTGCAAACAAGCCGCCCCACTTTTATCATAACATTCGGTCCATCGGTTACAATAGCCACGATGTCAGTTTCTAGGGAAATGTCAAATTTACTTAGACACTCTTGCAATATACGAAGACAATTTTCAGCTGTCATACTATCGTAAATAGAAACAAGTCCTAAGTTCCAAAATTTTTTATATGAATGAACGTTGACTGCCATGTATCGTTTATTGTAAGTTGAAGTCCATTCGTCGAAAGAAAGACTAAATTGCTTTCTGATTTTTTCACTGTAATTCATAACACGTTTTCGAACAGTGACGGTTGACTTTGGTAAATCCGTTGTTGTTCAGTGCAAACAAGCCGCCCCACTTTTATCATAACATTCGGTCCATCGGTTACAATAGCCACGATGTCAGTTTTTAGGGAAATGGCAAATTTACTTAGACGCTCTTGCAATATACGAAGACAATTTTCAGCTGTCATACTATCGTAAATAGGAACAAGTCCTAAGTTCCAAATTTTTTTATATGAATGAACGTTGACCGCCATGTATCGTTTATTGTAAGTTGAAGTCCATTCGTCGAAAGAAAGACTAAATTGCTTTCTGATTTTTTCACTGTAATTCATAACACGTTTTCGAACAGTGACGGCTGACTTTGGTAAATCCGTGTATTTTGCTAAGAGCAATTTTCTCAAATCATGTGAGGTTATGAATACGCTGAATGGAAACCCATCTAATGCAATCATTCTTGCCAAAATATCATCCAGGCTATCGTCGGTACTTTTAGTAAAATAATTATCTAACTTTCGCTTGGCTGGCGGCGGTGCTGTGTTCAGATTTTCAGAATCTTGACTTGTTGAAGCTGATATAACCTTGATGTTATGTTTTGATAACAAATGTGTATGTAATCCCTTAGTTGATCCACCCAAAGTCTTGAGGATGGCTGGGCATCGCTTACATTTAGCACTATTCCCGTCCTTCGCAACTAAATAATAACTCCACACTGACGTCGTATCACTGTCTTTTTTATGTTCAACAAAGTTTCCCGCCATTTGAAATACTTAATTTCAGATAATTGACTTTTTAATTTTAATGATGTAGCCTACGTAACCCGTCGTCACTCACGTAGCCTACGTAACCCGACACTGACAAAACAATAAATGAAAAAAATAAAACCTGATTTGCATATGTATACCTTCGGACAGGGAATCCCCGACGGGAAATACCCGCAACAATATTATGATATGAGATGATCGGGTGTTTCCCCTGTTGGTTCGTTGGGGAATTACCTTAAGAGTATTGTATTAAAGTATTCCGAGTGGGGAAGTCCCTTCTAAGTTCTACGACAAACATATTATTAGGACTGTACCAGTGTAGTAAATAGTGGGTACCTACGTATTGTACGAGTTGCTTTTTGTCGTAATGTATTAAAATAATCTAGGCAAAGTTATTTTCAAGGCGCAACGGACTACGGAATACAAACTAGACTTGTTTGTGGCAATCCCGAAAATCCCAAGATTAGCCAAGTACAGTCCCGGGATTTTCGGGGCCAGAAAACGGTCGGGATCACAGGATCCCGAGATTCGGGATCCCGGGCTTGTATTCTCTAGCAGGAGTATAGTATTCCCCGCGTTAAGACTGAGCTAATCCAACTGTCTAGTAAAAAAATATAGCGATGTTCCGTAGTTTGTTATTATTAGTTGTATATAGAGTCTCTCTCTCTCGAGTGTAGATTTAAAGCAAAGGTTCTGATAATGTAAAGTATTTCGAGACAAAAAACAGTCTATAAAAATACAATCGCCCCCGCCATGCTGGTCAGTTTCCCAACTGTCAAAAAGACTTTCAGCTGGTATAGAGTCCGTAGTTTGTTAATTACCTACTCGTGAATTTTTGAACTATCAGCTGGTTTGACAACCTATTGACGTTTTTGACAAGTACTCCCTCGTATACAAAAGGATTTTGTTATCAAATTTTCTTGTGATTACATCAATAACATACGTGTACCACTGCTTGATTATTGTTGCGTCACAATAATTATCATTTAGTTAAAAGTACCCGTCAGTGTTGTGTTACATTTAAGATGGCTGAAATAAGTGAAAAGTACAACACAAAATGCCCTGGTGTGAAACGTCTTATGAGAGAGGCCATGGAATTAGCTGAGGCCACGGAAGAATACTGCGCAAGGCCCTTGGAAGACAATCTTTTTGAGTGGCACTTTACCGTTCAAGGGCCTAAAGGTACAGATTTCGAGGGTGGCATCTATCATGGCAGGATACTATTACCAAAAGAGTATCCTATGCATCCACCTCATATAATACTTTTGACTCCAAACGGTAGATTTGAGGTAAATAAAAAGATTTGTTTGTCTATATCTGGTCATCACCCAGAAACCTGGCAACCATCATGGTCAATAAGGACTGCACTATTGGCACTTATTGCATTTATGCCTACACCAGCGGAAGGCACTATTGGTTCACTTGATTACTCTCCTGCAGAGCGTAAAGTTCTTGCAAAAAAATCTGTCAGTTGGGTTTGCACACAGTGTGGAGAAATATCAGCTTTGCTGTCATCTACAGCAGCAAAACCAATTACTGAAGAAGAAAAATCTGTTCTAAACCAGATAGCCTTCAAAGCAGAAGATGAGCAGACTGTAAAACCTCCAGAAGAACCTGTAAGTGAAACCGAGCCTCAAGTTTTGGAGTCATCTGAACCTACAAACAGTTTCCTAGACCAATTGACAGAGATTCTGGTAGCTTTACTTGTAGGGGCAATAGGTATATTTATATATAGACGCTGGAATGCACATTACCACAGTTCAGAGACAGAACTGTAATTTTGTTTCACCTTTAAGTCTAGGCCCTAAGAATAATTTTGAAGTATTTTGATGTGATGTTAAGTGATGCGATGTCCCCTTTTTTTTCTGAGATCATGTTTTTAATTGTGATTTTTTCTCACACAGGAAAAATAATATTTATTCATAACAATTTTATTTTCCTTATTTATGTGATAATATGATTTGGAAATTGTAGCTCATGAATATAAGGCATCCAAATGCCTCTGGGGGCTGATAAAATATCATTTCTTTTTGTGATTGTTTTTAAAGAATATAGTGTATTTTTTCTTTAAGTTATTTATTTTTAAAAATAAATCAGGAGATATTGACATAGTAAAATTAATTATGTAATTTTAAATGTTACTCAGTGACTTTAAAAAAATTTATGTAGTGCACATTAAAAGCAGCTGCTAAATGTTGTGCAGATTATTCACAATTGAACACTAGTTTTTCTTGCCAAAGAATGTAAAATTAAACTTTATAACTTGTGATCTATTTATATGGATCATCATTCATTATATGTGGTCTACAGGTCATCCTATTTTTATTTATCTGCCAACTGTTACTGTTTAACTGATTATAACCAACAATTAGTGTAGGGTCTAGTCTAGGAATCCTGAATTTCTAGTTATTTTAATGACTACCAACTAAATGGTAGCAAAAAGTATAAGCATTGGATTATTTTATAATCTTGTATTCTTTCTTGTAAACATAAATAAATAATAAGTATTGTATACAGATCTTTGATCTGTTTGTAACATTCCAAGGTCACAGCTGTTTGAGTACCTTTTGAAACTAATATAAAAACCATCATTTTTGTTACTTACATTTTTAATGAATTGATAAGATTTATGTACATTATACTGTGTGTAAATTGGATGTAATATTGCTTTATGATTAATAATTTGCATTGTTTGACTAAAATAAAGTTTGTAAATTCACTACATAAATAAAAATGGTGTTACTTATTTACCATCCCTATCATACCGTTTAGCGTGTAGCGGTTTTAGCTAAAACTTAATTTAGCTAAAACCGCTCTAGTACTTTATTATCATTTAACATTATTACAAGACATACTTATTCCTTTCGCTGGCGTTCATTGGCTTGGCTGCTGGTCAATATGGCGGGCTGGCGCGTTATCTGACAGCACATGCCTAAAATGAATACTTATTGCCATTTATACTATTGATTGTTGGCACTTAGTGGAACTTGCTACACATCTTTAATAAATTCACTTGTACTTTTCCACAATATTTATTAAGTAGACTGACTGACTGATAACAATAAAAAGTTCCTTTTCGAAAGCAATTCAACAACCTATCTAGCGGAACAACAGCGCATTCCTCTGCAACGTCAGTATGTGGTATTTCCAAAAGAGGAGTGTACATATAGGTCTTCTACACCATATACAGACTAAATTATCATCAACTAGTGGCTCCTCCAAGCTTCGCACGGTTGTTTTATTGCCATACGTTTTAAATTGCAAAAAAGAACACCTTAATCATCCGAATAGGTAATTCCGTGCAGAGCAAACTATAGTAAGTAATATTCACAACATATTATATTAAACGAAGTTCACCGCCTAGTCCCTCTCACTGCCTGAACGCGATTAACTGTAGGAGTTGAATGAAACATTACTACTTAGCTCATATTATGAGTCTACAATATTTATTAAGTGAAACCAAATTTTTATAAATGTTTTTATTGAGACATTATGCATAGATACATCATGTAGCTTAGAAAGTAAGAAAGATAGAGCTGTCAATTCCTTCCACCAAAGTGCGTTCCTCCAGTTAATTCACTGGGTAAAATAGATGTTGTGAATGATTTAAAAAGCGTTTATATTAAATCAGCAACATTCATTGGCATTTCATCAATCTGTGTAGAGTAATACTGTTCAATGTCTCGTAATATCCTGATATCATCAGATTTTACAAAGTTGATGGCGACACCTTTTCGCCCAAATCGACCTGATCTGCCGATTCTGTGAATGTACAACTCGCGATTGTTTGGCAAATCGTAGTTAATGACAAGGGAGACTTGCTGTACGTCGATACCTCTTGCCCAGACATCAGTTGTTATAAGGACGCGGCTGCAATCATAGATATAAAAAAAGATTAAAATAAAGGTATTCCATAAATGTTTATTGTAGTAAAACTGTCCTTCTACATTATAGCATCAGACTGGTAGCTTTGGTTGTGGAGCGTGAGCTGGACAACATCTGCAGATGGTGGGTATTTGTGAGATACCTCTGTTCCTAGATATAGCATAGAGTAGTTTAATATGGATGTTCATGTATGGATGATCAATAAAATACAAAATTTATAAAAAAATATATGATGTCAGTCTAAGATTCCACATTATTTCATAACCCCAATATGCGAATAAAGTTTGGATTGCATAGTCACTAGAAGTATTAAGGCAACATTAGCTAAAATTTCACACAAACATATCAATTGACTTTTAATATTATCGAGTCACCTATTTAGAAATATATAAGTATGCTTCTCAGCAGTCTGAACCTATCACAAATGATCTAATACAAACTATAAGAGCCTTTGCATACCACGTCTTTTTAAATGAATGCACCATCTTGAGTGTTATCAAAGCATATAGGCATAAGCAGAACTATCTATGGATGTACTAAATATGTGCTCTGGTTTTTTTTTATTGTAATACTATGGTCAAAATTCCTCAATTTGGGTTACATAATTTATACATACATGCATAAACTAGCGCATGTATCTTCTAAGGGGTAGGGAGAGGCGTAATCAACTGCCACATTTTGTCGTTTACAATTTAGTCCCATCCACGTAACAGGGCCAAGGCCTATTGCCTTCAACCTGTCACTTTTGGGAATTCGATAGGATAATTTGGAGTATATTGACAGGAAAGGGATGTTAGAAAAGAAAGGATATACATTATGCAGATGAATTGGGGAGTATAAGCAATACCTCAAGCAAGTCAGAGTCTCGTACCTATAACTCGAACTGGCTGATGCCGGGAAGCCTGAGCCCTCTAACATAATTTATGTGGAAATATGTCATAGTTTCCTAGTTAAGTATAAATTTTTATTTAAATATATCAATCACAGGGTCACTAGTTAGTGAAGAACTCACCTTTGGCCAGATCTAAACTCTTTCATGATGTTATCTCTCTCTTTCTGTGGCATATCACCATGCATGGAGCTGACTGTGAAGTTAGCTTCTTGCATCTTTTGTGTAAGCCAGTCCACCTTTCTCTTGGTATTGCAGAAGATGACTGCTTGAGTTATTGTCAGAGTATCATAAAGATCGCATAGAGTGTCAAACTTCCACTCTTCACGTTCAACAGCTACGAAGAACTGCTTGATGCCTTCAAGTGTCAATTCATCACTGTAAAGAGAAAGTAAAAAAATAATTATCCAGAACAATAATATCAGAAAACAATTACTTCAGATGATATGGCCTTCTTCAGAGTACATTTATAAACATAGGTCTCTCCCAATTAGTGTCATAGCACCCTGTTCAATGACTTTCACATCCAGTCTATCCCAGTTACCTTCTTCAGGTCATCAGTCCATCTGGCTGAGGGGCATCCAATAAGATATGATATGTGATATTGATACATATATGTTATATGTATCAATATCACATTGACCATACTATAGAATTTGTAAGAAAGTTTTTACATGCATACATAAGCTGACACCATTTCCCTATTAAAAGCTTCTTTATTACAAAAAAAAATTACATTAACCACTAATTTGAGCAGTGAGATACAGTTTCTACACTTCATGGTTCTAGGACTAATAATTTACAAAATAATGAACTTTATACTCACCGTTTGACCAAAATCCTGATAGGATCAGTCATAAACTTGGAAGTCATTTCAAGAATTTCATGGGGTAGAGTAGCAGAGATAAGCACAACTTGTGTTGCTGGTGGCAGGTATCGGTAAACATCATAGATCTGCTCTTTAAACCCTTTGTTCAACATTTCATCAGCTTCATCAAGGACTAGCATTTTAATTGATCTTGTCCTCAGTACACGCCTTCTTATCATATCTGAAATTTATGTATAACTTTGTAAGTTTACAATATAAAGCAGATTGGCTGCTGTGAATATCATATTCATAGTTTATTTTTCCTGTAATCAAAAAAATCCCTAATTATCTTGTTAAAATTTAGATGTCAAATCATTTCAAATAATATAGTGTGTATGTATGTATTTATTTGATAATCAAAGAACAGCTTAAGCTGATATGTTCACAACTAGTGATAACTGTAGTATAGTCTCTTTTGTGCATATTTTAAAAGGCAGTCAATCTCAAATTCCATCTTTTTACTGCTCACAGTTTACTCCCACTTAAGTTAAAGGGAGCAAACTATTGCCTCGCCATTAGTTAATATTATATTGAAACAATATTAACTGAGGTTCTTTCTCAAAATCCTGTATTGTTGTTGACATGTGATATGTGTCTGACCAAAGTGTTAAAGATTTCAAACTGAGTCTCTGATCAGGATGCACAATATTTAAGCAGTCCTACAACAAAAGATATTTCACCACCCACTAAATTAGTAATAACCAGGAATCCTGCCTGGTGGTGGTGACTCTATAGAAAATGTAGAAACATATGTTTTCCAATACTAACCTCAAACCTTTTTACAATTTATGTTTTCCTGCATTTTAAAAATTGATCTTCACAAAGAAACAAAATTTAAAATGGATAAGGAGAGGCTTGAGAAACAGTTTAAAACAAAGAGATCCTTAACTATTCGATTCTACACTCATACAACAAGAAATATCATCAATAGTGTAAAAGAAATATCATCAATATTAAAAAATCTCACGAAAATGTATTAATAAATAACAAAAGATTTACAGTAAAACATTTTAAGGAACTCAATATTTGCAACATTTTAAGTCAAGATAGTGAATTGACAACCAATAGATGTAGCGAATTGGAACATCTTATTGCATCAACCACTAGAAATGTAAATAAGTAGTATATTATTAGAACCTACAGTTTTTAAGAAGTAAGAAATATAATCATGTCCTTAACAATACATATAATATGTGTACATAGAACAAGAATTTGTAGTAGTTGTCCCAAGTCATTAATCATAAACATTATACTTCTAATGTGCTCATCTATATTAATAATATAAACACAAAATCAGTCATTTCATTGAATTTGGTAAAGAAATACTTTAAATCCTAGACCCTTATGCATTTACTTTTATAGATAAATACAATGTTGGCAGACGCTAGTATGCAACATATTTATATCTATATAATAGACACAATGATACTTGTACCCTATTGCCATATCAATGTTTATTTTGGACACAAACAACCTCGGCTTACTTTGGGATCAGGGGATGTAAGACGTCTGAAGTTAATATGTTAATGTGTACAACTAAAGAGAAAACCATACTCACCAAAAACTCTGCCTGGTGTACCAGAGACGACATGTTGACCATAGTCAAGTTTTCGAATATCTTCACCAAGATTTGTGCCTCCAATACAAGCATGGCATTGTACATTCATAAAGTCGCCCAGAGCAAGTATGACTTTTTGGATTTGTGTGGCTAACTCGCGTGTAGGTGACAGTACAAGCACTTGTGTTTCACGTAATGTGGTATCCAGAGACTGCAGAATAGATATGGAAAATGTTGCCGTTTTACCAGTACCTGATTGTGCTTGAGCTATCACGTCTCTGCCTTTTACGATAGGTAATATACTCCTCTGTTGGATTGCGGATGGCTTTTCGAAACCTGAAAAAATGTGAAAGTAGGTAATGACCGCAACAATAGAGCGGAACAAATATTATTGTGTAAGTGGTATATAAAATTTGATATTGTAAAATAACTAACCGTATGTATATATCCCTCGCAATAGCTCATCCCGCAATCCCATAGAATCAAAAGTAGGAATAACTTCCACATCCTCGCTCGTATCAAACTCGACATTTGACAAATCTTCAGATATTATTTTGCGATTATACGACACTTCCGACGACGTCATTTTCTTGCAGTTATTTTACTATAGGTCCTTAGTGTTTATTATTCAACTTAAATGAAATGAAATAAATAACAAAATGGGAACAGTGACCAATATGGCCGTCGAGTAGAAGGCATAGAAGCTTTATACAACAGATAAATAAAATACCACAAATGTCAAAAAATGACACTGGCAACATGCGCTAGTATATGATACCATAAAAATAAAAAAATGATAAAGTTTTGGGGTACCTTAAAGTACTCCAAATATTTAAAGCCGTTATTCGTTTTACAGTAGTAGCATCAGTTTGTATTAATCTGAAAAAATGCTTAGAACTAATATACTTAATTATTATTTGTCTGGATTCCACACTGAGTAAATAAAATCTCAATTGCAGAGGATTCTAGATACAATGTTGAACAATTTTATAGAAGGAATATCAAACATTATAATTTTTTTGTATCCGAAAATTGGTAAAGAGTGTAATGAACAATTGATGACAGATGAATGAAAATATTGAATGTAATACTCATATTATGTCATATTGATCTATGAAACGAATTCAATTCTCACAATAATTATCAAAAATAGTAATTATTGTATAGAAATATTTACAATTTTTAGACTAATACTTAAATTAGAGTACATCGCAAAATTTTGTATGCAATTTTTCATTACATTTGACGTTATCAGATTAGGGTACTTAACGGTTTCGAAGGAATAACTAAACGTATTTACAACGCATTCGGACGACCATTCGGATTTCAAGTTTATTTGTGGTCAAAAGAACGATCATATTTGATTTTGAACGAATCAAAATGGATGCTGGGTGTGAATGAACTATGTACTGAAAAACGAACAGCTTTTTATTGAGTTGTGTCGTGGTCCCGATTACAATCGGGAATCCGGCGTCGCGATTAAGTTTTGCAATTATTTATGCAGTGAGAAACGTATAGTGCAACCGAATCTGCGATCGACCGTAATATCATTCAATTCAGAAGTTACTGTGTCGGTAATGTGTTTATACGAAAGATTCGGTGGGGCTCACAATCCGCAGGTGGCATTAGGATGAGGACTCTGGTGGATATATTGTATGTCAATCTGTTTTCGCGAGTGTTTAATGTGCTGCCGTTACCCAGTCTCGGTACGACATGGCGAGACGGTTCGGACTAATGTGTCGCTCATGTGATGTATGAGCGGTCAGAAATGAAATGCATATACAGGAAGGAACAAACACAACTCTGACAACATGTACCAAAATGACAGAGGAAGTAGACAGAAGACATGGCGTAAATGGTAACAGCAGTAGTAAAGGCGCAAGTGAAGATGCTCCTGTGAATAGTTCTGCTCTCACTGCTACTGGTGGGAGACTTAAATTCTTCAAAGGTGGGTGTCTGTTAGGCAAGATTAGGGAGAAGGTGTTGTGGGCGTATAAATTATACAAGAACCAGATAGTGTGTTAAGAAAAACTAGAAAGTCATTCATGCTCTGATAAACCTACATAAGAACATTTGAGTGAGCTGTTGCCAATTGTATGAGCACAGCTTCTATCCTATTGTTGTGTTTCGTAAGGAACTATGGTCACCCTTGCGGAAACAAACAATTATTTAATAATGTATTGTTGACTATTATTTATTTTGAATTGAGGAATTGGATGAGGCTTACCTGTACTGTGCCAAATTAACATTATCATCATAAACAATATTGGTCTATTGATGTGCTATTAAAAATAAAACTAACTTTGATGATGTAATTATTAATATGTGTATGTATAAGTAAATATACTTTATAAATTCTTGTTTGGTAGCAATTTTGACCCAAAACTAAAAAGTAGTTACTTTAAATTGTATACATATTCATGTAGATGTCAAGAACAAGTTGAACTCCATTATATGCTGATTAGAGTATTCCTCTGTAAGTCGTTTATTATGATTTACCTATATTTAAAATTAACATGCTAAGCTATTTATCACCTTAAATATTTATTATTTTTCTACTTAGAGAGCTATTCTAATCTAATAAGGTTGATACAGCTAGGTGAATGTTTCTCAGTCAAGTGAAACAGGTCTTATCACATATTAGTTTAACAAGTATATTGACTTGTTTCACCCAATTTAGCCTTTCAAATGAATAAATGAGTAGATTAAACACAAGTCATTTATTATCAGTAATGTGTTTAGAGACCAAATTTATATTGTTTACTGCTTGTTATTTGTTTCCTGATTATTTTATGTAAATATATCTTTGCCTATAAGTTTCAATATTTGCATATGTTCCTATATCAACACTTCTTACTTCAAAAGTAAGAATTCTTAAGGGTTCTAGTCAAATATTGGAGCTTAGAAGTGTTTATATAAATTTTGTAGGACTGTATAGCAAAAAGTGAGGCACCTAAATTTGTCATTAACATGTAAGGTTTGGGTACCATGAACAGCAAAATATTTCGGATTTCGTTAAAATATTGCCAATTTGTGTATTATATTTCAATATTTTGTAAAACCTAAAGCTAAAGACTAGCACTTGAAAATATTGATTAAATTCTTTTGCCATATATATTTACATAAATACATATGGGTGATGATTAAGTAATATTCTAGGTATTTAATATAGAAAATCACCTGTGCATAATATAAATACATATAACACCTATTTTGAAATAGCTAAACCAAAACACAATTGCATTTATTAGGTCAATCGACAGTCACCACTTGGATAGGTAGATTTTAAAATATGCATGTTATTGCTTATTCCATAAATTGCTTTAACTTGGTAACTATACCGAATTAAAACCATAATATGGGTCAACAATACTGTTATTGGTCAACAATCTTTGCCTTTGTTTTATCATTATCTTAATTCCTTGTTGTATAGTTATCATAAATTACAAGATATACAATGATTATATTTTTTTATCAATGGCCAGTATGAAGTTGGGATTAATTATTAATTATATTAATATTTGTAACCTGTTGTGTATATTCATTTAAAAGTTATATTAAACAAACTTACTTATTCAATTCAATGGTATTGATGGTTTATGCAAAGTCAAGACAAATACTTGTCCATTATTTAATGAAGGTATCTATTTCCAGTTGCATTTTAAAATGCATCTTAGCATCATTCAGTCAGTGTCATATGCATGGGCTCAGCTGGAATAACACAGGAAACCGGTATACAAATAATGCTTGCATTGTATTGCCGAGTGAGTGAGGGTACCGGAGGCTCAACTCACCTTCTCCTCTTTCCCCCTCGCCCCTCCCTTATTTCATTTAACTAATTTTAAGAGAACCAGCCCCATAGAGAAGACTGTAGTTAGACTACTAGCTGTGACAGGACTTATCGCAAGTATTCATATGTTCTGTGAGATTGACTTAAACTTAACCATCTTTTTTTTTTTTTTTTTTTTTTTTTTTCGTGTGGAAACCCCCACGGGTCATCACCTCACTGGAGCCAACAGTGAAGTGGTATGTCGGACTCGAACCGACTAAAACCACACGGTGTTCCGTCACGAGGTCTATCGCAGAGGACCCGGGTATACCCTAAGAAGGATGCTTCCGAGAACCCCTGCAGACCTTGGTCGCCTGATGCTCAGGCGACCACACCGTGGAAAGCAGGGAGCCTAGCCCCCCTCCAACTTAAAGAGGCGCGCGCAGAACACGACGCGCTCCCGTCTCAGGCCTGCTTCTGCTAGGGTAGCGGGCAGCCCGATCCGCTACCCCCAGGCCAGCGCTCATGGAGGTCGGAGGTCATTCTGCGCCCTCCGGCGCCTGGTGCGTCCTCTGCGGGACGAGAGAGTGTTAGTCCTCTCCCGTTCCCGTTCCGCCGCCTCTTTGATCAGCATCACCTCTTCGCAGAAGGAGGCGGCGGATTCCCATGCACTCTCACTTTGTACCATGGACTGAACCATGGTATCTAGCGAGAGGCTTCCCACACCAATAGCCGTCACGAGGTCATGGCGCTGTTGCGTCCATGCTGAGCACTCCGCTAGAGTATGGAGTGCAGTGTCCTCGCGACAGCCTCCGCAGTGGTAAACTTAACCATCTGCTAAAACTAGTAAGTTTATGTAAATGGTGTGATGTGTTAAGAGAGAAATAATTATGAACATCTGTTATTATCCTAAATTAAAATACTGTTTTACATTTGCAGATGGAAAGTTTATTCTGGAACTCGTTCGCGGGTGCGGCGGGAACGGCGAACGAGCGGGCTGGGTGTCGGTGCAAAGAAAGACCTTTTGGCCACCGGCTGCCGCGCCGCCTACGCCTCCCGCCGCGGCGCATCCGCCCTCCGCCTCACTGTCTGTCTCCGACGATAATAGCTCCGTGCAATCATCGCCCTGGCAGCGTGACCACTGCTGGAAGCAAACTGCCCCGCGCAGAAATATTTCCAAAGAGTTAGCCATGTACTATTGCAGACCGAGTACTCTGCATATCGCCTCCATAGAGGTAGCCAGCCGTCTCAAAAGGAGGAGACCGTACGATGCTAGCCACCTGGATGGTTTAGTGAATGGCAACATATCCAAGAAAACAATGACTAATGGAGTCTGCGATAAGAAAAACGGGGACGTCGCCTCACTAGAAAACAAAAGTAGTCGAAGTGAGGACACAGTCGATGCCGTCACGTCGAAAACGAAAACAAACTCGGATGACGATCGATGGGCAGAATACGATCGAGAAAAGTACTATCATATGAAGCTAAAGAAACCGTATCAGTATCGTAAATTAAGGGTGTATAAAAAGACGAGACCGGCAATAAGGCGTAAGGAGTTGATCAAAACTATAAATAAGCTCCGTGACAAGATTTCATCTTTGCCCATGCCTGTAAATGCAAAATTAGCTAACTGCAGGCAAGAACACATGATGGTTTCACCCAGGAAGCGTATCCTTAGAGAATTAGAACGAGTTAGTCTTGAGGACCAGGGGATGAAAAGACGTGCAAAAACGGTACCTGCACTGAGCACGGCGTCGTACCCGCCATCCCCAGGCCCAAGCCATACCGCTCACAAACCTGTAATAGAAACGCCTGTTCGCTCTCACAACGGTACTGCACCACGGAGGGAGGCATCCGTTTCCAAGAACGTCAGTAGTTACAGCATACACTCATTGCTAAGCATGCCTGACGACAGCCCGACGCGAAGATCGCCGGAAGCTAAGCGATCACCACACTCACATCCTGCGTCGCTAAAGACTGAGTCACCTTCGAGCGTGAATTCGCCAGACTTGAGCCCCAGTCCAGACAATTACCGCTATCGGTATTCTACGTTATTGGGCTCGCCGGGGCAGGGGGCCGTAGCGCGGGATTCGCCAACGCCGCCGTTAGAGCTAGCACGGTACCGGCCACCATACCCGCCCCCTACGTCACCATACGGAGTGCGAGGATGGTCGGTCGGCGGAGGCGCCCAATACCGTGGATCCCCAAGTCGCGAGGAGTGGGCGCGCGAGGTCCCTTATGTGTACCCATACCCTTACATGCCACCGCTGTATCGAGCCCCACCCCCACTCTGGATGCACTACCCAATGTCGCCTAGTGTGCCACCCGGCCCATGGGCGCCACTCGCAATTCCCCTCGCTAACGACCACATACCTAAGGAAGAACCCACTTCAGGTCAGTTAATATTCACATACAGTTAATATGTAAGTTATAAAATGGGCCAGTACTATCCCAATTATTATTATTATTATATTGTAAATGCGAAACTCAATTTGTTGATTGCGCTTTCACGCCTTTACTGCTAAACTGATTATCACGAAATATGTACATATTTTAGATGTGTAGCTCGGGACTTATTCTTCTCCGAAAAGTGCAAGTTTTGGCAACTACCCAAATGGCAAATAGCAAATGGTTGCCGATACTCTCATTTAATGTTCGTCGTCGTGTCTAAGCTCTTATCAATCCACTTCAATTCCAATTCAGGTTCAATTCAATTGAAACGTTGGATTAACGGAAACGTGTTGTACCTTGTTAATATTATCGCCATTAAGTCCTGAGCTACACACCTAGCATATATAGAAGTAGTGAAAACAATTTATAAATTTATTATTTAATGTCTTGAATTATTATGTCACATTATTAAATTATTTGTTTGCCCCCCTATTTCATAAAATAAGTGAAAGAACATATGCTATGTTATTATTACCCTTCTAACGTCCTGTTTTCAGGCAGCTTGAGGGGGGACTGGGGGGAGAATTGGTTTAAAATATAATCTGTCCATTTAAATATGTTACGCTGTTCACAATTATCCTGAAAATATTGCGTCTGTATTGCAGATTTGCCGCTTAACTTGTCGAAGCACTGAGCGGGACAATGGCGCTGGCGCAAGTCTGACATGTGAAACTGAACACACAAACAAAAGTTGTTTTTAATAAATAAATTCGGTCAAATTCGCTTCGTCGTGCCTGAGTCTCTCACGTCGGGTGAATACTTTGAATATGCATGTGCGATCTAAGACTTTCAATTAAGATATAGCAATTAAGAGAAAATTGTAATGCCCGTGGCCTACAAACTGTATAGTTAAGATATATGCAAACAAGTTCGAACAGTAAACTTGTGGTGTCATGTCATGTCGTCAATAAAATTGTTCTAAGAACATTCCATTGTCACAGGAAACATTGGCGCATATAAAAGTCCAAAAACAAGAAGATCCCACCTAATCCAGAGTTCGCATCGCGCTGCTGCGAATATTTATATTGTAACTATAGCAGATATGTTTTGCAAACTTGCAGAAATATTTTTGTATAGATTGTCGTTTTCCTACTTTCAGTCCGATTGAGGATCTATTTACAAGCTATTGTATATTACACCGAAATATTATATTTTAGTATAGATGTATGTATGCAGAGTCATGTGTGTATTTTCATACGAAATATTTGTACTACAAGTTAAATATTTTAATATTGGCTATTATTTAGGGTAAGATACGAAGGTGATCTAAATAAACAAAATACAGTTATCAATTGTTGAATGACGTGCCTTGAAACAAATAAAAATATTATGATCGTATTTATTAACAAAAAGGATTAGAAGTCTTGGCTTCGGCCAAATTTACAAAATACCATAACACATAGGTACTGCTATATTCATATAAAGTTTTATACAATATAATATTTCTAAATGTTCATCTTGTTCCATATTAATTTGCAAAATTCCATAATGTTTATGTTCGATCTCATTATTTAATTTAGAAAATAAAATGAGGTAAAGACTACAGTTTTGGGAACAAATTTGGATGTGTGTTTATGTAACATGTATAAAAAATAAGATACAGTGTATATAATTTGTGAATGGTGTATTATTGATGGAAGCGTGGGGCATAGATTATATCAGAGCATTAATCGTTTACGACTTATGAGTAAGGAGTTTATTACCTTCAAATAATTATTGTAATTGTACAGTATTTTTATAACGAGTATTTTATTATGTTTATGCTAATGACGGGAGTCTGTCTTGTAGTGGGTGTAGGCGGAGACGACTCAGGCTGAGCGGCCGATCGTCTCCCGCAGGCTTTGAGATTAAAACATAGAGCTAGATTTACTGCAATTTTAGTTGAAGTATTGGGTTATGTATTATAAGAACAATTAAATGACGGTAAGGGACTGACTTCTGATGTAATATTATCATTAATGGAACTGTATAAAATAGTTATATAATCAAAGGCCTACTGTAACGATCGTGTTGTCCTCCAACTAAGTTGAATTAGTATAAATGTAGCTATAATTCATCCTGCTCAATTTGACTCTTGAGTAAATTTAGTAAACAACTTTATTTCAATGTTGTAGTCTGAACAGAAAGAACCTGTATTTTTTAAATATTTGTGTTATAAACACTTCAAGTACATGCATTTCACTTGACATATTTTAAACATTGCAATTCATTTATTGTGAGTTGCATGTACATGAAAAAGTTTGAGAGTTTTTGTTTTACTTTGAGAATACTTGTAATATTTTAATAAACTGTTTTGTAACGCATAAAAATACGAAATATTTCGACGTAGATTACTTAGGTTGTCCAAAATTGAAGATAATGTATAAGCATGCTGTATTGTTACTACTTAAATTGAGTGTGTTTCGAATATAAATGTGGGTGGTAACATAGCAACAATTGCTTACCGCCGTTAGGTACTAGGAACGGAAGAACAATCAAGTACATTTGAGTGCCATTTGACAATACGACAACACCATTGAGGACTTTCACTTTTTGTGGCCCAAGTGAAAACTGCTGTCAGGCTTATTTTCGCTACTTTTGATGATAATCAATTCAATCACTAGAGCAAGAAAGTATAATAAAATTACAATAAGGGACACTTCTCTTTAGTGTTGTCGATGACAAACTTTTATTTAAGTATGTTTATGTATGTGTCCCTAAAAATACAGACTTCTCTCCAAGCTACTACAACATTGCTTGACCACTGTTTTTAAAATTCTCAAAATATTTTTCTACGCAACTATATAACACACTTGAAATATGTGATGGTTTCAAAATAAGTGAGACACAATCACGCTGGTGTCTTACATCCCCCTAAAATCATATTTATCATACCGAGAAATAGTTATTATCCATTTATATTAAGATGTAGTTATTACTCGAATAAATATAACTTTTTAAAAGGGTGTTTTTCTAATTACTAAAATCAAAAAAAACTTAACAGAAAATTCTGTCTTATATAAGGTTTTAAGGAATCTCAAAGAAAACAGCATATCAAATCATTCACATATTGCTACTGTGCTTTTGCGGGCAACAGGCGCCTAGGAGGGATCCGGATGTCTTACTAAAGCTGTTCCCGGATTCCTCCTATTTGAAACGTAGTATGGCACACCGTGTGGTTTTAGTCGGTCCGATCCGATGCACCGTTCCACTGAAAACGCCGGTGGGATGACGGGCCGAGGGGGTTTCCACGCGTTAATAAAGAAAAAAATAAAAAAAGGGGGATAGACGAACAGACAAGACTCCTACAACTCCAGTCGTAAGTGCGCTGCCGCCCTTGAGGGGCGTGAGGAGAGGAGGAGTTGGGCCTCCGGAAACCATGGTATCGTGCCTAAGCATGGCTCTACCGCTGACACTACATACACTGTTTGACGTTCATTTATTTTTTATGTCATTTGGACTGTCTTTGGTAGCTGCCACCGTAAAGTGTAGCATTGCAATTGCTTTCTGTGCTCCACCATATTTTCTGGGAATTAAAACTGTTTATGCGCAATGTTTCGGTTATAAATAAAATTTGAAGATGTATAGGGCTCTTACCTCCTAAGTTTATAAAATGAAAAATCTACATTAATAGGTAGTTTCATCTGTCAAAATTAAAATATGAAAATTTGTTATTCATAGTTTTTACAAATTATATACATTATTCGTTTATATAATTTATTACATAAATTTTCGTTTAATAACACATTTATTTATATTTTCAAAATTGAAATCGTAGTTTCGATATCTGTATGTCACGTGACCGAAAACGCCGACCACGATTTTATTCTCGTGAGTGACGTCATATAATGAATATATAATGAATCGTAGCTTTAAATTATAGTTACTCGTGACTTAATTTTTAGTTAGTGTCGAAATATTGTAGAATAGCCTAAGCCTGTACAATTGAAATCATAAATAAATGCATATATTTTATTATAGAGTTCAAGGGGGGGGACAGTATAAAAATATAGATATTTGTCTTCGGTGTTACGATGTTACCAAAACGGTTAGACATGGAAATCAGCAGTTCTACTATAGGGTGACCGCTTAATTGTGTCCTCGCCTGCGGTACAGTGTACGGGGGCGCGGAGTGAGCTGGAGCGTTGTCGTGGTGGCAATCATCTTTTTCCCTTGCCTTTCTTTACTTTTGTTAGCAAGTTTTCGAATTGAATCAACCATAACGCAGATTGCTTTTGGATTCAGTTCTTAACAATATGTACAGCTTTCATCATCTGTGACAATGTCATATTCAGCATTTAAGTCGCATCCGTCGTCCGTTTCAAGTAGTGAGCGGTACCAATCCAAAGCTCAAATTATATAAATAAGGACATTGACACGGTGTATTATGTTTGCGTCGATAGAGACCAATATCTGTCGCTACCAGTCGCTACACATACTTTCTGTATTATTAATGTTTAGCACGGCGGTATAGTACAGAGGCGGTGAGAGCGAAAATAAAGCGAAATAAATAATAATATATATAATAATAATAACATAAGTAACTCAAAGAAAAAAAGAATGGTATTTTCAAAAGAACTGCTGGCAGATGCGGACTGCCCAAGACCCGGATTGTATGCACTCCTAGAGGGTGGTCTTCGTCCATTAGCGTACGGCGGTAAGCCAAGATGATGATGATGCAAGTCAAAGGTCAACCTCACCTTGGATTTGCATAAAGGTCATTTTTCCGCGTTCAATGGATACGGACTATCGCGGTTTTATAAAACAGCGAATTCAATAATTCATATGCTACAAAACATTCAATAGACTATTACCAATACTACTCAAACGACTATAGAAACAACACTAAAAGCCACGTTGCATATTATAAACGACATGTTCTCTATAGCAAAAATATTCCCTTACAAAATTAATTTGACTGTAGTGCCTTTCCCGCTATTGTTTTAATCCTTATATTGTTCATTCGTCGTAACACTATCACTCTGATTTGAATGCTTTAACACAGATATTCTATCTGTATATACATGTGTATGTGATATGTCTTGATAACACTATGTTTTTTGTTGTATTTGTTTCAGTGTACTAACTCCAAAACAAGATATTTTTTTACAGAACTAATGTTCGTTTTCTCATCATAACTCACTTCTCAGCGCACTTTGCCATTGGAAGAAGTGTCGACATCGGCATCCCTTGCCATACTAAAGAATAGAATAGAATAGACTTAGTGTCTATGCACAAAACACAAAATCCTTTCTATATCCATATCAACGCCTAATGATAATACTTAGACGGGAATTGTCTTGCACTACAGAGGCACTCAAGAAATGTATGTTATAGACAAATGTTATAAATATAAATAGTTTACTAAGGAACTAGTTTCAGAGTTATAATTGAAATCTTTTCAGATCACTGGAAATACAGACAGACATACATTATTAATCTTTTTTTTATTATATTATCAGCATTGTATAGTAGAACATCCTGGAATTATAATTTTCAGCCATGACTGCACGTAACCGTTAGTTTTGATTATGTTTTGGTTTTACCTAGTCAGCAATCTTTAATATACCTTTGAGATTGATTCATGTCATTCTATTTTAAAACAGTGCAAATCCCACACTAGAAGAAGTCCTATAATTGCTAAGTTATCGTCTGTTGCGAGGACTTTATGAGCATTGAAACAATGGAAACGGAAATGTCTAAAGTTATAAGGTATCCTTTGAACGCGAGGATTCTTAACCCGTGTGGAAATCGAATCTTCAGAAGGTGTTTGACGATTTGATACTTTAGTTATTAAGTATCAAGTCAGTAGATGTTTGAATGTTAAGTGGTTTAAATATAAATGTAAGCTTTATAACACAACTTTTTGATATAATTGCTTTAACAACATAAGACTATATTATATCAGCGAACGGGGATTTATGGACACGACGACAAAATGAAAGGTTCCGATTTTATCATTTGAAATATGAGCGGAACCCTAATAAAACAAATCCATATTTCAATTTGTGCTTTATTTATGAAAAAAATTGTAAATTATCCTACAATGAATCTCCGAATGAATTAGACTTACATATCGTTTTATGTATCAAATACATTATTTGCTCGACGCCAGATCAAACCACATAAGAACAATATAGTTTAAAATATTATCTACAGAATCCGTCCTCGGCGATTCGATTACCAAAAATACAATCTTCGTTCGGGGCCCCGCGGGACGGGCGGGGCGGGGCGGGGCGCGGCGCCACTATGTACAGCGGAATATACAGCGGGCGCGCTCAGCCGAGCAGCGCCTCCATGGTGTAGGCCGGCGGGCGCGGCGCCTGCTGTCAGTCTAGGATGACCAGCTGCAGCGGCGGCGCGGGCGGCGCAAGCGCCGGCGCCTTGCCGCCGGTCGCGCCCGCCGGCGCCGCGCCACCGCGCATGGCACGCCACGGCGCTCGGGCACCGCGCCGAAGCTCGCCGCACGACAGGCTGCGCCGGGCCGCCCTGCAACCAAACCACCGTTATTCTCCAAGGACAGGGAACTCACTGGAACGATCCCGCTGTGATCCGCCCCTGTCAGGCCGAAACAGTACATTGTGGTTAAAATGCATATTTATATATGTTCAAATAACGAACACCTTCACATAGTTTTATATTAAAGTGACTTTCGTCAATTCGATGTCTAAAGTCATTGGAAAGGCTATGAAAATTAAATGCTGATCGGTTCAATAGTTAAGACTTAAATTCCGATCAAATAAACTAAGAGTGAGTTTGTTTTCAGTATCTATGTATTTATTGTACAATGCAATTTATATACTAACATAGGCTCGCGCCTCTCACCTAAAATATAAAATGTATCATGCCTTCTCTCGAAACCTTATTTTTTGTCTTATACATTTATAGAATACCCTATATACTTCTCTATAACCATGGCGATGTGTGACTCCATACCCATGGCAATATATCATGAAGATTGTTTCAGTAGTTAAGACGTGAAAACTTTACCATTGGGACCAATTCTCAACCATTTGGGAACGGGCGGTTATAGATCAACACAGGCAGGTACTGCATTAATAATTTTACATTTGCCTAAGAACTCTATTGTTGCAGTGCCATTGTTGTTGCCAGTTTTCAAATAAATGACATGTAATAAAGAAATTGAATTTAGTTTAAATTGTATATCGGGACAAACGAGCAGACGAGTCACATGTTGGTAAGTGACTTCCTCCGCCCATGAACACTTGCAACTCAAGTCACAAGAGTGCTGTCCGCCTTTTAATATTATTAGGATTGGATAGGAATAGAAATTTCTGTCTTATTTACAAATATATTCAAGAGTGAGTCCAAGCGGGATGGAGGCTCTGTTCGGCAGGTCAGCCTATACGGAAACAGGATGGAGTCAAAACCATTAAGCAGCGCGTTTATAATTGAATTGTAATTCCGGTAACTCACTTGGTCGACTCGTTCGCCCGGAAGTAAAGATCGTCGGGGGCGTCCATCCAAGAGATAACGGGTCGACGTCCACCGCGGGCACCAATGTTAGTCGGCTTGCCATTGACCTGCACAGACACGAGCGGTTACAAGGACGCCGATGGGTGGCGGGTTAGGACCTGAAGTAGTGGCGATACTGACGTGGGTGAAGACGTGCGCAGGCAGAGGCTGGCCGGTGGCCTGCGCACGCGCGCACATGGCGGCGTACTGCTCGCGCGACGGTCGCTGCATGGGCGCCGGGTGCTTGTTGGGTCGCTTGGCCGGCGGCGGCGCCGCGCCACCTGCACCACTCCCCACTCCTATAGCATCAAAAACTTACACGTTATTGTTTAACGTCACATTTACATTAATTTATTAATAATTCTGGTTTTTGCATACCTGTAGTGCCTACTGAACGACAGCATGTAAAATCAAAATTTATCTTAATATTTATATCAACAATAAATATTTTAATATTTAAATGAGATTTTTTTAAGATAAAGTGTGCATGTCATCACGCGATCATAGAGACATACTATGACTATGATCTCGTGGTAACCAACCAATTTCATTGACAAAAGCTTTTGTTATACTGACTGTCGAGTCCGTTGAGGTCGTCGTAAGCACGACGCTTAAGTGGCTGGGCAGGAGCAGACTCAGCGCGCCGCGCCTCCAGCTCAGCGCGGGACAACACACGCTCGTACATCAAACTACCATCTGCAGAAAAAAATATAATAGATATGTTTCCAAATATACATACAATTGTGTAGTAGCAGAATTTTAAAAGAGCAAATGTTTATTGTATACAATACAGTGAAAATACAATTTTGTGATTGCAGTACTACATAAATCGATCTCATATTTTTTGGGAGTTTCACATATGATTTTAGTTTAAAGGTACATATTCTGCTGTACGTGCAGATTGTAATGTAGTGAAGTGATCTGAATGAGGTTACAATAAAAGGCGTTTATCTGATAGAGTGTATTCAGGTGTGTGACATACCAGGCGCCTTGGGCGGTTTGGGGAAGGCGACGTGCGGCGGCGCGGGCATGCGGTCACGCGGCGTGAGCGTGAGCCAGTCGTGCGCGCGCGCCGCCACCACGGGCACACCACGCGACGCCGCCAGCCTCGCTGCCACCGCGCCCACCGGCCCGCGCACCCGCGCCGCGCCGGCCGGGCCCACGGGCGCGCGCAGCTCCGCGCCTCCCAGCCCGCCCATTGCCACGCTGCACTCGTGCTTCACCTGCAGACAACCATCCACTTACTTTCTCTACTTTGTATTCATGATAACACCCAGTTATTTAAGCACGAAGGGGATCATCTTAAACTAACATTTATAATTCGCTAATATCAGGAACTACTTATCCGCTTGGACTCACACACTCATTACATACCTGTGCCAGGTTAATGGGCGAGAAAGGCGAGCGCGCGTAGTGTCGAGGACGGCGCAGCGCGCGCGTGAGGCGGCGCGCGAGGCGCGTGAAGGGAGTGGCGCGCAGGTAGAAGGCGGCTCGCGTCTTCATGACAGGCCGCACGCCCTCGCCCGACCCGTGCGCCGTCGCCACGTGCCGCGCCAAGTGAGCGCGCAACTTGAACTCCTACAAGGACCATAGACACTTACTACATACGCGATTAGGTACAATACCTGTTTAATTTATAAATATTATCCCCATTAAAAGTCCTGAAAGTCTAAAAGTAGATACTACTTATCTTATGTAACCGCAGTGCATCACTCATTAAAATTTAAATTACATCGCTATTGTTTATGCAACGATAACGTCGCTCGTCATAGCGAAAGAATGAAAGTCTAATCTCAGTACCGTTCCTTCATCCAACTTACGATATCTCTTAACCCCACGTTCCCCACCTACTTGCCTGTTACAATTATTTATTTTTTCTTCCTTCATTTCAATGTTAAAACGATTCATTCCCATTTCTTAATCATGTACATACATACATTTACTTTGCGTGTGGAATGCTCCTCGGGCCGTCATCCCGCCGGGGTTTTCGGTGGAACGGTGTGTCGGAATATGTACATGTACACATTGAACCAACCCTAAATGAATTTGGAACAAGGGTACAAAGATGAATGGGCTTGTAAAGATCCATATCAAACTTTTATGATATAGGCGGACAGAAGAATAGCCGGTCAACTGAGGATACAGCCGCCGCTCATGGACCCCTGCAACTCTAAGAGTTGTAAGTGCGCCTGACTTTCGAGGGTAATGAGGGGAGGGAGTTGGACCACCAGTATCCTCACTCACTAGGCAATGTAATGTAAACTTTGTTTATCTACCGGTTTTCTGTGAGGCCATGGTCAGAGTATGTGAAGCATGCATGTTGAGTAGACCTTCTCATGCCTAAGCATGGCTCACCCTCGGAAAAACTTTGATCATGTCGCCTTCGCTGATACAACGATGTTATACATAAATTCCTCTTGCAATAAGGATAGTTTTAAAAATGGACTTTTTTATATATAAACCTACCATAATGACTCCACTCTGCTTGATGGAAAGCAATAAGTGGAGTCCAAGAGTGGAGGTCACCATCTCCATTGCAAGTGTAGTTAATGCAGCATGATAGCCCACACTACGGCGGCCTGGTGAGATGCTTTATGTTGCCATGCACAGGTTTCAGTAGACTTCTGAAGGATTCATACCCTCATTAGCAAACTGACATGAACGTTATCCATAGTAGTCCTATTTACGAATACTTGTATAGAAATGTTTTAACTTGAAGTTAGAGCATATCTTTACCTACAGTTGTATTGAAGACAGTGAAACTATAACAACGTACCTTTGCACAGTTGAGAACAGTACAGCGATGTGGACGGTGAGATACCGACAGGGCTGTGTCCTCCCCTTCCACACGAGGTCCTTTCGCGACCTCCACTTCGGTTTCACTGAACACTCCAGCAGTCTGTAGTAATCATTTTCAATTAATTAACTACATAAATATTTGTTGCCTAATATAAAGTTTCCAAGCTGTACGAAGTTCGCCACAGCTGTTTTTAATTAGGATGGGGTGGTTAGGAAAAGTTACATAACAATGTGATCCAGTGATTTAATTAGTCAATGATCTCTGTATAAGTACCACCTTCCTAACAACACTACACCTCGTACTTATCTTCATGCGCAAATGTAAGTAGTTACGTCTACTTTGTGTCAGACTGTAAATTTCTTGAAACACAGGAACATATCTCAAACGCGATAGTTGTCTTCACTTAATGTTTTTGATTCACTACACATGCCAAGATTAATTGCTTTTGTTAAAACATTGTTGTAATTTTTTTAAATATAGAACGATATTATATTTTATAAAAGACAGAAATATAACAAACAAAAACATACACATATTCTTGCAAACTCTCGCATTTATTAACTAAACATCACATGTAAGTTTCACCTTAAGGCCGCCATATTTTTTCCAGTATTGCCAACATGAACCGCATAGTCTGTATTGTAAATGCTGCGGACCCCATGTGTACCACTGGTTTGAATTTGTCACTGGAATGATAAAAATTAAAACAATTAACGAGGAACAGAAATTAAATTATGTTTAGAATATTTCCGTTTCAGGTGGTTTAAGTTTTAAATTAGTAAACGATGTGGACTGCAAGCATAGGATATATGTAAATACTTGCAGTACAGACTACACCTGAGTCGATGACTTGACAAATGATTCGATCACTTGGGCGCCTACTCGGTAATCGTCTTCGTGTCATAGCCCAGTCGAGTTAGATGAAAAACGCGGTCAACATGTGTCAATGCGATAACAAAATTTCAGAATGCAGATGACGCAACAGTGTGCGAGTCCCGAAAACCGAAAAAGTTATAAGTAGTCATTTTCTTTCGGAAACCGTTTGGGGGGGTCACTGGCAGTCTACTTTTCGGTTTTCGGGACTCGCACACTGTTGCGTCATCTGCATTCTGAAATTTTGTTATCGCATTTTCCATTTGAAACGAAAAATAGTTAGGAATAAAGTTGTTTGGAATAGAATTTCCTACACTTTTGGTCCTTATCAATATTTTGTTAGGACCGATATTTATCGATTTAGACATTAAAAGAGGTGGGCGAAACTTTATTATCGAATTATCACCTTTTTTTTCATTTCACACGAGAAATAGTCAGGAATAAAGTTGTTGGGAATTAAATTTTTGACAATTCTGGTATTTTTTATTAATAATTACTTCGTTAATTACTCAAATGCATTTATTCATAGAAAATCTTCATAAAACGCATTCCTGTGTGTGTTCTATCCTTAAGCTGATTCTTTTTATTTTCTTAGCGAATTAAATTAGAAATAATGACGCGGACAAAATGTCCGCGTCATTATTTCTATAATTATTCATAAAATATTAATTTGGGAAAAGCCTTAATGTCATAAAAACCACAATTTATTAGAACTTTAAAAACAAAAACATGAGGAATAAAGCGAACAAAAACAAATTATTGACTCTGACTTTTCTTTTTTTTTTTTCGTTGTAATAACGAGATAGTCGACTATTTTATTTTTTCTCACAGACTCATTGATTGTAACAGATTCTATTTTGTTATTTTTTCCTGCGACCTTTGTTCATTTTCAATAATAAAGGTGACGCCATACCAAAATTTTACTATCTTTTTTCAGCTCGCAATCGAAAAATATCGATGCTAGGACAAAATTGGTAGGGAACAAAATTGGTAGGGACCAAAATTGTATGAAATTGAATTCTAAACAAGTTTGGTAATGACCTTTTTTCGTGTAAAATTGAAAATAAACGATCTATTCAATATCATCCTCATATTCAAGATGGCGGATGACGCAAAGGGGTGCGAATCCTGAAAACCAAAATGTAGACTGCTAGTTACCCCCAAACGATTTCCGAAGGAAAATTGCTACTTATAATTTTTTCTATGTCAAATCCTTATTTGATGATTCGGGCTATCATCGGTCGTCGTGACTGACAGCAAGCTCAAGACAATTTGAAATACATTATGATAAACGTAAAGCTTGTTTAGTTTCATTCGATAAAATAACGAACTAACTTTGTCTCTTTCTTTCGCAAGCTGTTAAGTGCATAATTTTACGATTGACTTTTTCTAACGTAAGAACAAGAGATCGAGAGCCGAGATCCGAAACCCGCACACCTGGTGCATTTACTTACTGAACGATCAAATCCTGCGGAGATAGACAAGCGTGAAATAATCTAGCCGCGATATTTGAACTGTGAAACCGAGTAACGTTACAAACATTTTATACAACATTTAATTTAAAGTACTTATAATAAAATGTTTGTAACAAGGTATACAAGACAGTTCAGTAGGTAGGTACTAAAGATTATCTACAAATATACAAATACTAACTAGTACTATAATATTGTCTTTAAACATTTAAGTAGGTAACTACTTTAAATCATGTGTTTGGTTTGATGTAAAGTGATGCAAGTGGATCACATTCAAGTAATAGGGGGGTGTTTAAAATTGAATAAAATAAAAATAACTTACTTCAATATAGCGATAACGCAACATAACTCAATTAAAGTTCAATATAGTACATAGAATATTATACAATTTCGAATATTCAATGCCGATACACTATATACAGTCGTGGTCAACTAATTAAGGACATTCAAGATAGTGGACAGCAATAACCGGCTATGTACATATAAATATAAAACCCTGTTGATTTCTCAGTAACTATTATTTGCATAATTTGATCCGATTATTATACTATAAATGGCTGTAAATAAAAGATTAAATAAATATAAAAAAGTGTTTAATATCAAAGGTTAACCATGTATTCAATTTAAGGTACAATTCTGTAGCTGGACATTTAATTAAGAACAGTAAAGTAAAATGAAAAATAGAGTTAAACAGAACTAATAATCTGCAGTATTTTAATTTCTTTAACAACTTCATTTTATTACGGGTAAAATCAGTAGCCAGTAGCAAAACCTTTGTTAGTAATTACCGCTTGACACCGATGTGGCATAGACATTATCAGTTTCTGACATATTTCAACAGGAATGTTTGCCCATGCCTCACAAAAAGCTTCATTAAGTTCATCTAAAGTTGTGGTACGATAAATGGCAACTTTTTTCTTAATTTCGTGCCAAAGGTGCTCGATTGGGTTGAGGTCGGGGCTATTTGCTGGCCAATCTAGCACTGATACCGACTGTCTGTTAAGAAACGACTTGACTGAACGGGCTGTATGTTTTGGGTCGTTATCATGCTGAAAAGTCCATATAATAGGAAGATGTTCCTCAGCATAGGGAAGCATAGTTTTCTGGAAGAGGTTGAGACGCTCTCGGATCACCTGTATATCCGATTTGAGCTCTCCCGGTCCCAGGGCCCCAGTAGGGGTCACGCGGCGCGGCGTAATTCCCATTTTCCGCGGTGGGCTGTTGCCAAGCTGGACAGGGACCTACTAGAGGAGGCGGCCATTATTCACTCTTGGCTGTCTCCGCAGGCCCCGACCGAGGAGGTCGATGCGGGGTCTGGCCGCTTTCGCGATGCGATTACGCAGATTTGCGATGCGGCCATGCCCCGTATCCGGGGTCGTTGGCCTCCAAGGAAGGAGGTCTACTGGTGGTCCCAGGAGTTGGCGGACCTCCGTGCGGCTTGTACTCGTGCCCGGAGGTCCTACACTCACAGCCGGCGGCGTCACCGCGGAGACGGTGAGGAGGACCAGCTTCACGAGGAGTACCGCCAAGCGCGGAAAACTCTGAAGCTGGCCATTTGCCGCGCCAAGGACGCAAAGAGAAAGGAGATGCTGGAGAGTCTCGACCGTGACCCCTGGGGTCGCCCATACCGTGCGGTGCGTCAGAAGCTCCGCACGTCAGGCCCCCCCCTTACCGAGACTCTCCAGCCCAGCTTCCTGCAGGAAGTGGTTGAGGGCCTTTTCCCGCAGCGGGCGGAGCACACACCCCCGTCGATGGCCTACGCGGTCGGAGACGACGGGGGTAGAGAGGACGATGTGCCGCCCGTTAGGGAATCGGAGGTTGGGGCGGCTGTTCTACGGATCCGTTCCAAGAACACCGCCCCCGGGCCGGACGGGGTACCAGCCCGAGTGATGGCCCGAGCCCTCGACCATATGTCGGACCGCCTCAGGGAAGTGTTGGACGCTAGCCTGGCGTCCGGACGCTTCCCAGAGTGCTGGAAATGCGGGAAGCTGGTCCTGTTGAGGAAGCCGGGACGGCCTGCCGATTCGGTCGCGGCCTATAGGCCCATCGTGTTGCTGGACGAGGCGGGTAAACTTTTTGAGAGGATACTCTCTGCCCGCATCGTCCGGCACCTCAGCGAGGTGGGCCCCGACCTGTCGGACGCCCAATTCGGGTTCCGGGAGGGGCGTTCGACGGTCGATGCCGTGATGCGCCTTAGGGCCGTGACCGGAGAGGCAGTGAGCTGTGGCGGCGTGCTGTTGGCGGTGTCTCTGGACATCGCCAACGCATTCAATAGTCTGCCATTCAGCTGCATCAGGGAAGCACTCCAATACCACGGGGTGCCAGAGTACCTGAGGCGGCTGGTGGCAGACTATTTAGAGGAGCGTACCGTCGTGTACGAGGACCGAGAGGTCGTCTTGAGACGGCGACCCATGTCGTGCGGCGTTCCGCAGGGGTCTGTCCTTGGACCACTCCTGTGGAACGTGGGGTACGACTGGGTCCTACGAGGTCGCCTCCCCCCCGGGCTGGGCGTAATTTGCTACGCTGATGACACATTGGTCACAGCCCGGGGGGCGAACTTCCAAGAGGCGGCGCGCCTGGCCACCAGGGGTGTTTCTTTGGTGGTCGGGCGCATCGAGGCACTGGGCTTACGGGTGGCCCTGGACAAGACGGAGGCCCTTTTGTTCCATGGGCCCCGTCGTGGTCCACCCGCCGGTGCCTCCATCGAGGTCAACTCGGTCCTCGTCCCGGTTCGGGCCCAGATGAGGTATCTGGGCCTGATACTCGACGGTAGGTGGCTCTTCGACGAGCACTTCCGACAGCTTGGTCCGAAGCTGGTCGACGCTGCCTCTGCCCTTGGGCGACTTTTGCCCAACTTGGGTGGAGCCAGCGTCGCAACGCGACACCTCTACACGGGGGTGGTCCGGTCGATGGCGCTGTATGGGGCACCGGTGTGGGTGGCGGCTCTGACCGCCCAGAATAAGGCGCGCCTCTGGCGGCCTCAAAGGGTATTGGCGGTCAGAGCCATACGCGGATACCGCACGGTGTCCACCGAGGCGGCGTGTGCCTTGGCTGGAACACCCCCGTGGGATTTGGAGGCGGAAGTGCTCGCCGAAGTTTATCGACGGGTGGCTGAATATCGGGCGGAGTATGGCTTTCGCCCTCCGCCCGAAGAGGTACGCGAGTGGCGTGAAGCCGCCCGTCGAGCCTCGATGGCTAGTTGGTCGTTCCGGCTGGAGACTCCACGCGCTGGCTTTGCCGCCGTGGAGGCTCTCCAGCCGGTCATCCTCGAGTGGGCAGGGCGGCAGCACGGGACCCTTTCCTTCCGGCTGACGCAGGTGCTTTCCGGGCATGGCTGCTTCGGGAAGTACCTGCACTCGGTCGCCAGGAGGGAACTGAGTCCCGCCTGCCACCACTGCGACTGCAGTGAAGACTCGGCCCAGCACACACTGGCGATCTGCCCCGCTTGGGAGTCGCAGCGCCGGGCCCTCACTGCAGTCATCGGAGGAGATCTCTCGCTACCGGCCGTCATACGCTCCATGGCCGGTAGCGATAGCAGTTTTACCGCGGTCGCAACCTTCTGTGAAGATGTCATCTCGCAGAAGGAGGCGGCGGAGAAGGCCCGGGAGGACGATATCCACTCGGACCCAATCCGCCGCCGGCGAACTGGTCGGCGTAGGCGCGCCTATCAGCGCCTCATGCCGCCCTGAGTGTGGCCTCGGATGGTCGGGACGGGTTTTCCCCTCCATCCGCTCTAGTGGCCACCCGCGAGGGGGTGACGTACGCGTGTGCCGTACGTCGCCTAATCAGAGAGTTTAACAGTAGACGGTGCCCGCTTCAGTGCGGGTAAGCGCTGGGAGGGGTCCGGATGTCTTAATATCAGCAGTTCCCGGATCCCTTCCGTGTCAGGCGCAGAGTGGCACACCGTGTGGTTTTAGTCGGTTCGATTCCGACACACCGCTCCGCCGCAAACCCCGGCGGGGTGACGGTCCGAGGGGATTTCCACACGTTAAAAAAAAAAAAAAAAAAAAAAAGGGAAGCATAGTTTCTTCTAATATTGCCTTGTATTGATGTTGGTCTAAGTTACCCTGAACTTTCCTCACAGGTCCCACTCCACGTCCAGAAAATGATCCCCACATTTTAATGTTTCCTCCGCCATGTTTCACCTGCTTTTTTGTGAATCTTGGATTCATTTCCGCTTTTACAGGACGCCGTACGTATTGCCTTCCATCTGAAGAAATCAAATTAACCTTGGTCTCGTCAGAGAATAATACATGTTGCCATTGGTCGTAGGTCCAATGTCCATATTTACGTGCAAACGCCAAACGTGCATTTCTATGCTCTTTCTTTAACAACGGTACTTTGCGAGCCACTCTTCCGAACAACCCTGCTTCTACCAGACGTCGTCGAACTGTCCTCGCTGATACACTGACTCTTTCGTCTGCCCCAAACACTTCATGTTTAATTAAAATAGAGCCTAGAAACGGATCTTTCTTAGCTAACCTGGTTATCATTCTATCTTCTTGCGGAGTTGTGTTTTCTCGATCTTTTTTTTCTGGGCACATTTAAAGTTGTGTTATTGCGCCTGAAATGTTGCACTGCATTGCATACCATAGTTTTTGAACAATTTAAATATCCTGCTATCCTTCGGTATGACCAACCACGCTCGACAAACTTCATGATAATTTTTCGTAGTGTTGCATCGCAACTTTTATTTTTGCCCATTGTTCTTCAAAATAACTCTCAAAACTTGAAATTACAAATCTAGATTGCCGCCAAAACTACCACAAAGAATAGGAGAAGAAAGAAAATAATAATTGAGATTCAGATTTTGAAACTAGAACGCAATATCTCAGTGTCCCTAATTAAATGGCCAGCCAGCATTCTTTGAACAAATAGCACTGTGATCATCTATCAGCTATACTGTAAAGAGGTTTAATGTTTAAGAAGTTGTTATTGTTTGTATAATTAGGCACATAAATGACTAATTATACTTACATGTAAAAGATGTGGAATATTGTTTAGACTCGTTGGAAAATAAAAAATTAATTCACAATTTGGATTAACTAGAGAGTGTCCCTAATTAGTTGACCACGACTGTATATTCGATTCAGCATCTTGCAAAATGCGATATTACTATCTCAATAATCCGATGGCGCGGTGATCGACTACACCCGGAAGATATATGTATTGTTTTGCGACTCAGCCTAGGAAAGTTAGGTACGTTCCTAGGCTGAATCGACGCTGTGCTGAACCGATGTGTAACAAAGATCGCGACTCGCCAAACAATCGAGTCTTATGATATATGTTTTACATAAGACTTTACGAAAAGTGATGGACACTTTGTGCGTGGGTCACACACAGTGTCCATCACTCGGTTATTGGACGTGTATTGTACTAGACTGACAACAGATAATATTAGAACTGATTCGTCAGTGGAGTAATTATATTCATTTATTTATACTACTATGATTTTTTTTCTATATTTTAATATATGCGTATGAATTATATGTAATATATAATAAAATAGTAAAATTAAAAAGATACATAATAAATTCGAATGCATTATTCCCTGCCTCTACTTTGTTCCTGACGTTATCTTGTAATGTAATTATCATTGAAATGAAATGTCACTTTCAATAATAAAAGGACTCAAATGTAACCTAACATGTCGAAATCTCTGAAGCCGTTTAGGCTATAGGCCGTGAAAAAGAAACATTATACATACACATTTATATATAACGTCTTTTGACATTTAATGTATGACATGTGTATGTATCATTTTGCATAAGTTGGTTCAATCGACTTTTAGTTTATCGGCTTTACTTTCTTCTCTCAGCTTTAATACTTCACATAGATCGCTTAATCATAACATATTCGCAATTTAGGTGTATAAGAATACATCATCATTTTATAACGCATATGTTACAATGTGTAGATTATGTAATAAAATGGCATGTGTAAGTGGAGAGGTTGATATTTTATCGGATATGCTTAGTTCCGAGGAGTTACAAGTTAATGTAAAATTTACTGTTTTTAGGTGTAATGAAAACTATAATATTATAATATCTACTTGTATCCTACGCTAGCAATTATCAAACAAAAAGTGTACACTTAATAAGGATTACTGTCCAGTTTATATATTATGTTCATTCTTATTACCGTTAATACTGTAATTGCTATGTGGTACATATTATAAATTATTTTCATATATATGTATTCATCGTGATACTTAACCCTAATTTTTAAGTAGTCGCATAATGTCAACATTCGTGTATCTGTATGACTGATACAGGTATGCTACCAAATACCAAAAATTACTTTTGAAAACCGAATTAAAACATGTCACCTGTTGAAAGTATTCCTAAAAACATAACCCTCTTTCTCACGTAGTTGGGTCAAAAATAGTAGTGTTGAATGAGTGAGGTGGTCTTTACCTTGGCAGGAGGCACAGAGGTGCGCGGCGGAGACGGCGGCGGTGCCGTTGGTGCCGCCGTTGAGCACCGCGCCCGCCGCCTTGCCGCCCGCGCTGTTGCTGCTGATCAGAGCCGGGTTCGGCTTGTTGCTGAAAATACAACCACTTGTTGATAGCGCGTCATACTATCTACTATCACATGCATTCACGAATAACAAGCTGCTCGAAACTTATCATAGTAATCTTCATTGTGAATTACAACCAGCACACATGCCGATTCTTTATATACGATATATATATATATACATATAGAGACCATGTCTATAAGTAGCTGATCAAAGTTAATCATGATTTCATTATACACATCATGACATTCACTATAAAGCTCTCACTCTGACTGTTTTTCGCTTTTATTACAAACCATTGCAAAAAAACACGCTAAATAAATTGCATAATTCTATAAAAAAAATATAATGCAAATAAGAACAATACATAAAAATGTATTGAATGTGTTGGTACAAACACTCACTAGTTGGGAATGTACACTTGTTTCAGCTTGGACTCTGCCTCTACTGCTTTAACGCGCTTTTGTTGTACGTAACGGTCCGTCGTCTTCCACATGTAATAGTACTCCACAAGGTTTTTTAGCGTCTTCCATGGCAACTGCAAAGAAAATTAAGAAAAACATCTTTATAAACTGCTCCATTTTAACCGTTAAAATGATTGAATCAAATTATCAGTCACACATGAGAAACTTTCTAACCCTATGAATCTATGTCACACATAGATATATGTTATGTGTGTTATATATAAGCACATATCAAACAGGATGTCATAAGGCAGCAACTGTAGAATTAAACTACAAAAAATGTAACAAAATTTTCCCAACTTTCAGAAACGTTTTGAAATTTAAAATAGAATAACTGAAGGTCTTTTGCATAAATGTGCAATTGTTATATTATAAATTAATAAGCATAAAAATATAGTGACATAATCATAGATGTCAATCTTTACGTCTTAGGTTGAAGGATGTACAATTATTATATATTGGATATCCGAAATTAAAATCTTATATATAAAATTCGCGTGTCACAATGTTAGTTACCATACTCCTTCGAAACGGGTTGACCGATTTCTATGAAATTTTATATGCATATTCAGTAGGTCTGAGAATCGGCCAACATCAATTTTTTATGCCCCTAAATGATAAGGGTGACCCTATACAGATTTTATATAGTAGAACAACGTTTGCCGAGTCAGCTAGTCTATCTATAAATCAATAATCTCAGTCTAAATGAGACATTTTTTTTGCCCGACCGGCTTTTGCTTAGTCATAAGTAGTTTTTGACGTGTATTAAGTAGTTAGTTTACAATACAATTTAACATTCACGAGTTCTTAGATAAAATGTATTGTGTACATTATTAAATATTTTTTTACTATCTGGGCAAAATGCGTCTTAAGTTTAATTTGGGCATTTTTTAAAGAATCAAAGGCAGATTCTGATTCTAATTCATATTTCTGCACAATGTAAACAGTGCGGAACTTTTCACTCAAAGGAGGTGGCAAAACTTTGCTAAAACTTCATTAAAAAAAAAACACAGATATAAGTTTGAAGAACTGTTGTAACTGGGAAAGCATAATTACATGCTACAACACTTTTTCACAAAATACACTTTTTCTCAGTTTTATCTACAAATTCTTCTATTTAGAAGATTTTTAGATTTCGACTTTTTTTTTATTCTAAATAAAGCAAGCAATGTCTAATGAAGACTGATTGATATGTTGTAGTAATTCTTATAACGATAGTGAATAATATAATAGAAATTATAAATGTAATTTTTGTTTATTATAATTTTGTTTTTGCATATTTAAGTACCTATGTAGATAACACTATAATAATTACTTATATGAATGATTGTAAAATCAAATGATAGCTTAGAAATAAAGTCAAATCATTTATGTTCCTATTTGTATTTTACTATCACGATTCACAAAAAATCCACTATCTGTAACCGAACCTCTCCGAAACTAGCGGATAATCACATATCACATATCCGTAGCCGTATCTGAAACCGGTACAATGTTATTCCTATATCCGTATCCAGATCCAAAATTTTATATCCATAACATAGCTTTTTTTTTTATGCGATAGGGGGCAAACGAGCAGACGGGTCACCTGATGGCAAATGACTACCGCCGCCCATGGACACCCGCAACTCAAGAGTCACAAGTGCGTTGCCGGCCTTTTAGGTAGGAATACGCTCTTTTCTTGAAGGTTTGAAGGTCGTATCGGTTCGGAAATACGGCAGGCGACAATTTGTTCCATAAGCTGGTAGTGCGAGGCAAAAAGCTTCTGGAGAAGCGCACAGTGGTGGAGTGCCAATCGTCCAGGTGATGGGGATGGATATTTTGTCGCGTAGGACGATGGCGGAAACCAGCAGCCGGTATAAGTCCGAACAATTCCTCTGAACACTCCCCATGATACAAGCGATAGAGGATGCAGAGTGAAGCTACATCTCTACGCAACGCCAAGGTGTCAAGTCGATCAGAAATATCTTGGCAGTCAATGATGCGAGTCGCTCTCCGTTGAATGTGGTCAAGAGGGAGAAGTTGGTACTGGGGTGCACCTGCATAGAGATGAGAACAGTATTCCATGTGCGGCCGAACCTGCGCCTTATAAAGTTGCAGGCGGTGGGCCGGAGTAAAATACTGTCTCGATCTGTTTAGCACACCAAGCTTCTTCGAGGCTAATATGGCCTTACTCTCTAGGTGACCGCGAAACTGGACTTCGCTTGATATATCGACGCCAAGGATTCTGATACTGGCTGATGAAGTTAGGGAAGTGCTCTCAAATTGAGGTGACACGACCAATGGCATCTTTTTAGCGGTGAACGCGCAAACCTGTGTCTTCCTGAGGTTAAACTGGACTTGGTTAAGTCGACCCTAATCTGAAACTTTTGATAAAGAAGTTTCGATTTCAGACACAAGTTTGGATCGGCTTTCGATGACGTTTATCCGAGAAATGTTAGCGCGGCCGGTGTAAAGGGCATCACTCGTGCTATCGTCTGCATAGCAATGGATGCTGCTAATCTGCAGCATGTAATTGATATGCAGAAGAATCAGCGTGGGTGATAGCACACAGCCTTGTGGGGCACCAGAATTAACAGACTTGGAGTCGGAGCATGCACCGGATCATGCATGCACCATCAACAACGACCCTGATGCTTCTGTCTGTAAGAAAACTGGTGAGCCAATTGCACAGTTTCTCGGGAAGCCCATAGGAAGGAAGCTTCGCAAGGAGCGCTTTGTGCCTGTCGGATATATCGATAATCTCAGAAATTTAACCACCAAATTAGTTGTTAATTACAATTAAATCGAATAAAGTAAATCCTAAGAGTTGAAAACGACAGTCTGAAGAATTTATTAAAAATGCATACATTCAAAATCTTTCGAGTACATACAATAGATAAATACACTCACACCTATATTCCCGAAAAGGTAGGCAGGGGCGTCTCAAACGCCCACTTTATGCCAAACATTATATAGTAACACTTACGAACTAGGGCGCAGGACTATTGCCGTCACCCAGGCACTGTATGCCTGTATATATATTGTCTGATAGATCCCTAGAAGACTAGGCCCTTTGTCGCCTTTTACTGCACCCACCTGAATAGATGGGGTAGCCCTATTCTACTCACCCGAGAACCATACGGCTAAGACGACTTACATCAAGAATTTCAACTTTTGCAACATGTGGTACAATAATAGTCAAGTTTTGATAATTCATAGTGTAAACGAGGATGCTCGTTCCCTGTTTGATGGTGTATACTTACAAAGTCTTGCCGTATATCAGCGAAGTCCTTGCCGTACTTATCGAGCGCTTCTTCAAAGAGGTTTGCCTCAGACGCAGACCACTCTTCCATCTCGTCGCGACACAGCACAGGTCCTGACGCTGGCACTAGTGATGATAGTGCTGTTTCTATGCTGTATCCTGATTTGTGTAGTGTGTCCATAGCATGGAACTGTAGAAAAATGAGGAACAATATAATATTGACTAGGTAAAAAAAAAAATGAAATTTTTATAAGTTTGTAGATATATTTTTTTTTATATATTTAAGAAATAGTCTCATCCTACAGCCAACGGTGTCCACTTAAGATGGGACAGCATGCCTGTTTTCCAACATAAATGTAATTAAGAAAAGTAAAACTGTGCAGAAGTGTTAATTATGAGTATTCCATTGATATTGTAAAGTAGTTAATGGAACAAGTGGGGGTAGAGACTCACAAGTGTGATATCGCGGCTAGCAGCAGCGGCGGACATGTGCAGGGAGGGCTGCTTGACGCTGGACGAGCAGTCAAGCGCGCGCGCGAACGTGCCAACGGAACGTGAAACCACCAGAAACTGATCGATCTGTCTGTCTGTGAGCCCATGTTCGGGTGTCCATACCAGCGTTTCTAACTCTTCCGTGTTGCGTGGGTCCTCTTCGCCTACAATTAGAACACATTATAAGAATAAAATTTATGAATATCGATTGAACCTAATGGATATCGATCTCGAGCTTTCAATAATATAAATAACTAGCAAAAGATTCATGTGTTAAAAAATCCACGGACGCAAATGTGTAATGTTGGAAATATATGTTACATGTATGCATTTATACAAACTTACTCTCAGTAGTAATCAGATGCGGTTACTGAGATTTGATTCTTTAAAAACGCAAATTTATCATTTTGCCAGATTTTCACACGATTTCACTTATTACAGTGAACAGTTTAGATTTTTGTGATATAAAACTAGTCTTATAAATAACTGGTTAACAAGCGCTTAAAACAATAGTTGCTCATACACGGCGACAAGTTTATAATTTCCCAGAATATAAAACGTATATTTGAGCGTTTATGAGGAGTAGCTAAACCGGTTCACTATAGCAAAGACTTGCATGATAAGCTAATAACATGATGTAATTAAATATGAAAATATAAACAGCATTAGTAATAAATTAACAAAATTTAATGTATTACGTTGCTCCTCATAAATCGGTAACTAATTGTTGTCAAAGCGATGATCAAACGAGTCCAATAGATAAATATAATAATTCAAAATGTCACACAAATATTTCTGGTAATATACAATATGGCTCTTCTATTAAAATATCTCACAACTGTAATTTCAGAATAGCATAGTAATTTCAGGATGAACCATGAAAACGAAAATTAACCATCCATGTCACAGTATAGAGTTGGATCTTATAAATACCTAGACAAGTATGAAAACCGACATACGTATGTACTTTCACACATACGTATGTACTTTCAACTGACGAAGGTCTGGCAACCCTGACAAAATCAATATGAAGTTAATACAAGAATAATGAATACATACCTTCTTTTAATAAATTAGTTACTTCAGTCTGATATCTACTTCCAACTCTGATTTCTCCCTTATCTGCTAATAAAGTCTTTTGTGAAGGATCAAATACTAAACAATAAAAAAATGCGTCCTGCAACAAAAAGAGATTGTATCAGTATATTAGCTAGTGTAATAACTTTGAACAAAAAAATCAATCAATCAATGAATTAGCCTACTATAGCCCACTGCTGGACAAAGGCTTTTCCTATTGCAAAACTGTAACAGTTTATGTTATCCAAACAGTCATAGAGATCTGGATGATTCATTACGTAGATAGACAATATACTTAATTGCACACAGAATTTAAAAAGATAGTAAATGTGGGATTGTGTTGTGCAATAAAGTATTTCTTCTATCCATCTATGAACTCATATTGAGTTATTAGACTGTATATTAGGAGGGTGTGTACAGTATATCCTTTCATCGATAATCATACATACAAATAAATACAGATAGAAAAATTCAGAATTTTTTTAAAGTTTTGTGAAGCACAATAGTGATATTGTATTTTTTAATAACGCATTTTGATTATTGAAATTTCCTATGATCTATATACATATGTTATCTAATTTACATATCATTAGTAGGGGTGACATTGTTAAATTGAGATTGTTAATGTCTATGTAGTCTTAACGTTGAAAAAGTAAGAGATAACTGATAACCATTATCCATCATCTCTTAACCACATTTTATTCAACACGGTTTGTTATGTGTTTAGTACTGAGTAATGATTTTTATTTTAACGGTAATCGTTTCATTCTATAACATTACTTTGTATAATTTTGTATCCATCATGATTACTATCATCATCAGCCCGGCAAATGGGTTGAGTGAAATCTCGATGCGAAAAGCTATTTCCAGCGAAAATTCAAGATTTAATTTTTTGAGTTTAGGGAGGGGCTAGGGGAAACTAATGACTTATCTTAAGATAACCCAAAACTGATGACGAGTGTAGCGTTGTTTCTAATAAAGTCCGGGTAACAATAATCCCTCATATAAGTGGATGGCATGCTCAAATGTGTGTTTTAGGTCTAAATCTGCCAGTTCATTTGTACTAGCATTTAGGTCTGTGTAATGTCATCATTACAACATTGCTTAATAAGTGTGGTGATTCTGATACCATTTAAAAAATAGAAAAAATAAATAACACACAATTCATATAAACAGAACTATAGTGAGTTCAGGAGTTTGTCTAACAAGTTTTTATATCATCAAAGTCGTTTGCATATCAAAAATGTATAACTAAATGTGCCTTTTTTTGTCTGTAATTGTTCATAGTAATGGTACAAACATGGTTTGAAGGTTGATATGGCTACTTAAATTAATTATTGACATATAAGATATAGAATGAAAATGGGTACAACAAAGCTTTACGGAACATGGGCATTCAGTTTTATTTAAAGATAAGTAAAACTTAGTCTCTATCCAATAGTTGTTGTTTTAAGCGCCTCTCCGATTCTCCTAATATAACATACATACACATACATATCTCAGATATTTTATCCCCGATAAGATAGGCAGAGATGTATTAAAAACAAACATTGCGCCATTTATAATTTGATCCCATTACATTAATAGTGGAGGAGCATATTTATTGCAGTCAACTGGGCATTTACGTTAAAGATTTCTTGTCGGATCAAGAGAACAGGGAAGCATATCTTTAGTACTAGTCTACTCGTTAATAGTTGTCTACTTGTTATTGAGTTTTGTAAAATAATTTGTAAATTAACAATGTCTCTAACTAATAATATCACAAAAAGAAATGAGAGTTTTTAGGGGGCAGTTATTTATCAGCAATTCAAAGGCAAAGATTAAATATTTTATAGTTTCTATTAAACGGAGGTTAAAGTAAAGCTACCTATAAATAAACAGTATTTTTTCAAAAATGTTTTCGCATCTTTAAGAATTCGCAGCAAAATTGAAAAGTATTCTTTATCAAATGCTTATTATTTAGAAAATTAGCACTACGAGCGTCCGTCTACTACTGGTAAACTACACTTTGAGTACTATCATTAAGGTTTAACGATGAGGTTGGTTGTCTACTAGTGATTTACAAACGAAAAAGTAGCCTGAAGTACAGCCCCGAGAGTTACGGAAAGGAATAACCCAGCCCTTTTACTTAATAATCTTGATTGGTTTCATCTATTAGAATATGGAAACAATCTGGCAATATGTATGTTTATATTAATAGTATAAGTGGCGTGATGCTTTGTGTGCGTGTCGTCCGTGGTACATACTCACATCCTTATTGAGATAGCTGAGCAGCGACTCTGTTTCGTTGAGTAACGTGACGGTACATTTGCCACGTATGTGCGTCGCCGGCAGCGTCTCTACGTGTCTCGAAAGGAACAGTTCACGGTGTTTAGCTTGATGCCGCTGCTTTGGCGCGAGACCATCTGTGCCTGGCAACTCGCTAGATTCCTCCTCCATCGCCGCTGGAATGTAAAGATATATTAATTAGATAAATTCGCTGGTCTTTTAAGAATTACTTTCAACTTATACTTTGGTATAATTATAACAATAAAAGTAAGTATGCGGCGCAATTGACAAGTGTCCTTTTTCTAATTAAGAGACTAAAGAAACAAAGGTGTGATAATAATTAAATCCGAGAGAGGTTGCTTTTTTTCTAAAAAAATAAACTAACTTATTATTATTTCATATCATGTGTAATTGAAAAATGGGGAGATAATTCCACGAGATCAACAAAATTGTCTAAACCGTCACACAATGAGAAGTCATTGTACATCCCTTAATATGTTTCAATCCAACTTAGTTTCCAAACTAGTACACATCTAACTTCATTAACGAATTTACTCACAACAGAAAAAGTAGCCATAATTCAAAAGATTTATAATATTTTTTCATTACGAAACCAGCTCGTAAACCATGAAAAGTAGAAGATCGTTTTAAAGGAATGATTAAGACAATCTCAAAAATAAAACAGTAGTAAGAGTTCTTCATGTAGACAAAATACATTATTTATTATCGCTATGTACATCATATACTATCTGGACATCGGATGTTAACTCTCAACGCACACACAGTGCATTTACAACCAGCGGTATAGTTTCGTAAGCTATTATCTCATATATTATGTGTATCTATTTATTAACATCAAGTTGTGTACACAGGCTATGAATCACACGAGTCGACGACAAGTCGCGACCCATAGTCCAGTGCCGAGAGCAGTCGAGTAACATGTTAGTACGATTTTGCGTAAGAGCGGAAACACGGTTGCCTTGTGCCTGCCGTTGCACTTGGATCGCTGAGTGAGGGGGACTTCAATGCAGACAATACTAAAAAGTAACAATAATTTCTATAATATGGGTGCTTCAGTAATCTAATCACATAAACATTGCGTTTCGTCCACAAAATATTATGGATGTTTTATGAGTCGTAAACATTATATGAGCTTCTCATTCATGTGTAATGATTGAAAAGGACTCTGAATATGGTTCGTAGTGTTGGTCCGCGAATTGCAGCTCACACTAGCGGGCCGCCGCGTGCAGGTGCGTTGTGAAACATGCCCACGTCAACTTATGATTTTTATGTGCCGATGTACAAACCGCCGTTACAACATGCGTCGTTCGTGTATCACACAACATGTCGGACATACTATTATAAACATGCTTAAAAATATAAATTAAAACAATACAAATTTATTGTAATATCTTGTTAAATATTATATTATTACATTAACCCGCGGTTTCGCTCGAAGTTATTTTATCTGAAATTAACTTGGGAACTTTCTTTTTGTGAATGAAGAACTTTCTTTTTGTGAATGAAAGGTGATGATCATTGATGGTCGGTTAAATGAAAGGATGAATACGTGAAATCGTAATAAACCATCAAATTTACTTTCGCTATTTTATTATTAAGTTTGGAATGGCCATTTTTTAAAACTTTGGTTATGAAATCCTTTCGTGGCACACCTGCTTTATGTGCAACGATAAAACAAAAAATATCACCATTCGTTATTTGTGAAAGCCATCAACTGTTGAACTAAAGAAGCTGCTGACCTTAAATGTCCAAAAAGATGCGACTTGCAAGCCAGCAACTTGTACGTTTTATACAATGGTATATACAGTGCAACCTTAATATAACGTATCTCAATCTCGACGATTGCCTCGATTTAACAAATTCTTCGTAATACCCTTTAATGGTCCATAAGAATCAATGTAAAATATACCTTTACATTGCGATTTACATTGCGTTTTAAATTGCGTTTTTTTTTTTGCGAACAACCTCTTTTTAACGAATTTTCAACTATCAAAAAAGAGTGTAAATACTTCTAATTACCTAATTTTGTTAACCCAAAACCTTTATTTAACGTTCCCACCAATATGACCCTTACTCCCATAGTATGTGATTCAGTCGCAACATAATTTGATATAAATGTGTTATCATTTATTAGTAGGTTGTTCGCTATAACAAGATGAGTACTGAGTATAATGTTGAGGTGTATAAAACAATTTTTTTACCTCTTTATAACAAATTGTAGACCAACCTAATCTTAACGAATTACTTGATTAGTATATAATGGATATAATATCTATATGTAATTAGATCTCAGTTTAATTATTGACTAACTATATATTACTTCACAAAATTTGCCTATTACTGTTTATTTATGACATATTAAGAAGTATGGACAAGGGAAATGTAAAGAAACGGGAAAGCCGTCCCCGCAAGCAGACAAAAGAGCAAACCTTGCGGCCAAATGTCCTAGTTAGGCGATGTCTAACTTGCTTAAATCTGAACTAAACACCAAACATGTACAAATTATACATTAATATAACATTATACACATTTATATTACGTACCTAGTACTGACAGACAACAACCAAACAAAACAGGTCAATATAAATAGAGATGTGTTTATACCAAAGACGGGTGTACTAGTGGGGCGGGGGTTAAGGGTGGGTCTGTATCGGCTACATGTTATTACCAAGCAGACACCTTTCGAATCTCACCATTAATAAGAGTGAAATGGATTGTGCACACTACGATTCTCAACAAATGTCATATAGAACAAGACATTTTCAAGGAAGACAAAGTTGTAATAATGGCTAATAAATTTAACCGTTATATAGAAATGGTAAAGTTGGATGTAGACTCATTATGGGTATTAATAAGATAACTAAAGAAAAGAGAGTGAAAGTATACAAAAAAGCGAATTTAATTCTGTCGCCAATACGAGATGAGTAGCGGTGTGAGGCAAGAAGTGGAAACGCGATTGTTTCGCTCTCCTCGACCAAGAGCTGCGAAATAGTGCCGAGTCCTTGCTATACAAAACATCGATATTTCAAAGTAAGATGTTACTATTACTGTATACATGATTCATTGTATATATTAATAGTAAGATAGATAATTATGCTTTGTATGCTCTTGTTAGAAATATCATTGCAATATTTATAGATTTTTATTACAGACTGGTCATTACAATAAACGGAAAAAACTCATTTTTATTTTAAAGACAACTCCTGCATTAGGAATAAATCCTGTGTAGCGGGTGCCTTTACAGTTTGTAAATCCCTCCGCGAATGTTTATTTCATCAAAGGACACAAAGCACACCCAAACTCGGAACAACTATTTGTGGATCACACAGTTTTTTGTACCGTGTGGGAATCGAACCCACGACCTCCGGTTTAGTAGTCAGTCACTAACCACAAGACCGACAGGAGTCCACACGGAGTGATTAAGCCATTAAATTAATATTTTTATATTATATTGGATATTAAGATAATAATTTATCGATGCTATTTACTGAAATGCCGATACAGATAGGCATCACTAGCACGTCGCGGCGGTGAGGGCCCGGCATTTACCGGGACGCCCCGACCCCGGGGCGGTCGCCGAATTGCGGGGGCTTTACTTTATGATAATTATTTCGATTGCGATCGTAAGGAAAGCAGCCGGGTGTTCTTGAACCGATCAAGAGGCAACTGTAAAAACCACAAATCGGTCCTACCGAACCACTATTTACCCATGAACAATTATAAAGCCTCTGAACAGTACCAACGTTGATTATGTAAATTACAAATTAACTGTGTTCATCATAATACTGTATCAAGCTATTAAAATCCGTGTTTTAATTATGTCTCTTTAAGACAACTCTCGCGCTAGGATTAATTAGTTTTGCGAATACCCAGACTAAGAACAATAATTAGAGGATTACACAAATCCTTGTCCAGTGTGGGGGTCAAACCCACAACCACTGCGCCATCCGTGCAATATCAATTATTTAAAGACTAGTTAGTCTCATTAAGTTGAGGAGATAAAGAGCTTCGATTTTTTTAAATTATTTTCATTACATAAGTCATTCTACTTCGGTATTTAGTATATAACTTACTCGAAGATGAAAAGCAATCTAAGAGATAGTGCTGGTTATGTATTTAGCCATATTCCTAGAAGTAAATGGAATGCGGAATGACGACAGACAACATGCGAGTCGCATGAATACAAAACAGATATGATAGTCTCACCCATCACAGTAACAGCACCCTTTTTGTCAATTTATATGTATTAATCCTTTCTTTTCTCGTCTAAGTCAGTTAACAAAGCTGAGTTTTTTAAATAAATTTACATTCAAGATCTAAAAGCCATTAAAACAGCTCATGCCATGTACAGACAGATGTAAGAGATCAAAAGAAAACATACATCAGTTAATTGGATAGTTAGCCTTATAAGAATGCAAATTAAATTCTTGCGGCCGTTTTACATGTCAAAATTGAAATCAAACATTATATTTTGATTTCAAAGGGTTTTTTACGTTTTTCGCCGATGTCAATATCTACAATCCCTATAATTCTAACCTCTAAAGCTCTTCACCATCTAAGTTATTATTAAGTACATAGATGAATCAGTTTACTTGCAAGTTCTAAAATTTCAAGTAATACGAAATAGGTTATCACAGTTTCAAAAAAGATATAAGAACTTCTTGCATAGCTTTGTGTCGGTTTTTATTCCTAATTAGTGTTAGTGATGTTTTAAGATTCATCAAATATACATTTTGGGAAGTGCAAGTTAAAAATTGTATTTAGAGTTCCTTGATTTCATAACCGTAAAATATTATTCATGTTATTATTTATATATTCATCTTCTGGACCAAAACAGCTTTTTTATATACATGTAGACATGAATAAATGTAGTTGTTGCAGGTATGTTAAGAACAATTTTATGGTTCATACTTTTTTTTTCTAAAAATCTAAGTTGTTACACTTTTCTGGTGGAACTTGTGACTTTTGTTTGAGTTGCAGGTGACGTCTGTTCGTCTGGCCCCTATAAAAAAACTTTGAAAAAGATGTCAGGGAAAAGTCGACTGTAGGAAACTTCCAATAAAAAGGCATGTTTTCATTTGTGTTCAGGTTGGTTATCAACTTGACAGTTCATAGCATAAGGGCCAAGACATACATTCGTTTAAGGTTTATATTAAAAACTGTGTATTAAGTATGCCATCAATAATGCAGTCAATTTATAGTGCTCCCCGTGTTAATCCCCTTTCCAAATATAGAAATAATATATATTTTTAAAGTTCGTTTCATAGATTCGGTGCAAAGTTTGTAGCATTGTTGTATTGTTGCTTTACGATTATTTGCGCCGTTTATAATTGTAGCAGTTTAGTAATTTGTATTCAATGTAGAATGCTCCAATAGGAAGTTTTTTTGGTGGAGTGGACAGGAGCAGTTCGGCAATTTAATAACATGGGATTATAGATCTACACGCGTCACTACGCAACTAATTAAAGCGTAGGCAAAGAGAAAATGGCAATCTGTGGAGTTCTCCCCCCGCTAGTGGGGGGGTGTCGGTTACGTGTGCCCCCTTGGGGTGGTCGGGTGTATGGTTTTTCTGCTCGGGCATCCTTTGCTTACTTATTGATCCAGTCAAATGTGTGGAGGTGGCGCGGTGGGTGGCACGCCCGGCCCCGCGCCCCCCTGAAGGGGGTACGTCCAAATAAATCTGCCCGCCCGCGAAACACCGCAGTGACAACAGCGGCGGCCGGTAAGATGCGGTTGTACTGTCTCCATTCCTTACATAGGAAGAGATGAATCAGGTGTATGAGACTGTTCGGGTATCGTTAAGACGCGATATGAAAAAATATGAAAAGCTATTCTAATTGAAATGATTGTATTTGAAAGACGGCGGGTGCGACCGTATAAACAGACATGCGCGCGACCGCTGAACGAAGTCAGAAATCTAGAAGCTTCTGTTCTCTTCACGGGGGTCGATGTGTGCCCATATAACATAATATATTATATATATATACATAAATAATAACTTACTTTAAATGAACATTTCCTCTCGAAACGAGAACCCTAAATAAATTAGTAAAATAGTATTTTAACTAGTTACGATTTTTATCATACGATATTATGTGTTTCTTACATATATCTGAAATGCTTCACAATGTGATCAAATATTTTTTCTAAAGAAATTAAACTCTCGCTAAGGAATACTTTGTGTATGCTTGGCAGCAGAAGAATTCACTAACAAAATATATACTCAGATTCCGAGAACTAGTGGTGGTTGACCTACAACATTTATAAAATCTGGGATCGTTTTAAGGGGATGACTTAAAAAATCCACAATCCCGGCAATCAGTTGCTAGGTAAAGATAAAAGTAGTATTATTAAGTTTGTATAAGCTCATTCTACATCGATTCGTTTAGCTCATTTGAGTATCTTGTGTTCATATTACAACTCTTATTAAAAAAACTACAGAACAAAGAAGTGCTAACGAAGATATAACATGCTGATGATGTGAGGCTATCTCAGTGGAGCAGGATGAGATAGTTTGTCACACGTTAGCTACGACCTTCGTACCCTGTGTATTGAATACTGATGAGTATTGAATACACAGCCAACGAAGGAACGAAGAGCTTATTCAAGTAATTATAGTAATATAACTCTTAAATATTGCAAAAAACATTAAGATGTTGGGTCAGAAAGACAAAGCAAGCAACACAGGTAAGTTGACGTAAATTAAGATAAGCCACCAGTCACAACGAGCTCAAATATTTTATTCTTAATTTTTTAACACTCCCTATTTGGAATGTTTTCCGTGTAGTGGGGGTGCTCTAAGAACGCGCAGATCATGGACAACTATTTGTGGATGACATAAATTTTTGTAAGGTTTGGGAATTGACCCGACGACCTCTGGTTCAGACATGTCAAGACCGCTAACCACTAGACCAACAGGTCAGTGAGTGTTAATGACGACTGTAAACGATAATTCTTAAAAAAACATTTGAAATGAAGACTTACTCTAGCTGAGAACAACTACATAATAGTGAATGGCCTGTTTTAAAGATAATTGAAGGTCCATATAACTACTATCGCTAACATATTTGGAACAGTCAGCACCGATTGTATGACTATCTTATGGTGTACAAGGAAGCGTGACTTTTGTACTTGACTTGTGTAATGAACAAAATTTTAGTGAGTGTTTGGCTTCTAGATAAATTATTTAACTTAAGGCACAAGCCCTTTGAGTTACACCTTCTGTTCACTAATATTGTTAAAAGCAAGTAGGTGGATTATATTGAACGAAACTAAGTAATAACCACTGCCCCGAAACATACGACTGAGATGTTGGGTCACTAGTCCGAATATATTCAGTTTCACTTTGTGTACCTTTTTTTTGTGTATAATCTTTTTACATTATTATTATTTTTACCTGTTTAATTTTCACTTAACACTTAACAAATGTGTACTTATACATGCAAGTATAATAATTTCCTTCCTGTTTCATTGTTTCGTGGCCCCCTATGGGTAAAAACCTCCTGCATTCTTTTCCACATTTCCGTGTCTTTGGCCATATGCATCCAACTTTTTCCAGCTAAGTTCATTATGTCATCCGCCCATCTTTTCTTCTGTCTTCCCATTTTAAATTTGGGCCCTGCCATTTAGTTGTTTGGTAAGTCCATCTCTTATCCTCGTATCTTGATAGGTGCCCTGCCCTGCCCATTTCCACTTATGTTTTAAACTAATATGAAGTGCATCTGTTAATTTAGTTTTCCTGTGGATGCCTGCGTTTCTCGTTTTCTGTATTTTCTCAGTTTCAATATAGCTCGCTCCATTGCATGTAGGCATGATGAAATTTTGTTCTTTACTTTTTCTATGAAGATCCATGTTTGGCTGGCGTAAGTTAACCTTGGGAGAATGCAGGAATCCCTTATAGTCTTTTTACATTAAGGCTGTAGTTCCCTTTTGAATTTCTTTTTGGGCCCAGTATTTTTTCCATGTGGAACTTATTCTTCTGTCTATTTCATTTTCGTTGCTATTTGCATCAAAGGATCCTAATTTACCATAAAAGGTACACACATTCAGATACATAGTCCATCGGTTTTTCCTCTAGTTTGATTGATATCCTTTTACTGTGTGACATAATTTCAGTTTTGGATGCGTTCATGTGTAGGCTGATTTTTTTGCTTTCAGAATTTAGTTTTTGTAACATTGATTCTAACCCTGTCGTGGATTCACTAAAAAGAGAAAAAAATATCTTCAAGTACAGCTATGAATAGCTTGGGAGACAGTGGGTCTCCCTGGCGCACCTCTTTTCCAATTGTGAACTCCTCCCCTAGTCTTTCCAATTGTACTCTGTTTATACTCTTAGCATAGATGTTTTTTATGATATTTACATATGTTTTGTTTACATTGTTATTTCTCAGAGCTGTCCATATAGATGGGTGTACTATGCTGTCGAATGCTTTGGAATAGTCCACAAAGGCTATGTAAAGCGGTTTATTGAATTCTTTAAATTTCTCTATAATTTGTTCTATTGTGTGAATGTGATCTACTGTTGAGTAGTGCGGCCGGAAGCCCACTTGTTCTATTGCCTGATTCTTGTCAATATCTGGTGTTATCCTTCTTAGGATAATTGACGAGAAGAGTTTATATATTGTAGATAGTAAATTGATAGGCCTATTTTTACTGATGTCGAGCGGGTTCCCTTTTTTATGTAGTAGTATTATATTTGATTTACTCCATTGCGATGGTACTTGCTCTTTTTTCAGTACTAAGTTGAATAATTCCGATAGATATGCAACTAGGATTGGCGCATCGATTTTTAGGGCTTCGTTTGTGCTGTTACCTTCGCCCGGGCTCTTCTTGAGTTTTAGTTGCTTGATTTGAGTAATTATTTCTCTTTCTGTTATTGGTTCTAATAGTGTTTTTGCTATATCTTCTCCAGATATCTATATTATCTTTTCCATCATCTTGGGCCTTATCATGTGGTGGTTTTTCATGAAGAGAAGTATAGAAAGCCGTTGTACATTGTATTATACCTTCTATATCTTTGATTTCGCCCTCTTCACTGTTCAAGCTTTGTATCCAATTTTTGTGAGTGGCTAGTTCTTTAAAAGGTTGTTGGAACTTCGGAAAGTACACATATTTTTTTTCTATTGCTGTTCTTCTATCCATAGCATAGTCTGTTTTAATTGCTCTGTTGGTTTGTATGAACATTTTTTTTAGTTCCTCTTTCATTTCTTTGGACTTGTTTTTCGTGAAGATAAGCTCAGTTCTCCTACTTTTTACATACCTATGTGTAATTGCTAATGTTTTATTATATTTTAAACCCATTTTAGTGTTCTCTATTAAATGAAAAGGATTAGCTAATGCTGTAATTTTTGTATTATCATAGGTTCAAAAGCATTTGCAACATTTCAAGCAATTCGCATGACTTGGCTTAGTAAATGAAAATTAAGTACAAATATACTGATCATGGGAGTATAAAGTGTATAGAACTATAAAATAATTAAAGGAGCTATGATCTATAGATAGGTAGTCCGAATGTAGGATTTTATTATACCACTAAGGTGGAAACGCTGCTACGTTTGCCGTCCGCCTAAGGGATTGCTCGTCACAGTGACCTGCCATGCCTGTAAAACACTTTAATGCCCTACTGAAATACTTTTTTCGTCACGTCTTATCATTAAAAAATATAGCTACGGGTATACAACTATAAAAAAATTATGTATACATTATATGCATAACAACGGTACCGGACCTCACTTCTGATGTAAACACCGAGGCTGAATACTTTAGAGATACCAAGCCTAGTATTCTCAGTTATTGTGACGCTGTAGTTTAGTTTTTAATATTTTATTTATATACATACATTATCGTTATTTTTTATTGTGGTCAGTGCAAAATTAGTAGAATTACTATCAATGTAAGATTTTATGTTTAAATATGACCAGTGACAAGTAAATATTGTAATGTTTCATTAGCAAATTAATTCAGCTTTATTAGAATACTCAACGTAACATTTTATGAGTATACATATTTTTAAAACGACTCACTATGTTCACTTGTTGACCAAAATATTTTCGTGTGGCAATATAGAAGTCTGCTATTAAGTTGAAAATTTTGTTGTAGGACAGGTAGTCACAGCACAGGTAAGTTTTCGAATAACATAACGACTGTATGGAAATTAAAAGACTGTTGAAGTTTACACTGACTAGTTCCTTAAACTTATGAATATTACTTGAACAATCAGCATTATGTGAAACAACGTTCATGACAACACATAATCATGTTTGATAATCAATTCACATAAATTACTACAAATGACTCTTGCAACATAAATTTTCACCATACGAACGTGAGCAAACTAGGTCATCAACCCCATCTTTTGGCATAGTACAATGAAACAGTAAGGATATCTAAAGGAGGTCAGTAATGAGAAAAAAAATTCGTCATAAAGCAATTTTAAGCGAATGAAGTTATAGTTTTTGAGGAAGGCAAGGAATATGAGGCTTAAGAATCACGCATTAAATAAGCATAATTCATATTTAACACAATTGCTAGCCATAACAAAGTAAGGTTCCTCGGTTCGGCTTCTTTAAGATACAAGCGGCAAGCAATAAATGTAAAGTATTTAAATATGATTATTGTGCATTAGTAATGAGCAAGATCGCAAACTAGTCATACTTAAAAGATACAAACAATGACTAACTTCATTATGAAAACCATGTTATGCTGGATAATAAGCGACTCTTCTCATGTATTCTGTCAGGTCACTGCCAAATCACTGACATGGTAATAACGCATAATACACCGGGCTCATACTTAAGGTTACCGGTGTGACTATAAAACCAGTTTAACACAGCAACGGCTGGTTATAATTACAAATGCAAGTGAGACGCTTTATTTCGATAGGTTTTACGAGTTTTAAAATAAGAATAGATAAGTACCGTTATAGGTGTTACCGTCGCCACATTATCAGTGAATTCTAAACGTATAAACTTTGTGAGGCAAATTGTAGCATTAGGAATGAGGCTGCCGATTATTGCATAAAATCCAAGTGTTGCTTGGACATAGTGTTGATTCTCTGAATATTGTGACGAGTTGAATAGTCAATATACATACATACATTATACACTCACGCCTGTGTGTCCGAAGGGGTGGGCAGAGGCGTAAATATACATTTTCCGATTAAAATTTAATCCCATATACGTAATAGGGGGATCAAGCGTATTGGCGTCATCCGGGCACTTTTCGGAAATAGATGGGAAACTTTCAAGTATATTCAGAGGAAATAGAAGATAGAAAGGGAAAAGAGGGGATATTGCTTATACAAGTGGATTTGGGACTACAAGCAATAGCTCAATCACGTCGGAGTCGCATACCTATATCTCGAACTGGCCTGTGCCGGGAAATCCGAGTCTTCTAACGTAGTACCTGAACTTAGGTAAGAGGCAGGTGATACCCATAACTTCTCACTCTACTCACTCCACGGACAGGACATTCCGTCTACAGCGAAGTACCTGGGAATCACCATTGACCGCCAGTTAACCATGAAGCCGCATGTCTGCAACACCGTAGCGCGGGTCTGGGCAACACGCGCCCTGTTGTGTCCAGTGCTCAAATCACATCTAGTACTCTGAGCCAAGCTGGGTGTGTACAAATTTTTATGTACGCACCCAATTGACCTACCCATGCCGCTCCCACTTAGTACGTCTTTACCAGCGAGACGAGCCGCCGAATATTGCGCGCACAACAATGTCTTGCGCTGCGTGAAGTCGTGCAGTCCCTTCGCTGTGTGAGGAACGACCTTATCAAGAGGTATCTCCAGATAGAGAGCCTGGAGGCACACATACGGCGTCTCGCCACTGTGACGTTCGAGCGTGCCGATGCTTTGGCCTGAGGACACGTTCGTGGCTTGGCACCGTGGCACGCTCGTTCACCAGACCACAAGAAGCTCCCGTCTCCTCAGTTGCGGAAGATGAAGAATTTAGCGTGAATTTTTGACACCCTCCATCCGCTTGGTATTCGTTGAATATTTGTGTATCAGTATCTGTTTGTGACGGAAAAAGACCTGGCTGTCCACGTAGTATTCATACGAAAAAGACGATCAAAGCACTGAAGGAAAGAATTGGGAGATATCCTGTCCGAAAGCAAAAGATTTTATCCCGGGAAATGAGTATTGCACCTAGAAGCATGTCGCGTATTTCAAAAGATGAATTAGGACTTGTAGCCTATAAGAGAGGACCTGGTCATTATTTAACTAATCATTTAAAAATGAATAGGGTTGTAAAATCAAAAGAACTTAAGCGGAACGAAAAAAAAAATACTGACGACAATTTTTTTACTATTGAGCAATATTTGGACAAGCAGAATGACCAAGTTTATGCTCAAAGCTCCATAGAAGCGTCATAATTCTTCAGACTCCAGAGACTTCAGTTATGATTTGGTGGGTGCTATCTATCAAGGAGTGACTGAGCCATATTTTTATGTTAAAGAAGTCATAACATCAGCACAAGTGTGATACGTGACACGACTCTTGAGAAGTTGTTTAAGCCTCCTAACAACACCATGTTTCATAACCAAGAACTGTCCTTTTAGCAAGATTCAGCGACGGTTAATAAAGCTAGATCCACCCAAGCGTGGTTGGAAACGAACGTTTCTGACTTCATCAGAGCTGAAGACTGGCCGTCATTTAGTCCCGATCTTATTCCGATGACTTATGATTTATGGTCAGTTTTAGAGAGAATGACATGCCCTTAACACTTGTTTATTTGGAATCCCTAACACAATCCATAAGTTTGGCAGTAAAGAATTTTCAGATGGAGTGCGCGTTTCTAAGGATAACCGGCCTCAACGTTTAAAAGGCTATTCAAGCCTAAGGAGATCATTTTGAATTTATATATTTTGAAATTCTATCATATTAATGTATAAACTAAGTAACAAAAAAATATTTTTTTTTGTAAAAATATATAAGGCAAGATATTATAAATATTTTTTAAAATATTTACAACAAATTAACCGTTACCCGTCCGTCCGCTCGTTTGCCCCTGTATACTAAAGGCAAAATAAACGATTTTCAGATTTTCCTGTACCTACTTGTGCTGTACACACATTTTGGTTTTCGCCAAACATGATTCCATACTAATGGGAAGAACCCTATAGGTATACCTTTCGCTCAGGAATATTCATATTTGTAAAAAAAATAAGGTTATTAAAATTGCCGTGTCTTGTGATTGCGTTGACTTAGAAAATTATTTTTTTTTACAGCTACAAGGGACTGCAGACATTTAAAAAATGGTCTTGACAAACCGCCGCCCTACAGACAGACAACGAAAGTGATCCTATAAGGGTACTTTTGACGAACGAAACCCCAAAAAAAACGGCAAGTGCGAGTCGGTAACACGTTTGTTGTAACGAAGCCCGCCCTTTAAATTTGTTTTATTTTAATTTAATTATTTATTTTTAAAGTGAATATTGAACTAAATATTACGTGAATATTTCATGCCTACCTACCTACCCGTTGCCGTTATCAATATCGAAAAAATCTCGTTTGTTGTATGGGAGTCCGCTTAAATATTTATTTTATTATGTTTTTAGTATTTGTTCTTATAGCGGTACCAGAAATACATCAACTGTGAAAATTTCAACTTGGTGACAGACGGACAGCGGAGTCTTAGTAATAGGATCCCGATTAACCCTTTGGGTACGGAACCCTAAAAAGTAAAAGTGAAAATATTCAGCAAAGTTGAACTTGAGAAGTATGTCACATAAGCCTATCGCTGACAACTGCTGGACGAAAGCCAAGGAGCTCCAACCAGTCTTGGGTAGCCCGCATCCATCCGCTGCCAGCCACCTTCTTTAAGTCGTCGTCCATTTTGCCGTAGGGCACGGCACTACTTGACTTTATTTCGAGTTCTATCGGCTAGAGAGACACCGAGCATCGCACGTTGAGCCACTTTAAAGTTGTGGACCAGTCAAACGGTGAGTCAAGGTTTATTATATGCGGTTGTCAAATTCCGCCAAAAAAAATTAAATGTGAATGGGTGAAAAGTTCTGTAGATAATCCTCATTATAAGAACGAGATACTATTATTATTTATTATTCTTGTACAGTCTTACTTGGCCGGGTTTACTAGCAGACCCAATATCTTTGATTTTTTATTTCGTATTCATCTAGGCGACTTTCGGGGATTCATTTTCACACAAGTAAAAATTTCTTTCACTTTCTGTTTCAAAACGATTTCCCGTACCAAAAATATACTTTTAAATTAATTATAAATCAAATAGCCGTTCCCCACAATTGGACATGTGTAGGTAAAACTTCTTGATTGGACGGATACTTCATAAATACAGGTCAGCATTTATCAATATACATTTAAGGAACCTATTACCAGTTATGCCAAATGCCATTAGATAACTTGCAAAGATAAGTTTCTATCATATAAATAATCACAATTTTAAGGAAACCTCTAATACAGACCACTTCATGTTAGACATTATATAGCAAGTGGACTTAATCTGAATTGCACAACCTTATGAGCATTTTAATCTGCGCAAGCGCTGCGTTGTTGCAATATCATTTACGTCTAGTAAGCCTCGTAGCCCTACTATATGACCCCGTATACAAGTTATAAGTTTAAAGTAATTGTAATAAAATAATTTTCAATCGACTTAAAAAATAATAGTTTCTCCATTTGACTAATTATTTTGTGTGTGTATGTGTGTATATGGTGGAAATTCACGGCGTGAAGAAAACACTACCTATTTGGTGGGTCGATTGAAAATTATTTTATTACAATTACTTTAAACTTATAACTTGTATACGGGGTCATATAGTAGGGCTATATCTTAATTACAATAAATTTCTAACCGATTTCAATAACATTATTTTAATTCCTTACTTTTCTTTAAAATACAGCTTATTACAATTTATTATGATAGGTGCAAGGAAGTAGGTTAAATATTTTATTAAAGTAATGTATACTAGATCAATGATCTAAGGTAGCGACTTGGGTATGGCAGAAATATGATGAACGTAGAAGAAATGCGGTCGAGATGACATCACTGCGAAGTTTGTGATGAGTAAGATAAGTTCATAGAGGGACGAATGTATCCATTTATTGTTTGAGCAGTGTGGATTAAAGACAAAGAGGACGAGGTGTTGAAAATTTGTTAGGGTATGTTGAGGTGGTTTGGGCACGTTGTATTCATTATTTCAACGTGCCCAAACACCTATATTTGTTTTTGTCCATCGTTTCTAAACAAAAACAAATATATATCTAAAGTGAACATTAGTGTAATGGCTGGTAGGGGTTGACCGATGAACATACTCTACTCGTTTAGCGGTAAAAGTTAGTCAGAAGTACCCGAAAGCGGACGGTTTGTAAAATGGCTTATGTGCAGTAGAGGACGGTATGGTGAGAAAGTGGCTCGTGGGGTATGTAAGGACAGAAACAAGGAATGAAGTCTTTTTTTAACGTGTTGCAACCCCGTCGGGGTTATCGGTGGAACGGTGTGTAGGAATCGGACAGACTAAAACCACACGGTGTGCCATACTGCGCTTCATAGGAGGGATCCGGAAACGGCTTTAGTAAGACATCCGGAAAGGGATGTAGTCTGTGCCAACCCTGAAGGGAAGAAGGCATGAGTTAAGTATGTATCTATTAACTTCATTTACAAAAAAATAGTAAGCGAATTTTTAGTTTTTTTTCATAATATCATAGAATACAGGTATAATCAGTTATTGGATACTAATTAATAAACAAACAGTAATCTACCTAAATAAGGCATGTAAATTACAAGTAAGTACATGGGCACATTATTATTACAATGACACAGTTAATATATTTTAGAAACACAAAACAAAGACGAAAACGTAATTTTTTCATTGCTTTAGTTTAATGATAATCTTGCACAGTAAAAAGCTACTTCTAATTAACCATTTCCACAGTTTGATTGTAAAATATTTAATATCAATACGTAATGCAATATCTCTGAATTGAAAGTGTTTAAGCTCAGCTTTATTATTTATTGGACTTGGAAGTAATCGAGTAAGTTTAATAAATGGCGTTACTATTTCGACCAGTGTATGTATGACATGGCCATTGTATCGAATGACAATCTTGAATGGCCGTCACATGGGAAGTGGTAATGTTGTAAGAGTGGTAATGAGAGGGTCGGTCGGTCCTGTGTGGCACCGCGCGATGAAGCGCGCGGCCGGCCGTTGCGGGGCGGGAGGGAGCGCGGAAGGAATGCGTCGTTTTCGCATCGGGAGAAACGAATGCGTTTAAGCGTCGCGGGTATACAATGGCGGCGTGACGAGATCCGGTTCGCGGGCCGCGCGGGGGCAGGGGACGGGGGCTCTAATCGATAGCTGGCGAGCGACGGCCGGGCGACTGGCGCATAGGTGACAGCTCGGGCCCAATCAAATTACCGGCCGTGGAGGAGAACTGCAGTGCCACGCACGCTGGAGAAACACGCCGCGACCGCCGCCGCCCGCGCTTACCCCGCGTCCCGCCACCGAAACTGCACAGACTAGATCCTATTGTCTGATACACCAGCACCTCGCATACGTTCGCCGATGCAACACATTGACGAATAGTAGTCACTTGTCAAGCCGCAAATCACCCCCTTACCTATGTATGGAGATACAATTTACACAAACCTATTAAAACACCGATGCGTAAAAAAATCTAAATCATTCTTGCCAATAAAATCATCATTCATCATCATTAGACATATAAAAATAAATAAACACAATTTTATTATCACTTATACTGCACATATGAAAATGTCTAGGGATATGGGTTTTCCTTTTCAGGGTATACCTGAGGTCCCGGCTACAAGACGCGATGACGGAACACTGTGGTTTTAGTCGGTTCGAGTTCCACATACCACCTTACCGGCCCCGGTCACCGATGACCCGTGGGGGTATAACACTAGTATACGGTATCTGTAAACCGATAGATACGAACCACCGAATAACCTGTTGTAATACAGAAATAAAAACCAGAATTAATAATTTACTAGATCGAGAGATTTTTGATACGAAGAGACAACGCCCAACGCAAAGGCAGCTTTACGTTGAGCGTTTCGTCAATAAACATAATAGTATTAAAAATATTTAAGTTTGTCTAGTAGGTATTTACAGTCTAAAACAGTCAAGTGTCATCGGTGTCAGGTATTGCTATTAAATGTGCCAATACCACCGATTTTTTACACCAAATACATCAACGGATGTAGCGTAAACGACACATTTACCAGTTCCACGACTGAGGATTGGTATACCCGCATCTAAGTATAGGTTATTCCACTCGCGTACCATACAACAGATCCACGTTGAACCATTAACGACCTATACACGAATGTCTACTATTACTGGCCCTTTGGTCTAGTGGTTAGTGACACTGACTGCTAAACCAGAGGTCGGTGTGGTGGTAGGTGTGATGAGCATTAGTATTTGTTCTGTGTACATTGTATCTATAATATATTTCTATTTACAAATATATAAGTAGGTTTATCAGCAGTCTTGTTACCATAGTACAAGCTCTGCTTAGTTAGGTATCAGACAGCCGTGTGTGAAGTTATTATTATTATTTTATTAGTATATACACATACGAACGGCTTCATATACCACTTACGCGGCCGGTAAGTACAGAGAAATGCAATGTAACCCATCAGTCCTGCTGAAGTCTATGCGATCGCTGATGTGAACTACACGGCGAATATATAAATAGCAAAAAATGATATAGGAATGTCGGAGCGTTAAAATCAAACTTGACATTGGAAAGAAAATAAAATCAAAGGGTTGTATAAAAAAGCTAACGACGCTATAAAGTTTCCACAAATCGATCTTTCTCGTGGCGGTACTGTCAAGGCTTCCATCGATGAAGACCGAAATAAGTGTCGCTTTTATGGGTAGGTAATGAAGTGGCCACCGCAATTAAATCGATGACATCATAGCCTCGATGCGTGGCGTGATGGGAAATAAAAGCACAATTCAATCAAGGGGACGGCGGCGGTGGCGACACGTTGGTAATCGATGTTAATCATAAGCATCAAGTTTATTATTTCAATTACAATGTAAATTATTTTATTACGTTCATATAGTATCAAATATATACCTAAATGCAATAAGCGATAGTCATCGTACATTGCAGTGTTCATAATTAGCAGTTTTCTTTTTAGAAGTACAACTCCCGCGTTAGGAATGATTCCTGTGTTGCGGGGGGTTTTCCAAACATCCAAACAAAGGATACAAAGAACACCCAGACTCGGGACAACTATTTGTGGATCACACAAGTTTTTGTCCCGTGTGGGGATCGAACCCACGACCCCGGCTCAACAATCAGAGTTATCAGAGCATGTGGATAGATAGATAACAATGATATATAGACTTTAATAGAGAATAACATATAAAATTTAACGTGTGTATTATATATTTTTTTCAAATATTTAAATATTATTTAGTGTAGATATCGTTCCTTCAAATTTGACATCAGTAACAGACATCTTCGGACGCCGAATGTAGCCACCACTCTCTTGGAATCTCTGGCATACACGTCTAACAGAGTAGATGCTCAAATTTAGCTGTCGAGATCTTTTCCAGCAAGGCAACAACTTGAGCACCTTCTGAGGGCGTAGTATCCATACTTTCCAGTTAATCCGAATGTTTCCAGTTGAGATGTTATCACGTTGACGTTCGGTGTATAACTGATTAAAAATCCAACCATAAAACCTATCATTTTATACGTGCGGGAAAGAGTGCAAGTACTGCCAGCGATAACGAGTGAACTATGGAAGGGTTATGTATGGTTTTTTTTTTGTAAGTTACTAGAAGGTTTAGATTTCAATGTCGTGACATTTTAAAGCTAAACTTTTATGATTTAATTTAGCTAAATGATTTGCAGTTTTAGATAAACCATGGGGTGTGCGATTTAATTGCTCTCAAGTGTATTTTTCATCCCATAAGTTTTCTTCTTTGACCTGTGAATATTTTATTTTTATATTTAAATATATCGCTTGGCATACCTACAAAAAACAGTCGAATGGAAAACCTCTTCCTTTTTAAAGCCGGTTAAAAAATTAGGGGATAGTAATATTTATAGAATAGTTCGCCTTGACCTTGAACCACGATCAAGCTCTCCGTCGTTTTTTGACACAAGTTTTGACTCACCTAGCGCAGGGTCGAGGACTGCTTGTGCCGCTTGTTCCTCGCCAACCGGCGTCTTAAGGCATATTTTTTTGAGTTTCATTGCGACTGGTGAATTTTCTGACTCGGCCACTGGAACACAAACACTATGTTACTATAATAGAAAATAATGTCGTTTTAACAATCTAATATATACTAGATAGAGATTATACATATATCAGCACTTATAAAAATCAATGCATACCGTAGACACGTGTAGCATTAACGACAAATTATTATCACCTTTTGCCTAAAGTGAAGTTTTAATTATTCTATAATATACTTTTAAGTAAATACCCACATATTTTAAATTATTAGCAACTGGTACATAATAGCTGTGGTAAAAAGTAGCCTATGTCCTTACCTAGGATTGTCAGTGTCCGCATACCAAATATAATCAACATCTGTTCAGCCTTTTAGCCGTACAAAGGTAACAGACAAAAATCAAAGATAAAGTAGATGGAGTTTCCTTCGCATTTATAATATTAAGAAAAGATTAAGCGGTCTGTGTTAACAGAAACCTAGATAGATTTTTTTTTAATTTTCACTACTAAGAACATACACTTCAAAACAAACTACTTTAGATTATGATAAGAGATAAGCAAATAGTTCCATCCTTATAAAAAGGGAGAGCCGAGTTATACTCCATATACCTCGCAAGCAAGCAAGCATGATCTAGCAGTAAAGATATTTCGTAAATTATTGATATTGGAATTTAAAAAAAATTACATATTACGGTGTAGTCAAAAGGCCCTTACAAGTGGTATTTCAATAGATCTATCCGATCCTGAGTTGAACGGGGTCTAAAAATTGCTGGAAATGGTTCTTATAATAGAGCACTGTTGAGTTTTGGGTTCAAGAAATTGCCTGCGCTCTTTCAAAAGAGTATACCATTAACTAGAGTCTTGGAACAAAGGCAAGTCTTTGGCAAGACGCAAGGTCCTAAAGCACACGTAAGGGAAAATCTGAAAGGCGTTATTATGTTACATGTATTAAAAAAACGAGTTAACGAACTATTAAATAATTTGTGCTTATAAAATTTCTGTGTGACCTATATCGATGTATGGGTGGTATTTGGACATGCCAGACCTTGATTTTTAGAAATACTTTACGATTGAAAACCTTTAAATCTTTGAGGATCCTCTTTCAAGTTGGAGGAAATATCTACATATTTATAAGGAAGTCTTGATGAGCGAGTCAGGCTTGCACTTCCCTGGATTTTACTCTGATGAGTTCTAACAAGGAACTCGTATGTTTTTCATTTTCGGTCTTCTTTTATTATATTGCTTTCTTCTTCCTTTTTAACTTCTTTTTTTCTTGCCTAACTACATTACATTAATAGCCTAATTTTAGTTTATTTACTTGTATCAACATAATGGTACACATTTATTTAAATATGCTGTTTTACTCAAGTGTGTATTTCGGGGATATCCGACTAGTTTCGGGCGCGATAGGAGACCTTTCTCAAGGAGTAAGTCCAGCCGCGACGGTACCGGACGTCACAGAGTGTGAAACATCGTATATTTAAATAAATATGAACGTAACTAATGAAAGCTCTTATTCTAATAATGGCACACGATAAAATATGTTTTATTGCATGGTAGATGTTGTACACAACATATTGGTCAATCTCTCTGGTAATTTAAAAGAGTGGCAATGAGTTTATTTGCCATTTTGAAACAGGCGGTTATAGATCACAACAAGCTGGTATTTAATTATTTTATCTTTTTGATATTAATTTCACATTTCATAAGACAACCTATAGCTGTGTGTGTGTGTGTATTGATTTTTTTAAAGTAATTTTCGTTTAAGTTTTGATTAAAAATAGAAAATTATCTGTCAATCAGGATTCCCATAAAAGAGTATAGGTAATTAAAGGCGACTAAGAGATCGGAATGTTGTCTATCAGATATCATATAGAGACAGTCATCCAGCGCTCGGTTGACAGAGATGGTTATCAAAAGGTGGGTGTTTCAGACGCCTCTACTTACCCCTTTGTATAAATGTATGTACGCTCTTCCAATTATGTACATCCAATTCTTCTATAGCATTTTCAAAGAGCGATGTTAACAGCAATAGGCCTAATAACGTCAGTGGGTCTCAATACAATCTTAATCAACTACCACGGAGTTTGATATAGACTTGTTTTTCACGAATGTGAACACAGTAAGAAGGCAACAAGTTGAATCATTATTTGTACCGGAAAGCACTCAAACTGTTCTATATTTTGTTCGTGTGTTTTTTTTATATTCTTTAGGGGGACGGGTCACCTGATGGTTAGTGACAACCGCCGTCCATGGACACCTGCAACTCAAGAGTCGGAAGTGCGCTGTCCACCTTCTAGGATGATGAAGGATGAAGAATGGAGAAGGTTTCTGTTGTACATCTCATTAATAATATTACATATAATCGTACCTTTACGCATAAACAGAATTAAACCAATATTCCATTTTGTGCGAAATCGCATTTAAAGTTTGACGTGTTAAATGGCCCTGCCTGCTGATAGATTAAAAAATCGTTGAAAAAATAGACGATTTTAGTATTAAAATAAGGTAGAAAATTATTGCATGTTGATCAAGAATACATAATAATAATGTAAATTATGTATTCGAATCATTTTGATGCAAATGTACAGAGGGTGTCTCATAAGTAATGTCGGGTTTCATAACTAAAAATTTACTACGCCTCATTTTATACATGTCGCAACTTGTTAAGATATTCTAGTCCTGTGGAGAGTGCAATTGATTCACTTTAATTTAATCGTACTGTCTTTGTTTATTGACGTCGTAGGTCGTTTTGATACTAAAAAGTATGGAGTGTGATAAATATGAAATTCGTGTACTGTTAAGACATTATTGGAAACAAAAGTCCAAAGCAGCCGCGGCAGCAAGGAAAATATGTGAAATTGAAGGGGAAGACATGGTTAATGAGCGAACGGCACAGCGTTGGTTTAATCGTTTTAACAGTGGAGATTTGACACTTGAAGATCGATCGCGTTCTGGTCATCCACCTGTGTGGGATGTTGAGGCTACAAAGGAAGCAGTAGAAAACCAACCCAGTACCAGCACTCGTCGATTATCGGACTCGTTGGGACCTTCTAAAGACACTATACATCGCCACTTAAAATCATTAGGTAAGACAGATCAAAGTTGTCGTATAGTGCCCCATGAATTAGACGAGATTCAGGCGAAACGTCGAGTAGAGGTGTGTAAACAGCTCCTTGCTCTGCCGAAAGGTGATCGTTTTATTAAACGCATTGTTACTTGTGTCTGGTGGAATTATGAAGGTTTAGTGACTTTGAGATAGTTCCGGATTGTCAAACTATTAATGCTGAGTTATATTGTGGACAGCTGACCCGAATGTATGAGGTGTTATCACAAAAATATCCAGGTTTAGTCAATCGAAAACGAGTGCTCTTACAACAGGATAATGCTAGACCGCATACGGCGAAAGTTACACGGGATAAGATTAAAGAACTTGATGGAATTGAACTCCTACCACATCCAGCATTTAGTCCAGGCCTTGCACCACCTGATTACTATTTATTAAGATCCATGGCGAAGTTCCTGCGTGGAAAAAAATTCGAGTCAAGAGAAGATGTTGAAAATGCAGTGCGGCAATTCTTTGCATCTAAGCCCAAGGAATGTTTTTACCAAGGACTCAAAGAGCTGGCTGAACGTTGGGTTAGGACTGTAGAATACGATGGGCTATACTTTGAATACTAAGGTTTTCTTTTTGTATGATTAATTATTAATCAAAGTGAATATTAAAAACCGACATTATTTATGAGACACCCTTTGTAGTACTTAATTAAAAACATAGCAGTTTTATTTTAAAATTATTTTATTAGTACGTGAAATATTTATATTTATTTCGGTAATCGATAAAGCAATTAATATAAACAATTATCTGATAAAAACAGAATTATTCTTGTTTACTTTACTCTCTTAAAATAATTTTAAACTTAAACCCACACACACCGACACCGGCGCGGCGCATTATGAATTGTCGTTCACTTTACCGTTATCAACTTGTTCTCGCGCGTTCATCAAAAAGACAACGAAGTTGATGTTACTCTGCTGTCAGACTCCATGTATTCTCCAGATGAAATTATTTATGTTTATTTCAAAAGTAGAAAAAAGTAAGTTTCGAATTAATTTAGTTTATGAGCAAAGGTGCGATATACTTATACTAAGGCTTATTACATGTTTGGTTAAAATCGAGTTTTCTTTAGAATACGTACATATACGCAGAGACTTGTAATTAGCAATATGGTTACCTATTTCTTATGATATAACATTATTACTCCTACTAAGAGTAAGTAAATTATAAGGCTAGGAAATGTGAGTGAGTGTATGTATGTGCTGTGTATGATATGAAACTACTGAAATAGCTTAAATCTAATTAAACTATCAAAATACATTTTTATCCATACAGTTACAAATAAATAAAATTGAAGTGTGTATATTTGCAATTTCATATGAACAGTTTTTTCACTTATACTTTATACTCGTATATATATTTATTATATATTTCTTACACGGATGCACTAATAAAGAAAAAAATGGTCTGTATTTGTTTCAGCTTATCTCGGAAAAGGATGAATGGATTTTAATGGGACTTTTATGGTCAGATATCTGGATCTATATTATAAGGAATAATTTAGGGTATTTTATTTTGATATAATACCTAGTTTCGTGCACAAATATAACTATGCGCTTGTTGTAGTGTATATGATATCGCACAAAGAGTCAAATATTATTGTTCTGTTCTGAGAGAACTTTTTGCAGTACTAGTTAGTACTACACTGTGGCTTGAACAACCCGTAACCCTCGGTGCCAAACATGTAGAAGTAGGATTTTGTATTTTTTTTTGTATTGAATAGTCAGAAACTTTAGGTTATTGGCTATTCACGCCTGTACTTAAAGTTATGTCTTATAACTAAAAATAGTAAAATTACTTTTTAATGTAGTCTAATCATTACTTACCATCAGACCGGTTGTTGATCTTGTATGATATACCTTTGGAGATTAAAATTATAGTTAGTCTTTTTAATCATTATGTTTATTACTTTTAACGAATAAAAAAAATAAGACGAAATAACAAAATTACCAATTAATACAATACTATACCAATTAGAAAAAAACATGACAACATGGACAGCTTGGACAATTCAAACATTCAATGAAGAACTTTTATTTAAGAGCGGAAATTGTTAAACGTTCAAACATCACCATTGTTGCAAAGAAAATAAACTATGTAACTACGTTTTATATTAGGTTGTTTAAAAAGCTATGGAAAGAGAAAAATAAGTGTTTTAATTTTTTTAGACAATACAAGACACTAAGTGCACAAAACTTAAGCAGTTAGCATTACAGGAATAATATTTATGATAGACCTGTGGTAACAGTTAGTTATTCACCCTTGTCTAGACTAGTAGCTATTTGAGAAGCGACAAGCTTGGTCAGACTCAGTAACCCAGTAACCCGTTATCCTCCCGCCTATCCTTATCGCCGAACAGCTGATACATTGAATATAATATTTTATAGGGAAGGTAGGTATTACCGATGCCCGTTGCTATTATCTACTCATACATTTGGATATATTATATAAAAAAAAACTATTGTGTCATAGCTACTGATAACGTATTACTGAGGAAGGCTTTAGGCTAAATATCATCACAAGAGTATGGAAGCAGAATAATTACGTACTGTTACCGATATACGGTCCGAAACTGATAAGATAGTAGATACTTCGTAACATATATATCATTTCAATACTAAAGCAACAATACCTATACAATTTCAATAATAATATCTAGCGCTAACTCCTTCGTGTGGGTGTTTGTGTCACATCACCGGCCGACACTGTGGTTGTACTCTATATTCTACTTAAGAGCTACGCTCTTGTCGGTGGAGCAATCGCCGCCCTTCTCTATTCTCTGCGATCTTTTGATAATTCACGACTCCCACTATCTCCTTTACTTGTACTGTAAAGTCTTGATCTTCACCCGAAAATAAATCATTCTGTAATTATCGCTCTAGTAATCACCACCTATTTCCCACCGAATTTCACACAATCCAACTGTCTGATGTCTATACTTAATCTTTTTATTTTCAATCATTAGTTACTCAACTTTTTTTTACAACTCCTGCACTAAGAATAGATCCTGTTTAGCGGGGGATTATACAAACATACAACGAACATCCAGACTCCTGACAACTAAACTAACGTGTGGGAATTGATTAACAGGCCCACCTTCCCTGTTAACAAAATCCTTAGATACCAAGTAATTATTTTACAAGGCTTTACACTGATGACAGTGTCAGCCTTGTTCCTGGCCCTGCTGGACTTGACCGCCACGGAATGTTTCGTGGAAGCCCCCGTTATCAAGAACGTTTTCTGTTGGTGTAGACTTTTCCAATGCTACATTATAGGAAAATATCGTAGTGTGGTGGTTTCTTCTACTTGCCTTCCACATCGCAGTACAGTAAAGAAGGGTGCCCGCCTACTGTTGTCCGGTCAGGAGCCATTACGGAATCAGGGGAGAACCCGCTTATAGTTTAATGAATCGACGATCTATGGTATAAAATGTATATAATATGTATAAATTTGATGCAATTAAAACGGTCCGTATTGATATTTTTGTAGGGAATAATTTATCTGTTACGAAGCAACTATTTAGTGACGCCCCTACTAATACTTGAGTGAGTGGTTACAAATACATATGTAGTAGGTAACGCTTTTTTTTTTATAAATAAAATCTTTATATTGGCAGCAGATTATTCTGCTGCCAATATAAAGATTTATTAACTGTTCTATATATTGTGTATATATATATAAGCATGGACTTCTTGCTCTGGAGAAAGATAGCAATTAGTGTTAACTTCATGAATGTTGACGAACGAAATAATCATTCATGTCAAAAACTGTTCAAATCGCGGGAAATATGGTAGTCTGTTGGGTCTTGTGTTATTAATTTATCATGGAACAATAGTGGTGAAGACCGATTGACGATGCAGGGGGTTCAAGGTTCTGTAACTGTAACTATTAAACTGCTTGACCGCATCTGTGGAAGCTGTAGTTTATTACATTAGGAAGTAACCACCAAATAGTTACCATAACTTTGCTATGGGTAGCATTGCTTAAGGACATTGTTGCGGCGTTTTCCTGGACGCAGCCCTTGTGTTGTTCATGTGCGATTATCATAAAGAATTCACTTTTTATTACACATTACAATTCACCTCGAAATTACTTTAGATACACGAAAGAAATCATATCCAAAAATTATAGAAAATTTTCGCTTTTTTATTTTAATATCTTGCAATTTCATATTTAAATCCCTGTTATTATGTAGACCTGTGTTGTCACAATTGCTTGTACTTAGCTGTGTTATGTTTTGTGTTTCGTTCAGAGTTTGTGATTGGCACTTAACGGATAATAATTAAACTCAACATTTTTTTTTAATGTGTATAATCTATATTTTGCTTCGAAGCAATGGAACATATTACAAAAATGTTTCTTGTAAGAAATAATAAACAAATCAAACAAATGATCATCATCAGAGCGAAGACCGGTCGGAAGCGACCTGCATCCACTGCAAATGATAATATATATTGTTAATTTACTTAAAATAAAAACACTTTAAATAGGAGTAGCTTCTTAATTAGAATGAACAGAATTTCTTTCGAATTCTAATCTTTTTTCGATAAGGAATGAAAATTAGGGGTTGACAGTTACAGTTTATCATGATTTGGTCGCACTATTTGTTGGTAAAATAACCTTTCCTATTACAGTGCTCTAAATATAATCTTGGAGAGTTAAGTATTGAAAGATATATTTTTACAAGTTGTCCACGATTCAATTTTTTTGCATAATTTGTATTTCTATCTATAAACCTATTTATACGGATATATTAGTCATTTTAGGTAAAGTGGTCGGTCAGGACATTCACAAGTGTTGGCCCTTACGAATGAATAAAATTTCATTTTTATTTATGTGTAAGTATATAACATAAGACTTGTGGATATAAGATTCAAGTTGCATCGGTTAATTATCGTGTAAGTTGTGATCATATTGACAGGTGGGAAGAACAAAATAACTTATACGCGAGAATAACTGCGCTATACCATATGGCTAGCGTTTATTAATTAACTACATATGAAAGGCAAGAACAAACGACGTAAGTAAAATAAGCATTAATACAATTTAAAGTAAATGCTAAACACATATACGTCAATGTGTGAATCGCGAGTTTAGATATGTACAGCTAGAATGTGCCAGTGTGCCAGGAGCCGTCTGCGACCTTGACGCGCTGAGCGTCGACCACCGGAGACTGGGACGCCCCGACGTCGGCGGCGCGACTCGAGACCCCGGGTAAAGATATCCGTACACTGCCTGTGTTGCCGCGACCTACACCAAGCTCCAATATAATATTTATGATGTAGTTTAAGGTTTAGTACATTTATACAGACACTTCAACGTTTAGTAGATTTCGTTTTAGTGGTGTGTAAATTCAGGCACAGCGTCTCTTTTTTGATGAGATGAAATGAGCTAATTGTGAGATGTATTAGCTCTTAGACATGAACCAACTTTTAAATTAGATTAATTACCTACAAAACTGAAGCAAAATACTGAACACTTAATAGAGGTCTTTTTGGTAATAATAATATATTGCCAGAATTTAGCATGCAGGCTACTCTATGTCATATACATCGTGCGGTGTGATGTCGCTAGTGTTTCGCGGTGGTAACGGCACGGGCAGGTGCAAGCGAGGCTGCACGCTGCGTCGCGAGGAGGCTGTGGCCACCCTCACCACCCCCCGTCACCCTCAAACTCCCCGTATCCCTCCCGCGCACGCCATCTTAACAAATCGATAGGATATGACTGTTCTCCACTTCGCGGGTACGACTTTTGGGCGAGGACTGAATGACCCCTCTTGATTGCGTAACGCAAAGCGCGTGAACAATGGAACCGAGCGAGATTTTGCTACAGAAATTTTGCGAACCGATGAATAAAACGAACAGATGATATGGTAAAATCTTAAGTGGTTTTCAAAATAATAACAAACCGGAGGAGTTTACGCCGGAATAAATATTTGTTTAGCAGCTACAAAAAGGCTCTCTTAAAAAATACCTGTTTGACGGACATTTCTTTATACGTAACGAGTTCCAGGTAATTACCTACAAATAGTGTGTTTTAATAATTAAATTAAATTAATATTGTAAACATGAAAAGTTATCCACCGTTACGAATAAAGTGAATTTTCGAAAAGGACGTTGAGAGTATGTGTATATTCTTTACATTCACAAGCAACACCGTATGTGTATACTAAATCAAGTTTTATTTTTATAAATTCTATTCAAACCTTCTACTTGAAAAGTAAAGATGTTTTAGAAAAAGTATATAGGTTGCGGTCTCGGTTGTCATGTACCTACATGTCTATTAGGTACACTTCTTGCTAGAAATGAGAAGGTCCAACCATGCTAACAAGTGTTGGACAACTTTAAGCCACTCCGACAAGTAGTTCGATCGGAGGGGTTGAAAAGCTTTCGGAGTAAGTATAAATCTTCGAAAGCAAAACCAAGATTGATATTTATCAATCTGAGAACCTAGAGTTTTAGCCTAGTCTTGAATAAAAAACTAAGACTTTTATGCTTATTTGTTATATTATAAATGAAAACAAAATATTTAAGAAAATATTATACCTATATTAAAATTAAGTATTCTCGTTTATTATCTGTAGTTCTCAGTAGAGTACAATAACGCTTACAATTTCTCCACTCAACTGAAATGGAAATTGGTGGCGCCTTTTTCAACAGCAAACAGAATTAATTCAATGAGAAAATAATCCCACCCGTCCTATAACCCAAGCGGGAATGGAAGTAAACCGCGGGCAGCTCCCACCATCTCTATTTAAATATTCACGCCCTCTAATGACACGACGTCGGCTCACTTTTACAAGGTTCTATCTAGGTGGCTAACTTGACGCGCCCGCTTAAAACCGTAAGCATCAGAACAAAGACGTATCGAAAATAATTTCCCAAAAGCTTAAGCTAAACTCTTTATCTGTAAGCGGATGCAATAATGATAAAAGTTGATAGATAAATTAAGGGCATTCAATTCATAACATTTGAATAAATATTTCAAACAAAAATACGAAAATATTATGTGTAAATAATGATAAATACAGTAACAACTCCTTAATTATTGAGAACAATGCGCTTAAATTAAATTAAGCTAACGAGTAGCAGTTACTTTGCAACGTCACTTGTTAAATACAGAACCTAAAAGGACATACATTATCTAATAATAACCGCTTTAGATAGATAATACGTTATTTGTATATATCTATATCTCTATAATATGTATACAACAAACTTATCTAACTATATATACATAAACATAACGTATAGGAATAAAATATACCTACTTGCTTAAGTAGGTATATCACATATACATACATACATATACATAGTACATACAACAACATAGTTTAATACGGACATAAATTAGTTAATGTGATTAACAATGGCCATTAATTGCGCTCGCCTGATGTTATGTGGTAACGCATTCTACAAACAAAATTTTGTGGAATGCAGTGGCATCAAGAGATTCAAATCTTGGGATGACCTTAGACATTTTTAATGTATGTTATTGAGGAACTTGAACCGTTCTTTGTGATAAAAAGTGGCCTTAGGGATATACAATATGTTGTAAAGATTGAATTTAATTGATTGTTTAAAAAATTGTAGATATGAGTACTCCGGCGAGATCGAATTGGTAGTAACTTAAGCTTTTGAAGGAATTTAGAAAAGTAATCATATTTTCATAACCCAAATACACTCACAGGCACAATTAACCGCCCACCTATATTTTTCGTCACCCTGTTTGTTTATGTTAACTGTGGCTTATCTACTGTTTTGTTTTTAGTTAAGTGGGTACTTTAGCAATAAACTAAACACCTAAAAACCCTTATTTCGACCCTTAAACTTGTATCGCCGAAGCGTTTTTAGAATTTAGTCTCTGCTTGACATTGTTGCAGTAACGTTACATTGATTACATTTCTTGTTCTTGTCTGCTATCGTGTACGAACATTGTTTAATTTGAGTTTTTAGTGTACGATTATTGTTTGTGACTGAAAAAATGCCACTGGATGCAACTGGTGCTGCTAGGGCAGTGACTAGCTGACGCTGGGTATAGCCAACGTCGCATCGCTCGTACGCTTGGTGTACCTCGAACTACAGTGCGGGATGCCATCAGACGCTTTCGGGAGACTGGTTCATACACGAGAAGGCCAGGTCAAGGCCGACATCGGTGCACCTCTGCTCTGGATGACCGCTTTGTTGTCAGTAACGTGCTAAGAAATCGCTTTTGCACCGCTACTGAAGCGCGCACACGTCTGTTTGAGGTGAGAAATTTCACTGTAAGTGAACGTACGATAAGAAGAAGACTGGCTGAAAGGAATCTGAGAGCTTTTCGTCCAGCTCGCGGTCCACAGCTGCTTGCACAGCATCGTAGAGCAAGACTTGCCTTTGCACAAGAATATGCTGACTGGACTACGGAACAATGGAAGAACGTACTGTTCTCAGATGAGAGCAGAATAGCCTTAAGGGGTCCAGATGGACGTCAGCGTGTTTATAAGCGCCAAAAATGAACGGTTTGCTCCATGTGCAATAATCGAAACCGTGGGTTATCAGGGAGGATCCATAATTGTTTGGGGAGGTATCTCTTACGAGGCTCGTACCGATCTAGTGGTGTTTGATTGAGGCAGTGTGACTGCTCAAAGATACGTGGAGGAAGTCTTACAAGACCACGTCATACCTTTCGCACCATTTATTGGTGAAAACTTTAAATTAATGCACGACAATGCTCGATGCCATACCGCAAGATCCGTCACTCAATACCTCTATGAGGTCGGGATTCAAGTTTTGCCATGGCCGTCACGCAGTCCCGATCTTAACCCAATTGAGCACATTTGGGACAACCTAAAAAGACGTATTCGAGCAAGAATATCAGCCCCTGCGACCTTACAAGAGCTCAAGACGGCTGCGATAGAGGAGTGGCATAATATCCCTCAGTCGGATATTCAAGACCTCGTAGATGGATTGCCAAACCGACTACAAGAAGTCATCAGGGCCCGAGGTAGTAATACTCGTTATTAAAATTTAAATAAAAAGAAAGCGGACGATTTTTTTCAAAATTAAAGTCATCACATTTTCATGCAATTTTTTTGCAAAATCGATTTTTGGCATATTTTTTTTTATTAAACGGTTTTGTTTAAAGACTTTTGTGATTTTATTTATCCTTAATGGCTGCTTTTAACATAACTTCCATCAAATGTGGTCAAAATTTTCCGACTACTGAAAACTTAAAGAAATACAAGGTGGGCGGTTAATTGTGCCTGTGAGTGTATAATTCTTATACAGAAATTTTGAAGTCGCTAAGTTTTAAGTTGTGCTTCAGTGAGATTCAGATAGACATCGGCATAAACAATAATTGAAAGGAGAAGTGCTTGTGCAACTGCAGTCTCCGTGGATGTAGGATGAAAGTTACGTAAGCTTCGGAGGGACCCTGATAAAATAAAATTTACGACTGACCTCTTCTATCAGTGGACGGGACGGTGTAAGGTACTATCCCTATAAATTACAAGGTTTTTGACACTAGTGCTGAATTCTAGGGCGGCACCATCCAACTGAATATGGGGTAGATGTAACCAGTTAAATTTTTAAACCAAACCAGGGCTACCAATGACACATACATGAGTATACACATATATGAGTTTTTAGGTGGATTAACTGTTAGTCCATAATTAAGACTCCAGTCACAAATGTGAGATAAGTCTGCATTAATTGTGGTTGTTGCTTATGATAAGGTATCAAGTGGTGCTATTGTATAAATCTGCATATCATCTGCATAAGGATGGTAGTTTAAACGTAATTGTATAAAGATGGTTATTATAAGAACAGCGAAAAGTAAGGACATTAAAAGCCACCCTGCGGTACGTCGGCCGAAACACTGCACCATGAAGACACCGAGTCGTCGATACGTATACACTGTCGGCGACCAGGCAGGTACATATGAAACCAATCAATTGCCCTAAGATATATTAAGAGACTGCAGTATACCAAGCAGGATGTGAAAATCTAGTGTATAAAATTCAAGTAATGTGAGTACTGTAATATTTCCAGCATCTATGCCTAGCCTAATATCGTCTGTAATGCGAAACAGTACAGAGGTCGTGCTGTGACCAGGTTGAAAGCAAGATTGGAAGGAGTTTAGTAGGAAAATCCTAGAAAGAAAGATTGAATTGAGAAAGGATAAAATGGTAAAATATCATAAAATAACGAGGGTTTAAATTTTTTAGGTAGAGGAATAATTTTTGCATCTTTCCACGTAGATTGAAATACACTACTGGAGAAGAAGTGATTTAAAATATTACACAGAATGGGAAAGATATCGTCAAGGATAGGAAGAATCGTATTTCAACTGATACAGTCACTTCCCACTGCATTAGACGATTTACAGATTACTGATGATCTACATACACATCTTATTGCAGAGATTCCTCAGCGATATATATTTTTCCGAGTTAGTATCCGTGGGTTGACGCTTGTATTTATTTTTAGCTGCACATTTTTTTTGTACTATATCTGCGTGAAGTAGAGGAGCGACAGTCATTTTTTAAAACACAGGTGTTAAAGTCTCCTATTATAATTGTATGACTATAGCAGGGAGTAAAGCTGTATAAGATGTTCTAGAAGAAAGAAAAGAAGTTAGTTAAGAACGCAATGAGGCAGGTTAGTTAAGGAGCAATAAATTAATCGCAAATAAATAAACACCGAGTAAAACTTTCACATAGTTTAGTTCTACTTCAAAAAAATATGTTCACCTTCGTGTGCTGGCGGTAGTTGCGTAGACATACTAAGAATAGTAAAAGGAATGTGAGCTCGACGATATATGAGATGCTCTTCGGCAAGACCAGGAAGGACCAGGATCATTTCATTACGAAGCCCCCTCTCATGCCACTGTTTACAACTGGTTAAATGTCTTTAAACGTGGTCGAAGCAAACTCACTGATGATTCTTGATAAGAACGTCCTTCTACGGCGACAAATGAAGATAACATGAGTGCTATGCGGCTAACGATAGAAGTTTATAGGAGGGTGATATATCAAGAGATTCGGGAATTTATAGCATAGGTGTGAGTCAAGTACGAAAATTCTTACATAAACATTTAGGAGTAGGAGGTAGGAGCCTCTGTACTAAATGGATACCTCATAATTTGACGGAAGATCAAAAACGTCATCGTTTAGATTGGTGTCGCTCAATGCATAAAAAGACTGAGGTGACTCGAATGCTGTATATGACATTACAAGTGATGAAAGCTGGATACATTGTTACGAACCCGAAACAAAAAGGCAATCTTTGCAATAGCTTTAATTCACAGATTTGTCAACAAAAGTATAGAAGGGCAGAAGTCAAGGGGATTGGGAGTCATCCTCCTTACAGTCCCGACCTGGCACCTTGTGACTTTTATTTATTTACAAAAATAACAGATAAACTTCGTCGGAATTAGTTTTATGACCCCGTGAAGATGCCGTGGCTGCATTTGAAAAAGGCATGGAAGAGATCCCTCTAGAGTAGAGTGGGTTCACTGCTTCAGTCAATGCTTGCTGCTTAAAAGAGATTTGCTTTAAAAAAGATTGCTGCTTAAAAAAGAACGGAGACTGCTTCGAAAAGCAATAAATATATCAACAGGCTTCTATATATTTCAGTTTAAAAACATTTTTCCTCTTCTTAAATAGCCCGTTTATTAAGGAAGCCTATAGGCTATAAAACATCACGCAGTGACTTTTATGAGCGGAGCATAAACGCAGGTGAAACTGTGGAGAACGGCTAGTTTTTATATAAAACCTCCATTTTGCGGTGCGGTGGAAAGGGATGAAGAAATTACTTTCCCGGTACTAAAACACGCGCGGTGAAGTGTCCTGAACACTTCAACGATCACCAGTCACCTTCGACTATGAGCCCTGGCTATTGGCTTACTATTAGTTTAGTTGAAAAGCACAAAACATATTAAATCGGCGGAGTTACTTAACTCAATAATATGGCTACAGCTATGAGACTCAAAGTATGTGAACGAGCCGAGTAAATTGTTCTAATGATAATACATATTCATTGGTATGCCAACTTCTCAGACTTAACGGTTTCCGTCTCGGTGACCAGAGTGTCAAGCGTTAAATACAATTATTAAAAGTACACAAGCGTGGCAACAAAATAAGTTTTTAACCCTAATATTCAGACCTAGTGAATAAGTAAAAGCTTTTAGAGTGGACTTTTCAATGTTTCAAACACAAATAAATTTATAATGTTTGTATGGAATTGAAAATTGGTTCTTGATAAACAATGATGTACTTATATGATGATGTAAGAGCCTGCTCTTATCACATATTGTGACAACTATATAAGATAACATGTACATTATTTCAGGAAACATAATATTGCCAATAAGATAATATATAAATAGCCAATTAATTGGTTCTTTCCATTGTTTTATATAGTAAATCTGGATCAACGCATCTCTGCCTAAGATATACTACAAAGAAACAATTGAAATAAATCGGAACCATGTACTAACAATTTTAATTTCTTTTGCCATGTATCATATAAATATTTCTGTTAATATTAGCTTATAATTTTAACTTTTGCACTTTATATGTAATATTTTAAATAATACAAATTTCACGTTCGCTTACTTATCCGAAATTTTGTAAAAATACGTGCGAAGAATTCTCTTCATGTATTCTTAGTATAAAAATGAAACGCCTTTCTTCTCACTAAAACTCACTAACATATGAACGTTATTTTACATGAACGATTTTCTATTATGTATCAAATTTTAATAAATATATAAATATGTATGAGTCGAATTTGACATCCACACGATATGTGGAGCGAATTAACGGTGACGACACCTGCAGAGCCTCAACTGTATGACCTTGGTTGTAATACGCAATTCCTACTTGAACGGTCAGTGTTCGGTATAATAATACTTATGTGGAATAATTACACTGGTGATAAATGTTGCAAAAAGTACTGCCTAAATATTAACAGCTGCAAGCTTTTTTAATAGTGATATATACACTACCGTCCAAAAGTTTGGAAGCACACCTGATTTCAAACAAAACAAAAGATTGCCGACTCCCTGCGGTAAATAATAGCAATAAAATAAAGTTTTATGACCTTTTGTGATTTTTTAACACATAAAAGGATTACTAGTGCATATTCCTTGAGTTTTAACAAATTCCTGGCTTTTGACGAAACACGTCTTTTATTACTTCATCCGCCGGGGACTTTCTTTCATGCATTGATGCGGTTTTATTGAAAATATTTTGTAGTTTTATCTTTTTTGGACCCTATTTAGTCACACTTGAGCATTAGAACGCGAAGGTTGTGATATTAACATCGTCTGTATTCAAAAGATTTCGACTACTTCCTTGACCGTCTTTTTTTATTGAAAATGGCAAAACGCAAGCAAATCACACTTGAACAGCGAAGCGCTATTTGTACTCTGCGTGAGGAAGGCTACAGTGAACGCCAAATCGCAAAAAAACTCGGAATTTCTTGTAAAGGTGTCCACTACACCCTCGCTAGAAAAAAAGAAACTGGCAAAAATGAAGATAGAAAAAGGTCTGGTAGGCCCAAATCCACTACAAGTCAAGAGGATAACTTCATCAGAGTTCTTTCTAAACGGAATCGTCGCTTAACTGCACCACAAATTACCGCATCTCTGAATGAAACGCGAGGAACACCCGTGTCAATAACAACAGTTAAAAGACGACTACTGTCTGCGGGGCTAAGAGGTTGTGTTGCAGTTAAAAGACCAAAACTAACAATTCGGCATAAGAAAAACAGACTAGAATGGGCAAAGGAACATAAAAACTGGACAATAAACCAATGGAAAAAAGTTCTTTGGAGTGACGAATCGAAGTTTCAGATTTTCGGGTCCAATAGACGTGTTTTTGTGCGCCGATCTAAAGGAGAGAGAGCTTCAGAAGCTTGTACAGTGCCTACTATCAAACATGGTGGTGGTAATGTCATGGTTTGGGGGTGTTTCGGCAACAATAAACTCGGAAGTCTTGTGAGGATAACCGAAAAACTAAACAAGGAACGCTATTTGAAAATTCTTAAGGATTTCGCCATACCCAGTGGACTGAATCTTATTGGTCCTGGGTTCGTTTTTCAGCAAGATAACGACCCGAAACATTCGTCCAAACTGTGCCAGAACTTTTTAAGGAAGAAAAAAGATGTGAAAATCATGCAGTGGCCGTCTCAATCACCTGACCTTTCTCCCATTGAACTTGTTTGGGATGAACTAGATAGAAGGGTGAAAAATCAATCTCCTACGAGCTCAGAACATTTGTGGCAACTATTACAGAGCGAATGGAAGAAGTTAGATGAACAGTATTTTATGAAATTAATTAGTAGGATGCCTAGAATATGCGAGAAGGTAATTAAAGAGAGGGGTGGACACTTCGATGAAGCTAAAATTTAATTTAATTTTTATATTACTTATTTAATTTCATTGTTGTAGAAGTGTGTTTTGTCTATTTTTTTAATTCTGTATCAATAAAAAAAAATTAAGATGGCTTACTTTTATTTTATTTGATTTTATCTTGTTGCTTCCAAACTTTTGGACGGTAGTGTATATATATATTTTCGGGGCCTATCTGTCGGATAGAGCCGTAATCCGAGAGATGTCGTGCGGTGTCCCACAGAGTTCGGTGCTAGGTCCGCTTTTGTGGAACATCGGCTACCTCTGGGTACTGCGCGGTGTGCCCTTAGCAGGTCTCACAGTGACCTGCTCTCGTGACGGCGCGAGGCAACACACACCGTGAATCAACCATAAAGGCCACGGCCAGGGTTGCCCAAATCGACGGGAGGATTCGGCGGCTGGGTCTTGAGGTGAATTTACATAAGTCGGAGGCCCTCTGTTTCCATGGACCCCGAAAGAGACCTCCGAGATCCAGGATAACCGTGGGATGTGTTTGCATCAGCATCATGCCCTCGATGAAGTATCTTATGGGCTTCTCCTCGATAGTCGATGGGACTTCGAATATCACTTTCGGAGTCTGGCTCCAAAACTCATAGGGATAGCGCCCGCAGCGGGCGATGGCCGTCAGTATTATAAGAGCGGCTAGTCTCCTATCCGGATCTGCACAATGTGACCTGGAAGCGAAAGTCCTTGCGTCCCTTTAAAATTGGCGCAAGGGGCGTTGGAGAGAAGGTTGGGACCCATGCCTTGTGAAGTCGAGGCACAACGGCCCCAGCTCCGCCAGGTCTTATATTAGTGGAAAGAACGACTTGTCCGAGCACATTGCACGCCACAATTGCGGCGGTAACGGCCATCATGGAGGATTGGCTATTGAGGAGACATGGCAGCCTCTCCTACCGGTTGATAGGTAGATATAGGTTGACGCAGATACTCACCGGACACGGCTGCTTCGGTAAGTATCTGTGTCGTATAGGCCGGGAGCCAACGTCTGCGTGTCATCACTGCGGAGGCTGTCGCGAGGATACTGCACACTACACAATTGTAGAGTGCACAGCGTGGGCGGCCCGCACCAGCGCCACAACCTCGTGACGGCTTTAGGTGTGGGAAGCCTCTCCCTGGAGACCATGGTTCTGTCCATGGTCCGAAGCGAGAGCGAGTGGGATGCCGCCGCCCGCCTCATTCTGCGAGGAAGTCATGTTGGCTAAAGAGGTGGCGGAGGGGATACGGGAGAATACAAATACTCACCCGTCCCTCTGAAGACGCATCAGGCGCCGGAGAGCACACAACGATCTCCGGCCTCCATGAGCGCTGGCCTGGTAACGGGTAGGGCTGCCGGACCCTAGCAGAAGCAGGCCTCAGATGGTGGCGTGACGTGGCCCCCCATATTTCATGGTGTGGCCGCCTGGAAAAGAGACGGCCAAGGTCTGCCAGGTTCTCCGGAAACAACCCTGCATGGGTATACCCAGGTCCCTTGCAATAGACTCACTTATCACGGAATACCGTGTGGTTTTAGTCGATTCGAGTCTGAAATACCACTTCACCGTCAGCTCCGGTGAGGTGAAGACCCGTGGGGGTTTCGACGCGTAAAAAAAAGAAATATATGGCTGTTACTCCAGAATTATGTTTTCAGCTTATCTTATATATAAAATTCTCGTGTCACTATGTCAGTTACCATGCTATTTCGAAACGGCTTGACCGATTTCTATGAAATTTTATATGCATATTCAGTAGGTCTGAGAATCGGCCAACATCTATTTTTCATACCCCTAAATGATAAGGGTGACCCTATACAGATTTTTTACGCCAGAACAACTTTTGCCGGGTCAGCTAGTAATCTATATAAGAGATTTCCACCGCTATATTGACTCATCACGATATCTCTGGAACCACAAGTCTCTATGACTTGAAATTTAGTAGGAATGTTCCTTTCGCCGAGTAGAGGTCAGCTAAGAACGGATTTTAGGAAATTCCACCCACAAGGGGTGTTGCGTGGGTGTCAACAGGTGTGCTAGTAATGACATATTAGAAACTCTTGTAATAGTGGGCACAAGAAGAGATGTATGATATGATGTTAAGTAATAAATCAAGTCCTTGTGTGTCAGCATAAAGTATTTCGCTTTTAGACAGGAACGATGTCCTCATAATACGTACCTTTAAATTTAGCGAGCACAGCGGTCAGAACGGATACTTGCTTCACCTGCTCGTTTCCGCTCGATAATTACAAGAACCAAAAGAAGAACCAAGTAAAATATAAATCTAGTGTGTTATTATTCTCTCCACGCCGCAAGTTATGAAAAGTGACTCGAAAGTGTTTGCCTGCTTTTCACTTAATTATTGTATTGTGGTAAACCAGAGCGCGGATCCAGATTTCTAGACAGGGACGAGAGGAAGTCAAGACTCAGGACAGGTTCCAATTCGATTACAATAAAAAAATTAAGTAATAACAGAAAACCGAACTAGACAGTACAACGTGTTTTTTTATTTCTAAACAAGCGTTGACTGTAAATTGCTGGTCTAAATTATGCTGCAATTTCATGTCGCTAGATTCAACAAGCAATTTGAGAAATATGTATATCATATTTCATTCATTAGCTTTCAAAGTGTCTATTTTTACCTAATTTATTTATATAACAATTTACCACCTACTACTACGTACATTTTGCTCGCAAAAATATTGTTCGTTTTTACAATTAACAGCAAGCTTTTTGTTTTTATTAACTTGTGTCATTATTTGGCAACTTATTTGGATACTAAAAAATAACTTAAAGAATGAATGTGTTATTCCGTCAATCTCTGCTTCGACATGCACTACGTGGTTTCGCTGTTGTTAGCTAATATTATTGATTGCAGTTTAACTTAAATAAATACTTCCAAAATTTCAAAAGTCAACTTAATTTGCGAGTATAAACACTGGGACTGGATTTAAATTAAATTAGCTTTAATGTTCTCTGTCATTTTACCCGTGCTTCTTTGACATTAAGAAAGTTCTTCCCAATGGTGGTGTTCATTTCATAGAGAAATTAATAATAAAACATATTTATTATGACAATCGTAATTGAAATAACTCGTGTTTAGACAACGCCTCTTAAAAGGCGCGTTAAAATATTAGTAGTCGACCTAGACCCAGCCAGGGGGAGAGATATGACCCCTATGTGGATCTGGCCTTACCTTGTAGCCGTGAAACGGTAACAGACATATACTTATTTGGAGTTACTTTTGTTTAAAATATTAGTTAATATAGAAATATACGGAATATAATAGTTTCAATTAATACATGCCAACTTAATTTGGGTAGATAATACAAATTTTGAATTAGGAACTTGTTTAATATCTCATCATAATTAGAAAAAAATAAAGTCCTTGCAACAGAATCACCGCCGATTAATTTTATGAGGTAATGTTACACAAAATTCACAGCGTTAACGACACGATGCCATGTGCTCAAAAACGGTAGCTCACTATCTGAAATATTCTGAGTCCGGTTTCAATGAGTGAGACGCTAGATTGTAAGCTACGGGAAGTTAAAACAATGCGACGCTCTTGTACAAGTGCGGATCAGTCGGATGCGCGGGGTTCGTCGACCTTGCACCTCCCCCACAACGCGCCCCTCCCCGCGGTCTCACTTTCAATGCGTCCGAGGCCTCCACAAATCCACGTGCCCGTGCGCAGCCACCGATTCGGTCGCTGGTGACGTCATCGTCTCCAGGACCACGCGCAACGGTGCGACTCACCAGAGCGGGAAGTTGTTTGTACTTTTGATTAGAACATCCATGGGAACCATGCTAACGCTCACAGCTCGCAGGTCTCTCCCTTGCTGACATAGTTAAAATTGTATTTGTTATGGATACATATTAGCGTTTAAGAATAGCTGCTTTTAAGAATAGCACAAAACTGCCACAAACAAAAGTCTTCACGTACAAAGTACGACTATATCACTTTCCAACCTTGGTTTCATTATTTTTCATTTTCCAAGATGATTCAAGTTTATTTCACATGATGACTACTTGCCCCTAACACTACATAACCAGACCCTTCTACTACCAAACGATCGGCGACGCGGGATTCGACACACTGGGCGTTATTAGAATATACATATACATATATGTATAAGTACGGTTTAAATATAGGGAAACAAATAAAGAAAGAAATGAGTGTAGGTTCCAACATATACACACAACCGGTCCATGAGGAAAGTATGTCAGTGCAAGTGATATACAAATGTATATTTATTTGCAATGCAGTTTGTTAGAAGTAATGCGGATAAGAAAAACTAGTACTACAATGGTTCAAAGAAAGTGCGAAATATCACACGTCGGTGCTAACGAACAAATAAACTTAGTTAGGTTTAGTCTACATGTATCTGTACATTTAACGGTAAATAAGATAATGCTACTAAGTTTGTACAACCATAAAAAACGATATATTATAGTTGTAGATGCATGTTTTATAAAATGTAGTATTATATATATATATATAATACTACATTATATATATATATATATATATACATATATATATATATATATATATATATATATATATATATATATAAATGTATTTATGTGTGTGAAATGTACGTGAGAGGACGAGTACTCTCCCGTCCCGAAGACGTATGAGGTGCCGGTGAGCGCCGAACGAATACCAGCCTCCATGAGCGCTGTCCGTTACTCCCGTGCGCGAATCTCCAAACTGAAAGGGAGCCGTAGACCACGGTGTGGCCACCTGTCGAGGCAGCCATGGTCTGGGGGTTTCCTTAAGGCTTCCTTCTTAGAGTATTTCCGGATCGCTTTTAAAACTTTGTGTTTAATGCACCCGTCTGCCTACCACTTCAGATATATGGCATGGCGTGATTGTATGTAAATATTACATCTAGTTGACTCCCGGTGTGCATTTTGAGTACAGAGAAATCAGTTAAACCCCCGCACGGGACAACACTTTGTGTTATCCTCAAATTGTTGTTCTGAGTCTGGGTGTTATTTGTGTCCGTTGCTTGAATGTTTGTGAAGTCCCCCGCGACACAGGAATTACTCCTAGTGCGGGAGTTGACTTTATAAAAAAAAAAAAATAGAAAACCATGTGTACAGATAAAATAAAAAAAATGGTACACCGCGTGTTAGTGTATGTCCGCCCTTGAAAGTTTCCTTACATAGGGAAAAAGGATTGGCCTCAAGATGGGATAAAAATTAGTTGGTTTTGAACAACAACATCGCGAGCCCGGCGCCACCATGTCAGCGATTATTATTCTTCTACATTGTATTAAAAAAACAACAAATTGTATATACCTTAACTTTAATAGGACATCTATATAATACCTATATTTATTCAAAGAGAAGGCAGTTAAGATTACAATTTGTAAAATTTACCGTTTCCATTCTGCTGTATGTAGTAACGAAGAACTGGCTATTCATTAAAGCTAAGTTTCCGTTACGAGTAGTAGCGATAAGCGGAGCGTATGATAGATATTAAGGTAAGATTTAGTAGTTTTAAATGTAGTGACGATTGAATACCAAGCTTAAGTTGATTTCTTAAACGTTCGTTTATAGCTATACAGATTGCCCCTCTTACACATTAGAATAAAATTTCTTCTTTGGTCTATCATTTTTTTTAAATATGATATAATATGAATATATACATATATCTATAATCTTATGCTGACATCGCCAAAGCATTTTTCGATTTTAAGAGTAATACATATATTACAGTTAATTGAGTTTACTTCTAATTCGCGAACTTTCTACATTAGTAAGTAGACATATATTTTACAAAGTTTTTATTAATTTTACATGTGTTAAATAATTATATCATTCTCATATATCATTATCATATATACTTTTAATACATCTCTCGAATCTGTAATCTTTAATAAATGGGCTATTATGATTTTTTTCTTTCGCTATCACTTCGGGTTTCAGTGAGTAGTCTTAAACGATGTTGCTGTAATCGACTCAACTCGTGTAAGCAACTATTACACAATCGATTACGTAATAGAAAGTTGTGATTTGTTATCAGCCAGATGGTTTAAAACAATCTTCGACATACGCAAGCCAACCAAATATTTGTGGTACTTAAAACGATTAATGTTCACGTGCTCGACAGATTTAGTCTGCTATAATCCATATCGTTAACAAATCCTACCCTTTCAAACATTTTTGAACACTTAAGACGTGCATTACAGTGATATGAATGTTCGCAGACCATTAACATTAGAGAAATCTAAAAGCAAGTAGATTTATATTAGAATTTTTACTTTACCTACCATTTTTATCAAACAAAGGATTACATACAGTAAGGAGAATATCTTTCGGCCTAGATAAGCTGTGGGTAAACCTATATAAATAAATAAATAAAAAGATCAGTACAATAGTCATCATTGCCAGCAAATTGAATAATAAAATAAATTAAAATGAACCACTATGCACTGAGAAACATCATTATTGAAAAGTAGTTATATACTGATTAATATTGTCATATTTTCATTACATAGTAGCACGAATGTAAAACAGAATGTATTATTGTGGAAACATAAATACATAAAACATTTAAATAAGGTGTGAGTTGGCAATGCCATGGCAGTAAGCAGGCCCCGTAACGGTCTAGCATCGAAGTTGTTGGTTGTTGGCGAGGGTCATCGGAGCGTGGCGACAATTAAAACCGGGATAAGTGTAACGTGTACCTGCGAGATGTGAGGGCGCCACGGTCGATACGGGGGGCTACCCCGTAGGGAGGGGCCCGCCATTCGGTTAAGTAGTTTAGAATACAAGTCACGGAGTATTGATGTAGCCGGTGTTATTTTTATTACGTAAAAAGACAATTATGAAATTCATTTGCTTCAACTTATCAATATATGTAGGTACTTAGTTTCTCCAGCCAGTCCGTCTTGTGTAGTCGGTACGGAATGCCGAATTATTACAGTAACAATCACAATTTCAACAAAGGGTGCAGATACAATAAACCGCTAGAGTAGGTATAGGAAGATTAAAAAAAAAATGGTTAATGGGTACTTATTTGAAATACGTGTAAAAATAAGCATATTTTCAGAAATTTAACATTTGAGTCACAAGACGTGTGGGCGTTGAGGCGGCAGACAGAGTGCGGGTGTGGGATGGGGTGCGGGTGAGCCAACTCTTCATTCCCATTTAGCTACTGAATTGTACAGCGGGAGGAGGCCATGATTATGTTTACTAACCCCGGCCGCCCGCACCCCTGGTCTACGCTGTCCGAATTACACACGATCTTTGTCCCAAACTCAGTCTTAACATGGGCAACCCTGTCGATTGGTGTTGTTTCTATATGCGATATTGAACGGCGGATATATTATCATATCACTGTTTGCTTTCTTACATATTTATATCATAGTGGGTAACGTGTTTCGTAATGGCAATCAGTCAGGTATATCTTTGAGCGTAAACTATAAGTCTTTTCCAAATTACAGATACTACTGTCATTAGTTCGACAATCGAGTCAAAAGCAAGTTGTATACTGAATAAACATAATCGTTATTTACTTTGGTAGAAGTATACTATTAACATTTAAATAAAAGCGGTAAATAAAGACACCCACAGCACAAGATCAATGGGTATAATGCAGAGTTCTGGTCGAAGAAAAAAAATATAATTCTGTACTATTCTCCAAATATGGATAAGTATTGTTTCGCTGAATATGTAGGTATATTCAAATAGTAGTTTGTAAACAGCTTTACCTACAATTTATTTTCATCTGTTTTGAAGCAGGAAATTGTCCTGTAATATTTTATTTTTTTATTAATTTCTTACAATATCCTTACAGACTAAATGCAATGCGATATATGACTAGTTGACCCAGTAATCCTCTTTAAGCTCCCGTGGTGTTGGTACTCGTTTAAAAACTCGACCGCATCACAACATTCACAACCAGCTTCTGACCACTGACCGTAGTCATGTATGTAACAGGCAAACAAGAGCTTAAAAATTGCATGTAATATGAAAGAATAACCTTAACAATGTTACGAATTTAGTTAAATGTAACAATACAATATTAACAGTGACGCTAAATAAAAACTACAGGAATCATTAATAAATACTTTTAGCAACATCTTTTGAACTGAATACAAATATACTTTTTAAATTAAATTGACATATATTTTATCGCTTTCTACAATGATTAATATCATACACGTGGTGTGTATGGTAAAGTTAAAACTAAGACCTTGGCCATTGAGATAGCAATCGATAGTACGGTATATTATTACTACCATAACCATTTTGGATAAATTCTGTAGAAGTTATGGAACGATATTTTAGCATAGTCAAAACAAAATAATAGCTCGGCGGTACCACAGGCAGCTGCTTACCGTAAAGCAGCCAGGGTCACTACCACGCGACTGGGGGCGCGTTATGTTCCTACTAGCGCCAAGCGTGTTCCCGACATGCAACGTTTACGTAACACTGATTTTATGACGCTTCAAATTAATTTCATGTCTTTAAGTAGACGTAGTAGTAGTCATATCAATCATAAAGTCTAAATTATATATCTTACTACCTTTTGCCCGCGACTTCATTCATGCCAATATGTAAAGATACCTTTTTAGTATTATAAATGTATCCTGTGGACTTATATCGGAAACTAACTAACAGTATTAAAACGATACTACAGTCATCGACAAAACTAAAGGATAATATGTCGACCCTTTGAAGTTTCAATATTATATATGTATATACATATGTATATACTAATAATTTGTTTAGCGTTTTATTAGATTAACACATAGATATTATGCATAAGGCACTTATTCCTATCCAACAAGTTTTACTATATTTTATTTACAAATAATTTAAATACTTGTATTTTTCATCAAAGTAATATTTACCATAACATGCCTTATCCGTTATTATAGATGTATTTTACAAAAACTATAATCAAATAAACTTTTAATACGACATGAAATGTTTTTTTCCTCGTGTATAAGTTGTCCTTTTGCAGTTATCATACATACATATATTGACACTTCATGGTCAAATGGTCAAATAGAAGACACTGTATATCCGATGTAAAAAGGAAACTTGTTATAAATTTTACGTTTGTTTATGTCTGTCTGTGTTAGCTTAGCTCGTGAACGGACTGACTAATTTTGATTTAGTTTTTTCATTGATCAAATCCGACTCGATGGAATGTTTTTAACAATAATTCAAGATTCAAGATAATCGCTTCAATCGGTCGAAGATCATCGGCCCTTTCATTATCGACACAGTGTATTTAATTATTTTATTTATACATACCCACTGCAATTTTAGGATTACATTGGGGATATGACGTTTAACTGCTTTGTTTTTTTTTCACATTCAGATTGTCTAATAACTAAGGAAAGAAGTATCAGAACTACATAAAGGTGTTTAATTTCAGCGGGTAAACGACGTTACCTTCAATATTCTGAGTCATGCTTCACATAATGAGCGTCACTTTGTTACATTTATGACTTGTTCTAAGATTAAGAACATACCCAAAATACCATTACCAAAATTGAATTCAATAATATTAAAATTATTTTTGAGTTTTGTAATCAAGGTAAAAAAAGTGAACATAATAATAATATGAAGTGATTCATATATGACAAAGCGAACACACAAAAGTCGTTGAATAGACATTGTAATCACATAGAGTGGATCTGTCAAGTTGCAAGCATGGCGCTATTGAGCTAGAGGGTCGCCTAATGAAAGTCAATGAGATGAATGTTTCGGATTTAATTACAATTGATTGAAGTGCCATTTTCTTATGGGTTATTTCAGTTAACGTTAACAAAACAATGTAAGACTAAATAATTATTTTTCAATAATTGAGCAGTTGTCACATACCAACAGGGGACCCGTCTGCTCTTTTCATAAACTCATAAATATACTTCTACTTGATTATACTTCTACTATAGGCTATTAAACAAGCATAAATATACTATTTGTTAATAATAAATATATAAAATTATAAAACACTGAACCAATTTAATTAGATACAAATACTTTGCATATGAGGAAAACGAACCCACAATCAATAACGTTGCAGTGGAATCATTTTAACTCCATGCTATGGCATGGCATGTTCAAATATTTGCTAAAAAAACTGCTATCTCTGTTTTTTCTCAATTCTTCATAGCATGAATTGTGTAATTGAAAGATGTCAACAATGTTTGCTTCATAATTGCGGTTATCTAATCTCCTAATCAAAGTTTTCTCAATCGCGTCACGAATCGGTGTGATGATTCCAATATTGCTAATTACCGCTAGGGGTAAAAATGATAATTAGTGACTTGGCGTTTGCAACCATTTTTTCCACAGTCAGATCGAGGACTTACCTGGTCATAAAATATTGACATGTTGGGTGGGACATGGGACAAATATTTATGTAATGCACAAATAATTGTCCCTGCTCAGGCTGTCTCTGTGATCGTTTTTTGTACGTTTGTCAGGTCCCCGGTCAAGTTGAAACAAGGTAGATAGGGCAAAGAAATGGACCAACCTCTATACCAAGACGGTACGTTTGTAATTTAGTACTCGAATCTAAACGTCTTTATGCACATAAAAAAAAATACATGCGGAGAAGTAAAGAAATATACATTGTAAAAGTACTTTTAATACATGCACATAGGATACAATAACAGATAGAGAGAGATAGAAGAGAAGATATTTTATTATTGTTTATACATGTTTACTAGCAGATAGAACGATCCTAAGCGAGTTTCTATTTAATGACACTACATATGTAACGAAAATTATCTATACATTTTATGGACCCTTAGATAGTGTAAGCAAATATTTCGCGATTTAATTCGACATGCATAAACAATCAAATTATATTTTCAATTATTTCGTCACTTCCTAGTTTCAATAATCGAAATGTCCGCTACACATTTATATTACATACATATGTATTTCATTTCTAGATTTTTATAATGTTGAATACGTTTCACTTATTTCTTTGAATTGGTAATCTTATTTATAATTAGTTATCATATCATCATATTGCTACTGTCTTATTATACTAATATTCAGAATTGATCGTTTTTTTTTTTTGGTAAAATGTTTTTAAAGTTATTTTAGTTAATTCTACTACAAACGGTAACAACTTATATTATATGATAATAAATTCATTCATTTAAAAATGTAAAAAAAATAAAGTTCTAGTTTTCATATCTTTTTCCTGTGGCAACACTACAGCTAACAGCTGATTTGAATTAGTCCCTAGTAATTTTAATTTTAAATATTAAATTTCTTTGTTTTTAAGGCCTATTTCCAACTCATCATTAAGTAAATAGGATATTAATGTGTTTTTAGTGTTAGATTCATGCAATTAAGTATAGACAAGTGTTAAAAGTTTCAATGAAACTCGGTGACAGTTAGAGGTTACCGGCTTGTGAGAATTTTTGAATTGTCATCTTGATAACAGGTACAATACTTATATTTTACTTGCTATTATATTATACTGTTTACGTTCTATCAATTTATTAACTGATTATTACTGTGTTCATTATTTTTTACGGTTAAATATTGATGCCAATGACCTTTGGAACGTAAACGCAACCTTGGTTAGTTGGTGACAGAACTTCTTACTTTTCTTAATTAATTTTTCTTTTAACTAATTATCTTTTAAACTTTTGTCATAATCTGCCTATTCTATTCTAATTTCATTTGTATTCCTTATAATCATGCCTATGACTCGAAGCGCCTATGCTCGCCAAGAGGAGTCTAAACTCAATCTGGCTTTGAGCGAATTAAAGGCGTCTAAGGAGTGCTGTGATCAACTGATTAAGGAAATAGATGATAGTGAGAGGGTGCTCCTTGAAGCTCATGATAAGAATAGGAAATTAAAAAATGAAATGGCTCAGTTATACATTCAATACACTGATGCCATAGAAACCCGGGATAGGCTCCAACTTGTTGTTGACAGTTTCAGCCAGTGTAGCGCAGAGTATGAACAAGCTCTTAGTCACAAATATTTATTGCAACAACAGCTACAAGAGGCTCAAACTCAAATATCACAACTTGAGACAACAAACTTGAACATCACAGCCTCGCTGAATCAAAGTTTATTCAAGGAGTTGGTTTCTAATGCCCCATCAATGGTTGATCTATTAAACCATACTAACATTATAGATTCGACCTGTGATGATGATACTAAATCAAATAAAACAGTCAGGGTAATCTCTAGTAGAAATAAACTTAAAAAATATGTAAAAATAAACAAATACATTGTTAAAACTAAGAAAATTGTTAAAAAACAAAAGTTCTTCATTAAAAATGTGAAATTAAACAGGGAAAGGTTGAATCTATTAAAACAATTAGATATGTATTCTTTGAAGTTAGAGAAAAGTACTAGGAAATATCAAACTGACACTGAGGACTTGCAGTGTAAACTTGACAGGCTACAACAGAAACTTACTTCTATGACTATTAAATATACAGCCTCAGAGAAACAAATGAGGGAGTATGTATTGGCGATGAATGAGCTGGTAAGCTCAGAGAAATCAAACTGTGAGCATTGTCAATCACCATCATTGGCATCTACTCCGGACCATTCACTGCCAATATATGATATAACCTTATCACAGCCTTGTGCCAGTTTGCCAGTAGAGGTTACTAGTTCTTTATCACACCAAATTGTAAATAAAGAAATAGTGATTTACTGTGATGAAATTGGAAAGGATATAGGCCACCATTTGATAAATCAATATCCGGGACACTCAATTATAAATAACTGTATGCCTGGTTGTTCATTATTGGACATAATGAAAAAGATTATTAAATGTAAATTTAACCAGGACAGTATACTCGTAATTTTAGTTGGTGACAGGGGTACTGTGAACAAAGGAGAATTGCTCCATTATTATAGAACATTATGTAAGCTTAGTTTAAGAAAAATTGTGATGTTCACTTTCCCCTACAGCCAAAGTTTGCCACAGGAAGAAAACTTAATTAGATATAATATTAACATAGCATTGCACAATTTGACATTCAATAATGATTCCACAGTGTTCTTAGGCTTAACTTTAGATGCAAAGCTTCAGTGGAGCCCCCATATAGATAAACTGTCCAAAAAGCTTAGTTCTGCAGCGTACGCCGTTAGGAAAATTCGTGGTTTAACAGATTTAGAGACAGCCCGTTTAGTATACTTTAGCTATTTTCATAGTGTAATGTCGTACGGTATTCTGTTGTGGGGAAATGCCGCCGATATTCAATCTATTTTCGTTTTACAAAAAAGAGCTATACGTGCAATTTATAAATTAAGTCCCAGACACTCCCTCAGAGATAAATTTAAAGAGATTAATATTATGACTGTGCCCTCTCAGTATATTTATGAAAATCTCATGTACGCACATAAAAATATTAATCTGTTTAAAAAATACAGTGATATCCATAGTGTAAATACTAGGAACAAAAACAAATTTGTTGTTCCTAAAACCAGGCTCAAGAAAATAGGTGGTTCGTTTAGATGCCAAAGTATACATTTCTATAATAAGCTTCCTAGCCAAATACAAGAACTAAGCAATAATAAATTTAAATCATTTATAAAAAAAAAACTAAGTCAAAAAGCTTTTTACACAATTAAAGATTATATTGAAAGCAATGGGTTAAAGAGGTCCTGTACTATTATTATTATTATTATTTTTTATGCGATAGGGGGCAAACGAGCAGACGGGTCACCTGATGGTAAATGACTACCGCCGCCCATGGACACCCGCAACTCAAGAGTCACAAGTGCGTTGCCGGCCTTTTAGGTAGGAGTACGCTCTTTTCTTGAAGGTTTGAAGGTCGTATCGGTTCGGAAATACGGCAGGCGACAATTTGTTCCATAAGCTGGTTGTGCGAGGCAAAAAGCTTCTGGAGAAGCGCACAGTGGTGGAATGCCAATCGTCCAGGTGATGGGGATGGATATTTTGTCGCGTAGAACGATGGCGGAAACCAGCAGCCGGTATAAGTCCGAACAATTCCTCTGAACACTCCCCATGATACAAGCGATAGAGGATGCAGAGTGAAGCTACATCTCTACGCAACGCCAAGGTGTCAAGTCGATCAGAGATAAAAAGAGCAAGGCCGGCTTTGCTGTCTCAAGGTGGTGGTGGACAGTGTCGAGGTTAGAATGTAAGCCCCTGATGTTACAAAAATCCACGGTAAACGTGACAGGGGGTGCCATGGTATGCCTTCTCTTGCCCCGAGCAGATTTTGAGAACGCAGTTGAGCCCCCCCCAGAGTACGAGGGGCAGCCTGGGCGTCCATGCTCAGGTATAATCCGTACTGAGGGTGGACGTCCAGGGGGGGATTCTCCAACGCTAGCGCTGGTAACCCCTTTGGGGTATCCTTTTTGTTAACAGCGCTATCATTAGGGGGGGTGGGGGATTTTGGGCCTCCGGAGACCTCACTCATTTCGGGGAAATGCAACGCAAGCGTTACTTCACAACCGGTTTTCTGTGAAGCCGTGGTATCGCACCGGTCGAGCCGGCCCATTCGTGCCTAAGCATGGCTCTACCACATTTAAAATGTGGTAGATTATATTTATAAAGAAATACCTACATATTTGTGACTAATCGAATGTAGCATAAATTAAGATTTTGTTAACACAAAAAACAGTCTCCACATTAAATCGTCCAAAATCATTTATGACTTGATGATTTGCGACCGCTAGGAACACATTAAGTATATACACTAATGTTTGCCCAGTAGTCGAAAGTCAAGTCATCAGTTTTATGTTGCTTTCAGTTGTGTCAGTTCGTAAATACCTACTAAACGAAATATCTAAATTAAAACAACACGAAACATATGTATATTGTACTGTAGTGGATTTAAACTATAAGAGCCAAAAAAATATAGAGTTAAAGATTAATCGTACATCTATATACACTACCGTCCAAAAGTTTGGAAGCACACCTGATTTCAAACAAAACAAAAGATTGCCGACTCCCTGCGGTAAATAATAGCAATAAAATAAAGTTTTATGACCTTTTGTGATTTTTTAACACAAAACAAAAGGATTACTAGTGCATATTCCTTGAGTTTTAACAAATTCCTGGATTTTGACGAAACACGTGTTTTATTACTTCATCCGCCGGGGACTTTCTTTCATGCATTGATGCGGTTTTATTGAAAATATTTTGTAGTTTTATCTTTTTTGGACCTTATTTAGTCACACTTGAGCATTAGAACGCGAAGGTTGTGATATTAACATCGTCTGTATTCAAAAGATTTCGACTACTTCCTTGACCGTCTTTTTTTATTGAAAATGGCAAAACGCAAGCAAATCACACTTGAACAGCGAAGCGCTATTTGTACTCTGCGTGAGGAAGGCTACAGTGAACGCCAAATCGCAAAAAAACTCGGAATTTCTTGTAAAGGTGTCCACTACACCCTCGCTAGAAAAAAAGAAACTGGCAAAAATGAAGATAGAAAAAGGTCTGGTAGGCCCAAATCCACTACAAGTCAAGAGGATAACTTCATCAGAGTTCTTTCTAAACGGAATCGTCGCTTAACTGCACCACAAATTACCGCATCTCTGAATGAAACGCGAGGAACACCCGTGTCAATAACAACAGTTAAAAGACGACTACTGTCTGCGGGGCTAAGAGGTTGTGTTGCAGTTAAAAAACCAAAACTAACAATTCGGCATAAGAAAAACAGACTAGAATGGGCAAAGGAACATAAAAACTGGACAATAAACCAATGGAAAAAAGTTCTTTGGAGTGACGAATCGAAGTTTCAGATTTTCGGGTCCAATAGACGTGTTTTTGTGCGCCGATCTAAAGGAGAGAGAGCTTCAGAAGCTTGTACAGTGCCTACTATCAAACATGGTGGTGGTAATGTCATGGTTTGGGGGTGTTTCGGCAACAATAAACTCGGAAGTCTTGTGAGGATAACCGAAAAACTAAACAAGGAACGCTATTTGAAAATTCTTAAGGATTTCGCCATACCCAGTGGACTGAATCTTATTGGTCCTGGGTTCGTTTTTCAGCAAGATAACGACCCGAAACATTCGTCCAAACTGTGCCAGAACTTTTTAAGGAAGAAAAAAGATGTGAAAATCATGCAGTGGCCGTCTCAATCACCTGACCTTTCTCCCATTGAACTTGTTTGGGATGAACTAGATAGAAGGGTGAAAAATCAATCTCCTACGAGCTCAGAACATTTGTGGCAACTATTACAGAGCGAATGGAAGAAGTTAGATGAACAGTATTTTATGAAATTAATTAGTAGGATGCCTAGAATATGCGAGAAGGTAATTAAAGAGAGGGGTGGACACTTCGATGAAGCTAAAATTTAATTTAATTTTTATATTACTTATTTAATTTCATTGTTGTAGAAGTGTGTTTTGTCTATTTTTTTAATTCTGTATCAATAAAAAAAATTTAAGATGGCTTACTTTTATTTTATTTGATTTTATCTTGTTGCTTCCAAACTTTTGGACGGTAGTGTATATATATATCGCATGATGTCTGTATAAAGGGTCCGTTGTCAAGACTAGCTCAATCTATGCCGATCAGTGATTGTGTACACCTAATAACATTCCAACCAACTTACATCAGAATTAATTGTATACTCGTTAATCATTACCGTCTCCTGAAAATATATTATGCCAAGTTGGTAATGTCGTTGTTGTTGTCCAAGGACTTAGAGCGCGAGTTACAGCCGCATCCAGGCAACCGCACGATCGCGTGTGCCCTTGCATTTGTACGTTATTGCTAGTATGAGACGGTGAATAGATCCCCAAGTGAGTTTACGAGCTTGATCACTATCTTCATCAATATTTCGGTAAAGGCATCCGAGACTGTTAAACTATAGACAGGTTTTGACTAGAGCTTTGAATTGACAATGAAGGGACTGTTCGAATTTTAACGTTTGAGTTAATTTCAATCAAAGGTTTAATTTAGGTTTTTACGATCTAGGTTTTTGATGTGTAGAGTTTGTTCACGCATCGTTGCTTGAAAATTATAGTAAACGACTTTCATCGACTTTTCAAGATTTAAATTAGGAATAGGAATAGGTGAATACAACACAAAGATTTTTGTAACAATATGGTAGAAAAAATAACTAAGTTGTAGATTCCTAGAACTACTCTACAATTGATTTACACTAAATTTAGAGATTTTATAGTTTTTAGCCAATTCGTGTGCGTGTGTGTTAGTTACGGTAACAAGTACAAGGAATGTTAAAGTTTATAGTTCCCAGCAGCGACACCCGCTGAGCAAAGTTTAAAAAGATATGATATGGGATACTTTATATCTAATAATAGAATAGAATCAAACACGCGTAATCCGCATGGGTCCACGTGACGCGTTCGCCGTTGCAGATTATAACGTACATTATACCCAATAGTTCTGTCTTCGTCAGAGGAAGTGCGTGACTGGTTTGTTACAAAAATCAATAGCCAAACAATGTCTTATTATAAAGTCGTACTTCAAGGATAATAACGCACTGAGACCTGTTTCTATTTAATTACAACAAATTACAATTGGGTTTTGCATTAAAGTTTTCATTACTATAGTGATAATATCTAGGTACATGTAACAAGTATACTACTGTCTAAAGAGCATAGTCTAGATTTAAGTGAATCTAAATAAAGAAAGCCAAAATCCAACGACATAAACAAATATGTATGTTTAATAAGTTTAACTTAAAATTCAACAAGTCGAACATTCAATACAGTTCGAAGAAATAAATATGTTTTTTTTGTAGGAGGTACTTACTTTGATGCTTATCAGCTAACTGTATAAGAGGATTGGGGAGGTCCCGCCGCCTGTAGAAGCACATGACTTTTGCTTCCACGTTGCCAGAGGGCGTCTTGTTAAGCTCCTCTATCCGTCGGATTTGGTACGGAGACGTCGACGACGTCTCGAAATAGACGCAGTCTGCAGACAAACATTACGGACATTGGTTAAATCAATCTTTTACCTGTTGAAATTATTAATGGACGGCACTTCAATCCGGTTTAATTCTGGTTAATTTAACTGACGAAATTTAAGTTACTATTTTACGAATAAGCAAACAAAAAACAATGCTAATATAACTTCTCATTTTACCTACTACCTAGTTCTTTTATTTTGACGGCATTCTTGCAACGAGTTACAGTAACTCGGTAGATACTGCCCCAGCAGAGACTAGTTAAGTTCGAGATTTTTATAAAATGGCCGTTAAATTTGTAATAATTTGATTCAGATAACTAAGTATTGAAAATATTATTTCAGTGTTGTTAGGTTTTCGGTAGAAATTATTACAGTATCATAAATGGAACTAATTTTAAAGTCATGATCATTGATCGGAATATAATGCAGCATTATGAATTAGTGATACCTCGAAATAGCTATTTAAACGTTTTTACCAGACTACTATAAGTGCCAACTGTAGGTGCACAGTAGGTGGAGCGGAACGGTCGGTGGATGTTTATCCGTACCACTGATATTGCGCTGGCTGTTGTGCCGCATAGACAAGTAATGTAAATGGTGCCTTTTTACCGTTATACCGTATAACACAACTCAATAACAGGCGCGCATAAATGACACGCTTCAAACCTTTCATTGCTAACCGTAAGCGCGTTAGTTTTGGACGATTAACCTTCTGACAATACTAGCTATTGCTGTATTTAATATATATAATGTAGATCGCAGTATATCAACCTGACCAAAGTTCAAGCTAGATGGATTTGGCTTACTATTCAAACACTACAAAATATGAATAAATAATGATATTTTAATTTTAACAACTTTCAATTTTACGTGCTTGTTCAGATAAATCGGAAGTAATTCCAAAACTCTCTTTATAATCACCACATGACATAATTCTATTCGATCTCATGTTTCGTATGAAACTTTCCATTCTAGTGCTATCGCGGGGTGAACTAAAATTAACTTATGATGAGACGTGAATTCACGTGTAATAGATACAAAAAAGCGCATTATACTTTCTAAGATTTAAGTTAAAAAATTGTCACTCATGTGTAGCACTAGTGACAAGGTAGTTTGGAAAAGACTGTTGTGGTTTAGAGCGAGTCGACAACCAGGTTCATAGCTACAGCTGCTTTTGAACACACTGTGTCATTATGATTTTACCATCATGATTTTTCGCTATTTTTATCTAAGATATCTATCTATGGTAGTAAAAGGGTATATGAAATAGATACCTGTAAATCGAAGACTCGTCGTTAAACGCATGATAGCTTAGGAACACGACCTGGCGTTTATAAGAAACAACACTCGTACTTATGTATATGAAAAGGTTCGTGAGCAGAAGCTATACGTATCTACGTATTTGCAGTTGTATATTATATAGCCGACAAATAGGTACAAGTGTTGCGGATATACGTTTGTATAATATTAGCACATATACATATATACGTAAGTTGGGGCATTATGCGGCTGATAGCGATGTTAACGCCCGTTCAGTTTTGCCAAGAAGTGTATTTTTGGAACGTGTCAATAAGTAAGTGTATAGTAAATTTAGCCTGGACACGTCATCACAAGAGGGCAGAGAATTATTGAATTCGCTGAGATATTTCGCGATGTGGCGACATTTTACTTGTATCTTTTGTTGTTAATTACCATAACTGGCCTCAGGGTCACCTGTTGAACAACACGTACTAAATTCGCGCAGGTTCTGTTTTATGAAAATAATTAAGGTATTGTCTGTTATTATTTTCATATTAAATGATTGGATATATCTATTTTATTTAGAAAATAATCCGCTTAAAGGCCAATGGTCGTTCTAATTTTCATAAATATTGGTATCTTTGCTATCGCGTTACCTATTAGTATTTAGTTTATGAAAGTTCGGGCCATCGTAGCTTTGGCAGATAGCAGTTAGCATATTATTATTTTTTTCTCCTAGCTGACCAGTAAACATTGTTCCGTCTTTAGTCTCTAAAAAATTGCTAAAACAAAAAAAAGCTGCTGCTAAATAGGTGCATTTACTCCGAAGAGGCAGGAAATGGTACAAAAAAGACAGAAAAATGACCACAATTTAGTCCCACTTACGTAATAGGGAACTAGACTTTGGGAATTAGATTGAAAAGTTTAGAGTATACCTATTAAAAGGGAAAGGTAAAGGGCAAGAAGGGGAGAATGGTAAAAAGGGATCGCTTTACGGATGGATGGGGAGTGTATGTAATAGGTCAAGCCGTTCTCAAGTTATGTGTTAAGCCACACATTATACATACTTATTTATATTTATAAAGATTTCCTTTGAAACAAAATAATTGTGTAAAGACACGATATATCACAAAAGAAAAACGATATCAGCACGACTGGCTTTCGTCAAACGCTAATTATTCATTGATCTGGCCGAATAACGTCATGTATCTAACAATAAGTATATTTACTTTTAAAAACTATACAATCGACTTTACCGCGCTCTTCACGATAAATTGTAATTAACTGTATTTTTTCATACTTTAATTTTACTCTATAGAGGTAGAATACTTAGAAATGGTGCAATTCAAATGCGATCAGCGTTAAGTAGAACCAATTCATTAAAACATATTGAAATCGATTTACAAATGGTCAATTTGCGACTACTATACCCACAAAAAATAATAAAAGGGTGGAGGCATTTTTTGAAGTCAGTTAAAATTATATGGAATCCGCCTGTCTATATTGTATCTCAGCTTTTTTTCTTATACCGCATGTCACTATTAAGAAGAATTAAATGACACCACCACACGTCGAAATCTAATATAACGTTTAGGTTTCCAGGGTGTGTAACAAAGATACATTCTATGTATATACATAGAATGTAGGGCATTCAGCACAAACCCTTCATGGTTTTTCGTGTGTTGATGCTTTAGTTTATATATTTTTGGGAAAAATAAATAAAATAATAATACGTACATGTATATATACATACATACACATACGATTACATATTTTCATACATACATACTTACATACACCCGAAAAAGTTACCTATCTTGCGCAGTCGAGTAATAGTTCGTCTATGTCGGGAATCATCTTTGAAGATATTTGGCCGTTATTTTCGAAAGACAAACTTAACTTTGCATTTCGCTCCCATACATTGTCTTGGGTTTTGGCCGCAAAATATGAGTTTGTAATGACAATTGCATTTTTTTTTCAAATAATAAAAGTTCATTTTTTTTTAGTCTACTAAGAAGGTATTATTTTTATATTCTTTTTGTTGAGAGCTTCTAACCAGTAACAATCACTGGTGTCTGGCATTGGTCAAATTGCATTACGTCATTCCCATTAGTGTTTGTTTTTAAAGTATTTGCTCTATATCCATTTGTTCACTATATCCGCTAACGTAAAATGAGGTAAGACACTTTGGTTGTGACTTAAATTATTCTGAATCAGATAAATAGGTGCTCTCTGTAGCACAAGCCAAGTAAAAATGAAAAAAAAAAAAGTCACCGCAAAACGATTACATATTTTCTAAGATATATACATACATATATATATATATATATATCTTAGAAAAGAATAGGCTCACAAAATATTTTATCAAATATTTGACTTTTGCAGATACTTAAATATAAAGCCTCATTTATAGTACGGTTTGTCTATATGGGTTCGTCTTCAGTCCTATCCAAACGACCTGTATTCTATGCAAATAAATGTTTCTATTCTATTCTATTTCATAGCCATAGAGTGTGTCATCATCTTTATCAATTTACTTATTTGAAGACGACACGAGAGATCATAGCAAAAACTAATGCAGTCAATTAAATCACTCGGATCTGATATCAATTAAATAAAATGAAGCTGGCTAAAATTTATAGCCTTATTGTTTAAGAAAATATTTTTTTTTACGTTTATAAAATAGGATACATATTGAATTATTTGGGTTTATTTGTCTGTAATGGCACGTCTTTATCCTTCCGTTTTCAAACAAGTGATAGATCGCAACGACCAATCTCTTCTTGTATAAAGCGAACGTTTGTCACGATTTTATTCAGATTGTTCGAACCGTATCGTAGCGTCTCTAGCAGTCAAGTTTCCATCACACATCAGATGGTTGTGCGTTACTCAAATAATTTTTATCAATATAGAAAATTCTATTACTATGTATGTTGTTTTTCAAATAATTAATCAATTCGGACGCCCTCGAACTTATTGTCTATTGCATGAAGGATAATAATTTAGGTTTGCAATTGAAAAAAAAAAATTGACATAGCGCGTGCTCGAACAAAAACCAAATCGAGGTATTTATACTAAAATAAAACATCTGTTTTTTTATTCGATAGGGGGCATGCGAGCAGACGGGTCACCGGCAGACAGGTAAGTGACTACCGCCGCCCATGGACACCCGCGACTCAAGAGTTGCAAGTGCGTTGCCAGCCTTTTAGTAGGTAGTAGTACGCTCTTTTCTTGAAGGTTTGAAGGTGGTATCGGTCCGGAAATACGGCAGGCGACAATTTATTCCACAGGTTGGATGTGCGATGCAAAAGGCTTCTGGAGAAGCGCACAGTGGTGGAGTGCCAATCATCCAGGTGGTGGGGATGGATGTGTTAGTTAAAGTAACGTAATCCTAATTTATTATTATTAACTTACGTTAATTTGTAATGTCAGTATAGTATAAATATTGTAGATAAATATTTATTCAACAAACTACCGCATTTTGACATACAAATGATATGATATTTACTTGAGCGCCAGTTAAGTACCTATGTGTAAAAGCGAGGTACTGGTAACCGCAAATAGAGTCATTTAGTTATTTTACTATTTCCAATAATCCGAACATCCGCTGGGGTCTGGGGTTTACGAGTTACAGTTGTAAACAAATAAAAGGGGTAAAAATTGGAGTGTTGAGTCGAGCGTAAATTTTAGGTTTCGTTTGGCTGTTGTTAAACTAGTAAATCTGTATGATGCTTACTAAGTAGCCTTTGGTTACTTAATGCACAAGCAATTATGAAAATACAAAGGTATACATTTATGAATATAAATACAACACGTATTTTTTTAAATTAAAAGCTTGACTAGTATTTAGTAGTAAAAATATATTTACTTGTAAATACTTATACTTATTAATCTTTGTGCATCTACCTTGTTTTGTCTCTGCATCGCCCAAAGGTAGACTGGGAGAAAATGCCTACGGCATTAAGTCCACCTTTGAGACATTTTGTGCATAAAATATAAATATAAAAAATAAATATTATCGTGGGGTAGGCCAAGTGGTATTATCTTAAACTATACAACCACTTCAACATTACCTATTAAAATAAATACTAATATAATAAATATGAAGAAGCTTTTTGTTTAAACGGCGCTAATCTATGGAACTATTAAACAAATTTGAATAATTATTTTTGTATTGGATAGAGTATTTATTCCCAATCAATATAGGCTATAAAACATCACGCTCCAGCACTTAGGAGCAAAGCAGTGGCCGAACCGAGTGATGATAAAAGCTGGTTAAATTGCGGGGAACAGTTAGTAATTACTAAAGCTAACACGAATAAAAAAATAATATAGATGTCGTAGCCAGATCATAGAATTGGCCACTTCATGATTTAGGCAACTATTTTATGAAATGATCAGCTAAAAGTTCACATATCTTTAAAAAGTGAAACCACGTTTGGCTTCGGACATAAGTTGCGTTTTCGTAGCGATATACCATTTCATTATTTGCTATTTGCACTACATGTTACAAAAACAATATGCCATCAACGTCTCCTACAGTGGATATAAAATATAATGACTAACGTTTGAACATATCGTGCAATGGTGGTGTGTGTAACTGTATATATCGTTAAACGCTGATTAAGTAATTACACAATATACCAACATGAATTGATCAATTCTATGATTAGGCCACGACTATGCGAAGCCACAGACAATGTGTTTAACTATACTATACAAGTTCGACACGGAATACATATGTCTTTTTCTCCTTAGCTGGGGATCAAGGATTACTAGTTAACCAAAACTTTGGCCTTATGCTTCATTAGCACTACCCTACCCCCCGTAACCTATTTGCTCTTGTATGAAGAATGTTGCAGTATGTTGAATCATCTAAAATTAATGTCTTGTCTAAATAATACATATAACAGTACACAAGATAGCGAATATATCCAGTAGTTGTAAATGACTAGCAGACTCAAGAAACTATTCAGGTGTTTTGACGGAAGTCTTAGAAAAGTAATAATAAAATGGTTAATAATAGCGATATAGTGATAAAGTAATGACAGTATTATATACTATTTGTTACTAAGCAAACGATCATATTTTGCAGACGCAGTTATAAAACAGACCGCGGGGAGATGACAAACAACAACTTTGTTTAAGTATAGTTTTAGAGTAACTTAGCTTTTAAGCAGCGAAATATACAGCTTAAGGAATTATGAATAAACTATAAATTAAGATATTCACTGATTAAATTAGTACGCAACTGTTTTAATTGTAAGTGTACAGTATCTTTAAAATTGACAGATTTTTATATATAACCCATGTAAGTGCTAAAAATATTCAAACCGGCTCTGCTAAAGGCTCACGGTAAATGGTAAGAAGTCAGGAAAATTTAAGATGAAAATATATAATGCTTTAAAGCATTCTTACTAAACCAGATGATAGTATGTGTAGAAAAAATCAGGATTAGTTAATTAAAATATATTTCATCCTTTTGCGTCCGTTTAAACCGAAATCTCGATCAGCGTATTGCGGTCGAAATATAGGTACACCTTATAAAAATGTTATTAAGCGATTACATTTTCATTTATAAAATCTATACAAATTTCTTTGCTGTAGTTTGCATTTGGTTTATCAGACAATCTCAGTTTGATAAAACTATTATATTTTATCAAACAAAAACTAACTTTATAAAATTGTCGTAAAAACAACTAATTCATAAAATAAAATCAATTAGTGTAGGAAAGGTGGATATTATTTATCAGGTCGCTAAGGAAAATGTTTATTAAGTTAAACAATTAAAAAGTCTTAAGTTCATTGATCTGAATTGGAATAAGACTAAATTATTGATCAATCTGCTAGTGGCAAAATAATTGAGAACTGATTTACTTAAAATTTGTTTACATTTTTACTGTAATTACTATTAATAGCAGCAGCTTTCAGCTATGCATTTAGATTTTGTCAGTCATTTAGTTATCCCTCGGACATTGTTTCTTTTTTTCCGGATAAAGTAAATATGGTCATTGTTGGATCTTAGAAATGACCAGATCGTGACCTCTCAAATGATGTCATAAAATGGTAATATTTCATGATATATCTTGCAAGTACTTACTGTATAATCTAAGCGTCAAGATAGCAAACAAACTAACATTCACATTTATAATACTAGTTAGTTTTTATTTATTTTTTATCTATCCCCTACTTTTAATAAAGATAATAGGTAGCATAGGAGTCACTATATAAGACATACAGTAAGAAGTGATACTTCATCATGTGTTTTGACTCTAGACTGATGAAGCATTTTTGTTATCAGTTCAAAAGGGAATAAAATACTTGAATGAATGTTTTGTTACCCAACTAATTCTGAGTATGACTACTGAGATTCATCCTTGGCTTTTGTCATCATTGATAAGCCAAAATTCATGGGTTTTCCTACCTAAATTACTTTTTAACTATTCATCCAGTACAAAGTGTAGGTATATTTCACATTTACTTACTAGAATTGATAAGCCCAACATCCCTTTTGGAAGCTATTTGTAAAATATTATTTACCACTTTACAGTAGGTGTAGGTTGTAGCTTGTTTGCCCCCTATTGCATAAAAAAAGGTATTCAAGTGGATTTTATTAATTAATGTTGATTTGAAAAATACCTGGATTACAAAACTATATCTAACATTGTAACAAAATAATCAACATAAACCTAATTATACAAATTTTGTATAGGTCTCTTTAAATGAGGAACTGATTAATTTTATGCCTACACAATGTAGTTTATATGTGTGGGTGAAATAATGTGATATGAGGCCTTATTATTAGTCCAATATACATAAAGAGGAAAATAGTGTTAAGAACTCTAAATTAGCAGCCTTATCACTTTTGTTATGTTAGTAAGTAACAAAACAATTAACTGCTATATTAAAACTTTATAAGCAAGCCAACTAAGCACTAGATATTAAAAGTCAGACAAGATAGTTAGCTGTGTTACAGCCTATGTTTAAGTAATAGGTCAATGAACTCACTTTCACATGACTGAAGGTTATCTTATTCACAAAATAAGTAGTTATATGTTTAAAAATATGACAGGCTTTATACATTTTTATTTCATAATAAGTAAGAAGGTTAAACAACTTAAATGTATTTAATTAGTCTATTATTTTTCTAAAGAGGTACAAACATGTACAAAGGATATTAAGAATCAAGTAAGATTTTAATTTAGATTATGTTAATTATAGACTAAAACTGTTATTTCATTAATTGGCTAGATGGTGACACTGCTGTGCAGTATAAGTGTACCAGACAATTTAATAATATGAGTCCAATAAAAAGTGTTAGGACAGATAGCAATTAATATGAGCAATTAATATGAGATCCAATCTAATAACTAAAAGTACAAATTTTCTTTTTAATATTAGTGTTATCTTCTTCAATAATAACATTATACATATATTATAAACAATTTATGCTACTTTAATAGTTCCCAAACAAAGTTTACAAGTAAATTGTTATGTTATTTTTTTGTTATTACAAGGATTTTACTCATTTTCTGGCATTCTATAAATGTTTCAAGAATTCATATACTTCTTAGCTTTATCTTATTATTTATTTTATTGGCCTTATAAGTCCTAGAAGCCAATATGTATTCTATTCTTTCTGACTTGAGTATTACTTGCTCAAATGTAAGGCATATTAACTCTTAAGATTTTATGAGCTTAGGAGTGTTTACATTTTTGGAAAGTCATGATTCAAGCTGAACTATGGTTATACTTCATAGAAATCCTATACAAACGCTTTACTAGTAACATTTATTAGGAAGTTGTTTTATAAGGAAGAGCTAATTAACATTCAAAGCGACGAGCGTGGAGCGCGGCACACGAGGCCGTATCCCCAGCGACAACACTGGTGATACCGAATCAGCGGCGTTAACAAACCAAATAACCCTAAATCCACGCCAGTAGCTACACTCATTGACACAATCTTACTTCCGATGCATTACAAAACCCCAAATTCAACAATAAGTTATCTAATATTTTTAAGACTACCACCAAAATGTTTTGACAACATCGAATATAACCTAAAATCTCGTGTCGAAACCTTCAAAACTCCCTCAAACAATCTCGAAAAACCCTAAATGCCGTTAGATAATTACAGGCGCTTTGTGTCTAACCACACGCACGCTGATACGCAAGCCGATACAATGATACCTAGATGCAAATGCTAATGTCCTATTTGACGAAATTTGGTAAAATAAATAAATTTTCCGCAAAACTAGTATTTGCCGCGATATTTTATACACAAACTCTTGGCTTCAGTTTGAAAAACGTCGAAATAAAGACATATAATAGCACTGAACCAATTATCGTGAACAATTAATGAAGGTACGACAATCAAAGCAAAGCACCGCTACTCGGCTGGCGGTGAACCGGCGAAGCTACAACAAAAATAACCAATTATTGCCACTTACCGCCGACTCTGTACATATTCGCAGCCATTTTTATACACAATCACTATTCATTAACACTTAATTAATCTACATCTGACACAATTAATAACTATAACACTATGTAATTGAGCTTTTAACAATGTTTTTCATCACGTTAACTCCGGACGCCTTTCGCTGATCGCCATTTTCTTTCACACTACTAATTTGGCCAGTGCGCAGTCGCACTTTTTGGCGTAAACTTCCTGCTCTTGAAACAAAGCAATGACATGTCATTAATTTTGTGTCCACTAATTATATTAGAATGTTTATGATTTTACCATTTAAAACGAATTATTTTACAAATAATGTCCATAATTGAAATATACAATGTCCTAAAAATAAAAAAAAAAAGTTCATTCACGAACGTTTCATTACTGCTCAGAATAATATCCAATACACAATATATCACAGATGTAAATTATGTTTTATATAAACAAGTTGGGAACGAACACATCCATCAAAATTAATTAATATAATTTTATTTTGTTATGAATTTATGATTGCATTACTGGAGCATCTAATAACACGAAGTATTATAAAACATTTATTTACTTACTGGAGCGTCTTTTGTCAAAACGCATGTGTGTAACGGAACGCTTCGTTTTGAATCATAGACAAGGACGCTAAGATTGTCTATGATATGTTCTAAACTCTACGGCAGATTAACCATAGATATTGTAGGTCATAGTTGTGAGGCTTCTATATAGCAGTCATTTAAATTTGCCACTATAATTAATTGTAGTCACATTAAATTTCAATGAAAAAATTACATTCTAAAAATATCCTTTTTATCTTTTTATAAATTGTATTGCGTCTTCGAAAATGACGTGGCTGTTGTGACAGCTGATTGTCTATGAGTTTGACAATTGCCAAATCAGCCAACCTTTCCGTCTGTCTGCTAAAGTTTTTGTAAATTCCAGCTAAATGAGCATCTTCTGAATGGATACGTAGTTATATGTTGACATTTATTTCATGTGGCTGGACTTGAACAGCCGCATGCACGTTTGGTATGTAAAAAAAGCAAATATAACCAATGTATCTGTAAGTGAGTAATCAAGTGTTTATTACAACTATTTCTATATTGTAATGTTTTAGATCTACGACATGGCCACGTATGAAGAGTTTATACAGCAAAATGAAGACAGAGATGGAATACGCTTCACTTGGAACGTATGGCCTTCGAGTAGAATCGAATCTACACGTCTGGTCGTGCCGCTTGCCTGCTTGTACCAGCCGTTGAAGGAAAGGCCCGATTTGCCGCCGATTCAGTATGAGCCAGTGCTATGTACACGAAACACATGTAGAGCTATCCTGAATCCCATGTGTCAGGTTGACTATAGGTCCAAGTTATGGGTTTGCAACTTCTGCTTTCAGAGAAACCCTGTAAGTATTTTGTTCCAATTTTCAATTATTTTCCAATACCTGTATATGTTTGAGTTCAGGCTGAGTTTTAAATAAAATGGTGTCTTTTTCAATTAATTATAGTGTAAGCAGCATATAAAACATTATTTAAGAAATTAATTTATGTTGCCAAAGTTCACAGTGGAGTAGAATAGGGCCACACTATATCTTCCCATGGTTGTAGTGAAAGGCAACTTAAGGATTGAACTGTTACCTATCTGACAGTTTATATACAGTCATATAATGCTTGGTTGATGACAATAGGCTTGCCCACTATTATTTTGGTGGGAGAAAGTTCTATTTTGCAAAAAGGGGGTGTTTAATACACCTCTGCCTACCCCTTGGGGCATACAGGCGTAAACAAACATTTAAGTTTTGAGCTGAATAGTTGTGACACCTGGTATCTGGAAAATCAGTAATCATGGACCTCAGTTACATTTTCTCAGATCATATTTATATTTAGTATAATTTTTATGTAAACACAAATTGAAGTGTTCATCAAAGTTGTAATGAATATGTACTACTACTATTACTACTGTTTTATTCTTCTAGTTTCCACCACAATATACAGCCATAACAGAGCAGCATCAACCTGCAGAGCTCATACCAAACTTCTCAACAATAGAGTATACTATAACTAGAGCTCAGACCATGCCTCCAATCTATCTGCTGGTAGTTGACACATGTTTGGATGAAGAAGAACTTGGAGCATTAAAGGATTCTCTCCAAACTTCTCTAAGCTTAATGCCCCAAAATGCTCTTGTTGGTTTAATCACATATGGCCGTATGGTACAGATTCATGAGTTGGGTGAGTAAATCAAAAAAATTGATTTTATTGCTATAGAAATGTCTGATACTGACTTTATAACATTTAGTTAGGATGTAAAATATATGAATATGTGAGATGAACATACGAAACTAGAAATTTGTGGGATTTTGTAGTTGCCATTCCTGCTATTGTTTATAATTGCATTATTTACAAAGTGAGAATGTGAACTGATGGCTTAATCTACTGAATCTAATTGTCTAGAAATATATTTGTTTTTGTTTCATTCAAGTCCAGCTAGTAGTTTGAATATTATGATAATCTCAAATTTCACTTTTTCAAATGCACAGGTGATGTCACTTTACAACACTCCCCACTCTCATTGTAATGTTTCACTCATTTATTGTTAATGAATATTCCCTATGTTTAATAACAATATTGCTTCTGGTTTGTGGGATCAATATTTTAACCCAATTTATATACATTCTCTCTATTATAGGCGCACACACTTAGAGACAGATGGAAAGTGATGTCACACCACTGGGCATTACTAAAAAATATAATAACTCTAAAAGTATGATATGTATATTATAAATAAATAAAATTGTTTTACAGTATTTTTGTAATTTCAAGTGAAAATCTGATATTGGTAATATTCTCCATTCCAAATACATATGCATAATATGACCTATTACTGCTTAAAATATATTATATTTGTATAATATAGTTGATGTAATGTGATGTTCTATAGAAAGGACAGAAGTATCGAATACCGATTTGCTTGTATGAAAGGTATAATGATAGTAAAGGAAGTTCGTTATGTAGAGAGAGGAGAAAGACGTGAGGTTATGTGAGCTTGACTGCATGGATGGCACCGTGGCTTAAATGGTCACCTTGGTACTATGCTGCCTGCCTTGTTGGTCTCGGTTTGGGTGTTCTTTGTCCATTATTTTAATAATAATTTGCTTGCGTTGCATTTCCCCGAAATTTGTGAGGTTTCCGGAGGCCCAACTCCCCCTTTCCTTTTCCGCACTCTTGTCCCCTCTCCCCTTTTCCCATCTCCTCATGCCCCTCTCATCTTTCCCCTCCCCTCATCACCCTCATAGGTGGGCAGCGCAGTGATAACTCTCAAATTCCAGGTGTCCATGGACGGCGGTTGTCAGTTACCATCAGATGACCAGTCTGTTCGTCTGTCCCCCTATAGTATAAAAAAAAGTAATGTTTTTACTTTTAAGTGTCAGAGTGAGAGAGCACCAATTATTTGTAATACAATTGTAATAATTGTACATACATTTTTACCATCTAGTGACTTCAAGACAGTTCTGCACTTACTGATTTCTATATTCATCACTAACAAGTACAATATATTCTACAGGTACAGAAGGAATATCAAAATGCTATGTTTTCAAAGGTACCAAAGATTTGACAGCCAAACAGATTCAGGAACAACTGGCTATTGGTCGCGTAAATGCACCTAACCCCCAACAGCGACCTGGTGCCCCTACACCACAACCTCCAGCACATCGCTTTTTACAGCCTGTAAAAACTTGTGACATGGCATTGACTGACCTTCTTGGTGAGCTTGGACGGGACCCTTGGCCTTTAGGTATCGGAAAGCGACCACTTCGAAGCAGTGGGGTTGCCCTCTCCTTGGCAGTTGGGTTACTAGAAGTTACTTACCCTAACACTGGTGGACGAATTATGCTGTTCCTTGGAGGCCCCTGCTCACAGGGCCCCGGCCAAGTCGTAAATGATGAGCTAAAACAGCCCATTCGTTCTCATCATGACATTCAGAAGGATAATGCTAAGTATATGAAGAAGGCTATTAAGCATTATGAAGCTTTGTCGTTAAGGGCAGCAACAAACGGTCATGCTATTGATATATACTCCTGTGCACTGGATCAAACTGGACTTATGGAGATGAAACAGTGCTGTAATTCTACTGGGTATGTAAATGTTTCTATATAAAAATAGCTACTGTACGCTATACTAATACCCTTTTAATAAAAAAAAAAACACAATTCTACTCCTTACTCATCATCTAATATGTTTTCAGTACCCTTTGAATATATTATACAATAAATTTAATATAGATATAATCAGTGTGTGTTAAAAGAAACCCGATAACAGTGATAACATTAAAAAGTTTGCAATCGAAGAGAACTTATGAAAAGAATAGTTATTGTTTGTGTATGTTATCATGAAATTTCACTTATAATGATTATTATCTAATGACAATTGTTTAAGTATCACTTGATAATTGATGAATAAGTAATATTATATACAATAAATTACAGTGGACATATGGTGATGGGAGACTCGTTCAACTCTTCACTGTTCAAACAGACATTCCAGAGAGTTTTCTCCAAAGATCAAAGGGGAGATTATAAAATGGCATTTAATGGCACATTAGAGGTTAAATGTAGTAGGGAACTCAAAAGTAAGTGAGATTTGTTGTATTTGTATACTGAATACACAAAGACTGCACTAATGACTGATGGCCTAGCGGTTTAAGTGGTCACCTCGCCACCAAGCTGCCGCGCCTAGTGTTGTGGGTTCGATCCCCGCACGGGACAACACTTTGTGTAATGCTCAAATTGTTGTTCCGAGTCTGGGTGTTCTTTGTGTCCGTTGTTTCAATGTTTGTAAAGTCCCCCGCGACACAGGAATTACTCCTAGTGCGGGAGTTGTCTTTAAAAAAAAAGAATAAAATATGTATTTATCTAGAATTGCTCATTTGTGTTTCACCACAAATTGCCTAAAATTTGTATATAAACAGCAATAAAACAGTTTAAAAGTTTTAAGAAAGTGCACGATTGAGCGCTGAGATTTCATATAGAATATATATATATATATTAATAAACAGCCCTTAGAGCCACTGCGCACTAGTGATAGTTAAACACGCAATAGTTGTGTCAATATTGTATGGAATACCAAAACGATCAGTCATCGATCGATGCCAAACGATCGGTCGGTTATAAATCGCGAGTACTGCACTTTAGTCTGCCATTCTTGTGCTGAGCTAACGTCTTCTTGGTGATCAGTATCCACATCTGTCCCTTACAGCCTATATAGGTTTAATCTAGCATGAACATATTGTTGTCGTCAGTATCCGGTGCCATCGGTTCTTGCGTGTCTCTTAACGTGAAGGGGCCGAACGTGTCAGATCAAGAAGTGGGCATGGGCAACACGTGTCAATGGAAGATGTGCACATTCACTCCTAGCACTACTATGGCAATATTCTTTGAAGTGAGTTACACACCAAATCTAGATTATAGTTTATATGATTGACTTTTTATATATAGAAACAGACTTACAATCTACTAACGTCGAATATTAAATATCAAACTTGTACCATCCATCTATACTAATATTACAAATTCTGAAGTAACGTAACTATCCATCTGTAACCTTTTTACAGCTAAACGGCTAAACTGATTTTGATTAAATTTGGTATTTGGATACTTCGAACTCTGGGGAGGGCATGTGCTACTTTTTATCGATATAGCGGGCGGTAGAAGCCGTAGGCGAAAGCTATTACTATATAATTTGTTGCTTCGGTAGATTTTTCTACATCACAATGCAACCTTTACTACGAACAAATATGCAGATATCCTTTGGTAGTTAGATTTAGCATTTGATGGTTTACTTTTATCCTGAACAGGTTGTGAACCAGCACGCGGCTGTGCCGCAGGGCGGTCGGGGCTGCGTACAGTTCATCACTCAGTACCAACACTCCAGCGGACAGAGGCGTGTGCGCGTTACAACAGTAGCCCGCAAGTATGTGTTGAGTACTTATTTTATCATGGCTATTGGTAGGCTACTTGACGTTTTCTTTTGTACCTATATTTGTAACAGAAGTCTTACCTTAGAGTTCGGTTGACTTGTCGGCTCTTCGACCTCTTGCTGGTCTAGTAGTTAGTAACTCTGACTGCTGAACTGGATCGTGGGTTCGATTCCCACACAAGACAAAAATTTGTGTGATCCACAAATAGTTGTCCCGAGTTTGGGCGTTCTTTGTGTCCGTTAATCGAGTGTTTGCTCGAATGAAGCTCCCCGCTACACTGCAATTATTCATTATCTTATTATTATGATATTAGTTGATTCTTTAATTTAGAGAGGTATATGATTAAGTATTTTAGTTAGTACTAGTAGAAACGATTTTATAATACGAAGGCGACGATCCATCTCCGGTACCATATTACGTTAATAGTCCTTGACAATATGTTGATACTGAACCTGACCTAGGGTGTAATTAGATATGGTGCTAAACATAAATGAAATAATCGGCTAGTTGACATTTTTTTAATAGTCTTATAATGTATATTATTGTATATTCTTTTTTGAGACTTTAACCGACGCAAAACTCTAATTCAAAAATCAAGTTTTGAAAAATATACTCTAACGCAGTCGGCCATGTTAGTGTAAAGATTATCAGTCATTTGCTGTTAAGCGATATGTGAACAACCACGACTTTTATTATTTTGCACCAAAGATATAGTAATTATCATTATTGCAACTCTCGCGAATGCAAAAACATATTAGAGAAGACTACTGGAAGTTATGGACTACATTGAGTAGAGAAATATGTAACTAAAATATTAGGCTTAAACTCAATAAAAGGAAACCTTATCATAACTGTTAGTTTTCGATCTTTCAAGTTTAAAACGAAAAAACTATTTTTTTAATTGAATTTATAAAGAAATCTATAACTTTTGTTTAAATAAATTTAAATATTTCGTGTTTCTAGACGAAATACTGTAGGATACAATCATCTGTTGCATAATATTTGATATAAGTCAAGTTTCTACCAAACTATCTTATATGTCTGAAGTAGAGTTCCCTAAAGTAATCCTGACCGAATGTATTTTTTTTTTATTTGTTTGCTACAGAGTAGGTAATTGCTTTTTAAACTTAACTTTTTTTTAATGTAGTTGGGGTGACGCAGCGGTCAGCCTACACCACATAGCGGCTGGCTTCGACCAAGAAGCGGCAGCAGTAGTGATGGCACGTTTGGTCGCCTACAGGGCGGAACTGGAAGATGGACCTGATGTGCTACGTTGGTTGGATAGGATGCTGATTAGATTGGTGAGCTGACTGTTGATTTAGATATTTAAAAAAAAAATATTTGATGTTAATTTACTTGTAACTATTCGCGTGACTGGATTCCGAGACTCTTGGAACAAGAGGAATAATAAGTCATTGATCGTTTACAACTAATATTCTTATTTTTCTTATTCTACTAAAATCAAAATATATTTATACAGGTGTCCCAAACTATTATTTATTAATTATCTATAAGACGACACTAAAAATATCAAAGTGTGATATATACAGTCGTGGTCAACTAATTAAGGACATTTAAGATAGTGGACAGCAATAACCGGCTATGTACATATAAATATAAAACCCTGTTGATTTCTCAGTAACTATTATTTGCATAATTTGATCCGATTATTATACTATAAATGGCTGTAAATAAAAGATTAAATAAATATAAAAAAGTGTTTAATATCAAAGGTTAACCATGTATTCAATTTAAGGTACAATTCTGTAGCTGGACATTTAATTAAGAACAGTAAAGTAAAATGAAAAATAGAGTTAAACAGAACTAATAATCTGCAGTATTTTAATTTCTTTAACAACTTCATTTTATTACGGGTAAAATCAGTACCCAGTAGCAAAACCTCTGTTAGTAATTACCGCTTGACACCGATGTGGCATAGACATTATCAGTTTCTGACATATTTCAACAGGAATGTTTGCCCATGCCTCACAAAAAGCTTCATTAAGTTCATCTAAAGTTGTGGTACGATAAATGGCAACTTTTTTCTTAATTTCGTGCCAAAGGTGCTCGATTGGGTTGAGGTCGGGGCTATTTACTGGCCAATCTAGCACTGATACCGACTGTCTGTTAAGAAACGACTTGACTGAACGGGCTGTATGTTTTGGGTCGTTATCATGCTGAAAAGTCCATATAATAGGAAGATGTTCCTCAGCATAGGGAAGCATAGTTTCTTCTAATATTGCCTTGTATTGATGTTGGTCTAAGTTACCCTGAACTTTCCTCACAGGTCCCACTCCACGTCCAGAAAATGATCCCCACATTTTAATGTTTCCTCCGCCATGTTTCACCTGCTTTTTTGTGAATCTTGGATTCATTTCCGCTTTTACAGGACGCCGTACGTATTGCCTTCCATCTGAAGAAATCAAATTAACCTTGGTCTCGTCAGAGAATAATACATGTTGCCATTGGTCGTAGGTCCAATGTCCATATTTACGTGCAAACGCCAAACGTGCATTTCTATGCTCTTTCTTTAACAACGGTACTTTGCGAGCCACTCTTCCGAACAACCCTGCTTCTACCAGACGTCGTCGAACTGTCCTCGCTGATACACTGACTCTTTCGTCTGCCCCAAACACTTCATGTTTAATTAAAATAGAGCCTAGAAACGGATCTTTCTTAGCTAACCTGGTTATCATTCTATCTTCTTGCGGAGTTGTTTTTCTCGATCTTTTTTTTCTGGGCACATTTAAAGTTGTGTTATTGCGCCTGAAATGTTGCACTGCATTGCATACCATAGTTTTTGAATAATTTAAATATCCTGCTATCCTTCGGTATGACCAACCACGCTCGACAAACTTCATGATAATTTTTCGTAGTGTTGCATCGCAACTTTTATTTTTGCCCATTGTTCTTCAAAATAACTCTCAAAACTTGAAATTACAAATCTAGATTGCCGCCAAAACTACCACAAAGAATAGGAGAAGAAAGAAAATAATAATTGAGATTCAGATTTTGAAACTAGAACGCAATATCTCAGTGTCCCTAATTAAATGGCCAGCCAGCATTCTTTGAACAAATAGCACTGTGATCATCTATCAGCTATACTGTAAAGAGGTTTAATGTTTAAGAAGTTGTTATTGTTTGTATAATTAGGCACATAAATGACTAATTATACTTACATGTAAAAGATGTGGAATATTGTTTAGACTCGTTGGAAAATAAAAAATAAATTCACTATTTGGATTAACTAGAGAGTGTCCCTAATTAGTTGACCACGACTGTATATATGTGAATATAAAATAATTATTACATAAAGTATAAATTTCGCTTTTCTTTATCTCCTTGCAGTGTCAGAAATTCGGCGAGTACGGCAAGGATGATCCGAACAGCTTCCGTCTGTCGGAGAACTTCAGCTTGTACCCGCAGTTTATGTACCATCTCCGTCGTTCTCAGTTCCTTCAGGTCTTCAACAACTCGCCCGATGAGACTACTTTCTACAGGTAAACCTAGAATATACATCGCATTACTCTTATTATAACCAACATATTTTAAATGGTCACTATGCACTGTTGATCCTTAATCCCGGATAGTTTCATTCTTTTGGCATTCAAGGATTCTTTAAAGTTGTGCAGGAGTGCGTTCATTTGACGCTTTAAAATCGGCATTTCAAACTACTGAGAATGACTGGCTATTACTATAAATTATATAAGTTTGTTAAGACGTTATTACGATTCAAGTCTTTGTTAGTTCAAGTGTTTTAGTTTGTTTATATTACTTGTATATAATAGTTTATTTAAATGGGGCATTAAAAGTTATTATAGGGACGGCAAAACGTTTGCCATTGAGATATAAAAAAAAGTATAAAATAAAACGGGTATATGTTTAATATTTGTTGCAAAATAATAGATCTTTCTAATTTAATATTAGAAAGATCTATTATTTGACAAAAAATATAACAAGAAATAAATTAATATAGTTTTGATATTTGTTATCTGTTCTTCAACTCAAGAATACACATATCACAACACTTTATGTGTGGAGCTGAAGTGTATAAAAGTAATATGTTAGAAGCTCCAACTCCCGTATTATGAATAATTCCTGTATCGCAGGGGGCTTCACATACATTTAACAATCAACGGACACAAAGAACACCGAGACTCGGGGCAACTATTTGGATCATACTAATTTTTTGTCCCGTGTGGGAATGTACCACACGCCCATTACTCTTACAATCCACATAATCCTAAATATTCTACTACATAAACTACTTTTGTTATTACTGATTGGCACTAGAGTAAAGATAGATAGAAGATAGACAGAATATACTTTATTATACACCATTAATAGATTGCAGTTAAAAACAATATAATCTTATAAATTAGAGTACAATGTGCGGGCTATATCACTAAAAGCGATCTCTACCAGACAATCAAGTATAGAGATCTAAAAGTTATTTAATAAAACCAATGGTTGATGACGTACTATTAAAGATAAACGTTTATACATATATAAAGCAAGATATATGTAAATGCATGTACCGAGTGTATACAGCTATTTATAGTTTTGTAAGGTATACAGCTTGGCTTATTTCTGCCGATAATTCATTCTACAAACGAACGGACAGTACCATAAACGATTTGTGAAAGAAAGTTGTTTTTTATTTTTTTTTTTTTTTAATACTATAGGGGGACAGACGAACAGACGGGTCACCTGATGGTAAGTGACACCGCCGTCCATGAGGGTGATGAGGGATGGGGGATGCAGGGAGCGGAAAGAAGAGAGGAGGGATGAGGAGATGGAAAAAAGGAGAAAGGAGATATGGGAGAGAAAAGGGGGGAGGAGGAATTGGGCCTCCGGAAACCTCACTCAATTCGGGGAAATGCAACGCAAGCGTTACTTCACAACCGGTTTTCTGTGAGGCCGTGGTATCGCACCGGTCGAGCCGGCCCATTCGTGCAAAAGCATGGCTCTACCACTGTTTAATGTGAAGGCGTCTGATGATCGTAAGTGTGAGTATCAAGAAGGAACTTAAATAGTCTTTTTAAATAGGTTGGTGTATGAGGGGTATACAGTATACTGTATAGCAAGTAACCACTTCAGCCTTCAGCCATATGAATTCAGAGACATCATCATATTAACGCAGTCCAAATATGAATCTTATACAGAAGTTTTAAAGTCGCTCTAGTTTATATAATGGGTTCTCGGTGAGTTCTGATGGCGGGGAAGGAACAGATATTTTACTAAGCATTTTTTTCATAATTGTGTTTTTCTGCCACATCACCTAATATTTTTTTAGAGATTTTAATTTATTTAGATATATGTAATTATCCCACATTGAGTACTACACTCCGATAGTATGTTATTCTTTCCATTACGATAACAAACCTTCATAATTGCAATTGAATACAATTAGGCAGAGTTGCACACTGACATAGTACTACAGTACACAAGTATCCACATACTACGTCACATGTGACAAGATGTGTTTTTTTCTGCGCCATTTTTAAACATATTTTAATATACTTAAGAAGCAGTATATGAATAAAGTATTTCTTTTATGGTTATGAATATTAAAATCATAATTTATGCATATTTAAAAAAGAAATATCCGTTCCGCTATTGTCCAGTAGAGTAACAGTTTTATATAAGACGGGCCGTGGTGTGGTATACTATTTCAGGGGCGCAACATAAAAAGTACATCGAAAGTGGTCAGAAATAATAATTATATATTTTTCTAGACACATGCTGATGCGTGAAGACTTGACGCAGTCGCTCATCATGATCCAGCCGATCTTGTACTCGTACAGTTTCGGCGGCCCGCCAGAGCCGGTGTTACTAGATACATCGTCTATACAGCCTGATCGTATCTTGTTGATGGACACGTTCTTCCAGATTCTAATATATCACGGAGAGGTAAGCGACGATATTGTAATTTTATTAATAGTTAATGTTAAATATTTTTGTAGAAACGTGTCATTAACTTTATCTAAAAAAGTAAAATGAATGAGTTATAAACATGTACGGGCTACTCGTTCTTACCTGTACTAATATTATAAATACTAAAGTAAGACCATCTATCTGTTACGTTTTTACGCCTAAACGGCTGCACCGATTTTGATTTAATTTGGTATGTGATAATTCGTACTCTGACCAAAGACAGCTTAATGTTTATCGATATACCAAAAGTGCAGCCGCGGACAGAAACCAAAATTCGCTATGGTATTATATTCAATATATTGAGTCGTAAAGGACCCAATCAACCGATCGATTAAAATATAACGTTAGTGGGACCAAATTCTAATTGACAAAATGTCGGTGTTTTATTCTATCTAACTATGTATTATATTCAAAAGCATTGGACGTTGTCATATGGATTGTTATTTTATTTTTGTATTAGTAGTCTTTAAAAAAGAATTTCACATTAATGTAACGATATATAAAAGTAATAAATGTGAACGAACAGACGATCGCCCAATGGCGCGCGCTGCGCTACCAAGACATGGCGGAGTACGAGAGCTTTGCGCAGCTGCTGCGGGCGCCCGTCGACGACGCGCAGGAGATACTGCAGAGCCGCTTCCCCGTGCCGCGGTACATCGACACCGAACATGGCGGCTCACAGGTAAACTGTTGGTTTAGTGGTTAGTGACCCTGACTTCTGAACCGGAGGTCGTGGGTTCGATTCCCACACGGGACATTTTTTTTTAATTTAATAATAACACACCCAGACAACAAATAGTCTGGGTGTGTTCTTTTTTGTCCGTTTATTGTGATCCTACTATAACTGCCACTGCTGCTCAGCATTTTTGTGTTCTAAATGTTATTAAAAATGAGTACAATTAAATTGTACCCATTTTTAATAACATTTTGTGGATATAAAACTGACACAGCGGTTTGGTGATCGGCGAGTTAGCCAGGCAACGTAGATGGCCAAGCGCAACAGTGGAGGTCAATAGAAACTGTCTTTCTCCAGTAGTAACGCTTCTCCGATTCACTGGGTTCTGAAAAGAGAGGTGTGAGCGCATCTGTGTACGTGTAAACACTTATGCACCTAAATATTTCCCTTATCCTATAATTTTTTAGTCTAGTGCGATGGATCGACGTCGTCGTTTTTTTATGCACTTCATTGGGGTGACAGTGCGAATTCAGGGGCGGTACTGCTTTCCCCCCCTCAGCCGGGGAGGGAGCTAGAAACGGTGCCCTAAACAAATGCTTTCCCAACACCAACGGAGAGAGCAGTAACCACGGTTGCATCGGCATCATCCAATTTGTGGTCGAGGATACAGTAACAATTAAGTAAAAACTTGTAACACGATATTTGATGCCTGGAACGTTCGAACGCTTCTCGACAGTGACACTAACGCCTGCCCTAAACGAAAAACCGCCGCAGCAGCCCGGGAACTGTACCTACATTTGATATCGGAAGGCAAACATGGCGATTATATTTATATAACTTACTGTTTTTCCCTCGAAATACTTGAAATTGGCGGAATGTCTACGTTGAATCCTCACTTGAGAGAAATTCCATAAACAACCAGTAATAATAATAGCCCGGGAACTTCGTCGCAATAATGTTGATGTGCTTACACTCATCGAAACTCATCTTGAAGACGAAGGAGAGCAGATGGAACATGGTGGTGGATATGCCTTTTTCAGGAAAGGTACTGCTTTATCCGAACCAAGACGGTCAGGTGTTGGATTTGCTCTTCTTGTAAAGCCCTTTTATTTGATACCCACTACTCATATTAAAACAAATATTAAATCTAACATTTTTTGTGGGCGGACATCTTTGATTTGAAATTTGACATAGTGTACAGTTTTCTACTAGTCAAGAGCCCTTTCTTAATAATGTGGAATATATTAAAATGTATTATCTTCAGAACCAAGGATGTGTACTAAATATCAGTTCAATCTGTTAACAGGAAGAGGGTAAAATCTTAACTACTAAATTTCACCCAAACAAAAAACAAAGCGGTCTCTGTAGAGGAAAGTCACTTTGAGGCATCGCAGTCGGTTGTGGGTTTATGGGTTCGTATAGTAGTGGCATTTAATAATTAGTACTTAAATCATTGACTGATAATTATAGTATCATTTTATTGACTGCTACTCAGTCAAGTAAAATAAGTCTGAATGATACCCTTGTTATCTATAAAATAATATTTAAATGCAGTGCCCTGTTGACAGCCATAGGATTATCCTATTGCATAAGATGGACCAGGTTAGGATTAGCAAAATATAGGCCTTTGAGAGATGTCACTGCTTACCTCCTCAGGGATACAGGCGTGAGTATATGTAATGTCGCAACCCTATAACACCCCTAGCTCCACCTCTTCGCCATACAGTGTTTGGTGTTAATTCACCTATACCCCACATGTGCAAACTTATAAACGAATACAGCGACCTCGTTGACGTCCACTCTGATTCCAGACACGTCAAATGTGTAAAAATGTGATAAATAGTAATTACGTAGTATTTAATATATTACATAGAATTTAAGTAGATAAAAATAAGTCTTTAAAATTATATAACAGTTGTTGATACAATGAACATCTTGCATGTTGTGTTTGCCTATAATTGGTTGTGCAGTTAGACTTAAAACATAATTACTTGTATGTTCTTATCTGCATTATATCTGTAACAACTGTTGGCGAACCAGAAAATAAATAAATAAATAAAAAAAATGTACTTACAAATATCGAGACATTGCAACTTCGCACTGCCCTACATACAATATGAATCATATGCCAATGTTAAATTGGCAATTAGCCAAATAAAAATTTGGTTTTATTTAATAAAGTAAAATAAAAACAAATTTGCTTAAATGTTGACTGCACTAAGTCCAGGTAAAATAAAATAATATGCATTATAATCACATAATTCCGAATGTATTTTTAAATATTACACACATAAAGTCAGATTATTGCTAGAAAACAATTATTGAACCAGTTTAATGTGTTTAAGAGCTCTCTTTTGTAGATTTTGATTTAGCTGCCAATATCCTCTCCAACATATCCGTCACTTTTTGTTGCGACTTAAGAAAATTTCTGAAATGAGAATCATCAAATCTTGGATGTTCTTTGACCTTGTTCAGGGGCAACTGTTGTCTAGAAGCAACTGGGTCATAGCTGCTTTGCGTCGTTGACCTGCTATAGCTTTCATAATTTTTTTGTGGCACGTTTTCTATTTGTTCAAGCTTTTCATGGAATTTGGTCGCTTTGTATCGGGGACGAGATCTCTCGTGTTCAAATCTCTCGTACGCATCTGCTCGATGACTTCGACCTCTATGATCTAAGTCTATTGGGTTACGTGCATCGGTATTGGGCTCCACCAGTTGGTTTATTACATCGTGGCGATTTGAATCCGTCAGACTGCTTAAAAATTCTCGAGTTATAATGTCACGGTAGCTTGAATCTGCTGGGCGATTTAAATTTTCATGATTATTTATATTCGCTGCTTGATCAAAAGTCTGGCGGTGATGTGCATTTACTGGGCGAATAAAATGTTCCTGTCGATTAGGATCCACATATCTAGGATCATGACGATTCGAGGTATCTTTCGGGTCTCCGTGGTGTTTTAATTCTAAATTCGGACTGACATGGTGCTTCGATTGTTCTAAACTACTGTAACCGTTACCACGTTCTGACTCTATGGGATTTCTTAATTCTGTAGCCTTGTTTCTGTTGCGTTCTATTCTTTCCTTAATTTTTTCAATTTTATCTTTATAAGATTCTCTGAATTCCTTTTTAACGTTCTCCGCTATCCTTAGTTTATTCGTGAGGTCTACAAAGGTTGGATTTTCTACGTGTTGATTTCTATCATTTGGCACATGGAAAGGTTCTGCATAATTAAAGTTCAAACGTTGTTTATTCTCACGATGTAGCTTTTCATCTCTCTGTTTTTCGAAGGGATTTTGAGTTGTCACTATTATATGCTGGTTCATAACTTTCATTGGTTTTGATACTTGTATGACTAAAGGAGCAATTTCCGCAGAATTGGTTTGAATTGTGAGTGGCGGCGCTTTATATTCGCTCTTCGGATCTATATTGGTTTGAGGCATGTATGTAGGTCTATTCAGTGGAGGGTGGAGGTGCATACCATAAAGAATAGGTACCAAATTTGGGTTATAAGGATTTGCCTCAAATACCTTAATATTTGAAACAGGTGTTTTTGCAATGTAGGGATTTAATCCACCCAGAACAGGAGGATACATAACGTCTAAAGGTAAGTTACGAACTTTATATTTTTCATTGTTCAAAGTTTCTACCATTGGCATATCTGTTGTTGTTGTACTCACTTCTTTTATTGTATTCATTTCTCTTAATAATTCCATAAGTGTCTGTATGACACTAGGTTGAATTGCGTCTTTTAGGAACGTTGTTGGAATAGCTGAAACAAAAATAAAAATGTATTTACTAAAGTAATATGAATATTTCCAATTAATTTATTCCTTCCTTTTTATTTTATAAAACTTTATAAAATAAAAGAAAACCTATTATCATGAGTTATATTTACCTGGGGTACTTGCAGAAATCTTAGTGGTTAAACAAGAAGTTACTCTTTCAGTCGTCGTTATTTCTTTTCTTATATCTCTCATTACTATTTCCTTAACTTTCTCCGCTATTTCTTTAATAAAATCGGCTGAAACACTTCCATCATTATCCTTAACCAAATTGGTATTCGGAACCATACTTATAAAACTATTACTATAACTTGCATGTTTGGTACCCTGTTCCATTAGTCTCTCATAGTCTCGGTTATTGATTGTGGTATCTTGTTTACTTAATTCTAAAGTCGAAATAGGGCTATTGAGTTTAAATTTATCATTTACTGTGAGCATATTACTTATATATTTTAGTGCTTGAATTTTTCTCTCTGATTTTGAAACAGATATTTCAGGAGTAGCTTTGATTAGAGAACTGAATAGTGTAACTTCTGAACTTTTCGCTTTGTCTATATTGTCATCATTGTTGTCTTTCTGTTGCATATGTAGAGGTTTTTCTGTTCTTTCTTCTTCCTTATTATTGTCTTCGAATAATTTACCAATATCTGTTAAATCACCCAATTCTTTCAAATCCTTACCGAAAGTGTTTTCAACATTTTTATGAACAGTTTTAGAGTCAGTTTCAGTATTTTTATCTAAAAATTCTTTTATAGTCCTAGAAACTATATCCATATCCTTAGTTCCACTATTGCTTGCTTGGGTGGTCGTTGGTGTAGACTGGCTTCTTAGATATTCAGCTATCATCTTACTTACGTATTCAATTTCTTTAGATTGCACATTAGCCACATTGGTTTTTGTTGTTGCTGTGGTTTCTTTTGTTTCTATTATGGGGGATGGACTATATGTCGTTGTAGTTTCAGTGGAAGTTTTGCCACTATCCCTGTTTGTTAGTTTGGCCCAAAATTTCATCACGCTGTCTAAAGACGGTTTGTCTTTAATATATTCAATTTGTTGACTTTTATTTTCTTTAACCAAACTGATATTTATATTATCTGGCCTCCTTACTGTCATATCACCCGTGTTGAGGTTTTCGTTACAATTCTGTTTTGTTTGTCCGTTTTTCTTTTCATCTATTAAATTTCGTAGGTTAGTTTGATCTGCAGAGTAAATCTCTGGTGTGACTACATTTGAATCCTGTTTGTCAACATGTAAATTATCGCTGAAAGCTAGAAAAGTCTGTGTTAATATACAAATCCATATTATAATTACTTACTGTTATTTTAAAGCAGTATCTACGTACATAGTTTTGTGGATATCTCAATTAGTCTGTTTGTTGATGATTTTGAAGTCTCGCTCAGATCTTTAGGTAATTTATAGCTCTTGGCATCCTTCTCAGGTTGCAAATATGATTTTGGTAAACATTCCTGGCGTAGGCTTCTAAGGAAAGACATTTATTATGTGAAATATGTTACAGAGCGAGTGATTTTCAACGAAAAAAAAAAATATTTTTATGTTTTTAGTTTTCTGTTTATAGCAATTACATTTGTGTTGCAGTTTTTGTTTCAAATATTATTTATAATGAGTATAGTCATTGTATCATTGAAGTGAAAGTTGTGCTAATACTTTTTTGTCATCATTTATCCAAGGACAAGCATTATCCATTTAAAAGACTAGTTAAGCTAACAATAATACACAAGAAGTTTGTGCGTTTTCAGATATATACATGACTTACTCATTGTTCATATCGTAGATGTTTACATTGTGTCGCTGGAGTTTCGCCAAAGTGTTTGTATCCAAATCTTCCTTTTGCAATCCACTCAACAATAACACACATATCACATCTGAAAACTATCACAATTAAATGGCTGACGCTCACACGTGACTATTAAGCTCAAAGTTAATTAACAATTGTGTTGGGGCTATATTTTTTTAATTGAGAAGATGTTTTATTGGAACCTTTTATCTGGACTAAACGCTGTGAGCCCTGACCGCGGGCGTGTACGGTTATTTCACGTGAGAACGTACATGATATAGCAATTGCAGTGAGTATAATTTGACACAACATTGTTATCGGTTCGAATCGAACCTTTTCATTGTTTTGGTAAATGCACAGCGCTCGGATGAAATACGTGGGCGACTGCTATTTAGCGACTGTTAAACGTATTTAGTTCGTTTTGTATTTACGCTCATTTTTAAGTAGTAGTATACTCTTGACGATTGTGAATTCCATTCATTGGACTGAATACAAAATTCTTGCATTAAAAAATACTTACCCACATAGCATTACATACTTGGACATGGAGGCATAGGTGGCAAGGCAAAAATAGCGATAAAAATAAATTTCATCACTTATAAACGTTACTGGAAGGAGGATGTAGGTCTTAACAATTTTAAACCGTCTTAAAAAAGAGGTTTTGTAGTTTTTATATACACTACCGTCCAAAAGTTTGGAAGCAACAAGATAAAATCAAATAAAATAAAAGTAAGCCATCTTAAATTTTTTTTATTGATACAGAATTAAAAAAATAGACAAAACACACTTCTACAACAATGAAATTAAATAAGTAATATAAAAATTAAATTAAATTTTAGCTTCATCGAAGTGTCCACCCCTCTCTTTAATTACCTTCTCGCATATTCTAGGCATCCTACTAATTAATTTCATAAAATACTGTTCATCTAACTTCTTCCATTCGCTCTGTAATAGTTGCCATAAATGTTCTGAGCTCGTAGGAGATTGATTTTTCACCCTTCTATCTAGTTCATCCCAAACAAGTTCAATGGGAGAAAGGTCAGGTGATTGAGACGGCCACTGCATGATTTTCACATCTTTTTTCTTCCTTAAAAAGGTCTGGCACAGTTTGGACGAATGTTTCGGGTCGTTATCTTGCTGAAAAACGAACCCAGGACCAATAAGATTCAGTCCACTGGGTATGGCGAAATCCTTAAGAATTTTCAAATAGCGTTCCTTGTTTAGTTTTTCGGTTATCCTCACAAGACTTCCGAGTTTATTGTTGCCGAAACACCCCCAAACCATGACATTACCACCACCATGTTTGATAGTAGGCACTGTACAAGCTTCTGAAGCTCTCTCTCCTTTAGATCGGCGCACAAAAACACGTCTATTGGACCCGAAAATCTGAAACTTCGATTCGTCACTCCAAAGAACTTTTTTCCACTGGTTTATTGTCCAGTTTTTATGTTCCTTTGCCCATTCTAGTCTGTTTTTCTTATGCCGAATTGTTAGTTTTGGTTTTTTAACTGCAACACAACCTCTTAGCCCCGCAGACAGTAGTCGTCTTTTAACTGTTGTTATTGACACGGGTGTTCCTCGCGTTTCATTCAGAGATGCGGTAATTTGTGGTGCAGTTAAGCGACGATTCCGTTTAGAAAGAACTCTGATGAAGTTATCCTCTTGACTTGTAGTGGATTTGGGCCTACCAGACCTTTTTCTATCTTCATTTTTGCCAGTTTCTTTTTTTCTAGCGAGGGTGTAGTGGACACCTTTACAAGAAATTCCGAGTTTTTTTGCGATTTGGCGTTCACTGTAGCCTTCCTCACGCAGAGTACAAATAGCGCTTCGCTGTTCAAGTGTGATTTGCTTGCGTTTTGCCATTTTCAATAAAAAAAGACGGTCAAGGAAGTAGTCGAAATCTTTTGAATACAGACGATGTTAATATCACAACCTTCGCGTTTTAATGCTCAAGTGTGACTAAATAAGGTCCAAAAAAGATAAAACTACAAAATATTTTCAATAAAACCGCATCAATGCATGAAAGAAAGTCCCCGGCGGATGAAGTAATAAAACACGTGTTTCGTCAAAATCCAGGAATTTGTTAAAACTCAAGGAATATGCACTAGTAATCCTTTTGTTTTGTGTTAAAAAATCACAAAAGGTCATAAAACTTTATTTTATTGCTATTATTTACCGCAGGGAGTCGGCAATCTTTTGTTTTGTTTGAAATCAGGTGTGCTTCCAAACTTTTGGACGGTAGTGTATGTTAATCAATTTCTCCTCCAATTGTTTATGGATTTTCAAAATTCTAAAGTCAATTATTTGTAGTATACATTATAACATAGTTTACCTATAACCGTTTTACGAATCGTCATAAAATGTACTTTAGTTGACACTCTTAAAACAAAGAGATATGCACTCCACCAGCTATACAATCAGATATGATAATAGTCATGTATAAATAATCATTAAAATTGCTTCGGTACGTAATCACGATGTACCTTTATTAATATACCTAATATTTTGGTGATTGTTGCAGGCCCGTTTTCTTCTGTCTAAGGTGAACCCGTCGCAAACGCATAACAATATGTATGCCTACGGAGGGGTGAGTAAAAATTTCAAAGTTTAATGTAAAAATAATTTTTAAAGCTATTGTCGTAAATTAAATTAAAATGATAATTTTGTTGTCTCTGCATGACGTTGTACATTACTTTTTCATATGTTATTTTATAACTTGCATGGTGTGTACACCATCAAAGCATGGCGTTAATTAATTGTTTTTTTTTTGTTCCATCGTTGTTATGGCGACCAGGCGATGCCGATTCCATCAGCGGTAGTGATTTTATTATTTTATTTTTAAATTGGTGATGGGTGATTAACGCCGCCATTTTGCTTTAACGTTGCGTTTAAATGCATATATACGCTTGATCGAATTTTATTATCACAAAATATTTTAAAACAATAAAAAATACTATTCGCCAAGCTTGACATATTATAAATTCATTCTTACCGAGCTATAACTCCACACACACATTTTGAAATAGTAGTGATTGCGTTCACTATATTGTTTTAAAATATTTGTGATTATTACCAAAGCTTGCATTTTCACTCTCTCTTTAAAAAGTATGAATAAAATCCGCGGTGACGCGGTGATACATTTTGACTTAAAATTTTACTGTGAAATATATGTCTTGAATATAAATTCTACCCATAAAAATATTATGACCGTCGTCATAGTTGAATTTAAAGAATTATAATATGAGGGATCTACAATCCATGGGTTTGTAGTTTCGTATTAATTTCTGTTTCTCGTGGAACTGCGTGCGCTTACGATATTGTTGTGATGGTTTATATTATTCAAAATAATTTAATTATGTTGCTTTAATTAAATGCCTAAATGCTTTAAATAAATAAAAACAGCACTAACGTTTCACATTTTTTTAAAAAAGAATCAGTGCTACTTGTCAGTTCAACCGAAAGTCGTAGAAAAAACTTGATTCTTTTTTATACTGAGTGCCTTGGGAATTAATATCCTAATCCTAACATATATTGTAAATATGAATGTGTGTTTGTTACGCTTTCACTCCTACTGAACAGATCATCATAAAATTTTGTATACACATAGCCAGGGGTACAGGAAAGGACATAGAGTAATTTTCATATAGAAACAATACTGTTCCCGAGGGAAAGACAAAATAGCTTTTACGCAAGCGGAGTTGCAAGTATACATTTTGCTAAATTCTTCTCCTCTGGCGGGTTGGAAGAAGTTCGGTTGAACTGTCAAGTAATCTTAAATTATTCTATTCATTTTAATGGTTACTATAGTAATTTGCAGGTTACTTATCAAAAGAATACTTATACTATTATTCAAGAAATCTAATAATCTTTCAACTAATCTACAGATTACTCGAGTAATCTAGAGTTTAAACCATTTGAATGTGGTGATGGGTTAAACAAAGTGCTGAATTCTACCTCTATTACGTTCTCATTTGAAATATAGGCATGTCTTCTATGTTAAAATCATAGTAAAATGTTTAGCCATAACTCTCTGCGACTTCTTTTGCCGTCTCTTATTCGAAATGAATATCTAATGATACTGTGGCATTGACTTAAATCTACCATCAAAAACTTCAATTGTCAATTGAATTCTTATCTATGAGGGTGTTTTTAATATATCATAGAACTCAGCACCCGAATATAGTTCATTTAAAATAAGATAAAATTATTTAAGTGAAAACGATTCATGCTACTCCAGTCTTGTTCACAATGTAATAAAATTTATTACTATTTTAGGAATAGAATAATATTATTTCTCCACGTGTTCTGATCCACGTTGCAGTTAGTTGGCGTACGTTATTGGTTTTTAGATTTTAAAATAATTATCACACCTCTTTGTTTAGTGTTTGTGTATTCTAGTTTTTTAAGATAATTAAAACTGGCCGTCGATCTGATATAGCATCTTTTACTTTAAACGTTTCTCTAAATATGTATTTTGTTTTGTAATTACAATCAACACTATATCTACAGCAATGAAAGCGTAAGGTGGAAGGATTCAGCGCACTTCCTCCAACAGTTACAGCCCTCCTCATATTATAACCTATATTTTACAGGACGGTGGCGCCCCCGTGTTGACAGATGACGTGTCGTTGCAAGTGTTTATGGAGCATCTAAAGAAGTTGGCAGTGTCCTCAACAGCTTAAGGATAACAAAATGGAGCCTCACAATTATTTCAGAACTGATGACTATTGACCATAGACTCATAAACCACTTAACAAATGGCGGGAATGGGAATCGTATCGTGGGTTTACTCATCTGTTTAGTTATTTTACGTCTCATCCAGGAGAATTTAGGTTTTATATTTCATTCAAAGTTGTTGAGAAGAGAACGATTCAACCATTAATTAAATAGTCAAGTCAATTCATATTTATACAGCATTAGTCAAATATAATACCTACTCTACTACTGTTTGATACATGTTCCTGTAATGTTAGTTAAAATATGGACGACTTGAAAAATAAAGTAGACTTGAATAATAGGACACTAATGTTTAACTGTTGTCACATTTTTATAAAAATATAACAATAGGTGTAGCCATAGTATCAGTTTTGAAATTGTGTATTACGTTGTCTCCTTTGTTTATGCAATTTAAGTTATAATTTTCTACAATATTGTGTAAATTAATTAAAATTAAAAATGTCTATGCAATGATAATTTCTCCTTACTTGAAAATATAATATTTTATGTTTAATTAATTTATTTTTACTTTATACCCATGTGAATATATGAAAATTAAAAAAGGTAAACAATAACGGCAAAAAATTATAAATGCATACTAAATTAATAAACACATAACAATAAATAATATGTAAGGTCGTTTAAATCTACAAATAAAACAATTATTTATATAAAGAAAATATTTATTTATAATTTCTAGACAAGTCCAAACATTAATTGTGTCTAAAATTATCCTAATTTTATTTCATCTTATACTACTGCAATAAATATACATATTGAGTATATCCCACTAATACATACAAATCCGTAAGCTAGACAATTATACTAAATTGTTGTAGGTATATTTCCTATGGACTTAATATTATCTTTTATTTTATTTTATTGGCCCGATTATATATAGTGTAATACGAAATCGTATATCATGCCTCGACCCGAATGCAGACGTGGTGCATTAGACGTGTCAGTTAGATTAGTGTAACTCATCTTTCACAAAATCCATATCACAGCTTATTTTGACACAAGTAATTGTTAATACCAATATGTCAGTGTCCACAGTCCCACATGTAAGTATCCGTTCTTATCTCACATCTCAGATTCTGTTTATGTAGAGTCCGATGTAATAAGTGAAATGGTACAGGGAAATTTTACAACAAATATTTAGCGTGCTCTAGTATAACTTTGCAGACTAAATCTTTTTATTACATTTTTTTAAGGTTATTCTATTAAACTTAGATTTTTCTACATAAATGAATATCACAACAAATAAAATAAATGTCTTATCCAGGACATTTGTAAGTTTTCTGCGGTGGTTCTGATTGTACTGTAGAAATATTTTGTGACATATGGAAATAGGAACATTGAAGACTTAGAAAAACTTTAAAAGACAATTGGAACGAATGAAGCGTTTATAAACAATATTAAAAATACATAAATGCTGTTAACTTTTGTGTTCCATTTATATGATCTTATACAGTTTTCTATTAAGCTAAGTTTCAAACAGTTCTGTGATCCTATAGAACTTACACGAAAAATAAAATATTCCTCCTTTAACCAGTAGGTTCTACTTATAAAAGGTATTTTTTTTTTATACTATAGGGGGACAGACGAACAGACGGGTCACCTGATGGTAAGTGACACCGCCGTCCATGGACACTTGCAACTCAAGAGTCGCAAGTGCGCTGCCCGCCTTTGAGGGTGATGAGGGATGGGGGATGCAGGGAGCGGAAAGAAGAGAGGAGGGATGAGGAGATGGAAAAAAGGAGAAAGGAGATATGGGAGAGAAAAGGGGGGAGGAGGAATTGGGCCTCCGGAAACCTCACTCAATTCGGGGAAACGCAACGCAAGCGTTACTTCACAACTGGTTTTCTGTGAGGCCGTGGTATCGCACCGGTCGAGCCGGCCCATTCGTGCCTAAGCATGGCTCTACCACTGAAAAAAATATGTTTCATCACAATAAAACCAATTGTTACACATTTATCTAGTCATATCGGAATATTCCTAATCTATGTTTAGTGTTTCACTAGCTCCTCAACGTCTAATAACCTAGTAGTGCACTATAATCTATTAGTCAAAAGTACCTAAGCGATCTCTAATTACCGCCATCCCAAAATAAACTAACAGGTGTCATGCACAGCCCTATATACATATTACAAAGATAGATGTGCAATCAATAACTATATATTTAAATAAAAAACTACATCATTAAATACTTATTTTAACGGTTGACGCAGCTTGTTCCGTTCTCAAGGTCGTTCTATTCAGTAATGTTTAAATGGTAAATATAATTGGTAAATTTCTGACAGACCGACAGAGGATTGTGTCAGGCTGGCAAATATATTACGTTTAAACAAAGCTTTACTTTCTTAGAGTTGCTCTTCAAATTCTCGACTTTTTGTTCAGCAACGGCTAGTAACATAAGTTTTGTTAATGAAACATTTTTTAAATGTTAAATGTAATTAGGAAATGCCAGAAATATGACAAATTTATTTTTAAATTTGATTCGATGGTCAATTCACACATTCTGCGTCAAAATATAGCCCAACCATTATTTTTTATTGAATAGTCCGTAAAGCAGTGTCGCGAGTAGAAGCATCAGTATGTATTTGATAAATGCGGTTCAAGTGTGCGGGCGTCAGTTAAGGAACCTAATGGACATCTTCTGTTCTACGTCTGTCCTGTCCAGCGCCGTGCAGAACTCCTCGAAACAAATCATCTGGTCGTTGTTGGTGTCCGCTTCTAGAATTGTCCGTTCGGCAATGCTCGTCAGCTGTTCTTCGCTATAATTTATAATGGCATATTAAATGTACATTGCAAATCTACTTAGTAGTAAGTACAGTAATAATAAAATGCAACTATATTTTTAAATGACCAACAGTGGACTAATTGATTGATTGATATATCAAACGATTATATAATCAAGAAAATTGCACTTTACTTAGACCTCTTTTCGACTAATTACGTTGTAATTATAAAAACTAACTATAGTAGATACCTAGCATGCTTTCTTAGGTCAGATATTGCTTATCTTAGTATAAAATATTTAGATAACTCTAATGGTTCGTTATTGAGAAATACCTCATAACTCATAATTTGTTGTTAAATACTTCTATAGAAACAGTAATGCTGGTCTTACATTGTAATTATGTTCTTGAACAGCTAATACGGCATAGCAAGCATTTGGTTGCTTTGTTAGTGAACATTGTACATACCTAATGTTAGCGCCAACCATCATATGAAGTATAGCCAGTAGTTCATCTCTTGATATCTTGCCATCATTGTCCAGGTCATACATTGAAAAAGCAACTGAAAGGATACAAATACAATTATTATAATTTTTTTTTTCGTGTGGTTTCCCCACTGGTCGTCACCTCACTCGATTTGACGATGAGGTGGTATGTCGAACTCAGACCGACAAAATATTCGTGTCGAAATTCCGTCACGAAAGCGTCTATTGTTAGGGACCCGGGATAAGCATCTGGGAACCCCAGCAGACCTTGGCCACCTGACTAGCAGGCGACCACACTTTGGTATATGGGGGTATGCCCCCCACATCAGAAAGGCACGCGTGGAACACCTACGTCGCGCCACCGTCTCAGGCGTGCTTCTGCTGGGGTAACGGTCAGCCCGGCTCGTTACCCCTAGGCTAGCGCTCGGATCAGTATTTGCTCTCCGACGCCTGGTGCGTCTTCTGAGGGGTGGGAGAGTGCTGACATCACCGCCTCGCAACTACACAACGTCTTAATGATGACTGAAAACTACTGATCTATAAGATCTGGTGCTATTTTTAACCAACTTCATAAAGCTCCTTTTTGTACCTCCGTTTTTTGTTTTTTTTTTTGTGTATACATAAAGCGTGTCACACTGTCGTCTATGATATGTCGCTTGCCACCGCAGAACGCTTCAATCCCTGACAAAGGTCACCCATCGGACCCGCAACTAATCGGCATTCCCTATATACATACATGAGTAAAAAGTTAATAGTTCTAATCTTGTCTTCGAGAATGACTTCTTACTGTAAAACTTATATCTATATTTTGTGCAAATTAAGAAAAAAATATTTTTTTTGCAAAATTGTGAGACAATTTCAAATTATTGTTGAGCAAATTTGAAATAGTGCCAAGAGAGACAGCTGCAGTAAGGCTTACAACTTGCAACATTCTCTTCTCATCATCTCTTCTTGTGACAAATGATGTCTTCACTCCATACTGATGCAATTTTTTTTCAATTCCAATGCAGTAATTGTAATGGTTTTGTAAAAATGTGCTACTCCATACCTATATAGGAATCCTGATTGACAGTTGATTTTCTATTTACAATCAAAAGTTAAAGAAAATTCTTTATTCAAATATCACTCAAAAAAATAAGTAACATTTAAAAAAAGTAACAATAATAATCCTCAATTGCAGCAATACTCTAAAACATACTAGATCCCTAGACACTTTTGATGTGTGTATTTAATTCATATGAATAGCTCATGAAATTTTTATTCTGATCATATCAGAACAAACACTGAAGAAAGTGTTATTGATATAGGTTCACAAATGAGAAGATAATATCCTCCTCATTAGTGAACCTATTTTAATAATGATTTAATTGAAAATTGGTTAAAATCTTAATAAAAGATAATTATTAAGTTATAAATATGTGTAGTTACAAGTGAGAAGTATATTGGTATGTTGGAATTAAACCTGCTATCATTTTGTGAATAATCTATTGCAAAATGCATGGGTAGGTATACCATAAGAAAGAACTGCATTGCATTACCTTTAGATCACTTACACAGAATACTTACATCTTAATTTCTCTTCCCTACTATTCAGCTTATTCTCCCTATTTTTCCTGATTGGTCTAAAATGTGCCAACACTCTCATGAACTGCAGGAAGTTGACTCTATCGTCATGGCTCTCAGCAAAAAATGAGTGAACAATTCTCTCACTAAGAGGGTTGATGGCAAGCTCAGGTATCCTTAAAAAGTCCTCTCTAGCAAGGGTGCCACAGTCATTTTTATCTAATGCTGTGAAACGAGAATACAGTCTCTCTATTTGGTTTGGTGTAACTAGAAAGGCAAATAAGAAATTCATATTAAAATATTTAAAATATTCCACATTGCAATTAATCAAGAATAAAACACATTAGAAATTAATATTATCACTTAACATAACACTACATATTAACACTTATTAATGATAGTATATAAATTGATTTGCACTTTGAAAGACACATATAAAAGGAACTATATGGAATAATAAGGAACAGGCAAAATATATCCATACACAAAACATGGGAGTTAGGCAATTTTATATTGAAACTGGGAGATCAATCTGTGGAAGCTGGTGCACATTAAGATATTATTGACATGATTATACATCGAAGTTGGTTATGACAAATATGGTGAGGTTTAAAAAGGTTTCATAAGTTAGGCTATAAAATCTGTTTTAATGTTTGATATTATCCAAAATTTTAAAATATTGGTAAGCTTAACACATCAGTGCTAAGACAGCTGTATAGTCACATTTAATATTAAACATATTGTCAAATGATCAACAAGGATCTACTTAAGTAAGTATGTGAGGCGTAAGTAGGGAGGAATAGCCATGTTTATAGGTCTAACTTCTTCCATACAGAAACCATACACGAAAAAATAAAATTGTTTTCACAAATCTTTATACATATTTAAACTGTGTGTGACTGTTATATTGCCAAAAATAAATATAAAATATAATATTACAGTAAGACATATTTAAATCTTTTTTTTTTTCGAGTTTTTAGTAAAAAATATGCGAAGGCATAGTTGCATTTTGTATAGTATGCAATGACTGTGTTATATTTTCTAACAAAATAAAATTTTAAAGTCAATAATTAGATTGTGTTTACAGCAAAACTGTATAGAAAAGGAAAATGCTCTTTACAAGACTAACAATAACACAAGTGATGTTATCAGTTTGATAATATTATGCGACTTACATCCTGTTTCTTCTTGGATTTGAGCTATTTCTTCCTCTCGCAGCAGTAATGATGATTTGTTTCCCATTTTTTCTATTAACTACGTACGCAGAATAATCTTCTCCCAAATGACTCCTGTCTTGTAATATTACCAGGCCCGAAGATTGCTACTATTATACAAGGAGCAAAGTTCACAACGCATAAAGAATTACTTAATTAATAACTTCATAAACGACTTATCTTCATCAAAGTTAGCCCTCACTATTAGGCCACAGAACACATAATAGTGATATTCATATACCCCTCTATTAGGCTCTCACTAGTTACAAAAATATTAGGGATACCCATTCCTTACCTAAGTGAATACATATTCAGTATTAGATTTCAAGTATTTTCAGACAAACCTGTTCTTTATACGAAATAGTAGGTATATTATTTTAGTATATTAATTAATATATATTTTTATAAAAAGTTCGTCTGTATCTCTAAAAAAACCCTGTTTGACTTTATTATGATTTAATTTTGGGATTCGTTTTCTTAGGACATGTAATTTTGATAATCTCTGTAGGAGTTGAATAATAATATTTTTTATTACTAGTAGGAGTTCCCACCTCTAATTTCAAATGACATCTGTCAAGCTGACTTCGGGACAAGAACCCAAGTTCGAACTAATCAGTTCTGAAATTGAACACTAAAAGTAAAAGATGATTTTTTCCTTTTTCAGTCTATTTTTTTATAATTTATATTTTATATTTTAATACTAATTAAATTTAAACTGAGTATATCAAGTGATTAACATATAACGTTCAGTTTTATAATTACCTGTAAAATATTAGCTTGGTTGCATAGTGACAAATATCCTAAAAACCAATGTCAAAATAGTTATTGTTGATGTTGATGATATATACCCAATACAATACAATATTACGGTTTTAGATATATTTTTATTTAGACAGATATAGAAAGAGTTTAACTATGAGCGGTGTAATTAAAACAACTTCAGATGTATTGGAGCCAGTGTTAGACACAGTGGTAGAAGTAAATGAAAATGTTGTTCATGAAGTCTTTGATCGTCCGAATGAGGAAGGAAAATTCGAAGAAATCCCTCCAAGAATATTTAGTTTGCTAGAAGTGTTTGAGCCGCTTACTATACCATCACTCAATAATGCAATCTATGAACTTGGAGTGGTAAACTTGTGCTGGCCAGACATCAAAGAACCAGTTTTTGAGACTAGAACATGTTTTCCAAAATCATATTATACGAACAGCACAAAAGAACGACTACTTCTTTCTTATGCAGAAAACTTTAGACGACAATTTCTTCTGTTTTACAAAATGAGGAAACCATTGTTATTGCAGGTCCCCAACGAATGTGGTTTGCAGGTACTTTTACTAGTTATTAGTTCTGACAAAAGATGGCTAGATAGTGTTTTCCTTAAATGTTTCCAAATAAGTAGGCTATGTGTAATTACTTTTTATTCTAGAAAATGGTGTGTACTGCAATAAGGCCGACTAAACTTTGTTTTGCCACAACCACTAACTGGCAAGGCATAGCTTCACTATTTGCTGATTATTTCGACTACGAACCTCTGTCAAAGCCAATGCTGCACGTAAGTACCCGCATATGTATTAATATATTTAATATTAACTTAATTTAAGTTTAAACAAAAACTTATACATAGTAAAAAAAAATGTGGTGAATAAATTGTTGTAGTGATTTATACAGCCGAGAGATGGCGTGACTAGTTCTACGCTCGTTATATTTTTCGGCAATTGTATCATCCACCACCATCGTAATATCGTGATTTAATTTTACTTTAAGTTTAGTATGAAAATTTGGGTAAAACGATTATACTTAAATCATGGAATCCGGTTCAACTAAAAAACTTTATCAAATGATATACCATATCCAAAATATTGACTGCACTTTACCCTCAGTTTTAGGTTAATTAAAATTTGGACGAACAGAAGTTTTACGATAATTAACTTTATATTTACTTGGTCTATTTTCTTATTTTAATAGTGATATAGAATTACGGATATCAAGCATGCCTTTGAATGTATAGGCAGTACAGGTCAATACAGCAATGTGCATGCGAATAACCAGTATTTACGAGTATACATATTTTCCTTTTTTCTATTGTTAGCCTACCTAAGTAGTATTTAGGTTTGTGCATAGGTCATATGTGTAGTGGTTTAACTAACCGCAATCTATCTACCATTTGTGTTGCTATCGACATAAAAGTCAATGGAATTGTTATTTGCTCAATTTCAATTAAGCGTTTAATGTACGTTTTATTTTATTTATTTGTAATCGCGTCGCAACTCTTTTATGAAAGCAGACAAGTCCGTTTACTATTTTATACTCTGTTCTCTGTACACGTATGTGCTACTGGTTGAATGTTTATCTTCTGTAATTTAATATTTCTGGGTAAATAAAAGTCATGTGAGATATAGGTTTCAAAAGTTTAATCATTTAACATTTTCGAGATCACAAGTCGTGATAAGAGAATTTATAATCCAATTTTTAAATTTTGTACAAAATATGAATCTCTCGAATAATTTTCCAGTTGGCTCATAATAACCTGAAAAACAAATCAACAATTCTATCTTCTGTGGGAAGTAGATACAATTTTTGAAGTGTTCGCTAATAGAAGGGCGGGTTCGCCGTGACACGCACACCTACACCATTGGACAATCTCTTATATAACATTAAGATAATACACTCTATTAATTAGGAATGTACTTACAATTATAATAATCTCTCAATAATTTATAATTTTGATCACAGTGTCCTTAACTGTTAACTTTAACGTATAATACAATTCCGAGTCGACGAGGCGACGTTGTCTACCATATACATATATAAAATACTGAGCAATAGAAAACAATTACACAACGAGTGCCTAGCTAACGCAATAGAGTCATCTATATCTTAACAATATTACCTTGTTCTTAAGATTGGCACAACAATACATTCGCATCCTTTCAATATTTGGTATCGGCCGGGAGGGCTCGCCGCCACTCCTCACGTACATATGTACACGCTACTACTCAGTGAAAGGTTGAAAGGACGCTGTGCGTGACTTAGTATTAGTTTTGACTTGAGGTAGAACACAGGGATCCGACTATAAACTATAGTAAGGGTACAACTAGGAATGTAATCGTCAAATGGCAACATACAGCGGTACTATCTAAACTAATCACTTAACAGTTTTGGGTGTATCGGTAAGTGAGAACGCAGATACATATATATAACATTCAATATATAACAGGTATCACTATCTACCCATTAAGTTTCACATACATAGACTCGGAAACAGATCTCCTACCTCGGCGAGCTGACAAGTGGCTCACTGGCTGAGCAAGCGTCTCGCCATTGTCGGGTCGTCGAGCTTGGCTAAAGACTTACTAACTAAAGAATGATGCATAGCTTTTCTTTTAGAACAAAGAAATTACGCAAATTTGGCTACACATATCACAAGAGAATGCTTACTGGCGACGACGTAAGTATGTACATAATTGAATAATTCCCTGTAGCGAGCGGCGAATGGTGTCGAGCGTCTACTTGCGGCGGGCGGCATGATCCGCGGGATCCGCCGGAGCCACGGGCAAGCGACGAGCTCGCAAGTTGTGCAGCAGAGCCCGCAGCTGGTGCACGTGCATGCGCGTCACGCTCGGGTCCCCGCTCACCTCTAGCCACGCGAGGAACTTGTCGCCATGCTCCAACGCATCCGCTGCACCCGCCTCCCACTCACCACTTGCTGGAGACGTAGATCGCACTTCCGCACCAACTGTCTGATTGCTGTTATTGAACAGAAGATTGTCGAGAACGGTGCGAGCTTTGATGTGACTTTTACTTGACTCGTGACTTCTATCGGGCAACGGCTCCTTGTTCTCGGTACCAATCTCTGGACTAGCAGCTGGCTCGGCCACGCGTGGCTCCGCACTAGGTGTACGCCGTGGTTCGGGCTCGTTGTGCGAGTGCTTTTGCACTGGACTTGTTGTAGTTCCTCGCTCTTCGTCCATTTTACCCTTTGTAAGTTGCGAATACAGAATGTTCTCAGCAGTTTTATCTTTTGGCACCTGGGCAGCGGACTTGTGTTTATCTTCAGGGAGAGGCATGGCTCCACCAAACTGTTTGTAGTATTGCCAGAGCCATGAATTTCTGTTATAATCAAGATGAGAGTTGATGGGTGCCGCTGCTGCTACGGGTTTTGGTGGGATAGATGGATCAGCTGTTTTCCCAAGTTGTAGTGGATGTGTCGGCGTTGTCTGTGCAGTCAGATCAAGCATCGCTTGTTGCGTCTTTAGCCAGTACCATAAAGTGTCATCTACAGGTTGGCTAGCAGCTGAGGAATGCGTCGTTCCGTGGTGACTAGACTTTGAATGACGATAGGGATCTGAATGATGATTCTTATGGCGTTGGTGGTGCTTGCCATCATTTAAGTTAAGTACTCCATTATGTGCTGGCTTTGGTGAGCGAACGGAGCGTAACGCACGACTAGCAGGTTGAGCCGATAATGCTGACAATCCAGGGTTTAGTTGAGCGAGTAGAGTCAGATTAGTTGCAATCTCATTGAAACTGAGTCCGAGATGTGAGTGTGTGAGACCAGGTAAATGAGCCAGGCCTGAGAGAGGACTGATAGCGCTCATGGAGACACTGGCTCCGGGATCTGGTCGGCGCTCGCGAGGGATGTGAGATGTTGGGGAGGGTAATGCGCGTTTGGTGGTGAGTTCAACAGGGACATCAACTGGGGGCGGAGGTGGTTGCGGCACAACACGCGTTGCAACGGGCGCGGAGAGATCAAGACCGCCGTTGACAGGTGAGGACGGTGCGGCCGGGGACTCAGTACGCGCGCGCTTGTCTGGCGGCTCACCATCATTGCTTTTGTCAGTATCGGGAGAGGATAAGCGTGATGTCATGTAGCGCAGTTTGTCCTCGTTCTTGCACCAGCCGCGCAAGGTGGATTCGGGTACACCGATGTCTCTGGCCACGGAGGCCTTTGACTCGCCGTCATTGACGCGCTGGATGGCTTCGATCTTGTCGCTGGGTGTCAGGGCTCGCATGGGACGTTTGCCCTTCGTTGCCATTTTGGCGTCTCGCCTTCTGTAACAACAAAATGTAACGTTATCTTTTGTCACGGTTTTTTACTAATAGTTAATATTTTTAATGAACGTTTTTTCTACGTAAACTTAAACGACACAGCAGAATTACTTGTCAATATTATTTGACAAGTTTCTGATGTTCACATTTACATGTGTACATCTCTTAATCTCGTCTTAAAAATGCCTGACAAATTTAATTTCCTTTTGTACTGGTATTCCTTATCCATAACAGAATAACACAAGTCAAACTAAATGTAAAAAGAAGGTACACGAACATTCGCTGATTATAAGTGGTTCGATATTCCCTAAAGCTTTATTAACAGTTTGTACGGTGCTTCATAATAACTGCTTAAATAATCCAACATACTGGCGATAAACCACAAGTCCTGTTTAATCGTATTATAATTAAGTCATTATAAACTCTGAAACACGATCTCAATGCACTTGACTACTTAAAATTGCACAATAACCAGTGTTTCCCACATAATGTCATATAAATAAAATTACTTAAATTGTTCCAACAGTTCGCGAAAACTTACAAATGGTGGCATAAACACAAACGTTTACGCGAGAAGCTATAAAGTTACGAAAAGATAAACAAAAAGAAGACATTAAATTATGACCTACGACAACAGCAGGCGGCAAAAGTTGTCGGGTCGTTGACACGGTGACCTTGCGAGCGGTTAGCGCACACGTTGCAGCCTCCGCCCATAGATGGCGCTGAGCGACCGTAATTTAGTTTGATATTTATTTTTGTTAATAAATGGCATATTTGCGACGAAACGAGAATCATACATGACAAGAATCACACTGATTATTTTTAAAGTGTTTTACACAGAGAAAGAAATAGGTAGTACTAGTATTAGTTCGAAAGCTAAATTTTAAATTTCAATGAAGCGAAACTTTCTTTTTAAATCATTCCGCGAAGAGGTTTAAGGTTTTGAATTTTCTGTTTCACTTTATTTATATAAAGCATGAACAAATATCTAGAACATGGACCATTATTTGAATAGTTATAACGAGAATTATTTCTCGAATTAATATTTTTTTTTTTTTTCTGGAATAACATTTAAAATCATCTCTGTTTCTTTTTGTGTAGTGTTATGAATACTGAAATTGATTTTGTATTACCCAAAAATGTACGAAACAGAATTAACATCATTATTTTTTTCAGAAATATAGAACTTCGGAAAAACATACAATTTGTTTCAAAAAATCACAATTTACATAACACGAGAATTGTTATTGTACATGAAATAAAATGAAAAAAACTTGTATCTTTTCATAGAGAACTCTGGTTGTTATAATCATTTTAAAAACATTGCATATTGCACGACTGGTAGACTTAACAATTTTTTGTTTTATTAGTTAAGATAAAAATTACTTTTAATATTGTTGAGTTGAATAATTAAATGATTTGGAATAGGTACACATTAAACCAGCGCTTTTCGCACTCTGCATCAGTGCGGGGTGTCAAATTATTTGATGACTATGTTAAACAAAGAGACTATAATTATGCCTACTCCACACAATTTGATACTTTAATCGGTGCAAAACAACGACGGACCAATACTGAGAAATGAAAAGTTTAAAACTTACTTGCGAGGTAGTGGCGGCGGCACGTGTGCGGTGTTTACAATTTTTGACAGGCCGTTATTGCAATATTATAAAGGTTCCGTGAATGGAGCACTTCGACCAATAAAAATATGGGTGTATTGCGCAGTGCGCGTCACGTGTTCACACTAGTTCCAATTTCACTGATCAGTTGATCACAAGTCACTGAGCGGAGGCGCGCGGAGCGTGTGTCGCGAGACGTGCGTCGCGGAGCGCGCGGAGCGACTGTGTGCCGCCGGTGATAAGGCCGCCTGGCGCCCGGCCCGCGGCCCGCGTCCGCGACCGGCCGCTCCTCTCCTTTGTGTCCGTCCGTCACCCCCCCCCCCGACGCGCCGCCCCCCGCGCGGCTCGCCGGCCGCCGCCTCCTCGCCTAGTCCTCCGACATGTGAGCCTCGAGCCGCGCTCTTGCTCTTGCCCACCTATCTCCCGCAATATATTAACTCGATTAATTATTAATTTTAACGCATCAACTGTCCAACGAGCGGAGAGAAAAAAATCTTCGCTTGGAATTGTAACATTTTTAGTGTCGGCCGTGAGTTGCGGTCGATCGAAACTTTTAGCCCACAATCGTGATGTTCCCAACTATTCTAAGTTTCAAACTTTGTCTCGTAATAACGTCTCGCGCGTGTCCACGAAGTAATAATTGCCAACTAATTACACCACTTCAGCCACCTACCGCTTGTTGACTTGATGTCATTGTTTTTCAGCAGGCCGTTAAAAATATCATAATTAAATATACAGTGATAGATAAAGAGATGAGCCGGGGGTTCATTGATATGCTACGTAGTCTCGTAGCGGTTCTACGTTTGTTGTTATTACGATTATGATAAGCGTAGCCTTTAATTTGTGTATTTATTTTGGTAGCTTGTCATTAGGGCATCTCATTCTTAATTCACTGAATGCTTTGCATTTGTGTTGTAAATTATGTCACGTCTTTTTTGTTATTGTTTATTAAATTAATCTTTGTAGTCAGCAGAAAAGTTAAACATTTTACAGTTGTGTAGAAAATAATATTGACATGCCAAAAAGCAGATAAAAATATCGCCCAAAGGTTGCGTTTTGCAACTAGCAAACTACACTCACAGGCACAATTAACCGCCCACCTATATTTTTCGTCACCCTGTTTGTTTATGTTAACTGTGGCTTATCTACTGTTTTGTTTTTAGTTAAGTGGGTACTTTAGCAATAAACTAAACACTTAAAAACCCTTATTTCGACCCTTAAACTTGTATCGCCGTAGCGTTTTTAGAATTTAGTCTCTGTTTGACATTGTTGCAGTAACGTTCGTTACATTGATTACATTTCTTGTTCTTGTCTGCTATCGTGTACGAGCATTGTTTAATTTGAGTTTTTAGTGTACGATTATTGTTTGTGACTGAAAAAAATGCCACTGGATGCAACTGGTGCTGCTAGGGCAGTGACTTTAGCTGACGCTGGGTATGGCCAACGTCGCATCGCTCGTACGCTTGGTGTACCTCGAACTACAGTGCGGGATGCCATCAGGCGCTTTCGGAAGACTGGTTCATACACGAGAAGGCCAGGTCAAGGCCGACATCGGTGCACCTCTGCTCTGGATGACCGCTTTGTTGTCAGTAACGTGCTAAGAAATCGCTTTTGCACCGCTACTGAAGCGCGCACACGTCTGTTTGAGGTGAGAAATTTCACTGTAAGTGAACGTACGATAAGAAGAAGACTGGCTGAAAGGAATCTGAGAGCTTTTCGTCCAGCTCGCGGTCCACAGCTTGCACAGCATCGTAGAGCAAGACTTGCCTTTGCACGAGAATATGCTGACTGGACTACGGAACAATGGAAGAACGTACTGTTCTCAGATGAGAGCAGAATAGCCTTAAGGGGTCCTGATGGACGTCAGCGTGTTTATAAGCGCCAAAAATGTTTGGGGATCCATAATTGTTTGGGGAGGTATCTCTTACGAGGCTCGTACCGATCTAGTGGTGTTTGATAGAGGCAGTGTGACTGCTCAAAGATACGTGGAGGAAGTCTTACAAGACCACGTCATACCTTTCGCACCATTTATTGGTGAAAACTTTAAATTAATGCACGACTATGCTCGATGCCATACCGCAAGATCCGTCACTCAATTCCTCGATGAGGTCGGGATTCAAGTTTTGCCATGGCCGTCACGCAGTCCCGATCTTAACCCAATTGAGCACATTTGGGACAACCTAAAAAGACTATCAGCCCCTGCGACCTTACAAGAGCTCAAGACGGCTGCGATAGAGGAGTGGCATAATATCCCTCAGTCGGATATTCAAGACCTCGTAGATGGATTGCCAAACCGACTACAAGAAGTCATCAGGGCCCGAGGTAGTAATACTCGTTATTAAAATTTAAATAAAAAGAAAGCGGACGATTTTTTTCAAAATTAAAGTCATCACATTTTTATGCAATTTTTTTGCAAAATCGATTTTTGGCATATTTTTTTTTATTAAACGGTTTTGTTTAAAGACTTTTGTGATTTTATTTATCCTTAATGGCTGCTTTTAACATAACTTCCATCAAATGTGGTCAAAATTTTCCGACTACTGAAAAATGAAAGAAATTCAAGGTGGGCGGTTAATTGTGCCTGTGAGTGTAGCAGATAGCGAAGGTTGCGTTTTGCTAGTTGACTTCACTTTATTATAATTCTTAAGAAAGTACTACCAAGAACGTATATTTGTCAATAAAATTTTACTGCCGACGGGACAGTTCATATTTGGATGATGAATTTATGATAATTATTTATGAGATAAGTAAATATTAGCCTTATTATGTAGATGATATTTAAGAAGTTTTAATCTCGATAGACTCTCGCGTTGAAACAAATGAATCTTCAGTTTTATAATATTGGTATAGAACCTAACAGAACCCGAAACAGTCATATAACAAATAAATAATACTGACTGATGATGATGATCTGACTGCACGGATGGCGGAGTGGTTTAAGTGGTTAACTCGCCAGTACGCTGCCGCGCCGAGTGTTGTGGGTTCAATCCTACCATGAAGTTAGACAGGCAACTTGCCTTAATATTTCATAAAGCTATACTATGACGTTTATTAAATTCATAGCGTAACTGCTTTGAGTTGATAGTCATTCTACCTCACTGACCTACACCAAGCTAGTTTAAATTGCTCGAAAAATAAAACGAGCCCTAGGGTGACGCACAATTCTGAGAATTTAAATGATTGTATAAAATCATGTACTTTATGAGTTAATACAAAAGGCAGTAATCTTCGTTCCCTGTTTAATCCTTTAGAGGAGCAGATAGATACGGTAAAATAGCTATTACTAGTATAATGTTTCGGTCCTTCATGTTACTTTTAGATTTCTTAAAGAGACGCTCTATTTCTATCAATAATATATCACTGTTCAGTGACAAGATTAAAACTATTATATCCTATATATAAAAGTAATATAAAGTAATATTTATTTTATTGGTCAGCGACCACAGTTTTGAATCTGTCTGGGTATTTTGTATAGGTAATGTCCGTTTGGGCTGAGATAGCGGTGTGTTGTGTGCGTTGTGTCCCTGAATATTGTTACAATTTTGTATCATTTGTTTTTCCCAAACAAAATAAGCCATATCACCAGCAGATCAACGTGATCTGGCTGATGCCGTCTGTTAATAATGTTTAATGTATTAGTGTATTTTAATTTATGTATTTCGTTTGAAACGTCATATTTATACATACAATAAACGTACACTCGAAAATTGTTACCCTTCTTCTTGCGCAGTCAGGGTCAGGTCACATTTGTTAAGGTTCAAAAGAGGTAAATGAGGTTGCTGATTTGTAAAAAAAAAAATGATTAGTATATTCTTATTAGGTTTATATTCTATAGTTATTTTAGGCATTTATTTGTAGGTATAATAACATTGGTGTTTGTTCTTTCGGTCACATTTTGCGGTGTTTAAATTCGTGTACCTACATGTTAAAAAGAGTTTATTTTCAACCGACTTCAAAAATGAAGAAGGACTTCAATTCGACTGTTTTTTTTATGTTTCTTACCTCAGAACATTCGACTGCTTGTACCGATTTTGATGATTTTTTATTTGAAAGCTGGTGCTTTCCGTGTGGTCCCATATCAATTTGGTCCAGTGGCATCCATGAGGAAACCATTTAAGTCTTCAATTTGCATTAAGTTATAGCGCGACAAATGGACGAATAACTCAATATCACGCCAACCGATTTCGATGATTTTTTATTGGGAAGGATGTACTTCAAGGGTAGCTAGATGAGAGTTTGGTTAGGTTCTGACAATGGTATCCATGAGAAAACCATACAAGTCTTGAAATTTATGATAGATGCATTGAAGTCGGTTGTCTGCTATTTTAAACTAAATTATTAATAAATTCCATTCGGACTTAAAATTTTTTTTTTTGTATTTGAGAACTCTTTGCTTTCTTACCTTTTACATTTGAGATCAACAGTTCATTTTGTGATAAATCTGTTGAACATTACTCAATGACACCTTGAGTATAAAACATGATTACACTATTCTTTCATACTTATACATATAAATAACAGGACTTAAACGGTAAAATGACTGGCCCGTTGGTCTAGTGGTAAGTGACCCTGGCTGCTGAGCCGGAAGTTATGGGTTCGATTCCCACACAGGTCACAAATTCGTGTAATCCATAATTATTTGTCCCTGGGCTGAGAGTTATTTGCGTCCGTTCGACACATGAATTATTCCTAATGCGGGACTCCTCCAACAGTCTGTTCCGCTAGAATACCAGACAAATGCCAGCTCGGGGAGCGAGGATCAATGTGTTTTGTCTGTTTAGGTACATACAATACATTATTTATTAGCCCCTAGTTACCTGCTGTTGCTAACCAATTTTTTCACGTACAATTTCTTCTCGCTTAGACACTTGACTGAAGTTATCGACCAATGATTATTTTTTAATAACAGTAACTTTCGTAAGATCATGCAAACTTGATATTTAACGTACTATAAATTTAGTTTTCCTCACTAAGAAATATTTTCTATATCACGTTAATTATTATTTACCTATGTCAGAAATTAATGTACCTACGCGAACTCGATGTTAAATTTTTATATATTTAGGTATGTCACTTTTTGCGTTTCTTGTCTGTCTTCTTGCGAACTGGCGTACCGTGTACGAAATATTTGTACAAAAATTGTTATATAATTTATATACATAATTCTAATTCATAAGTATTTTTATTAGATGAATCAATCCATCACATAAGTAATACTCCTGCGTTCGCATCGAGGGGCTCTGACTTCCCAGCATCAGCCAGTTCGAGTTCTAGGTACGCGGCCCTGACTTACTTGAGCTATTGCTTATACTCTCCAATCTATCTGTATCAACAATACATACAGATACTTTTATCTGTATATATTGTTGATACAGATAAGTATAAGCAATGTATACAAATAATAATGTCTGTATGTATTTGCTTATACTTATCTGTCTTCTCTTTCTGTCCTCTCTTTCCGACAAAAATTTACAAATTTACTTCGAATTTTTTCACACAATTCCCAAAAACGCCCGAATGACGTCGATAGGCCTGCCTCCCATTACATACATGGGAGTAAATAATCGGCAAAGTGTAAGCATTAACTACACCCATGACTAGCCCTTCGGGAACACAGGCCTGAGTGTATGTGTAACAAAGTTAATTTCTAAGCAAATAACAGCTAAATGATAAACCCAGATATTTATTTTAACACATTTTCATCTACGTATATCATAATAATACCAGTTATTTCAGATATACTCGTATTAATGTATATCTCAATCGTGCACATGTCTGTATGTAGTTAACCCTGTGGTCCTCGGTGGTGTAGGCTAGGGCCCACTCGTCTCTTCTCATGGCGGGTGTCGTAAAAGCCATCTTAGGAATCGCCCTATTATCTGTTAGATATATTTTCTTTTTTTTTAAATGACAACTGCCGAATTATGAATAATTCCTGTGTCACAGGGAACTTTACAAACATTCATGAAACGGACAGAAATAACACTATATACACTCTAACAGTGCGACTCGGCCTACCCCTACGGAGGTACAGGCGTGAGTGTATGTATTTTTGCAAATAATATAATTGTGAATGTGTTCTGTTAGTTGCTATTGTGTGGAACTTCTAAGCCGGTCACCGCGCGTAGGTATGTTTTTGCGAACGTTGCAATACGGTAGCGAGGCCACACGTCGCGCTGTCGCGTAGTATTGCCGATACAGATGCCGACGTGTAAAATAGTAATGTAAGAATAAATAATATCTTATAGAAGGGCTCTAAACTTTGCTGACGTTGGCCATTCACCGATAAACGATGAACAAAACAAAGCTACATATTTTATACACATATTTTATTTTGAGTAAATGATGTTTGTGACTTTTAAGGTTTAAGAAAACTACAATATTGCAGGTTTGTTGTGTTTTCAAATTGTTATCTACCTGACCACTTTATCTAGGACCACTCACTCTCTCCCCGTGGATGTCGTAGAACGTCGACTTATCTATCAGATAGTACAATACAGCTAGAGTACGACGGCAGTAAGTACGCTTACCCCTTATTACGTCAGTGGAACTAAATTACAGTTCGCAAAAATTTTACGTTTTAGACACCTCTGCCTTCTACGATGTAGGCGTGATGTATGTATGTATGTTTATGAATAACAAGTGTGACTCAATATCAAGAAACCTCTTCGTTACGTCAACTTACTTACTGCTACTTAAGACATTTATAATCTTGTTCTCGGTTCCACTGTCTAGATGCGACTCTAGTCGTTAAAAGCTGATCATGTACATGAAGTAAGTACAAAATATCCTGCACAGAAACTTTTTAATTGAACAACTTTGTAGTTGGTCACTGGGAGTCACCACACAGTTTAACGGCCGATCAAAAGTGACACTGTGCTGAGGGGGTGAGGTAAAAAATTATAAAAATACCGCGGCAATCATTGGCAGTTTATCTTCTAAATAGAAGAGGAGACGAGAAGTAAACTGCTACAAAACTGAAAGATATAGCCAAAGAAAACTGGGCTTTCTTTAGAAACTGGTGATAAAAAATAAGACGATACGAAATATGAAAACGATTCGAAATATAAATACAGTGATGATTGTTTGATTCGAGTCTGATGCGATTAAGACAAAACTCATGAAATTACTAGGAAACTAACACACAAAATTACACATTACGATTGCTAGTTTTTTTTTTTTTTTTTTATATTATAGGGGGACAGACGAACAGACGGGTCACCTGATGGTAAGTGACACCGCCGTCCATGGACACTTGCAACTCAAGAGTCGCAAGTGCGCTGCCCGCCTTTGAGGGTGATGAGGGATGGGGGATGCAGGGAGCGGAAAGAAGAGGGGAGGGAAGAGGAGATGGGAAAGAGGAAAAAGGAGATGAAGGGAGAGAAAAGGGGGGAGGGGGAAGTGGGCCTCCGGAAACCTCACTCAATTCGGGGAAATGCAACGCAAGCGTTACTTCACAACCGGTTTTCTGTGAGGCCGTGGTATCGCACCAGTCGAGCCGGCCCATTCGTGCCTAAGCATGGCTCTACCACACTACACCACCTAATGATTCTAAATTCAGTTGTAAGGAATTTTACACCGCTTACGCTTACTCAATATTACCAATACACACGCTTTACAACCACAAGCACAAGTTACTATAACTTCCTTCCAAAAATAAAAACAGTATGTGACGTAAGTAAGCCTTTATACTTTTATTTTGTATTACTTTATATATGCATGTTATGGTAGGCCTATATCCTTGTTTTCCTTCGATCCTTATTTTTAAAGTAAATTGTTAAAATAAAGGGATTGTGACACAACGCTATTCTTGATCAAAAGTAACGGACGCCAACAAGACTAGTCGTTTTCAATAGATTTTTTTAAGTATATTTTTCTATTCAGAAAAGAATGTAAAAAAAGCAATGTATGGTCGAATATCGTTGTTGTAATGGCCGTAATGTGTAAAGTGTGTAGGTAAGCAGGTCGAGTGTAGGCAGCTCTAGTGGATGGTGGTGAGTCGTAAGTATGTTTTTGCCGCGCCGCGGTGCCGAGGCCACACAAAGGCTCTCGCAGAGCCGTGCCGCGATTTACGACGCGTCGTCCGCACTGTATTTCGGGCATTGGCGATGTTTGTGATGAATGAAGGTGTGGATATGGTATTTGAAAATTTTACTTTCGACTTTATTTGAACCTATAAAAGTAAAGTATCCGAAATTAAATGCGTCTATGATATATGTGACGTGACGTGTGTGGTGCAGAATTAGGTTTCACATGCCATTGCATTTCATACCGGGAAGGACATTAAATAAAGTGTTCAAAATTACAGCTAGCTTTTAATTTGGATTTATGTGGACGTATTATTTTTGTGCTAAATTTTTATTTATTATATTCTATACTTAGAGTATTATAGGTTCACATGGTATATGTCGTGGTATATGGAGAGCACGAAAATAGACCGGTCCTCTATGAACTTAATGAGGGAAACCTATATCCTGCAGTGGCCTATCAACGGCTACCTACGACTGATGATGAACGGCTGAACGATGAGTTCCTAAAATAGAATTTCCAAAAAAAAATCGACCCTAACTACCGTACCGTACCCTCTTGGATACGTTAGACATAAAGTTGCCGCATCTATATTCTCCACTATCGCGTACGCACGTTCTCTAGTGATTTTGTTATCGGCGGCGGCACCCCCGGCGACATCCGACGCCGCGCGCCATTACCGCGACCTCGCCTCCCTCCCGCGCCGCGCACACAGTCTCACCCCCTCGCACGCCTTCGACGCCCGCGCGCCCGAACCAGCTTGCCAACTAAACGCGCGATAATTGATGTTAAGTTTTGAACGTTGTTTTCTATATGTCGTGTGATGACGTCATAGCCGGTTGTGTGGCTTGTCATAGATTATATAAAAAAAACTGATGTTACAAATCGGATAGCATTGGAATATTTAGCAGAACATTTGTTGACGTTACAGCCGGTTAATATCCTTATTACGGACTACAAACATACCTACTACTGCGCAGGTAGAACCTACACTTACTGTTTACTGTTTCACGTCCGTTACGGCCAGGATTCATAGACAGACCTGCTTTAGAAGAATTAAATTTTAGTCTAACTTTTATTCATTGTTATGTTGTAATCGTATTAAAAGTATAAATGCGTAAATTTGCATGGATGTTTGTAACTTAATCAAGCAAGAATGGCTGCAAGTATCTGTATGAAATTTACAACAGAGATAGATTACAGTCTTGAATAACACATATTATACTTTATATTCATTAAAATGTAACATCTAATATGTATTACAAAAGGCATAAACTAATTAGGTAAGCACACACTCCAGGTATCTTCACTCCAGGTATCTCCAGGTGACTACATGTTTATTTATGAGACCACAAAAAATAAGAACAATATTTTTCCGACCTTACATTACTAGCAGAATAATTAGTTTTAAGCATATTCATCTCCCTAATTGTGAACTTACGAAACAACCTGAGATGATTACGTAGATATACCGACAAACAATTTCTTTGGCACGGTATACAATGTATTGTATGAATTTAAAACATAATCACAATGGTTTTGTATTTCTCGCGGCTGGTAACACTACCTTGCTCATTAGCGGCCGACGAAGCGGCATCGACGCGACGACGCGGTTTGAGTTTTTGCAGCCTATACGTGAATATGCATGTATACATATGTACGTAGCTTGTACTTACTTGCTGCGTAGTACGCATAAATATCCCTAGCCTTTTTATTCAGACTACTTGCAAAGGTGTTTTAATGTTATAAATGTTTTATGCACGATACACGAATGCAATGCGAAGGCAGAGGCGTGTCATACGCCAATATTGTGCCAATTATAATTTATTTCCACACTTGCAATAGAGGGCAAACCTATTGCTGTCGACCATATGCTGTATATCCAAGAAGGATATTGAAATCTTAAACTTCACAACCAGTCAGTGACACGTTTTTCTACAACAGTATTATTTACTTATTTTTGCAATATATTATTCGTTTACATAGCAATTTGACGACTTGCTCCTTATTTCGTAAGCAAACTAAATAATTGTTGGCAAAATGTGAACGTAAGAGACACATTTGTTCTTTCTACAAAAATCGCGCACAATTATTCGTATGAGCAACAGAGGCTCTGTTCCTCATACGAATAAATGTAATTTCAGGTATGATTTAAAATATTTATGAAGCCTGAATAAGTCAATTGTGACAGAATATTATGACCGTTTACAACGTGTTTTGTATTTATTTACTTATAAAAAGATATGAGCACTCAGATTTTCATTTCAATTGAGTTTGCACAAACATAACCATGTTCGGAAATGAAATTATCGTGATGCTATTTACTTATAATGTCACTTAGATATAAAATAAAACTTAACTTGCTCGAGCTATTGCTTATACATCCCAATCCCTTTCGTCCCCTTTCTATCCTCCCTCTTATGTCAATAACTTCAAAATGTTCCCGTCTAATTCCTAAATTATAAAGTGGCAAAATGTGGGCGTTCATAACGTCTCTGTCTACCCCTTCGAGGACACAGGCGTGAGTGTATGTATGTACGTATATAAAATAAAATTGGTTAAAAATCGTAGGTGCCCGTTATGGCACTCTTATAAGCCATCATTATTATGTTTGTTTTTGCGTTGGCGTCAGACAAAATAAGAGAATTTGATATGAATGGCTACACCTATCAACTTCTAAATGCAACCATAGACATGGTACTATAGAGAGTCACTGCAGTCTTGGCCACATGCTGGCTACAACAGATGGCCTTCATAGATATCTATGCTGATCTATCACACACTAATGACATTAGCACTATGCTGTGCTATCTACGTTGACACATGGCTATTGATCCTAGATGCCCTTATGGCATGTTATTTTAAATTATTATTTTTGTCATTATCGGACCTTACCAAAGCACAAGCCATTAATTATCAATGTTTTGTTGACGAAACCATACACAAACTACTCACTCGTCTGGACCATGAGTCATTTCATGTCGCTAGCTTACTCATTACATTGTTTAACTTAATAAGTTTTGAGCGACACTGTCTCTTGTGATATATCTGCAGTTAATTACAATTAAATGAAATGCTTTTCAGCAAAGTTGTACATAACCACATAACATTGACGCAATACAACTTTACACGATAGAAAAACACATTTTTTATTCTGCGGAAAATAAAGTTACTGTACATTTAAAATAAAAGATCAATCAAGAATATTTTTATTTGAATTCGGTACTACGAGCTCGTAGTGAGGGTCTAACAGAAACAATACGCATACCTCTATACCACTAAATACACTGTGTGTACTATAAAATATTGTAATAACAACTTTTTAACACCATCTGAATATATACGAAGCGATGGTTATAGAAAACAATTTATTTTTTTAATATTTAGTGTCTGTTTGTTCTTGCTAGTCTCCAGAACGGGTAAATCGATTTCTTCACTGGGAGATAGCTGTTATAAGAAGTAACTTAGACTACTTTTATTTTTGTAAAAGGAGAGGTAACGGGTTCCGCGCAAATCTTATAGATACAAAACAAGCCGCGGTTGCGGTGCGGCTGGTACAACTAGTAGTAAGTATATTTTAAAAGAATACGGACTATGCTTATCTGAATAAAAATGAACTTTAAGTAATATGCATTCAATAGTTTGATATATACAACTAAACACATAAATTAAGGAGCTACGGTATAAGAAACCTAATCTCTTAAAGTAAAGTTTACTCCATACTAGTCTCGTCTTGGTGTAGATAATATCAGTTCAAGGTTCTTTACAGTTTTTTTCTGATCAGTTCTTGGATTATTTCATTCCTTTGCCCTTAGTCTATTAATGGTGATCATGATATTTTGCTTTCCCTTAAGCGCTATGATCCACGGGTTTTTATATTATACTTCTGGGGTTCTGGCATAACCTGTCTTCAGCAAATTGTATTCAATTTAATAAAATAAATACTAGTTCATTTGATTGTTTATAAATCTTCATAAACAATGCCTACATAATATAGCCACGCCTGTATCCCCTAAGGGGTAAGCAGAGTTGCAACGAACGCCCACATTTTTCCAAATAATTTTTTCCAAACAAAACAAGCCTATTGCCGTCAACCAGGCACTGTATAAACTGACATACTATCGGATAGATTACAGATAAACCCTTTAGTCACCTTTTACGATATGGGGCGGCCCTATTATATTCCTTAATCTAAGAACCACATGGCATTAAATATGTTAATATACTTTTTGTGAAATCACCATGTATGTGTTTTCTATCAAAGCTTGTCCCTTAACAAGTTTAAATTATTGCAGCACATCAATATAACAATGCGAAATTTCATGTTCCAACAAACCACAAATAATGAATCCATCCACATGTTTATTTCGGCTAGGTTAGTTACAAATTTTCCTTATACATATGTAATAATGTGCCTCTATATGTTATCAGACGCTGTTCGACCACATCTGCACGCGGAATGCCCATGACATGGATTACTTTACCTCACTGAACTATCCAACCGCTTAGATAATAGTTTACCTACTCTTATTATTTAACCTTGCATCGTTAAGTTGCCAAGCTAACTCACTGCATCAGAATAGTCCGTCAAATTCTGATTTCTCTACATATACTCTTAACTAACATAAGGACGGGTTGACGTAACAATGTTTATTCTTTTTTTATTATTATATAGGGGGACAGACGAACAGACGGGTCACCTGATGGACATAACGGATCCTACAATTAAGTGCGCTGCCCGCCTTTGAGGGTGATGAGGGAGTGAAAAGAGGAGAGGGTAGGGGAAAGAGGAGGGAAGGATGAGAGGAGGGTAAAAAATAAACGAAGAGCTGAGTCTCCGGTGCCCTCACTCACTCAGCAATACAGTGCAAGTGTTTGTCTACCGGTTTTCAGTGAGGCCGTGGTAATAGTCTGGTCGAGCCGGACCATTTGTCCTAAGCATGGCTCTCCCAGGGTAAATAAATAATTTATCAGGAAAAAAAAAAAAATATTAGGCGCGACAGAGATGTGTTGCTATACTAAGACGAATAATCGTCCTCAATCTCCGTTTTTAGTATATATGTAATATGAAGCAAAAACGGCTGTAAAACGGAACTTATGAAATCCTTATTTTTGATACTTAGGAATCACTCATGCTCGAACCGACTATTTTGTTTAAGGCTACTCTAGTGGAAAAAATTGAAGTAATGTAATCTAAGACACAAAGAAAAAACACATAATAGTTTATTTCAATATTTGTCACTTTCTTGAAACAGTTATCAAGTTAATAATCATATAAAAAACTCAGCTACCATGCGTCCTACAGCGTCCATGACAATAAAAAGTTATGGTGGAATAAAGAAACTGACATACATACTAAAAACATTACACTCCTTTTTTGTGAGTAAGTACTTATGTAGAGTTCTTGTCCAACTTGTACTTCACCGGTATCTTTTATCTGAATTAAGATACATATCTCTGGGACGCAATTTAAAAGAAGAAAACGTAGTACCGTTACCGGCAATTCTAAAGAAAGGAATCGACCGCTGTCACATGTCAAAACTTGACAAATAAAATTATTATGCACCATTTATGTGTATCCGCATCGCAACATAAATTCTCGTGTAATAGATCTTTAGACATTCAGATCGTAGTTTCATTCCAAACTTAAATAAAACTGTAGTAACACCGAAAGAAACTTTATTTTGTTTACAATCTACGACATGCGTCCTATCCTAATTATAATTCCAAAGTCTTGCCCCTCGACGCGGCCGTCTACCTAACCGTACCTAGCGAACTTATTTTGCCTCAGAATAGACCTAAAGAAGAAAGCAGTAAGGTTGTAATTGGTTTGAGTTTAAGTGGAGTAAACAACACAATAAGTTTTCTCGTGTAATTGTTATCGCGACACTGCTGCAGGGCCGCGCGTCGCGACTCGCTTGGCGAGGTCGCTGTGTGCCGTGACGCATAGATAGCGCCCTACCCTCCAACCTTCGATCGAGCGTGACAAAAACATGCTGTCTTAGGCCATGTACTGACTAGACTTTATTATGTGCAGTTTTGAAGAAACAAGTACACAGTTGCACTTAAATAAATATGGTTAAGGAAAGCTTTAAAATTTGAACTTGTAACAATAATCGTGAGTACTTAATACAATTTCAGAAGTCTCACACATAGCAGTCTGATCACAAACTAAGCAGATCTTATGCTATGATTACCAGATTAGTGATAAAGATACTTATATGTACCTAAATACATACATATTTTAGATAAATTACACACAGACACAGAACAAGCGATAGTGATCATCGCACAATTATTTGTCCTGAGTGGAAATTGAGCCCCCGACCTCTGGTTTAGCAGTCAGGATCCCTAACATCTAGACCAACAGGCCACAAATAAGGATTACCTAATGATTGCAGATGCTCATCTATGTACATAATAATCATCAATTATCAACGAATCATCCTATTGCATTCAATTGCTAGATATAGGCCTTTCCCAATATGTGCCGTAGGACCCGATCCTCCGTTTTCGGCATCCAATTCATATCAGCTACCTACTGTCATGACGGTTCCCGGAAAGCACATTAATGTTTCAAAATATATATATACAGTCGTGGTCAACTAATTAGGGACACTCTCTAGTTAATCCAAATTGTGAATTGATTTTTTATTTTCCAACGAGTCTAAACAATATTCCACATCTTTTACATGTAAGTATAATTAGTCATTTATGTGCCTAATTATACAAACAATAACAACTTCTTAAACATTAAACCTCTTTAAAAATATAGCTGATAGATGATCACAGTGCTATTTGTTCAAAGAATGCTGGCTGGCCATTTAATTAGGGACACTGAGATATTGCGTTCTAGTTTCAAAATCTGAATCTCAATTATTATTTTCTTTCTTCTCCTATTCTTTGTGGTAGTTTTGGCGGCAATCTAGATTTGTAATTTCAAGTTTTGAGAGTTATTTTGAAGAACAATGGGCAAAAATAAAAGTTGCGATGCAACACTACGAAAAATTATCATGAAGTTTGTCGAGCGTGGTTGGTCATACCGAAGGATAGCAGGATATTTAAATTATTCAAAAACTATGGTATGCAATGCAGTGCAACATTTCAGGCGCAATAACACAACTTTAAATGTGCCCAGAAAAAAAAGATCGAGAAAAACAACTCCGCAAGAAGATAGAATGATAACCAGGTTAGCTAAGAAAGATCCGTTTCTAGGCTCTATTTTAATTAAACATGAAGTGTTTGGGGCAGACGAAAGAGTCAGTGTATCAGCGAGGACAGTTCGACGACGTCTGGTAGAAGCAGGGTTGTTCGGAAGAGTGGCTCGCAAAGTACCGTTGTTAAAGAAAGAGCATAGAAATGCACGTTTGGCGTTTGCACGTAAATATGGACATTGGACCTACGACCAATGGCAACATGTATTATTCTCTGACGAGACCAAGGTTAATTTGATTTCTTCAGATGGAAGGCAATACGTACGGCGTCCTGTAAAAGCGGAAATGAATCCAAGATTCACAAAAAAGCAGGTGAAACATGGCGGAGGAAACATTAAAATGTGGGGATCATTTTCTGGACGTGGAGTGGGACCTGTGAGGAAAGTTCAGGGTAACTTAGACCAACATCAATACAAGGCAATATTAGAAGAAACTATGCTTCCCTATGCTGAGGAACATCTTCCTATTATATGGACTTTTCAGCATGATAACGACCCAAAACATACAGCCCGTTCAGTCAAGTCGTTTCTTAACAGACAGTCGGTATCAGTGCTAGATTGGCCAGCAAATAGCCCCGACCTCAACCCAATCGAGCACCTTTGGCACGAAATTAAGAAAAAAGTTGCCATTTATCGTACCACAACTTTAGATGAACTTAATGAAGCTTTTTGTGAGGCATGGGCAAACATTCCTGTTGAAATATGTCAGAAACTGATAATGTCTATGCCACATCGGTGTCAAGCGGTAATTACTAACAAAGGTTTTGCTACTGGGTACTGATTTTACCCGTAATAAAATGAAGTTGTTAAAGAAATTAAAATACTGCAGATTATTAGTTCTGTTTAACTCTATTTTTCATTTTACTTTACTGTTCTTAATTAAATGTCCAGCTACAGAATTGTACCTTAAATTGAATACATGGTTAACCTTTGATATTAAACACTTTTTTATATTTATTTAATCTTTTATTTACAGCCATTTATAGTATAATAATCGGATCAAATTATGCAAATAATAGTTACTGAGAAATCAACAGGGTTTTATATTTACATATATGTACATAGCCGGTTATTGCTGTCCACTATCTTGAATGTCCTTAATTAGTTGACCACGACTGTATATATATATTTTTTTATACTATAGGGGGACAGACGAACAGACGGGTAAACTGATGGTAAGTGACAACCGCCGTCCATGGACACCCGCATCTCAAGAGTCGCAAGTGCGCTGCCCGCCTTTGAGGGTGATGAGGGATGGGGGATGCAGGGAGCGGAAAGAAGATAGGGAGGATGAGGAGGAAGGAGATGAGGGGAGAAGAAAGGGGACAGGGGGAGTTGGGCCTCCAGAAACCTCACTCATTTCGGGGAAATGCAACGCAAGCGTTACTTCACAACCGGTTTTCTGTGAGGCCGTGGTATCGCACCGGTCGAGCCGGCCCATTCGTGCCTAAGCATGGCTCTACCACTTGGTGTTTTTTTATTCATTAAGATTTTAGAAAATCAGTGATTTAATATGGAGTTTTAAACGATTCTCCTCGTTAGACTTGTACGAGCGATAAAAGAATCCCGAGTCAAACATGCACACCTTTATAGCATAGAAAAGATATCGATCTAATAGTATAATAGATATTTAGAATATATATATATATTGTTCTATTACTGATTCCGAAGCCATACCTACCTATCTTTCTTTAACTTTCAAATCAAATTATCACATTGTTAATTAAGTTTGTCTTATGTTAACTGTATATATTAAATAATGTATGTGTATGTATTTTGATTAAAATCGTACGCAAAAAAAGAAATCATTTTTCACTTCATAACATACATATTATACATTACGCCGGTATCCCCGAAGGGTAGGGGTAGGGTTTTATTCATTATTTTATCCCACTCACGTAATGGGGGGCAAGTCTAGTGCCTTCGAATAAAGTGTTAGTCTGTTTAGGTAGTTAAATACACAACGTATTTGTGCAGGATAAACTTTAAGGGTGATTATTATTATATGTTTATTTTTACTTAAGACTCATTGTTCACAACACAACAATATTGCAAAAAAAAACTCTTAAAATAGACTAAAAATATTTTGAGTCAATCTCATTACGTCATGTGCTTGATTTAAATAATTAAAAAAAAAAATCGAAACGCAAAAGAACTAATACGATTTTAACATATTTTGAGTTCTGCTATTAATTATATTTATTCACACAAACGTTTACGTATTTAAAATACATTAGATCGTCATCGTTTGGGATCTCTAAATGTCATTTTTTTATTGAATTCCAGTAAAATCAGTTATTAGTTGAGATACCGAAATTAAAGAGAACCAAACGATATTTACTTAGTTAGATTTACTTGTCGTAGAACACGCAGATCTAAGTGATAATTAGATTTATGGGGTATTATATAACCAGCCACAAAATATTGATGATCTTGCACGCAAGATTTAGGTGGGTAGCAGCTAGTAGCTTAGGTGGCTACATCGCATAGAGAGAGGCACAGTAGTGCCACTGACCTGACCTATCCGTACGGGGGCCGTAGTATAAATTTAATTAATAGTTTCTTTTAAGTATACCTTAATACGTACGTACAGCTGAAGTTGAGATAGAAGCAAAGCAAGCAACGAAGTCGCTGAAAACGTACAGTTTTATAAAGAGTTTTTGCAAAAGAACAAATCACAATTCCCATTTTAAATTTCTAGTACATATTAGTGACAATACGTATAAGATAATTAATGTTATAAAGTGTTGAGTATTTGGTAAAAAATTTGAACGGTTTCAGTTGTAGATAAACAAACATACTATTTTGTTGTTAATTGATCATTGGTATTGAGAACTCCTAATGTTTCTATCTATATACATATGTACATACGTTTTTAAGTCAGAGATCTTCCAAACATAATATTTTTTTTAAATATTATTTCGTTTTATGGTTTAATATTTCTTGCTTACGTGAATATTTAATATGTATGTATATATCCGATTAAATAGTTGTAGTTTGTACAAGCCTGTAATACTGAGGTATACTTACAATCATAATATTATTTTGTGTGGTGGTTTGTCTAGCCGTTAGCGATCCTGACTGCTAAGCTGAGATCGTGGGTTTGATTACCACCCAGGACATATATTTGGGTGATGAGCAGGATCATTTCTTCTGTATAAGGTTTTAAATTTTCAATAAAATTTATGTATTTATAAATATATAAGTTTTTTTATCAGCAGTATTGTAATGCTTTTTATAACGTGTGGAAACCCCCTTGGGCCGTCATCCCATCGGGGTTTTCGGTGGAACGGTCTGTCAGAATCGGACCGACTAAAAGTACACAACTTGCAGCGTCGTGCAGTCCGCATTATCGACTGTCCTGAGGTCACTCAGTCTATTGAGCCTCTGCAGTTGCGAAGAGATGTCGCCTCTATGGCAGTCCTCTATCAGGCGATATGTAGGCACATCACGGAGAGTGTTCTGACGAGCTCTTCCAATTGGTCCCACCATCTCCCTTCCTCTACAGGACTACACGTGCTGGCCTGAGGAGTCACCGTTTGAGCGTCGAAAATATACGTACCCAAACGAAACGGTTTGGCTCTTCTTTCCTGTGCCGATCGGTGAAAGCCTGGAATTCCCTACCAGCGCACGTGTTTCCTTCCCACTTTGATCCCGGGTCTTTTAAGCGGGGCGTGAAAAAGCATCTCACCAGGCCGCCATAGTGTGGGTCACCATGCTGCATTGACTAGACATGCAATGAGGATGGTGACCACCACTCTTTGACTCCACTTATTGTTTTCCATCAGGCAAAGTGGAGTCACTATGGTAGGCTAATATATAAAAAAAAAACCACACCACACCGGTGTGCCATACTGCGCTTAAAATAGGAGCAATCCAAGAGCAGTTTTAGTAAGACATTCGGACCCCTCCTAGCGCATCTGACAGCAAAAGGGCGGTCATCACCTTAGGGTAACTCTCATCGAAGTACCAAATGTTCAATTTTGAATTTATCTGCTCAATAATGGGTTGTATTGCTAAACTGAATATGACTGGTCCCAGAGGGTCATCCTGCTGACGTCCAACGGCCGTTCCGAAAAGATTGTCTTTACATACCAACTTTGTAGGATATCTATAACAGAGAAGAAAGAAGTTTATAAATAAGGGTTTCTAGTTTTGCTTGGGTCAACAAAGTATCTCTATTTACAGAATTGAAGGCATTTTCCAGGTCAACCTTTAAGATGACCTCCTCCCTCGACTGCTCAGGTTTTTTTTTTTTTATGCGATAGGGGGCAAACGAGCAGACGGGTCACCTGATGGTAAGTGACTACCGCCGCCCATGGACACCCGCAACTCAAGAGTCACAAGTGCGTTGCCGGCCTTTTAGGTAGAGGTACGCTCTCTTCTTGAAGGTTTGAAGGTCGTATCGGTTCGGAAATACGGCAGGCGACAATTTGATCCATAAGCTGGTTGTGCGAGGCAAAAAGCTTCTGGAGAAGCGCACAGTGGTGGAGTGCCAAACGTCCAGGTGATGGGGATGGATATTTTGTCGCGTAGGACGATGGCGGAAACCAGCAGCCGGTATAAGTCCGAACAATTCCTCTGAACACTCCCCATGATACAAGCGATAGAGGATGCAGAGTGAAGCTACATCTCTACGCAACGCCAAGGTGTCAAGTCGATCAGAAATATCTTGGCAGTCGATGATGGCGAGTCGCTCTCCGTTGAATGCGGTCAAGAGGCAGAAGTTGGTACTGGGGTGCACCTGCATAGAGATGAGAACAGTATTCCATGTGCGGCCGAACCTGCGCCTTATAAAGTTGCAGGCGGTGGGCCGGGGTAAAATACTGTCTCGATCTGTTTAGCACACCAAGCTTCTTCGAGGCTAATATGGCCTTACTCTCTAAGTGACCGCGAAACTGGACTTCGCTTGATATATCGACGCCAAGGATTCCGATACTGTCTGATGCAGTTAGGGAAGTGCTCTCAAATTGAGGTGATACGACCAATGGCATCTTTTTAGCGGTGAACGCGCAAACCTGTGTCTTCGTGGGGCTAAACTGGACTAGGTTAAGTCGACCCCAATCTGAAACTTTTGATAAAGAAGTTTCGATTTCAGACACAAGTTCGGATCGGCTTTCGATGACGTTTACCCGAGAAATGTTAGCGCGGCCGGTGTAAAGGGCATCACTCGTGCTATCGGTTAACAACTGGATGGCCTGGCTGGGACGGAGCTGGCAGTTAACAATGGATTCCATTATCTTGGAGAACAAGGAGGTGATGGCTATGGGTCTGTAGTTGGACGGATCCGAGCGATCTCCTTTTTTAGGGATTGGGTGCACTAGAGCTGTCTTCCATGAGTTCGGGACTACGCAATGAGAGTAGGAAAGCCGATAAAGGCGCGTTAAAACCGGTGCTAACTCTGGAGCACACTTCTTCAGCACGATAGGAGAGATTCTATCGGGCCCACTCGACTTATGAATGTCGAGGGAAAGAAGCGCTTTACGCACTGCCCTTTGTGTAAACCGGACTTCCGGCATGCGGGTCTCGGACTGCGGTATGGTCGGCGGTGCGTTTCCCCCGTCGTCCAGGGTCGAGTTGGACGCAAAGAGTTTGCCCAGAAGATCGGCTTTTTCTTTAGCGTCGTGGGCCAACGAATTATCTCCTATGCGCAGAGGTGGAAGCGATAGCTTACAAAAGTTACCCTGGACAGCTTTGGCAAGAGACCAGAATGCACTGGTTCCGGAGGGGAGACTCACTAGTCTCTCGCCAATTCTGCCGATGTGAGCCGACTTCGCCCCAGCAATTACTCTTTTGAGGGACCTGGAGGCAAAGTTAAATTGCTTCTTTAATGTGCTGGTCCTGTTTAATGGGTCTTTAATGGGCTAATGCAGCGACATGCTTGGTAACATTCCTGCTTTCGGCGGGACGCCGCTTTGCAGGTTCGACCAAACCAAGGCTGGGACTTGCCACCTGTGGGAATCAGGGAGAATGGAATGAAAAGTTCCATACCGATAAGCACAACATCCGCGACAGAGTCAGCAACGATATTGGGATCATCCAGCGAGAAGCAAACCTGCCTCCATGGGTAGGATGCAAACAATGTTCTCATTCCATCCCAGTCTGCTGACCTATATTGCCATACGCGGCGACTGCATGTAACTCGCGGCCGCAGCGAGTGAACGAGTGGCACCATACTCCTAATCAGGCAATGGTCCGAAGAGCCAAGAGGGGCCTCAACGGATACTTTGTAGCCGTCAGGATGTGAGGTCAGCAGAAGATCCAACAGTGAAGGCACGTGGCTTTCTGCATCTGGGATTCGCGTAGGCGTTGCTACCAGCTGCGTCAAGCCATATGCCAAGGCGAAGTCGTGAACAGATCTTCCCGCATGATCGGTTTTGCGCGAACCAAGCCATTCGGCGTGATGGGCGTTAAAGTCGCCAAGAATCACAATCTCTGCGGATGAGACCTGCTGGAGCATTGAGTCTGTAGCCATTTGGACGTGGTCGATGAGTCGGTCCGTTTCGGCATCACCGCTATGGGACCTGTAGAGGCATAGGTAGATGCGGGAATGGTCGTCGCAGTCTACACGTAGCCATAAGATGGAGAGGTCCCTACCTTCAAGATTGCCGAGGCGGCGAGAAGTGATATCATCTCTAACGCATACACCAGCCTTAGGAACAAAGGAGTGTTCCAGTCCGAACCCAGGAAAGCAGAGGTAGGATGTGTCCGCTGGAGATGATATCTGCGTCTCATTTAAAAAGAGCAAGGCCGGCTTTGCTGTCTCAAGGTGCTGGTGGACAGTGTCGAGGTTCGAATGTAAGCCCTGATGTTACAAAAATCCACGGTAAACGTGACAGGGGGGTGCCATGGTATGCCTTCTCTTGCCCCGAGCAGATTTTGAGAGCGCAGTTGAGCCCCCCCCAGAGTACGAGGGTCAGCCTGGGTGTCCACGCTCAGGCATAATCCGTACTGAGGGTGGACGTCCAGGGGGGGATTCTCCAACGCTAGCGCTGGTACCCCCCTGGGGTGTCCTTTTCGTTAACAGCGCTATCATTAGGAGGGGTGGGGGATTTTGGGCCTCCGGAGACCTCACTCATTTCGGGGAAATGCAACGCAAGCGTTACTTCACAACCGGTTTTCTGTGAGGCCGTGGTATCGCACCGGTCGAGCCGGCCCATTCGTGCTTAAGCATGGCTCTACCACTATAAAAAACCACTATAAGGTACGAGGAGAGGGCGTGTATGGCATCCTCGCAACCGCCTTTGACGCAAATTCCAGTTGCAAAGGCTTGAATTTCGATGCAAGGTCGGTGCTGTAATATTTGCAGCAAAAAATGGCCACCACACGTTACAGAGTAGATCCTACGGCAATACTGGAAAATTTCGCTACCACGTCTCTGTTTAAAAGCAACATTAAGCAAATTACTCCACTTATGCCACCTTCCCGTAGTTTTGTTTCAACGTAACTAAATGTTTATCTGTATTCTAAGTACATTGGAAGAAAACTTAGTGTTATAGCCTTATTACAAACACTGACTGAACTGACTGGCTGAATTACCAAAAAAGAAAACCTATTTATTAATAAATACAAGCCTAGTTACCGATCCTTATTAAGTACTTGTGTTGTAATATAGTTAAATCATTAAGTGCCTATAATCATATTGCGATGCAACATAGGCATTTTTTATTGAATTCAATGATTGAACTAGAAACGCGTTCTTATTTTGAAAGCGCTCACCAAATGCACATCTGGCCATGGCGGCCAATTTATTTAGACCCCCTGTTGATCAGGATCAGGGTGGATATTTTTCTACATACTTTAATTGCTAGGTCCCTTCCTGTGCTTTCTTGAGGAAGTGACCCTTAGCTTATCTAAGAACTTAACGTGCATTTACGATGGAAGCTTCTGCAAGGAGACACAAATTAGATTAGTAGTCAGGCATTTCTCCCGTACCGAGGCAGCATAGGCTCCATTGAAAGAAAAATAAAAACCCCTTTTTACTGGCTCCAGGCATCATAGATATACCACTGTATTTTTTTTTATTTTTCAAGAAACTTCTTTATGTATCAAACAAGCAACCAACAACTGAATAAAAATGTTGGCCGCAGACTCTTTCCCTTATTTTTTAAGATGTCAAAAAGTCAAGGACCTGCCAGAGAATCAGTTTTTATGCTGACGCAAAATTTTAAAGGGCCTCTGTTATCGCTAAGGTCGCTCGGTTTTAAGAAATTAGTTAAATCAAGTTCGACCAAAACTGAGCTCAATTATGTTCAAAAAATTACTTAATTGTTCTTCCGTGAAATGCATCAATGACGGGTTGTCGGGAATAGCGAAGTGATGACGTGTCGCGGCAGGTACTAATTGAGCAGTCAACATCGTTTTCCCTAGTATTGATAACGTGGGCGGTAATTAGAATTCTTGTAATCGGTGTTTATGTCGTGGGACTATGCTTAGTAGCGTGATTTACTTTTCAAGAATAATTTAAAATTAAAAAAGAATAGATAGAGTAAGTCGCGTGCATATGGAGTTATTGTGGAGGATGATGACTAGGCATGCATGCATAGGTATTTGTAATGTTGATGAGTAATATTAGATAAAATAAACCTCACCTACGTTTATTAGATGACCACAGATTTATTAATGCTTTGCAAAACATTGAAATAAAAGCATTTAGGATGCATATAACACAATCGAAGATTCACGAGAGACAAACTAAAATGGTGCACTTTTGGTAGTCCTCTTTCGGCTAGGTAGTATATTTAATTTTGTATTTGTCTGGATACTAGGTGACCCGACCGACATCGTTCTATCAAAGTCCTCTTATCGTATCTAAGAGTATCTAGACCTTGACAGTCTCACGAAAAACATGAATCGGCCGGGTCGTCAAACGAATATGAAAAAAAAAAATTGGTTTAGCCGTTCTCGAGTTTTGCGCTTAGTAACATTTAGCCACTCATTATCATTATATCGTATTTAAAGATTATTTAAATTAAACCCATCTAAATGTCTTAGTATTAAAAATAATTATTTAAGTTCTACTTAATAATCATGTACTTACAACATGGAACAATAATACATACATATATTCATTTCATATATCAATTATGCAAGGGGCCGTTCGCCAGGACCCGATGCATACCCTCATTTTCAAACACTCAACCACGCTTGCTTCCTCGATCCATAAACAATAGCAGGGTCATTCGAGAAACAGTTGCTCTCGCATTCATTATATTCTTCTAGAAAGGAGTTCCAAAAAAAATGCTGTTCAAAAAGTATAATGTTACAACTTCATTGTCTATGATCCTGTTGTTTTTTTTTTTCGTATCATAGACTGGTTGCTTTTCTCACGTTGGCAAAAGAAACCAAAATGAACTCGTGCAATTCAACGGACATCATATTATAGAAAAAAGACCTACGTGACATACATATTATGTATATCACCAATAAATCAGTGCTTTTGTTATCAAAGTTCGATCTCATTTTAGTTCAATTAATTTGTGTCTGGCTGACCACTGCCATGAGGACATTACATACAAAATTAATATTAAAGCATGGAGTCATAAAACGGAACCTGTTGCTTGTTCCCTGTGTATTGTACGTTAACAAGTTGTGTTTCGACTAATTAAACTGCTTTATGAGCTTTTGTTTTGTTTTAACGGCCATTCTATGGGCTTTTGAACAGACTTATGATGATGCGATTATTAATTTATAAGTATATTATGCTTTGAGTGTTTATTGATGAATGACGCATTTGAAATGTTACCTTTTTGTTGTAATATGATAAGTACAAAAGTTTTTCTACCTTTTTCGACGAGCACCGTTTGAATGTTATTTTATTTTATTATCATTTCATTGTTACAGAGTATACAATATCGATTAGAATAGTTTAGATATCCAAATTGTTTAAGTACTGGAATGTAATAGAATTGTACCTTAAATCAGAGAAAGTATTAAGTAGTATATTTCAGAAGAACTGACATAATCGTCTGCGTGCAGGGTAAATAAGTTGTTTATGTGTGATCTTATCTTACTCAGTTACCGGGCGCTCGATCATGCAACAACTTAACTCCGGCGTCGTCAATAAAGTGACAACATAATATAAAGAACTTATAAATGGCTATAATATATGGCGCTTGGTTTGATTTCGAATGACATTAAATATACTTTTATTGATTTGTTTCGTCATTTTATAAGTTAGATGTTTAGGGTCCGATTTTGGTTTTATTTTATGATCTTTATGTGAATTGTAAATACTACGTAATTGAGGTTTGATTGGGGATATTCACTTTTCGGTTTTGCATTTCTGTGAAATATATATTCAGCCTTCTGTATAAATAATCATCGACCGTTTCCTTTTTTTTTGTTTTTTTTTTTCAAGCTTCATAACAAGCAGCCAAAAACTAAAAGCGGATTCGGAAATAAGGAGTAGGTATATGATTTAAAGACAGAAAATGTATGTTGCTTATGTGGTACCCTTGATGCATTACTATTTCAAGTTTACTCATTCAGTACTTGCGGTACTTTTCGGAAAACATAATATATTAAGAGTATTGTGAGTGTTTTAAAGTTTAAAGTTAAATAAAAATAGTTTTAAATACAGCATAACCAACAAACGCAAAGCTACAATATGGAAGGTCCATATATGAAATTAATGTTTGATATAGAGTAAGTAAAACGAAATTATATATTTAATCAATCGAAAGTATTTACCGTAATATCTATGCATTATCGCCATTTTATAGTTCATTGATTCCATTGCTGCAAACATTGTTTGAACGAGAATCGACAACATTTTTAAAGGCCGTATGTCATATGGGGTCTAGTGTTGTCCTGAAGCAGCAGTGGGCTAGACTGTTGACCAATCTCGGTTGCTTAGCGTCTAGCTTTTCCATAATTGTAATTGTTGATAATACAGATCTGCCGTAATAGTCGTGCCAGATCTAATGCAGCTGTAGTGTATGACACCAGCACTGGTCCACCAAACACTTACCAGTACTTTTTCCTGAGTTAACTTTCGCTTGGGACAGGATTTGGGCGGTTCTCCTGGATTCAACCACTGTGATGAGCATTTTTGATTGTAGAACAGGATCCATTTATTAAGCTATTTATTGTGACGGTTGAGTAATGTAACGCAGCACTCAATGCGTGTTTACTGGTGTGCTTCACTTAATTCATGCGGTACCCATTTCCCGCTTTTTCACTTTTGCAATTTGTTTCAAATGAATTAAAGTTGTTTTATGACTCACACTGAAGCCTGCCACTAACTCTGACTTGGTTTACGATGGATAGGGTCTAGTTAAATGAGAATGAGAATTAAAGGTGACTCCGGTAGTCGATGGGGTTTGTGCTGTAAGTTAAAATTTCCAGAACGAAAACGTTGGAACCAAAAACGTACCGTTCTTTATTTTACAGTTGCTTTCTCGTACACATTAATCCTTCGAGGTGTTTCAGTAGCGCTGGTGCCACAGTGGAACTCGTATTTGTAAATAATGCGATATTTTAAGTTTTCCATTTTGTGAACAGAACAAAGATAAATCAAATGGCGTAAAACCAAATTAATCACTAAATACGATAGACATATACAGACTAACTTTGAAATAAATTTGAATTTGAAGTTCCTTACCAATCGCCAGATATATGAGATCAAAGTGGCCATGTCGACAAAACGCCAATTTCATATGTAAGGACCTATGACATATAGATATTTTAAGTTATAGTTATGTTAACAGCTATTTGAAAAAAGTAAATTTATATTTTCTGTGGAAGTTTATTTCAAAGTTGTATGGGACATGGCGGCTAATTTATTACAAGGAAGTGTTAAGTCAATAGTCCACAATAATGTCCATAACTAACATGTTTTATTGAAGTTGGTTCTGCACCTAAGAGAAGTCATTCATTTCTAATTGTTTTTACCGTTAGAACAATTTGAGGCTTGCAATAATTTTGTGTGCGTATGATTATTAGAAAGCATTCTTTACTCGTGCTGGCTAGAAGTAATCATATTGTTTTTGCAAAATTCTATTGTTTGCAAATTAAACATCATTTTTACTGTAAGTTATGTAATTTGAAAGGATAATTAACGCTGTTGGCATATACATAAATGAAGTAGTCATTTTGTTGTATTTGAATTTGGTTTTTAAAGAGTAGAAGATAAGGATTATATATCCGTATCCTATCTCAGAGCCCACTCATATGGCTTTGCAAAACCAACAATACCAAACCGGCATTAACCACCAGACATAGCCTCCACTTACTTAGCATTCTCGATTTTTATTCTAGTTTCTTATTCACCTCTTAGGAAGAAAGGTTTACTAGAAAACAATGTATGCTATTTAGTTAGGAAATTAAAAAGTAAATAGGTAAGTACTTAATACGACTCAATACTAAAAATATCCACTTCGGCTTACATTCAGAGAATGTAAGTAAAAAACCCAAATGAGAATTGTTTATGCCTTTCTCACAAAATTGCAGCTCGTAATAAGTACCTACAAAGGCGGGCTGGGTTCCTTTCAATTAGTTTTTACACAGATAATGATTTCCTACGGGCGGATGGACGGGCGGACGCCGCGGGTCCGTGGTGTAATCGCGGACGGCCATCTCTTCCCGGAAAGCGCGACAATGAACACACGTTCGCGGTATTCGGCCCCCTCTATAGTCTATGGTCTTGTTTGACTGTGTGAAAGCTCTCGCGTGAGCGCTCCGATCGGCAGGGGAGGCGCGCTGCGTAATTGAATGTTTTTGATGACAAATACTTTTTTCGGTTTTTGATGCGTTTGAGTGGATCCTAATGTCCCTGACAGGAGTTTTGGTTTTCTGTATTGAGTTTAATGTAATTTGGGTTTTTACAATAATTTGAGTAAATATATTTTCTTTAAAAGCATCTCACGTAAATAATTCAAAATATTTTTTAGATAATGATTTTTTGGGTAAGCGACATGCACTTAAATTTTGGATATAGTCAGAAAAGAGACACAATTTAAAGAATAACACGCCATCTTGCAATAGACGCACCAGCGTGCGTGTCAAATCGCAGCTGAACGAAATCAATGTGTCTCTAATATTGACGCTCACAACAACCCACTGCACCTACATATTACAACTGCTCACGGACAGACAAAGCTCTCCCTACAATAGTTTTACTGCTCATTGTTTGTTTGTTCTTCCTAGACCGCTCTGGTTCAATTTGAGATTATGTTTTTAACACTTTATTGCATTTTAGTGTCGGTAATGTGGCATGATGGTATGGTAAATTAAACTTTCGTGGTTTTTGTTTCCGTTCAGAAAGTTAACACAAAAGACAAATTCTGTCCTACAAAAGTTAAACCTTAAAATTGGAAATTTGGACAGAATTGTCGTGTAATGCAACTTATATTTCTATTTCAGTTCACTAACTCTTGTTTGCAAAACGACCGACAAGCAATTGCCTTTTGGACATGTTTTTAATATGAAATAAGTTTCCTTTACTACTATAATTTACATTATTTTCTTAGCTAAGTGAAGTTATTGAAGTTTCAGCATTCGTTTTAGGAAATCAGTTCAAACATGACTTTAATGTTTTCTGTTCTAAATCATAGGAACAACTTCCCGAAGTTATTTAATAGCTGTTTGTGGCTAATGTTATGAAACAAGTCTTTTAGCTTTACAGAGTTACGGACTGGTTTGTAGGAGCGGTCGTCACAGGTATTGACAAGTTAGCTTATTTCTATGACAACATGAGTATAGAATCATATATAGGCAATAATAATAGTGAAGTCATAATTATCTATGATGAAAAATTCATTTAATCTATTATTTATTTGTTTGACTGTATTCATTACTTATAGCTCTTCGATAATTGAAATTAAGATGACACTGCTTTATCAATGGTCCCACAATTTGGATAGGACGGACATCCATAACTGTTAGAGTGGGATATAATGAGAAGGAGTAAGGTTTGACATCTAATAATTAATTTATGACATGATTCGTCAATTAATAATATTGTAACTGATCAATTAATACAATACTAACATGAAGGCGAAAAGTGTTGAGGATATTCAGCTTTATTTATGTTTAGTTTATTTTTTGCTTTTATTGTTTGTGATAAATATAACATTAAGTAAGTTAAAAAATAAAACTGCAGACAACGGCTAGTTTGAAATATATATACAAATTTGTTTTCTTCCAGCTTCGCGATATAAACTGAGAACCATATTTGTAAGTGTGATAATAAGTCTTACCTTTAAAGGCAGAGGAGTGAGTGCAGGATCATCCTGATAAATTCAACGCTCTAATAGCGTTTCGTTCTGTGCAGTTATTTTTAAATTTGTAAAATATATTACACAGTACGAAATGGCAACATCGCATGCCTTCGCGGATGTTACTGTCCGCGGTAAAACCAGGTAGAGAGGTATATAATGAGTCGGCAGCTGGCAGGTACGAACGAAACAAAAGCCAAAGTCGGAAGGTCCCGCGTCTAATAATATGGCTCATTCTTTTTTGCGCTTCAAAGAGTTGGTGCGTACGTGTCGCGGATACCTGCGCCCGCGCAGCCCGCGGGTTCGTTCGTAGAATTGAGTTTGAAAGATTAGACGCTAATTGTGTTTATACTTTCCTGCTAGATGTAATTGTATATAATGTTATTATTACTAAGTCTCTATAGTATATGAAATAATTAGCATGTTGGGTGTTGAATAGATTTTTAGTTTTTATTATATTATTTTTAGAAACCCTTTAAAGTCTAGTGCTTCTTATACCTCTTAGTTGGTAAACCTTACGTTAATATTTATGTTTAAACGTCACGATAAACGATATACTCATTCTTAACCACAATTAGTTAAATAAACTGTTAGGTAACTGTACTATAAGGCATTTACCTGTCTTTTAGTTCAATTTCTGCAAACTTCCATAGAATGCAAGAATTTATTAGGAGGTTTAGGCATTTCTTTCACATAATTATAGATGTATAGATCCAAAATTAAAGAGTTAGCTAGTAAGAGGACACCCGTAGAATATGTTACGTCCTACAAACGGAATAGGCCACATACATACGAGTTATACGAAATAATACAGCTGACTCCCACCAATATCGTCACTCACACAACGCGTACAGAAAATAATGATACCTAAGTTATAAGAGAATTTATTCTGTCGCCCTTACGTATGAATACCGATCGCAACATGTCGCTCGGCTCGAGGATTGATGGCAGCAATTTTCGCGGCCGTGCCCCTTCAAGTTATAGCCTGCACGTATCTGTGTCGCACTAATGGCGGCGCGGAGGCGACGATCGGTCGCCGACGGCCGCGTAAAATGCGTAAATGTAAATGCGCGACGTATACGCCATCCGCCATCCGGCGTGCAGCGGTTCCACGCTGCGATAAATTAGCCGCGCCACCACCGTTCGCCCGTCGCGCGCCGTCTTGTCGCCGACGCGAAGTGTTATGTAAAAACTCTTGACTACAATGCACTCATGTTATAGATATGGTGACAATCGCTATATCGAATTTTTCTTGTATGCTTGAGAGCAGTCTCCACACATTTGGATTAGGTGTAGGTCTAGTCCTTCTTCAGAAAATCCTCGCATGTTTATATAACTTGTTTAGTGAACGAGCAAGCTTGCTTAAGGGAATGTAATTATCATACGTTAATAAACCAACGCACAAACCCGTGGTTCTCACTAGCTCAAGGAGTGAGCAACAAGTTTCTGCAAGTCTGTTGTCAGTAGTTTAAAGTAGTCAGGGACAGTGAAAAGGATTCCCAAAAGCGTATTCTTGCGTCTCCGGCTAAAGATCCGTACATGTAACAAAACAAATGGCGTAAATTTTAGTCGCTTCGATTGTGAATTTCTTCTCTTGTAGGGTCGTAGAACTCGTGTTATTAATAAAATGTAATAATTATAGAAGAGAGATCGGCCTATGCTTTTAGAATTATAGAATGAAAAATATTGATTGATTTTAATTTCAAATTTTGTTTAGCATTATGTGATCAGAGTGCAATCAAAATTATAATATTAGTGTTAACTATTAATGATTACATAGTTTTACATATTTTATTTTATCACTATCATTATTAATCACTATGTAACTTAAGCTTCTGGTTTTGTGTATGGAACCCAATGATATATAAAAACAGCTTAGAAGAAATCCATCCACGAGACGACTTTCAAACTTATGTTCGAAAAGGTTCAGAAACCGTTTTTGGGTTTTATGAACTTACGTTTCTATTACCCATGCTTGGGATACAACACAATGAAACGAGTATGGCTTCCGATCAAGCAGGTACAACTCCTGATCTTCACAGTAAGTTGATTCGAATTTATGTCCCTAAAAACTCCGTATTAAAGGACGGCGACTATTAGCCGTACCCATGTGTCGAACAGTCGCGCGTGCCTCATCATCCCTCGCGTACTATTTCTATTCAATGGCCTCGTTGAACCCTAAACGGACGATGATCTATTCGGGGATGAATATCACGTGATAATCATTTTGGTTTTTGTGAGTGCTGAATTGTGCAATAATTGTGTAAAATGTAAATATGTATTGGTAAATGTTATATTATGTTTAGAATTTAAGTATATTTTGACATCATTTTAAGTATTATACTTTTTTTATAAGAAATTTAACCATTACTCTTCATTAATGTAAAGCGTTTTAAATTACATCTTGCACTATCGGAAATGGGCTAAAAGTTTAAAAATTACTACTAATTTGTATTTTTATCACTTTAGTACTGCATTCGATTAGACTAAACATACATATTTTGTACAGTAAAAGAAAAAAAAATGGAATCGAAGCCAGTCTCACGATCTTACGTTAAATATAACGTTAATGGCACTAAATTTCAATTGGCAAAGTGTGCCTGCTTAATACACCTCTGCATACGCTTTCAGTAATACAGGCTTGAGCGTATGTATGTATTTGGTTGGTGGTAGCGCAATGGCGAAGGAATCGGACTTGCAATCATGTGGTTGCAGAATCGAACCCCACCCAGTGCATTATCGTCGTGCACTTACTCCTAACAAAAGCATTTAGTTCATCTTCATGAGGTTAACAACAATACTACCAATGAGTGACCCACGTTACTAGCATTCTTTATTAAAGTAATAAAATAAAACATTAGTTAAAGGAGGAGTGGGTGGAGAGGAAGTCACAGCGTTTATTTCGTAAGAAATAAGCCAATGTACATTCATTTAGAATTTTTGGTCGCAAATAAGAAGCGAAGCACATTCAACAATTGTGCAATTAAAGAGATTTGTTATCATGTTATTGTTGGTTACTCATCGGCTAATCAGTGGTGTTATCGACGTACAAATAACTCATCGACACCACCGCCGGTCGATGACTTATGCTAATTCTTTCTAGGCGCTGACATTGAATCTGTAATCTGACGTATCGCCGAAATATTAGACGATTCCCCTTAAGTACCTTCCATTCAGATATCAAACTAATTGTAATTAAATATTCAAATATGCATATATCGTATTGAGGTGAATACTTTTAATATTTTTTTTTTTATTTGAGGCAAAATATTTGATAAATGGTGGTTTAATGGATTTGCAGAATCGGGACAATTATTTGTCGATATCACAAATTTTTGTTTTTAATTTGTTCACGGTGGCATTGTAGTGGGTGGGCAGGTGTAGATGTAGTATATGCGTCTAGATGAGATGTAAAAGCCTAAGGTATCGCCTACAAATACTTGTCTTATAAGTGCAGCACTTAAACGACAAGTATTTGTAGGCGAATATAAAAATATATATGAGGGTTTTTCTAAAAGTTTGAATTTCTGCAAATCCGACATCTGCTCTATATAATTTTACTGAAGAGTATGATTTTATATTTTCCCCAAACGGCCAACTAAGTGCGGCCCTGACATTTTATTGACTGCTTTTCTTTATTAGTGATGTCCCGTATCCAGTTATTCCTCGGGTACCGCCTTTATCGTGTTGTCGGGAATAGTTAGAGCTTCGTAATGTGCCCTAACATTTCTGACCTTCGCTGTAAGTCTGTATCTCTATTTCAAATGACAACTGTTGTTATTACAGCATCTTTCACTTATTTTAAAATAACTCTCAGAAAGTTCATCTAGAACTTAACAATTAACAAGAAGCTTTTGAATTTTTGAAGCTCCAACATTCTCTTTGTATAAATCTTGTTGAATATTGCACGGAAAGTTAAAAAAAATGGCCGAATATACAATCGGCACATTCGAAAGATAAGCGCGGCAATTACTATGTAGTCAGCGACCTGAAAGGCGAAAGAGACGTGCCTTATCAATAGGGTGGTCTTCGCGGGGCCCGGCGGGTGATTTTTTGCCACTGTCTACGTGCAACTGTACAGCCGCGCAGCCGTACAAAACCCTGTAGCCGGTAGGTATGTATACTAGACCATGTCGCGGATATTCGTGGGAATGCAAGGGTTGTCCGCAGATGCGTGTTAAAAAAAAAGTCGCTTTATACTTTGCATTGGATATAGTTCGCGTGAGACCGTTGAATTAAATACATTATTAATTGATCCACCTTTGATGTTATTGTTGTTTAGTTGCCGTACAACCTGTGTGTGTTCTGCAATTGGCGGCAGACTATTTTCAAAGGCATATGTATACACTTTTATTAAGTACACCTAACAATAAAACTTATTACTTTAATAATAACATTTTTATTGCCAATCACTGAAACTGTCACTATCAATCACTACTGCTGTTATATGTACAAATTTTAAGGTAGGAGGGGTCTGTGTTCAAAAAAAGTTATTTGACAAATGTGATGTCGTCATGTCATTATGATCATCCTTGATAAATCGGTCGAATTACAACCTCCGAGTGACCACTGTATTGTGTCATTTGATAAATCAGATTAAAAGACTATGACAGACACAAGCAGAAGTTAAACATTGTTGCGAAAGTTGTTGAGAAAAACCAAACTAACTTGTTATTTATTAGAGCTGATTCGCACGGACGATAGTTTTTGTTTCGCAAACTGTCGCGATAGTCTCGCGAATGTTGCTATTATGTTATGTAAGTGTATTGCGTCTATTATCTGACCGTTATCGTCGCCACCAAAGGCAGGCGTCCGTGATCAGACGCTTCTGTCACTAGACAGGTTCGCTTTGCGACAGAGTACCTATCCAACGTTGCATGTGTACACGCTATTGTACCTAATCACTGGTACTCCGGTAAAGAGTTTCTACTTCAATATCGGAAATATTTTTTAAAATTTACTTTTTAGGGCTGTTAGTCGCTGTGCTCCTAATGTTTTCTAAGTGTCAATTAGCTTTTTTATTATACATCTAATTTGGCAAACACACAGTCCGCACGAAGTACAACTCTTTTGTGAAACTCTTCATTCGAAAGAAGCTATAGAATAGTAGAAAAAAATATACTAACTATCCCTTACGTCTAACCATAGTCTTAGTCGTGCCACCACAGCCAGGAAAAACAGTTTTAGGTAGTCATCTGTCAAAGTTTTTTTTTAATACCGAGACAATTTCACGTGTGTACGTATTTAGTTTTATGTTATGTTGGCAAGCAAATCTATTTTTTTTACTTATATATTTAGTTTTATAACATTTTGAAACAAAACAGTATGAGTTAGTTGCTAGGGCAACACAACAGTAGAAAGACAATAACGTACAATCTGCGGTCTTCTTAAAAGAAGAGATATGTTCAGTGGTTCCGTAACCTGCGTAGCCCGTTCTCCTTCAAAATTTAATTTAAATTTGTAATCTAGTCACCTCGTAGTTTTCATTTTATAAACGGCTCAAGTTGTTGCGAGTGCATACGAATGGGCGCGAGTTTAACGAGCGACGCCGACAGTTTCTGAACGATTATCTCCGCGACTAATTATTTCCGCCGCGGCGGGACTCGTCTCACGTCGCCGTCGAACAAGCTTTTAAAATTGTACATCTGCGCGGTCAATAGACAGCGCATGCATTTCACGCGCGGCCGCTCCGAGCCCATCTATACCTGACGTTGACGCTCGCGATCTTATTACCGAGCCGTCGAGAAAAAAAAACAAAGGAAGCGACGGCGAGCGGTGCGGCCTCGAAGATTTATGGAGGCGCGGCGTCGCTGGGGGCCGTTGTGTCCCCGAATCGCACTCGCGGCTTCCAGGAAGCGCGATGCGGGCGAGGGTTGGCTTGCACGGCGAATATTGATTACCCACTGGTCGTACTATTAATAGGAGGTCGGTTGACGTCGCCCGGTGGGAGTTCACCCGCTCTGTCCGAACTCGACCCACGCGAGTTGAGTACGTTCGCCTTTCCGGCGTCCATTTCGCTAATTGCTTCAAGCTGCACCGACTTCACCATTCTTAGTGCTATATACTAACTAAATGATTCTGCATTACATTAGTTAGGCTAGTCCACTTTAAGTCTATAAGAAAGAAACTAACATCATAATTTGACCTCTCAAAATGCGGCAGAAATGTTTATGGCATCTGTTAAAAAGAAAAAACTATGGTGCACAACACGTGTTCGCTCTTTAAAGGGATATATCTATGCGCACATTCTTTCTTGAGCAATTTTCGAGAATGAACACTTCAGTAGAATATAAATAAAACTAAATAAAATACTTAGTAGTTATTTAGTTATTGAGTCCATGACGGATAAAATTGCAAAATCCTTTATTTATTATTCAACTAAGGAGACTTATCACAAGATAGCTAGCTGTAAAGGAAATGTCAAAATTTGTTATTTTAACAAGATAACAAAGAAGCGGGCATCTGTGGAATATGAACTAGGGGAAAGCGAGTAAGCATTGGTGCGTTGTCGAGCTTCTAGAAAGTTCAAACAATGCGTTAATCGTCCAGAGAGGCAGACAGTGACCTGTAAGCGCCGCGGGTTGTACTCGTACCGTCACGCGGATGACGCGTGCGCGGATTGCGCGGGCGCGAGTAGGGCCACCATAGATATGTACGTTCAGAAATTTAAATAATTGCTATGTACATATGTAGGAGTAGGAATTTATTTACTGAACATTAAACAACCTCGTTTCTTATTTTCGACGAAATAACAACCCATAAATAACCTCAAAAATTAAAACCAAAGAGATCAACTTTCTGATCAACCACTGCACATTTGTCACAATTGTCACGTTGAACACCTGCAACTCAAGAGTCGTAGGTGCGCTGCAAGCTTTTGAGGGTGATGAGGGATGGGGGGATGCGGGGAGGGGAAAGAAGAGTGGGGGCTTGAGGAGATGAGAAAGAGTAGAGGTTGATGAGGGGAGTGCATAGGGGAGAGGGGAAGTTGGGCCTCCGGAAACCTCACCCATTTCGGGGAAATGCAAAAAGCGTTAGTTCACAACCGGTTTTCTGTGAGGCCTTGGTATCGCACCGGTCCGCCCTTTCGTGCCTAAGCATGGCTCTACCACTGATAAACGTAAACGTAGTAAACGGTGACTAGGGGGCGGACTGTTATCTATCTGACAGTATACATGCATATATACAGTTCCCGAGTGCCTCTGCCTACCCCTTCGGAGATATAGTCATGACTGTATGTATGTATGTACTTTAATATGATATTTGTCCGCGAAAATCCTTATAAATGGCAATAGGAGTGAGGCGAGGGCGCGCGGCGAGCACGGTGACCTCGCGCCCGCGCACCGCTCGCCACCGCTGCGCGCGCCGGCGGAGCTACGACGCACACGCACCACCACGATGCGACATTATCTTATGCTTATGCAACTTATTGAAAAAATAAACGATCCTCAATTTATTACACTTATGTAGTTTTAATACTCTTCAAATGCGTTACTTCTGAGTGAAGACGAAATTAAATATGTATTATACATGTATGGTCAGGTTTTTAGAATTCTCTTACCAATGCTATATTTTGAATGTACACTAATAATATATAGATAGCGAGCGAAAACGAAAATAGATACTAAGGTTTCTTTTAATAGTTTGCATTTTGTTTACCCCGTTCACCAGACAGTCTGATAATATTTATCGGTAGTTGTTCCTCGCTATAGTTCACGCTCAAAAACTTCCCATGTATTGTAGACTTGGCAGATCATCCAAAAATAAACAAAGGTTATTGTCTTGACCACCTGACTTTGTTTGCCAACATTAATTTGTTACTATACGCCGATGTTTACCTCTGCGTACTAGCACGATACATCAAGACTGTGCAGTTTAAACTTTTTAAATGTGAAAATGAGTTTTTATATCTTCGTCAATAGTCTCATTATCAAGTGTACACACGATATTGAGCTGATGTACCTATAATGGCTTATCAACTTCGCTTACCCATCACAGTAATCACATCGTGTCAAACAATGCGCCGCTTATCGCGAAACTATGTGCGTCACAGAACCACACTGTTCGTTTGAGCGGAGTGTACATCGGCGGCGCTGCAGTGTTGCGTCATCGCATCGAACGGATATAGCCGCGATCGATCAACATCGCTTCCTTTATTTTTGCGCGACGCCATCGTTTGCAGCCCGCTACGTCTAGCGGTCGCCCACGGCGTCACATTCTGTACCTAGCTTTCTATTCTATTCGGAGACAATCCAGTATGTAGACTGTAGAACGTTTCACAACATGCATTTGCCGTCATTCCGAGCCGACGTCACTAGTCAGTACATGCGAAGCTAGGAAGACGGCCGCGATCAACCTCTGACATGGCTATTTTCAGTATTTGCGCAATACGCCGGTTTATGCAGAAATCGTATTTTATTTGTAGTTTCGCAACTTGGTTTGATTATTATCAAATCATTTAGCATATTTATCAAGCATTTCACACCCGAAATGTGATCATCGTCTTTAGCTTTGCTAAAGAAATTGTGTTAAGATGCCTCATCACTTTTAGTTTCGCAGGTTAAACTGCTCTGGTATATTATTACCTGTTCATGTCTTGAACAGATAATAATATACCGTTATCGTTCTAAGTTTCGATAATATTTAAGTTTTTATTACTTTGTATGTATATCTACAGTCTGTTGCTATGCTATCTACGTGTGGCCAATAAGACTGCTCAATAATAATCATTTCATAGTTGTTAGCCAGAGTCAGACAAAGGTGCATCATTGCACTTTCTACCCTGTCCGATACCGTTTTAAGTTTGTAAATGCATTCCAAACACGTTCCATTGACGCCTGGCTCTGTACTACTTTTGCGATTCAAGGAATCAATAGATCGATGGGTACTGTGTTCAGCGTAATTGCTTTCAAGAAGAGCATTAGGGACAGCAATAATTTGTTTAAAATCATATGTAAACCTGTGTTTTTTTTAATTTGTCCGTTGTTTGGTTTTATGGTTGTACTGACTATACTATACTATACTATAACATTGTGTCAACATGATTTATAGACACTTTTGCCCTAGTCTCGCCCCGCAGAGTATTCAATTTCTCTCGTCCCCCGGGAATCCGTTCAGCCGTCACGAGTTTACGTCATAATTGAGTAACAAACGTTCACTGATCCTTCCAAATTTTCGCATTAATAATTAGTGAAAACTTGTTGTTGGTTATTTCGGTTATCGCTTTGCAAATACTAATAGACTACGTTAATGTAATGATAGGTATTTGGTCTTTTTAGTGTGGAGAATAGGTAGCAGAGTAAAAAAAAATTCGTTGTATTGTGACACCCAATGAGAGTAATATAAAGTAGTAGTTTCTGTCGGGGTTTTATTATTATTTTGCTATCTATACTTCTTAGATAGGTATCATCATCCTACTTAGGTACTATTATAATATTTTAATGGGTTTTGGAATAGGCGTTTGTCTTCCAACTCACCTGATAGAAACTGACGATGAAGATGGTGATGGTGACGCCTATCCAAGAGAAACCTGTTTACTCCACTCTTAAAGGTATCCGGAATATAGTTTTCTGGAAAAATAAACGCAGGCAGGTCATTCCAAATCTTGACGACTTGAATAAAAAGGAGCTGTCAAAGCGTTTTATTCGACTTTTAGGTATTTCGACGACAAAAGAATGAAACCATCCACCAACCACTTATATCCGAAGCTACGGGCAAAAGTTAGTGCATAATTACGAGATAAAAAATGTAAGTTACATGCTTAGGACTGTCTATAGGTACCTCAAATTTTATAATTATACGTCCTTACTATATTACCACAGTATAAAGAGGAAAAACCTGTTTTATCTGTGGTACTATGTGTGCACATGTATGCCTTGTTGATAACCATAAAATCTTCACTATTAAAAAAAATGTGTTGTGTTTGTTTGTTTTACACTTTTATACATAATATGGCATTATTTATGATATTTTTATACAGTGTATTCAATACACATTCTTGGATTATTACTACACTGAACTCTTTAGAATTTTGTGGTAGAAACATTCGCATTTTGGACTAATATAGGTACATATTTATACTGATTTAGTTTCTCCTACATATCTGTCTGTTGTGATAATTTAGTTTACTGTAATGGCGGGCTAAAGGATAGCTTTCGTCTCTAATTTGGTTGAAAACCCCTCCGGCTTTACGCTATGAGGAGGTTACACGAATCCAGCCGCTGTTGTTTTCCCAGGACTACTTCTGCGTTGGTGTTTCACAGGTATTATCAAGTATCAACTAATTCGCGTAAAGCTTCGTTAAATATTATTATTAGAAACCTTGCCGGCGGACATTGAAACTCTTGTTGAACTAACAACTGGTATAATTATTAAATTCATAAGTGATCCCACTTCATCACATCTATTGATTGTTTGAGGCTTTTACTGCTATGTATAAATGAAAAATAAGCATGAAAATGATTCTCGTTTGCCATATGAAAAATAATCCTTTATTCTTTTTTGTATGTGTCTTGATTATTAAAATATTGAATCAAGTAAAATGTTTAGAAACATTTGTTAACTAAGTTTGGCAAAGTGGTATAAACTATAACCTATAAAGTGTTGTACGTACATTACATTACACACTGTGTCAGATTTAAGTTTGGCGTTGCCCTAGGCCTTAGTTAATTTGGCGTCTTTATATAAATATACATATATATATATATATATATATATATATATATATATATATATGTATATATGTATATACATATATACTAGTAGGCCTGGTCACGTGCCTCGGCAAAAACGCTATTACGTTATTAATCCACAAAAAATCTATTTTATGTCCTCTCAAAAGTCTTAAACGGTAAAATTGCTAAATACTATTCTAATTAGGAAAAAGAAATCAATTTTAAAAACTAATTAAAAAATAAACTTTATAGTGTTTTGATTTTTCAAGTTTTAGTGCTACCTTTTATAATTGATCAATCATTTGATTTGAAACGCGCCTCACACGCATTACGTAAAACTATTTTTTTTTGCGAGATTAAAAAAGCTAATAATTTTTTTGAGTCACTTGATAAAGCTATAATTAAATATGGTGATTATCGTAGGCTAATATAAAAAAATAGTTTTTTGGTGATCAGCAAACAAACGTTAGAATTATATTTTTAAAGTAAACAGTAAACAGTTTTTTGTCATAATTGTTAGACATTTTGAATTGTAGTGTTTGATTTTGAACGGTTAAAATTATTAATTATTTCAAATTAATAATTTTAACCGTTCAATTTAGACATTCTAACATCGTAAAAGCTATAAAAAATGCATTAAATACGGTCTTACAATTGATAAAAACAAGTTTAGTTTCAAATTTTAGCCACCCCGCGAGGCGGGCCTAAGCCTAAATTCGTCACTGATTTGATTAGTGATTAATACATACATACATACCTACTCTTACTCGCTCACTCTACTCACGCCTTTATCTATATACATATATCTTGCCTATCCTACTTACACAATATTACTGTCTGTATCATTATTTATGACTCTCCGAGAACAGAATACCTACTTCGTTTATTCAATAATAACCATAAATATTATTTTTAGAGTATGGACATAGCTAAGTCCACGTAAAGGGCGCCGCTATCGATGGCTCACGCATCGATCGCCCTCTATTAGCGAAGTGTAATCATTCTGGGCATCGTGGGAGCGAGCGTACCGAAGCGCAGTGCGCCCGAGTCGAATGCGCGTGGGTCGACTGTAACGTCATATGTCAGCGAGCGGCCATTTTCGGACGCACATTTGAATTGGTAATGGCGATTTTAACATCAAAATAAAACATAGAACATTTTATTTAGCTTTTCTATGTTTTATTGGCGACTTTACGATGTGTCGCAAAATGTTTTGAAATTATTTCATGAGAAACTCGCGTTAATATTGTTGTAGTTATTTTTAATGGGTTCTTAGTTCTTTCTTGATAGCGCAGATGGAATTCCTGCTTAGCCCCGGTGAAGTATCACCCGTGGAAGTTATTTACACGCGTGAATATGGTAAAATTACAAGTTATTTGATGTTAAGGGTTACTGTGTTGTTTTAGTTAGTTAGTTCTCTTTTGCTGTCAATTTATTTACCTATTCGTCCTTGTTTGTAATAATTTTAGGCATACACTTGGTATGTAGTCCATTCTGAACATTTCCTGTTAAAGTTAATTTATCCACAATTTAATTCTAAAGGACTAGTCCTGTTTGACTTGTAGCGTAAACTATAGTTCAACCAAACAGTGAATTAGTGTTCGACAATTCTACTTCGTGTTTTCAAACAACACTTTTTTCAAATATATTATCTTAAAATGTAAAATGTCTCCCTGGAATCCCTGGAATCCCAACACCCCCTCAGGTATTTCCCCTCCGATCATCCCCGTCTCCTCATCACCCTCAAAGACGGATATCGCACTTACAACTTGCATTGCAGGCTTCCATTAACGGCGGTTGCCACTTACTACTTATACCCATCTGTTCATCTGTGCACCTACATATATCATAAAGCAGACGTACTAGTATTTATTCGATGCTGACATCAACCTAATAACAACTTTTCGAATCCACCGGCCACACTCGTTATCCTGTACCGCCATGGACTGCAATGCGACTCTCGCAGTAGAGCAATAGTTTTTAACGCGAAATAGTACATTTGGATGCGGCATGCGGTGATAGTGCATAAGCAAGCGAGTTTGGTAAAACGTCTTTTGAAATATAAAGGAATATCAAAAATCGTCGTCCTCCAACTAGCGCCAACTTGTGTCAGGTAGTCACTTGGTCTTTTTTAATTTTCAATATTTTAATGTATTTATTAGAAGACGATAACCACTATATTTATTGCTCTCATTATAACGGAAACGTAGTCAACCGTTTTGGGCGAGCCACTAGAGGCAACTGAAATTGTAGTAATTGGATAACACTTTATTGTAGAAAGAAAAACATATACAATATACGAGTACTTGGTATACATCAGGATTATTCATATGAATTAACGTAAGAACCGTGAAACAGAAAATAAAATTAAGGTTGCAAAATTAGTAGCCTTATCGCTATTTGCGGGCATTATTGGGTGGAGAAGGAAAAAAAGAATGAGCTGCAGTTTACTGATCCAAGTTTTTGGAATTATAGTTAAAGCAAGTAAAATAATATTTTCAACTATATCAATAGTAAATAATATAATTATATATGAACTTAAATATTATACTAAGAAACTATGCACTTACTATTTTTTACGAAAATATGCGAATTACCCAATCTTTTAGACTTGGATCTTTTTAGATCACGTGAGCAGAGTACATGTATGTGATACACATCGTTACAGTACAGTATGCATTTACATATTAACATTTAGCGAAGCATGTAAAATAATACATTTTAACGGTATTAATGTCAATTGCACAAATGTCAGAAACGATGCGAGAAATTACGTTGCCTGCCTTCTCGAGTAGTGCACTGAGTCATCTGCTGTGCCTTAAGGTCAACTCCTGGTTAGACTCTACAAAATTACATTTAACTAATAAAAGACTAGCCATTGTCCCGCATTTCCACCTGATTTGTGATCACTGCTTCACTCGTACTCGAGGCGCAGCGTGATGTTTTATAGCCTATATTATACCTCAACAAATATTCTACCCAGCACCTTTTTTTTCAATTCCACATGTACTGCCAGTGATTAACCCGTTAAACCAACATACAACCACATTAGTATTGATTGATTCAATAAGTATTTATTATATATTTACACTAGCGGACCCGACAGACGTTGTCCTGCATGATATTTCAAGCGATTAGGATCAATATAGATAAATAACCTAGATACCGACTGCAGCGCCATCTGCCGGGCTGATTTGTGAATCTAAACCATTCCCAGATCCCCTTGAACACACACAAAAAATTTCATCAAAATCCGTCCAGTCGTTTGAGAGTAGTTCAGTGACATACACACTCACAGAAGAATTATATATATAAAGATAATATAAAGATATATGTGCATTAAAAAAAGGTTGACAAGTGCTGAACATATCTCGTAACATACACAAAACGGAAACAAGGAAAAAATAATTTGAAATCGCGATATTGATGTACTGTGTCATGAACCGAAGCCGCCAATCCGGTATGTTTGTGCGCACGTTTGACGGTGACCTGCCGACGCGCGCACATTACGCACGCGGTGAGCGGCCGCTGCGCCGGCGGCTATCGACAGATGAGTCATACGACTCGCCGCGCACTCCTCGTTTCTAATGAATCTAAATAACTCTAACATGAAATGTTGATTATTGTTTATCACAAAGAGATAATTTTTCTCTTTTGTTTAATATAATTATTGGTTTTAGAAAGGACTAATGATCCGGTGGTTGATTAATTATCGTAATTATCCTGGACGAAAGCCTTCCCCAAGGACGCAATAGTCTGCTTCTATGTTGCGGCCAACGATTTCATACAATGGTCGTTTTACATGAAGTGGACTAAAACTGGACATCTGTCTAAATCATCAAGTTGATAATATATTACCCTTATATTTGGCCTCGTCATTTATTTAGAATCTCCATCGTATCCATTATACGATTTTGATAATCGTAATCGATAATCGTAATGATATTAATTTCCCGGCACTTTTATTTGCTCGTTGCACATTATTATTCACTTAGTATCATAGGAAAAAAACTCAATTCCCAATTTGGCCATATACATAGAAACCTAATATATGTATATACAATATATGTTCCTAAATTATATACCTTCCCATCAAAAGAAACTTTTCTACTCTTTTTATGGGAGTGATTTTTTATTCTTAAATAATCGTGATTTCTTTTAAATGAAATGTATGTTCTCCAGTAAGGGCCGACACCTGATTGGTTTTACTAACAAAATATCTATATAAAATATAATTAAATTTCCTCGGTATTATACTTTTTAACCTTTCCTTGCTATTCATATGGTTATTATTATTGCATTGCAGTTAAAAATTTAACATTATCCGTCAAGGACAGATTTGTCCTTCTTTGATCGCAGAGTTCTTTGCACTTACATGGTGTACAGATTGATGGTCATTTTCGTGACGGAGCATGTCAGTCACAGTTTTATTTCTATTTTTGAAGCATGTATAATAGAGGCACACATGTATAATAGAGGAACCTATATATATATGTATATATACCTGTGTAGCAACGTCAAAGCCTTTTAGCTATTTTTTTGTTTAAACTCTTTGTAAAGTTTCTAAATGCCTTAACTAATTTTGGTGTACTTGGTATACTTAAATTCCTTACATCATTCCGATTGACACTGGATATTTAAAAGAAAATAGCGGCTGTAAGGCGCAAAATAACTTTATTTTTGGTAGGGTACTGAGATGTTTTTAATTAACACAGATATATGTATATACGGTTACGCCTGGATATGCCCCCGAAGGGATCGATTTTGCCAATTAAAAGGTCTCACTAACGTAAAAGGGGCAAGCCCATTGCCGTCAACTGTAGGAACTAAAGATGGTTAAATCGATAGTATATTTAGAGTTAAAAAACCATTGAAGGCAATGGAAGCAAAAGGATATTGCTCATACTTACGGAAGAAACTCAAGGACGTCAGGGTCGCATACCAGTAACTCGAACAGGCTGTTGCCGGGAGGTCAGAGCTCTCTACCAATATGTTTATTTGTTAAATTATGTCACACAACTGTGGTTCCTGTAACCATTTATACTTTATGCACACCCTGTGTTGGAATGGGTTCACGTCCTGCGTGGTTCGTTGATGTGTTTTGAATCTTTAACAAATTGATAGCAAGATCAACGCCTTTGTGAAAACATACCGAAAACATAAATAAACGAGCCATATATATAAATACATTGCTTTACATATGTGAAGCCCATTGCAGATTTTTCTAATCCCCTAGTTTTCGTTAGAATTAAGTTTATATATAGAAAGCTAACCTCAATGGCAACATCAATGGATTACAGGATACGGCTTCGTCCAAAAAACAAACATTAGTCGATCAGCCGTAGCTTTCGCGTATTTCCATACCCCAATAAATTGATAGTCGACTCTGAAAAACTATGAGTCTGCAAAAATAGCTCACGATGTGTTGTTAACTATGCTTCATTGCTTTCATAGTTCCCAGTATATACCTACAGTTAAATATATACAGAACGTTGGTAAGCTGGTGCTGAGTTTGAAGCCGCATGTTATTCTTGCTGGAGAAAACTGGTAAAGCATACGACTCAGTCTAAACACTTACCATAGGAGGTGTCAATTGTTTGCCACCTTCGTATTAGCATAGCATTCGGTGCACACTGCAGGCGTTTCTTTGTGACGAGAGTTTCATGTAACTGGAAAGCTTTAAAACTTTTTTCTTAATTATTTTATTATTGAAAACAACTATTTAAGTACTAGCTTTTGCCCGCGTCTTCGTACGAGTGGTATTTAGAATCCTGCTGTGAAATGGAACCTGTCCTTTAAGTTAGACTTTAAGCAATATATCTGTGAAAACTGAATTCAATTCCATGCAGCAATTTTTGCGTGATGTGTGTACAAACATACAGACAGACTGACACAAATTTAATAAAGACGGCGGGTCAAAATATGTACCATTTTTTTTTCAATATCTATACAGGCCGGCCTGTTTTTTATTATATGTATAGATTTACTTACATGATTAATTCTAGATTTAGCCAATTTTGACAAGTTTATTGTTTGAGTGTTTTCATTTTGAGTTAATGAGCTACCTGAGGTAAATACTCAATACTGAGTAATTATTGCTACTCTACAATGTAATGTACCACAGATGGTAAACTTAAAAACTCTTGTTAGGAACTTATGAATTATGGTGGACTCTGTCGGGGGGTATTACAATAGAGGAAGAGGACGAGGGGGACGAGGGAGAGGATTCATTTATGCTTATTTATATTAAGATAAATTATGTATGTTATAATAATAATATATCATTCATTTTATTTCACAGCTTTTCATTTCATTTAGTATTGCTCTATTTTCTAGATAATAATATTTAATGATGTATGTTTGTTTATTTTGTGGTTTTCATGTTGTTATTTGGTGTGTTATTTATTTTAATTAATATTTGTTCTGCATTTATTTAAAATATTTTTAATACTTGCATTTAGAATATATTATATAGAATAAAAGATTATGCGGTAAACTACTGGGAACGACTCCGCTTACTGCTATGTGATGTTTCATAGCCTTCAGCCTTCCTCAATAAAAGGGCTATCTAAAGAAAACAATTTTTTTTTAAATCGGGACAGTAGTTCTTAAGATTAGCGAAACAGCAAACTCTTCAGCTTTATTATATTAGTATAGATGAAGAATGTTTCCCAGTATATATTTTTTTAATATATAACCGTTTTTCATCGCAATCGATTTAATTTGGTTCGCGATGTGTGATGTGTTGCACACATAACTAGTTCTGAGTGTACTTTGTATTCGATAGTTGTACTTGTATGTTTTCAATCTTGTGTAAACATCATTTCATATGAAACGAGCTGTCAAAGTATTGAATCATTACTTTCCAACTCTAATAAGAAGAACTTACACAAGCTTAAAAAATCATTTCTTCCTTTACTACCAACTGAATACTTTATTCAACAAATAAATTTACCATATTATACAGTAGACCTACATATTATGTTAAAAGTAATAACCACGTGGTGCAATTCCGTAACACCGATTTCAACACAGTATCCCTTGAAGCAAAAAGGGTTACTGCAGCATAAAAACATAGAGCATAACAAAGAAAACAAACATCTTAACAACAGCTGATCTCAACGACCACTAACATGTCTATAAAACGTTTTCTACACAAAACGTATCGCTAAACTGCTGAATACGACAGTTGCCTATTATCACACAACAAAATAATATCTAACTCAGTTGGATAAAGTTCAAATTGTAACGAAATATAAAGGGCAATGATAATAACAACAGGGCAAAGAAAGACCAGTTTAAAGCGACCTTCCACCCTTCCTTTAAAACACAAATTCGGGGAATAAATGGCAGATCTAGAGTTCAAGTGAAACTGGTCGATTTATTGAGTTGCGTCGGAAAGTTTTGTAGATATTGAAACGAATAGCGTCACCTGTTGAGCTCGAATTGCAACTTCGTTAATAGCTCTCTCTATTGGCCCAATGATGTCTGTGTTAGATTGTTGTTAAAGTACTGAAATTATATGTGTTTATAGGGGATAAAGGCTTCCGTGCACTGAAGCGTAATGTGTTGAACGATGTAACATGTTGTAATGGCTTAGTTGTAGAGCATCATGATGTGTTTTCTATTTACTTCGGGATATGTAGACAACAGGTTTTTTGAAATATTAGCCTGTACCCGGTAAATCCTGCTCGTCCGAAAATCTTTTCAGTAAAAGCGGTTGTATATTGTGGGACAAATTGATTTAATAATATATTGCTTTCACGAATAAAATTGCCATAATTGACATTTTTACAATACTATACTATACAATCAGATTCATCAGTAAAAATTGGCTTCACTACATTCTTTACATGAACTTCAAGAAACTAAAACCTTATTTTTTTTATGCTATAAGGGGACAGACGAACAGACGGGTCACCTGATGGTAAGTGACAACCGCCGTCAACTGCAACTCAAGAGTCGCAAGTACGCTGCCCGCCTTCGAAGGTGATGAGGGATAGGGGGATGCGGGGAGGGGATAGAAGAGAGTTGAATGAGGAGCTTGGAAAAAGGAGAGGGGTCAGAAGAGAGGTGGATGAGGAGCTGGTAAAGAGGAGAGGGGGGGGGGGGAAAGAGGGGATGGGGAGTTGGGCCTCCGAAAACCTTACTCATTTCGGGGAAATGCAACGTTAGCGTTACTTCACAACCGGTTTTCTGTGAGGCCGTGGTATTGCACCGGTCGAGCCGGCCCATTCGTGCCTAAGCATGGCTCTACCACTGTCAACAGCTTTTAAATTTTGGTATTTAAATGAAGATTCTATACTGTAACTGTGAACTATAAAAAGACGTTACTGCGCAATAGGAAGAAGAGACGGTACTGTGCCTTTAAATCTGAGGACTGTGTAAAATACCTAGTTTTAAATAGTCAAGATATTTCTTAGTTTTGTAAACAACAGATAGGTCCGTTCTAGTACAATGCTAGAGGGATATTTATGTTAATATTTAGGTAAAACGCTTTTTAGATTTAATGCTATGTTCATGGAAGTAGTTTTTCTATGACCAAATTACTTCTGACTATTTCTCGTTCCTTCGTTATTCTGTTGAAGGGAAAATTATTTGACTTCACTTTTTACTTGTAAATAACATTTATGATTCCTACAACCTTCTAATTATAAAAATATTTATCAAAGGTTCAGGTTTTGTTTATCTCAGAGATGTTCCATTACTGTTCAAAGATCTTTACCATAAAATCTCTTTCTCGTGGTTCATTCTTATAGTTGAAGTTCAGAAACCTAAAAGCTTAAGGAGAGAAAAAATAATATTTAAAAGAACAAAAGCGTTTCTATGTTACCTTACAAAAATCAATAAAAAAAAAATAGAAAGCATGTGCATGACGTATGTTAATAATTTCGTGTTAAAAATTATATCATTTTAGCATTTAATAAAAAAGTTAAATAACTAGTCTTCGATCGTGAAGGTTTCATTCTAGTTACTAGATTTGTAAGTAGTCACTTGAATTAAAATAACAGGCTGTGTTCCTCATGGTAATTTGGTAGTCACATTTTGACCTAAAGAGGATAAAGATAATACAATATGACTTGAGTGAGAGGGACGTGAGCTCATTAGAATAGTTTTATCCTCATCCGGGAAGATCTGTGCTATATCACTTTTGCCTTATATTTGACGTATAATGAGAATGACACGATGCTACCGTAATAGGCGTTTAATAATACCCATGAAAATTATTTAACAGGAAATATATCCCATTATCCTCTTTGCTTCCTTTCGAGCATCTTTATTTGATGTAATATGATCAAATCATTGAAAATGAAGTGGGTAATTTGTATTAGTCATATAGTCGTCTTACATCACAACAATATTGCCATCATAACCGTTTATGGTTACGTAAGCAATTATAGCAACATTATATTTCTTCAGCCGATACTAATGATTGATCCGGATTATTCATATTGATACACTCGTATAATAATATTTGTTTTATTCTACATATCGTTACACCCATGCTACTTCTTTATAGTAGGGTTGTATGTTGTTTTAAATTAGAATTAAATTTCATTTACTTTTACTGAGTGTGTCTACTGTTTTTTTAAGGTAATATTATTGTAACAAGTGCTTTGTGTTATAATAAACATTGGAACCCGCTAAAACTAATTGTTTCAGCATAACCGACTTTATCAATTCTGGAGTGATTTTTAAGAGTCTTCAAGAGCTTATCTCGTAATGAGAGTTGACCGTGACTAATTGAAACTGGTAATTGTCAATCGGTAATAGGTCAATTATATGCTGAAAATATAATCAATAAATAAATAATAATGACTATTATATTTCTGTTACTATAACGGTTGAATACTAAGTATAAAGTTTTCATTTCAAATTCTGTGGATTTCATTTCACACTTAACAGTTTATGACATAATTAATTATTATTATCTCACAAAGACGCGACGCGAGGACATAGCGTAACAAACACAAAAAAATACAGTCAAATAAGAACGGTTAGTAAAATTAAGAACTAAATTCAATATTTTGTCATTAGATGTTCTTTGTTTTTAACAAAACTTACTCTGCTACTTTTCGATCTCCACACACTCCAATTCCATTAGAGTTTACTTACTTCTCTTATTGTATACGTTCTTTTCGTGAAGCACAAATATATTTCAAGATCAAAAGCCAAGTCGACATAAGAAAGAACTCTTATACATATTTCTTTAGGCAGCATATCTGTTGCATATAAAATTCTCATTATGCGCCACAACGCTTCCAAGCTAAAGTCGTATAACATTTACTGTCTTTTGATGTACCTAAACCCACCTATTGAGTGTCTCGTATAACCCCTATCACTAAGTCAACCTGCACTAGAAGTCATTATTAAATTTAATATAATAATCGCCGCGTAACTAATATATACATGATTACAATGACTAGAGTGACGTAATCGTAGACTCGACTCGATCCCGATAACAAGCAATATCGAATCAATAGTCCGGGCAGTCATTCCGAGTCAAACGATCGCCTCGAAATTAGAGCGCGCGAACGTGCGTTCCTTTGAGCACCATTTGCGACAGAAAGCAAGGCAAGCAAAGGGGAGCTTATTACTAGTGGGGTGCGCGCTTCGGCCTTAGAGAAAAGTGCTATATGCGTCTAGGTATTCATTAAGAAAAATCGCTCCAAATGAGATATATTTTCTTTTAAATATATGATGATCTAACTGTATATATAGATAGATATTCTTTACTGCACATCAAATTAAACAACACCAGTGAGAAGGATAGAATTAAATATTAGTGTTATATTGTGGGCGTTATTGGAATCTGTGATCTAATATTTATATATATATACATATATATTTCAAAATTCTAAATGTGAAATTAAATTTATTTGTTGATAACACTTTCACATCTCAACTATTTAACCTATTATCAAAAAGCACCTTTACAAAGGGATATCTATTTCTATTCTACCTTCTATGTGTAAAGGATAATTGGTACTATTGCACTTAACAAACAGTAAGACTTGTACTTAAGTGTATCTCCAGTTCAATTATGTCTTAGCGTATTAGTTGAGATCTTGATTTAAAGAATCTCTCGAAGTTTCTTATCGAAATTGATTCTAATTATTGCCAATCCAAGTTGTCTAGTTTCTAAATGGCGTTTTTATATTTATGCTCTCAATATTGTTATGTGTTTCCAACCCATTATAAATTCGCGATCAAGAGAAATTCGTCCTCGTCCTTCGGCACAAAAAAAAAGTTTATTTTCGCTCCTCTACTTATTACGCTCGCTGGCTCTTTATGGCGGCTGGACTCGGGTCAGCGTTGGGTTTTTTGTCGTGGCACGTAGCCCCCTTGCCACCACCACCTTTTGCCACCCCCGCGAGTATCACGCGCGACTCCAGATAAGGGTGGCTGCGCTGTGATCGCGTGGCGGACAGCGTTTCGGCTCAAGGATCTTCCTTTGTTACAATTTTTTTTTCTTCTATAAGCATACGATTGTAAGATGTTCACTCGCATCTTATTTCACGCTGTGAGCGTATATGTTTTCTATAAAAATCTACCTGTGCTATGTAAATTTATATAATTTGTTTGCAAGACTTCTTCTTCTGTGTTCTGTGTTTAAGAAAAAAACAATAAAAGATGAAAGGATTTGTATGATGTATATTATATATATTGTATATTATTGTATATATATATGAAGTCATTGTAACATGTACCTTTATATACTCTTATACCTCATTATATAAATCTTTACTATTAAGTAGTTTTTATTTTGTAAGGTCTTCTAGTTTGAGAGTCTTACCATGTACTCCGTGCGTCTTATTTATCCAAATCACTAAGCCGACTGTTTTCAGCCTTTTTTGTTGACTCAGATTAATTCGTTGTATACCTCCTAATTAAATATTTTTCCAACTGAACCGAAACGCTGCCCCACGCCCTGATCCGCAAGTATCGTAGCCTTCATTGTAATACCGCGCCCGAGGCCGCGTCGCGTTGCCATAACAACCATAACGCCCCCCGCACCACCTTTTGCAGGCCCCGCACCCCCTCAGTCCCGCCGCCCGCTACCTGCTCTCATTAATATGTACCCGACCGGACACTGCCTCCATGCGGATCACTTGAACACCGACGTAAATATCGACAGATGAAAATTTTATTAAAAAGTCTACCCAACAGTCTCAGTACTTTCCATGCAAGCGTGGGAACCCGCTTTAATCGTAAAAATCGAGATGTACCGAGCCGTTACCCTAAATACAAAAATTAGGTATCTGATTGTACATGCAGACAGTGCGGGATCCGTAAAGACGAGCTATGGGTGCTCACAGACTGCAAGGCTATCACCGACCGTGTAGAAAATGTCACTGTGTCGACAGAATACGAAACAAATAAAATTATGAAGTTGTTGTTGTTAATTTTCGAAAAATTTGTAAGAAAGCCTCTCGCCTCTAAATACTCGTTGAGATATCATCACTTCAATCACTACAATTACTTTTAATGATCATCGTCAGAACTCGTGGTTCTAAAAGTGCTGACAAACACACTTCTAAAACATAAGGTACCCATCTGTATAAGTACCTTTCCCGCCTAAAAGATCTCGTGCCTTCTTCAATCATAAAATCATAAATCATAAAATATATGACTAAAAAGTCTGTTACAATCGACGCCTTTTTACCCAACTTCCCAAGAAGGAGCCTATATTTTCGTGTGTATGGATCGTGGTATTGATGGTGGTATGTACACATGTATGATGTGTCTTTGTCTAGTCCTAGACTCTAGATAGCTAAATGGAATTCGACATGTGAGTTATCATATGAATTATCTAAATAATGTAAGTGACATTATGTAGGGTATAATATTTCGAGATAACGTTAGGAAGGAACAGAAGAAGAAGGAGTCCTGCTGGAAGGAATTTTGCTTGTTTTACAAGTTTTTTTAAGTATGTTTGTTGTGAAGTGCTGCTATGGTAATTATGGGAACCGCAAAAACCTCTCAACCAACAAAGCATCATACATACGATTAATCGACATGATTTAAAAATATGCTTGCCTATACTATTTTGTGGTTATATGTTTCTGGTAATATTATAATACAATATTGCGATTATATTTTGAACTACCATTGCTTGAGTAATGTGATTGAAGATTAATTCAAGGTTTTTAAAGAAATTCTACAAATAGGAATGATTATTTAACATCTCGCTACGAGTATTACCCTTAGTAGCAAAGGAGTGATCATAAACGAGAGTGAAACTTTGGGAAACGACCACTCGTTTATGAATGTGTGCCGGTGGTGTGGTTTGTGCCGCACGGTTTTTTTTATGTGGAAGCCTACCATCCTGACTCCACTTTGCGTGATGGAAAGCAATAATTGGAGTCCAAGAGTGGTGGTCACCATCCTCATTGCAAGTGTAGTCAATGCAGCGGGGTGATGCACACTATGGCGGCCTAGTGAGATGCTTTTTCACGCCACGCTCAAAAGACCCGGGATCAAAGTGGGTGGGTGAGCTGGTAGTGAATTCCAGACTTTCATCGATCGGCACAGGAACGAGGAGCCTAACCGTTTAGTTCGGGATCTCATATTTTCGACTCGCAAACGGTGTCTCCTCAGGCTAGCACGTGTAGTCCTGTAGAAGAGGGGAGAGGGTGGGACCATTTGCAAGAGCTCGTCAGAACACTCCAAGATGTAGGCGATAGAGAACTGCCATAGAAGCGACATCTCTTCGCAACTGAAGAGGCTCAAGAGACTGGGTGACCTCAGGACAGTCTATAACGGTTCATGGTGGAGCAGAATGTGGTCACGGGACTAACAGTGGTAGAGCCATGCTTCAGCACGAATGGGCCGGCTTGACCGGTGCGATACCACGGCCTCACAGAAAACCGGTTGTAAAGTAACGCTTGTGTTGCATTGCCCAGAAATGAGTGAGGTTTCCGGAGGCCCAATGCCTCCTCTCCCCTTTCCTCTCCCCCATCTCCACTCTCCTCTTTCCTAACTCCTCTCTTCTTTCCACTCCCCGCATCCCCTATTCCTCACCACCCCCAAAGGCGGGTATCGCACTTACGACTCTTTAGTTGCAGGTGTCCATAGACGGCGGTTGTCATTTACCATCAGGTGACCCGTCTTTTTGTCTGTCCCCCTATAGTATAAAAAAAGGTATTTTACTGTTATCTATCAGACAGTATGTGTACAGTCATATAGTGCCCGGATGACGGCAGTATGCTCGCCCTCTATTTTACGTTAGTAGGACCATATTCTAATTGCCAAATGTGATTTTAATACACCTCGATTAACCCCTTAAAGGATACATTCGTGGGCCAATATATATATACATATATATATATAACACCAATATTGGATGTAAAAGAACCCACATACCTAAGTACACTAACGGACAAGCAGACAGAAGCAATTTACAAAGAAAATTAACTTACGTTTATTGATTCGAAACGTATGTATTTACATAAATGCATACCTTCAAAATAAAACGTTTGTACGAAAGTTTCTTTCTTACAGCAAGCAAGAGGACAAATACGTGATATGCGGTATTTAAACCTGTCCCTTTTTAATTAATAATGTCTAAACTATAACTCTTTGATATTAAATACATATTTAGACCTGTTGGTTAGTGACTCTGATTCGACTACTCAGCTTCGGAGGTTCGAATACCACGCTGGATAATTTTTTTGTGCGATCTGCTTATAGTTTTAAGACATATGACATTTCAAGACATTTTATTTAGAAAAAATATATTTATATAATATTCGATCGAATGACGGGAGTTGTGCCAAATCTGCGTTTTCTTTGTGTTCGTCATATGTATGTCTTGGAAGTCCCCGACTAAGAAATTATAACCAGCACAGGTGTTCCCTTTTATAATGAAAACGAAAAATAAAACTATTTGATATTATGTTGAAAACATATTTCTTAGTAAGGTATGTGCCGGTAAGATAAGACAGCCAAATGTTAGGTCTTCTAGTACTTCAGTGAAAATGCAAGAGAAGTAAGAAAACATTGATTGTAATCCCTGTAGTCTGGAGACAATTTATTGCATCGCAGACGATCGTGAGTAGCGGACGAGCTAACGGTACGAGTATGCCTAAACTATTCATCGCTAGTGGTCTGCGATTGTGCAATCGTTTTACTTAAATTCCTTATTTCTACATATAGGCTCGGTACGATCACCAGCCATATATAATAAACGAGCCCGGAACTCTAGGTTTACCCGACTGTGCAAGAAAGAGGGTTATGGTTTTGGAGTGTATGTATGTTTTATTTGTCACGGCTTAGAGCCCTAACGGCTTCTTGGATGTTGGAATGTGAGGTATCATTTGAATCCTTTTAAGAGTAGGAGTGACATAGGGAGCATAGGGTACACATACTAATACATTTCGAGATAACGTCAGCAAAAAAACAAATGTAGATTAATTAGGTTTTATATTTTTTTAACAGTGATACTTGTAACGTACTCCGATGACAGTACAGTTACACAAATCAATAGCACCTGTCAAATAACAGGGTAGTCAAAAACTCGTACATGTGATTATTGTATATATAGATATTCGATTTCTTGTCTGTAACACATTGTACTCTTTTTCAACCGACTTCATAAAGGAGGAGGTTTTTAATTCGACACTGATTTTTTTAATTATTTGAAAGCCGGTGCTTCCCATGTGGTCTCATTTAAATTTTGTTCAGTTCTTACAATGACATCCATGAGAAAACCATATAAGTCTTAAATTTGCATTAGGCACGTGCGCGACAAATGGAGGAATAACTCAATATCACGCCAACCGATTTCGATGATTCTCTTTTTATTGGACAGGATGTACTTCAAGGGTAGTCTTAAATATTATGATAGGCGATTTACGATATTGAAGTCGGTTGTCTACTTTTTTAAAGTCCGATTATTTAATTTTTAAAAGAAAAAACCCGCTCTATGAATAATTTCCATATCGCGGGGGACTTTACAAACATTAAAATAACGGACACAAAGAATACCCAGACTGTGTCCCGTGCGGGGTTCGAACCGCCAATACTCATCGTGGCAGCGTATTGGTGAGTGAAGACCATCCGTGAAGTCAAATGGTATATTTTCAAGTCAGTAACTTTAAGAGCAACGTCGCATGCAGCCAGTACTATCTCCTCCAGGTACCATACATATTTTATTAGATCGTACTTTTTTCTATATTTAAACCCTAAGAAACATGGGCTTTGGGCTCACGAGAAGAAGAAGAGAAATTACTCAGGATGTGATTTGATTCAGAAGGATGTACTTTTTAAACCACTTTTTAGTCCTGTTCGATTTACAATTATGCGACCCCGACGTAATCAAGCTAGCGCTTACACTTCCCAATCAATCTGCATTCTTCCCTTTTCAATATACTCCCAATTTTCGCATCTTTAATTCCCATGTGAACCCATGTAGGTATGCATTTCTATGAAGGGTATTGGCGAGTTTTAGCAGGATAAATTATATAAATAAGTCGCAGTTCGCACTTAAGCGTAATGTGACATAACATGAGGTGGATATTTGAATTGCAAACGTACTTCCTTCAACTTATATCCTTTAACTTATTTATTTTTTATTTTATCAATATATTATTTTACTATAAGTTTTAAAATTACGTGTATTGCCCATTATTGTATGAATTGTATGAAAATAAAAGTAATTAATTTACATTTAGATGTTGTCGGTGACAAAAGTAACTAGCGTAAGTCAGAATTTTAATTTGCCATCTGAAAGCTGATGTGCAACTGTATACACATACATGTGATAATTTGTAGGCTATGTAAAATTCTATTTATTTAAATTATTAATATTCCTCTTATCCAAATTAAATAACATATAAATTCCATTTTAAATATACATATATACATATATAAAACATAATATATTTAAAAATATACAAAAATTGTAGAACATCGATATCGGATACAGGGACCAAGATACCGGTGGTTAAGGATGTAAAGACAGGCCACCTCCCTACAATATGGGCTGTGTCGAAGAACTGCCGTCTGCATCGGTCCCGTGACCTAGCCATCTAAAGAGAGCCTCTAAAGGGGGGTTGATCAAGGCTCTTGGTTATCAATCCGTGAGCAAATATGACAATCGGAACAATGACTCGTTGGCTTTATTCGGGTCTAAAGGCCGTCGTCCGTTGGAAATGCTTCCTAACGTTTCGCTAGCACGAGTGGCCAGTTTCTTCAGAGGTCCTTCCATCTCCGATACTGGATGCAGACGAATAAAGCCAACGAGTCATCAATCGGCCGCGAAAGCCTCAACAATTTGTCAATCGGAACAATGACCTCCGAATCCACATTCCACATGTCGACAATCTCATGAGAAAAAAGCAACCATTTTATTTGCTTATCTATTGTTTAACTTGAGTATTATTACTTTCTTTATTAAACTTAACAAATATATAAATTACAAAAATAAGAAAAACAAAATAAATTTAAAATTTTTACTTCAATGACTTACTTCAAATTTTAACGTAATATTTAAGTGCACCTACTTCTTCCTTGTATCCACTTGTTCCACTTTTTGACCACCTATTATAATTTCACAAAATGTTCTATTTTCATCAGGCGGATTAGGATAGGAAAAGGAAATGGAATGAGCAGGGATAATACAGATGGGATATTAGGGGGGGTGGGTAGGAAAAGGGTACAGGATACTATCATCTCGGAAGGAACAGTATGAGACAGACAGTAGCTCGGGAAGTCGGGTTCGCGTACCCATACATTAACGACAATCTACCGGACAGGTAGCAGCCGCTTAATGCCCCTAACTAGTGTCGTTAGTGATGATGTCAAATGTCGTGACACTCAAGTGTAAGCAAACAATACAATATTTTAAGTAGTAGCTCAAGGTAGTATCATTGCTACTACAGTAGAAACAATCTGATGCCTAGAGGGTTTCCCCTATTCAACTTTCAACCACGCTTATTAGAAGTCATTGAAAATTATAAAATATAATTTTCGCATTTATATTTTCGTCGGAATTTTTTTTTTCTTCTTTCTTTTGAAAATTATAGTTTAAAATTTTCCGACATCAATGTGATCTAAGTAGCGGGCACAGCTAGTATTCACATAAAAGTGAAAACCTCCTGCCTCTTATGGAAAATTACAGATCAATTCTAGAGCGCTTTTATTAATAATAAATGGAAGTTTTCCGCAGTTTCATAGCTTTGCTCAAATGCATCGTGTTGTTAACAGACATTCTATCATTGACTGCTAGTTCCAGAGATTAACGCGTTTAAACAAACTAACAAAAAACTCTTATAGTTTATTATTTTTAGTATAGATTGGAAAGTAACACCTAACAAACGATTTAAGTCGTTTTGACGGTCCTGTTGGTCTATCCGTTAGTGACCCTGACGGCTGAGTCGGAGGTCGTGGGTTCAATGCCCACACGGGACAAAAATTAGTGTGACCTAAAAATAGTTTTAAGTCTGGGTGTTCGGTTGTTTGTATGTTTGTAAAGTCCACTGTGACACAGTAACAACAAAAAAAGTTATAATCTTTTTTACAATAAATAATGATTAAGCGTAGGTATCTAATCTGTATATTTTTAATAAGTTAGCTAAATTGTTTTTTATACTTTCGACTACGTTTTTTACACCTATTAAAATACTAAAAACCTACAACACTGTCTAAGGAAGCTTAGCATTTCTTTTATAGTAACCAATAAAACGTATCCGATACCATCTCGCCTGGCATCCAATTCACAACACCCGAGGCGTTCTGGGAATTAGCGAACCTTCGTGAGGACTAATGGCGGCACTCCGAGGCCAGAGGACTGAGGGAAGGAGGACGTCGTCATGCTATAAACTGAAAGGTTTATGGGTACGTGCCTGCTGCCGTGCGCAGACAAGATTATAACTAGAATAATTGAATGGGCTGGTTTGTGACTTCTCCCTGTGTGTGTGTAAAACTGAATTCGTAAAATATACCCCCGGCTATAATACTCCAAGTATATCGTGATAGCTGCTTAAAATCGCGATTGAGTTGAGCAAAACTTCGTTTTTCTATAGCCAAAAACGTTTACAACACTGGTTTATTCGGCTTACAGCAAAATTGACAGAAAGTAACTGTCAAACCACAATATTGCTTCACATAATATATCATAGAACCCAGTGCGCAATTAACTTTCGGCGTGTGGCATTTGTTTTTAAATCAAAATAGCATCGTCGTAACTATGATTAATTTTTCTAGTCGTCTCATACGTGTGCATTGTTTGAACTACTCCTTATTATAATTTACTTTCAGCCATACCTAGTAGGGTAACTTAAAGGCGTTTTTAAACGGTTTTCTATTGTATACCGTTGTATAATTATATACAATTCTCATTTTAAGTACTAAGCAATTGTACACTAGTTCATCCATAAAGATATATAAGTTGATCAATTAATCTAGAAAAACAGCATAACAAGAATAATTTTAGAGACCAATGCGCTTCACTGCAAAACACAAAGATAATTTAGGAAGGTAACATTCGAAATATGAATACAATAAACAAGTGGTCTCAATACAGTTCTACAACACTGTGATTGTACAGAATGTAATACGATTTTATTGCAATATTTAGAGTCAACAAAAGTGTTTAGACCCGAAGCGGTGTGGTACTTGGTGGAGTTCTCTTGCCGCGAAGTCGTTGAAGGCGTTTAAGGGATTAGCCTATATCTATACGACACAATGTAAACAGTGCCCGGTTGACGGCAAAAGGCTTGCAATTACTTAAATTTGACTAAATTATAAAATCGTTGGAAGTATGCGGGCGTTTGATATTGTATGATGATTAATAGCTTTTCACTACTGGTGCTACTACTAATTTGCTTTATGTTTTAGTATGAACATTTATTAAAACGCATCCCTAACATCCCCAGTTCTTATCTGGGCAACATTCTCATGTATCAATTTTAAATAGGTAGCGTCAACTGTCACCAAGCGTTGACCACACATGGTGCGGCGCGCAAGAGGCGCATGACTGCGGAAGAGCGAACGTGCCGCATCTGGCGCGGTATGCGTGCGCGCCTCTGTGCCCCGCCGCGCTGCGTGAAAGCGCCTGCAAGGGCTTACATGCTGCAACATAATATACGTTTCAAATAAGAAGATAACTGCCAAATAATAAGAATAAACGTGACATTAATTTGCTTCCGATAATTAACATTATCTACCATAAAAGTATATATACATGCATACATATTACGGCAATAAGAGTGCCACCCTGGATTGAGTGGATAACCACATTCCAGTACATATACCAAATTGTACAGCAATATGTTAAAGAATAATTAAATAAAGAATTTAAAAGAAATGTTTTTTATAATTTAATAGATTTTTTTGAGAGCAATTTGAAAAATGCGCCTAAAATTGTTTAATTTTTTTATGTATAATACATACATTACATACATACAGTGTTGTTTTTATTGCATTTACATATTCTTTTTTTTACTAATATTTAAATTTGGAAAATATATTAAATGTTATATTTAAAATTTTAATCTGTTTTTGATATAACACCTTTTTTTACCTAATTGTTATGAAATAAACAATGTCTAGGTCAAACGCCTCGCTCTTGACATGCAACTTCACTAAGGAGTGTACACTTAAACAAAACCTTAGTGATCAACTATAATACAATAATTTATATTATTAATTTTAAATCTCAAACATACATAACAATTTTGAGGGACAAGAATTGTTATTTATATTTATAAAGCTTTGTTATTACTTATTAGTCGTCCTAGCGTGCCTAGGCAAGGAAATAAGCGAATCCTTTATCTTTTCTTCTTTGAAACTGAGTTAGCTGCAAGCTTAAACTTTGTTGGCTTGATTGTATTTTAGAAAGCACATGAAGAAGTATAATAGAGTAAATTACATCTTGAACCTGTATTATCACTTTTGTGATATATGTAGTATATAATAAAATCACGATTCTAGATTCAAGATAACTAGTGATGGAAGTACTGACACACAATGAGTATCATCAATTTCAATTAAATTCAGTCAATTTTTATGGGTTCGACATGTGCTATGTGAATTCTGCAGTCATTGTGCCTATAGTCATATTAGCTCATGAGTTGATTGCCAAGATCGACCAACATCTGCAGAGGCTCACGTTACACAGTTTGGTTAATGTCCTGATGCAGAAGCCAATCCTACTTGATACGGCACGCATTATGAGGTTTCTGTCTCTAGAGCCCTCACCACCGGTATCTTGGTCCCTGCACCCGATAAGGGTGGCGCACTATTTTTTAAATATATTTTATTTATATTTCAAAATGTAATTTAAACATTTTTTAAGTTAAATAAAGAGAATAAATAGCCGGATGAAGCCGGCACGTATTGTGAGGGGGGTCCTGTCTCTAGAGCCCTTACCACCACTAGCAATTTTTTTATATTTTTAAATATATTGTTTTATTTATACATAAAAGTATAATTTATATGTTGTTTAAGTTAGGTAAAGTGAGTCCTTGCTTGTAGGTCGCCTGCGCCGCGCGCCGCTCGCTAGTGGCTCAGCCGGTTCAAAACGCCGGCCCATCGCGATGTCGAGGATTGACGTCTGATTCTCGATACAAAATAAACACTCGTGATCATGACACAAATATCGTGCTCGGGCTTGCCAGTCACAGTCACTAACCACTAGACAAACTATCATCTTATTAAGGTTTATAAATATTTAGCACACACACCCATAGTGTCATTCATACAGTTAAGTTACTGTGAAGCGGCATGTGAGCCGCGTTTTATTTCATGTATAGAGAAGCGTTTTTGTCTCCATTTTTTTTTTATGTTTCCAATAAACAATTGAGCCCGGTGGGATCACTTGAGCCTATTTCACACCGTAAATGGTATTTTACACTAAATTTGCGCAACTATGACGTCATGTATTTGGTGAGTGAAACTGTAATTGGTCTGTTACTAAGGTGGCAAATAAGTCTATGACCTATTGGTTGCCAGTCATCACTCTTGACACAGGCTAAATGCCAGTTCAATTAATATTTGATTGGAATAACCGCAAAGTTGTGACTCTGAAAGCTAGTTCATTTCGTGAAAGCAGTTTTTGATACAGATGATACCCTCACATTCACAGCTTTCTCCGTCTTGGGGTTATTTGGCAGACAAAGGCACACGGAGCTCACGAACTCGCAGTAGGTGCGGGCAAGGCTTGTAGATTCGGCGGCAATTATTGTCCGTCAGCGGGTGGTGTGTGGGGGTTTTGAGGGGGTAAAGGGGGTGGCAAGCCGGCCCCGGGGGCTAAGATGGCCACCGTAATTAATTGGCGCGACGCGAGGGGCCGACCGCGGCGCGTCTCGTTCGCAGCGCGGCATTGCGCCCGCGTTCACGGGGTCTATGGGTTTTGGGGTAGTAAGGACTTTTTTGCAAATCACATACCTAGTATTTCGTATGCCTTAAACGTACTAAGCGTTTGTGGACAGTAGATAAAGAAATAATATTTCTCTAGATGAAAATATTTTCTTAAACTGACCTGACCTGAGTCAACTGTAGAATAACCTACCTATGAAAAGAGAAATTGAGCAGCCTTTTTTAAAAATAAGCCTAACTGTAGAACACCACTTATAATATATATAATAGTAGATAAATAACCAAATTCAAATTATTTATAATTGACAATGATACACCACAGCCAGAATAGATTATTTTTTTTGATCATTTTCGTAATTTGTAATATTATTACTGTTTATTTATATTTTAATATCTGTTAAGTACATAGAAATGTCCATTTTTGAAAAAAAAAATTAAGGGTTATAGAATATTTAACAATAATATATTAAATGAACTTGTCTTACAACACTATTTTGCTGTAGTATATAACCGATGCTGCCTTTATTAAATCTCGTAATATACACCCGCATTTTTATAACTAAAGCAGCAGCATTAAGGGACAAATTTTTGCGACTTCATTACGTAAAGGCAAATAAGCTTTCCCGATTAACAGCTTTTTAGTAGCCATGCAGTATGTAAAAGGATTATATATAATAGTTTACGATGTCCCATATTTCAGTATTTAAGTGATGGACACAGTAACGTCGTCGACCAGCGATACGACCGTAAACGTCTCACCCACACGCCGCGCGCGCCCGCTCGCCACTCGCCTCTACATACCTACTGTAATGTACTGCCAACCGACCACCTAACACAGAACCTTCCCGATACATACACACACTTCTCAGAGCACAAATTTGTTCTAACTGAGGGAGGCAGAGAAACTCAATTTACAATGGCCAGCTACCGATACCGCACTATACAATAGTTTGTCACATCAAGAGCTCTGACCACTAACACACTCTGCCCCTCCGTCGCCTAAATAACTCCAATTTGTAGGGACGGGGGAGGTCTAAAATGACCGGATGAGTGGCTCATACAAATTGCATGGGTGTGAGTGAGTAACGTTAGTGCCTGGACCTCGGTTCGCTTAAGCGTAAATTTTGTTGCGTAAGTCGGAAAAGACGTCTGGTTTTCGAGATAGGGTCGACGGGAAAGATATTCAAAGAACCGTTTGCTGAACTGGGATAATAGAATATAATTTTTAGTTACATGCTCATTATAAGTTTGAAGTAATTTGTCTTGTGGTAATTAATTTTCTCAGCTTCGGCGGTTTTTCGGTTTCGTCTTTAAAACACGCATAAAATATGCTTTTTTCAAGACGTGGATGTATGATAAATGCATTCCTTTATTATTATTGTACCTAGCTGGTTGCTCAAAGTTGTTTTTAGGGTTCCGTACCCAAAGGGTAAAACGGGACCCTATTACTAAGACTCCGCTGTCCGTCCGTCCGACCGTCTGTCCGTCTGTCACCAAGCTGTATCTCATGAACCGTCATAGTTAGACAGTTGCAATTTTTACAGATAATGTATTTCTGTTGCCGCTGAAACAACAAATACTAAAAAACAGAATAAATTAAATATTTAAGGGGGCTCTCATAGAACAAACGTAATTTTTTTGCCATTTTTAAAGATCGAGTATCAAAGTCCGACTCGAACTTGGCCAGTTTTTAATTTAGCCTCCCAAAAAAAATATGTCATTATGATTTGTCCAGTACTTTGAAAGGTTAAAACTTTAAGTGTTACTAAGAAATGGCTTTTGCAATAATAACTAGCTGTTGCTTCGCGTGAAAGTACTTCATCCGTACCTCGGGAACAGACAAATATCCTCAAAAAAGTTGAAAGCGGCGTTAGCGTGATGGCCGAGGCGTCGGACTTGCGATCAAGTTGCGGGTTCAAACCCCGCCCAGTACACTACCATCGTAAACCCACCCCTAAACAAAAGCATTTAGTTTAGCTGGGGGTTAACAACAATACTAGTAATGTGTGACGTTGTTAGTATCCTTTTTTTTTAAAAAAAAGAAGCACCTTATAACCTTTATTGTATTCCTGACTTGTATGCAAAAATGATGATTGGATAAACGAAATGTCAGCGCATAAAATTCTAACAAACAATTTTTTTTTTTATAGACTGTAAGATAATATATTAGCTACCGTAAATAAATGTAAGAGACCGGGAAAAGGAAGTCTTTGTACAATTGGAATCTTTGAAGCACATAACATGAGATCGGTGTTAAATATTACCACTATCTACTTCTTTTGAGTTTCGCGGCACGATTTTGTAGAATAGGGCTGAAAATCATAAATATAAAATAAATAACAAAACCTAGTACTTTTTAGCTAATTTCATGGCATTTTGCCAAAAAGTTACGTAATAATATGTTCAGCGTCGCATCAGTCGTAAAGCTATTATTCTTGTCATATTAAGAGTATTGGCTGTTGCCAGTGACTGATTCGTGAACAGAAAAAATAAGCTTTTTGGTAGATTTTTTTATGCTGGCAACATTAATTATTTCTTTGGAGATCAAGACACTGTTTCCTCATATTATTAGCGAACTACATTGTAACCTGTGCTATATGTACATACATATTATACTGGGGGAAATATAAAACTTATGTTGTCATAAGTAGATTAGATAGCCTATAAAAAATAACAGTATGACGTTAGTGGGACCAAATTCTAATTGGCAAATGTAGGTGTTTAACACACCCCTGCCTACCTCTTGTTGGATACAGGGCAAGCGTAGGTATGTGTGTATGTAAAAAATATAAATATATCACATATTAAAGTAAGTAATACTTTCATATTTCGTAATTTTATTGTAAACAGAATACAATAAGTAGACTGATGACACCAGATTTTTTTAAAATTTTTAAGATTAAGATTAAGATTTTTTTGTAGATCTCAATTATGATACCTAAACGAACAGATGACTTTAATTTTGTACAAGACAACGTCTGGCGGAAACGGAGATTTAGGAGACGGAGCGAAGACTCGTTAGCTATACTAGGCTCAACTATACTAAATGATCATAATAATTTTCCCACGCTAACAGTGGTCGTCTCAGGGGTGGTGAGCACGTAGTTAGGCGCGCAGGTAATATTAAAAAAAAAACAAAAAAAACAATCGTAACATTTGGAGTACTTTAAGAAAATACTATCTTTGTTAATCTGTAGTTCTGCACTAATGTAAAAAAGCTGAAGGAGTATTTATTGGTTCAATTATCTGTATCACTGGGTTTGATTCCCGCTCAGTGCAAACATTTGTATGAATGTACGTGTATTTGCTTTAGTCCGAGTGTTTTTGGGAACCCATAGAACAAGATCTGCATAGTTGGGGTCTAGACAGAGCTGTGTTAGTTTTTTTTTTCTATAATATAGGGGGACAGGCGGGTCACCTGATGGTAAGTTACATTCGGGGAAATGCGTTTCATCACAACCGGTCGAGTCGGCCCATTCGTGCCAAGTATGGAACTACCACTATTAAAATGAATCTATCTATGTACTGTATATTACTTATCACGGCCGAACCGATTTTGATTAAATTTGGTATATTAAAATGTACCGGCTTATCAGAATGCAATGCTGCTACAAGAAACAAATTCGTCTTCAAATCGGCTTACATCAGTTTTAAATGGAACTTTTAGTTTGTCAATATGTCGCCTATTAATTGGCCATCCAGTCAGACTAAACTCCTACAAAACAGTCATATGTTAGATGCGCGTTGTCTAGGGGTGCACCTAGGTAGGCAATTAGAGCAAAATCGTCATGCAGTGTACAAGGCAGCCTGAGTATTTTCAGTTATAGCGCAGTATCAAATAGTTTGGCTAATTGCTACGTTTTTGCTAGTCCATTCGTGGAAACCAGAAATGTATTTTTTCTTTGTAGGTTCTTTCCAAATTTTGAGGAGCTATTAAGCTTTTACAGGCCGAAGATTTTGTATATTTCATGACAGATTTTCTTTAAGAGTATTTTTAAACCGACTGCGCATATATGGTTATGTGTTTTAAGTTTATATATATATCTATGCATGTATGTAGGTATGTATGCCTAAATGATTTGATGGGTTTCTAAACCTTACTTTATTTATCATTAAATACTAAATATCAAAAGCTTTGAATTGTCACGTGAAAAAGATCGTTAGACTAACTGTGTCGTGTTTATAGTTATTTGTTCCAAAAGGTACATATTATAAAGAAGAACAGGCAAGATGCGACCCAACACTAGTTATTTAAATTTTTTTATTTCATTCATAAATGTATTCATTGGTCGGTTTGGGCCTTTTAGATCTCACTTACTATCTTCGCACGGATGACACTCAGAATGCTAGCCGCTACTTGGCCGCTGTTAGTTAGAAGTTAATTTTGTTGTAAATAAATAAATTTAATGTAATATAAATTATTTTTATTATATTTTATACTGTTTTATTATTTATTTTCGAAGTTATTATATTTTATTTTATTTTATATATATTTTATTCTATTTTATTTAGATTCTAGATTTAATTAGTAGTTAGTGTTGTTACTGTACTAGTCTGTAACTCTGAATAAAGAATATAATTATGTAATCTGCTATTTTTTTAGGACTACGAGTACAACTTGTTTCGATTCATAATTAAAAGAGATACATCTAAAATTAAGACAGTAAAATGTATTTATTTATTTATTTAAGGTTAGCCAACAAATGTTTACACTTTACATTTACTATTCATAACTAAACAACATTTGCTGGTCTAACAATTAATTATAGGCTAACATCGCATACACAAAAAACGGTAGAAATTAAAAATAATAACAATAATAGTAATAATTAATAATAAAAATTATAACAATTCTAATATTATAATAAAAATTATGGAAGATGAACAACTTAAGATAGTATTAATAGTGGCACTAAAACATACAATTAAATCCAAATAGGTCATCAAACAAATCAGTACAACACATTTATGATGCATTTACAACGATATAAATTAAATGAAATTGAAACTCATTACGACAGGAATAACACTTGCTTAAGATTAAATTGTATAGTATAATCAAACATTTGATTTTGATTTCATTAAATTATTAATGGTTATTAATGGTCAGACGTTACTGTTATTTATGATTACTTTAACAGAAATCACGAATCTTGTCACGGTGTATGTCTAACAAGTCGCTACAACTGTTAATGAGCTTGCTTAATCTGGCTGTAGGTGAATGTAAACCGAGTATAGTTCGGCGCAAAGGTGGGCACAGCGGTGTGATTATATCTAGATGGAACTCGAAATCTGATGAGACTTAATAAATTGGGACGGTCAATTTTATTTCTCAGTAATTTGTAAAGGAATACAGCATCGATAACATTTCTACGGGTGGATAAAGCTTGCACTTTGAAGTACTGCAGACGAGTATTGTAGGATGGCAAGCTCTTATATTTACTTTCACTGAACGCTAGGCCACATCAATCCACAATATTATACATACATACGCTCACGCTTATATGCTACATGCCCTAAGGGGTAGGTATGATATGCACAGGTGTATTAAACACCCACATTGTGCCTGTGATTCTACGAAACGTTACATTTGCAATACTTCGTGGTAAAATTTGAAATCGTCAATAGACAAGTATGCTGTAAAAACAAATAAAAACATGTTATTTATATCTGGTCTCTAAATCAGTAGTAATTAAGATTGTGGCAACACTCAGCACTCCTGTTTCAATTCAAGATTTATTTATTTCGTAACGCTATGGCGATAATGTTCTCTATAAAATATTTTGATATCATCGTTTTTATCAAGTTCTGATGCAAGAAACGACGAACATTACTGGTTCCGCCAAACTACTCATGTCCATGATGTTGCATGGCATATGTATCAATAAATTTGACTGTAGCGGTATTAGGAGTCAGCTGTCTTAGGTATCAACTGTTCTATACTGGCAAGTGTAGAACAAATCCCGGTGCACAGGCACCTCTCCGATGTCTCTTAGAAACATATAACGTATACTTCGTTGAAATTGATATTTTTGCACTCACACACTCTAAATTCAAGAGAAATTGAATCGGCGGTTGAAATCTTAAAAATTTTTAATGCGCATCACACATTGTTTTTTTATGTTTCTTTAATATTACTCTGGACATCGGTGTGGGTTATACATTACCTTTTAGGTATAGATATGCTATAACTTTTTGTATTATAATGTATAAAACTGTTATAACTTATAAGTCCCATTAAATAAAAATAAAATAAAAATAAGATCTGTCAGCTAGTGGGCTATATATAGTCGGCCCAACATCACTATACATATGTCATCTAACATCAAAATAAATAACCTGTTTTGTGCTACCTCCTAAGTCAATTTATCATAAACGTCTTTACTTTAATACCGGTGTTCAGTCCTTTCAACAGTTGTGATGAATATTTATTGTTGGTTAATCTACGTATAAATAAATTGTCATTATACGCATCGTGAGTTCATTAGGATTGCCTTAAGTGTGTTAAATAAGTTACAACTCACTAGTAAAGAAACCGCGTTATTTCCCCTTCGTATTTTATTATTACCCACTTAAAAATAGGGGAGGGGAGTTACAAGTTTAACCTGTGTCGTCATAGCTTATTGACGTATGGACCACATATTATTATTATTGATCCACATTTTTTGTTTGAAAAAATTACTTAATCAAGATCAAGTATTTATTTTGCTATATAATTCAAGAAAATTTGTTCACTCGTTCGAAGATCATCAACTGTTTTCTCTTTTCAATTCTAACGATTTTGAAAATTTTTGGTTTAAATAATTTCGGTTAAAATTACCACATACATATATAGCAATGCAATGCAATGCAATAGCAATGAAATAAGTAGAATATCGGCTATTGCAGTACCTGCGAGGACGGTGTGAGCGAACGGTGCTTTCTCATTAAAGATGGAATGTTAAATCATGCTTTGTCATGTCCTACTTACCAACAGGATAGATTATAGCTGTCTACCTCTTTAGCCTGCTAATTACAACAATGTCGTGTAGACAGCTGACGTAGCTGTTTTACTCGTCACGTGTTACTTACTAACTAACAATATAATCAAATCTTGTCGAACATTTGTTTTCGAAACATCAAAACTCGTATTTATTCTATAATAGACGATAAAACAGTGCATTGTTTTATAAAATGAGTCAATAGATATTATTATGTCAAGTCACACCGAATGCGTCACGCTATTGGTATACCCTATGAATGGTGGGGAATGGCGGGGTGATTAAAAGGCTACGCGTGCATTGTAATTTTGATAATGTTCACTTGAGTACTTTTCTAGATAGGGACAAATGATTTTGTGAATGTAAACTTTTTAGGCAATAGTTGTGTTGTTATTTCTTACACATTAAAGGCGCTAAACTGCAATGGGCTTATTAATTTATACATTGATTAAAGTAGGTATATACTTAGAAATATACTTCAACTTTTTCACCTTGAAAGGACTCATTGTTCTCTGTATCGATTTGAATAATCGCACGATTACTTGTGAGCAAAACGACCAGTCCCTTGTCACAAACGCGGAGGAGCGTGCCGCGGGACTTAATTAAATCGCAGAGGGTTTGTGACCGCTGACCAAAATAATGTGTGAACTTTAACGTATATATAACTTATACATACTTATATTTATACTGAGAGTGAATCTTAGGCAGTCATGTATTTACATGTACTGTTATACATATGTACATATGTTGTTACACTGGACAGAATTCGATCAAATGTTAATTGGAAAAGTATAGTTTTTTGTTTATGTTTCATATACTAAGGCTCATCAACTACAACTACACCTTTAAAAAAATCTGTTGAAAAACAGGCCCAACAAAAAGTACTAAATAGTTTTACCTTTACTTACATGTAGGTACTTATTTATAAACGTATCTTCACAGACATTGGACGGTATCGTATCAGTCGTGTATTCTTGTTAACTCTTAGCTAAGCTAAATACTTGTGTTAGGGTTGGGGTTCGAACCCGCAACCACTTGATCTCAAGTCGTATGCCGTAGCCATTACGCTCCCGTCACTTTACCTACTACTATTACTAGTTTAAAGCAGATATGGTATAAAATCACATACATGTTGTCACAACAATCTCAAGCAAGAAATGTTTAGGTACATTAATAAATCGATGTAGTGAACACACAATTTAGTGAAGTACGTGCGTCAGTCGCAAAGTAATTCTAGACTTTTGGATCTATTTTATAAAAAAGTAACTAGTTTCCGGTAGCGGCTTCGCCCGCTTAGCATGTTGTTAAAAAGTTACTTTTTATCAATATGTCTTCCCCAGGGTTCGAAGTATCCACCAAACAATACCAAATTTTATCAAAATCGGATCAGCCGTTTAGCTGTGAAAAAGTAACAGACAGACAGATGACATTATTTCGCATTTATAATATCTTATAATTATTATTTATAATTATATCTTAATTACATGTAAAGTTGATCTTCCTTACTAAAAATAGAACACAGAGGCTTGGAACATTTTATTTAGTATAACTACATGTTTCGAGTGCCAATTTCAACAAAGAAATACTCAATAAGAAAATCTTAATATTGAAGCAACTTTTACCAAAGTTCCTAAAGAATCTTCGTAAAGAATGTTCCGTATAAGCAGATGTTCTAATTACTGGTTTCAATGATGATCTCGTGCAAATACGTACTCGTTATCGACAGATGATACTCCAGGCACATCCTTTGAGATAAGGTGCCAAGAGCGAAAATAACCGCGAACTCTATTCATGACTACTAATGGTTATCGATCAAGAGTGTAACGTAAAAAAGTGGCTACGAGATCGGGATGAGTTATTCGACTCCGATGAAGTCACGTAGTTCTATTATTGTATCTCTAGAGAAGAATTCAATGAACAAAGTTCCTGACTAGACAATATATACTTTGATTTGTAAATTAGAATCGATGAGGGTCGTATAGCTTTATCCAAAAAATGGTAATCATCAAAGAACTGTAATTATAGCATATATATACGTTTTGAAAGAGAACCAAGGTCAGCTCAGTTTGGTGGACTGACTCCGTCACCAAATATTCCGCGAACGATGGATGCTGTTAATATAGAAAGGACTTCTTAAAATGTGTTTTATTACGGACGATATCCTTTTATATACTTAAAGTTTCAATGAATCAGTCCTGGACGGAGCCGATCCTGATTTAAACGTGTCATATGCATATTTATGTTAATTTTATTAGTATTGTGTATCCGTTGGTATAATTAACAGTCGTAAGCAGTTTGTAATTCTGCTTTTCATCATATTGTTTTTGTTGTTGCCTATTTTTTATGAGAAACCTCAAATAAAAACTTACTGCTTGTTGACTAATGACTTTCACAGGGTCAGCTGTGAACTCTACTAAAAGCGGGTATAATTCTTGATGTTAATTTATGAGAAACAGCAGGTTTATGATGCATCGTAATACCGCTGTGGTTGTGTAGTTGTGCAGAGGGCTCTACTGTTTGTTTGAGTTTTCCTACAAACCTGATAGTTCGGGCTGATGATGAAAAATTTACTATTATTATAAATCTCCAACTTGATATTAAAAAGACCAGAATACAGGAATATATCTGAATAAAATGTCGCACAGTGATAGCTTATATTCTAGAATGGTATATTGTTTACTTTTTGTTCCAAAAAAATCGGTATTAATAGTTGCTAAATCCTGTTTAGGTTGCTTAGCTGTTGTTAAATAAGAAATACAAAGCAATAACTTTGAAAGCTAAATGATATGGAGGGGTAATTGCAACAATTGTGTATTTTTGCAGAAATAGCAAAATAAATTTACTGTGGTCAGTCGAGTAACATCAGATAACTAGATTTTTTTTATGTAATTGAGACCTTTGGCCTTACTGATTTTGTTATTTAAACAATATTTAAAAATAAATAAGTCTAAGGAGGAGGAATCTAAGATTCCTTTACGTTGAATTTGAATGAAAACGAGTTGCCAAAAGTTACCAAATCAAACAATACTCTAATTAAATCATGAATAAAAATAAAAATTTGACCACCAACCGTCACCTCTGCCTCTGCAGCTCCTCTATTGTCTACATCACGGAGAGTGTTCTGACGAGCTCTTCCAATTGATCACACCTTCTCCCTTTCTCTATACGACAACACGTGCTGGCCTTGGAGTCATCGTTTGAGAGAAGTAAATATACGATCCCGAACTAAATGGTTCAGCTCTTCTTTCCTGTGCTGATCCGTGTAAAGATAAGTTATGTCTGATCGCTCTGGGATCTTGGACTATATAGGCTACTTGCGGATATCTGACGTGTGCTACCACGCTAGAAAAAGAAATGTATATAATGCATTGTTTTGGTATCTAAAACCATCTTCGTATTATTTCATTTTAATGAAAACGTGTGGGGCACATCGTTCTGATGTTATCAAAGTCTATAACGGACATAGGTAGAAACAGTTTTGTGTGTTATACGTCAGGCTGCGGCCCTTAGAAGCGGGCAGTGACCATAAATGCAGGTGTAACTGCGGGCTTCGGCTACACCTGCAATGAGGATGGTGACCACCACTCTTACACTCCACTTGTTGCTTTCCATCAGGAAGAGTTGAGTCATTATGGTAGGCTTAGGTAGAATGTACTAAAATAAAAACTTATTTTAAATTAAGAACACTTCCACGTTTTATTATAACCGTTACCAGCCAAATAACATTTAAAGTAAATAACGGTTGCGATGTTACATCCTGGTACAATCGCGACGATAGTAGGTGCCGGGTTTCCTCATTACGCGCAAAATTCCTGGCCGGCCCGCCATAAAGCCGCCTCCTAGCCGAATGTAAAATGGGACTCGTTTTACGCGACGGCTCTTTGATGGCCTTTTAAACAGCACAGTTGGTGAGTCTGTACATAGCCTTATACTAAAGTACACAACACAACTATTTGTAGTATTTTAATACAGAGCGAGATTTTAGTTTTAGCTATTGGTTATTGGAATTTGGACTGTTCTGCGCTTGACATTTTGGAGAATGTTGGGAGGGATTACATTCTTTACAAATTACAATTTCTTCCTAAATTTTAAAACTTTGGCCTATTTATTGAATTATTAACTGTTTCTGTTTATTTATGTACAAGTATTTTTAATCAATAATGAATTTGTTATTATTTTGCAAAAGATGCACGACCAGGTGCTATAACGCATAAATCTCTAGTTTACTGATTGGTAGGTTGGTTGATAGATAGGAACTTATAAGATTTTTTCTATGATTAATGTCTACTGGTGACCACGTTTGCAAAATGTTGCGGCAAAAATCGATTTCACATTTAATATAAAGAAAAAACTTGCATTAAAAAAGATTGTACTTCACATAACATATAAGTGTAAATAAGAATGAATACGTACACAGTATGTAAGTATTCGTATGCGTGTACAGATGGCGCTCATGTGTCGTTGCATCGTGCGGTTTTACGATTCTGTCGCTGGTATCTTGTTTTAGTGTGGACGTTCTTTCTTAATTATACTAGCTGCTCTATACATGTACAATATACATATGTTTTTATAGGTTCATTCACAGTAGGGATAGTAAGTCGCGAAATGTACCTAGTTGCCTAACTTTATTATTTACAAAGTTTTGGCTAGATGCCCTACGAACACACTACCTATCGTGATTTTTTCATTTTATAAATAATTATATAAGATATTCTGTTTTTCTCACGGTTTTCCACTTGCATATTCACGTCTGTATTCAAGATTTATTAATATTAATAAATGATATTTAAGAATTTTAAGTATGCGCAGTACAGAATAATATAATGATAATAATTTGAAACATCTCCCAAACGGCCGTATAATACCACACCAAGCACATCATGTACTATGGTAGTCGGATTTCTGATATACTCACTTATATATTTCTAAATACATACCTATTTGGGATAAATTACACCCAGACACAGAGCAAATACTAGTTCTCATCCCACAGTGAAGTGCATCATTTACAAATATGTGAAGGTACTCATATGCTAGAATAATTATAATTCTTCAATTCAACTTATTACATTTTTGTCCATGTGTCTAAATGTTGCCTTGTTAGTATATCTGTAGCTGGGCTTTCCGATAAGATTGTGTGTGGTAACAGTTATTAACACTAAATAATAAGCAGCCGTTTTTGCTGATCGTGCGGATCGCATAGAATCCGGTTCAGCATTAGCCTTACAACTGCCTAGCGCTGGGTTTCTACAAGACCCTTTATGGCATACGGATATCAGCAAACTATAAATAAATATCTTTACCGATGGAGAGCCATGCGAGATGCTTAGTCACGAATAGAGTATTACCACAGACTCACAGAAAACCGTTAGATAAACAATGCTAACATTGTTTCACCGAGTGAGGAAGGGTACCGGAGGCCGCACTCCCCTTTTCCTCTTTCCCTTTCCTTTATCCATACACCCCCTCGTCACCCTCAAAGACTAGCAATGCACTTTACAACTCTTGAGTTGCTGGTGTCCATGGGCGGCGCTAGTCACTTACTGTCAGGTGACCCATACGTTCGTCTGTCCCCCTGTATCATAAAACAATTTCTTACTATATTACACCTATTTTACACAATGTCATAGTACACACAATTAAGACCGAACATGCGGGTCGGTGCGGGGTTGCAACAAATCTTCTCAACATACATATTTTTTTCCGTAATTAACGTATTCTTGTTATTACAACAGTCAAAAGAACTATTATAACCTCGGAGTTTAGGTACTTTTGTAGAGACAACTGACATCTTGAGAAGTGAAGACACACTATACCAAAGGAAGAGTGTCAACGTTGGTGTTACGAGTGTTTACTGGTCAACAGCAATCCTTTACTGTTAAGCGGGTTGTCTGCCATTTACCCTTGGAGTAACTCATACTCTATCAATAAGCAGAGTTTAGGCCAGTAAAAGCTTTCACACGAGAATGTTTAAATATATATACCAGGTATTAGGGAAACGTTCCAAAACACCGAACTAGCGATTGCAACGGCCGCGTAGACCGCCACCTACATACTTAGCTATATTAACATAAATGCTAATAGAACCTTTAAAGATAATTCTTTTACATCGGAATCGATTTTTTTCTAACCCATCATCAAAGGTATAATTAGTACTTTTGCCAGTCTTCGTTTAGTCAGCGCTTACTTAACATCGTGTATTAAGATTTAATACATTCATCGTTTTAGTAACCTAAAGAATCGCACTAAGGCCAAAATTTACTTCATTGTGACACAAAGTTTGAATAAACGTAACAGGTTAAAAGTACGCAAAGAATTTTCTTAGGTTCCACTATTTCTAATGTATAGTAAATGTTGTCATGTTATCAATCACATTGGATGTTTATTATGTGGGTATTATAACATGGTATTAAAAAAAGCTTCAATCGAATATACCATATAATCAAAGATCAAAACTTTTTTATTTGTCTGAAAATATGTATCTTGAAATAACCAATTCAAGTTTAAGTACAAGTTTCAGAAACAGGTTTCTGCTCTATTTATGTATATCTTGTCACCTTGTAGAATAAGTTACTTTGACGGATTTTCCTCCTGCAATGACGTCAATATTAATAAAATTGTATCCAGAATGTTGAGTCACAAAACCTGATTATTTTTCCTTGTTGTGGCCGATATAAAAACTAAAGCTCCAAGTAGGTAAACTCGCGTGTTTTCTTTCTTCGAACTTCAATTATTTGTGGCGGCAACCGATACGTCAGGCGCCGATCACTCCCACGTGACACGTTCCGCCCCCCCCCCGCTGTTGTGCTTTACCTACCAAACTAAACAAACGCGACCAGGTCTAGGTGAAACAAGATGTAGGGGGAATAGGGGGGCCGCCTCTCACGACCTCCCACCGCTAACCGCACACGGTATCGAACCACGACCCGCAGTAACCGCAACCGGCCCTGTTGACGAGTATACCTACCTGCCACAGTTCTATCCACTTTACGGAACGTTTCCTAGTTTCCGACCTTCATCAATAGCGACAAGTAACAGATTTGATGCCGGATTCGCGGTCGAAGTTATAGCACGCAGCGAGTCGACAGCTAACGACTCGCCGTTTCGCTGCGAAGTGTAGTTTCCTCTCGGTGTCGGCGCACCTCGCAGTGGATTACGGTAGATGCGTGTAGTTTGTGTTCGCAGCCGATGCGGAATCGTTCAATTTAATAAAAACGATAGAGTGCTCGGCCACCTCGCCGATAACAAACAGAATTCTGTAAAAAAGCACTCGATGCGACCGAATCGATGACCAAAGCTTTATTTCAACTTTATCGTTTTGCGTCGTCCATAACTTGGCACCCTCTATGCTCGCCGAAAGCCAGTAAGTATGTAAATTACGGTCGCGAGCGCCGGTCCTCTGGTGCCCACTTATCTATTCAAATTCGGCTTCGGGTGCGGGGTTTCGTCGCCGGCCCACGCTAATCAAAATCCGATCAGCCATTAAGTCCTCTCGCTATCTGCGCTTAGTTTACGAGCGAGCGGGGGGTGGCGTCACGAGGCGCGGGCTTCGGGTGACGCGGGGCGGGGAGGGGGCACACCGTGATCACTTATTTATGTGGCGGGGGCTTGCTAGGCGACTGAAAAACTACCCTCGCGTCGTCGGAGCGGCGCGCGGCGAGGTGGCGGCAGTCAGGCACGCGAGATGCGCGCCCATAAACCCGGCGCGGCTTTGTAATCAACCGTGCCGCGCTTTTTATGAGTTCGCCTTTTGCAGTCACTGCTCGGGATAAATTTAGCTTGCTATCTGATATTGAGGCAAGCGACGTATATAAACTTTTATATGTACTTATTTACCAACGTTTTCAGTTGAGAAATTTTGCGTGCAGTGCTAAACGATAAATAGATAGACTTTATGATAAACGGTCACACTCTCACTTCTTCGAGTTTCGCACAATACTTTCAGCTGACTGATTAAAGGCTTAGAGTGTAGTAGTATTTAAAGGAATTATGTTATTTCTATACCTAGATATGCATACTCACCAGTGAGACGGATCGCGTGTATTTTTGCCGTCACACAGGCCACTTCTCTCCGACCGACGTATTGTATAGGATGCCGAGAACCTGTTAGCGACATGAGCTGTGCGGCTTAAGATATAGGTTAATCGACCGTGAAAATATCAGAGTTTGTGTCATAGGAGGTGGCATAGGAGGCCTTCGCGTACAATTTTGTCGGAATTTGATCACTTTTGGACTTATCACTGCAGTTCAGTTTTGACGCTTTAAGGCTTTAAGTATCTGTAAGTGTTTTGAGTGCTATTAGGGCGTTAATTTTGCGCCACGTCTCTTTTGAAATTGACAGACGTGGGACATAATGAGCGTACCTATATTGGATTTAGGCTTCAGAAGCTTGATGGTTCATCGTAAAAATCATTGACTGGAAACACTGTTTATCATTAGGTAATTTGTTTCAATATTTTAGTTAGCAATATTACCTTCTATTACAAGAAATATATAGGTGACAGCTCGTTACTTAAGAATAAGCTGCTTCGCTCATTAATATATATGTAACATTAATTATTTTTATATTATTAAAATCGCTGTCGCCTTTCACCGTGTACTAGGCGCACATAAGCGCGGTGTAGGCAACGCAATATAGAGTATTATCGTATTTTTAGCGAGATCGATGGGACCGTGCCACCTGCGGTTTCTCGTCTCTTCATTGATTACCTACAACAGGCTACCGACTGAAAGCATTCCCACTCACTAGATGCTTGTTATTTCTATTCAAATATTTAAACTTTTGTTTCCCAAGGGTTATATGCAGACGATCTGAAGCTCTTATCGCGTCTTATATGAATATGCGATACAACTACACTATGATACATGTGCATACTAGAGATAGATCGCATTACGGGAATAGAAATTAGAACAGTCGCCATGGGAGTTTTGCAGATATTAATTTAAACCACAGCCTCTTCTGTCAACCGATTTTTTAGTAATTAAGCTCATCTCCAAATTCAATGAGGTGACTACTGAGTCTTATGTCATTAGTGATGACAAACGACATTAAAACAGTAATATAACTATCTGAAAAACGAAATCAACAGGTAACCTATAGTGAAATACTTAATCTCAACAATAAAAAGTAACTAAATATTATAAATCCACGTCGTTTCTAATGAAAGAAATTCAATGTTTTGTCACTAAGCGTAATTCGGCTCGTTAAATAAACCAAATCATTAGCTCATTTGGTTCGAGGGGTTTTTGTATAAGAATGAAGCCGTTTGGTTTTCGGCGGAGTAGAATAGGGCCACCCTATCTCTTTCCGTGGTTGTCGTATTAGGCTACAAAGGCATCGGCAAGATGTGGGCGTTTAATACACCCTTGCCTACTCCTTAGGGGATACAGGCTTGAGCGTATGTACACATAAGACGCTGCTGAGAACGTAAGGTTTCATCTATGTGAAAATAAGCTGTGCCTGATCGCTCTGGAATCTTACTCTAATATTATTCGTCTATCCACAGCAACACTAAAAACACACAAATCGACAACACTTCATTAAAATCTGATTAAAACCAATACACTGCTTACATTACTATAGAACCCATCTACTGACCAGCTTCCCGGTGTCCGAACGAGCTAAAATTTTGCATACACTTCAGTTCCGATGACATCTTTATATATTTATTCTCCTTATATATTATATATGACCCGCCTTTGATTATAAAATCTTGTTTTTTTTTTGTTATAATTGTATTGAATATTGGTTTCCTATAAGCCTTTTTAATTTTTCTTTCCTTTTACAATTTGCTAAATAGATAAAGTTGTTGCCTTATAGAAGATTAATGATCTTTTAAAGAAATATAAAATATATAAAAAACGGGTCAATAAACAGACCATAAACGTAAGAGAATGGGGAATGGATAGTTTTTCATTCAAGGACTTTTGTTATTTATAACTTATAAGCATCGGTTTTCTTATCAGAAAATTAACTGCTGAAATTACTTGATAATTGTGGCGGCAATTCTTTTGTTCTATTAAAACTTTTTTTCTTTACTATTTCATTTTGGTGTAAAATACCGAATTTTGCTGTTGCCCGTAAACGTGTCAAGCTATATAATGTTGTTAATTGAAGTTGATTGATTGCCAGTTTTCCATTAGCGAATTGCTCTGACCTACACCTCATAACTTAAAGAGACACCTGTACTCCGTGATCCGATCCGTGATGGGTTGATGATCAATACGAGCTCTCAATATTACCTACTGTAATGTCTGATAATGAATTATAATTATATTATTGTTTAAACAGCTCTATAAGAGATAGATTGGCGTTGCGTAGAGATGCAGCTTCACTCTGCATCCTCTATCGCTTGTATCATGGGGAGTGTTCAGAGTAATTGTTCGGACTTATACCACGAAAAGAGCGTACTCCTACCTAAAAGGCTGACAACGCACTTGTGACTCTATTGTTGCGGGTGTCCATGGGCGGCGGTAGTCATTTACCATCAGGTGACCCGTCTGCTCGTTTGCCCCCTATCGCATAAAAAAAAAAATAAGAGAAATCGATCAACTTAAAGTTGCTTTTGATGTCTGATTTCTGATTTCCATATGGCTAATGGGATCATGGCTGAAATTTAGAATTTATGAATATCCTATTTTAGTAATTGCTTATAATTCTTAGTTATGTATAGTCTGAAAATCAAATCAAAATCAACTTATATATATATTGTCAATTCTAATATAGAAGGCCGTATTTAACAATATTATAATAATCTACACTAGTATAAAAAAGATTTTTTAAACGGACTTATCTTTAGAAATATAAGTCGGTTTCAGATATATTCGTGTAAAACACAACGCTCTGACCCTTAAGACCGGAGCAGTGACCAAGATAACAAACTTCGTGATAAAAATACATTCCTACTTGATATATGTACTTTCTTGGAGTTCCCGAACACCGTGACACAATCTAATCTAAAACAATATTCGATAGTATTTACATAATTTCTGTTATTGCCGTCACTTCATAAATTTGTAAGAAACACTTCAAACAGTCGAAGGAAAAACAATCCTAAGTTGGGAGCCCGATAAAAAAAAATTGAATGTGAGCCAAGCGTCGTATCACGCGCCGCTCGTATAGGTACTCATGTGGTATAAGTACTTACGTATGTACATACGTATGTATGTATGAGATGAAAACTATGTTATGAGTGAACATATAAATAGTCAATAATACAAAGAGAGATAAATAATAAATACAAATAGTCCGAATCTTTACTGTTTGGCATTATCGATAATGCCAAACAGTAAAGATTCGGACTCTTCAATATATCTCAATCTCCTTGCTTCTCAAAGCATCTTGCCCGCACATCAGTTGCCCACGCACACTATAACCTGCCGCCCACGCATACTATAACGCTCTCTGCTATGTTTCTGAGACTTCAATCACTGATCACGATAGTGTTATAATTGTATTAAAACTCCGGCCCCAACAGACTAAACCCTTACCAAGAATGAAAGTTGATTATAATCAGCTGGATGTCGACATGAATTACATAAATTTAATTGCATTTATGACTGCTCTGATGCAAATGTTGCCTCTTCACTACTATTGTCAATTGTACGCTCCACAATAAAAGCAACACGAGAGTCATCACAGTTTCTAATCGCAAACGAATTAAAAAGCCTGGGATGACTTTTGGTCTCCTAAAATGCTTAAAAAATCTAGACAAACTGCATATTAAATCTAAGAAAAATCCTAAAAATGAAACGTTCAAAATAACTTACCTGAGATACAGGATTTTTTGCAACTCCTTACTAAAAATATCAAAAGAAAATATAAAAAAGGGCAGCTCAATAATGCAGCTAAAACTAGTAGTAAGGTACTGTGGGCCACTATAAAAAAGTAACTCTCTACAACAATGAAATCTTACCCAGCCACGGATCTATTAAACTTTACTAATCCAATGTCATCAACTAATAACATTAATAGTTTCTTTACGTTCATTGGAAAAAACTTAGCCGACAAAATCCCACCGAAACCTAAAGTACTATGATCCGAGCCCATTCTCCTTTGTTTTAACCCCTACCACCGAATCTGAAGTTCGTACTTGTATACTTACAATTAGCCTTAAAAGAGTAAACACAACTGGACGAGACCACATTTCGGGCGTCTTCCTAAAACGTTAACATCACATATTAGTGCCCCCCTTAACGTTCATTTTTCATCTTATGTTTAGTACAAGATTTTTTCCCAACCAATTCAAACTTGCTGAAGTGATTCCAGTACATAAGAGTGGAAACAGAAGCTGTGTCAATAACTATAGACCTATTTCTATCCGTTCAACCATCTCTAAGTTAGCGGAAAGACTACTGAACAAGCGTTTAGTTAAGTACCTAAAACCTTTTAACGGAAGCAGAATTTGGCTTCAGAGCAGGCACTTCTAATACCGATACCGACTGTCCATGAACTTACTAACCACATTGTGTCCAAATTAGACAACAAAAAAAAGTAATTGCAATATTTTTAGACTTTAGCCTTTGACACGGTCTCTGTCCCACTCCTGCTCTAGAAACTGGAAAAACTAGGTATCCGTGATATACAGCATAAATTGTTCTCTGATTATCTCACTGGGAGATACCAAAGAGTACGGATTGGTAAAACCACTAGTGAGGATCTGCCAATTGCTTTTGGTGTGCCGCAGCGCAGCGTACTTGGCCCATCACTATTTCTTACCTACATAAATGATTTGTGTAATCTACAAATTCAAAATGGTAAAATTGTGACGTTTGCTGATGACACTGCTCTAATATTTCATGGAGATACTTGGAGCAATACATTTGATTTTGCTCAGTTGGGCTTCAATGTAGTGTCATCATTGCTGAGAAACAATGGATTGACACTAAATGTGGAAAAAAACTAAATATATCCCCTCTTCAATAAAAAACATTGCCAAGCCACCTGAAGATTATTTCATTGTGGCCCATACCTGCATAGCGTACCACTCCTGCACCTGTAATCATCTTCAAAGCTCCACCAGCGTTAAATATCTTGCATTGCAGATAAAAACGTAATTAAAATGGTTTATATATCATTATGCCAATTCATATTATCTAAATGAATAAAGTGGAAAAAGTCCAGAGGGCAGTTCTTAAGGTTAGTTATTCTTTGCCATTTTTATACCCTACTAGCGACCATTACCAACTCTCGGATGTCCTAACGGTTCGGCAATTATTTGTTTTCAACACCATACTGAAGCAACATTATCTCCTGCCGTTTAACCCCTCCAGCACAAATAAGCATCTCAAACATAAGGTTTGTCCCCCAAGTGAGAGTCGATGGTGCACACACACATACACTCACGCGCACGCACGCACACATACATGCACACAAGCATACGCGCACGCACGCACAACATAAACATACACATCCACACTTATCCGATTACATTCATTATTGTAATAGTTATATACTCAGTAATACAACACTTTAGGTACAATTCATTTATTCATCTCTCATTTAAAAACTACACAGTAACTTAACTATGAATGACACGTACACTAGCACCTAATTATCTAGAGACAGGAGAGGCTGGTTATCTGTCATACAGGCCCTGCCTAGTACAGAAACCAGTCTCTCACACAGATTATGACTATTTTGAGTTGTATACAAGGACTATAATTGATTTTTGTAACAAATTATGTGTTAGAGAATAAATAAATTATTATTATTATTATTTACAAGCGTAAAATTTTACGTACTCGCGTGTTATGTGTGAATATATATATACGAGCCCCGATGCAAAATAGTTCGTCTAGTGTGAAATTTTCTGTGTGAGATTTTTTCTAACTTTATTATTTTTGTATATCTATACAAAATATTAAGCTGTTCTACTATCACATGTCGCGTTATTTATGCCATTTTTTAATTATGAACCAATAAACTATTTTAGCTTTTTAAATTTATACATATCCTGTTTTAAATTCGAAGAAGTTATAAGCAAAATAGTTCATCTATCGGTAGGTTAAATAAGATTATTCCTTCTTTGTACAATTATTTTTGCATAATTTAAATTTGTAAAAGTAATTCTGTGTCATTTGTCAAGTGAGACAGTATAAATTCTAAAACTTTACTTTTTTTTCATTAGTTTTCAAATAACAATGGGTCGTGGAAAAACCGTGTGTAAAGAGCTTCGAAAGCGAATAGTTTGTGGGGTCGATGATGGCAAATCAAGTTACCAAATATCTAAAGACTTGATACTTCCCAGGTCTACAGTCCAATCTATCAGCACTATAAAAAGAATAGAACGACTTCTCGTTTGAAGAAAACTGGTCGACCACGCATTACAAGTGCAGTAGAAAACAGAATCCTGAAGAAAATTCTCAAAAATAATCGTCTTGCTCGAGCTAGAGAACTCACGGTGCAATGGAAGGACATGATTCACAAAGATGTCTCAGTTGATACTTGTAAAAGAGTCCTAAAAAGAATGGGTTACGGATTTTACACCGCTAAGGAGAAACTACTGTTGACTGCTGTACCAAAGAAAAAGAGGTTGAAGTTTGCTCGTGATCATTTAAATTGGACTTCCGATCAGTGGCGTAGTATCATTTGGAGTGACGAGTCCAAATTTGAAGGGACAGTCGGCGATGAAAGGAAAAAAGTGATTCGGAACGAAAATGAGGCATTTCATACTGATTGTCTCAAACGCAAAGTGAAGTTTCCGGCGTCTCTTATGATATGGGGCTGCATGTCTGCACAAGATGTTGGTGGTATGCAGTTTGTGGATGGTTCTATCAATGCTGCAAGGTATCAAAACCTTTTGGAAGAGAATTTACTGCCCTCTATTCCGTCACTTAAGCATCAAGATTCCTTCATTTTTCAACAGGATGGTGCTTCCTGCCATACTGCAAGGACAACAAAGACGTGGCTACTGGCGAAAAGCATCCCTACAATCGAATAGCCATCTAACAGCCCGGACTTGTCACCGATCGATACCCTATGATGGAAAATGATAAAAGTTCTCCGTAAAAATCCATCAAGATCGAAGAGCGACTTAAACTCTTGGCTGTCTGGTAGTCAATTACGCCTGAGGAATGTGCAGCGTTGATTGCAACCATGCCTCTTCGCAGCATAGAGAGCAAAGGCGACACAACTAAGTGGTAGACGAACTATTTTGCGTGAGTGACAAGTGTAGACGAATACTTTTAACTTAAACTTTAAAATGTTCCTCAAATTGTGTTTTTTTTTATTAAACGTTCTTAATTATTTAACCAATATTTACTTTCTATATTTTACGCTTTGCACTACTTTCCATACTTGACGAAGTATTTTGTATCGGGGCTCGTATATATGTGTGTATAAGCGAGTACGTAAAATTTTACGCTTGTATTCGGAATAAATATTTTTTTATCAAAAGTAATTTTAAGATACAAATGTGTGTGTTACCGAAATGTGTGTGTTCTGTTACCGAATTTATTATTATTATCATAAATATACGCGGTCAAAGATATGAAAAAGATTTAAATTTATTTATAATAATAATTATAGTCTGACGCAAACCAAGAAAAACTTGTAAATTGTAAAACGCCGATTATATACTTAAATATTATACATATACTTATAAATTTCAGTTAAATCATCCAAAAATATATCTTGTTCCACAATTTTTTGTTGGCAGCCCGACACTATTTTAGTAGAACTTACGCCGGGCTATGAGTAGGTACGCATTTATTTATGAAAAAGGAGTCTGCGTCAAAGTGACAGATCTCGGCTTTAAGGATTTGTTAGAAAATAAAACCACACGAAAAGGGCTTCTGAATATTTTCCAATAAATATCACATTGTACTGTACTCGTATATACTATATGTGTTTATACACGCAAGACTACATCCCTGTAGATACAGGTAGAAGCGTATTAAGAACCCACATTCTACCAAATATAATTCGGTCCCCCTACGTAATTGGAGGGAACCCTATTGCTTTTAACCTGGCACTTTGGAAATTATGGATGGGAAAAGGGAAGGCAATGGAAGGAATCGGACAGTACTTATATCGACAGATTGTGGAGGGTATGCAATAGGTCTAGTATGTCAGAGTCGAACTTGCGAACCTGGATAACAATCCCGGGAGGTCCGACCCCGTAACCTTTAGCAACTTACATTAACGATATTGTTTTCCCTCCTTTTTTTACAATAATTGTACTCTTATTCCGGAGAAGAAATAATCCAGATAGAATAGATCTGATGCCTGACCTGAGGAGGTGCCTACCTTTACACGCCTACGCACGATAAACGACAATAAGGGATCCGTACCATACGACCGATCTTAAATTCCGTCTATGCCATTCTGTATCTACTGCCTTTGGATCTAGAATCTAGATCTTAACTTTAGCACTAACATCTTCACTAAAGAAAGTATAAAAATCGTGTACGTATTTTTTCTTTATCTAGGGTACACTGCCAGGAGTTTTAAAATAATAACGCACGATACATTAATGACACAGTAGACATCAGTATATCATAATCAGGCTGTCTTCAACAACATTTACGTTGTTAGGTTGCTTAGCAAAATCAATTAACACCGAAACTACAAACGGTAGCAGCCCTACTCTTTAATTCTCGGGCTATAAACGATCAACACGTTTCTGATTTTAATTCTCGAGTATCGCCCGCCTAGACGGCTACTTACTGTTACGCGCCCACACAAAATGTCTCACTAGGACTATAAGTACCTACATACACGAGTTACGTCTGTATACGCGTAGGTATCGGAGGGCTTTGCCTCGCAACGGTACTTAGTGAATGTGCTCGTGTGTGGAAGTACTTCTATACTTATACATGATTAGTGTAATCGTTGTTGCATGCGGTTGTAAAAATATTGATATAATGTTTATTAAGCAGTTTTTTATAATTTCGTTGAATAATTTTGCTTCCAACGTTTAGGTAGATAAATCATAAACTTGCTTATTGTTGTAAAATTACAAAGTACTACCCAATTAATCTGAAGAAAAGACCCTTCATTCTAATAAAGTTACACACATATGTATATACATATACACATACACCCACGCCTGTATCCCCGAAGGGGGGAAGGGGTAGGCAGAATCGTAACTAGAGCCCACATTACACCGATTACAATTTAGACCCATTTACGTAATAGGGGCAAACCCATTGCCGTAATCCAGGCACTTTTGCGAATTTAGGAATAATTCTGAGTATATTGAGAGGAAAGGGAGGATAGAAAGGGAAGGAAAGGATATTGCTTATACACAAGCATTCGGGAGTCTAAGCAATAGCTCAAGCATGTCATGGCTGCATGGCTGTAACTTAAACTGGCTGGTTGCGGAAAGTCTAAGCCCGCTAAATAACCAATAAAGTTACAGTAGAACGCCGTTATCCGAAGAACGCCGATTAACCGAATCGCCAATTATCCGAATCGGTCCTCGTATATTATCTGCCACGGCGCTGATGCTCTCTCTCTCTCTCTTTTTCTTTCTAGTGCACTACTTTCGTACTGTAGAACTGTGTTTACTAAACTTAATGAAATTTATTCTATCTGTGACAGTTAGTTTTTCTTTATTACCAGTCTATGTCTGATTATCCGAATTTTCGGTTATCCGAATCGACCCCGGTCCCAATTAATTCGGATAATCGGCGTTCTACTGTAATTACAGATATACCGCTTCTGTATGATATAGCTAATACTGTATAAAATATGTTTATTATAGGCATCAGGCGGGCTGTAGACTTGTTTACCACCGAAGTAGTAAAAAAAATGTATGGCTATAATAATGGCTACTTATATGCACCAGGAACATCATTTAAATATGGTAGAAGCAAAGTTTACCATCTTGATGACACCCGGTCATCAGAGATCTTATAAGCTACAATGTCCTTCGTGATTCTAGTGATAGGTGTTATTTCATTTACTTACAAGGCAATTTTTTACTTGGGACATAACTATGAGGTGGGTATACTGGTGAGTCAGATCATCAATGCCAGCAAACCCCTTTTTGCTGGCATTGATGACAGCTTAGTATGCAACACTAAGCTGTCATCAATGCCAGCAAAAAGGGGTTTGCTGGCATTGATGACAGCTTACTATCAATTACTACGTATGTAGTTTGTGTTAAAAAGGATTTTCACCCAAGTTTTTATTCTATTTCTGGAGGTTAGTATTCTGGTCAATTTACTTAAATATCTACGTCATTAATTCATTAATTTATTCATTCGTGAAAATTGGTGCACATTTGATCTTTTAAGCTAATACGATTTTTGTTCTTTCACCGTATTGATCATAAGGCATGAAAAATATAAAAAAAACATTATGTTTTACATTTAAAACAATACTACACAATTAAAAATAGCAATAAATTAATATATAATGTCGTATTGTCAAAATAATGTTCATAAAATTTCAAATTATGCCAAGTTATAATATTTTTATAGCCTGACATTATTTTGATATAATGTCATACAATTATAATAAAATGATAACATGTCGTAGCATAATAGTTAAATTTAGCAAGCTTCTAAATATATTGTACATGCTTGTCTTACAAGAACTCTCGAAACGAATAACAGCATTTAAATACAAGCGGTTTTTGAAGACGCCTTTTAAATAGTTTTTTATTTATGATATTCTTTATATGTTTTGGTAGTTTATTAAATATGTGTGTTGCGATACAGAAAAAGCTTTTGTGCATCAGAGCCCTTTTACTTGTCACTACACAAAGGTGGTCAGCATCTCCTTTTGTTATATTTGCAAGGCTAATGCGACTGCGTCTTTTAAATAAAAATAAATAAACAGGGAAGCATCTGACCTCCCTAATTACAAACACTTACCAGCCCATTAATACAAGGAATTGTCAGAATTGAAACGAATAAATATGAAATACAATATTTTAATATGTTTAGCATTAGTTTTTTCCTTTCAACAATGCGTAAGTAGAAGCTAGCAGTAGGTGCCACTTTATGTTGTGATCCACGTTTTTAATATTATGTTACTTACTATCCCATATAGTCTTACATATAAAACTAACTAGTTTTAGGTATTCGAGGTTTCTATTGAAGGATTGAAGTCGTCCTACTGAGGTGGACCTTATCCCCTCAGTACACAGAAGACCTCTATCTTCTACTATAGTCCTGGTTTTTGCTGGTGAATGAATGTCAGTGCTCCATGGGTGGGGAATATACGGCTACAAGTGACATCTCTTTCGAGCCATTTCACCTTATCTCAAACGTTTACCATAGTAAATCTTTTAAATCTTTTTAAAGACTATTCGGAACGTGTTGTTAGTCAAGTCAGCTAAAAATAAATATACATATATATAGCAGAGGGTGCCAGCGACTACAACGACGATGTATCCTTAATGAAGCTAACATACATAAATGTGGTTGTAGATTGCTGATGCCTGATGTCACCAGGTTTCATCTATGATCTGCGCAAAATGTTCAATAGTATACAAATTAAGAATATACAATGGTTTATTTTATTTAGATGTAATTAGTTATGCGCGTGAGTGTGGTATTGCGTGTGTGTGTGTGTGTGTGTGTGTATGTGTGTGTAACCCCTTTCGTTTCTGACGACATGCACGAATTCGTATCTAAACCATTCCCAGATCCCCTTGAACACACACAAAAAATTTCATCAAAATCCGTCCAGTCGTTTGAGAGTAGTTCAGTGACATACACACTCACAGAAGAATTATATATATAAAGATGTACGTAATTTATCAATCCGGGTGTTGGATATGGTTGTTTATTACTCAATCACAGATAATTTATATCTGTGAAATCTGCACAGATTTAAATTATAGTCTGAAATAGCACATTTACGACTACTTTTTATCCCGAAAAAAAAATCTACTGTTCAAAATTTCCATGCGAACGAAGTCACGGGCATCATCTAGTAAATAATAAATGAATACGTGACTTTTTTACTTCTACCAGCGGAAAAACATTACTTTAATGAAAATGTTTATCAATATCCATCCTGGATATGTCTATGAATTCAGTAAGATCGTGGCTAGGAACTTAGTACAGGGCGTACCTACACCCACACTTGGGAGTGTGGGTGTGCGGTAGCTAGCTTTCTAGCGCCAACTGGACGATAACCGCAGTGCAGTGTGCAGCGCGTGCTAGTCACAATTTAGACGGTACCATAAACACCCAGGGCTGTCACACGCGTGTACTTTTCAACATCCAGTCCAAAGGGTGATGGATATCTTATCGGTACTCCATAAATGTTGGATCATTAGATTACTATTTTCCAATTTGTAGTAAAACTGAGTAGCATAATTACAGAAATGCCACGCATAATTACGTAAGGAGTTTTATAAAAAAAAAACTTTCTAACCAAACATCAATTGTACACAATGAATTCAGAATTTAAATTTACCCTATTAGATTTAATATCTAGACTGCGTTTTTACCCGTGAAAAGGTTGTTTATCCAAAGGAAGCTAAGGTTATAAACTACGAACATACATACGTAACGATAAAACAAACGCATTCTGAAGAGTACGAAATCATAAACTATGTATAGATTGTAAATTACCTCTGGGAGTAAACGCTAGTTATGTAACGATACACAAATATTATGGTATTCTTTCTACAGAATATTGTCATATTGCTAATAACTGAAAATATTCAAATTGATTGGTCTGTTGATCTAGTTATTCTAACTATTAAGACAGTATGTTCGATTTCCACCATTGACATGTAATAAAATTGTGTGACAAGTGTGATCGTTTATTCTATGTATAAGTATGTTTATTAGCAATCTGTTTACAATAACACAATCTCTGCTTAGTACAGGATCAGACGGCCTTGTGTATAATGTCTGAATGTTATTATTATTTCCCTTATTATAATGAATTATATAAATACAGTACTGACTGAATAATTATTGTTCGAACTTAACATTTACACAATTAAGTTGTTAAAGCTGCTATAATCTTTCGTTTTTTTCTCTTTCCTTTTTCTTTAAATATACAACTAAAAATGCAGCAGTTCCACAACGGATTTATCGATTTTGTTATTATAGAAAGAGCTTTTTTTCTCATGTGGCAACCCCTTTGGGTCATCAGTGGTAGAGCCATGCTTAGACACGAATGGGCCGGCTCGACCGGTGCGATACCACGGCCTCACAGAAAACCGGTTGTGAAGTAACGCTTGCGTTGCTTTTCCCCGAATTGAGTGAGGTTTCCGGAGGCCCAATTCCCCCTCCCCCTTTTCTATCCCCTCATCTCCTTTCTTCTTTTTTCCATCTCCTCATCCCTCCTCCCTTCTTTCCGCTCCCTGCATTCCCCATCCCTCATCACCCTCAAAGGCGGGTTCACTTGCGACTCTTGAGTTGCAAGTGTCCATGGACGGCTTACCATCAGGTGACCCGACTGTTCGTCTGTCCCCCTATAGTATAAAAAAAAAATCACACCTCACCGGAGGCTCCTGTGAGGTGGTATGCCGGAATCCAAGGGTCCCTGGAATACCCTAAGAAGGAAGCCTCCGGAAACCTTTGCAGACCTTGGCCACCAGGTCCTTTTTAAAGTGAAGGGGAGGGGGGGGGGCTTCAGTTTAGAAAGGCACGCATGGAACACTTCGCGCTACCGTAAGGCCCTCATGAAGGCTGGAGATCGTTTTGCGCTCTCCGGCTCCTGGTGCGTCTCCTGCTCGACTGGAGGGTACTCGCTCTCTATCGTTTCCCTTTTTGCAGCTTCCTTACTCGAGATCACATAATAGAAAGAGCTGAAATTATGCGTTGGCTCTCATAATATTTGAGATCGCCTTATTTTGACAACTTCATCTAATAGTTCCTTTCTTGGGAATATTCCTTTTGAGTACTTATCAAATCTTCCCTCCTAGCAATGTTACGTCACTACTAAGGACCACTGGAAACACGCTACTTTTAATTAGACCGTCGGTTTAGTTGGGTCCATATTAAGTTGTAGCAATCGTAGCGAGAGAAGAGAATTTTTTGCGATCAGGTGCAAGGTTTAATAACTGCATCGAACATTCTAGAAGAAACTACCCGCATTGTCGGTTGCTGATGCTCAATGTACCGTGGTCCCATGTTACGGGAACTGCAGTAAAACGAAGAGCGGGCTGTAAGTTGTACAGTAACTTTGACTTTGCTGATTTTGTTGCAATAATTAAATTGAAATAAGGTTTTTAATATGTTCAGTATTTTTGTTACATAATACTCACGCCTATACCTTCGAAAAAAAGTCCTCATTTTGCTGACTTCAATATGATTTAATCCCATTTACGTAATAAAGGATTAAACCTTATGAACCGGCACAAAAAAAAATGTGTTAAGCTTTAATATATATATGTATATATATATATATATATATAGATATGAGACAAAGAAAGTCGAAGATTCTACACCTACACTAACAAACAAGTGTTTTAAATTATTATATGATCTCAAACGATCTGAAAACTAATAATACCGATCTAAAACACTTAATCGGTCTTATTAGTTTTCAGATAGACGAAAATTTTAAAATGTCGGAAATTCTGATAAATACAAGGTGCTTAAATTTTATATTGAAAGATGTGTAGAATGCTAAAATTTTAATAAAACCCGTTTCATGCTATATAAACATCTGATTGCCCGGTGAAGTGAAGTGGAGTAATAATTATTTATATAACGTACACGGCCGACATAACATACAATAATAAAGATAATAGGTGTCCCTTAGGTTTGATTTATACTAAATTCTGAACTATTCACTCTAATATTTAGGTCCTTGTACCGAGAAAAAACAGAATCGTTGATCGAAGATCGTTGAAAGATTATTGCGGTGTTTACAGTTACAGTATTATCTCGTATCTTCTCGGGTTGCTGGCCAAATGTAGTTTATAAAAAAGGGACATTAGAATTACAATGTGGGTATTCTGTTGGTATTTTTAACATGAATTGTTATGTTGTAAAGGCATTCACTAAATATTATTTTAAGCTTCATATTTAACGTTGTGAATATAAACATCGTTGTGTAGTTACTTACAATAGGTATGTAATGTAATATAGGTTGGTAATAACATCAGTATCGCGAGTCACGCGGCAACCTTGGTGCGGTCCGCGACGCGCTCGTCCATGCGTCCTATCGCTGCAGGATGATCGGAATCGTTGACATCGCGCCAGCGCGCGGTGGAATGACCGCGCGGCGTTAATTGTCGCGTCACCTTCGAGCAAGGGCGGCCTCGCGACGACTCCCCCCTCACGTCTCAACTCGCGCGTGTTCCCCTCCCGCGTCACGTTACCTATGAGGCTATGACGGTCAGCCACCCGATGATGTTTGTTGCGCCGTTCGCGTGTCTGACAAGTACTTATGTGCGTGCGTCACTGCAAGCCGTGTCCGGTTATAGAAAAGTACGACAATTCTCGTAATTGAAAATAATTCAATGACTAATTAGAATACGAATTAATATGGTGCCGATTTTATAAGGCTTGCTTAATGGTGGTCGGATGCCGATACTACCGGAACAGTAGCTAAATGTGTCACTCACGCCACTTTTTCGTCACTTTTGCACTATTCGGCATTATTTATAACGCCCTTCCTCTTCTGATTGCATGTCAGTGTATTCTTTTTACTATAATATTTCAAAAATGTAATGAAATAGTGCAAAATTACTTATTATCTCATTTTATTGACAGAAGAAAATCAATAGTCCTATTGGCTTGTATTTCAGCTTCTTAATCTAGAGATTAAAAAAAATTAGCTGCATTGTGAGCATTGTCTGTAATTCTCGTCTCGGTAGTCCAATACAGTTGCAATGAATTACTTTATAATGTTTAAAAAAAATAGGGACTAGATGCATGGATAACCATAATTCCAACAGTCGTAGACAACTTTCGGTCAAGAGAGCAATGTTCGCCAAATGAGTATCAGTGAACAAATGACCGAGTGACATTGGATCTGTAACGTGTAAAGAAACGTAAGCAATTGGTATACACAATCACTTTGAATTATGACGTTTAAAATCAGAACAGAATGTCATTCGATGTCATGGCTGACTGACTGTTAGTAGGTTGATGAGAACCTCTTTTATAAAAATCAGTGCGTATATATTGTTTTATGTATATCATATTTACCTATGGCCAGAGATCCAATCGCCACACTATATGCTAGTATTAAAATAGTCTTTTGCAACACTGTTGCCTGATAACGGATATCGGCTTTGTAATCAGATATCTTAATAAAATTATCTTTACAACTTACCAAGTACATAAATATTACGAGTACATAAAGTATTAAGGTTTTACGAGTCTTGTAATTCAAATTATATTTTTTATTAGAGGGAGTTTTCAAACTGCGAAACCAAAATAATTTTGAGTTCATACATTTTTATGGTGTCAACACAGACTTACTATTTTGCGAGGTTGTGTGTGTTACTACAGACAAATCAGTACGTTTCTACTAGGCTTTCTGGCACGTATTGATATAATAACATGGCTTACATTTTATTTGTATTCCTAACATTTGTAGTAGGTTTACTGTTAATAAATTTAGTAAGCACCAATCCGCGATCTGGTTTTTTATTTATATAATATAATATATATATATATCCACTGTGCTGCTATATATCCACTGTGGTCTTTCGAGCCTTGCACTTTTCTTTTTGTTTCATTGTGCTAGTTAAATATTATGATAATTATTCAAGCATGCAACAGATCTTCCTAGAATACCTCAATTCGTACCCATAACAATTTTACCAACCCCGTTCGCTAAATTCTGAAGGGTCTAACCCGCATCGGTGCACACGGCTCAATTATCCAACGATAAATCGAAAGCTCTGCTGTCCCTCACGTCATGCCGGACAGTCTTTTGTTAGCTATTATATAGCCCCGGAACTATTATAGCAGTAGATAGGGTTGTTTGTATTCATACGAAACAAATGTTAGATATGTCTACTGATTTATTCTTGATATGCTCGTGTAGACCTATTATGGGTTATTAATTTATATAACTTCAACACGATTTTAACACGACCCTGACCTGCCCTACTCATTGCTTACACTTCGCAACCCATCCGTATAACTTATATCTCTTTTCTTTTTTTTCTATCTCAGCTCTCCCTTTAAATTAGTAGTTAAGTTTAACAGTGGTAGAGCCATGCTTAGGCAGGAATGGGCCGGTTCGGTGTGATACCACGGCCTCACAGAAAACCGGTAGTGAAATAACGCTTGCGTTGCATTTCCCCGAAATGAATGAGGTTCGAAGGCCCAACACCCCTCTCCTCTTTCATCTCCCCTTATCCCCCCCCCTCTTTTCCATCTCCTCATCCCAACTCTCTTCATTCCTTTCCCCTTCAACTACAAAAGTACCAGGCGATGCTTATGCTTGCCCCATATTATGTAAGGTTACTAAATTATAGGTGGCATATGTGGTTACTTCATTACACTCCGTCAATAGCTTTGTTCTTCCTATTTAATATGTAATATGGTTCTTGGTATTCCGAACAAAATAAAATAGATTACTAATTAAGTGTACCTATTTCATCCACTTATACCAAATAAGATACCATACTTGTAATCTGCTCCTATGCCTCGTAATGACCTAAACTACAGCCTATGTTACCTTCTTTAATCATCCCATCTTTTATTCCTATTTGATCTGAACAAATAGGCACCGCCAGTTTACCTGTTCTTTGAAGATAAATCACAAAAAGTCAGTCAGATCTTAACCTGATTTTAAAAGTTGAGCAGTCAAAACAGTCTGCCGCGTCTGGTTTGTTCACAGTAAACAATGTAATAATGAAGTACACGAAATAGTTTTAAATTAATATCGAACACCAGCTAGTGACATCTGTCGGTGTTTGTGCAAACTAAATTTCGTATTGATTGATTTAAGACTGTTTTTGCAGACTTCTAATTTTTAATTAAACAAATATACTTATAGAACTTATGTAGTGGTTTTGTTTTAAATTTTCTATAAAACATTGATGAATAATTAGTCGCACAGGGGTAAATGCTGTTTAACTACGTTTGCGCCAGGTATAAAGGACTTTGGTGAGTTTTTCCACTTTACGCGAATGATCAATGACGTTTCATCCCGCTCATTATTTATGCTTATCAAACTACTCAACCACTGAGATACCGACGACGCTTTTGGTGTGACTTAATCTGTATGAGTAAATGTACCTCTATTTCTCTACAGTCTACGTAAAGTACATATTATACAAATCATAAGGAAAATTAATAGAACAAATTAACAAGTATAGTTCGAGTAATTTCACGATTAGTAGCTTAAAGCCATTGCTGGCCAACTTTCACTTATAAAATCATAATTTTAAATACAATTCATTTTGCATACAATTTTCAATGTCATGAATTTTTACAATGGCTTCAATAGAATAGAATGGAATGAACTTTATACCTTTAAAAAATACAGTGAGTATACATAATAGATATTATGTACAAAGGGCGACGTTACCGATAAATGTTATTTCTGCCAGGCCGCCTTAGAATGGGCAGAAAAGGGCAAGAAAACTAATGGTTAGCTTAGATATAGGAAAAAAGATTTTAATGAACCACAACATAGATCAGTCCTTTATATATCTTTTGCATGAACAAAGCGGAAGTTTGTTCGTTTCTTTAAACGTGGTAATCTTGAAAACTATCAGTCCGATTAGAATGATTCATTTTCGAGTACATATTTACAGTATTTATTGGGACTTATAGGATATGAAACAATGGAGCAATATAATCAATGAATATGGAGCAAGGCGACCCCAATATGGTGTAAGGAGGGTCCTAACAACCCTCTTACATAATATACGCGCGGAAGACGTTGTGTCGTCTCTGGCCTGCTTCTGCTAGGGCGATAAATAACCCAGTCCGTCGTCTTTAGGCCAACGCTAATGGAGGCTGGAGATCATTTTGCACTCTCCGGCGCCCGGTGCATCTTCTGCGAGACGGAAGATTGCTAACTCTGTCCCGTTCCCTTTCCACCCCTCGTTTGGCAAGCATCACTCCCTCCCAGTACGTGGCGAAGGAGTCCCATGCATTCTCGCTCTGGACCAGAGTTCCCCTTACCGATGGCTGCCGAGGTCGGCACGCTGTTGCACCCACGCAAAGTACTCCGCTAATGTGTGGAGTTATGGTATCCTCGCGACAACCACCGCAGTGATGGCACATTGGCTCCCGTGTCCAGTGAGTACCTGCACTAGCCGCTAGGAGGGAACACTATGTCGCCTCTCCAGCAATTCTTTCATGATGGGCCTTACCGCCACAATTATTGCGTGCCCCTTATCAGTCAAGCCTGCATCCTCCTTAAGTATGAACGTACAGACAAACAGACGTACATACTATAATAACAATGATTCAATCATTACGTTTTCTCTGCTTCAGAAAAGTGTACTCCATATTATTTATTTACACTTGATCATTACAAGCATGTACATTCATATAATTACTAAGATGTCTTAGGTAATACTATGAAACAGTTATATCTACATATAACTTTTAACTTTCCTTGGAAGTGACAAATGTGCCACCGATTTCTATTAATTGTTTAGTATACCTTAAATGTCATACAATAAATGTCCACTAATTAATGAGTAACTATTTACTCACAAAATCAGGAAAAGCTGTTTGAGATCTTCGCTAGGGCGAACTCGACTTGTAAAAAAAGTGTAATACTTATTTGCCACTTCCTTGTTGTTAAAAAGTTGTTTATGTATTTTTTCTTCAATAAGCAATGCAGTCTTAAGGTGAGTCGCTTTAAAGTTAAAATAATACACCAAAAAGATTCTGATCCCTAAATATATAAATATAAACAGTTCAATTTATATTACCTTTTTAACCCTACAACAGAAAACACCACAGAAGAATATTGAATATATACGTAGACACGATTACAACATCATAAAAGAAAGAAATAAATATGACATTAATAACTTAGCATTAAGCAGCAGCGAGGCGCTGACTTGTTTTGATAACAATCACTCGCTCCTTTCGCTTTCATTCATGCCCAATGCCCAACTAAAACAAACTTTATTTCAATTTATAAATGTGTGTCTTACAGCCGTAAGCGGTGCGCATGTGTTTGTGTGGAGGGTCAAAGATTATTGATGAAAACTTCCTGCCTATTCAGTCTCGTCTCTGTGAGGAGAGGCTTTATAAAAGTTGTAAAACATTTTCAATATAAAGGTATCATTTTATACATATATAGTTATATTTATTGTCGCTTATCTTTTATATGGTTTTTTAAAATGTACTCAAGAAACATGTTTCATCTGACGATCTCTGATACACCTAAATCTAATTATATTTTTATAATTATTTGACACAACTATGTGTATATATTTTTACTTTGTATTATTTAGTATCCAATAGTCAAAATACATACATACAATCGCTGCTGTGGCCAAAAGGGTAAACAGAGGTGTAATTAAAGTCATCGTTTTGCCGATAATCGTTTAGTCCCATTTACGTAAGAGGGGGCCAGCCTATTTCTGTCATCCGGGCCCTTTTGGGAATAAAATGGGAACATTTGAGGTATATTGACAGGAAAAGGAGGATAGAAAGAGAAAGATAGGGAAATTTCTTATACAGATGGATTTGGGAGTAAAAGCAGCCTGTTTAACAAAATGTCGCCTGCCGTATTTCCGGACCGATATGACCTTCAAGTAAAGATCAAGAAAAGATCGTACGTATCTAAGTCCTCTAACAATTAAATAGTAAAAATACATCTTAACAACGTCAGGAAACTATGTTATCTTTAAAATAAATATTAATAACCTTACTCTTTGCGGCATCATAGTCGCAAACATATAAATATGTAGAAGGTATCGCCGCAGATAAACTTGTAAAAAGTTATGAATGAAACCGAGAGTGCCCGTAGTAGAGTTGTAGACACTCGCTCTCCGCCCCGCCATCGCCGGGTGGCCCGCTTGCCCCTCTACTCTCTTCACCCCGCAAGCACCCTCACCACCCGCGCCCTCCATTCGCGGTGTTTTCGCAATTTGTTTCACGCATTAGTTTTATTTTGTTTACAGTTTATACAATCTTGTAATGAAATGACGCTTGTGTGCGGTAACTTTTGTTCTGAGGTATTTGGTTCAAATATCATCGAATAATATTTCTTAAGGCGTTTTAATATTACATTAATTACTAATTATACCTATTTGAGTACATACATTTAACAACTTGTTTAGTGATATTGTTTTTTTAAATGTCTTTATTTCATAGAATTGTTAAATAATGATATGAAATCGTGTATGTTTAGTAATTAAAGATTAGACATACATTTTCACAAGTTACCGCAATAATAGGTTGCTAGTGAAATATTTCTCACTTGCGTTGATCTATATCCGTCCTTTTCTAAATGGTTGAGCCATGTGAGCTTTTAACACTGTTTTGTTGAGCTCGACTTAAGACTACAGAGAGATTACTACAATATTAGTACCTAAGTATAAATACGTGTATTTGTGTGTAATATTTATTTATATAACATTATACGTATATTTGATAACTGGTTATTTATAAGTTATACATAGCATAACAAGCAAAGCTGGTTTTGCGTTATATGTCTAGGTGGGTCTTATATATGACACAATCTAATGCGTATGAAGCTTTCCAACACGTTATTTGTATTAAAAAATATTCGAAGTTCAAATATTGTATTTTTTTTGTGATCATTTCATTGTAATAAAATGATTGCTTGGAAAGATTGCGCGAATAAAATTTTGAATACATCTCATCTACTGTAGTAAAGATTTGACAATATCTAATCTCATCTTCTCTTAAATGTATATAAAACAAAGACTGGTCAGGTACACTACTTATAACTTAAGAATGAATGGACATTTTTGACGTGTTGAAGTTGTCATGAACCCATTTAAAGAAATCTAAAAATTAATTTCCTAATTTCGAGAGACACAATAAATATTACGTTTCATACTTATATTCCTTTAAACATAGAGTATCATATTATTATCACGTTGGTAAGAATAAATTCTAATTGGCAAAATGCGGGTGTTTAATACACCACTGCCTCTATATTTTATAAACATGCGATTTGAATATAGATTCGTAAAATAACTTTATTAAATAAAATATACTCTGATTCGTTAAGAAGTTGTACCTTGCACCATCATCTCAGCAACATGAGAGGCAAATATAATATACATATAAAGGCTTTAGAAAGTGCAAGAAAAAACCTTGTTAGTGCCTATAAAATGTGTGGGTCTCCTTCGATATCCCCCTAATGAAATTCTCATTTGGCTACAATGGGACTATAGCAGGAGTTCGAAATAAAAAAAAGACTTTGGAAACTCGTTCTACAATTAGTGGATAAATTTAACATATAACAGTGGCAGAGTCATGCTTAGTAGTAGGAAGTTCGTAAAAACGGTTGTGAAGCAGCGCTTATTAGTGAGGTTTCTAGAGCCCCAATTCCCCTCTACTCTTTTCTTTCTCCTCATTAGCTCTTCCTTTTTCCCATCTCCACATCCCGCCTCTTCTTTCCCCTACTCGCATGCTCCCACCCCTGATCACCCTCAAAGATGGACAGCGCACTTACTACTCTTGAGTTGCAGGTTTCGATGGACGGTGGATGTCACTTACCATTAGATGACCCGTCAGTTCGTAGGTCCCTCTGTAATATAACAAAACATAAGGAAACACATTTCAATGAAGAAATGGACGACCCGTAAAAAACATAAGACAATTTATACATAAAAAAATGTAAATTAAGATTTTTTTATAGGTGTTTATTAACTGAAATATGTCATATGTTTGTGTCACCTGCGGATTGCCAAAACGTTACGGATATTGCAAGACGATGACATATTGCATATGCAGATATATTTTTTAAAGAGTCATGCGGACATTAGAAAAAGTTTTATATCTTGTTGGTGATAATCCATAGTACGGGGATATCGTCTGATCATAGTTCTCTTTGACGGAATTATGGTATGACTGTAGTATGTGAGTATGTTAGGCAGAGGCACTAGGGTATCGAGAGATGGTACAGTTAACGTTGTATAAGTCCTTTATGTCTCACGGCTCCGTCCATTTCCATGACGTTGCAGCTGCCAGCCGCAGGATAAGGATGCGAGTTTGTTAGTAGGAGACGCGAATTGGAAACTTATTTTATGTGTTAATACTCAAATGAGTTATTGCAAATACTGACAAGAATGAATGTATTAAGCAAGGTGAGGTACTCTTATATCGCATTAGCAAATATTTGTTTCAGGTTTTTAACTTTACATTCATACATATTATACTATACTCAAACTCATATCCCCGAAGGGAAGGCAGAGGTTTACTAAAGAGCCATATTTAGCCAATAAGAATATGGTCCCGCTAACATTATATCAACCGTCTACCGGGCACTTTATGGACTAAACGATACACGACCTAACAATACATTTTTTTTTATACTATAGAGTGACAGACGAACAGACGGGTCACCTGATGGTAAGTGACAACCGCCGTCCATGGCCACCTACAATTCAAGAGTCGTAAGTGCGCTGCCCGCCTCTGAGGGTGATGAGGGATAGGTTGATGCTGGTAGGGGAAAAAAGAGACGGGGGATTAGGAGATGGGAAAGAGGAGAGGGGGATGAGGGGAGAGGAAAGAGGGAGTTGGGCCTCCGGAAACCTCATTCATTTCGGGGAAATGCAACGCAAGCGTTACTTCACAACCGGTTTTCTGTGAGGCCGTGGTATCGCACTGGTCGAGCCGGCCCATTCGTGCTTAAGCATAGCTCTACTACTACCAAACAAAAATAAATCAAACAATGATAGCTGCAGATATTATTTTTATTTAAATTCATTCACTCATGCCTGTATCCTCTAAGTCTAAGGTGTAACCAGAAGCTTAATAAACGACCACATTTTGTCTACTATAATTTAGACCCATTGACGTAATAGGGCTATACGTATTGCCGTCGACGTGGCACTTTGGGAATGAAGTGTGAAAATTTGTAGAATATTGAACGCGAGGATAGAATGGAGGGAATGGATATTGCCTATATTGATGGATCAGTGAGTGTAAGCAACATCAAGTAAAGGCACTGGAAGCTCTTTAGACTACAACCAGTGTTGCCAGTTCATAGTCGACGCCAGCAATTTCCCACTTTAAAAAATCTTTAAAAAACGTCCCTATCAATATTTTACGTATTTTCTTTGTCTAATCTATTTTCTCCCTGTATCTATAAAATCTATAACTACTTAATAAAAAATACACTGTATCTATAAATACTTAATAAAAATGCTTACAAAATAAAGCACTCTACTGCTTTTGCCGACTAGTTCATTGGTGATAATAATGACTGTACATTTCCATGCGGTCGGACAACCGCGCATCGAATCGCACCATGAGCTGTCTCATGGCGCTGTGCTTTGTAGTATATTAGGAATAATGAACAACGATCGAATGATATGAAGATATATATCGGAGGTATATTTTCTTGTGTGAATTAACTTAAATTATAAATACTATTATACTTTGGCCTGTGAGGGTCGTTTTGAGTTGAGTTATACAAGAAACTATATTTTAACTGCGACGTCACTTGCATTAATGCGTTTTTTCGATCAACCGTTTAAAAGTTAGTTTTGCGTAGATTTTTTGCTTTGCACAAGTGAATTAATTAATTACAATATTTCATAAGGCCTAAAAGCTTTACAGCGGAAAAGTGGAAAGGGGAAGGGGGTGAAAGGCAAACCATTAAACGACCCTTCTGATGGCAAGCGGTTATCAGAGCCTCTCGAAGAGAGCCTCTATTTTGTTATGTCGACATCCACTCTTTAATAGAGTTATTTTATCGGATGTGCAGATTGCATTTAAAGTATTACAGTAACTACGATTAAACCTGATCATATATGGAAAATAAAAATAGTATACCAAGTCTTACACACAGTCAGCTACCTTATATCGTCATCAGAGGAGCTCGTATTCTAAGCTCGACCATGCAGCGAGCCGTTCGCGTATAACCTATGTACCGCACATAAGTATAAATCCTTATATATGTACGTACGTGTATGTACAACGAATGTACGGCAAGGTGTATGTACCTATCGCCGAGCAAACTGAGTGTGTTTGTAAGCCAGAGATGTTGATGAAAATTTACTTCACAGAAAACATATTGAGAAATAGATTAGTTGTAGGTAAGAAAATTTGACGTAAACTTTAATGTTAAGGTATGATTTTTTTTGTAGCAAATACAACTTGACTCATATATAAATTGACTCATATATAGTCATTATTCAAAGAGGAATGTTACAACTCATTTTTTTTTCAATAGCTCGCTTTATTCGTAAAGTATAGTGTTTTTAATACAGTGGTATTTTAAATAATAAGTTGAATTGAGTGTGGCGTGTTATTTACGCTTAAAGTCCTTATATTAAATTCCCTAGTCTTCCAAGTTAGTACGTTTTTCTGTTAAGACCTTAAAGTCGACTTTGTAGACGTACTCAGTAGGCCCAAAAGCTTGACCTCTAAAAAAGGCAGCTCTCAGGGCCTCTAAAAACAGAACTATTGCTGACAAAGTTTACGTTTGATATAAGCCTTTTGGTCGCCGAGTGATTTAGCCGACTTTTTTTGTTCACCCGTTTCCATAACATTCATAAGTATGTATGTATATCGTATAACCTAATCTACAAAAACATAGTTTTCCTCGTATTAAACTGATAAAATTCTATATCTAAAAAAATATTCCTAAAACTAATACCCAAAGTAGGATTTTAAACAGTATACATTAAAAACTTTTTCAAACAGTAACGTAAATTTGAATTCAAATATCTAATGTCATCAATCCAACTTGGCTTTAGAAACAGTTCCTGATAAGGAAGGGCTCTGACCTAGTTCTGTCGATTCTGTTCGTCATGTCGTTATTTTAAACGTATAGCCAGGTATTGGGTTATGGAGTATTTCAATGTGTGTGTTCGTGTTCATATAGGTTTTCACGCGATCTCTGCAGCCATCGCGGAGAAGCACATAACGTTTCATAAGACATTGTATAGCAAAAAATCCATTTTTTTTATTGATGGAAATCGTCGATTAAGTTGATGAGATATGTTACACGCCTTTCTAAAAGAAATCCATTCACTCTACACTTGAATATTCTAGGGCCATAGTTGTCTGAAAAAATAGAGGCAGGCAGTTCATTCCAGACTTAGGCAACTCTAATCAATGAAGAGCTCTTAAACATGACATTTTGGTTTTAGTGTTATTTGTGTTTGGTACCTCTGCCTGTGTCAGTAGTCCGATGAAGAAATGGTGAGATTAAAGACGCCTTGAGTTTCGCGCCGGGCTCAGTGGATTTTGCGAGTCATGCAATAATGCGGGTATTGTATCGAGATATATGGATATATTAAATACTATTTTACTCTACGAGCATGAGATGTGGACTTAAATTTCCAGGCTAAAAGTTGTTTCAAAATATTCTAAAATAAAAACTTTGATAGTCAAGGCGATAGGCTATAGTATATGCGATAGTATATGTAAGGCTTAAGCGTTACTTTCTTTTTTTAAATAAGGACCTACTATCTCATTTAAAGTACCAAACTAGCTCCCATCTGAACTACAGTTAGTTATATCAACTTGAAATGCTGGTGTTCCAAGCGATAATCCGGAAAATATAACGATCTAATTTCCGTACGGGGCGTGTAGCGAACACGGCATATAATTCTCTGTCGGGTGGCCACTCAGAAAATGAGCTGACTCGCGGGTCCGTTCAGCGGTACCCGAACGGAGTTTATGTAGCGGACATACAGACAACATTTAGTCAGACAGCATTAGTAAAACCTCAAATTTCTTCCAAAATTAAAATAATTACTTAATTATTAATTTATAATCTTGTATATAAGCAGAATATTAAAAAAAGTACTTGAAGCATATATTTATTTTAATAATATTTTTTTTTGTTAATATGAATTTAAATTTAATTTGAATTTTATTTATGCTAGTACATATAACTTACAAGTTTTATAGCTCAGGTGGGAAATCGGGCATTCCCGAAACCAGAAGACCCCGGTTCGAATCCAGATGATTATTTTTAGCCTCTCGCTAGAGACCATGGTACTGGTCTAAAGCGAGAGTGCGTGGAATTCCGCCGTCTCATTCTGCGAGGTTTTGATACTTGTCAAAGAGGCGGCGGCTAGGGAATGGCACAGAAGTAGTTCCCACCCATCTCGCAGGGGACGCACCAGGCACCGAAGAGCGTTTAACGATCTCCGGTTCCATGAGCGTTGGCCTACACAAAAGCGGGTTCAGTAGCATGAGTTGGCCTGAAGCGAAGCCACCTGACGTCCAGCCAGGGAAACAAAGTCTGTCGGGAGTTGAGTAGTAATCCTTCTAGGGCATACCTTGACTACCGAGTCCCAACATAACCACGACATCGTTCACACGATGAAGTGGTACCCGTTCAAAAACACAAGTTAAAAAAAGTACATATAACTCTGCCTCTTCCGTTATATATTATACTTATATTATATTATACTTTTGAATGTATATATTATGTAAATAAGTGTAACTTTTATGTCGATCACGTACGAACGCCTATATTTTGTTCGCCTATAAATTGGCAGAGATGAATTAAACGTCCTCATTTTATTGTATTTAATAACTAGACTTCTAGGGTTCGTCGGGTGACAAGGACTATATTAGTATAAAATTGCTTGCCTTGCATACCGTTTTTGGATCTGTTTAAATGGTCAATCTATGAGCATAGCGTGAGACACGCGTACCGCATAGCAAAAGAAAGGTTTTCCTGTTGAAAATTAATTTAGAACTAGTATCGTGAATTATACATAATTGCCTTATAATCTGTAAACCATGATCTAACTTTTATGAAGTATTTTGAATAACTATAATACAATGGTAAAAGTTCAGAAATTATGTAAGATATTTAGTTTATCTAAAAGTTATATCTTTTCGTAAGATATTTAGTATATCTTTAATAAACAATATTAGCTTACGCACTCGTTTCTGGATGTTTTCAGTACCCCTAGAAAACTGTATCTAAAATTACATGTTTACAGTTACAGCAGTTGCGTAGTAAGCGTAATAAACAAATAAATACACTTTAGCATTTATAATAATAAGTTCGTTAAACCTTTAGTTTCTTTAACGTCTTTTGTGCTTTAAATGATTTTTGTTTTAGATTACCCTCGATTCGATAGATCGACCAACGATAGTAGTATATTACATTACACACATATTCAACATAAGTAATGCAGTAAATTTAAAGTGTTTTTTCTCTACACGATAACAAATGGCTGCCTATTGAAACTTTTTTCAAATTCATTGTTAAAAAACAGACAGGTACGGATTCTCTCTTTTATGTAGTTATCAAACTGAAAACTGAAGCATAAAGTTATAGTTTTTTTTACTGATACATTACATTGATGATGATAAATTATTGTTTACCAAACTATCTCGCACTGTGTCACAAGAGCCAGCGCGGCGGTATTTTAGCTGCGTCGTCACGCGAGCTCTCGCCTTGAGATTGCGGTGAAATAGACCTCCGTGTAATAAGCTACACATATCTACGCCTAACGAGCACTTATGTATTATACCTTACATGTCTGTGTGTGTTACCATCTGTCGGAGTTAATAGTTCAGGAGTTTAAAAGTAAAGTTCCATAAACTCTAACCCTTTCACATCTTGTATGACAATAACATTTATTTCCCATATGTAGGAGTGAGCGTATGTATGGGTATGTCTAATAAATATACTGTCAATCCCAATATTAAGACAATGGTAATGATTCTAATGCTACCTTACATCTCAAAATGCATCAAGTCATCTAGCCTCAAGGAAACATCAAAGATACTTACATAGACTAGAAAAACATAACCCTTCTTCTTGGTGCAGGGTAGGGACTTTAACTGAATTACTACTGAACCCTGTAAACACAAAGAGTGATTTTGCGATTTTTTCTGTTTTTCCTTTTCTGTTTTCTTTTCAAAAAGACGACTCCCGCACTAGGATAAATTCACGAGAACACCCAGATTCAGACCAACAATTGGAGGATTACGCAGTGTTGTCACGTGCGGGGATCGAACCCACAAAACTCGGCGGGGCAACGTGGTGGCGAAGTGACCACTTAAACCGCTACGCCATCCGTGCAGTCATTATTTTTTATATATATTTTATTTATTTTGTATATGCCTCCTGCCATGTTTATTTTGTTTTACTAGTAAAATTATTTCTTTGCACGTGATCTCCAATAATAGTAACCTAACGTTTGCCCTGTTGCTTTTTTTGGAAATAATTTCTTAATATTATCTATAGAAAAGTTTATATATTGTGTCTTTGTTTTCTAAAGCAACTGATTTTAATTTACGCATATTTTTATTGACAATAGAGCCGCCCAACGTATGCCTGTTTACCTGTACCATTAATGTTATGTTACTGACAAATTTGCTATAAAAAATTAACTACTAGGTTTTTATTTATGCTTAGGGAACAGTTGATACTCCTTCTTTTAAAATATCTCCTAATAACTTTGCTGTATCGATTGCAATGCGTTTGTAAAATTTTATAATGATCAGTTTGGTAATTATATGTAAAAGTAGGTACACAAACTGACATTCGCATTTGTAATATCAGATACTCGTTGTTAAGATGTTCTATATTTTTTCATGTTATAGTTATAGTTAGTTAGTTAGGGGGTGAACGGGTCACCTGATGGTATGTGACAACAGGCATCTCAAGAGCCGTAAATGCTATGCCCGCCCTCCGAGGAAAGAGGAATACCAAATTTCAAAATTATATTTATTTAATTCAAGATATTTGACTTTATTGTTCTTCAATTTCGTCCGTGGTACTACAAATTTTATGTAGTAAAATGCGTTTATTTACAATTTCACACGTCAATAGTTTGTTTTAGTGGCTGAAGCCAACCGTTTGTGACGTGAGAACCGTTATGTGCGTATCTGTGTGTCTATACATAGCGTTATGTGCCATTATATACCCGCGTTACATAAACTGAGCCGGCGACAGCTAGTCGGACCCGACCGACCAAAATACGGGCACCTGACGCCCGCTCGCAACCCGGCGGAGCGCATCACACTGTGACAAGATGTAGCGGGAATAACACTGCAGTAAAGACGGTTTATATAAATTATTATTGTTTGTAATACCACGGACCTCCCTTGCCGAATTGTGCTTTTGTAGTCACCATAACCATGATCACCTATCAGTCTATAGCCGATAACCATTTCTAGTGATCTGTCAGCCTTAGGCAATGTAAACCCTAACCTTCTCACCAAAAATCGCTTTCCAAACACATTTGTGTTTCAATCAGTCAGAGTGCAGGCATATTTATGAAACATTCTACACACTGACGTTTTACACGTCAGTAGTGTGTGAAAGAAACCTTCCTGCCAACAATAAAAAATATTTTCGTTACACAAAAAACTATCCATTCTGCTTGCTGTCTTCATGTCTGACCAGCTCAACCAGAGCAGGTTCTCCAATGCAAAGATATCGTCATGTTGGCCAGTAGGGTGCAATGGTACAATAAAATGAAAAATGATTTTTTTTACCTACTTTAAAATAAGAGTAGGTTCTACGTCGACTGTGTTTTTTATATACATATGTTAATCAATTTCGCGGCCAATTGTCGACATATTTTCAAAAGTTTTGTTTTATTCAAAAACCTAGACTCCTGCGGCGGTCTCCACTTGTTCCTACACAAAATCTTGATCACATTACCGTTATCCCCCTTTTAATTGTGGTCGGTGTAAATATGTTGTCTACTTCCATACAACTCCACATCTCGTTATTTAAATTCTTACTCACTTTCCATATCCTCTATCAAACATCCATCCATCTTTTCTTGGGCCATCCCCTGCTCTTGTATCCGTAGACTTCCATAAAGTATATTGCTCGTATATCACAATCTTTCCAAATACTTTCCGCTGCCGCCTGTGTGTGCGGTCTATGTATAATTTCGCCACGAGCGAGCACAAAGCCTGCCTGCTGCGGTCGGTCGTCTTACCAACGCCACCCGATTGTGCTCAGCACTTAAATGCTATATATACACCCGTATATACCTCTGTATACTATATACTTACTGTTTATCGCGTGTTGACACTACGTTTCTGAGTTTCTACGCAGTAAGCTGAATTTCAAGACGGAACATTCGACATGTGTAGTTCTATAGAAAAGGGCAAGTTCAGTTTTTAGGGTTTCTTATCTAAAAGGGAAAAAGAAAAACTAACCTAACCTTAGTTAGAGGGCGCGGACTTTTTAGTTCCAGTAATAGGTATGCGACGCTCACTTGCTTAAGCTATTGTTTATACTCCCCAATCCATCTGTATAAGCAATATCCTTTTAATTGACTGGTCTGTTGGTCTAGTGGTTAGTGACCCTGACTGCTAAGCCAGAGGTCGTGGGTTCGATTCCCACCCAGGACAAATATTTGTGTGATGAGCATGATCATTTGTTCTGTGTCTGGGTGTCACTTACCTATAATATGTGCCTATGTGTTTAGAAGTATATAAGTATGTTTATCATCTGACTGGTTACCATAGTACTTGCTCTGCCTAGTTTGGGATAAGACGGCCGTGTGTGAGTTGTGTCAAGTTATTATTATTATTATTAATTACATTTGTATCTTTTCAAAACTCTCAAAGATTTTCCATCCCATTCCAAAAAGAGAAGGATGATGTCAATAGCCTCACCCCTTATTAATTAAATGGGACTAAATTATAATCGGCAAAATTTGGGCTTAAATTACACCTCTGCCTACCCTTTCCGGGATACGTCTGGTCTGGCGGTCCTCCATATGCTACCATATGTATATTATTCACTAGAATGTATTTTTTTTACACTATAGGGGGACAGACGAACAGACGGGTCACCTGATGTAAGTGATTACCGCCGTTCATGGGAACCTGCAACTCAAAAGTCGCAAGTGCACTGCCCGCCTTTGAGGGTGATGAGGGATGAAGAGATGGGAAAGAGGATAGGGAGATGAGGGGAGAGGAGTTGGGCCTCTGGAAACCTCACTCATTGCGGGGAAATGCAACGTAAACGTTACTTCACAACCAGTTTTCTGTAAGGCCGTGGTATCGCTCCGGTTGAGCCGGCCCGTTCGTGCCTAAGCATGCCTCTTCCGTTGACTGAAAGTTTGTAACTATTCTTATATTCTAAGAACTGCTATAAAATGGTTTGGTCAAAATATAATGCTAAACGTAGAGTGCTGGAAAGAGGCAGATATACAATATGGTTACATTTCACGGTTTGAAAACACATAATAAAAGCTAATTTTTGATATAAAGTTATGATTCCTCCTGAAAAGATAGCAACACATCACCTCACAGCTTGTGAAATAATAATTAAACAATCAAGTTCGAGCTGTGTGGTTCTCGGTAGAGTAGACTAGAGCCCCCCTCCCCTCCCCCCCCCCCCCCCCCCCCCCCCCCCCTCTTCAAATGTTTCTTCGAGTCTCGTAAAAGGCGACTAATGGATCGGAATATTTAATTTTTATAAGCTTGCCCCGATTACATTAGTGTGACCAATTTCAAATTGGCAAAATATGAATGATTATTACAACTCTGCCTACTCCTAGATGATGTAGTATGAGTGAATGTATGTACGAGTGTGTATAAATTTCGAGAATGAGGCCAAATAAATTTATTTCCAAATATGTATTAAGTTCAAACTAAGGTTCAAATGACACTAAAGCGATTTCGGTTTAAATAATTGAGAAAATAGTAGGAAGCTGCCTTCAATGCGCCTTTCTAATTCCTTTGCGTGATTCTTTTATATCTTAACAACTTACAATTTAAAGGTTTTATTTGTGAAGTAACGTAATTTGAAAGAATTATCGAACTGACTCTAACTCAACTCCTCAGCAACATGAGACGCAAATATCTTAATAGCTTTAAAAAATGTAGGAAAAAAACTTGTTAGTGCCATACAATTATAAAGTTTCTGGGTTTACCTCGATTTCTGAAATCTTCATTTGGTTGGAATGGGATCACCTCGGGACTAAACTTTTTCAATAAAAAATAAAATTAAGACAATTGCTCGACACTTCTTCGATCTAATTACATACATAAACATAAGATTCAGTCAAACATAGAACCTCCCCCTTTTTTGAACATACATACATACGGTCATGCCTGTATACCCGTATTTTTTTAAGTCGGTTAAAAATTAACTTGGTTTCCAATATAATATTTTTTTATCTATTATCATACTACTACACTAAAAAAATGAAAAAGATGATTTTTTTTTAAATAAAATATACTGATAGCTTTTAAAGCAATCAATAGCACACATTAAATACTCCACAGTACGTGTATTATTACATATATAGATAGATCTATCTCCCTCTTTCTAAAAGGATTTTCCCAGAGTGCGCGCATAGAGATCTGGATGCTGCGGTTCTAAAACGACGTCCACTAAGCTCTGCTTTACGGACTTCGTAGCAGAAACAAACGAGTACAGTGCTTTTCTACTAACGTAGGTACCACGTAGATGTACGTAGCACTTTGAACTATGACGTAGATGCTCGTAGCTCTTTGTAGGGAACCGGTCGATCAGAATATGCATGTATTTGTGGTATACGGGAGTAAGCCATGTCTTAGAAGTGATTTGGTTACTGTTTGCAAATAATATGATATATGTAGAAGAATTTTTACTAATTTAACTAAGACCAGCAATCAAAGAAATTTATCAAAAATGGAAATACATCTGATTTTCTTTTCTTGTGAAGACTAATGATAGTGCCTAATTCAAGTAAATAAAACTATTACAAGGGCTGGCTGAAACAATATAAAGAGTTTTCATATATTATTCTATATTTTTGAAATACAACATAAAACATATATTCTCAATCAGCCTCTTAAAATATACAAGTAGAAGACTAACCACATCTTGTAATGTTCTATTATTTTTACACTGCATTTAGTTTTCATTGGAATATAAAATGCATCAAAGTGTATATTATTGGAATATAAAGTGCATACATATTAGCAATCACGGTGCACAGTATCAACGGCGCCGTGTGTTAACGTGCAGCTAAGTACAATGTATAAAGCTCGCTACACACGACGCTACAGGTTTGACAGTCATGCTTTGACTATTTATTTGATGAACTGTAAAGTCGTTAAGGCATTAAAACATTTAATAACCTATGTCCCTTGTAGGGATGACTCATTGAGATGTAACTTGATTTTCCTTTTTGTGTTGGCAAAGGGACAAACATCTTTTAAGGTTATCGTTGTATGTCATCCAAATACACTCCGGCACAGCCTTTTCCAGACACTACTGCCGGCCGCCACAATTCAATGGTTTATTCATTTAATAATTGTTCTCATCTTTCTTAGTTCTCATTCATTCTTAAATATACAATTACAATTTTCACAGACTGAATTATATAGTAATAGTAAAGTTCTCCTTGAAAATTTTAAACCGTACCACAGCCACTCGAACCGTGTTCCAGGATAAAGTAAACTTTGTGGTATTCCAGACAATAATACATACATATATGTGCCAAATTTCCAAATATATGCCAAATACCTTGCCATCCATCTAAACTTTCGCATAAAAATAGTATTAAAATGAATAATTAAACAATAATAATAGTCATTTACTCAACCTAAGTAGAGTACGGAACCGTCATAAATATTTTGCTTTATGAAAATGAATGAATGAATGAAAATGTTCCGTAATACGCAATATTTAGGCAATAATTACTGAACTGTTTAATAAAAATTAATACAATTCGAAATTCAAAACGATAATAAAATTTATATGTCAAATTGACTGCTCATGTGCGCTTGACGAAACTACTGTCGCGTATGTTACATTTAACGGGTAATGTGTCGTCACAATATAAAATGAACATGGCGTACGAATGGCGAATTTGTTACTCTACATTTCCTCGCAAGAATATTGTACAATGTTTCTTATATTTTACCGTGAAATAACTGGTCAAATGTGTTGCAGTGGTTTAACATAATCGAACAAGTTCTTTTTAATTACTTAATAAATGACCAAAAAAACTTAGGTCTTTTGCGCAATTTTCTTAAAAATGTGCTCAATCATAATAAACTATGTACTTTACGTAGACAGTTTAAAAAAATATTGTCAAACTCCTAACCGTAGTTCCTCCATCAGCTTAGCAACATGAGATGCAAATTGTCTAATAGCTTTAGAAAGTAACCTTTGAAAATCTTTTACAGTGTAGGCAGTTAATACGTAAAGTTTTAGAGTTTCCCGTTAGGCTCGATTTCCCTGGCATCCCGGGACCGGCGGGACCACCGCAGGAGTTTGAACGAGTCAAATAAAAAAGAATTGTCAAAAAAAAGAATACATATAGTCGAACTGTTTAACCTCCGGGAAACTAGTGTATTAAGAGATAATAAATTAAAAAATAAACAGATACTTGGAGGAACACTCCAAGTCCATTTAATATACAAAAATAAGCTCTCCGAAGATCTTGATAGCGATTCTATGAATGATCAATATTATACAACACCATCTTTTGGCAGATTATGGTAGTACCTTAATACATCTGTTAGATCACGATGGGTGGCGTCAAATGTTCTATGTCATAATGTCATATATCAGATAAGCACAATAAAATTCAGTTATTGTTCTTAGCTGATATATGTCACGAACATAGAACCTCTTCCTATTTTGACGTATTAATTAAGTGGAACTAAATTATGGTTGGCCAAATGTGGGTTTTTTTACGCCTCTGTGTACTTGCTTCGGGGATATAGGCGTGAGTATAACATGTATGTTCGAATGATGTTTCTTTGGTATGCTCTGGAGCCATAAAGGCTTTATATTACGGATTCATTCCAAAAGCCTTAATAGTGGTAGTTTTAAAAAATGTCTAAAACTCTGTTTATAACAAACAGTTAATAATCTGGTTTAAATGTTTTTATTGATCTTGCTTTTCATGTTATTTAGTTTAAAATCGTGTTATTTGTGTACCTTATAAGTGAGATGGATTTGTCTCATGTTATATTTTCGACAAACCCGCAGAACTAAGTGAAATAAAAAGACATGTCATATTCAAGTTGACCGTTTTTTACTCTCGAAATTACATTTTTTATAATTCGTTATATAATTAATAAATTATAATTATTACAAAACTCGCTTTAAAATTACCATTATCTGCCGATATCGATATTTATCTACATAAAACTCCTCCCGTGCCGTGTATGTTATTACGTAGACAAAAAAAAAAACGAAAACAATCACGGATACTATGCAATAGTATCCGTCCTGCGGATACAAGATGTGACAACATGTAAAAAATCCTGGAGATGGACTCGTTACACACGATACGATCAAGTAATGTCTGTCTGAGACATCTAAACGAGATAACATAATTACTGAACTGTATTTTTACACTTTAATTGGTGAAATTGGTTATGAATCAATACAGGCAGGTACTTAATTATCTATTACGGTATATTCAATATTTATTTTACATTTAACAAAGCCAGTTATAGCAGCTGTGAAAAAGGGTGTATTGGAATTAGTAAAGAGGAGAGGCGAGATGGGAAGACGGGAAAAAGGAGAGGGGGAGTTTCGGGGAAACCCCACTAATTTCGGCGCAAGCGCTGCTTCACATCCGTTTTCTGTGAGGCCATGGCGTGGCACCGGTCGTGCTGGCCCAATAAGTGGCCTAAAACTGTTAAAAGGGATACTGAATCTTCCACATCATAATCTTGAGAAGCAAAATCACTGATTTTTAGTATAGACTAAGAGTTTTAAAAAGAAGGATGACACTTATTTCTTTACGAATTGTGCAATGTCACATAATAACCGGTAGCGATCTTAGCGTCTTAATCAAAAACAGGAATTTTAAATTGAATTAATTAATTAATTTTGAGCTCTTCTTCAAGTAAAGTGATAAATTTCGGTTTCCTAGACCGAATACCGTAGGATTTAATCATTTGTTACACAGATGTTAATAACATATGAGTCCAGTAGCCTATTATTAAGGAATTTCATCAAATAAAGAATTTGAATTCCAAATTGACGGTATAACAGTATGTGGTCATATAAAAGATCATTGTCCACAAACTAGCGCCGTCTGTTGTTTTAAGCCACCGTTATATTCGCAAGAAGGGAAGTGTGTATAATTCTTAACATCAGACATATAAGCTAGTAATTTGATTTGTAAGTAATACTGTCCTTTAAATAAAAAAAAATATTTGGACTGGTACTGGCATAAGTTATTTTTAATCTCAAAAACCCTTTCTTACTTTAATTACGTATAATTTCTATATAAAAGTTAAAAATATCAAAATTAATCCTGCAGTTCACGTTGAAGTCTACTCTAAATCTTCCTTACTTCTTAATTATAAGTTTATATCTATACTATGGGAGACCTAAAAGCGACCAGGTGTGACTGTTTAAGCCACTGTATTAAGATGGCAAGGGGCCGGCCCATGTGGAAATCATAGGAGTGACAGATATTCACAGAAAAAAAAATGTATTAGGTTCTTTAAAACTGTGTCTGTTTGTCATTTTGACACTTTAATTTATACAAGTGAGATTGGATTTAATGGGAGTCTTAGACTTAATTAAAACATCACTGGATGCAATCATTTACTACCTTTGTGTATGAGAAGGTTTGAATGGGTGATTGTAACTCAACCACGCTAGAACGGCTGCAGAGATCTAGATCAAATTTGGCAATTAGCGCATACATTTATCCCGAAAAATGTACGCTTAAAATATGGGCACCAGCATCAGCAACGGTTAGTAAGTAAAGTAGACAAGTCAATTTTCTAATTAATTAAGGCTTAAGTATACCTACTTGTGTTCTAGAGGTTTGTTGGGAAACAAACAAGGAAGTAAGGAAGTTAGGGAACAAGTTCTTGCAACAGCTGTAGGGGCGCCGCAGGTGTTGGCAATTGTCCTATGCAAGAGCTTGTTTCCCAACATACTAGTAAGTAGGTACAACATATTAAAATTTTTGACCATCCCACTATTCAGTTTAAAGGGATGTTAAAATTGGTTATTAGATTTGATACATTCTAAAATCTACTTATGCAATCGATTTAGGCTGGACCGACCTCCGAACAAACAGAGCAGTTGTGTCATCTTTTTTTTTATATATATTACAGAGGGACAGGCGAACAGACGGGTCACCTGACGGGACGGGGCACCTGCAACTCGAGAGTCGTAAGTGCGCTGCCCGCCTTTGAGGGTGATAAGGGATGAGGGGACGGGAAAGAAGAGAGGAGGATAAGGATATGCGAAAAGGGAATGGGGGACAAGGGTGAGGGGTGAGGAGGGGGGGAGTTGGGCTTGAGGAAACCTTTTTTTTATTATTTTATTTAAATAAAACGGCAGGCGTTGCTTCACAACCGGTTTCCTGTAAGGCCATCGTATCGCAACGCTCGAGCCGGCCCATTCGTGCCTGAGCATGGCTGTACCACTGTTAACAGTAAAGCATTAGTGACTCGTAACATAGCGTAAAGAAAACAGTACCTACAAAAATAATAAAATATTAATAAATATAATAAGTATAACACAAAACAGTTACAGGGTACGAGGTAGGCTTGAGAAATATCTTATTTACTAAATTGTAGCCTAAAAGCATAAGCTACGATTTAGTATATCTCTCATTGCTAGATTCCAACGTTATCTTTAAAACCATCATACTACATAATTTTACTTAGTACGTACCGTGTAGACATATATATTTATGTTTTATTAATTGTAATCATAATGAGCATCACCTTCTTTCGGGATTATATTAGTTATCTGTCTGTTTCTGTCTTAGTTCGAAGTAGTTTGATTGACGAAGCACTTCCATTCTAAACAATACTGTAGCTAAAAAGCACTATTATGTTTTTTCTGTTCATAGGTATGGTCGTCAGATTTCTATGTGGCCATAGATACTACTGTAGTTTTTGCTAGCAAAAAAACAGTTACTTGTATAAACAATCACTTTAAAAAAAAGTAAATTTAAGACTTATATGGTTTTCTAATGGATGAATGGATGCCATTGTCAGAACCTAACCAAACCTAACTGCCCTTGAAGTATATCCTTTCCAATAAAAAAAGAATCATCGAAATCGGATGACGTGATATTGAGTTATTCGCCCATTTGTCGCACACATACTTAATGCAAATTTAAGACTTATACGGTTTTCTTATGGATGCCATTGTCAGAACTGACCAAATTGAAATGGTACAGTCGAATTGAGAACCTCCCCCTTCTTGAAGTCGGTTAAATATACACAAGCAACTTGGCAAAAAACTTAGTATCAAAGTTCAATATACCTAGCTTTAGAATATTAATACTAAAAATATTGTATAAAACTTGGTAACATGTCATGTATTTCTAATTTAAACTGTAAATTTCATTATCCTCTTACAATTTTGCTAAAGGGTAGATATAAACGGTCCTACTTCTCATTCTGTTCCGTGCAGAAGTAGAACGATTGTATAACAAACAACGGGCAACGCTCGCATCCAGTTAGTCAGCATTGTACCTGGTGTACCGGCACCGAGTACGCGTCGCGTCGTTATATCTAAAGCTGGTAATGACGTTATTCAGTTTCGACACTGTGTAGGCAAGGCAGTAGTTTAACTTTAATTTCATTTTTAAAATAGATACTATATACATATTTAAAAAAAAACCTAACTTATCTCATTTATATTATTTGACTATTCTTTCTAATTCTGCAGAAGAAATACCCAATCTTCTTTAAACACGATTTTGATCTAAAATTAGCTTAATCCTGTTTTTGAGAAATCTCATAATATTTAAGACTTTTTTACAATGGGACAAAGTATTTGACTTGAAATTTGTTTTTTTTTTATTTATTTACATGCAATTTGTTTATATTTGTCCGAGCTGCCAGAAACTGAGAATTCCAATAAAACGGTGTCTTGAATTCGGAAATTTCTCAATTCCTGCAACCACAAAATTAAGCCAGGAGGTGCTTTAACGTATGAGTTAAGGATCGAATACAGTTAGAATTAGAATGTAGGATTACAACCAAGACTTGAGGCTCGTCTTTGTAAGCGCCAAGAGATGACGAAGTTTCTAAATGTAGAACGTGCTTTCGTCATTTAAAGAACGCATTGAAGTACTTAGTCTAATGTGCGAAATCTTATATTCTTCATTCAAAATCAGGTTAATATTAACACAAACTATAATTTACCACATAAACATGAAACCATTCACTTCTGTCTGTTTCTTGTACAGTGTGATGCGGGTGATATCGCCGGCACTAGCTTCTGTTCAGCGGTGGTCGTTTGAGATCGCGGAGCGCGTTTACGAGCTCGACCGAGCGATGCGCCGCTTTATTGTACCGCGTAAGATGTCATTACGTGAAGCCAAAGAGACTCCATCGCTATGGCTTGGACCCGATAGCCGATTTAAGCAGAGGGATTATCATCTGCTTAATAGTCCCTAAATTATATTCTCGTCTTGTAGACTTCTGCCAAAATGATGAAAAATCAAAAAGCACTGGTCCAGACATAGATTTTATATAAATAACAGACAACCTGACTTTGAAGGGTTTTAACGCTTGAGTACCACTTATATAAAGATCGATTTTCTGTGTTTTTTTTTCAATATTAATGCCCGAAGGTTGTTGTGTCTTTTGTTTTGTTGTGTTGACTTTGTCTTGATAGCATATACAAATACCTACAAATTGTGTGTATATTTTGAGATAATCAATGTTGGTAGATCAATATAGTCGACCAATGTAAAGTAGAATAATATAAAAGAGTATGTGTGTAGCTCTATTAAAAAAAAGTTAAATCAAGTTCACATAGCTGGTAAGCAAACCATTTGCCGGTTTAACGAAAACTAAGAGATCAAAAGACAGAATCATACAGATACAAATAGTAACATTAAGTACAATCGGACCCGACAGACATGGTTCTGTCAAAAGCAAGTAGACGCTGGCAGCCTCATCAAAAATTCTATAATATGTCTCCATGCCTTTCTCAGACTATTGTTGAATATTTGAACATTTATAACAAATACTTGACCGGTGCAATACTGCGGCCTTGCAGAAAAACTGGTTGTGAAGCACTGCTTGCGTTGCATTTCCCCGATATTAGTGAGATTTCCGGTACCCCTACTCTCCCCTCCTCTATCCACTCCCCTCATGCCTCCCTCCACTTTCTCATCTGCCCATCAACCTTCTTTCCCCTATCCGTATTTCCATTCCCTCATCACCCTCAAATGCGGACAACGCACTTATGACTCCTGAGTTGCAGGTGTCCATGGACGGCGGTTGTCACATACCATGAGGTAACCCGTCTGTTCGTCTGTCCCCCTATATCATAAAAAATATATGTAATGTATGTGTGTTTGCGTAGACTCGCATGCGTGTGTTGTGTGTGCCTGTCTTGCACTTCATAGAAATCGTTTGGAAAGAGTTTGGAAGGAGTTTCACAGTCATCATTTTTATGTATGTTTCTCCTGTTTCAGCTGTTTCTGTATTTTAAGAGCATGAGCAAGAGGTTTTTGTACAGATGTCTTACTGAAGCCAACATCTTTGTCTTGGTAGTGTTCAGTGATAGAAAACTGTCTTGCAGCAACCAACCTTATCTGCCAATTGAAATACTGTGTTCCAGCTTTGTCCATGAAAAATAAGCACTGTGTCATCAACGAACATGAATAGTAATCTATTCATGTTCGTTGATGACACAGTGCTTATTTTTATTTTATTATATTATATATTTAGCATTATTATATTATTTTTATATTATTAGCATGGCAAGCTTGCCAACTTGCATAAAATATTGACATAGATAGAAGGAATAGCGTCGGTTCTAGTGCGCTACCCTGAGGGACGCCACTTAGACACGTTGGAACATATTTGTCAAATAGTATGTAAACCATTCCAGTACCACTCCCCTTATACCAACGTTCTCCAAGTGTATTAATAGTATGGGTACCGTCATAGTTTCAAATGCTTTTTGTAGGTCTAGGAATACCACCAAACATTTGTTTTTCCAGTATCAAAACAGCGTCCTCAGTTGATATATTTTCTCTGAAACCGAATTGATTTTCTACCGATTCTTGGATAACGTTGATAAACGAGAGATACAGCGGTAATTATTGTGCCTGATTTGAAGATAGGCATACATTTTTTTTTAAAGATATCAATGAAAGAGTGCAGATTTGCAACCATAGTTTACTAACGGGAGAATTACGATTGCACATAAAGGTTATAGTTGGTATTTCCACAGTGATTATATCCCATCGAGGAGCACAATGTGATCTTAGGCCCAGAATAATACTCCTTGCTTCAAAGCTATCTCTAGGCATGAATGACATAATATGTAGTGGTGAGGTATAAATTCATTTTATTGAACAATCGAGTAGCTAATGGCTACTCCAGTAAAATATGTATTTACCACAAACAGTGAATCCGCTGGTGAAACTTTTATATTCAGTATTTCTGTAATGAGCTTTAAATGTAATCTCTTATTATGATAACAATGATAACTTGATACATCTCACACACGGCCGTCTGATCCAAAACTGAGCAGAGCTTGTACTATGGTAACCAGACAGTTGATAAACATACTTACATAGTTCTAAATACATTAATATAATAGATAAATTACACCCAGACACAAACAAGACTAGACAACAATAACAAATGACCATGCTCATCACACAAATATTTTCCCGGGTGGGAGTCGAACCCACGACCCCTGGCTTAGCAGTCAGAATTACTTACCACTAGACCAACGGGCCAGTAATAATACTGCCTTTTAAAATTAAATATATGTACACTTATTTCTATATTTCAGATACGCATATTTTAAAGTTAAATTATTAGGTATCATTACTGAGGCTTTCTGTAGTTTATCTCATTTTGTTCTGTACGTATGTTATTTTGTTCTCATTTGTGCTGACTATTCGAATTGTAAGATACCTAATAAAAATATATAAAGATACCTAATAAAAAAAATGCTAATGGTTGTTGATTAGTGGTGTAGAGGCTATCCAAGGATTCTTTGGACTATGTGTAGTAAATTTGAAGTCTACTGAAGTTTTAATATGTAAAAATTCTATTTTGCAATTTTAGAGCTACAAGTTTACTTCTGGAAGTAAATATGTAGCTCTAAAATTGGAGATTGGTTCATTATCTTCTGTTCAAATATGACGAGTTTCTTGACGAGTTTTTAAATCATGAAACGATCTCAATACAGGTCTTGATTCGTTTGGGTTTGTTAATGCTCTGTTTTAGTCCATGCTGCTGTATAAGTTTTCAGAGATGTTATGTCTCTGGTAATAATTATGTTTTTTGACAGTGTATGACGTAGAACTTTATCGAGTGGTCTCAGGTTTTGTAGCATGGAGGGTTATAGGAGTAAATAAGTGTATAGTCTGGCTCAAAGGACCGTCACACGATATCGTTATGAACATATACTACTACAGTATTTGTTATAATCATTCATATGATCGATAGATGGGTTATTCAAGTTGTCCAACACTCAGATAATACGGTAACATTTATATGCATGTTTAAGGCTAAAAAACGCTACTGTGTGCCGAAGATACAATTAATACTTCTAATGTTAAGAATAGTTCTTGTTTTTTTTGGAAGTAGGATTGTACTCAATTCTTTGAGGTCATGGACTGCTATCACCGACGGATATAGATTAGATCTGGTCAGACATACCCACTTCTTCTGTTATAGTTAAGCTAATGTTATGATCGAAATATAAATTTTAGTGACTTTAAAATAGTATCCCGAAATAAAACAATGTTTAACTCTTGCAAAGCAGGTGAATGAACACTTATATAACTGTTTTCAAATATTAAAGTAACATTGAGTGTAGTCATTACTGTATTCGTGTATTATAAGTAATTTAATTTAGTCGAATAGCAGAAGCAGCGTAGTTGTTTTTTTTTTTAATTTTTAATCAATTTAGGCCATATATTTTATTCATACACATATAGCTATGATGCATTTAGCAATAAGGCCGCTCCTTGTATATTCTTTGTATGACATATATGTATGTATACACTGCAACAATGGTGCACAAATAAAGTTGTTATTACTGTTTTAAATCTCATAACTACTACTGTACTCGATACCCTTAAAGGTGCTATAGCAAGATAGCCATTTCTCAACTATCAAAGATACGTAATACGAACTGGGTGAGCAGGTGACCCTCGCTTCAGTGTTTACGAGCGGCAGCTAACAATTTTACTCATGATAACAAACCCGACGTAAATAAAGTCATTCCTCCAAGTGACGATCCACTTCTCCTTCATGACCAGTCATTGCCTTTGGAAATATACATACATATGTATGAACTTTGAATACCCTCACAATCCTTTTATAAGCATAACTATTAAACACAGCATTGTAAGCAGTTTATATAATTTGAACTCAAGAAATGAATGTTTAAATCATACTACTTAATCCTTTTTACCGACTTTAAAAATAACGACTTTCCGTATATCTTTTTATACGCCAATTGTTTAAATTTTTATATCTATTTTAAATTTTTATATAAACTTTATACTTATTTTTATCAAATCAAAATTTGATCTTTGATACCTGAAAGACATTACGAATAGGTTTTAAAATTGCACGCTTTGACGATTTAAAGTATTGCTCATCGAAGTCGCTTATCTACTTTTAACTGAGTTCAAAACTGACACGATAATTACATCTTTTTCAAGTGATTCTACTAAAAAAGGCACCCCGATAGGGTCTGCATTTATACCACCTCTTTCCTTTGTTGTCTAAATTAGGAAATAAAAAACCTTACTGTAATTTCAATAAGTGATTATGTTTTAAGTTCTCGATATTTCTTCTTTTGTACTAATATTCTAAATGAGAAAGAAACTCTGTCTGTCTTCCTGGTTTTACGGCTAAACGGCCGATCAGATGAGATTGTATAAATTTGGTATAATTATACTTCCAAACGTGGAATAACATAGGCTAATTTTAATTGACATACCATTCGAGCGATGCCGCGGGTTGAAGATAGTACACACAGATAGCAAATGTACAGATACATACACACTGAGCATATGCTCACGCCTTATTCCCGTCCTCGGTAGGTAAAGACGGTAAAACGCCATTTGCCATGATCAGAGCCTTTCATACACGATTCATCTATTTTTTTCCTTTCTTCTACTGACCAAATTGGTGGTATACGAAAGGAGGGCCAAATAAAAAGCGACGAGCCTGTGTATAAATGTGTATAACTTAAAGATTTATTCAATGAAGCAACCTATCACAAGCCTAATCCATTTGAAAACTTATTAGCTATCATTAATTCATTGGAAAACTTGGTAACGTTCATTGGAAAACTTATTAAGTAATTTATATATTTTTTTTTATCGATGAAAATAAACAGCTGGCATTATCTGTATTTATATTTATTTTATTTTTAGTGCATCAAAGTTTAATCGAAGTGAGAAGTTAAGTTGGTTTCTAAAATTGAAGAGTGAAGTTACTTTAAAAAATCGACGAGCCAAATTACACATCAGACAAAAATCTAGTCCACTTTTACATAAGCTTAGTTACTTAATACATACAGAACTCGGGCGTAACATATCGGAGGGGGATGATTTTTTTCGTCGCTACGAACAGGGGGAGAGGGTGGCAGGACTTTTTGCGTTTCTTCTGGATGCAATGCAAATCCCCGTGGTGGCGCGTGCTTGTCGAATGCGAATGGAAAAATTTCGCTAATGCCAGAGCTGCGGCAAATGCGAGCTTTCGGGTGATGTGTGAACTGTTTTATTGATAGTAATATTGTTAAGAAAATTAGAGTATGTAGATTTTATTTGACGCATTTTGTTTGAAATATTTAACATATTGTAGATACGTACGTCTTATGAATGAGTTACAGACCTGTTATTTTTATAACTATTGAGGGGGGAAATCTTTAGATTTCTGTTAAAAAATAGACAAATCAGTCTTATGTCCAGGTCTTTGTATTTTAATGTTGTATGCTCCTCAGTAATGCAGACAAAAAAGATTTCATCCTCTCTCAACCGCAGTCTAATGCTGAACATAGGCCTCTCCCAAGGTACGCCAGAGCACTCGGACCACTGCCTTTTGCATCCAGTCTATCCAAGCTACCTTGTTCTGGTCGTAAGCCATATGGCTTTGGGGCTTCCTCCCTTTCTTTTACCCATTCGCGGTCTCTACTCTAGGATCAGGATCACGGCTATCGGGCCATTTGCAGATGTCTCCATCCCATTGCATCTTAGTATAAAAAAAATAAAAATGGAAAAAGAAAAGGACAAAAAGACAAGCTTACACACTACATATATCACGACTACATATATTTTCATTTTTGTTTTCAGCGAAAGTCCGTGCAAGGTTCTGAAGGCCGTCTGCGTCCAACTTTATGTGGCTTTCTAGAGAATAAAATAAACTGATATATATCCATATTCCCACTCTCTAAGATCAGGTGTTAAAAAAACACTGACTGCTTACTTGATAGGTTTAACTTACGATGACACAGATTTGATTCTTTTGGTACTGGTGTAGAGTATAGTGAAACATACACATACACACTCTCGCGCATAGCCATACACACCCTCTCTCATACACATACACACATTCAAGCATACAAATAGAGAGAGATCCCAGGGTCACCAGACGTCACGTATTTTCTGACGAACGAAATGTGTACGATTGAGTAGTGTTAATATGTACTACGATCGCATGCCTTATATTATTTAATTTTTTAATAAATAATTGATATGAGTAAACTGTCTCATGCGCGTGGATAATTCCCTCGCTCTCCTACCCACAGAGGCATTTAAATTGAGTTTAGGGGATGATTGACCCCTTGCATCTGTCTGTCTTCTTGTGAAAGGTTTTAAAATAGTTGTCTGTCGAACATATATAAAAATGGAGCATCAGAATTTACGAGAAGTTAAGTAATTATTTTGAGAGCTTTAAAGCGCCTGCAACGCAATATACGTAAAAAACAGCTTGGAGAATTTATGTGAGGTAAGTAATGTTTTCATGACGTTGATTACCTGATACCTGGAAATTGACTATCTAAGCAAGCTAGCAGGTAGGCATGCGATCGTAGTACATACTATCACTACTCAATCGTACACATTTCGTTTGTCAGAAAATACGTGACGTTCCGTGGCCCTGGGTTCTTGGACTTATTATATATACATATTTATTTACACACATTCACGCTAAATGTAGTTATGCACGAGTTGGAGACCTGGTGCCCTGAAATAAAGACCTTGATTCTAGCTTCGTCGCTGGTCTACCAAAATATTGAAATAAAATTTTCATGTAGAATATTGTTGTTTTTTGTGTGTTATATTGTAGTGAGAAAAAGTCATTATTATCTTTATTTAATCTACATTTACTAAAATCAGACTGAATCAACTCACAATCAGAATCACCCCGATTCTCATTACACGGGCCGCAGCGAAGTGCAGTCAGAATTTCAATAACAGTATACTTGAACGAAATTGATATTGTGGTTAGGAATTCGCGCGTAGTTCGGCATGTGTTTAGTAACACTGCTTTTTGAAGTATGTGAAATGTATGTTCTGTGCATTTCTAGCAAGTCTCGAGGTGCAATGGCGACTAATTCCGGTTAATCAGATGACTATTAGAACTATATGAATGGTTTCTGCTCGAGAGTGGCGTTTCAATTCTATTGATAGCTCTTGATACTTAGTAAGTTTTTCAGCTATGGTAGATTTACGTTGTCGGTGTTCCGTCGGTGTATTGAAGTAAATTATATTAGTCATAATAATTTTGCCCAGTGTATTTTATGGCTGTTATTTTCTAGTATTGTCTCCGGATTGTATTTGTAAAATGGTGATTTTGTCTATAAAGTGATGTTTTTGAGCAAGGTGTTAGTGTACTCTGGCTGCTACCTGTTCATGTCGATGTTTGTACAGGAGATTTGCAATCTGAAGTTATATGTTAAATAGTTTCAGGGAAGGTATGATCTGTATGCATGGTGATGATGATGGTCTGCAGGCATTTGAGGGGAGATTCTGTGTGCGTATTATATACTTCTGGTGTACTGTTGATGACTTAATCAGGAAACAGGTCTCCACGTATGGTTTGTCGACGTTTGGTTGCTGCAAATCGTGGCGATGTCTTCCGTGCAGGGATTTCTTTTCTTTTACTTTAATAATACGTTTATTACATTGCGGATTTTGATCTATTAAATTAAGCGGCATGAAATGTCTGTCTGTAAGCGATATAACTTTTTGGAGTTTGGAGAATTTTGCTCGACATTAAAAGTATTGTCTAAGTGATATCACTCGTGCACTTGGATGATGTAGTGTCCTTTGGTGTTTAGTTTAGCAGTCCAGTGTTGAATCGAAATTTGAAGCAAATCTATTATTTTAAGGCACTTTTATGTAGTTAAAGTAAATGTAGGAGCCAGCAGTCAAAAACATCTAGGACAGGAGCAGATCAGAAACAGGAACTTTAGTGATATTGTGTTTATACATACATACATACAAAAATACATACACACATAAACAGATGCCTGTGCGTCTACACTTTTGTTATACCATATCATTCTTCGAAAATATCGATATTTGCAGTGCTAGGTACTCCAATTTTTTATTTTTTTTTAAGCTTTAGTAGTTAGGTATTGTCAATATATAAATAAATATATTTTTCAATTAATTAATTTGTTAATATTTTGTGTAAATCGTATACTTACTTTTACTATATTTGGAAATGTGTGGGCACCATGTATCTATCATAAAATTAATCTATCTGTCGTTGCTTCGCTTTAATTCTTTTTACCTATTTCGGTATAGTAATTTTATTCACACATAATTATATATAATGATTGTATTTAAACAAAACATTTTAAAAGAGTAACGGTGGAGTTCTTGCCCATTCTTCTCCATACGTAATTACATTTTGGAAGAGGCGACTAGAATCAGTTCTATTTCAAGGTAAATATTTGAAATAAATATTTGACTTTGACTTTATAAATAAAATGGAATTTCGACATGTATACATAAAATATTAGATTTGTTAGTATATATATTTATAGTATATTATATGTTGCTAGTTTTTGCCCGTAGCTCTGCTTGCGTGAATGTAATTTTTGGTTATAAACCGGTCATATATTAAAGCATTTACTACAAAGGAATAAGAAGAAGATTTAATGATTCTTTTTTTAGCAGCTATTGACCAGTTCTAGTGTAATCAATAAAATATTAGATATATAAAATATTAGTATATTAACAACAAACAGTTTTGTTGTTAATATACCTATATGTCTAGCAACAAGACTGCCAAAAAATAAAAAAAAATGAATAAAAGAGAAACGTAGCGACAAAATCGGTTAGAGCCCTTCGTAATCAGTAACAGATTAGGTACGTGCTCTGCTCCTGATTTGACAGGGCGTTTGAAGGATTTATACGTACAAAATTAAAAATATTATTCTTTAATCAAATCTCAAGGTTGCATTTTTCAAATAGTAACTAAACTGAACGGCAATCGAGACTTTGCTGTGTATATTTTAATATTATAAATGCGAAAGCAACGCGATCTATCTATCCATCCGTTACTTTTTCACGGCTAAACGTGTAAATCGATATTAAAATAGGATCCCGTACAAAAAAAGCTTAGGTAGGTATTTGCAGATCAAATAAGTCATTTTATAAGTTCTTACCCGGACTAATTGCGTACGTTCAAAATGAGAATAAATAATGATTTGAATTAATAAAAAAACTCGAACTGAAGTATGACGTCACACTTCACCACGTTTGACCCATCAAACAAAAGGCTCCAAATTCCCATCATTACGGGACACGGGTCCAACTCGTAAATCAATATCGACGGACCCTTATTAATTAGTGCGTTCGCTCGCGGACCCCGCGGCTGTACCTCCCGCTCTTACATCTCTTACACCCTCAAACACCCGCCCCCCTCGTCTTCCGCGATGAGAGTTTTTAATTATCCAAACGGGAGCAGCCGGCCGTGTTGACACCTTGCTTCGGACTGATGAGCGTTAATGAACTCTATGCTCTTTGGTAGCGGTAGTTCGGGTATTACTCTTACTTACCTAGAATTAATCATGGCTAGTCTAGTTAAGGAAGTTGGTTGGTGAATATAATTCAATGAAAAAAAAAATACGTTAGGACAATAACAGCGACGAGAAACTAATTTTTCGACGGTACCAATATAGAAAATATCACTTATATTGCACGGTCTGTTGTTGGAGGGTTAGGTTTTTCTAGTATATATACATACGTATGAACGTACGTACTTCATACGCGTGGAATTTAGAATCAAGTATCTATGTTTTTGTTTACACAGAGACGCGATAAAATGGAACCTAGATTTAATTTAGACCTCTAGCTATACATGTGTACAAACTGCATTTAATTCGCTGCACTAGCGTTTGAGTGATTCGTGTACATATAATGTGCTGTTGTGGCGTCTGTAGCTCTAATAAAGACTTCCAAATTTTAGTTCTTTTTAGTCTTTTTAATATCTGTAATATACCGACGTCGGCCTGTAATTTTATTACATGTGTTTATATGTATGTATGATTTTTCTTTGTCAAACCCTAGAGCCTGGACGGCTTGATGGATTTCGACATGTGAGGTATTTTGGTAGTGGGAGTGATATGACATTTCGTTTAAATATTATTCGATTTAACATTTCGAGATAACGTCAGCCATAATTAGAGGAAGTTTATATATAGAGATGTAGCTTCACTCTGCATCCTCTATCGCTTGTATCATGTGGAGTGTTCAGAGGAATTGTTCGGACTTATACCGGCTGCTGGTTTCCGCCATCGTCCTACGCGACAAAATATCCATCCCCATCACCTGGACGATTGGCACTCCACTACTGTGCGCTTCTCCAGAAGCTTTTTGCCTCGCACAACCAGCTTATGGAACAAATTGTCGCCTGCCGTATTTCCGAACCGATACGACCTTCAAACCTTCAAGAAAAGAGCGTACTCCTACCTAAAAGGCCGGCAACGCACTTGTGACTCTTGAGTTGCGGGTGTCCATGGGCGGCGGTAGTCACTTACCATCAGGTGACCCGTCTGCTCGTTTGCCCCCTATCGCATAAAAAATATATATATATGTATATATAGCAATATTTACATATATATACATATATATATATGTATATATATATATAATTTATATAAATTTAATAGGTTAACGGCAGTAAATGTCGGTATTAAATAGATATGACGCCACACCGCCGCCTCATTTCGTAGGGTTCAACCTTTCGTTGTCTCTCTAAGTTGTCTTTGAGATACGACGCCGTAGCTGGAGAACAAAAGTACCTGAGTCTGACAGAAACCTGACAAACTGTCAAGTTCCAGCGTGTCGAGTCATTGCATTAAAAGATTTAAATACCACATACCACTTTCATACCGAAAATCAAGTACATATTCATGTAATACGTCAATGTTCTTCATGTACCGGTGAAAATTCATGAATATATATATATGTATATATATATATATATATATATATATATATATATATATATATATATATATACAAGTAGGTAAGTTAGAATTCACTTAGGATTGCGGGTCTACTTATCTTATTTGGGCTCCTTCCGGACAACAACGGATAGTGGTCAGTGGATACTCAGGAACATCCACGGAAGCGCTATGTTGGGCTACATTGCATTTTAATACCAAATTCTCTAATACAAAATGTATTTTTTTTATAATGTGTCGATTCAAATGAGTGTTTTGTCTTTTGAATGGGGTGTTACGAAAAAAATATTTTATAATAAAAAGCTTTCGTTCTTACTCTAATATAGTGTATATGGATATTCAATAACGAATACAGCCTACCTTTTTCTTGAAATATGATTAAGAACGACAGTTCAGCATTCAGCCGTCGTCCAGCGGTGGGCGGTGATAGGCTGATGATGATGATAATGATGCAGTATAAGGTTTTCAAATCTTTAAGAATCCTGATATTGTTTAAAAGATTTTTAATTGTGTCTTTAATCATAGTACTTCACACAGAACCATGTCGACTGATACAGAACAATTAGAGTGACGTTCCACGAGCTACCAATAACTTTGTCTAGTAGCAGTAGCGTAAGGTCGACGATAAAACATCAAGAAAACTAGACGAAATTCCAACTCCGGAGCTTTGCCGATTTCCTCTAGGAAGAGATAAAGAAAGACCCATTACTATGTCTGTATAGTTGCGTCATCAAGAAAAGATTATCAGCCGATGTTGTAAATCGGAGGCCAAGCACGAGTCCGGAAGGCGGAGCGGAGTCCCCGCGGGCGACGCCGGCGTCCGGCGCGCCGTCAATTAGACCGGAGAGGGAGCAAGGACGGCGGGTGTCTTGATGGAGAGGGAAGGGGAGGCACGTGAGACGCCGCGCTGCCCACGTATCTACGTTAGGTATATGCCGGAAATTCGAGCCTATGTACCGCGCACACAGCGTGTCCGCTTTGGCCCCGTAATTAATAGACAGCCAGCCCGATTCACCGCTCAGCCTAATCTTCAACCCTAATTATTATTCAGGCGGTTTTTCTTGGAACTTGTTTATGTCGCCGGAAGACGCGAGATTAAAGGAATTGGTCGACGCTTTTGTGTACTTCTTGTCTTCTCCCGGAGAATCATTAATGTAAATTGGCGGTGAAATGCGTCTTCCCTATTATATAATAGCGGGATCTGTATAGAATCAGTACTGTTTGTTTCATTCGTAATTGCATTGTCACACTTTTTTAAACTAATCGACTTATAAACACATTTTTATATTTTTGTTATTACGCTAACAGACCTTAGTGTCATTTAGCGATCCCCTGTGATTTTATAGAGCCTGCCGTAATAACCATTTTTTTTTTATACTTAAGGGGACAGACGAACAGACGGGTCACCTGATGGTAAGTGACACCGCCGTCCATGGACACTTGCAACTCAAGAGTCGCAAGTGCGCTCCCCGCCTTTGAGGGTGATGAGGGATGGGGGATGCAGGGAGCGGAAAGAAGAGAGGAGGGAGGAGGAGATGGGAAAGAGGAGAAAGGAGATGAGGAGACCATTTAGAAATAATCCCATATATTCAGTAACGTTATTCACAATTTTTAAAACGATCAATATACATACATGTAAAATAAATACCTTAGAGCAGGGGTGCTCAAACTTGAACTGCTGGCGATCTACCTCAATATTTTTAGACTACTTACGATCGACTTGAGAGGCTGCAAGTATGTGTGATGCAGGGTTGTCGTACATACACGATACACCCTACCTACCTAGGTAGGGTGTACCGTAGCATATATAGATATTAGCTTTCCGCACAATTTACATTATCTTAGTCAAGGTTTGGGTTAGGTTTACTTAAGTTCTTCTCTACAATATCAATGAAAAAACTCCTAGTTATTCAAAATTGCGAGTTTATTCGTTGTTACAAAACAAAAGAGTTACATATGGTGTTAAACTCAACTAAGGAGTGACTTTGGATCTTGAAGCGTGGCACTGCATGTCCTCAGCATACTTTTCATAAGATGGTGCGTAACCACTGAGTGCCAATCGCAAGCATGATGACATATGATCGTCAGTTAGTCGATTGCGATATTTTGACTTAATTATCTTCATTTCAGAAAATGCAGACTCGCACAAGTAAGTTGACCCAAACATTGCCGTCAGTTGATGGGCGATTTGCCTTAGATTCGGATATTTATCTTCAGATATAAAACACCAGAAATTTGTATCAGATGCTGTAGCTTTGAGATATATATCTGATATAATCTGCACCAACTCATTTTCAGCAGAACATGAGTTCATATTAAACTGACTTTCTACTTCAGTGGTTAATTCCTCAATGTTTTTACATGAAAAAGGATAACTCATAAATAATGCTATATTTGCCAATTTACTGCAATAATAAAAACGCATTTCGAATTGTCCCAAAATATTTGATAATTCAGCCTCATACGTATCATAATTCAACTGAGGAATCCTTGCTTTCAAAGACGGAAAATGTTTCAGATCCTTTCTTTTCAGTTAATCTATCATAAGTTGCAATTTACTTTTGAATGCGTTTACTGCGCTAATCATCTCAATAATAGTTTTTCCTTTACCTTGAAGCTCCAAGTTAATGGTGTTTAAGTGCATTGTGATGTCAGTCAAAAATGCCAAATCAGTCAGCCATTTTTCGTTTTTCAACATCTCAGTGTCATCACCTCTTTCGTCTTGAAAAGCTGTTATTTCGGGCAATAATTCTTGAAACCTTTCTAGGAATTTTCCGCGACTCAACCACCTGACGTCCGTGTGAAGAACTAAATCAGTGTGTTCAGCTGACTCCCTATCTTCCAACTGCAACTTAAAGAGCCGCCGTTGCAAGCTACGTGCACGGATGGAATTCACAATTTTTGTTGCAATGCCCATAATTTCCTCCGTGTTTAAAACTTTTGAACACAAAACTTGTTGATGTATAATGCAATGGAATGAAAAAAATGAAGGGAATTCTTCATTAGCTCGACACAATGCCACAAAACCGTTCTTGTTTCCAGTCATTGCTAGTGCTCCATCGGTTGTAATGCACACTAATTTATATATTGGTAGCTTGTAGTTTTTTACAAAATTGATGAAAACGTCATATATATCTTCGCCACGGGTCTTCCCCTTCAGAGGAATGATTGTCAAAAATTCTTCCTTAGCCAACATGTCATTGAATACCATCCGAATAAAAATACACAGCTGGGCAGTGTCTGTCATATCGGTGGATTCGTCGAACTGTAAAGAAAAGTATGTACATTCCATGATATCATGTTTTAGTTTATCTGCGATGTCCTGACTCATGACTTCAATACGCCTTGTGACAGTCGGACGAGATAACTGAAGTTCTCTAATAGCAGACATGATTTCTGTTTTATTTTTAAAATCTCCAAATAAAGTCTCACCCGCTTCAATAAATGCTTCCTTCACAACCGATCCATCTTCGAATGGTTTCTTGTGTTTCGCCAATATATGAGATATTTTAAATGACGCGATCGTAGCAGCTTTTGATTGTTTGGCTGGTCTTGTGAACATGGTTTGTTCTTTTTTCAAACAAGATATCAAATTACTTACTTTTCGTTTTCTTAATTCACTCTGTGGCGGAAAATCCTTTTCATAGTTTTTATGAACCGTTTTATGATGCCTCTCTAAGTTACCACGCTTAGGTATTGCAACTGACGCACGACAAATAACACATATGCACTTATCCTTCACCATACAAAAGAAAAATTCTTCCTCCCAATCGTTATTAAAATAATACGTTTTAGATTTCTTCACTGCACTCATTTCGCACTATTTAATAATAAACTTTGTATCGACGTAGTATCGCCTTCAAGTTACAATTCAGAATGACTCCAATTCCTGCAGGCGCAACATTTATATCGGCGTGAACGAAAGTCTCGAATGTTCCCGTCAAACGCGCCGCCCGAAATGGTCTAGTACAGTCTAGTCTAGAAACAACGCGGCTTTTCTTTGACAAGTACCGCGCGTTCCTTTGAGCAGTGTTATTACGTAATAAATTTTTGTAGTTTAGTTACCTACTTATTAAAAATGTTTTTCTTCTCAAGATCTACTCAAAAAGCACTCGCAATCGACCGTTTGAGCACCCCTGCCTTAGAGTATTTATTTAATTTTATAAAATTATTACTTTGTCTATTGCTAATTACAACTCATTTTGACCTTTAATGCTGCTTAATAAATCAAACGCCACTTCAATCGATTGGTACACCCTGCTTTACTATTTTTATAAGCATTCAAGATATAATATAACTTTAATGTTTTAAGAGGCTACTAACCGTTTTCCTCAAATAAATATAATCAGTAACAATAAAAAGTTAATTCGTATCTTTCCGAGAAAATCGTGCTTATGTATCAAAAAAATGAACACGAACAATGTCAAAGTTCTTTCACAATAAAAGTTGGTTGGACCACGGAAGTGGGTCAATGTTGTGAGGCCAGGAAATATATGTGTAAGTAAGGGGGTTTGTCTGTGTTGTTAGGGCTCGTCGGTCGGCTGTCTGCGCCCCGACGCGCTCAGAATTCATTATATTAATTGCTGTTTTCGTGAACATTTTTATTATACCGCGTTTAATTTGATTTATCGTCTCTTCAGATTTGAGATTAATTTGTCGAAAGGCCCTTCTATTGAGTGCTTTATTAAAACGTGTTAAACGGTATTTGATTGTGATTTATTCAATTGGTTTATGTAAATTAGTGAGGTTTGTCGAATCAGTAGAAGGTGGCTATTAGTCGAATAAGTAGAGTTGTGGCTTTTAGTCGAATCAGTAGAGTGGAATCAAATGTTTAATAGGTTAATTTAGTACGAAATGAAATTAATGTTTATATGTTTTGGAATTGATGACTTATGTAGCGCGGTGGTTTAAAGTTAACGTCACAAGGTCGATACTCGTTCAGTGTAAATATTTGCTGCAGAACCTACAAGCTATTTAATCTAGACCTTAACAATTTGGGTCTAGAATGCTCTGTGTTATGTCCTAGAAAATCTTAAATATAATTTCACAGCGTATGTTAAGTTAATATTTAAATGTAGAAGAAAAAATGTGAGTTTGTGAATGTGAGTCGAAGTTTTATCTATGGCCGAGAGCTCTAGTGACTTTTAAGTAGGTACAGGACGAATTCACATACATAGATTTAAAACGAAAAGTTCACACTTTTAAATGAATAGCTATAAGAATTGCCTATAGAGTGTATTTTTTTATTCTATTCTATTTTTTACAATTGCTTGTGGCGGACCTGTATATAAATATGATATTGTAGCTTCCCGTTACGCGCCCATATGTAAGTTAATTCTCATTCATTTCATTCATTTCATTACCTAAACTGGACCTTAAGCATGCTAACCTTAGGACTTCAAATACTAAGGATATTTTATTAGGGAATGTACAATCACATACACTATTAGTGTAACACACCCGACGTGTACGGAGGTGAATCTGAATACAGATGAAGGTATTATACACAAAGTGGTCTCATGGGTCTTACTTTCGCTGGATAGGTCATAGGTGACAAAGAGCGTATCCATGAATGGTACGCAAGCGCATGTGTATCTCGCTCACCCGCACGTCAATTTTAACGTTGCGACACGACTCGTTCCAAACCTTTTATTCAGCGTTAAAACTTAACTTTTATATTTTTTTTTTTTGTACGGATTATTTAAAGGCAATAATTTTAGAGGTTATGTAAGCCATTATCTTTCCTATGAATTAAACGAGAATACACTGCACTTCTGGCATTGTTACGTTCGTTAAGTTAGCAGAAAAAAAAACGATGATCTTAACTAACGTAAAAGTGCTTATATGACATGCTTAAGCTATTGCTTATACTCCCCAATCCATCTGTATAAGCAATATCCTTTTCCTTCCCTCCCATTTCTCCCTTTTCTGTCAATGTACTCCAAATTTTCACATCTAAGGACAGTATTAATAATAATCAGTATATTTGCATTAAATGTGGTACGAAGGTTGTCAAATAAGTTATTTAGTGCATTATACATTTTGCCATATTTCAACAGCGTGCCAAGATATAAATTACTTCTACATACGAGTATATTCTATTTTCAATTTATAAGAATAATCTAAAAAAATAATAATCAAAAGTTAACACATGTAAAACATATATAATATAATTAATAATACATTGTAAGCGCTTATATTGTAACTAATAAAACGTGTCGCGACTGCACTGATGACGTAGCGGTTTAAGTGGTCACCTCGCCACCAAGCTGCCGCGCCTAGTGTTGTGGGCTCGATCCCCGCACGGGACAACACTTTGTGTAATCCTCAAATTGATGTTCTGAGTCTGGGTGTTCTGTATCTTTGTGTCCGTTGTTTGAATGTTTGTAAAGTCCCCCGCGACACAGGAATTAATCCTAATGCGGGAGTTGTCTTTAAATAAAAAATGTCTAAATCAAATGTTATATACATATGTAATATAATTCTCGAAGTGCGTGGGATTCTCGTCTCGTATGTGTATGGGACTGAATTACATTTGTCAAAATATGGGCATAATTACGCCTCTGCTATCTTTAATGACTGATTATTTTAAAATATGGCCTTTTTTAGTTTTCTTAATCTATGGAAGCTTTACTGTACTTTTAAAATGTCAATGTAATATGTATTTAACTAAAACAATCCTCAAAATCATTTACAATTATTTATATAAATTCCAAGCATACTAAAATTAAATATTTATTTCCGCTGTTACTCAACCAAAGAACGTATATATGTTTCTTTAGTTGTGTGTACCACGCAGGTACACACAACTAAAGAAACATTAACATTGCTTGTGCGAGCTTTAGCGTCTGTTGCGGACATTTTGATTTGGGGTTAGGTTATAAAAGCGATCCCCACGTCCCCTTGCTATTACTAATAGAAGAAACCTTGTCACAAAAATACACACAATTTGTGTTACCTGATAGTGATTAAGGGTTTGTCTCATAAAGCTATATTTATTTTAGGAACCCAAAATGTGGAAATGATTCTCGCCGTCTGAGTTATATGGAAGTTAACAGAAGTTAAGGTTAAGTTCCTCAAAAACTCACAAATTTCATACGATAGGAAACACACATTTGTTAAAAAAATTGTTAGTGGTATTCAGATCTCCATGAAGATGTAATAAAGAGGATCGCTAAATCCAGAGGCCGTAACTTTACTGGTCAATTAAGAGATTCGGAAGCTGTTTTTCTCAGTGGTAACCAGGACGGAAGTAACTACAACACTATCTGATGTATATTATTGTTATCTGTCCAAACTGTCCTCCAAGTGATTTTAAAAGTACTTACCTTACCTGAAGATCAAAGAAACAGCTTAAACAGCAAAACTACTAAACGACCACGCCATTTAAAGATTAAGAAAACGAGTTCTCTTTCAAGTCAGGCCCTTAATTTAAGTGAAAACTTTCATTCACTAATAGACCCTTTTAGGGTGTTTAGAATGTGTCATAATGTTGTGATGTAATTCTTATTTAGATTCTCTATACCTGTCTACATCTCTGAAATATGATATAAATAGCGTTCCCGCTCGTTTGACAAATTTTGTAGATTATACGGTTATTATTAAACTTTATTCATGTGTCCCAAAAACTCCTCTTGATTCTAATATTCGGGTATATCTTTACACTGAATGGGAAGGATAGTTAAGATAAAAAAGCATTTTAATCGAATTAACCCACTCCTAATAATAATTGTCGTAGCAATTTGAAAACATTTGTAAAAAAGAAACTTTAAGAATATATGAAATACGGGTGACATAACAAAAATTATAGCTCGCTTATCTAATGATCAAAACAGTAAGTGAATAGTGGAACTCTACAATAGTTACTAGAGAATCCTCTGAAGTTTGAGTCTCATTTAGTTTATTTTTAAGAATCGAATATATTATAATTGGTGACAGGGCTTAGAACGTACTTTAAGGTTGTATAAAAAATAATAATCATTAATGTAATGTGCGGTTGTTGTTCATTTACCACTGTTCCAACACATTAACAGTGACATCTGAGCTATATTTATAAATGCTTAAATTTAGATTAACAAATAACGGATACAAAGAACACCCAGACTCAGAACAACAATTTCAGGATTACACAAAGTATTGTCCCGTGTGGGGAACGAACCCACAACACCCGGCTCGGCGTAGTGGCGAGGTGACAACTTAAACCACCGCGCCATCCTTGCAGTCAAGTTTGTTACTCAATAGCGCCATAATGGCTACACGGATCCGGATAATACTTAATACAGAGGTAGATTAAACACTATTACACAGAAAATGTAAGGTTTAAAATTTCTACGCAACCGAAGTAATGGATAACGGCTTGTAAAATAAACCTTAAGTTATAAGAAAAGAACTTTTTGCTCTCACCACAAACTCTGAACTTTCTACTAATACATTACAAGCATGAACCTAATTAGTTTAGCTAAATTACAACAGGAGGCCCAAACTCAGTGTCACCACCATACTGTCCGTCAGCCAGTTCATTTAGAAACTTCGCTAGAGTATTATTGACACTTGTGTGAGGCCTTTTTGGACAGCGTTGCTTAAAAGGTGGTTAGTGACGGTAAACAGACGTAAAAGTGGATAAGGACATAGAACCTGGTATAAAACAAAATTTCAATAGGACTTTTCACTGTCAAGTTAATAAGCGTGTCTTTATAGTATGTGAAATAGTACATACGTACTTAAGCTGTGACATCATACTTTGTTAACATCAAGTGTTTAACTTGTAATATTTGGTTTGATAATTATTATTACTATTAAACGATAACTAGGGTTGTGATGAGAAGAAGATTGATTACTTTACTTAAATAATTTAAATTTTTCCTAAACTTAAGTTACTATTATAATTTTGCATACGTATAAGACTGTCTGTAAACTAATAAGGAATTGTAAATTTCAATTACACAATGAATTACTCTGAAAACAAAGTGCTTATTTAAGTACTTACTCACTAATTATGCTGTAATAAATAACACATATCATAAACCACACTATCAAACCTAAAAACATGGAAACGACATTTAAATTCAATTAGTTAAATTATTAATTCCTTCTTATACAACTTACAATATGTCTTGACGTAAGAAAGCCATGCTTAAGCACGTATTAGCCGGGACAACCAGTTATGCCGGTCGACCCGGTCAATACCTGCCACGGCCTCACAGAAAATTGTTTGTGCGAATAAAAAATTAAAAGCGGTGCTTGCGTTGCGTTTCACCGATTGAGTGAGGGTATCGTAGGCCCAACCCCTCTTCTCTTCTTTCCCTTCCCGCTCCTCGTCCGATCAATATAGTTACTCAAGTTAGTTAGTTTGTACTGTTTAATAGATAACAGCCCGATCTCTTAGTCGCCTATTCTATTTCACAGAGCTTTAATTTTAATTAGTAAAATTGTCTTGAGGCTGCTATACAGTAAATATAAGCGAGTCTAAATCATCCAGCCTTTATCTTATTGGGATACCTGAGCTGTTTTGAGCTGTACTCAACCGGTGATGTCCTAGCTGTACTCAACCGGTGATGTTGACCTAGATGTTCACTCTCCGTATGAAATGTCAAATGTTGCATTCGAAGTATTATTAACTTTATTGTTGAGGAAATGTTGTTACCTAGTACATTTCTGTAGGGGGAAGGAAAGTGTTACTACTCTCTATATTATAGGAGTGTTACTTAAGCTAGCAAAGTTATAAAAAAAAATCAGAAAAGCAAAAGCTCACTTCTGATCCAGAGATAGGCGTCTCACACCTTTTACCTAATTTTAAAACTATTACTTTTCTCAGTTTTTCTTGTTTAGATCTAGTGAAAACCCCGCGCATAGATTATATACACTACTAGCAGACCCTGCCACGCGTCGCTGTGGCTAATAAAAACAATTTGAAATAAAATAATATTGCGACTATAAATTGAGATGTAAGCTATCCTATCTTTCAAGTTGAATCAAACTGCACACCGTGTGCAAATTTGATTAAAATCGGTTAAGTGATTTAGGAGTCCATTCCGGACAAACAACGTGACGCGTAATTTATATATATATATATATATATAAAGATTACTGACCCCGAGTACGGGGCACAGATTAAAATATAGGAATGACATGACGTTTTGTTTAGTCTCTGTACATAATATAGACACGCTAGATATTAAGTACCATAATTTAATCATAGGATAAGTAGTATATTTTCAAATATTTTAAATATATACAATTACACATATATACACATAATAACGTAATTTATACAACCTGTACTTTAGTAAGCTTTGATTAAGTTGGTTATAAATTATACACTATGTTGGTACTCTTTCTCTCGCACTCACTCTTATATACTCGTATATAATATATATATCAAGATGGCTCTCTGTCCGTGATATTCACTAGGTTTTAGCATGCGCTGCTTTTTACGAGGTAGCACAAAGCTGAGATAACGGCCATTTTTGTCTCATACAGTGGTACATACTTGTTAGCACTGGCGATTGATGATTTGTTATCCTTGCCTTGAATGAGTACAAAATAAAAGTAAATTTCCACTGTTTTTTGCTGACGTTATCTCTGAACCTTATAATCTGTGGTACTCTTACTATTAAGATGACTCAAATGGTACCTTAATGTCGAAATCCATCAAGTCGTCTCGGCTCTACAGTGTGACAAAGAGACATCATACATACATACATCAACAAACTCCAAAAAAGTCTATACGAGTGTACTACATCACACATTGATATTATATTTAACTATCTATATTCGATCTAATTTAGCTAATAACGTATATAATAAATTTAAACTCACACTCTTGCTATTTATTTTTACATAAAACAATAATATTAAAATGGTAAATTAGATCTGCGCCCTTATGTGATTAAGTATGGCTCTTCTGAGCTCTCTAAATCATATTTAATTTAATAAGAAGTGTAAATATAATTTCCCTTTGAATTGGTATAAAGAAATCATCGACGGTTGTCTATAGGAGACAGATCTACATCCGCTGCAATGAATCAAAATAACCTTCAGTATCAGTAATTTAATTATACTAATTACGTATTCAACCTTATACCAATTCTAGTTCTACATTCCAATTCTAGTTTTAATTCAAAGCCTGTTTCCATCACATACATATATCTATGTATAAAATATTATAATATGTCAAGTCTTGGCATTTCAGCGAGTTGAGATAGGGCAAGATTGGCTGATGGTAACACGCGGTTAGACCTAAAAGGCGTCTGCCCTTATATACTGACAGGTATATAGCTGCTATATACCACGACAGAACACAGAGACGCGGTCTAGTTATGTGAACATATCGTTATCGATATTTTGTGTGATAATTGATTCTTAGAATCACTTTGCTGTTTACGTATTATTTATTTACAAAGAAAAACTAAGGGCATTTATAACAATTTTTACCTACACCACAATTCAAAAATTACATAATGTTTAAGACAACAAGATGTTGAAATTTTCATAAGCTCCCTCGAAACTCTACCGTTTTTTCGGTTAATACACTGTAAAATAATAATATAACTTGTCAGTATTTTAACTATCGTTAAGACAAAGAGATTAAGTTTTAAATGTTCTTGTCTTCGTTAACCGAGATTATAAAAATATATATACTACGAGCAACGTAGTTTAGCGGTGTAGCTGCAATGTTTATCGACATCCCTCATCTTGCATTAAGCTTCACGTTTCACGTGTCCCATCACTAGGGGCCAGTGTCGGCGAGTGTGCGCGTCGATAAATTCCGAGCGCGTTGTCAATCGGCCGCGGCAGCGCTCAGGAATTAACGGCACTGCGCTGTCAAGGCGCCCGCGTCTCCCCACTACCCCCGCCAATACAGGGATGTGCTGAAATGCAGAAAAACACATTTATATATTAAAGTATAAAATATATTTAGGAGTACCAACTGTAACTAAAAGGACTTATAAACATTAGTCATAGATGTAAAGAACAAGTAAATTTAATTTTCAAAATGTAGTGAATGTAAAAGATAGAAAGAAGAAATTTGTTAAATATTATTACTCACATAAAGTCCGTTAAATATAGTGTGTTAGTACCTGAATCACATAACAATGAACACTATATCTATTGCACACAAAGTTTTAAATCTTATCTAAAAAGGAAGTACTTTTACCGAAAAGCAAAATGTATTATTACGCATATGTGTTTACTCCTAGTATTAACACATAAAGGTAGTTTATGTTTTAATACTACTATATAATGCCTCGTACCATAGATAAATGGATTTCAATTTAAATGATAAAGTATGTAATGCGCGAATACTGTAATCAATTAACCCTAAGGTCGCAGCCGTGAGCGCCTTCTGTCTCAAGCTCGTATGGAGATTAACGATATTTCGGCTTCCGGTCGGCAAATAGACATTCGGCCTATAACGAATAAGTCTCGGTACCACACTGACAAGATTAGATAACCTTTTTTAAATCACATTTATCCTACTTGGAATCGGATTTATTTTGTGTAGAATATTTATTTATTTGATTTCGAGAAAATTGCTCCTTAGTAAAGTTTTTCTTCTTTGTTTATTTTAAGTTTTAGAATTCGTGTTACAAAAATAAATATAGATTTGTAGATAAATTAGACTGTACCACCCCCATCACAACATAATGGTCTGGGACCATATTTATTTTAGTGGCTATTTTATATACAAACTAGCTGATTCCAGCAGTTTTACTTACTGTTATTTGTACAGCTCCATGACTTAGTTTAAACATGATGTTTTGTAGCCTATATTACTTCTCAATAAATAATATATCCAACACAAATATACTTTTTTCGGAACCAACTTTAGCTTTCAAGAATTAGCTCGTTTAAACATATAACCAATTAAGAAAGCAATAGTTAGTAGAGGATTATTAAAATTTACATGAGTTTTCAAATGTAAAGACAACAATAAAAAAAGTGATGATGTCATTGGTCGCTTTTTTTTTGCATTACCATAATAATTGCATTGATATACCTACTATACTTACTGTCGGAGAGCCACGCTTAGGCACGAATGGACCGGCTCGACCGGAATAAAACCACGGCGTTACAGAAAACTGATTATCAAATAATACTTGCGTTGTATTTAACGAGTGAAGGTATCGGAGACCCAAAGGAGTGGCCCCCCTCTCCTTTTATCCCCCCTCTAATCATCCCCAAAGGCGGGCAGCACACTTTCAACTCTTGAGTTGCAGGTGTCCATGGCCGGCGGTTCTCACTTACAATCAGATGACTCGTCTGATTGTACGTCCTTCTATAAACATATATGTATAATAATAAGATACTTCATTATTTTGTACTTCACAAAAATCTATTGGTTTCGAACTCAATAAAACAGGTATTGGTTCAGGTTGTGGTGAATGGAAGACTATCTTTTTATATAAACTCAAGTTTATATGGAAAATATTCTTTCTTGCACCTTTCGCTAAACGTTTTCAGTTCATTTTCCAGGGTAATGTAAAATATGTTAACAAATATGTATTTTTTTCACTATTGAATAGACACACATGTTACTTAAACAGAAATCTAACTTCTAAGAATCTTATCATATTCTATGAACTTTTAAGAAAGATAGATATAATTTGTATAATTACTTGGACTTACAATGAAAAGTGTGCTATCACATTAACAATGGTATTCCGCTCTTAAGACAATACAATAACGATGAATTGAAAACATATCCATGTCTAAGAACCACAGCTAGAGACCCTGCTTTTAAATTTAGAAAAAAAAAACGCCGCCCGCTTATGAGCTACGGTGTCATAGACAGACACTTATACATAGCGGTCAAACTTATAACAGCCCTCTTTTAATATGAGGGGTAAAATATAATCATTCAACTCTGATTAAGACTGACGGTTTAACTCAAAGAAAAACACTCTTGATCTTTAATATTGGTATATATTTTATATAAAAAGAAACTGTCTAAATTCGCGACAGCCCTGTTGGAATTGCGCGTGTACTAGCCATGTGAGTTACCTCGGGTAGATGCGGGCTCTGGACGGCTGAACGACCGCCCGCTTTCACCCGAGCCCTGCTCACACTCCTCCGACTCGTACCCATGATGATGAGCTGTAAAAATATACGCGAGGATACGGGTGAGTTCATATAATTTGTGGATGAAAACGTACAATCCAACGAACCAACGCTTATATGAATTCAAATTAAAAGTCGTATATGTATACTCGAAGGTGAGGTCAAGATTAACAAATAACATGGTACATACATAAATACATACAATATGCACTGCATGGATGGCTCAGTGGTTTAAGGTGACACTGGTCAGGTGATGGGTTCGATCCCAACATTTTGTGTAAACATTAAATTGGTGCTTCTGAGTCGTGGTGTTCTTTGTGTCGGGTATTTTAATGTTTGTAAAGTCACCTGCGATATAGGAATTAATGCAAGCGCGGGAGTTGTCATTTAAAAAAAGAATATACCTATATATATATATGTATAATATATTTACGGCTAGGGATAGGCAGAGGTGTATGAAATTCCCAAATTTTGCCATCCATAATATTATTAACTTCCACTTACGTAACCTATTACGTAAGTAGCAAGCCTTTTGCAGTCAACCGGGCGCTGAATAAACTGTTTAATTACTATCGAGTGGATAACAGCCCAATCGACACATTGACACCCACACCCACGGGAATACATCGGTGGCCCTATTCCATTCCACCGAGATCCATACAGCTTAGTTACATAGCAATTGTTAACATATCTAAGAAAGGTTGCTGCACACTAGTTATTTTAATTAACCGATAATTTGATTGATTATTTTAGCATTAATCACGATGCTGTATTAATGTGTTCCCTTTTGAAGAATTGAAATCGACCCATCAAACCTTCGACAATTGTTCATATATAGTGTAGGAAAAGGTATATTTTACGTCCACTTTTTACCAATCAACCGGTCACTGTATATACATGTCTATACATACTGTCTGATAGATAACAGTTCGAACTCTCAGTCACCTTTTAGGACACCATCGGGAAGAGATATGGTGGCCCTATACCGGGAGTCCCCTCCACTCCACCGGGAGTCTTTTAAAAGAAAGTGTTAACCGCCTTAAATGGGCCTTTGCAATTCTTTTTGCGCAATACATATAGTTCTTAAAAACGTACAGTTTATACTCATTCGTAACGTAACGTAATTTAAAGAACGGGCCTGTTGGTGTAGTGGTTTGATTGCTAAGCCAGAGATCGTGGGTTCGATTGCCACCCAGGACGTATATTTGTGTGATGAGCATTATCATTTGTTGTGTCTGGGTATAATTTATCTGTAATATGTATGTGTTTAGAAGTTTATAGGTATGTTTATCAGCTGTCTAGTTACCATAGTACAAGCTCTGTTTAGTTTGGAGATGTGTCAAGATTAAAAAAAACTTCTCTATCTCCTAACAGCATCCATTCCACCATCAGCTCAGAGACATGTAAATGAAAATCCTTGGTATTAACCCTACAAATTTTTATTGATGTCCTTGGGATCTCATGATCAAATCTTGATTTGGTTAAAGTGGGACCACCCACTGATATACTCTATAAAAAAAAGGTTAAAATCGGTCTACAATTGGCGGAGAAATCGATTAAAACATAAATAAGATAGAGCGACCTCCTCTTTTTTTGTAAGTCGAATGATAATGAGAGCCTGGTTATAATTGTGACTGCACAGATAGCGTAGCGGTTTAAGTGGTCACCTTGCTACCACGCTGCCGCGCCGAGCGTTGTGGGTTCAATCCTCGCACGGGACAACACTTTGTGTAATCCTCAAATTGTTGTTCTGAGTCTGGGTGTTCTTTGTGTCCGTTGTTTGAATGTTTGTAAAGTCACAGAAATTAATCCACATGCGGGAGTTGTGTTTTTAAAAGAGAAAAGAACGAAAGTTACTAAACTGTCTGTCGCTCAACAAAACTCGCAAAACAATCGTAATGAGTTTTTTCCACGATGTTGGTGTCAATTGGATCAATTTCAACATCCATTTTGTTAAGTCATTTTAAATTCTGAATCAGAAACAATATTATCTAATTACTCATGAAGATCCGAGTTCTAAATGAAAAAATGAACATCTCAATAGAGCTCTATTCAACGTCTTCTAGATTGTTCTTTTTTAAGATTTTCTTTTAACAATTACCACTGTAGGAAAGATTCCTGTGTCGCGGTGAACTAAACACCCAAAACAACCGTGGTTGGTGGTTTACACATTATTTTGTCGCATGTGGGAACAAATTAAACCAACAAGCTAGTCGAAATAGAAATTAAGTACTGTAAAGAAACCAATATCACAAGGTATGTTTCGCGTGGTTTGGCTTCCTTGAAAAGGCTTTTACTTTCATTGAAAAGCTTACAAACTAGAGGACACACATGTTTTTATATGTACTAGTAACGATGCGAAACTTGATTTTTTGTTGTGGTTTTTTCCCTAACTTTGTGGAATTTTGTTGTATCTAAATTTAATTTTATCAAAGAATCAACAAACCATTTATTCAAACAGTTAAAAACCTACTTTGACTTATGTGCATTACAGCAATCAAATTGTTTTTTTTGTCGTTCGAGCTATGAAAAGAAGTGGAAAAGAAAATACTGACATTTACATATATAAATCCTAACAAAATCCTAGCCTCCTTTTAAGGCCGTCGTGTTAAAAGAGCTTTTTGTCACAGAAAAACAATAACTGTTTATAAATACATATACGTGAAAAGCTGATGAATAATAACTCGCGTATAATTGGCCGTTCTAAGGAAACAAAGAGGTTTTCATTCAAAATATAAAATGGCTTTCATCCGAACATCTATCTAATCACATTTAAAAACAATTCTAGTTACATCTGAATTTAGTATGTAAATAAGTTAAAATATCGGACAACATTGCCTAATTAATTGCGCAGATCGATGGAGGAGGGGAGGTCACGTCGCAAGCTGTATTTAGTACTATCATTCCAAAATTAATTACCTGTATATGCCAATAGTCCTTACCTGCACTCCGATACAGATTCGGTCACTGTGAAACTTAATGTCTTATAAAAGTTCGCTGTATGTGGCACTTTGCCGAGTAAATATAAAGGAAAGAAAGACATATTTTTTTTTTATTTAATGACGCATTGCAACACAATTAAAATATTATTATATAGAAATAATTTTGTATTGTAACATTAAAAACATTAATAATTATTATATTTATAAATTAATATTGAATCAATTTATAAAAAAATATATATATGCTTACACATAATACACAAAACATAGTCATATATAATATATTTGCTGTGTGCGTTGCAGTGTTCTTCTTTAAATGAGACGTTGCTCAGCATAATGCTGACGATACAGCGTTGATTTTCAGCAACACCTAGATAATAATATGAGCGTCTAACACAATCCAAATTAAAATGTATGTTTCGTAATAATATTATTAAACTAAACGAACTATTGGAGATAATTAAGAAGTGCTCTCCCTGCATCCCCCATCCCTCATCCCCTCAAAGGCGGGCAGCGCACTTGCGACTCTTGAGTTGCAAGTGTCCATGGACGGCGGTGTCACTTACCATCAGGTGACCCGTCTGTTCGTCTATCCCCCTATAGTATAAAAAAAAAAAAAGAAAAGTGCATATGAAATATAAATAAAGAGATAATTTTAAATTAGGATTCTAGTTGTTGGTTTAATATTTTTATTTTCATAATTAATCTTAAATAATCAGGTCATTTTAAATTTTCGCATTGATGAAGGTAAGCCATTTCAAGATTTTGTGGCCGCGTATTTAAAACTGCCCCTAAACGTTGTTGTGCGTTAACAGGTACAGGTACATTCAAGATGTGTGCTGAGGACTAATAGAATAAGTGTAATTATCTTGTGTCCAAAACAATTTATAATAGACATTTAGGCGTTTGGCTCCTCATTATTCCATTTAACGTGCTGGCAAAGTGTAATTTCGTCTCTACGTCACTACGTCACCATAATTCAGTATCTTGTGTACCGACAGGTTTTTCCACAAATCCGGACTGAGAAATTGCAATATTCTGTACAAACATTTTTAATACATAATAGCAATTACTCATTACGTTTTCAACATGAGTTTCAAATTGCAGCTACGGATCCATTATAAATCCTTGGTTGCGAGCCTTGAACACTGCAGTTGTAATCCTATCATTAATATGACCCTCACAACTCAAAACTATATATTTAGATTTCAGAGGATTCAAAAATACAGGTTCACATTGCAAGTTTTAGAAAATAAAAAACGGAGAGATAAAGACGCCTTTTAATATTTTTATTGCTTTTCGAAGTAGTCTTCGTTCCTCTCTAAGCACCGTCGAATGCCATGTAACCACTGTCGAAGCAGTGAGCCCATTCAACGCAGAAACGATGTCTCAGGATTCATAAAACGAATTCCCATAAATTTTGCTGTTATTTTTGGAAAATAAATAAAAGTCCCACTAACTCAACACTTTCGATAGAAAAATATTTGACAGTACGTCTGGCATAGTGAGCTGGACCGTTGTCCTGGTGGAGGAGGATCCTGCTTGAGAACCGAAACGCTGTGATAGCATTACACAAAGCATGCATGGAGTCAAACGCAATACTTGAAACTCTCGATCCGCTTGATATTCGTCGAATGTTTATGTACCTGGCTATTGATAGGTACTAAGAAACCTCCTCTGTTTGTGACTGTAAAAGATCTGGCGTGCACGTAGCATTCGTAGAGAAAAGGCGATCAAAGCAGTGAAGTAAAGAATTTGAAGAAATCCTGTTCGAAAGCAAAAGATTTTATCTCGGGAAATGAATAAAGCACCCAGAACCATGTCGCGTATTTTATTGCATCGACTTAGGATGGTCATAACGTGTCTTCTATTTCAATAGCTTTCATTAATTGGTATAATAATTTCTTGTGCAATGTTTTATTTTCTGGCAAGTATTTCTAATGTTTAATGGATACGCAACACACTTGTAAAATTAACATTGTAAGTTACAGTATACATACAAAAAGTGGCGGCCATAGTTCTAGAGAGCAAAAAACCGTCGCCGCGTAGTCTTGGCTGACAGAAGCACCTGCGACGTTCGTTACGAGAGTATGAATGAGGACTTTCAAATTAATTTTTCCCATGGACTGGGTGGTTACAGGCGAAAACAATGATGTTTCGTTACAATTTTTTTTTGCAATAGAAACTTTTGTAAGTATCATTCATATTTATTAAGGAAAATACGAATTTACTCATGTGTCTATTTTAGGGATGACCGATTAGTTTGAAACCCGACGGGGGACCCTTATCAAGGAATGAAGCGATGTTGAGAGTGCAGTGCCTCTACAATATAACTGACATTAGTTTTAAACGAAAATGTCTTCAAAATACAAAACAGTTCTATCCTAATATCATCACATCACAGGGTATCACATAGCAAAGCGGTGAGCACCGATAGATATGTATGTATAATTACTAAATTGAGCGCAAATGTCAATGATACTGTTCTTACCACAAGTACCGTCTGACTTATTGATTCTGTTGTAGAACAAAGAGACTTCAGCAGCTCAACTTGCACTACGTACCCTTTAAAAACTAAAAATAAACTTTAGATACATTTAGTTCGACAAAAAGTCTTACTTTGCGTTTCTTTTCCTTGACGTCACTGTTCCTTGGCAGAGGCGCTTCAAAGACACGACTTTCGCTTTTATTTCGTTACTTCAACTGTATTTTCGCAACCTAGTTATTTCAATACGTGAAATATACAATAAACAGAAATCACGGAAAATATTAAAAGAACAACAAGTAGGTATTATATGTTTGGAACATGGAAAATAAAATAACTTGCCTAAAGCTGGGACTACAGTTAGCCAATTTATTTTAACATTTAACTATATTAGGATACTAATTTTAGTTGAAACATTCTTATGATATAAACAAATAAAATAATACAAAATGTTTCTAAAGTTGGACGCTCAGATAACTTGTACGCTCTTATAAACGGTCAAAGGAAATTGCTCTAGCTAATATTTTTCAGATTATGTTCAATTGTCTGTTCTTTTAATTCTATGAAGTAATGCTCAGTAATTTGTTACAATTACTTCAACAATAATTACAAATACAAGACTGAAACAAAAATAAATACCTAACTAAGAAAACAGAGGCAAATGTATCGCACAAACGGTCTGTGTATTTTCCCGCGAAATACTGGTCGCCGCACCATGCGCCATGCCGCACGGGAATTGGAGCGCGGGCTCGGTCTGCATCGTAAGTCTTTGTGTGAAAATATGTACTTGGCAAGCTCGAATCGAGTTTTGTGGCTCTGGTTCGACTTCTCCTGTTATGTTTATCTATGGAAAGAGCTTTAAGAACAGAGACAAGTTAGACCTGTATGAAAAGAAAATTTTAATTTCGAATTGGTTTCGAAGACGAACTTGCATTTTTTAAAATAAAGGCATTTGACATTTATAAACAAAAAGTTAAGGAAACATACATCAATTTTATCAATTGATATTATATTGGTTTAGTTTAAACTTATACTGATACTAACTGATATACCACAGTCTCTATGTCAAGAGTTAATTTCAAATGACTATTATAACCTCTTGAGTTAATTGCTCTGCCCCATTAGCTATAGGTATCTAAGTATCGACAACTAGCTATAAAACTAGGCTAGCTACTTATGTATAAGAAATACAACAGCTATAAATTCCTAACTACAGCAGACATTACTCTTTCCAGATATATTATATGCTTTTGTACCCGTTATTGTGAAAAAAAAAAACAACATAATAATATTATAATAAGGACTTTTAATTGGAATAAGGACAACAATTTTTTTCTTATTTTAGAGTTGAGATGTTTCTTATTTTACACACATTAAATTTCATGTAACTTATGCATAACGAGTTCCTTGCAATACCTACCTTGTTACCAGTTAATAGAAGTTATTTAATTCTATTTACTGAGCAAACTAAAAAAATAGGGGATTTGACACAAGCTGGGCAGTGCACTTGCAACTCTTGAGTTGCAGGCGACCGTAGGCAGTATTCACGAGCAGATGACCCTTCTTGTCTGCACGTTCGCCTCTTAACCATATAAAAAGTTGAATCGTAAGTGTATGATGTAGAAGGCAGATTAGCTGTAAAAGATCAACATAAAAGGCACCGATAGCATTTCACAAATAATGACAACCATTGCTCGATTCGAGTTCTCGATTTTTAAATCAAGCTTTATAAAGGTATTTATAAGATTTCTACAATCGCTTTTGTACAAAGGGAAAACAACCTTAATGCGACCGTGGATCCGCGGTACGAATTTCTTCTCCCACAAAGCCTCTTTTCATTTTCTATTAATTTACTTTTAACGCATTTCAGGAAACAAGAATGCCATCAAGATAGTAATACTTTGCATAAGTAACAGTGATATATTTTTAAAACAAAAGAAAACAACTTATTTTCTTATTTGTACTAAAACCAAACTCCGTAGTCCACCGAAATAAACGTATCAACCTTATTAATTATTCATTGCGATTTGTATTCAACTATCTCTATACACAATTAGGCACAAAGCTTTTCCCTTATTTCTGAACGTGTGCTTTGCTTGCGATAGAGGGGAATGAGCGGGGTGGAGGAGGGGGTCGCGTAGCCATTAGCACGACGGCGTCGTCGGCGACCGTTCGCGAACAAAATTTACAATGGCTTTGTTTTGACTCTTACGCCTACCGCATAAGGTTTATATTCATTATTTTGGATGAATATTGGAAGTTTGTCTAGGCGTGCATAATTTACGCGCGGCCGATAGACGGTCGCGATTGTTATTACGCGTGCGGATATTGGATTTGGCGGGAACGCAGCGTGCGCGGTGGCGTTCTGTCGCAAGATAATGCCGGGGGCCACGCTTCGATGACACAGCGAGTACTTTACCATCGACCCAGTTTTGTAGCCCTGCCAGCCTAATAACCGATACCATAACTTATTATTTTTACAATGAAGTGTCTGACTATTTATACAAACAACACTGATAAGAAAGAATCGAGAATCTTATCGCTTGTATCATGTGGAGTGTTCAGAAGAATATCGCTTGCATCATGGGGAATATTCAGAGGAATTGTTTGGCAGCTTATAGCGGCCGCAGTTTTACGGTATCGCCCTACGCTACAAAATTTCCATCCCCATCACCTGGATTAATGGCACTCCCTCACTGTGCGCTTTCCCAGAAGCTTTTTGCCTCGAACAACAAGCCTGTGGAACAAATTTTCGCCTGCCGTATTTCGTATTCCGGACCGATATGACCTTCAAACCGTACGAAAAGAGCGTAGTCCCTCCTAAAAGGCCGGCAACGCACTTGTGACTCTTGTTTCGAGTCACAATCAGGAGACAAGTCTGCTCGTTTGCAACCTATCCTATAATAGAAAAAACTACAGCCTACATGCCCATATATAAATTACATTACTTTAATTGATACTTTGTTGACACCTGTTGATACAAGAACGCTTTTAAAGCTTATACTGTGAATAAATTTTATCAAACGTTTTTATTAAGTATAAGTCAAGAAATAATGTTGCGAGAAAAGGTTTTTTGTATAAGCAATATGGTCGCTTCCCTTTTCTCATTATCATTTGTTATTGACAGCGGCTATTGAAGGATGACAGCAGTTAATGAAAAGTTCCCGTTGATTAGGTACACCTGCATTTTCTTTGTCATATATATTTATACGTCCGATAAAGAGAAACATGTAAAAAAATTACGGAATCCTTTGGAAAGTTCTCTTTAAGAGAGTAGCGTGAACTTCAAAAAGCTTTCCATCAAAAAAAATCTAAATTAAAATGCTCAAGTCATCGTTACTTGAATCATACACACAATCAATCAGTCTAATAATACTTTCATGGCAGCCCTATACTTGCGGGGGTCTATAAAAGGCACACGATTGTGTTTGCGAGCGCGCTCGGGGGCTACCTAAGCGTGCATTAGCGAAGGACGCGTAGGTTATACAGACTGTCTAACGTAAACAGACCTCTGATTTTACATTTGCAACCTCCGCAAAAACATTCTTACGGGGTCTACATAAAATGGGTATGCTACGTAATTTACGCGCGAGCGGTCACCGGCTGTGGTGATTACACTCGCTTGTTGGCGTGTTGGTCGAACATGATAATCCAGCCGTTTAGTAAAATCTCGTATGGATATGCTGCAGTGGATTATGTAGAGCCGTTTCGATTTGGTAGTGTTGGCAAACATTTGAAATGTTTGGTCCAACGTCGTGGGTAAGTCATTAAGGTGGCGTGTGCAAGTCGGGACGTTGACTACCGCCGGAGGGTGGAGACTGTTCGTGCTAGTCGTCGACGGGTGCGTTAACTTAATTATATGACTAGCGGCTGCCCTGTGGCGATTCGCGTTCACATATATTATCTAATACGAGTTCTTTCTTAGAAAAGTTACACTAGTGAAATGATAAATTAGCATTGTATATAATTGCGTTACATATTTCTACAAATCTTTACTAATGTATTAAATATTTATTCGCTGGTATATTTCGTACGTGGGACGTTCGTTTCGTATATACATATTTTATTAAGTATCGTTTTAATTTTTACTTATTAATCTGATTATTTTAAAGGTACTGTCATTAATCGTTTTGTGTTCAGTCACTTAATGTTTAACAAATACCTACCTACCTACATTTTCTTCTAAAACAAGTATATGTAGATTTAAAATTGCCTTAGATATTTCCAGGCCTCTTAACCTTTACGTAACGTTTATACTTAAAGAACATTACGCTTACGTTTCTCAATAATGTGTTAAACTTAACATATTAATGTAGAAAATTAATGATGCTTCAATACTAAACTCGATTAAATGACTCTTAAATAAAATAAATAAACGTATGAACGAGTTTTAGAATATATGTATATGATGCAATAGTTACATATTGGAGTTACAAGATTAACCATACAATCGGAGGGAATGACAATAATATAAGCAATTTTTTCATAACATATAGAAATTCTGAATATACATATGTACATATGTTTAGAAATAAAAAGGACTTAGCTAGCTGAGATGAAATACGAGTTACTTTTCTCCCATAGAGATAAATCTGATAGAACAACAAAATTAAAAAATAATAATGATACAGTTATGGATCTATATGGTCACATGGTATATGGTCACCTCGATATGTCGTCATGGAATCGTGCATATATTATACTAATCATAAATATATGGACTCAAATTTTATTATTTATTAAATCATTAAGCAACACATACACGCACAATTATTGATACTACTTTTCTTGTGAACCTAATAGTTTTTACCTGCCGCTTCGGGCGCGTTAAAGTATTTTTCTATTCCGTCCTCAAATAAGTACATGCATATTATAGATACACACATATTATGTATATCCCGTCCTATATAGATTTTTATCTTAGTATTTCTAAATGTTCATATTTTCACACTGAGAACATTTTAGATATGAACGAACGTTTAAGAAGAAAATAGAATGTAGGACGATTCGTTATAATTATATAATAACAGTTGCTATATCCTCTGAGATCATAACGTGTCGATAAGTTACTTACAGTACATAAAATGAAAGCTTGGAGCTTTGTAGCTGCCACTTATTTACTACATAAGTTGGTAAATGGCCTGAATCAGGTGGCATATCGCGTGTGCGACCGGCGGGGGACCGACGCCGTGGCGTGAAAATCCACCCCCTATTCGCCTCGACAACCTTTAGAGAAACGTGCAGGGACTTTTGGGTCGCGAGACCCGCGAAATTCCATTTAAAGATGTCGGGATAATTTAGCGCTGACGAGGCGGAGGCCAAATTGACGCGCCCTAGGGGCCTCCGTGTCGTCGCTCTGTATCGATCACGCTTTTTTACACGGATCACCTCGAGGGATGGTCCCAGTGCACGTAAACAACCCTCATCCATTTTCTTGAAAGATCTTGGCTTGCAAAAATGTTCTTTTCGTTTGCCCCATGTTTGGGTGCCTTTTAGTAACACCCGTTTGTTCTAAAAGAAAAACTGAATAAAATATTCCTAAAGTTAGCTTCGTAAATAATAAAGCCCTCAGTAAGATGTTGTAAGCCTAAAATTTTAATCACCAATATTTTGTATTAGCGTATCCCCGGCATGTTTATTACGCTAAACAAATTGCATAATGCATTGTTTTAGTGGTCTAAAACCATTTTAGCTTTATTCCTTTTCTAAGAAAACGGTTTGAAGGTTTCAATTTCAAAGTCTATTACGGACATAGGTAGACACATTTTTTTGTGCTTTATATATATATAATAAATATGTAGTATATACATATACATATGTCGTGGTCGTAGAATTGATCATTTCATGATCTGGCCAACCATTTCATGAAATGTTCGTATTTGGATTTGTTTGTTCGTTTTGAAATTCAGGAAGTTCAATTATATGAATGAACTTCGGAGGGGGAAAAATAATGGTACTGTTTAATGGCCGGTTTTTGCATCGGGGAAGAACCGATCTCATTTGGATCAGGGGCAACCTCAATGCTCAGTTTTATATGGAGAGGTCGAGTTTTGATTGTAGACGTGGTCATCCCTTTGCGAAGCCGGTTTGGTGATGCGCTTCGACTAATAGGCTCGAGTCGTAGCACGCTCTCTTTACGATGCTCGCATTAACTTTCTGCCGTGGCCTGCTCATTGGTACATCAACTTTTTTTTCGAATTGTTAGAAAGAATGTGGGTAGCCATGATTGTGTCAATGGTGGAAATAAAGATCATTTTATTTAACTTAAAAATTAAAAATTCCTCATTTTGCCTTTTTTAATTAAATGGTAATCGACGATTATTGATTAATTTCAGACAATTTGCAAAAAAATAATATTTTTTTAACTTTTACAAAATATAGGGATAGGTTGCTAACATAAGCATAGGAATTAATATTAATAAATAAGAAGCCAGTCTAGAAGACTAGATATATTTTTTTATAGTTAAAAATATACTTGATCCTTAGAGAGTTTTGATGTGTGTATAATTACCTAAAAGTTATTTTGCTTTTTTTAATTAATTTAGTAAAAAAACTTTACCATAGTGCTGGCACCTCTTCCTCACAACCTCCTTTCCTTTTGACAAATGTGGCATGTTCCACTTTTTTTGCAATTTGTTAAGAAATATTGTATTTAGTGTCTAAATATCGAGGCGTAGCTGTAATTATTGTCATAACCCATAAGTGGCACGTGTGAGATACATAAGGCGACAATCATACTCTACATTACGCAAACCTCTCAATTTCTCTCTCTTAATAAAGGTTTATTATCTATTTGTATATTATTTATTTTCAAAAACTTTGTCAGTGCCTTAAGTTTAATGATTTACAACAAAATAATAGGGTTTAGAACATATAAACCAAGAAAATGAGAGCTTTCTTAAATTTAGGATTCATGTGTGTGTTGTGTATGTTGTTGTATACACATACATATGTATATGTATACAACAAACGTCACACTTGTAAACTTAAGCTATTACTTAGGCACTTGTGACATCTATGTACATATATACGTACATTATAACTTAACTCACAGTTCTCTATGTTTAGTCAAATAACTTATAGATTGTAAAATTGCTGTTTTCCTTTTTCAGATTAGATAAGTATTTTAAACTGGTTTTGTGTATTTGATCCTTTGCAGAGATTTTATAAAATAAATTAAGACCTAATAGAGCCTAGTACCAGCCTAGTACAATAGAAAAGGTGAATGCTATATTTTCAAGAGGTTTTAGGTTCTCAACGAGTTTGTGAATTTTAAGAATCTAAGCTGCGTGTTTCACCTATGTATCCGTTACAGCTTTGACCAGAGTGTCATCGGCGTAATAGATTACGATCAGCCCGGGGGGCAGTCAACTCGAAGGGAGTTCTGTCACACCCCATGTTCTACAGGTATGGTCCAAGGAAAGACCCCTGCAGAACACCGCACGACGTGGGCCGTCAACTTAAATTTCCTTCTCCGTCCCTCTGGTCAGTGCGGACGTCGAACTTTCAAGAAGCGGCCCGCTTGGCCATTAGAGGAGCCTCACTGGTCGTCAGGCGCCAAAACTTGCGTTAGGAGGGGTCCGGAAGTCTTACTTAAGCTGTTCCCGAACTCCTCTTATTTTAAGCGCAGTATAGCACAGTTCTTATTAATGCTTGTATCGTCGTCGTGTATTTCCCATTGGTAATCCTGAAAACTTCGGGCGTATTTAACCGCTGGTCAACTTTGTCGTTATAAACGTGGGTCCCTTTAAACAACGCTGATGAGGGCACACGTCTTTTGTAATTGCATTTTTGCCATTGTACAAAAGAAGCGCCATTAAGATATTTTTCTAAAATAAATCAAAACATAAAAAAATGATAATACTTCACTAATATAATACAATATTTATGCTTATGGATCAAAGATTTACCGTCCTAAACCATGATTATAACCACCTTAGTTTATCGTTGCTCTCATGTTTATTCTGATCATACAATCCCAGAGTCCATACTAATATTGTACACCAAAGGACTTATCCGACATTGAAAATGATAACTAGTTCATTTCCTCATGTCCGCGGGGAGGCGTGATTAACCGTTAATTGGGAGGGTCGGAGAGCCCTTTGCGTTATAAATATATGTGTAGATACACTGCTGTGTAGATGTACGTAGAGTTTTTACGAGGCAATCTTACTCGCGCTGTGCGTGCCTGGTCTTTTTTACATTGCCGTAGGCGAACGACGAGCAACAAAGAGTATTTAACAGATTCGCATATTTATTTAAAATGTTGCGTATTTTTACTGTATTCATTTATAAAATGTATACAATCAAGAAATAAAATAGAATTGAGAATGCACTAATGTTATGTACAGTTTTTCGCAACAGCACCGAAAGAGGATCCCGTTCAGCATGCATGTTGTATTTTTTTTTATTTTATCGTAGCCTGTTATAAAACGTGTATTCAGATAATAAAACGTGTATTCAGTAATAGGAAGCAACTAGGAGTGCAGGCAACGGTATCAGGCAACTGTATTCATCGGCAGAGCTCGTCCCTCCATAGTACATATGTATGTTATAGGGCAAAGAAGTCTGTCTCTAGCTAACTTAATCCAAGACAAGGGGGTTTTATTCTCTTTGAACTGTCTTTAGAATAAAGATGGCACTAGAATGGAATAGAAGTGCTTTAACCAAATATGTAATAAAAAAAATATACGGGCAGTCTTTAGGGCCTGCCGATAGAAGTGAAAACTAAGTAACTTGTGAATTGTGTCATCGAGCTATTATATTATACACAGTATACATATAGCTCATGGGAAGCGTGCGGTGACGATGACGATAGTTTCACGCTTTTTGTACACCCAAAAAAATATACGTATATTTACAGTATACGTACATAGAGATGATGATAGTTCCATGATTTTGTTCACCCAAAAAGTGCTCAACGCGCCTAAAGAAGTTTTCACTTTAAAAACCGTAATTTTTATTCTCAATCGGTACTTTTCTTGGCCCCCCTTAACACACAAACTCTAATATGGCCCAGCCGGTATGCCAAGACTAAATAACAAAAACAATGAAACACTAGTATTACTTTCCCAAACTATCTCAAAGTTGCATGCATTTAATCACACTAACTTAGTTAGCCACACGTAAAAGGAAATCCAATTGCGACCCTCGACAGTAATTACATGAATAATCTTTGACGAACATCGACATCGGGTGGATTGTGGGAGGGTCGCGAGGGGTGTTTTAATTAGAACGCGGACGCCGCGGGATCGGCATGCCCGATGTCCTGCCTGACCGATACACAACTGTGTTTGCTCTGTGTACCTTGTGTACGCTATGTAGTCCTTTGTCTTACGGTAGCTTTGTTTCGGACTTATGAATAAACGTAAAACATGTGATGGGAAATAGAAGTACGAGAATCGATTATTGGATAACGTGAGCTTGACTCGGGTACGTGTAATTTTCCATTCTACAATAATAATTATTCATTACACTCAATCGAATGATTTACTATAGATTATTGGCAGCAGGTGTTCCTATCCTAGTGGCCTCTCCAGTCACATGAAATACAGGACATACGTTTACGCGACCCTGGTTTTACCTATTGTTATCCATTACAAAACGTTCCTTATATCACATACTTAAATGTGTACCACAAAATTTCAACACATTGGGTTCAGTAGGTAGTCACTTCGCCCACTGCCAACGCGTTATGTGCTATAGTTGCGGCAGTGTAACAATTACAATTATTTATTTAACACTTTATGCTCAATATGCACATAGGTGAACTTAATGCGAATGCCATTCTCTGCCAGTCTACCTAAGGATGATGTAGAATAGTGTGTGCAACGTAAAGTATTAACGTTAGTTTTATGACTATCAGTTTTTGGACGAGGAGAGCACAAACCTTTACTGGTGCCGTCTTGATTTCCAGCGGCCGTGCGTTCTAGAGGCGGATAAACAGAACAGTGAGTGAAGAATGATGTACTTTATTTCCTTCAGACGTATATTAGTAAAATCCTACGTGGCACAGGCTTCTCTAGGTCGACATTCATCTTTAAATAAAACTCACTAGCTATATAATATTATTATGTCTGTGATTATAGGGATCTAGGGAAGAATTTTGAGCTAAAGTTCTTTAATTAAGGACTTGTTAATCGCCATTTGCTAACGAACCTACGTGAGGTGTGGTCCTCCGAATAATTTAAATACTTACTTAACACTTCAGTAGAGTTTCAATAGTATTTTTTTATTTATGACTGTAATCTCGCCGCTAACATAAATAATTTATTGAGGTCAGGGTACTTGTTACCTATACTGGCCTCAGTGACTATAACTGTTAAGTATGAGTCCTCCGACGTGGCTATAGATGATATATGGTATATACCATAATGGGTAGGGTCGTGAAAGGTGACTAATGGATCGGACTGTTTTCTATCAGTATAGTCATATGGTGCCCGGTTGACGGCAATAGGCTATTACGTTAGTGGGACCAAACTTGAGGCACGTCTGCCTACCCCTAAGGGGATATAGCCGTGAGCGTATATATGTATACACACAAGATAAATACGATTTGTTGAACGTGCTTATAGATACATACGTGATCGTTTGTAAAGGATAATTAAAAATAGATGAACGATCAACTCAAATTTCGTGTAGGTAATATGAGCTTACTGTCAGTAGTAGAAAACATTAGTTGTTTGGATAATAAAAACTTTCGTAGTTTTTACCTACATATACATATACATATATTGTAGTAAATGCAATGATGTGTCTTAATGGTATTATAATATTAACTTGACCAAAGTTGCATATATTATGGAACATTTTTTTGTCGTTTGGGAGCTAAGGTACAACATACAGATACACAAACAAAACAAAAAAAAAACAAACAAACACAAAAACAGAAACGTCAATCTTATTATCTATAACACCCCTTCTGTTGCACCCTGGGTTAAAAATGAATTTGGAATAATATTGCTTTACACTATCATATGATAAGATAACAGACAGCGAAACTTACTGTGAAATAATAAACTTTTAACTCCTCAAAATGACGGCTCCGAATAAATAAGACGCATTTTATGACCCTTTTGTCGCTACCGTAACGGGCTAAATTTGCCTTAACCAGTCTCCTACCTTTGAGCCGTGAATTAATTAAAAAGTTTCTCGAGCCCCGAAAATGTTTAGTCTGATGTAGACTGTTGCCATCTGACATTGAGAGCGCCTTGGATCGTTCCTTTAGTGACGCTCCACGGGCTTTGAGGAATGGACGAGCAAGAGGGGGTATAGGGAGGCTTCAAAGAGGGGTGTTGGCAGTGCAACGTTCGCAGCTGACGGCACACCGAGCCATAATATACGGTACATAGTCTACGTATATTTGCCACAAGATAACGCAATACGGCACGCCGTATCCGAAAACCATCGGATCTTGTGAGCACTATTCTGGAGGAAAACAAAGTATTTAGGTTATCCGTGTTTTAGGTCGGACTGTGACTGAAACTGAGAAATATTTTGTACATATACAATTATGTATATTATATATATACATACATAATTGTATATGTACATCAATCATGATCAACAGATAATTTTATTTGTTTTGCATTCTCACAAAAAATATGACTGGTGCTACACAAATTCATTCGAATTTAAACCGGACACCAGACTTAAATAGTAGTAAGTAAAACATCTTTTTACTAACTACTACTTAAATACTACTATATAATAAAAACAAATACTTACATAAAATCCTAACTCCACAATAAATATCAATAGAATATAAATACAATTTGACAACTTATACAAAATATTGTTACCATGACATAACATAACAGTTTCGGTATAAGCTCTTACCAATTATGTATATATTAATATAATCTAACTGCCCTGTTGGTCTAGTCGTTAGTGGCCCTGACTGCTGAACCGGAGGTCGTCGGTTCGATTCCAACAAGAGATAAAAATTTGTGTGATCCACAAATAGTTGTCTCGAGTCTCTCCGGGTGTTCTTTGTGTCCGTTGATTTGAATGTTGTAAAAGCTTCCGCGACACAGGAATTAATTATTGTCTTCTTAAGAAGATAAATAGTTATATAATATGTATGAATTATAATTAATTATATATAAACCTTTCAGTTAGTTTATTATTCCATTTATTCCTTATGCACTTGCCTTATACCCCTCTACATCCCCCCAAAGGTTGACGGGAAGATAATGCCACTTCGCATTACGTCCAAATAAATAAATTTACCTACCTCTTCATAAAACAGGTAAAGACAGCGCAATTTTTTTATTAGTTTGACAACAGATTTGGTATTTCTTTAGTTAACTAGTATTAAGTTGGCAACTAACAAAGATGCCAATTTTTTCGATCAGTTTCTAAAACGTTATAGATCTCGAATTTCTTGGAGTAGTATATAAATAAAGCAAGAGTTGTATGTCAGATCAGTTTACAACTGGATCTCGAATAGTAAAACTACAGTAAATTATGGATATTTATCGTAGAGAACTTTGGCTGCTTTTACTTCACGAATTTCGCTTTGGTCGAAGAGCGACTGAAGCAGTGCGAAATATATGTGCAACGATGGGCGAAGGCGTGTTCTCTTACGATACCACCAAACATTGGTTCAGAAGATTTAAGGATAGCAATTATGACCTACCTGATGAACCTCATCCAGGACGACCTCCTACAATAGATGTAGATGAGTTAAAAAGACTCATAGAAATGGATCCCAGGTTCACTTCACGTTGTCTGGCAGAGCAGCTTCAGTGTCCTCATACTCATGCAGTAGAAAAACAACTCCACGCTTTAAAAAAGACCTGGAAATATTCAGTTTAGTTGCCACATGAGTTGACGCCGTTTCAACTTCGAAGAGAGCTAACGTGTGCATAGAACTACTTAGTTATCATCGTACCAATGAGTGGCTGAGGGGTGTAATTACGGGGGACGAAAAGTGGGTTATGAACATAAATTTTTCTCGTAAGCGCCAGTGGCTTGGACCTGGAGAAGCAGGAGTACCGACGCCAAAATCTGTCACGAGTAAAAAAGTTATTTTAAGTGTGTGGTGGGGAATAAACGGAATTATATACTGGGAGCTGTTGCCATCTAACACTACAATCACGGCCAATATTTATTGTGACCAACTGGATAAAGTAGCAGCGAGATTACCGAAAAATCAAAATAAAGTATACTTTTTGCACGATAATGCTCAACCACATGTAGCAAAAGCGACTCGTAAAAATTTCGCTTGGCTGGGCTGTCCTTCCTCACCCACCGTACTCTCCAGACATTATGCCCTCAGATTATCATCTATTTCATTCTCTAGCCCACTACTTCGAAGAAAAAAAAATAAAAAAATGAAGACCAGCTTAAAAGTGACTTTACCACCGTTTTTGATCAAAAGCCTATACACTTCTACGAGGAAGGCATTATGTCTCTGCCAGCGCGTTGGCGTGACAGGTGATAGAAAACGACGCTGCTTATATAGTTGAGAAATAATTTGATTTTGTATACTTAAAAAAATAAATTAATTTGTGTACACAGATGGCGGGTTTATCAGTTGCCAACCTATAGTATCGACACACTTAAGTACTATCAATAAAAGAAATTACGAATCAGTTTCTTCCCCTGTCCAAGTTACTTTATTGTAAGTAATACAAAATTAGTAAAGTGCGATCTACTACCGAGCTACCGTTTGTTATTGAATATACATACATATATAATAAAATAGGCTTACAATAACAGTGAGTTTTTATATGAATTTTACAGAACATGTAGGAATACTCGTACATATATCTATTTCCTTAAAACTTTATTTAAATAAGAATAACATTTTGTGTTTATTTCTTTTAGTTTTTATTTTTTAAGCTGACATACGCATACTGTGTACGACCTTACTCGCATGTATGTCATGTGACATCTTAAGGAAGTACGAACATTTTTCGTCAGCTCTCCGGTGTTCGCATCACAGAACCGTATGTAGGATCTTCTCATGTGTCGTTGACGACGCGAACTTTAAAAACGCGAAAATGTCACCCGCATTAGTCTAAGATGCAAAACGTATGTATGTCTCATAAATAATAGAAAAACTTATATTAACTCGAACCCATTATATAGATTAATGACTGTATTAAATACAGTCATTAAATATTTAATATATTCCAAATTAAGAGGTAAAAGACCATCAAGTATATTGTTACTTCATGAAAACATTTCAGAAATGGACAGACAAAAAGGCAGGAAGACAAACATTCAAAAATATACAACATTACAAATGGACACTTTAATTTTATTTATTTGTATAGTTAAGAATTCTGTTTAAGTAAATTCATTTTTAAGACTATTCATATTTTTAGAACTATTTAAAATGTCATTTAAGTAGTTCATATTTTAAGTAAAAGCTTATGCTTTTTTTCAACTGCAAGACTACACGAGTACACATAATTTGTAATGATTTATGCAATTGATAATTGATTTGGATCATTGATTTTCTGTGTAATATTGATTTCATTTGTTATTTTTAACGATTGCAAAGTACATACACACACTACCGTTCAATACTTGCGTATTCAAGCTGAATACATTTTAGCGTCCATTTGCTTAACCCTCCGGTGCGCGACCCGTTTAAAGATTCACTAGCACCGCGGGCGGGTCTCTCCGACCGCTTTGAAGATATTCACCTTCATTAACACGGGGTCCGAACGACCCCCGAGGCTGAGCCGTCCTTGATTTCGACTGGAGCTTAATTTGCGATTTGCAGTGTATCTACTTACTTTAGTTAACAGATTGTACAGCTGAAGGACCGTAAGTTAAGCGATAATGAAGTGGCCAAATAAGTTTCGACCTCGAGTTTGACAGAACTCGAACTAATAATAGTACTAATAATGTAAGCACAGAGCACTAAAATGGCATAAAATTCGACGGTTGATAATTCATTGCTCTGCTAATGATGTTAAATCTGAAATGTTGTTTGTAACACAATATGTTCTGATGTTATATCAATAAATTTTGGTAAGTATTTATTTTGAAACTAGACAGTTCTGTATTGTTTTTCCCACCTACATAAAAATCCACCTTCATTACAAAGAAACACCTATGATGTAGCGAATTTTACAAATAAGCTATTAACGGTCACATATATCGAACACACAAAATTCGAGAGGTGTTGACAGAAGAGCATCCTTAACAACATTATAGCTCTTAATTATAATAATGTATGGGTATAATTATATATTTACTGTTATAGACGATTATTAAAATAATATAATATAATTCAAGTAATTAGTACTTTACAAAGATAGTAACAATGAACACAAAGGACGCCCAGACTCGGAATAACCTTCTGTGGATAACACTTTTTTTCCCTTGTTAAAGTCAAACTCATGATCTTCGGCTTAGTAGTCAAGACCGCTAACCACTAGACGTACAGGCCAGTCTGCTAGGGATTACCTCGGCGGGATTAACTTTAGATTATTTATTATTATTATTATTTAGATTATTTCAGCAACATCCATACCTCGGCAAAGTGCAAAAGATGAAGTTCGGTGACAGAAACAAATTAAGTGTATTTTTATTTATGACCCACACTATGGCGGCCTGGTGAGATGCCTTTTCCGCCCCCCTTAAAAAATCCGGGATCAAAGGGGGAGGGAAACACGTACGCTGGTAGTGAATTCCAGGCTCTAACCGAACGGTGCAGGAAGGAAGAGCCGAACCGTTTAGTTCGGGATCGTATATTTTCCAATCTCAAACGGTGACTCCTCAGTCCAGCACGTGTTGTCGTGTAGAGAGAGGGGGATGGTAGGACTAATTGGAAGAGATCGACAGAACATTATCCGTGATGAAGGCGATAGAGGACTGCCATAGAGGCGACATCTCTTCGCAACTGCAGAGGCTCGAGGTACTCGGTGACTTCAGGACTGTCGATAATACGGACAGCGCGACGCTGTAACCGATAGACAGCGTCAAGCAATTACTGCGCATAGCCGCATAGCGCATTGTGGAATTATGTTGATAAAAAAATATACTAGAGTGACATAAAATAACAAATAAAACCTGCACTACTCGTTGTTCCAACATCTCAATCGTGGCGCTGCTTCAGCATTTTCCACATTTGTATCAAGTGGGCAAATAAAGAAGGAAACAAGTTAGATGGAGTGGAGCCGGACCGCGTTCGCGACTAATTAACCCTCCCGGGTGGGGTGAGACTACCCCCGGGTGGCAGTGGGCGGTTAAAAAATATGCGGCTCCCGCGAGACGCGATGCGATGCCTCGAAGAATTTCCACTTTCCGACTGCAGCTGTATTTTCGCATGGTTTCCTTTGCCTTTTGTTTTTTAATTGTTGAATTAAAAATCGCTAAAAGTTTTACGCTAGTCACAATTATTACGGAAATACTCTAGTGATACAAACTTTTTATTTTACGTAATAATATTATGAACCTATGGGTGTCGTCGTCGTAACAGTCGTAACATAACAGTTATCGTCTTATTAAATTTTGTGAATTTGAATATATCCTATCTCTTATTAGCATTACTGATAATAACTGTTGCAGGTACCTATTAATACAACAAAACTTTTAAAATATCAACTTTAAAAAAAAAAAGTGATTACTAGAACGCCTTTATTCCAATCCTTTTTTCCGATTCTGAACTTACCATATTTAATATAAATTTACTATACCTAATGATATTAAATAGATAATTTTATTCGAGCCATACCTTGGCTTTATGGTAATATGTTACACTTATGATAATGACTTTATTCGTTTGAGTGAGTTCGAGTTGGTTCTAATAATTGATTAACTACTACAAACTATGAAATAGTTTCTTCCTCTTGTATTTTATAAGTATAACATAACTAAACGCATCTCACATAAGTTTAGGACAGTTCGATGGATCTGGCTACATTTTTTTTGTAAAAATCTTAGTAGCGGCCCAAATAAGGCTTTCAAGGGAAGAAATAAGTTACCTGCATGTTGAGGAATTTTAGGGAATACAAACTGGAAATGCTTGTTATAATTTTCGTAGGACAACGTCTGACGAGTCAACTGGTCTATAATAAAAATGAAATAAAAAGTATTGAGTTCTTTAAAGCGAGCTATGCTTGGAGTTTTTATAAAGAATTCACCCGATAAATACATAATAGAATAAGTAAGGAAAGAAGATTAGATAGAAGATTCTACGACTTTTGTAATGAATGGATCAGCCAGGAGAGACGTTGAAACAAGTAACGTCTACTAAGGGACTGTTCATCTGTACCCTAGTCAATTAAACCGATGTATTGAAGAAGGCAGGATTGGATCGAGTTCGATTGCGGACTACGGACTATGACAGGCTGTTTAATTGACTGATAGTACCTACTACTCAGAAATGTTTGCTTATTACTATAAAAGGGTTTTAAAATACCGCAAAAACATCATTCATTTTACTCTTAAATGTATAAAATCCCACGCTTACCACTCTGAAAAACTTAGGCTAGGGAAGAGAGTGCACGTGGCCGTGTCACGCGGCATGAGGGCAAGAAGGTCGGTCGCCCTCGGTCGGCCTCCGAAGGGTCACCAAGGTTGAGTGCACGAGTGAAAAGAATCAGTGGACCAATTTGATCGTCAATTTATAACATCTTAATTGTCATTATTAATAAAAGACATTAAGAAGATTCTACTAAACATATAGGTAATATAAAACTTTTGTCGAATACTAAAGCTAGAATAATAGCCAAAGCTTTTATGTATGTTTGTATGGCGTGTCTTTGTCACTACAACTTAGTTAGTTTAATGGATTTCGACATGAGTGATGTCTTTGACGATATTTAGAGAGTTAGTCTCTAAATATCGTCAGCAAAAAGAATAGAGGACTTAATAATGCAGTTTTACTTATTCGCAGAAAAAATAAATCTTTAAAACCCTCCTAATAAAACTCGCTTTTCCCGTATCTTTTTCCAGGAAAAACAATGTTCCCGAGGCATCCCTGAATTGGTGTGCTAGATCGACAGCAATACTGATTAGCTATTCAGCGAGAAAACGTAGTTTAAAATACACAAATTGCTAGAACACCAAGACCCACTATTACTATAGGAATACTCTCCATATTATCTACATTATAAGATACACGTGTCTGTCGCATAATCAGTCCATGGACTGTATATATTGGGATGGCCACGTGTCTGTGAGGCTATAAATATTCGATGTCGATACAAGCACGTACATTAATGCTTCTTTTCCGCAGATGAACTAAGCGCCTACGGGAAATGTTATTAATATCTTTCGCGATTGCGACTGCGATTTAAATAACAATATAAAAGTTATGCTATACATGAAATGTTTCAAAATTTGATTAAAGAAGAGTAGTATCTCTTTATGGGTGACATTAATAGATGATAAAGACAGCTGTTTAGAATAATAATCGGACTTTAAAAAAGTAGACAACCGACTTCAATGCGTCTATCATAATATGGTTTTCTCGTGGATGCCATTGTCACAATTGGACCAAACTCTCATCTGACTACCCTTGAAGTACATCATTTCCAATAAAACAGAATTATCGAAATCGGTTGGCGTGATATTGAGTTATTCGTCCATTTGTCGCGCACATGCTTATTTCAAATTTAAGACTTTATGGTTTTCTCATGGATACTATTGTCAGAACTGGACCACACGAGAAGCACCAGCTTTCAAATAAAAAAAATCGTTGAAATTGGTTCACGCAGTCGAAAGTTCTGAGGTAACAAGCATAAAAAAAAAATAGTCGAATGAGAACCTCCTCCTTTTTGAAGTCAGATGATAACGTGAAAATTGTTCTCTACTCCACGGCTTATTCATATCTCCATTGTACATACCACGAAATACTCAAATGACAATAAATAAAAACAATTTTTTTTTTTAATAATTTTATCAGAAGAAAATTTATTATTCGAAACATTAAAACGTGATCATTAAAAGCATCGTTAGCTTAACAGCTAAGGGTTCGAACCCCACCTTGTGTACATACAGCAAATGTAACCGAGACTAGTGGGTTAACTGGTGAGGTTAACAAGAACAGCATAAATTCAGTATTTAAATTAAGTTTTGGGGAAGTAGGCTTTTTTTATGCGATAGGAGAAAAACGAGCAGAATTGAATTATGCAAAGGTCGAAAGTGAAGACAAGTCAAACGAGCACATTGGTCACCTGATGGTAAGCAACTACAGCGACTCATGGACACCTACCATATTAAAAAAAAAAGTTGCTTTGGAATAAAAAAAAACGCGACACACGTCACCTCCTTGTGGTTGGCCAAGTTTTAATGTCCGTTTTAATAAAGTTAACGACATTTTATTGTCTCCTGTGAGTCAGTGACAACCGCCGACCGTGGACACCTGCAGCTCAAGAGTAGTGCATAAGGGAAAAAAAATCACATGACGTTTTATTATTTAACTGTAAATACACACAGTGCATTATGAATGTGAAAAATATCTATCCATAAGACATTGTCACCTACCTCTTGGTTTGACGTTGTATGCCGAAGGGTAATGTTTTTTTACGAGCTAGCCTTTGTATAAGTTCACCTGCTACGATGAAAAAGTACAGAAAACAGTACATGAGCGTAGAGGCTGCGTGTTATTTTTCGCGCGCTCCCAGCAATTTTGAATTTTTATTTGTACCAAACTAATGCCTGAAAGCTTCTCTGTAACAATATATATATATAACTCTATATACAATATATATATATATATATACATATTTTTTATACTATGGGGGACAGACGAACAGACGGGTCACCTGATGGTAAGTGACAACTACCTTCTATGGACACCTGCAACTCAAGAGTAGTAAGTGCGCTGCCCGCCTTTAAGGGTGATGAAGGATAGAGGGATGCAGGGATTGGAAAGAAGAGAGGAGGGGATGAGGAAAGGGTTAATGAAGGATGAGGAAAGAGGAAAGGGGAGTTGGGCCTCCGGAAACCTCACTTTATTCGGGAAAACGCAACGCAAGTGGTACTTCACAACCGGCTTTCTGTAAGGCCGTGCTATCGCACCGGTTGAGCCGGCCCATTCGTGCCTAAGCATGGCTCTACCAACATGGCTATACATGGGATGTTGTTTTAAATTCAGTTACCTAAATCAGTTACAATTAGAGCTTTTATCCCATTTTAACTTATATATTATTACATAGCAATTGATGGTGTAATAATTATTTATCACATTTTCGCGAACCACTTACGATTTTGCCGTCTAAACAATTGGATATATAACGATAAAGTTATATAAGAAGTAAAAAAAAAAATATAGTTGTCGTCATTCTTCATTTCTATCTATCTAATTAAGAATAAGGACAAAGCTTAAAGTTGGACTCCACCTGTATCTCCACTAGTCGTATGCTTGCATTTCTCGCACAAAACAACATACTTCCTTGAACCCTTTTTTAAGTGCGGGTCGTTCGATTTACGAGCAAGTTTATGATTATGTCAAGCTCTGTAAACATGCGCCACAGGTGCGCCCCTTTCGACAGATTAGTTTTAATCCTCCTACAATTTTCTAAGTATGTTGTCCCTGCATGTTGACGTCATAGAATTGGACAGGGCTTACGTAAGAATGGTTTAAATTCCACTGACGTAACAGTAACGTAACTAAGGGTATTGCAGTCAACCGGGTACTGTATGAACAGTCACACAGTACCCAGTTGATTGCAATAAGCTGATCGGACTGTTATATATCAGACATTTCACATAGAGATATGTAATGTCTGATAGATAACAGTACGATCCCCTAGTCGCCTTTACAATATCGAATGGAAGAGATGGTGTGCCTGTAATCTACTTACTCCACCAAGAACCAAACACCAACACTAACATACAGTTAGGGTATTATATAGGCGCGTTTTTCGGAAATTCGAGATAAACGGTGTCAAAAAATAAAATGTTGCTCCTCCACTTATGTAATTAACGTCGAATTCTTCTTCTGATCCTTTCTAGTCAAATCAGTGCCGTGCGTGACCTAGTCAGAGGAGCTTTAGCGCGATGCCTCTGCCGGAAGCGCGCCCACCGGCTGCGCTCGCGCACTGGGTGTCACGCAGCGGACGTGACTTTTGGACCACGCGGGTAGAGGGGAATGGGGAGAGAAGGATGTGGTCACGCACATTTGCTCGCGAGATCGTATCGAATAGCCGCCAGGGAGCGAACCCTCACGCGAGCTCGCGGAGAAAGCGCGACGTGATGGTTGTGGCACATCAAAAGTGATGAAAGTTATCGATAATCATTTTGATTTATTAAGTACCCTTATTTTGAGTTCTAATATTCATTATATTTAAAGCGATATGTGAGTCCCGTTCATGTTTGGAATACGGAGCACCAAGATTTGTAGCGTAACTTTAAATAATCTATGGAAAAACCATACATATTACTAATTTAATAAAGAACGTCAAAAATATTGTATATCATCCTAGAGCAAGCAACGCAATCGAATTAACCGCTACTTGATGCATATTACTTACCATTATCTCTCAAAAGTTAGAAGTTAACTCTAAATCTGAAACCCATTGAGAGTACTCCGACTTGAAAGATGATAAAGGTATGGTTAAGGTTATGGGTAGAATAGGTATCGGTGTTGGAGATTAGTTCTCAAAAAGGGTCCACCCGTGACCACGGTTGGTGCAAATCTATCGAAACGTCGGCGTCGTGTAAAAAAATGTATTGCACCTTATAATATTACGGCAATTAAGTCACGATTAACACGTCTACTATTTAGCTATCAGTTTTGAACCAAATTTCACATTTCATCGTGAACCCATTTTAATACCATTTAAGGTTGGACTATTTATTGGATTGACCTATGGACTGCACATTACTGGTACGTAATGTGCAGTATATTGATCACGTCGAATTATATCAATATTATTTGTTGCAATTAAACGATTTTAGTTTATTGATATCAAAAACATGATGCAATGTAGAATAAACTGTAAAACAGCTTGGGCACATGCCCACGCGTTTTACACTTAAAATCTTCCTTTGAATCGTAATAATAATTATCATCGTTTACTTTGTCATCACTCACTCTTTCATGAAACTATAACTATGTCTGTCCATAACATTAGCAGTCACAGACACAAGACAGGCCACCGCGACTGACTAGGTCAGTTACTAGTTACTTCACGACTAACGTTTGACTGACTTCTTCTGTCAATTTCAAAATACCTATGATTGGTTTAATTGCAAATAAATCTTGACCATCACTTGACCCTGACTTGTTTTTACTATAACTAAAGTAATAATGTTGGTTCGATATAAAAATCATCGACAAAGTCGCAGCACTAACGGATGCACAAATGCGCGAACGGCTCCGAGGCACGTCCTTTGGGTCCGTCGCGGCTGATAGGTACCTGCGGTGTTTACGGTACCGCGACGATTGCGGTGGCCGGCGGTGCTATCGCTCATTGTAATGCGCCGCGCACCTGTGAGCCTGTCTTGTGAACGAGACGACTACTAATGTTATTGACAGAAATAGTCATAGTTTCATGAAAGGGTGATCAGAGAAAGTAAATGATGAAAATTATTATTACGATTCAAAGGAAGATTTTAAATGTTAAACAGCCTGGGCACACGTGCCTCTAGCCGGTTTACAGTGTATGCTACATTATAGCAAGAACTGTTAACCGGCGCGTGTGTCCAGGCTGTTTTACCTGCGAAGTGTAAATCTTATGGCGGGGTACGCACCTCTGCGTCTTTTGGATAATTATAATTATAACACACACTTTGTTCATTTAGACATTTTCGGACATTCGCACAATGAACTTAAATACAATCCATATCATTGCTTCTGCGATTATTGTACTCGGAGGTACAGAGCTATCACAATTTAATTCTCTTTCTTTATTAATATTTATATTCTGACGATGCAATATGTAACTGTTTGGTGTCCGAATCTTACCGATAGATAATCAGTTTCTTTGTCCGGACCTAGTAGCAACCGGTCAGCATAGCCTATGCATGCTTAACACAACGTGAATTACAACATGTTGTTGACTTTTCACAACCTGTTTGACAACTACGGAAATATCTGGGGTCTATAGAGAAAATCAATTCGGGTTTCTACCCACCATGGTTTTATGAATGACTTCGCTTTTCACAATTTAAAAATCTGTTTATAACCTATATATATTGTTTTTTGATATCAGTGAATAAAATCTTATTGTGTTGCTTTGTCCTGCACATAAATAAGCTATAATATATGGTCATTTTTAAATATTAACTTCTATATTAGTTATAAACAAGAATTTAAATGTAAATAAGGGAATCAAATATGTTCTAAGTTGGCCCGACACTATCTAGCAAAGGGCTCAACTCCGAGTAACTCTGACTGACGTGCTGACAGATTAGGTTGTGGATTCTGAATCAAACTAGACGACAGGTAGATAAATTGTTAGGCTAACTAGATAAATATTTTATACATTAACTAGTACCTACCTGTCAAGGGGTTTTCAGTTTTAGAGTTCCTGGACACATATTCCATTTGTTTGTTACAACTTTAATTAAACACGGATCTTGTTATGAATACTTACCAACATGTATAAATACTTGTTTATGAATTTTATAAACCACCTTTCAATAAAAAAAAATCAAGCATAGACAAAGGGTGCATGCAGCTTAACCATTTTGGATCTTATATCTGATATTTTACTGTAAGATGTAAGACTAAGATTTAAACAATTTATGAATAAACTGGCCTATTGGCCTAGTGGTTAGTGGGCATGACCGCTAAGCTTTAGGTACTATTTCCACACTGGCTAAGTAAATTGTGTGATCCTCGAATAGTTGCTTCCAGTCTGGGTGTTTTTTGTCCATTGTGGGTATTCCTTACACACGGGAATAATTCCTACCGCGGGAGATATCTTTAAAGAAAAGCTACTTTAAATTTAGTGAAAGTTTTAATCCCTACCAGGAAACTAAATGGTAAGAGTGGATTCAGGTGCACGGTAGCCACTTTGCTTTCCCTACTGCCTGCGACTAGACTAAGCGAGGAATGTAGTGGAATAATACAAATGTCATGAATCGTAATTGATCTTGTTGTAAAGCAGTACAGCTGTACGTAACATTAATTTTTAATAGAAGCTAATAGAAGATTACAATCTAATGCCTGTTAGGGTTATCACAAATATGAAATCCTTTCATAAAGATTCTCAATTCATTCAACCTGAACTCTAACCGTTTTAGATAGGCTTTAACACAACAGAATCTTTTATATAAACGCTAGTTATATGTTGAACTCTCTAATAACTCTTTTATCATTACTACTATCTGCATCACACGACGTCATAAAGTAATACATTTAAAGACCATAATGTTTGAAAGGATGCATGTATGTATTATTTATTTTTATTTATATATTTCAGATTACGTAATACGTGCAATGCATGCAATAATAAGTTAATCAAATCATTAATCGATTTGCCTGCTGCCATCCACCGCTGGACATAGGCATCTCGCAATGTGCGCCATAGCGCCCAGTCCTCTACCGTCCGCAACCAATCTAGCCCAGCTACCTTTTATTACCTCGTTGGATTAAGTATTTAAAGCTTTCTTGCATCCCAATCTTCGTATTATAGCTACGTAACTTATAGTGCATTGCTCTGCACATGCATTCAATTCGCCTTCTCTTCGTATACGGGCAGCTTGTACTTAGATTAGGCTTGGATATATCTAGCTCGGATTACACAACTTAAAACCTTACTACGTATAAGCAAGTAAGCACCTTTAATATTTCTCAAAATTGTTACTAAGGTTTAATTAATGTTCTCCATCGAAATCTAACATAAGTTACCCTTATCTTTCGACACTTATAGTATTTACTTATATGTGACTGCGCAAGTAGCAGCGTTTATGTATTTCAAGCACCGTTTATGTTTAATAATTAATGATTGTTTGTCACGCCCAAGAGCCCAGCATCGGCTTGATGGATTTCCACATGTCAGGTGTCATTTGAATCGTCTTAACAGATGAGTGATATACGAGTAGCATATCTCAATACCGTCACCAAAAAAAGAAAATAGGTACGACGACGTTAGGACCTCATATTTTTTAATAATGTTCCTTATTACAATTATAACACTTAATTCTTTTTTTTTCTCTTACTAAGACAAATTTATAAAAACAACATTTTTTTGAGTCACTTAAAATACCATTCTTAGAATTATTCCATACAAATGTTACGTCACTTAGAAACTAAATCTTTGCATAGTGACATGGGCTGTAAAATAAATTATAATGAGACCACCTGTTGCTGCCGCCAGAGGGCGTTGTTATGTAACAAAACGTCCGGCTTGATCCGGTTACGGTAAGTAGATTTACCAACCTCCATTGTTGATGTTACAGTTGCTGATCAACAGAATTTTGTTGACGTTTACTGAAATTTGACTTCAGTCACATAATATTGCCCTTGTGTCAGGGAATTATTAATAGGTATATAGCTTTTATGCGTGACAGAGCAGAAGAACAAGTCTTTGAATAAAACAAACGGACCCAAAGTACGTACATCCTTGCCGTTATTACTATGGACTTTCCATACATACATTCAAGTTCGTATCTCATCAGGGCCCATCCCTTCCCTAAAATGGATTAATGTCAACATTTTGCCAATTAGAATGTGGCAAAATGTGGGTGGCAATAACGTAATAAGGGGCAAGCCTATTGCCGTCAATAGAGTACTGGGGGAATTCAAAATGGGAATATGGGAAGAACAAGGGAATGCAGTTGAAGTTAAAGGATAGGTTAATGATGTCGGTCGCTAGCTCGAACTTGCTCGTTGCCGTGAGTTCCGAGCCCTCTACAATAATAGCCTCGATAATAATAATAATAATGTGGATGTGGATTTGGCAATCCTTGTACCGATAGTCATACCAGCCATAGGGTTATTTGCTGAGATCCTCGACCAATACTTTCAGAGGGTTACTGTAGGGTGAAGGGCCTGATGCAGAAGTCAGTCCTTCTCGATACGGCACGTATTGTGAGGAGGTTCCTATCTCTGGAGCCCTAACCACCGATAGCTTGGTCCCTGTTCCCGATAAAGATGGAGCACCACTTTTTATAATCTTGGCAGCTTAATAAGCACTGCCTACTATTTTTAGCGTTTTGAACATATTAGGTTCATACATTTAAATATAGATAGGGTTTAGGTTCGAATGATTCGGTATAAAATGACGAATTGAACTTACGATCACAATTTTGCGATGTAATCGGGGAGGAGTACCACCTTTAACTTGTGAAAGACTATGGCTGGCATTACTGGTGTATTTTGTTACCAGGTGATCAAGACAATTCGAACGGGATTGGAAACCTGGACCATATTTATTTTATAATTGACAAAACTATCTAGGTTTGTAAAATATAAACCTACAGATAGATAGTTTGTGACCTAATGAGTATCTGTTATTACCTTATTTATAACATAAATGAAATTAGACTTAATGAGGTTCCCATAAATACGTAGCGCATAATTCCCGCGCACCAAATTAGTGAGGCACGCATGTCGGCAATCGATACATCGCGTGATTATCGACGATAATGGCCACGGACGGTCGAGTCGACGGTCTCGGGCCGTACGGCCCACTGGACCCAGCGCCGTGCCTACGGACTACGAACCCGAGGGTTAGACGCAGATAATTTACCACTGCGTAGGGGGTTTCAGTTATCATCATTGTTGTTAACATATTTAAGATTATTATAGACCTAATTCTTACTTATATTGGTTTAGATTCGATTGAATACTTGAGAGTTTAATGGCTTTATTTACATTATATTTATTATTTACGATGATAGCGAAGGCTAGGAAATCTAAGGTCGTAGTTTAGAATATAATGTCACACATGGTACAAGAGTTATACATGACTTTGTCTAAGCTACTGGCTTTAAATCACGGTACGCTCACCTTAGAGTTATTAGTCTCTTTCTCGTTAACAGTTTTTCTTTTTGAATGAAAGGAACCCATTGTATTTATCTGTACCCCTGACCCCTGTGTATTTGTGTCTCGAAAGTAAATGGTTATATCTACAAACTTTATATAAAACGAGATGAAATAGCTTATATTATTAGCTTAGCAATATAGCTAAAACGAAAATGACCGCGAGCGTATACGTATCGGCCGAAGAATTTACTGCAATTTGATTGGTCATCAGGAAAGCGGTATTTGCATAATAGCCCATTAGCAAGTTTTTGTTTGCAGCCATCTACGAGTTAAACACAGCAGTTGTATAGGCTACATTTGTACACCGCAAGGGTGCACATTTACATTATTTTGTGCTAGACCCCCTGCGTTCCGTAAACCTTAAGGTTTACGGAACGCAAGGAGACGCGTTCAGAGGATATTTTCCTTTAAGATTATTGACTTGGTTTACTATGGAGTTATATCAAAACAGAACACAATGAACTCTTATGGAAATATCAACAATTTTGCACATCTGAATTCTCGAGGACGGGATTAACGAAACCCAACCGGATCATCAATAAGGGTCCAAGCAAAATTCCGTCTCAAATATCTTCAGCGGACTCTCGTTTGTACGTAAACACGCAAAATCCCTGTGAAGGTACGACCGCGGTCTCTAGACATGTGCGGGACATAAATTTGGCGAGCGTTACGTAGGTACAGGCCGGTCGCTATGTACCGCAATACATAAGGCGTACCTATGTACGTAGCAACACGGGCGTCACTTATCCGCGCGGAGGATGCGGTGGCCGTCCGATCACCCCCCGGTGGGTGACGCCGCGGGGGCAGAGGGGGTGGCGTCAACCCACCCTCCCCCCTCGCGATTCATTAAGTCGGGCGCGGCCGACGCGGCGGATGGTCGCGGAGTCTCCGTGAATTCAAATTAGAGGCGGCTTGGACGTCGTGCACTAGAGCTGCGATACTTTACTCATATCCAACGTTCTGCATTGATGTAGAATAAAAAGTTGAAGCTTTAGTAGGCATCATGTATGAGCTGAATGCATACATGCAAATACTTAAATACCTTAGTAATATAGATATAGTAACATATTAATAATTTTCGAAGTCATCTTAGATAGTTCCATGTAGTGGTAGGTCTTGAACTAAGTATTTTTTTTTAATTATTTTGATCTAAAAACTTTACCCGAAATATTTGGAGTATGTTTCTACAATATACATGTTTTGCCGAGCTTTCACATCTTAATACTTTTTATCATTTATAACCTGACAAAAGCCCTCGATCGTTTAAGTTATTATCTAATTGACCACTACTGTACATAGCCTTTAATTTCTGACTGTGTGTAAAATTTATATGAAAATTGCTGTCGATAAAATGCGTTTCGTAACATCTCTAGTGCCCCTTTGTCTCGACAAGACAGACGCGCAGCACGGGGCGTGCGGGTGGCTCGAGGGTGAACAGGACGTGCGGGGGGCAAGTCCAGCACGTGCCGGACGGAAGTCGCGCCCCGCGGCCACACCGCGCTAAATGATTCAAAACTGGCCCCGAACCTGCAAGATTTATGCCCCTACCCGATCCCTAGATTAAAGATGTCGCCTTTATTGAAATACGCTAAAATATTCTCTCATAGCTACATACCACGTTTTACTCTGGTACCCTCTATATTCTATGCCGATTCATTCATTCACATTCAGTCGCCGTACTCATTCCATTCACTTCTTTATTGTTTGTTTTTCGGTGAGTTTATTACGGCAGGGGAGAGTTGGCTTGTTAATTTTTTTCTTTGCTGATAGCAATTTGTATGGATGATTCTGTTGTTTTTCGTACTCGCAAATGAGTACGTGAGTTACTTTACATTTCACAGATTACACAGTGACCGACACAAAAAGGTATATACAGATATACATACTTGTATTTTCAACCTGTAATAAATACTCTTAATTTGCTAAAAATAATTGAGAAAACGCAACAAAAATATAATAGGAATTCAGTTCAGCGTTCAGGAGCTTTATATCTAGCCGTTTAGGTAAAGACCCGAAAAGTAAGCATCCTACAGATGACCACATCCACCCTAGATGACGAGTTTTACCATCAGATCAACTTTCATTTACTTTTGGATCCTGAAAGACTCTGTATAGTTAATGTGCTGCTTCATGATCAGTAATTAAGCCTGTGTTCTGTATTTTACATCTACAGATTTTGCGATTCAATTAACTTTTATTTTTTTTTAAGACAATTCCGAACTAGGAATCGTTCTTAATCAATTCGTCAATTGGACTTTACAAACATACATATAACGGACAAAAAAAATACCCAGACTCGGTAAAACTATTCGTGGATTAGAAAAATGTTTGTCCAGTGTGGAAATTGAACCCATGACCTCTGGCTCAGCAGTCAGGATCAATAACAAGTAAACCAACAGGCCATTTGAATAGAAAACTAAATTGCTTTTTTCCAACAAATTGTAGATGAAAACACCTAATTACCCACAACTGCAAAAAACAAATAAGGTTCTACAATAATCATCTAGGAGATATAGCCCCGGAACATAGATTAAGGATATTATGGCTCATTAGAGTAATCTGCAGACGTGTGTAGGTATAAGTAAGTTGATACCTACTTGTTACCTCTTTTTTATTTTGTTCGTTTTCTAAAGTTAGATAGATATTATAAAGAAAGAATTGGTGAGCTGATTTTTTTAAATAGTTTACGTAATGTTTATTGTCAGTCATTAGTCATAACATTCCACGGTTGACAGCTATAGGCTTCCCCCGTATTACGTAAGTGACTAAAGTATATTATGGTTGGCAAAATGTGGGCTAGTATTTACTGGGCTGATACAAGGTGCTCAGGCAAAAATACAAATTATGTTTATATTTATATAACGCTTTAAGACAATTATATGTTTAAAAACAAATTAGTTTACTTGTCAACTTCTGTAAGTATTTTTGAAATGTGAATTCTCGAATACTCCTTCTATCTAATATAAACCAACACACAAAGCCTGTCTTAGCCTTTGTACCAATAACACAAGTTAAAACTTATGTTGGGTGCCGAGTTTAACGAAATACTGTTTTAAATTATTCTGTTTTGTATCCTATTTAAAAAAAATATCGTATTCACTTAAAGTAAATAATCACTGAAGCTCACTCACTTGGTCATACAATGCAAGCATTGTTTAACGACCGGTTTTCTGTGAGGCCGTGGTAATACTCCGGTCGAGCCGGCCCATGCGTGCCGAAGTATGGATCTACCACATTAAAGATGATATTCTTGATAATTTAGTAATAAAAACTATTGCTTATTAAGAGTAAAGAACTTATATTTCAATGCTGTGGTTTTAGATTTCATAAATGGTGGAATATAAAATACATGTTCTTACTTTTCCACGTGTACACAGTGTACACTATTATTCCTATCCTTTTCTATTGTGTACAGGGTTTTACAGAGAAGTGATGTCGAGAAGAGAACATGAATAACGTAAATCACAAACAAGTAGTCAGATATACCTAATATTTTGTAAGAAAAAGGGCTTACATGAATGAAACTATGTATGTCAATTTATGATTGTACACCCATCACGCAAAAACTATAACATGGAATTTAATTCTATTTTCACCGATGTATTGCTAGAGTTGTAACTTATTTTCCCCGCGTTTTTATGATGATCTAGCTTTTGCCCGCTATTTCATTCGCATGGAATTTAAAATCAAGTAGTCAATTAGATGCACTACAAACTTATAACACTCCTCTTTTTCGTCGAGGGTTAACAATAAAGAATCATGCTGTCATCATTCAAACAAGAACACAAAAGTTACCATAACAAAACTAAGTAATAATGATCAGCACCGAACTATTGAACAGACAAAACAACAAAGTTTCTGTAAAGTTTGCGTCGCGGGGCATGCAAATGTGAACTTTCCCTCTTTTAGAGGACGGAGGGCGGGAGGACTGCACTTGGCCGATTTACTGACACTCACTGGCACTCCCCCTCTCAAATTGAAACTTATTTCTATTCGCGTGGCTGTACGTAGTTTTTTAAAAGATGACAGTTGGGATGTGCCGATTTAGTTAATATGTGTCTGCCCTTCATTTACTACTTGCGAACAAAGGGATTTGGTTTATATTTAGGTCATGGAATACGGTATATTGTGCATTCTCTGAGTAGTTGGTTCATGATTATTGTAAATTAAAAAAAAATAGTTTAAATAATCATACACGAATTGACTTGAAAACGTCCCCTGATTTTTAGCTGTTGATAAAATGTATCGTTGACTGTGATGTGATTGAATTTTCAGAACATTACTTTTATTTTTAGCTAGCTATTCTGGTAGTTTCCTGGTTGCTACTAATACGAATAAATTATCTTCAAACAATTTTCCACCTATTAGCCTAATCAGATAAACCAGAACCCATGCACGTACTTGAAATTTCGATAGCTACAACAGAACAACCCATCTGAATAATACCGCATGTATCTTGTGAGTAATTAACGCGATTGCTAGAACTGTATATAGGTACATACAGACAGGCTGAATGTTTGAAATAGAGACGCCTTTACCTAGGATTTGAGATGCAATGGCCTATATACGCGGACGAGTAGGACATCAAAGCAATCTGACCGGGTGGCCAGCCGAGGTGCAATTCGGCCTACTCCTTGCGCATATTGCATGCACGTCCCAATGAAGTTTGCTTTGTAGGCGGTAATCTGCGGGGGTGTATCGGGGTGGTGGGTGGCGGGTTATGTACACACGAGCCCGAGGCGTCGAGGTAGGCAAATGGCCGGCGAAGCGGGCGCGTAGGCCGACAGATCTCGAGCGATATCGATCCGCGGCCGTCGCCACGGACAACACTCGCCGTCGCCCTCACAGCTCAGCGGCAACGACAAAAACACTCCTTTGTTTGCCCACGATCAAGTGCTCCCTCGCCGAGAAGCGACTATTGACAATGAGACACGTTTAAATAAGTAGAGGCGGGTGGCTAGCATCAAAAGGCAAACAATTTTGTTCACAGACGATGTTGACAAAAGCATGAGTAACTTAGAAATACTAAAATCTAAAATTGGTTACGCTACTTCCAATTGTCTTTTAATTCCCTTATCACTAAACTATCTGTACTAAACTTAAGTACTTAATTTAACTATAATGTTTCCTTATCGATACTGGTAAACTCTGACGTGGTAGTACACCACTAGCAAGCGTCGCGACCGCTCGGCGGGTGGTACAAATCACTCGCGTGGACTGCCGTTCTTGGAGAGCGGTATGCTGTGTTCTTTTCGCATTGTTTAGTTTTATTTGTCGATAAAAAAATATGCTTTGTGTACCATTCCTATCGTACCTTTATGTAGGTCGATTGCGTGCTATGAATATGTCTCCTTACTACGATTCTTTATTAGTATAAGTTTATCTACTATGAGAAATGATGGTAACGATATATTGATCAAAACATTAAAAATACGAAAAACGTACACAGGTAGTATAAAGAGTAACGTAAAACACGAAAGCTGGTGAAGGTTTATTAAGTAGCAGCATTTGCACACATTTGTTTCTATCATTATATCGGAGGTAAAAAAATTTCGTAAACCGTATTTCCGAACCGATACGACCTTCAAACCTTCAAGAAGAGAGCGTACCTCTACCTAAAAGGCCGGCAACGCACTTGTGACTCTTGAGTTGCGAGTGTCCATGGGCGGCGGTAGTCACTTACCATCAGGTGACCCGTCTGCTCGTTTGCCCCCTATCGTATAAAAAAAAAAAAAAAAAAAAGGTAAATGAAATTTCTACTTTTATACTTATGGAAATTATCCAAAACAATGTACAGAGAGAAGCAGGCTGAAATCAGGAAAATATCCCAGCCTTGAAGAATAGGAACTCATATATGGATAGAGAAGTTCTCGGTAATAGGATTAAATGATATACCATTCTTTATGATGCATAATATTGTATTTCATACATATACACAGTGGTGCTACTTCTAAATGTATATTGTATATGTAAATTATTAAATTGCCTGACTTGGTCTAGGCTTGCATGGAGACGACTAATGTTCTCTCTGGCTTGAATGTATTATTGCGACGCTCTGTTCAATACTCAGAACTGTCTACCAGTGACCAATACCAGTACCCACTTTTATTAGAAAAAAGTGTGTGTATCACCATCGCAAGGTTTATTTGACTATGATTACTAATTGTTATTTCCATATAACTATAATTCTTTTGTCTTATTTACTTAAAATAGTATTAAACGTTGTATATTTTATTCTTTTTTATTACCAATAAGTAAATATTATATCATCTATTGCATTCGAGTACATGTGAAAAAAGTCATTAATAGCCCAAAAACATAAAATAATATTAAATTATCGACAACACTTCATCGACAGTATCGCAACATATTCAATTACAGGCGCAGCACGGTCTCGCATGAGTGGCGTCTATACGCGTCGCCAGCTCGCGAGGCGCCCCCACAATCGATACTCCCTCTATCGATACCGGGGGCAGCTCTAGTGCGGTGGGCGTCTTGTTCCAAATCCGAATAACGCTTGGTCAAGCTCAACTCAAAGCGAGGAGCGTGGCATGGTCTAATTTGCGCCGTCGTTACCGTACCGAAGCTTCGCCATGCCGAGCTGTACGCTAGAACACATCTCACGCTGCACATTTTGTGTTGAATATTATATGTATCTAGTGCTTCTAGCGTCTGTGAAAAGCTATTTCTTATTCATTGTTTGTTGAGGCTGACAATGTTTTTGTGCGCCCGGATTCTCGTATGCGCATAGTAATTAATAAATAGAGGACAACTTAATTAGGTATGATAAGAATATTAGAAATTAGTCATCAATGAACAAAATACGTATGTCATCCCTACAACTCATATCATTAAAAGTTTCATGGAGTTAAAAACTGGACTTGGGAAGGATAGATAAAATTATAACTTTATTGAATTAATAATAACTACTTAAATAATAATAATTTCAATATAATACCTTCATTTCGCTAAGTTGGGTATACCACGCGACACATATTATTTATTTCATAAAATTTAAGTAACATAAGACATTTTTACTTTTACTTTAACAAACCTTTTCAGTTTTTTTTTTGCATACAATTTGCCAAAGTAAATATACTCCAAATCCGCCGTATACGCCACCAACAGAATTTATTTATTTATTTATGAATGGTAACAAACAAGCTATAGTCTCAGGGCTGATGTCATTCCTTCACTACTTTCAAACGACACAGCTCGTTGGCCCATTATTGTGCACAACCTCAAGCAAATCCTTCAAGTGAGCTTGATGACCTCATCCTTCACATGGGCCCTCAGTCGCGACGCTTTCCGGAACATTTAATCAGCGCTGGTCAGGTTTCCTCACACTCACATACTCAGAAATAAGTTTAACTTAACCAAATACTTTTGACTGATTATATAATAGGTATATAATATTAGTATAATATCCTGGGGCATATTTCAAATCGCTATCTACAACTAAACTAAAGAGTTCCCTGAGGGGTACCGTGGGTTTTAAAACAAAGATTATACGTTTTTATAAGACGGCATAGAAATAAAGTTATCGAAATTTGAAGGTCGTATAGGAGAGCCCGTAAATGACGTAGAGTACTAATAGTTTTAGAACACAATGCATCTTTTAACTGGTTACCTTCTATACTTTAAAAACTTCAGACTTTAAAAATTTGCAAACAGCCATTTATTTTTTACAGAGGGAGAAACTGTTTACTCCATATCATCATTGGCGCGATTACGACGACAGACATTTATTTCAAAAATAACTTTTCTGTACCAACAAGCTGTTAGTCTAACAATAACTTTTATTATTAAATTTGAAAAAAAAAACATATTCATCAGTTCTAAAATTTAAAATTTGATGTCGTATTGAAGTATAATCTGTTCCCACTTGTTAATTTATTTATGAATAAGCAAAAATTTACTTAGAATAAAACACTTTCACCAATATACACAATGAAAACAAACCTGAAGAGAAATGTTAGTAAGGAATACTTACTATACATATATTACCAGACGCCTAACAACACGGTTCCATATCTGCAAAAAGTCTCAGTTTAGCTGACAAGCTGGAAGAGTTGGCGAGACAAGTTAGAACGACGTTGCCGAGATACACACGGCACATGCATACAAATGAAACATCTAGTAATATTACTGGTACTTCTCACTAAGTTTGTGGACCGAATGAATGAAATTACTGAAAATATGAGACTGCTGGGGATATACTTTCATTTTGCATATAGAGCTTTGCAGGCAAAGTAATCCTTCATAATCCCTAAAGGTTTTTGTTATTAAGAAGTGTTTCTTTTCACAGTAGGATAGATCATAAACTCTGAACCTAGTTGTAGGGTTAGAAACGAGTCACTCTGTTTTCTCAGGGCGAGGTCCTGAGAAAACAGACACAAATATATATCAAATATATATATATACACCTGTAAAACTGTATACTGTTACTACAAAAGAGTGGTAACAACACAACTGACGTGGATGGACGCAAAGTTAAGTTCGCTATTAAGAAAAAAACGGTAAAAAATCTTTGAGGATCGAATCTCGGTGCAGATGAACCCTCGGCATATGCGACAGTCAGACTCCCACTACTCCGGTTATTTCTTTCATCGGATAATATAGTAAAGTTGAAAACCTATTTTTGTTAAACGCGTTATTTCCTGGAATAAGAAATACGAATAAGAAAAAAGAATTGTTGCACAATTCTTGAATTTTATTTTTTATGGATAGCTCGTTAGAATGATCTCAAGGTGAATTAAAGGTCTTAGGATTGGGGCCACCATTGTAGATACTGATGATACAACAATGGTGGTGCCTAATTTGACGACCTCTAGAAATGTTTTTTCACGTCTCTCTTAAAGGACTTGTAAGAGAAGTGTTCCCTTCTCTCGCGGGCTGATTATGAGGTCCACATTTTTATGGTGTACGTTTCATTTGCAAGCAGGCTAGATTATAGGCTATTTAATATCTCTCTTTGAGCCAAAGGAGAAGTGACCTTAACTGCCGCTATAACTATAAATTTGAAATACCCTTTGAAAACTACTGCAATAATTAGAAATAGCAATGAGCAGATTTTCGTGAAACATATCTGTGTTTCAGGAAAATCGTCTCAGCTGCTAGATGAGAACATTGTCGATAACGTCAGCTTTCAGACAGAAAATATACGAATTTCTTGAGAAGCTACGATGCTATAAACACAGACAGACTGGTCAATCTTAGAACACGTCTTGCGTTGGGGTTTAAAATTTACAGGGAACGACATTAATAAACAACTGACTTTATCAAAACTATTGTAAGTTATCGGTTACAATAAACTAAAGAATATACAAGATCTCTTACTAAATATATATTTTAAATATAAAAACTACCCAATTTGGAAATAAAATCCTTAAAGAATTATGTTCGCTAAGTGCAACAAGAACTCTTTTCTCAAAACACTCACAAAGAATTGAGTCACAATAGAAAAGTGCAACTAACTCGAACTCCGCAGTAGAAGTTGCGATGTCAATAAAATATTAAAACGTATAAAAAGTACTTCGGTAGTGAAAGCGTTGAAAAGTTTTCATTGAAAAGTGAAAGTCGTGGTCGGAAAAGTTGCGAAGCCGACTTTGTTTTCCCCAACTTTGGATTCAATTGTGGGAGGAAGGAGTGCCGCCTCTCCCTCCTCGCCTTTCCACTCGGCCGTTTATGATTCCCTACAATAATAACCGTGGGAAGCATTTTTGTAGATTTGTTTACAGTTGTTTTTCTGGGTTATTGTAAAGGGCTATTGGCTTTATCAACTTTGGTAGGTTATTGTATTTTTAAGTGTGATTCTCCTGTTTCTGCTGGTCGTTAAAACTTCGTATGGAAAAGAGGAGGGGGGGGGGGAGAGTATATTTGTTGATCACGTTTTTTCTTTTATACAGCGATAAACAAAGCGGATTGTATATTTGTTTGACAACTTTTTTATTGAAATTGTTTGTAAGTGCCAAATGAAAAACTATATAGTAATGATATTAATATAATGTACCAATATTTAAATAAGTATGCTTTAAATAAACATTCTTCTAGTTTGATCTTATTGAAATTTGAGGAAAATATTCCACTTCTAATGTGGAAAATTATTGATGAAGAATACCTGTGTCTCGTCTTTCACAATTGGAATCTAAACAATATCCTTTTTTGTTTATAATTATATTAAATATACACAATACTTAAAAAAATATTTTCGTTACAATATATCTTATTCATTGTAACTAGCAGTTTTTTTATTCAATGAAAGCAATGGAAAAAAAAAAACAAATTAATCCTGTCCTGAAACAAGTAACAAACTTTATTAAAAGTTTGGTAAATGAAGCAAATGCTATTACTTACGCCATCTATTGCTATTTAAACTAATCTCCACTTGCTTTTCTCCTTTGGTTAGCAGCGTCATCTATAGCAATTTGTACGAACTTTTAAGAGAGACTACAAAAGAATCTTGCTGCACAGGAATACTGGTTTAGTTTTTGTTTAGCTCACAGTTCTGGTATATATGTGCAGTAATGCCCGTTTTCACCAACGTCCCCTAAATTTTAAGCGTCCCTTAAGCCAAGTTAGGTGGGCCCTAAGAATAATTTAGTTTTCACCAACCTTTAGGAAACACCTAAGCGCTTAGGTGTCCCTTAAAGTTTAGGGAACCGAATATCGTACCCTTAACCAGCCCCTAACAAAGTAACCGAACGTCACGTAACGTAACGTACGCGTATTTATTTGAAAGTGCGAAAATGTAAGGATAATTAAATGATTTTTAAGAGAATATTGATTTAATGGAAACGTTAGAGCTATTAACTAATCCTAGATCATATAAATTACAGTTTATTAACTCTTATAAATTATCTTTATGACATCATAAAACAAGTAAGACTTAATAAAACTTCGTCTCCTTTCATCTTTCACACCATTTAGGACAATTAGGAGAGTAGACCGGTCACCTAATGGTAAGTGACTTCCGCCGTCCATGAATACTTGAAACTCAAGAGTCACAAGACTGTTGTCCGCCATTTAGAAGAAAGAGGGGAAGGGAAAGGGGGTTGGGATTCCAGGAACCTCACTTACTCGGTCAAACAATGCAAGTATTGTTTAACAGCCGGTGTTCAAATTTGTCCTCAGTTGTCGAAAATCATCAAGCTGTCTAGGCTCTAGGGCGGACAAACAAACAACATACATACCTAAACAGACACATTCTAAAAATATGACCCTCTTCCTTGAGCTGTCGGGTAAAAAACCTAGTGATTTGTGACTACTTTACAACATTATCATTATCAGTCGTTCTGCTCTACATTCAATGAGGATATATGCATTCTGTTTTTATTTTATATATATACATACATATGTATACGTACTTTATGAAGACTATGAAATTAATAAATTTTGACAATAGCTAAGTATGACTTCAAAACACACAACTTTGCACACTTAGTAAAGAGTAACTGATTTGACCATCGACTAACATAACTCGTATTCTCTGAAATGTTAACTTTGAAGTACAATGAAAATTATTAAATTTTGACGAAAGCTAAGTATGTCGCACAATTGTCATGTCATTCAAATATCTATAAAACATACCGTTTTGCCAGTAAAAAGGGACTGATTTAACTTCACAATTAACTTTTCACCTTGGCGTACAGTAGCACAACATCCCTAGCTAACGACTCTGCACAGGACGAATACTGTAATGACAGTAATATGACAATATTCGAATAATGTTTGATACTCAAACCTTACAAGTAACATTTCTCACACAGCCTGAACGCCTCATGTCTCCATACACGGCCATCATACGTAGAAGTGGAAATCCCTTCGAGTTAGCATCCGTTCTAATCTCCTGGCTCATCGGAGGGGGATATGACGCGTATGTCGTAGTAGGCTGTGCCGAAAGAGACGTCTGCATGGCTATCAGATACAGAACTGTGTGCCCGGAGATACCAGATGAAACTGAGGTGGGTATTAACTTTTATGGATATTCAAAATTATTGGTGAGTTAACTGAGGCTGCATCGATTGGAACCCATTTTCGTTTTCATATACGACCATAGACTTAGGAGGGCTGGTCTCATATCATTAATCGTCTTTGAATAGTTCAGGATGCTTATTGGTTGTCTTTTTTAAGGACTTACACAGTACCATTTTAAGATTTGCCGATCCTAGCGTGAGGGTCTGACGTACCTAAAATACTATTTGTAATTTTTTTGATAAGTTTCCTCATTCATTTGGATATTCCTCCAGGTTATAGAGGAACCACCGCCACCCACGACAGAGCCGCGGTACCGGTTGGTACCACTGCCAGATTTTACCTCTAAGTACTGCATTGAAATGGATAAAAAAGAGGCGGCGAAGAGGAAAGCAGCGCTAGACAAAATTGAGAATGAGAGGCTTCGAAAAATTGCTGTAAGTGAACTACATTACCTCACACTTCATTTTGTATTACTTTTCCATTTTTTGAAACGACTAGTTTGCTATTGCCGTCAAACTGAAAGTCTGCAATAGGCAAATGCGGGCGTTTTAATAAGCCTCTGCCAAACTCTTCGAGTATACAGGCGTGAGTTAACATATGTACTTCTAGTATTAGTAGACTACTGATTAGGTTAATCTATTCTGTGCTAAGGGTATGTTTGCCATGTTAGAAACATAATTTTCCTTTCGAAGGATTTAGAGAAGGCTCCCCAAGATGACATAGATGGGTGGCGCACTCACGCTTGGGTCCTCGTCCTTCCAGGACCCATGGGGATAGAAGAACCATTCTTTATCGAACCCAGTGAAGGTTTCAGCTACCCACTCAATGCTGGGCGATACCATCATATCGAAAGCGTTTACAATAATGAGAATTATTATGTAAGTACATTGTTATATTTTTTTATAATATTTAATGATCTCTTCACTTATATATATAAATACAGTTTTCTTGCGCTTTTATTTGACTAGGCAAACATACAAGGCGAAAAATCAGATTTAAGCCAGTTGAGCTACGACTTAGCGAACCTGGAGTGTTGGGAACATCTTCTAGCGGGAGAGCCTAGCAGTAGACGCCAGCTGACCGGCGTTGATACAGCTGATAAGAAAACAGCCGTTGACACTGAAAAACACCTGGACATGCCAACAAGTTGGGTTGAGAAACTGGATATAACTACCGAAGGTTGGCGGAAAATTATGACTATTTGAGGTAAAGCTAGCCTAATTTGGACAGTGCAAAAGTGGATTCAATCACAGAAAATTATAACATACTTAAACTTGACCGTATCTTTAAGAATAAACCAACCCGCTGATTGGCCAGTTGGTCTTGCGGTTAGTGAACTTCTGGGACAGAGGTCGATAGTTGGATACCCAGACGGGACAAAACATTGTGTGATTTTGAAATGGAAATGTGTATTCGTTGTTTATCTATGTTCGTCAAGTCCCCGCGACACAGGAACCAAATGCGACAGTTGTCTTTTTAAAAAAGAAAAAGTATCTTAGGTTAGTTTATCTTCGAAATATGTGAGTCTACGTGAGTCTTTGTACGATTACTGACAAACATTAAATATAGCATCCGTTTAGTAATGACCTTTAGTATGTTAGTTATGAGACTATAATAAAGTTCAGAAATCACGCTATACATATTCACAACTAGGTTTCTGTACATTCATTTGAAATAAAGTACCTACATGTAAGTTTAAATTTAAGTATTTAAGATTCTTCTACGTATTCTTGGAAGTGCAATTGATGATGCTTCAACTTTTTCTCAGAAGCCGTTTTAGGTTTTTTTTTACAGATGCGAGGGTAGTATAAAATATTATATTGCTCATGTTTTTTTTTTCAGTAAAAAGTATTGTTTGTTACAGAATTTCATCAACGATACCCAGGCAGCCACAAAGTGATACACTACAAAAAGGGAATATTAGAGAAGTTTGCTCCGTACTCCCAGCCCGATGGCATCATCAAAAGAGTTCAGACATTCGATGATTACGCACTTACTGTAAAGTTGTTGACGTAAGATATTTTTGTATTGTATATTTAAATATGACCGAAATTCTTATAAGTATCATTATACTTATAAGAATTTCGTTCCACAGTTACATTTAACTGTGGAAGAATTGATTTTACGACCTGCCAACACAAAGGGAGGATAGTCGGACCAGGTGTCTATGGTATGTAAATTACCACTATTAAATCGAATCAAATGACACTTCACATGTTGAAATTCATCGAGCCGTTTAGTGTTCTGAGGCATTTCCAAAAAACATCTATTTCTATGTCGCCTGGCAGTTCTGAGTATGTCATGCTCGCCTAGAAGTCATGTCAATGGTAGCGTACATATGCTGTTAATGTGGGGACGTTCGACTGCCTTCAATATAGTTGAGGTGGACGTGCGTCATGCTCGTGAACAAGTGCCGTTGATCGGGGCTGGTCATTTCCGGACTGCTGCTACTTAAATGATAAATAAATGATAAATGATCTTTATTTTGTAAATAGGTTATAACAACACTTTTACACGTCAATATATTATTTTTTTCTGTTAGTTTATGCTAGATGAGGCCGGTGTTTCCTAGCTGACTACCCTGAGAAGAAACACCGAAACAAACTCAGAGGTCAAAGTCTGTTTTAAAGTCCATACAGATGTACTGGTCAAAAACATATGAGAACCATGCACGCTAACGTCTGAGATGAGCTTTTGAAGAAAGCACCACGCTCATTTGAGTGGACCCGTCCAAACAGTGCAAGCATTTGTCAGTTATCGTGTAGCTCAACTTAGAACTTTAAGGAGCTCAACGGACCGACGAACAGTACCAAAGCAAGGACATTTGGGTAGGCCGCAAAAGTACTCAAACAGTCAGACATCGTTATAAAACAAACTACAGGAGAAAAGAGAAAAAAATAAAAAATAAATAAATAAATAACCTACATAGTCCTCACATTTACAATAAATAAATTTATAAATTAAAAAAAAGAAACAAATATATAAAATATTATACTTAACAAAGTATTCATGTCAAAAAGTACAAAGATTTAAACAATAAAAAAAAAACAATATAATACATAACAAAGTAAGTATTCATGTCAAAAAGTAAAATATAAAATGTCAATGTGTATAAAAAAAAAAATTATAAACGAAAAACAAAGACTCATGTACATTAATGAAGCAGCTCATTCCCAAGCCTTTTTATCTTCAATGTAATCTTTAATTGTGTAAAAAGCTTTTCGACTTAGTTTTTTTTTATAAATGATTTAATTCTTAAAATATATATATGATGTATTATGCTACTTACTTAAAATATATATATGATGTATTGCATTTTACTATACATTTTTGAACTGTAACAAGAAAATTTAATTAAATCTTTGAAAATAATGTCCTTGGAGTTTACGCCTGATCATTATCTATACATACACTATACATATGTATATATTTTTCTTTTCGTGTGGAAACGCCAACGGGTCATCAACTCATCGAAGTCGACGCGACGGTAAAGAGGTATGACGTTCTCGAACCGATTGACAGCGGTGAACCCGGGATACTGCCAGAAAAAAGTCTCCGGAAACTCCTGCAGACCTTGGCATTCTGATTTGCAGGCGTTCACTCCGTAGAGTATGGTGGGGGCTTACCCCATTCCAGATTCTCCTCACTCAGGCTTACAAAATATATTGCATTCCACGTTTTGTTCCGATTCACGAAATCTCATTTCTAGAGATCGTGTCCTATAAATTGTTTTGTGGTTAAATACTAGAAAAACATAATTTGTAGATTCGCGTATGTCTATTTTGCCTTGTATATCGATTTAGTATAAAGGACTTACTTCGGGTGGTAACTGAAATTCAGGCACTGCTCAGGAACAGTATAATACGTAGTAACCCAAAACTTTCCACGTCCTAACACTTATATGTTATTAAAACATGCCTATTGAGGTACCTCTAACGACTTTTCTAACATATCTGTCTTTATTTTGTTACTAACTGAATTTAAAAAAACTTTTATTTACAGCTTTGAATGGTATCATCAAAGACAGGACAATATGATAACGGCACGGTTTGACTACGTGAAGCGTGAAGTAAAAGAAATATTTCTGATTGGGAGGAAGGATCATCTTCTCAGTAAGTTTCATCTTAATCTGTACAGGCGTTTAGAAGTAATAGAGGAATATAGAAACTCGCATACATACATATGTGAACCCTAAAAAACATTACACAATTTTTATTGGGCAGTTGTCTAATTAGGTAGACTCAACTGGATACTAGAGTACCTTGTATTTGGTTTATGTGTGTATTTAATCATCATGGCCTGCAATTTTATAAGGCGCAGGTTCGGCCGCACATGGATTACAGTTCTCATCTTTTTGCAAGTGCACCCCAATACCAACTTCTCCCTCTTGACCGCATTCAACAGAGAGCGATTGCCTAGATATTTTTTGATCGGCTTGACACTTCTGCACTGCGTTAAGATGTAGCTTCACTCTGCATTCTCAATCGCTTGTATCATGGTGAGTTTTCAGAGGAATTGTTCGGGTTTATACCGGCCGCAGGTTTCCGCCATCGTCCTACGTGACAAAATATCAATCCTCATCACCTGGATGAATGTGCCTGCAACAACACAACAAATAGTCACCTGCCGTATTTCCGGACGATACGACCTTCAAACCTTTAAGAAAAGAGCTAAAAGGCCGGCAACGCACTTGTGACTCTTGAGTTGCGGGTGTCCATGGGCGGCAGTAGTCACATACCATCAGGTGACCCGTCTGCTCGTTTGCCCCCTATCGCATAAAAAATCATCATAGATATTCGACGTAACTTCCAGAACATACATACTCGATGGATGCGCCGCCTACAAGCGTTGAGGGCGACCGCTTCATGGAGTTCAATTATTACGCCAGGTTGGATCATCTCACCAAGATCGTCTGCACTCCCCTGACATTTGAGGAACATTACACTGACAGAAGCGACAGGTAACAAGTACTCTTTTTAGAAGTTAATAAGCTCGTTATTTTGATTTGAATTAAAAAAAACCACGAAGCAAACGCTTGCTTCTAAGTTAAAATTAAGAGTTTGTTGATATTAATAGGATTACATAAATCAAAATGTACAGTAACATTAAAATCTCAGAACGTAGAAGAAACGTTAGTTAGTTAATTTCTCTTCGAGCAATATATTTTTTTAACTGTTGTTTTACAACAAAGAAAAGTTACTTATAATTTTTAGAAACTCATTAAATATAACTAAATAAATAAATACATTTTTGACGAGTTTCTAAAATGAGGATGACACAAAGTGTCCTGTTTGGGATCGAACCCACAACACTCGGTGCGGCAACGTGGTGGCGAGGTGACCACTTAAACCACTGCGCCATCCGTGCAGTTAAATAAATAATAATGAGTCAACGGTTGTGTGTAAGAGATCGCAGACTGCCCTTTGTAACACTGCGTTATTATGTATTTCTTCTATGTCTTCTATCTTTTGGGGTGCAATCAACTATACTCCATTTATCACAACTGACAATTGAACAAGTTTACTAATCTATGAAGTCACGCAACTACTTTAAAAATTATTTTCTTTAAAATATTCCAGACTTGAATCCCGTATAATAATATACTCAGAAGGCACGAAAGCAGAACCAAAGCGCCATGTGAAAGACATCACGGAGACTTACAGTCGCAACCCCGAAATTCCAGCCAAGAAAGACATCTTGAAGAAGATCTTTCACATTCAAGAAAACACCATACAACTACTCTACCAGTATGCATATAACTTTGTCACTAACGATACTAGGCACTTCATCAAACCGAACGTAGCTGAAACTGGCGGGAAGATACTGTTCTACCCTGATAAAACCTCGGGCTACATCGTAAGTAAAAATGTCTGAAAATTAAACCTAAAATACTAAATACTACATTTTTAATGGAAAAGTACCTAAAAGACAAGAAATATAGATTTCTGCCGTGTTAGTCCCTACTACTAGTCTTTAGAAATGCTACTCTTTCAATAGTCTTACAATAACTATTTATAAGAACTTTGAAAACAATTTTCAACTCTACTTCTTTCTTTCTTCTTTTACACTATTCTATGCGTGTCATATCGTTATCGTTATTTTTATAGCATATGAATAAATAGTCCCGTATTCCTTAATTTTCTTTTTTTATGATATCTCCCGCATTAGGAAGGATTCTTGTGTCGTTGGGGGCTTTACAAACATTTAAACAACAGACTCGAATAACACCCAGACGCGGGACAACTACTTGTGGATTTTACCGACATCTGGCTCAGTAATTTAGTCACCATCACCAACAATATTAATTAATTGGTTGTTTAAATAACCTAGATATATGTTACTTTCAAAAACTTATCAATTCATAATTTTTATTTTTAAATAATGATCCAAATACCATTTATCTATGTACAGATCTCTGTAATTACCCTTAAAAATACCTCTTGTAGTACATGCAATCATTTGTGTTTTGTAAAAATGTTTTCCAGGCGGACGCTTGCGCCAGCCCCCCTCGGCCTCTTGACGTATACTATGCTCTCTGTGACAATATTGAGTGGGAGTACAATACAAATAAACACATCCGAGATCGTGAGACCGACATCAACGGGTACCTGAAACAGAGATACAAGGAGTTGACGGAGCCAGTCCTGTACGTGGCACTCTTCGACACGGAGAAGAATGAAGAAGCTAAGAAGGGGTGGATAGAACAGGTTGGTTTCTTTGAGCTTTGTACCATACCTCATCACTTGCACTTTTTCGAATGCCCTCTCAAAAGCAGAGAGAGAGACTTTAGAGTATATACATATGCTGTTTAATAAATGTACTAGTAAGTAAACAATTGGAAGTTCGCCTTAATCATTAGAAAATGAAATGTTGGTTATGTGATACATTTTAAAACGAGTCTAATATTAAAACCAATACCATGCAGCTGATCAGAAACAACCAATTACCGGGGACTTGTGAAAAAGTAAAATAATAAATATCTGAAGAAGAAATGTATGTAATGCATGTTTCAAAACAGTTTTTTCAAGTAGACTGATTTATAAAAAAAAAAAAGGTGTGGTGTCGTGGGACACCAGATAGGAACGAAGTTTCTAGAAGAAAAATAAAAACAACTACTTTACAAAATTATCTCAACACCTTTATTTTATTTACAATGATTTATAAAATTATATTATAATAATATACAAAGAAACAGCTATTTACATGAATAATAATGGCAAACTGCAATAAAAATAACAGTCATCCCGTAGGTAGACTGCCGGCTAGGGTACCCCTCCACAACGCCCCATAAGGAACTTTGTTCAAAAAAACAAACTAGTAACCATTGAAAAGTCCGACTATCCATTTCTGGATTTCGGATTTAAATCATTGTTTACAAGCCCATTACGAGTATGTTTGACTCGTCAAAACAAATTATATGAGCCTAAACTCAAGTGATTTTCTCTTGGCTTTATCATTAAAACAGCTCCAAGCTCCAGAAGTATGTTTCTTGTGTAATGTTAGACTGTTTGGCAGAGTGAGGAATGGTGTGGTTAGAAGACGGTGCGGGTTCACGAATAGAGAAAGGAATGCTGCGTTGGTAGGATAAGTGAAGCGACTGTGTAAAGAAATTTATAAGGCTTCTGTGAGTGGACGAGTTTTTGCCAGTAGGCTCAGAAAGACGTATACTGACCAGATCGGCAGTATAATGAAGGAGGGCCAAATCAAAAGCATTCGTAATCGACGCGCGTGTAGGAAAATGGTTGATGAATTCTGAAGGGGCGAAAGTTGTGTCAGGGTAGTAGCCATTGGCGTTCAACCACATCTGCCTACCCATTTCGTGAGCATATGTTTGTAAATCTAATATAGTTATGTATAAAATTACCCTTACTTTTTATACCATATTAACAAGCCTTTTGTGATCAGGAAACTCAAAAAGCGGAAATTACGGAACGAGAGAAAGAAGCAGAAATTGATCCCCTGGCTCCGTACCTCGCTCGTATGTTTGGCTCCGGGCACGGTACTGGCGTACCGTTGACTGTCAAAGAAGCCACCATAGTCAGGGAGCAGTGCATCAATGACTTCAAAGCTAAACAACTAGCCAGACAGAACCTTGTGCAAGAGAGATTTGATAAGGTATGGAAGAAGATAAATTATTTTACTATACAGAATAGGCACACAACGAATTAATACAAAAATGTGAATTTAAAATCTAAAAAATGTAGTAAAAAGAAATGACATAATTTACATATCACCTGACTGATACGTTTAACCCGTTGTTTTTAATTTTCATAACTTTTTATGATGATAAACTACAACTATATTACACCTACATTTCTAAACAAAATATTATGAATTTTCATGTCAATATCAAACAGTGAATTTTTTTATTATTGTATGCATGCATTTTCGGAAAACCCCGGATATGCCGCCAACATCCTTCACATTAAAACCTATAGTTTCATGTCAGCCCTAGCTTAGTTTTAAGGTTCAACTTTCAGTTTCAAATTAGGGTTTCTTTAATAAAAATCTCAAATTTAATCTGTTATCACTTACGGGGTCAAGTATGTGACCATAAAATATGACCCCTGTGTTTTGTTAACACGACGTTCAATTTTTTAAATAAATATATATGTAAGTAATGAGGTCACATGTGCATTTCAAATAGTGTGTAAATATTTCTGTACGAAAAAGATTTTGTAGAAAAGTGTGTTTAAAAGGAAGGATTCTCGAAGTAGGCTTCCGTAATATCGCCTGGAGAGCCACCGCAGTACTATTGTTCGTATATAAAAGTTGTTGAAAGTATTATTTTATTACACCAGACGCCAACCTCTCACAAAATTTTAAGTAATCCGAATTTTATAAGCCAAATCAAAAAAAATATAATAGTTATATTAAGAGGGTCGTAGTATAATAAATTTGCAATATGTTGTACGTATAATGTGACTGTTTCCAGTACAATACGGAGTACAAGGCGAAAAGGCTTTGGTACCTAGCCAACCAGTTTATCCTGACCCCCGAGAAGGAATCTGCTTACTTTGCTGCCAGGTGCGTGGTTTAATGATTTTTCTTCCATCAGTTTTCTTTCATTGCAATCCTAAATTTAAATAAAAAATCACCTACCCGAATTAGGATTACAATTTTTAAATATTTGAACAGAATATTCTTGATCAGTTAGCGGGCTCAGACCTCACGGCCAGTTTTGAGTAATAGAGTAATAAATAGGTATATGCGACCTGGCCTATTTGAACTATTTCGTACACTCCCTAATTCAATCTGTATAAAAACACTCTTATCTTCAAAATTTATTTAATCGTCATAAAATCTGTGCTTACGAGCTACGATGCAACAGCCAGACACATAGGTACAATCATTTTTAATTGTGATAACTCTGAATTTCAGCGCTGAACTGTCATTCAAAGTGCACAGCTTGGAGGTGAGGCTAACTCGACATCGAGACCTCTCGGGACCAAGGTTCAAAGCAATGTTGGACTACCTGGACAAACATCCGTTACTTAAGGAGTACAACCGTTTAAAGCAGCCCACTCGCTCATATAAGAAGTAACACCTGTAGTTATGGTCTCAAAATCCCAAAAATATTTTCAGTCCCTTGTTTATGGCTGTTTTGTAAGTAATTTAAAATAAATTTCTATCGTTAAAATATTGTTTATTTCTATTCAATTAACAAAAGTTACAATACATTTACATTATAAATAAGTAAATTAACAGTAGTGATTAAAACCACTACTACTACTACTACTGACCGAATCTGACATAGCATCACCCGAACTTTTTAACGAACATAAACCATTATCATATTTATCTCTGTGACAAGTGGAAAAAAAAAAAAACAGTAAATCTCTTTATTCTATTTAAGACTAATATTTATAATGGACTGGTCTAGCGGTTAGCGATCCTGACTGCTAAGCCGAGGTCGTGGGTTCGATTCCCACCCAGGACAAATGTTTGTTCGATCATTTGTTCTGTGTCTGGGTGTAATTTATCTATAATATGTATGTATTTAGAAGTATATCAGTACGTTTATCAGCTGTCTGGTTACAGACAGCTGATAAACGTACTGAGTGCAGACGAGCTTAGTTTGGGATCAGACGGCCGTGTAGGTAGTGTGGAGTATTTATTAAAAAAGTAAGTAAAGTTGTCACAAGTAAATAAAACACATTATTACGTTCCTATTTTCAAATGTTACAAAATATTTGTTATGTTATAAGTTGATTGTCATTTTAACTTTTTTTTGAGACAGTCTCAATGAGAAGATAATCGACTTTATTTAAGATTTGTCAGAAAAATGCAAATTTCAAAACTTTATAAATATAAACAATACATCTTATAGTACGTAACAAAAACATTTTATTTTTGAGATTTTAAATAAATAATATAATTTATTCTACTTTTATTTAACAGTAAGATTCAGTGTATAAAATGTACTCTGTAACCGTTCTATTTATAAATGAAGTAGCATGCCAACTGCGAAGCAATAACAATTTATCTTCTTATTTCAACTACGACAGCAATTACGACGTAGTTCGACTTAACTTTGCTAGATGGCGTTGTATCCATGTGTCATCCAGGTATCAACGTGTCACTCTGCTAATGTTCTTTAACTTTCCGTGTCTGTGAAGCTGATACTAATGCTTTGGCAGTATCCAGGAAGGCTGCGGATGGTTAAGGTCTGTGTTCCAGTCTCCGGCGCCACCCAGCAAGTTGCCGCGCCCGTCGTGTGTGGCTAGCGCCAGACGGGACAACTTGTTGGCCAAACGACGTTGGGGCGAGTCTGGGCGGGATAATGGTGGCAATGATATGCTCCCAGAATCTGTAAATGAAGTAAAATAAGTATTGATGGGTAGGTATTATGATAAAAATGATTAGGTAAGCCGGAGGAGTAGGCAGCAGCAAAAAGAGGAGAGGGGGTTGAGGGGCGGGGAAAGAGAAGGAGAGTAGGGCCTCCGGCAACCTCACTAATTTCGGGGAAATGCAAGGCAAGAAGAACCATAATTATTTTATATTATATTGGTAACAAGATAATTATTGTTTCGGCCAATATTTATAAAGTAAATTATAAAAACTCTGGGAGAGGTTTTTCTTGGCAGGATCATTATACAGGGACTGTTAGTGTTTTAAAATACTCGTCTTTTAGCCAGAAATTTTAGGTCTTCAGGGTACCTTTTAGAGCTAGACTCTTAAAAAGGCATAACCTTTTTAAAAAGGGCTGTAGCCTTTTATTAACTTGCCCTATTTAGCGCTATTAGGTATTTTTGGGCTTCAGTTATAGTTCGAGTTCTAGTCTTAAACTTATTTAAAAGGGTAATTTTTAAAATGCTTTTTAAAACTGAGGAAACAGATGTTTTCATGTTAACTAAAGCTTTCAAGCCTCAAGTGCTTCCCGCTTATAATACAATTCTTCATACACGTAGGCAGAAGGATATGGCATACTTTCATACCAGAAGAGAGGATTGCAGGCGTTGTGCGTATTTCTGAATCACGTTATTGAAGTACTGCAGGCTACTGCAAAACTAGCAGCTAATTTAATAAGCGTGGTCCTCGCTTGGACCCTTCCTCGTGTCGCCTCGTGTTTCATTTACATTCCTAAAGGTGATTTTTGGGATTACGGTTCAGTAAAAACATAACTTACTTGTACGAAGTATTGGATAATATATCAAATATGTACCGTTGTCAGTTTATTTAAATTGCAATAAATACTTAACTGTATTATTTCACCGAATACCTACCACTACACACTACAAGATCTTTGGCTAGGCTTTGGCTATGAGATGATGACCCATTAGGATACCCATGGGTTTTCACAAGATGACAAGTAAAATTGTTTAAAAAAATATGAATCCTAACTTTTGTGCTAAAGTTATCTCAAGGTCTTATATCCGATGTCAATTCGATTTAAAAGCGTGCTTGAGCGTGACAAAGAATCTTCATACCTACATACAAAAACATTGCGCAGACGGGTAAATAGGGACTGTGGTGTGTAGCGTTATTTTAATAAACGTATAATTTTTCACGAACGTTAAAAGTTATGCACTGCACAGCAAAGTGAAAAAACTAACTGAGTTAGATGGTTTAATTGTTTCTTTTATAAAATAGGGGGACAGACGAATAGACGGGTCACATGATGGTAAGTGATAGACGCCGTCCATGGACACCTGCAACTGAAGAGTCGTAAGTGCGCTGCCCGCCTTTGAGGCTAATCAGGGATGGGAGAATGCAGGGACGGAAAGAGAGTTAGAGAGGATGAGGGGAAGGGAAAAGAGGAGAGGGGGAGTTGGGCCTCAGTCAGGAAACCTCACCAATTATGGGGAAATGCAACACAAGCGTTGCTTCACAACCGGTTTTCTGTGAGGCCGTGGTATCGCACCGGTATAATAATGATACTTGTACCTGAATGATAATCGTAATTGGCGTGATCACTGGGAGTCTCCTGGCCCAATCTTTTCCTGTATTCCCCGGCGAAGTGCTCAACCAACGTATCCATCATAATCGCTTGTTTTGAGAACACCTAAAAGAATAACATTATTTATGTATTTACATATAGACGTAGCAAGTCCACTACTTTCTTTCTTTTACTTTTCTTTACAAAAACCACCATAACGCTAATCAAACCCTTTCGTTAGTTTACTTGCTACAAGGAATGAACACTACTGCTTGCCGCTTGTAAAAAATAAACTGACAATATCGATAACAAATAAAATTGTTAAATAAAATATGGCTGAATACTTTATTACTTAAACAATTATTTTGCTGCCCTTATCTACAAATGTACCCAGTCACTGAAATGACAATTCGTGTTGAAATTCTTGAAGCCGTTTAGACAGAAGCAGGCCTGAGACGATGGCGTGACGTACGTGTTCCACGCGCGGCTATCTGATGTGCGGGGTCGTAAAGCCCCCATACCCCAAAGTGTGGTCGCCTGCCAGTCAGATGGCCAAAGTATACTGGGGTTCCCGGATGCTTCCTTTTGAGGGTGTCCCGGGTCCCTAGCAATAGACGCTCTCGCGACGGAACACCGTGTGGTTTTAGTCGGTTCGAGTCCGATATACCACCTAACCGTCAGCTCCGATGAGGTGACAGTTAGGTGGTGACGACAAGTGGGGGTTTCCACACAAAAAAAAAGGCTCCAAGCGTTGTGGTCTAAAAGAACATCATACGTAAATCCTTATGTTAAAATTATAAAATTATTAATTACTAATTGCGTAATTATGTTTTTGAGCAGTTAGGGGTGGAGACGCTGGGGTCATGGGGTCCGACTGCTCGTTCCATTTATATGGAACTAGCTAAACGACTGATCGACACTTCTGCTCTTTTTCTGCACAGCGGATAAGCATTGCCATTCCACGGGGTAAAGCTGCCAGGCTCCTGGAAACGCTACCAGTATGTGACGACGCGAAGAAAGGACGATGCATGTTTGTGAATAGTCCTTATTTGTATTTTACTATGTTTTTCTCGCGTTAGATAGCTGGGTTAAGGGCCTGATGCGAAAGGCAATTCTTCCTGATACGGCAAGTATTGTGAAGAGGTTCCGGACTCTGGAGCCCTAACCTCCGGTAGCTCGGTCCCTGTACCCGATACTAGTGGGACACAATTTCTTATGTTTATAAATATATTTTATTTTTCTTCTTTAAAAATATAATTTATATATTTGTTAATTGAATTACGAGTATATTAATAATAATATTTATTTTCAATCCGTAATAATATTAATAAATTGCTTCTAAATAGTAGGTATCTTTTAAACAAATGACAGCCAACCTCGTTGAAATCATGGTATTAGAAACTAATTAGGTATTTTTAGCGGTGGATTTACAAATCTGTACCTCATTCAGAACTAATAGTTTTTATAGCTAATACTTTGATAAAACGCTATTAAACAACACTAAAAAAAAGCTTGCAATGTATTTACCAAATGAATGAGAGTACGCTTAAACCCCCTCTCCCCTTTCTTCTCCTTTCATCCCCTCCGGTTTCCCCTCCCTTCATCAACCTCGAAGGCAGGTGGCGCACTTATTATTCTCGAGTTAGAGGTGTCTCTGGACGGCGGTTATGACTTACCATCAGGTGACCCGTCTACCCGTATGCCTTCAAAAATGCTGCATGCATGCTAATTTTGAAATAATTTTGAAAAACTGTTAAGTTATGAGAGAAAAATATAAAACCATAATTATTTCTGTACAGAGACACCGTGTAGTTAAGTGGCTCCGACTCCGACGTTGCTTCTCTGGGTGCTACACAGAAATTGCCACATAAGAAATAATTACCTGGAGTATCTTGGAAACCCTCAGGCCATTTTCCACGACCATAAACTGGAGGAATAAACAAGGCAGGCAATCCTCATTGTCATCTGAAGGCAGACCTATGTCCCAAGACAATTCTTCATACTGCAATCCTAGTAGCACAGTCTGTAAATGTAAGGTCAATAGAACACCCACAACAGACACTGAAGGTTATAGATTCTGTTGTTCCCAAATGTATTCGGCTATGTTACTAGTTCTAGCAAGACTTTTTGCCTATTCTAGAGACCAGAAGACAATCTAACTATGGAAGCAAATCAACTTAATGGGTAATTGGGTGTAAAGTTGTATAATATTTGAGACTATACTAATTCTGTTCGTTGCGCTCTTTCGTTTCTGATAACAGATAAATCCACACACTCTTGTAGGTAATTTTAGGCTGTCAGCTACGCTACAAGACTATACTGTCTCTAAGGGACCATCACAAATATAGGAGGGCCCAAAAATTACAAAATAACCGTCCCCATCACCTGGACGATTTGCACTCCGCCTACGTGCGTTTTTCCAGAAGTTTTTGTCTGGCAAAAACAGCCTGTGGAACAAATTGCGGCCTGCTATATATCCAGACCGATACGACTTTCAAACCTTCAAGGAAAGAGCGACTCTTTAGTTGCTTACCATCGGGTTCCCGTCAGCCCGTTATTCCATAAAAAATATGATGTAAGGCTCCATTAGGTAAGGGTTTGACAAAACTTGAACTATTACATTTTAAGTAAAGAATAAAGTTTCGTTCAAATTAATAACTTAATAAGTGCTTACGCTCTCAGTATCATCGATGACGTAAACGCCGTTGGAGTTGATAGCGACCAACACGGGGATATCTTCGTGAGTCAGCAGACTTGTCAGGCTGCGAACTGGCTGTTCGATCTGCCCCTGGAAGAAGGCTGCTCTGAAAATATAAGGGAATATGTAAGTTTCTCTACCCTATAACTCTTACCCCTTTAAGGGAAAGAGAGACGACTTCGCAATGTATATTTTTCCACTTGGAGCCCTAAACTTACCCGTAGGTAGGCAAAGTCCGTGTGTGTACCAAGTACTTGTGTCGCAATTTTCTAGGTGGTGCTGCAGGCGGTCGCTGTGCTTGTTCCAGCAGTCGCGCCTCAGCGCTTCCTTTGCGTCCTGCAGGGAGCAACGACGCCCAGCGGCCTGAACGCGCATGCTTCGGGAGGTATTTGTCTTGTTGGGCCCTGTGCAATGATTTTATTACGAGATCTACTGTATTTACTATTGGCAGTTTTTTTTAACGTTCTAATTCTGAGACGTACCCTAATATTTTCACTTTTATAAATATCAGTATTTTGAAATTTCTACTTTTTAATTATTTTATTATTTGTTTATGTTTTTCGAGAGTATGTATGTACGTATGAAAATATGACACGTGAGGTTTCATTTGAATCGTCTTAATAGTGGTGTGGCGTACACATGCCACGTACTGTGAAGCCCTAAACATGCAAGAGAGCACCCATCCCAACGCACTGCATACCAAGCGGCGGATGAACGCAATCCGCTCGACACCGCGTTTTTATACGATGCATAATTTATACTCACGCACACAGAAAACGAAACGTAATCTGATTGGTTGCCTAGACATTGATAATTGTCTGTATTGTAATTACAGACGATAATAAATATAACCCAAAGTTGAGTGAGGAGTATTTATTAGAGTCAGTTTTTTACACAATGTATTTCACTCTTAGAGCATCAAAGTTGGTTTAATATTCTAAGATTTCACTAAGCAAGCAAATCCGTTTTTAAGATTTTAAGGTATCTTTTTGAGACCCGGATTTATTTCTCTTAATTGAATAGGTGTAATAGGTGGGCGAAAAAGTCTTTTCGTATTTTATATCCATAAAATAAAATCTCTTTGTACTGTTTGTATTTAGCAAGTTTTAATATGAATAAATATGGGATATTTAGAAAAAGATAAATAACTAAAAACATTTTCTCGTCATTTTTCAATTGTTATTCTGTCCGCCAAAATGAGTTATTCTAAGAAATCAATTCTAAGTTATAAGTTATAAAACTTCAGGACGTATCCCTGAAGTTTTATAACTTATGCAGTTCTCTGGTCGCCCTCATATGGATAAATTCGATGCCATTTGTGAGTAGGTGGAGCAAGATCGGCATATTAGTTACGACATAGCCGAGGAACTAAGGATTGACGACAAAACAGTTTTGAATTGAAAAACTCGATATTTGGGTACCACACGAGCTCACTGAAAGAAATTTAATGTATCGTGTACTCATTTGTGATCCTCTCTGTACCGAAACGTTGAAACCGAACCGATGAAAAGGTGATCACCTGCGACAAGAACGTGCGAAAAAGTTCATGTTCAAAGGATGTCAAGCTCTACAGACTGTTGCGAAACCCGGATTAACATGCAGTAAGGTGATACTGTGTGTATGGTGGGATTGGAAGGGCATCGTTCATTAAAAGTTTTTACCTCCAGGATAACACTAATTAGTGTCAAGTATGAAATTGAAAAAAAAACGACCAGAATTGAAGTACAGAAAAGGAGTGGTCTTTCCTCATGATAAAGCCGGACCACAAAAATCTTTGACCACGGGCTCAGCAAAAATTGGAAGAGCTTGGTTGGTAAGAGCTAATGCATCCACCATATAGCCCTGACCTTGCACCCTCAGTTTTCATCTGTTCGGTCTCTTCTGAATTCTTGGGTAGTGTTAGGTCAGTTAGGTGTAACAACAAGAGAGAATTGTCAAAACTTCTTGTCGCATTTTTTAATCCAAAATCACAAAATTTCTACAGCGACGGGATTATCACTACCTACAAGAACGCAACAAGTTATCGAAGAAAATGTCACATAATTATATATTATAATGAAATATAATTAAACTTTAAAGAAAAAAGTCTTGAATAAAATACACTATAAAACTTTTCCCTCGACCTTATATAATAACAATATCTATAAAAATACGTAAAATAATCAAGACAATAATGTACAAAAACCGTTACTGTAAATAACAGTCACATTAGTCATATCTAAAATACCATCAAACCTGAAAAACTTGGCAGTGTGGCGATGAGGATCGTAAGGTCCCAGTTGTATCCTAGCTTGCAGGCCACCAAGCATCACAGCTTGGGCACTCTCGAGAGGATATCTTCCTGTTACAACGTTGTGCCGCGCTTCCTCGTACAACAACTCTTGAATACGAGAATCCCTGGAGAAAATTTATCCTTATAGCATTATTTAATGCCGTTAGCTAATAGTAAGTATGCTTCTCAGTGGGAGATCCCTATTCCGTAAGAGCTACTAAATAATATTGAGATTGGTAAAAAGTAGGCAATTTGAGACACTTGCCTACCCCTTCAGAGATATAAGAGTGAGGCTATGTATGATGTGTGTTGTAGGGGGTTCCCCTACAAATGGCCAGTAGGTGATGATAAAAAGTTACCGACTGTGAATATGAATATTCAAATCATCAACAAATCGGAAGACTCCTGTAGGTCTTTATCTTATATCTTTAAACGAGAAATTCTTGTATATGTATGTACATATATATAATCTGAATCTCGGAAACGGCTCCAAGTATATTTATGAAATTTTGTATGCAGGGGATTTCGGGGCCGATAAATCGATCTAGCTAGGTTTCATTTTTAGAAAACGTCGTTTTATCCGTGTTTGCAGGCAATGAAAAACTGCTACAATATCATTAGAATACGAAAGTAAATTTCGCCACAATCTACAAGGTTCGAGTCCTGATGATTATTTTATTTTACTTTTTTTTTTACACGATTTACCAAAAAAAATATCATCATGTCATCCAGGTCATCCAGGTACTATCGATCATATAATATAAAATAACTTGAAAAAGCCAAATATTAGTACTTTTTATGGATTATCATCATCACGAAACACTGTATTTCAGAAAAAAAGCATATTGTATCACTGTCACTTGTGTAAGTATTCATTTCTACTCACTTGATGCCCTCTTCAATGTGCTTCGGAAAGAAAACGTTTCTTTGTAGTCTTAAAACGGGTTGATCACGACCACGCCTCGACTCGGAGCCATGACCGTAACGATTCACTAGTTTTCGCCAATTAGCCCAAAACTTCCAAGGACAGTGGTGTGGCTTTAGTTGGATTTCTGGAATAGACAGTCTTGTTTTACGGAAACCAGAATGCTTTATGACTTTCGAATGAGAAGGAATAACTTCTGGAAAAAATCTGGAATAACACCTGTATTTGATTATACACCTGGTTAAGGAAAAGATAAAAACTATGTGAAATTAAGGCTGTCTTGCAGATGATTTACAGGGAATCACTAATTCAATTGTAAATAGGGTTTAGAAATATTATATATGATAATGATATGATAACTTGTAAAGTTTGCATACGAGGTTTGAGCAAGGTCAAGGCCTAAAAAATGTACCCCTCACCTGCAATACATGAAATTAGTATAAAATGCAGCTTCGACTCTTACCTAACAACGGACTACACATCCATAATGCGAACACATTAGCAGCTAGACTCCTTGTACTTGGCTGAGAAAGGCCTAGTTCTTCTGTCGCCAGCAACGCGTTAAGGAATCTGGAGGCTGACACAGAAGCCGGTACTTCTTCAGAACTCATCTCTATCATGACGGCTGTTCGAGACATCAAGTATATACAAGTCACGGGGTTTGAAGAGACGGTGGAAGATGAGGCTGTGCTGCCTGATGAACCTGTAAATGACCGACAACACAAATTCTATAAACCGTGTTAAAATTCACAAAATGTAGTGTTATATGTAGTATAATATTATTCCGTACTAACATTTGAAGTACTCATTTTTTTTTACTAAAACATCATCCTATGAATTTATCCCACGAAAGGAATCTTGGACTACGTGTGCAAGATTCCTTTCTTTCCTTTGCTTTTTTAGGACGAATAAAAGAAAATCAAGTGGGAAAAGTGGAAGTTACTGAAACCTGGTAAAGGCGGTGATATCGCGCTAGACGAACTGCCTCCACTGGTGATCGGTTCCGTGGTACTGAAGGAACCAGCTGCTATACTACTGGATCCTGTCTGATTGGAACAACTGCTAAGATTGGACCCTGAAAGTAGGAAGTTAAGTGTTCACGTTTTTTACAGTTCATCGGAAATTATAGCTACCTACGCACGCACAGTCTAAAAATCTACACGACTTTTTTTTTTTTCTCGGGTTTATTATTGGACAGTGAACTGTATTTGTCAACTTTCTTGATGAAGCTATATTTGGGTACATCGCTATTCAGAGTTCTTTAGGTTAGTAGTTCTGTGTGAAGGGAATGAAGTATTATATTATATATTATATCATATATGAAGTATTTACGGACCGACTTTGACCATATTTAATAACAACTAGTCATAAGTAAACATTTTCGATGAGATAGGATTTGGAATGGGATGGGGATTTTTACTTGAAAAAATATGAAAAAGGTTGTATAGTTTGCTTAGCCAGTAAATGATATCAACGCATTTTACATACACATACGTGTGTAACCAAATAAATAATTTTTAATTTTACCAATTCATAATTTAGTGACTTACCCATAACACTCTTCTCGAGCGAATCCGAACTATTGCTCTCTTTAGAGTCAGGTTGCAGTGGTTTGTGCGGATCATGTTTATCCCACTCATTATGCCGCCCCAAAGGACTGTATGACAAGTGTGGCAGTCTCTGTGACACTGAGTACAAGTGCGCGTTTACTTCAGCTTGAAGCTTCTGACTTTGGACACTATAGTACTCTTCGCGAGATCTAAATTCACTAAAACATACATACTTAGTATAATGAAAATTAATGTTATGTTTTCTATAAAAAAGTCTATATAATACATATAATCATTGTAAAAAAGTTGAAAATATTTTCTCAATTCCTTGTTTTATATCACTTACATAGTTACTTACTACTACAATATATATACTTAATATTTAAACCTCACTTGTATTGATATTCAGCTTGCATAGGATACCCTCTACGAGAATAATCTACTGGAATTATCGTTATATAATTTCCACTATTTTGTACGTTGGGATTCTCTCCATAAGCCCCCATTTCAGATTGATGTTCCATTGAGTTCACTAGTTATTAATATAATTAACTTATATTCATTTTCGTAATTGTTTAGCGATTTCCGGCAGTTTTAACAGGATTGCGATAATATCGATCGGACTTGGCGCCTTAACCGGTGTTGTCGCATTATGTTGCGCAGTATGTGTTAAAAATTATAACACCAAACTTTATATTACACCAAATATTAAATAAAAATAACATAATAATAAGGTGGTGAAGGTATTAAAAGGTTAATGAATTTGTTACACCTAATGTTTACATTTCTTTCTTCTTAGACTATTTTCCATCTATCCAAATCACTTTGCTTAATCGTTCATTCATCGTTAAATAGTTCAGGCTACTGTCAACCGTCAACCAATGGTTGACGTGTAAAGATTTATTTATTTATTATTCCTACAGTTCTTAAATAAGTTGATAAAATAATATTTTTCTTTGTAACGAATGGAGTCAAAACTAAAAAAATACCGCGCATTGCGATTTCGAAAAGAATTTAAAGATAACACACATAATAAGACAGAGAAATCTAAGCAAAAGATAGCCAACTTATTAGTTCCAAGAATATTTAGAAACATGGGAATACGAGAAGAGGAAGTTCTATTGGTATGTAGATTACTATTGTTATAATTAAGCCATCTAACTGCTAACTAGCTGCTTGTCAGTTAATAAAAAATGTGCTTACAAAGACATCTGTACTAAAAAATGTAGGTTCATAGAGATCAATAATGAGTCAAGGATTCAATCTAATTAAAATATTAATCGAATTTTATACATAATTTCAGATTGAAAATGATGAACCCCTACCAGTAAAATCAATTAGACGAAAAGAGAAACTAAATGAAGTTATTCCTGAAATTCATGAGGAAATGCCTGAGATCAATGATGTTACATCTGAGGTCAGTGAAGTGATGTCCGAAGTCAGTGAAACTGAAACTTTGGAAGAAGAGAATCCCGAATCATGGAAATATTGCGCCATCAAATATTCAGCTTATGCCATAATTTGGTTATCATTTTTCATTTACTTTTTAAAACTGCAATTTGGAGCAGTTTATTTTGTTGTCACCGTTTTGATAGGTATTTGTTTGAATACTAGGACTAAACCAAAGAAAAGAGGTGAGGTTTCTGCATACAGTGTGTTTAATGAGAATTGTGATAGTATTGAAGGCACATTGAAAGCTGAAGAACTTCAAAGACAGTTATTGTATGGCGCTATGCCTGTTGGTGCTATGCCTGTTAGACTGTTTTAAATATTTGTAAACAATTAGTTTTGGAATGTATGTGGGATGACAAAATTGGAGTGTAATGTGCCTCCAACCCAAAAATGAAGTGGGATCTTCTAATCAGGGTAGATAATCATAACGAGGGTGGCAGCTGGTGCATGTTAGAGAATTTGGGAGTATATTTTTTTATTATAAAACTTACTACTAGGAATTATTCTTGTGTGTAAAATCTATATGGAATTTGAAAAATTAACATTTATTTTCACTTGATATTGGCAGAATCTCTGTGTTGGCTCTGCACACAAGACAGTCCATTAATAACTAATACCCTTTATATGATGGATACAAAGAACACCTAGACTCGGGACAACTATTTGTAGATCACACAAAGTTTTGTCACATGGGAGAATCAAACCCTCACTAACCACTAGGCCAACATGCTAGTCAAATACAATTGTATACAATTATAATATAATAATAAATATAATAATAATAATAATTGTGTACAATTGTATAAAACAGGATTTGTTTTAATTTTCTGAAGTATTTTGGTTAATCTTGGCTAGATTGCTTGCGAGATCTTATTACTGTATATATGTTGCTAAATTATCAAAATTACAAGACATATATAACTAGAAATATATATTTAATTGTGGAGTTAAGTATGCAGACTAGTGGTTTTATTGTTGACACATGATATACATTCGTAAATCGAAATTATTGATACTAAGCCAAAATCACACTGACTGTAATTACTTTTAGCATTCTATATATTGATATTAGCGATACTATTTAAATGCTAACTCATTACATGTTGAATTTCACTAATTTTGGAATGATTTACTTTTATAAGAGATATATTTTAATCATTTAATTATTTAGATTTAACGGTATTTAAACACAAATTTAGTGAAAAACATGTAAAATCATAAACTGACTATTGTAAAGTAGAACTAGTACACGATTGTTTACAAAAAAACTAAAATCTAAAAATCTCACTAGTTCTCTATTCATCAGTTTGATGTCGAACTAGTGAGATTTTTTTTTCAAATTTGTTCAACTGTCGAACTAGTGAATTAAAAATGTCTCACTAGTTCTGCAGCATTTATTTAACAACTTTCGAACAAATACAATAAATTTAAAAATATATTAACACCCCGCAGCAGAAGTCCGATTTGGATAGATTAGGTTGGAATCGGATTAGGTTAAGAACATAGTTATTTTTTTTATGACCACCCAGAAATAGGAGCCCTATCGTTGTGTTTATACTATCGCTAAGGACTGTCCCCGAGGTCATCAACGACACCAGAGGTTTGCTAAATTATCTTGTCACGGGACTTTATGGATATACCTTTGGATATTATGCTTTAACATCATTTGATCAGTTCAATGTCCTATTAGTAAGAATTATTTTTGAAACAAATGCTACTAAACCTGTCTTATCATTTGATTAAGAGTTTCAGACCAAAGCATCAACATTTATAAAATTAGCCTTATCCGGTTACAATGAAACACGTATATTTAAATAAAAATAAATAAATAATAATAGTTATGTTATGTTATATACTCCATGTCTTAATTTGTTATTAATTTTAAGATATTTATTATTTTAGTAATATTTATTTCTATGTACTTGAATTAAATGCAATATTTTACTTAATTACATAAATTTTATTGAAGCTGATTTTTATTATTAAATATAAGCCACACTTTTGAGTGGTAAACTTCAAACTGACAATTTTAAAAGTGTGGTTTGATATAAAGTGACTCACCAGTCTGCTTACACCCAGCTAAATAAGCACATCAGTAATACATATAAATATTTCTTAAATTATAATAATACAACAGGAAATTATGGTCAATTTTTAGTATATTCAAAACAAACAAAGTTACAAATGTTGCAGCAGCAAGACTAAAAAATAATAATACTTAAAAAGATTGCCTCACAAAAGTCTACGTTCAGTTTATAAACTATGGAAAAAAAATAAAAATATGATGAATTAATATTTTGTTGGTCCTCCTTTAGCGTCTATTACAGCTTTCTGTCCAGCTTTTTTTAATGCATTTTCGTTGGTAATAGCAACACTAACTTCAGGTTTCCGTAGACGTCGGTCTAGTTCTTCCCACAGATGTTCAATAACATTCAAATCAGGTGGCTGTGGGGGAAATGGAAGTACATTTATGACGTTTTTCTTTAGCCAATTCATCACTATTTTTGATCTATGTTTCTGTGTAAAGAACGGACACTCCTGAGTAAATCATGGCGCAATATAGTGAAATACATCGAAGCATTCATATTTTTTTCAATAAACACCAATTCGCCAACTCTAATTATTTTCCGATGCTGCCATAGATCCCCAAACCATAACTCTACCTCATCCGTGCTTAACAGTTGTAATAATATCCTCTTTTTCTAACTCTTTATTTGCCTTCCGCCACACTTTGCATCTTCCATCACTTCGAAAAATGTTAAATTTACTTTCATCTACAAATAAAACCTTTTTCTAAAAATTAAAATCTTTATCTTTATAAGTTAATGCAAATTTAAACGTTTTTGTTGATTAATAGAAGAAATCAACTGCCTTTTCCTTGGTGTTCGTGCATATGGAAACCGTGTTTTCTCAAAATTCTACGTACATTTTCTGGATGTATTAATGTACGAATATCACGATCATTCGATCGATCAATTGTATTTATGTACGATTCAAACTTTTTTATGATCGATTGTATTGTTGATCGCTGTTTTTTTTAACTATTTTAGCTATTTCACCATAAGACTTTTTCTCTTGCCTTACTTTTATTATTAAATTTCTTATATCAACACTAATTTCTGGTCTTTTGTCACTCATATAGAATTCAAATTAATAATTAATACGCAACAAATGTTCTGTAACTTAGCAGCATGTTGCTGCTAAGTTACAGAACATTTGTTACAGACAACTGAATGATCCATGTGTAATTTAATATCATGACCAAAAGCTTAAGAGAACTTGTCTCGACTTGTCTGTACGAAGACTTTCGTGATGTGGTTCTTGTTTATGAAGTTTATTTATCTTGCTACTTTGATATAAATGTAACTTACTTTGTATCCGTTAAAGTGAATGTCAACTACGCTTTCATTTCGTATTATGTTTAATATGTTATGTTTATGTTTAATATATTATGAATATTTATTGATGAAATGCAGATTTAGCTGGGTGTACGAAGCCTTTTGTAACGTACTGTACATATATACATATTTATCTTATTTTACTGTTATTATTATAATAAGTAATAGTATTATCAATGCTGTAATGGACGTTTCTTACTGAATTACACCAAAATGGCTGGTCTGATCTTCACCAAAGATATAGAGATAATTTATCGTCTGGAATAGCATGCCTTTGTCTTGGAAAATGCACGTTTAAAAATTTCTACACGAAGAAAGTCGTGGGCAACAGCTAGTATGATTTATAATGAAGAACACGTGTCTAAACGGCATGTGTGAATATGTTGAACGATGGACATCCTAAGGGTTTGGTCATGTTAAGAGGCATAACTTAACTGATAAATAAAACCACATATGTACTGTCATTGTTTATAAATAATTATAATTTGATTTCAATAATCACATTTACAAATTCACAGCATACAATATAACTATTATAAATGCAACATAATTCAAATATGTACTAACACAAATATATCTCTTTGTATTTTAATAACACAGCAGGTAATTATAATACAAAAAATGGAGTAACAAGCTATTGTGTATAAACTTTATAATATTAAGCAATATTAAGTTATTTTAAACTTATAAAAAATATGTTTTTACACATAATAGAATAGAAATAAACCTCACTACACGGAAATGATAAAACAAATCGGACCTACATTCGGCCGCCGCCTTATCATTAAAAGCAACTTCTTACAGTCAATCTTTGGCTGGACATGGACGACAATAAGTAAAAGAAATAAGGGCTAGTTTGGTGTAAAAGAGTAGCAGTCATATTTTAATACATTTTCGATGATTGTAGTAGGGTTAGACTAAGCTTAAATGTAAACACACACATACATACATATTATATAATAGAATGTGATATATATCTTTAACCATAAAAGAAATTACACACATCCAATGAGAGCGAAGTATAATTCAGTATTTAGTATCGGTGTTTTGCCATATTATTTAAATAACGGTAAAGCTTTCTATAATCGGGTAACCTAAATAGTGGATCTCACATTAAAACAATTAAAGTAAATATTTATTTGAGATTTCTATTCTATCGCCAGGTCTGATTTTGACCTTAAGTCTAATACTCTATGCCAATAAATCATAAAAAATAGATTAAAAATAAAATTGCAATTTCTACGTATTACTCGTAATTAACCGCCCGAGCATTTCATCTTAATATTGAAATAAAAGTTTAATTTTTTTTTTTTTTCAAGTCTAAATAAAGAACACAGTCCGAGATCACAGTTTTAAACTCAGCTTAAGGCCTCGCAAGCAGTTGTCCTTTCTTATAATATATTTTTGAAAAGATTGAGTCTCAAGAAATTAAAGAAACAATAGACAAATACAGTGTTACAAAAAGGTGTGGTCAAATTATTTGCATTGTGTGGCCGACAAATAGCTGATTTAACTTGAAAGAATAATTGAAACTACTTTAGGCGCATTGAGCACTTTTTAGATAAACAAAAAGCTTGAAACTCGCGTCATCGTCACCGCACGCTTCCCATGAGCTATAGCTATAGCTAAGCTCCCATGTTTAATGTGTATAATCTAATGGCTTAGTTTTCACTTCTATCGCTATCCCCAAAGACAGCCCGTATTTTTTATGAAAAAAAATTCTTTGGTCTTTGGCTCTTCCTGGTGCTTATACATGTGTATACAACATGAATTTTCTTGTAATTGTTAAGTTTTTTTTTTGCATACCTTACATTTTCGAAAAATGGATATGGCACCGACACTTTCAGCCCTTTTTGCTACGAAATATTTAGCTTTGTGGATAAATTGTAAGGATCAATTGTCAATTCTAAAATAGGGTACTAGCACACCTGTTGACACCCCCGAAACACCCCTTGTGGGTGGAATTTCGTAAAATCCGTTCTTAGCTGACCTCTACTCGGCGAAAGGAATATTTCTAACAAATTTCAAGTCTTTACGCCTTATGGTTCCAGAGATACCGTGATGTTTCAGTATATCGATGGAAATCTCATATATATATATATACAGTCGTGGTCAACTAATTAGGGACACTCTCTAGTTAATCCAAATTGTGAATTTATTTTTTATTTTCCAACGAGTCTAAACAATATTCCACATCTTTTACATGTAAGTATAATTAGTCATTTATGTGCCTAATTATACAAACAATAACAACTTCTTAAACATTAAACCTCTTTACAGTATAGCTGATAGATGATCACAGTGCTATTTGTTCAAAGAATGCTGGCTGGCCATTTAATTAGGGACACTGAGATATTGCGTTCTAGTTTCAAAATCTGAATCTCAATTATTATTTTCTTTCTTCTCCTATTCTTTGTGGTAGTTTTGGCGGCAATCTAGATTTGTAATTTCAAGTTTTGAGAGTTATTTTGAAGAACAATGGGCAAAAATAAAAGTTGCGATGCAACACTTCGAAAAATTATCATGAAGTTTGTCGAGCGTGGTTGGTCATACCGAAGGATAGCAGGATATTTAAATTGTTCAAAAACTATGGTATGCAATGCAGTGCAACATTTCAGGCGCAATAACACAACTTTAAATGTGCCCAGAAAAAAAAGATCGAGAAAAACAACTCCGCAAGAAGATAGAATGATAACCAGGTTAGCTAAGAAAGATCCGTTTCTAGGCTCTATTTTAATTAAACATGAAGTGTTTGGGGCAGACGAAAGAGTCAGTGTATCAGCGAGGACAGTTCGACGACGTCTGGTAGAAGCAGGGTTGTTCGGAAGAGTGGCTCGCAAAGTACCGTTGTTAAAGAAAGAGCATAGAAATGCACGTTTGGCGTTTGCACGTAAATATGGACATTGGACCTACGACCAATGGCAACATGTATTATTCTCTGACGAGACCAAGGTTAATTTGATTTCTTCAGATGGAAGGCAATACGTACGGCGTCCTGTAAAAGCGGAAATGAATCCAAGATTCACAAAAAAGCAGGTGAAACACGGCGGAGGAAACATTAAAATGTGGGGATCATTTTCTGGACGTGGAGTGGGACCTGTGAGGAAAGTTCAGGGTAACTTAGACCGACATCAATACAAGGCAATATTAGAAGAAACTATGCTTCCCTATGCTGAGGAACATCTTCCTATTATATGGACTTTTCAGCATGATAACGACCCAAAACATACAGCCCGTTCAGTCAAGTCGTTTCTTAACAGACAGTCGGTATCAGTGCTAGATTGGCCAGCAAATAGCCCCGACCTCAACCCAATCGAGCACCTTTGGCACGAAATTAAGAAAAAAGTTGCCATTTATCGTACCACAACTTTAGATGAACTTAATGAAGCTTTTTGTGAGGCATGGGCAAACATTCCTGTTGAAATATGTCAGAAACTGATAATGTCTATGCCACATCGGTGTCAAGCGGTAATTACTAACAAAGGTTTTGCTACTGGGTACTGATTTTACCCGTAATAAAATGAAGTTGTTAAAGAAATTAAAATACTGCAGATTATTAGTTCTGTTTAACTCTATTTTTCATTTTACTTTACTGTTCTTAATTAAATGTCCAGCTACAGAATTGTACCTTAAATTGAATACATGGTTAACCTTTGATATTAAACACTTTTTTATATTTATTTAATCTTTTATTTACAGCCAATTATAGTATAATAATCGGATCAAATTATGCAAATAATAGTTACTGAGAAATCAACAGGGTTTTATATTTATATGTACATAGCCGGTTATTGCTGTCCACTATCTTGAATGTCCTTAATTAGTTGACCACGACTGTATATATTGATAGATAGATTAACTATCACGAATATTCCCCAAACTTACCGATTTTCGTTATTCACGGGGTCAACTATATGACTCTATAACACGTGACCATACCTTTCTGAAACACTTTGTATAACTTACAAATTTTATTAACAGCATTTTGAAAACATAAGTTTAATATGTGCATCAAATAAATCGCCAACAAATAAACTTTGCGGGAATGCTTGAAAAGAGCAACAAGTTATTTTAACACACACACGTGATGATTATTTATATAGCTAGTATCTGCCCGGTTCGCGCGTATACCAAACAAATAAAAATTGACCAAAAGTTCCTATACAGTACGCTAGGTTTTTATGCGGTAGGGGGCAAACGAGCAGACGGGTCACCTGATGGTAAGTTTATTAGTGTAATAAAATTACATTTAAAACACAGTCTGAGATAATCATCGATGAACTTGAGTTTAAAGGCAGTGCGACATATCAACAGTCTAGTAAGACACTGATAAATTACGTACCAGGCAGCTTCACCAACGGGTGAAGAGCCCCTGTTGAGTAGTGCGCCCTTGAAATACACATAGATAATATTAAGAGTCGTGAGTTTTATGGTTCCTAACTACAAAATAGGGCCTTAACTAGCTATTTATATCTGATAATAATTTTAAATCCTTAAATTAATATCAATTTAGTGCGCATAACAAACTTTTGAAGAGAAAAAGTGAAATATGAATTGATCGAATTTTATGCATATAATTTTAAAACTACATATTATTCTAAGTATATAATTTTTTGATCAGCCTATTATATATTTGTATATGTACTAGCTTAATATAAAATGTACATTCATGTTAGTATTTGTTCGAAATTCTAAATCGGATGGCACAAAACTTCTAATGTGGACAATATAAGGCACCATTATCAGTATTTACAATTATTATGGTATTGTAGACATGACTATAGTATTATAGGTAATTTCCTTACTACATAGCCATTTGTATTGATAATGCACCAATGAATTAAATCTACGAATTAAAAATAAAGAATAAAAGGTGTAAAGGATTAGACGGGCCGGTTGGTGTAGTGGTCAGTAACCCTGATTGCTGAGCCGGGGGTCGTGGGTTCGATTCCCACGCGGAACAAACGTTTGCGTCCACAATTAGTTGTCTGGTCCGGGGGTAATTTGTGTAGGTTGTATGAATGTTTGTAAAGCCCCCAGCGATACAGGAACTATTCCTAAGTTGTATTAAAAAAAACCAGCCAAGTGCGAGTCGGACTCGCGTACGAAAAGGTTCCGTCTATAAAACCGGCAAAAAAATCATGTCTGTTGTATGGGAACAACCCCACCTAATATATTAATTTTAATTTAATTATTTATTTTTAAAGTGAATATATGTATAACTAAATATTCTGTGAATATTTCGAGTATCTACATAGCTGTTGCCGTTATCAATATCCTATATATTGAATGGGAGCCCCCTTAAATATTCATTTTATTCTATTGTTTAGTACTTATTATTATATCGGCAACAGAAATATATCACTGTGAAAATTTCAACTGTCTAACTATCACGGTTCATGAGATAGATACAGCTTGGTGACAGACGGACAGCGGAGTCTTGGTAATAGGATCCCGTTTCACCTTTAAAAAAAAAATACATTCTTCTCTCTTAAGTAGCTACCGTCAAGTTCCACAGACAAGAAATGGTTTTTAACTTTCATGTTTCATTTTTAAGCACTTGGCTGTTTTTTTATCTAATAAACCTAGTCTATTCTCTGAAGAGTAGGACTTACATATATTGTCTACACTAATATTATAAAGAAGTTACATTGTTCGTTTATCTGTTGGTAGGGGTAATCTCTGGATCCTTCTAAAGAAATGTTTAAGTGAATTAAAACATACATTATATGCATTCGTATAATATAAATTAAATAAACGTGTGCGTTGGGTATATACACCTACATGAACATAATGTAATAATGTGTAATGTATTATCATCATAAAATTTCCGTGATGATGAAACTTTATGAAGATAAAATTTGCCCTTTACTGCATTTAATTACGGCAAATATGACGTCACTTAGGTACTTCTGAATACTTAACTGCCAAAAAAAAAATATACTTCAATTAATTAATCCCACCTGTGTATATGGCACCTATAAATTATACATACGTACTTTCATACACTGTATCCCCAAGGGGTAGGCAGAGGCTCATACGGGCACTTTTGGGAATGAAATGGGAAAGTTTGGAGTATAAAGGGAAGGAAAGACATATTACTTATACAATTGGCTTAAGGAGTATAATTAATAGTTCAAGCAAGTCAGGGTCGCATGCCTAACTAACTAACTCGAACTAGCTGTACCCGTCAATCAATTGATACTTAAATTTTGTACATTTTTTTTAACTACATTCTTTAGGGAATCCTAGTACATCAAATACTCATGCTTACAATTTCTTAACAAAATCAGTCGCTTTGCTGTAACTTTGTATAGACAAAGTTCACCAATATAGAAGCAAGGGATAGTGAGCTGTCTTCTGTAGCTATATTTTTCGGCAACTATTAAAAAATATTTCCTACTAGACCAGTCTAAAATTTCCTACCTTGAAATATTTTGACAAACATAAAATTAAATGTATAATTGACATAATATTCAGTACTAACCGACATCAAAAATTTCAAGTTTTTGGGTTAAACTGATTGTGAAACATCGACGTCTCTTTTTGCAATAACCAAATAATAAATTAATGTATACGGTAAAATAATAGAAGAATTATTAAAGACGAAAATTTAAAATTAATTTACTATAATCACTTTTGATTAAAGCCTTTTGTGTAGTTGACATAATTTTGCAAATGTCATGTATCCGAAGGACCAGCCGTCGAAGGATTTTATTTACAGCTGTAGAGCTAAATTCAAACAAAAATATTCCAGACATAATAATAATAAAAAATGAATAAAATTTACTAAAACATACATAACAATAATAAAAAATAAATAAAACTTTGCAAAACGAATATTGATTGGGATCAGCTTACTACGGACCCTACTAACATGACAGAAGACGGTATACGTATGGTACAGTCAAGCATACATATGTCCGAAGGAACTTTCAAGCATTAGACAACCTACGAGTATAGGTCGTATATGAATTTGGTATTGCAAATGTACATACATATGTAGGCTACGATAACTTTCCTATGCAATGCCGTCGTTTGTCATCTTGCTTCTGGTAAAAATCTACTAAAATGAGTATTTGGAAATTCCTCAACACTAGTAATTTTGTAGTACACTTAGATTAAAATTAAATCCTCTTTTCATAACATTTTTTTGACCAAAAGGACCAAGTAGTTGTTGTTGTTTGAATCTATTTAAAAAAAAGTTAAATCTTAAAAATACAAATTGCATTGTCCCCGTTATATTGCATATAGTCTTTCGATTACGTAAATGGAACTCATTTACGTAATTGTTATATTAATTATGTAATATTATCCTATCTAGAAAAATATATCTGAATGGTTCTAGCATTGACTTTACACCTGTATAAAATAAAACTGTACTTTGTATACGACTAGTAAAAATGACCTGTACTTACTACTATATAAAAATATTTGCACCTCAATTATATTTGTAATTTTAATTTAATCTAACAAGTCCAATGCACAATACGTTTTGTCCGATTGTTTATCTAAAGCTTCTTGTATTAATCTGCCGCTATAGATGGCTGAGATCTACGGAAATATTTATAAAAACTTGACTTCAAATCAATTGAACTAGGTGTAAACGCATTCACGTTAACATCGCGCCTCACGTCAGGCAAAAGGAACACTACACTTAATGCTATAATCATATGCCAAATAGAATGTACTATCTTGTAATTTTGTTCAGTTTGCAAAAACGCAAAGCAAATTAAACCTACCGACACTAAAATTAAACCTAACGGCATATACCTGAAATAATAAGTGGTTGGATATTTCATTTTGCGATTCTTCCTATAATCGAAATACCAAGATGTGAATAATATAGTTGCTCCTACAGCTACCGGTGATATAAAAGAAATAAAAGAGTACATATTCCACGTGGTTAAAAGAGCTATCACAATAGCTCCTGTAAGTTGTAGTGAAGATTTAAATTTGTCGCCAATGATGCTCATAGCCAATAATGTGACCCAAAAAGACATAATGCCGCAGTAGAAGTCACCAAACTGGAGGATGTTACCTCGGACGATGCAGTAGGCCACTTGAGCTGGTGCATCGCAGGCGTGGTAGAAGGTGGAGAATACCATGGTGAAGCCATACATCATAGCTTCCGTGTAATAGTTGCGAATGATAGCTACGTAGATCGAGAAGATGAAGAGAAGGTTACTTAAAGTGAGGAGGAGAACAGACACCAGCATGTACACAACGCTATCCATTCTTGAGCTGTCTGAGCAGTCCCAACCTGTAAAATGTATAAGTTTTATTAAATGAGGAGCAAAAGATGCGGGATAGAAAAATGGCTACATAACATTTTATGATCGTCTAATGGAAAGAGAGCAAAAAATTACTTGTTAGAGAAAAGTCATGAGGAGCCGATCCTTATTATTCTTCTCAAAAGGTGGCAATTGTATCATTCAAATATAGCCATTCAAAATTACGAGCAAAATTTATTGATTATTTTTTATTGAGAGTCATTGCAATTAATAAACAATGGAGTATATTAACACTAATAGGTTACACAGGCACAATAAAATTACTCCCAAAGATCTCGTTCTCTGAATCATCGCGTTCACACTCTAAACGGCATGTAGTTTTATCAGATCGAGCAATTTCGCGCTTTATAGTTTTTATTTACACCAACAAATAAAAAGTTGAAGAAGTAAAGTGCTCAAAAGTTCGACTTACTTCCATAACCAGCAGAACAGGAACAAAAGGACATCACCAAACCACCAAAAGTATTGAGCTGGCAGCTGCCGTGATTGCTGCACCTGCCGTTTACACAGGATAAGGACGATATCGTCAGCACTATAGTCGCATTGCACTCTGAAGTACCCAGCCTAGTGTCATTGCCCACGGAGGAAATAACACCAGAATCGTCGTCTTTATCCAAAGACGTATCGACGTAGTACGTGGACCTGTTGTTCACTGTCTTACAGGGACACACTACTTCATCACAGAACAGCCTAAAAGTTAAATACCACACCCCACTGTCCGGAAACGGGATGTACGTCTTGTCATAAATAGACTCAGAGTCTGTACTGTTCAGAACGAACAATGCCGGCTTCACCTTATCGTTGTATTTGCAGTGACCACTTTGCAATGGAATGCTAGGATGACCAATATCCATACATATCACGGCCTTGAAGAACTGGTTGTCCTCAGTAAATGCTAAAAAAGTTTCTTTTTCTAGTTCTCTTTTATATCCCATGTAGTACTTTAAATTCATTAAAATACTCGCTGCTATTGATAGAGTGCCGCCGATGTCTAAGAACTGGTTAACTTTAAATCTCAATGTTTTTATTTCCGAGGAAGTTATGTTAATTAGACTTGTCGCGTCTTGCAAATCTCCTGAAGGAAGGCCGTAATCGAAAGCAAAAAATCGACCTTTGTCGTCGCGCATAAGATCGGCTATCGTGTGATTGGTTAGCTCTTCCTCAAGATCTGATCTGAAGTAATAGGATTCACAGTCGGCAATTCTCGAAACGTTTCCTTCAACTTTGCCGACTTGAATATAATGCCAGGCTCCTGGGTTGGGAGTAAAAGTTATTATCTGTGTATTATTAGACGCTGGATCGAATGCACAATAAATAAGATAATTTTCTTCTGTAGGGATAGACAAGGCGTCAACTCTAAAATATAGTTCTTGGTGGTCTGTTCTGATCTGTGACGTGTTCGTAATCCTTACATCCAAAGTTATTGCGTCTACGGAATCCAAGGTTATGCACTTGAATAGTACGGGTAGAGCATTATAGTCTACTGTTATACCCGCATAACAATCAACTAGTTCTATATTTTCATTTCGTTTAACTTGTAGATCCGTGTAGAGTATTGTTTGGCAGTTCGGAACCAGACCTGTAATTAAATAACGATTACCGTTAATATAAAAATATTAGTGAATGTTCATTAAACGGGTTTTCTTGTACGACATTCTCTATATGATTATTACGACAGACTAGGTACAATATTTTTTTTATAAAGAATATTTATAAACTAAACCATCTCTTTGACTTTGATTTTATTTAAATACGACCTTACAAGACTTCATACAAGATAGAGCGTTGTTAATAGTAGCAGAATATAAAATAGGAGAATTCCCTCTGAGCGTCTAGTTTATTAACTAGGTATTTTGTATATTTTCTATAACTATCATTATTATATACTTGGGCCTAGGCTTCCCGCTCACGATCAAGCTTAGAGAGCTCAGACTTCCCGGCAGCAGCCAGTCCGAGTTATAGGTATGCGATCCTGATTTGCTTGAGCTACTGCTTATACTGCCCGCTCAATCCGTATAAACAATATCCCTTTCTATCCTCTCTTTTCCTTTCAATCTTTTTCTACCGAATGCCCAAAGTGCCCGGATGATGGCAATCCTTGCCATCTATTAATTGTATGGGGCTGAACTATGGTCGGCAAAATTTGGGAGTTATTTACGCCTCTGCCTATCGATTCGGAATACAGCCGTGAGTGTATGTGTTGGATTAATGGTATATATGTATTATATTCTATGTTCTTAATATATTAAATTCTGCTATCTCTAAGTTTTAATTCCCTGATGCCACAGTTAATCTCTAATTACGCAAGTTTAGAACTTGCTTTTTTTGACCCATTTTTTTATAATGTTTGTTATATAAGCCTTTTTAATGTAGCTTACGTGGGTCACACTGAAAGTTTTTAGATGACAACTTTATTTAAATTTTGAATTAAGAACTCTTTGGGAATCTGTAGAGATGTGTAATGAATTCTTTTGTCATTTGTTTTTTCAAATTGGCGGCAATTTAAAAGTGTCTGTCGTGCATCGAAATGGATTTGACTAGAGAAAATTTTCGCTTAATGATTTTAATACGACTTTCAATGCGGTCTTACTCAACAACAATGTTACGATAGACTTCGATTTGCATTTCATTACGAAACCCCATCCCCAGCCGCTATTCACAACTAGTTTAAGGATTTTAAACGTGATCAAAGCAAACTCACTGATGACTTCAACACTGATGACTAGATAAGGACTTCTTTCTACGGCGACTAGAACTATAAAGTGTGTACTATGCAGCTAATGATAGAAGCTGATAGAAAGGTCATGTCTATATTAACAGATTCGGGCAGTTTTAGGCATTGGAGTCAATTACGAAAATTTTTACATGAAATTTTAGGCTAGTCTTTGTACTAAATGGTTACTTCATAATTTGTCGGAAGAACAAAAACGACGTTGTTTGCAATTTGCTTAAAAAGCATGACTGAGATGACTCAAATGCTGTATATGACATCGTCACAGGTTATGAAAGCTGGATATATTGTTACCGAAACCAAAAAGATTTGCAGACGAACATGATTGCCTCTTTGGACGAACGGGTCATTTTGCAACAATCATTCTGGAAGATAAAAGGACTATAACTGCAGATTGATTTGTTTGCCATTCTCCATGTTCATTGTTTACCAGTTGGAAACGTCTTGGAAAGTGTTAGACAGCAGCGCCCAGGAAGCAGGATCCTCCTCCACCACGACAGCGCTCCAGCTCCAGCAGCAGACGGACTATCGAATATTTTGTCAATCAAAGGCGAGGAGTTAGTGAGTCAAAATCCTTACAGTCCCGAACTTGTTACTTGTATTTATTTCGAAAAAAAAAGCTTCGTCGGAATTCGTTTTATGAACCGTGAAGATACCGTGTCTGAATTTGAAAAAGGCCTGGAAGAGATCCCTAAAGAGGAGTGGGATCACTTAAAAATGAATGGAAACTACTTAAAACTTAAAAAAAAATTACAATATACATTTCAGTTTTTTTTTTCTAAAAACTTTCAATGGGCCCCTCCCCCCGTAGCTTAGAATTTTATAGGAAATAAATAGATAACTATATCACATATTTCTCCACAGAACATAACTAGTCTAAGGAATAAACTCAAGACGAATATTATAATAATAATACTCGGCCAGTGTTTGAAATTCGACCAATTTAATCTTGGGACATCTCACACAGCTGCTTCTCTGAGCCTGAATTAGGCAGAGCCTGTATTATGTTGACCAGACCGCTGACGAACATACTTATATATTATTAAATAAGTACACATTATAGATCAACTATACACTGACCAAGGATCACTATCCACCAAACTTAAGTTTTTATTATTGTATTGTAGTTTGAAAAAAATATTCAATTATTATGGATATATCAAAGCTTGTTAAGAGCTACTCCCAAACAAATAAAGAAACTCGGTGGACAATTATAGGAAAAACTGGTTCTACACTACTTACTCTTTGCTTCTTGTATATATACATAATATAATAATATACATACATACATAGATCGATTTGAACGATAACATCGCCTATTGTCTCTTTTTTTAAGCGATTTCATAAAAAGAAAAGTTTCTAATTTCGGTTGTTTGTTTTTAATTTTCGCTATCGAATAAATACGTCGTTATGAACCGATAGAAAAAAAATAACAATTGGGAGATTATGCTTCCTGTTCGGTCCCAATTACATTTTACGAAAATATTACACCTCTCACGAAGAAAATTAAGATATAAAGAATATATGTTGTGATATCTTTGTTATTTATCAACAAATTTCCATGTATATCTTTATTTTTTTGACGTGACAACGTCTTATAATTCGATGGAGCCGGCTGCACACACGAAAAAACATGTCCCATGATCTCGCTCTGAGGCGTTCCATTTAAGGCTTGAAGTCTTGCACTTCAACCCTTAAATGGAACGCCTCACTCCGCCTCGAGAGCGCGGAACGAGCGACAAAGAGGCACAACCGGCCTCCGCGTTCGGCAGCGTTACGTTGTCACGTTCAACTATTGTCAGTAAACCGACTCTACAGACAACCGATTTTTTTTTTATAAAATTGGTTGTTCTTGAGATTGGGTCACTTTAAATATATAGAAAATATTCCATATATTCGGTACCTTCATTTGAACTGAATTGTTACACAATGTAGGATATTCGATAAAGAGCACAATAAGTATACGCTTTTGTTGTATGTAACTAGGGCATGCAGGAAGCTGGACAGATAACACAAGGTCATGCCGAACACTAGTGGCTCGTTGGACATAAGTAGGCGTCGATTTATATATTATTTTTAGAATGTTATCGAAACTGATGTCTATATAAACAAATTTATGCTAATATTATAAACGTAATATTATAAAGTGGATCTGTCTGTCAGTTTGTCTGTTATATTGTCACGTCAAAACGGCCAAACCTATTTTGATGAAATTTGGTGTGGTGATACTTCGATGTCCTGGTTAAGACATAGGTTTTTTTTATTTTTTACCACAGACATACCCAGCCAAGGCCGCGGACGAAAGCTAGTATTATGCAATTACCTACACTACTTACTTCTAAAATTGTATTTAGTAATAACGCCGCCTTTTGCAAATAATTAATATTTATACATCTATTTAATTATTTTATGACCTTATCTTTATATGTTTTTTGGAAATCATTGGAATAGTGTACAAAACAGTACACATTAACACATGCTACTCTCCCAACGTATTGGGTCTCAATTTTTTAAACGTTTGGAAAACCCCCCCTAGCGCCGTCATCCGGAACGGTTTGTCGGAATCGGACCGAAAACGATACGGTGTGCCAAACTGCGCTAAAAATAGGAGGAATCAAAATAGGTTAACCTTTTGATGTCATGCAATGTAAATTGTGATTTTATTTAAAAAAATATAAATATATAGATAAGGATATAAAATAATAATACATAAGATGTAAATGTTTATAAAACCCAAGATAATGCTTAAAATATGTCTTACTTTAAACCTTATCTTGTGTTTTATAATGATTATATTGACTTACGTAAAGTCGGGGTCACTTTACCAAGTAACACAATAATAATATAGCTTTGCCGAACGCCTGCTACTTACTGGCACGCTAAATTAAAAAAAAATAAGAAAGGGTGAATAGCAAGGTCTGTACTCATTCGAATAGTGTCCGACTGCAGTTAGGGAGGAGTTGGCTAATTTAGAAGGCATGGATTTATAATTTGAGTACTAGGAATTGTACTGTGAAATATCTAGCTATACCTTACACTCCCCAATCCACCCGTATAAGCAATATTCGTCCCATTTAGTTCCCAACAAGCCCGGCTAACAATAACCTTGCGGCGGTTATAAGTGTTTGTATAGGCATAGAGACAGTTACCGCTTAGTATCAGTCAAAAATTTTGTTTGAATACTAAAAGTAAGCAAACTTCTATGAACCCCAAAAACATCAGATAACCCCTCGTTGTTTGTGTGTCTAAGATTGTTTCAATTTAGTCATTTAGTATCGTTATTAAGTTGATTACGATACATATAATCGCCGAGGTCGTAGTGTCGTTCGAACGCTATAATCAAACAAAGATAACGTGTAGTTTAACGTATTGTAATTAAATGTGGTTTTGGACTTTAATAACCACCATGGAAATTATATTTAGATTTTAAATTTATTCGCTATCGCTAAATATCGCTCGCTCGCTATTTGTAGTAGTTATCTTTATTAGAGCTAATGTTAATTTGTTGAGAACGCCAAGCGCTCTCAGGGTGGATGTCATCAATCAACCACTGCCGACAGGCGTTGTGTCACATCTGTTAAACTAATAAGATTGTCCAGTTCCGAGTCAATGTTCGATATATTTATACGTTCATATGTACACAGTACCTAGTCTTGCCGTATTGTTACAAAGAAATTTTAATGTAATGTGTGTTAGTTTATACATTAACATAACAGCATTCAAAATGTATGAAGATGTTCAAAATATTCTGAAATCTTGGCTTTAATAGTCCTTAAAAGTTTGAAGCCAGTTATCAATAGAAACACTCTTACACTCTCTCTATGGGAAAATTCGTCACTGCCAATCTTATTTTTTTTTTTTATTATAGGGAGACAGGCGAACAGACGGGTCACCTGATCTTTCCATTGATGGAAACAATTCGAAGCTTTGATCGGGACGTTCGTTTGACGTACCTTGTACCTATAAATAACCCGGTACACAAACATTCGACTAATTCCAAGCGGATGGAGAATTTCAAAAATTGCATTTGGCTCCATACCTACTTTGTGTAATGCTATCAAAGCATTTCGGTTCTCTTAATCGCAAGACTCCATTTAAATATCAAAAAACTATTTAACACCGATTGGCCGAAAATGAGAAAATACAATGAATATTCATATACGAGTACAGGAATGAAAGATTCCAAATTTTTTTTTTTAATTTGTTACAGTATTTATAACCAGGCCAAAAAAACTTGTATATGCCGCTGTGCCGAGTGGGTCACGGTTGACTAGAATAGGGCCGGCCACCCCATCTCATCCTGGTGGTGTCGTAAATGGCGGCTAGGGGATCGCACTGTTATCTATTAGTCAGTACGCATACAGTCATAGAGTGCTCAGTTATAGGCAATAGGCTTGCCCCCTATTACATTAGTGGGTCCAAATTCGAATTGGCAAAATGTGGGCGCCTAATAATCCTCTGTCTACCCCTTAGGGGATACAGGCGTGAGCGTATGTATTTTTTTTTAAAACAGACAACTCCCGTTCTAGGATTAATTCCTGTGTCGCGGGCGTCTTTACAAACATTTAAACAACGGACACAAAGAACACCCAGACTCAGAACAGCAATTTGAGGATTACACAAAGTGTTGTCCCGTGCGGGGATCGAACCCACAGTACTCGGCGCGGTAGCGTAATGGCGAGGTGACCACTTTAACCGCTACGCCATTCGTGAAGTCTAAGTCAGTGTATTTATGTAATATACATAAATATAATAATAATAAATGTTGGCGACATGTTGGATAGATTATAAAAAAGCCTACGACTCTGTGCCGCATACGTGGCTCCTAAGGGTAATGGAGTTGTATAAGATTGATACAACTTTATGCACTTTCTTGGAGGCATGTATGCAGCAATGGAAAACAGTTATTTGCTATCAAGGATGACGGCAATCTCAGGGTGACGGCAAATTTATAAATATCAAGCGGGGTATATTTCAGGGTGACAGTTTAAACCCCTTGTGGTTCTGGTTGGCTTTGAATCCTCTTGGCACTATGTTAAAAGGTTCGGGGCTAGGCTATCGTTTGCCACTCTACATGGCAACTAGGAAGATAGAAAAGTGGTTTTACTGCTCGTGTTTCATGAGCAGCGGTAAAGGGTGTTCACCGCATGTAACTGTAATAGTCACTGGTATGGTGGGTGTGTCTGATTACTGCTTACCATAAAGTGCTCACTTTAGTGGTATAGTATTTTTTAAAGAAGTTCAAAGAATCGAAATCAGTTGAGTATTGTATTTACAGACCACTTGGTAAATTGAAAATTATTTTTTAAGTTTCATGGTTATCGAATCGTCCGCCTATGATATTAAACAGATTTACAAATTGTTACTAATATATCGTTTGTATTTTTTTTGGTCTATCGTCGTCGTATTCACTCCAAAATATGTATATTTTATGTTAACTGTGATATATTGAATATCACAGTTAACTGTGATATTCAATATATCACAGTTAACGTTTGTTGTTTTTGTTGTATGTTAACACTCAAAACATGATCACGGAAGTAACTGTAAGGACCACGCACGCGCAAAGTGAAGGTTCGCATTAAACCTCCAAGATACCAATAACTCTTAAGTCAAGTCAAGTTAATACTTAAATAGCCACAGAGATATGTTTTTCGTTCATATTTTTAGATTTCGCAAGACGCAAAAATCCCTGCTGTCGTGATATTTTTTTGATATGATATAGAGAGGGACAGGGATAGACGAACAGACGGATTACCTAATGGCAATTGACAATCACCTGACAAGCACCGCTGACGGACATCTGCAAGTCAAGAGTCGTAAGTGCGCTGCCCGCCTTTGAGGGTGATGAGGCGAAACCAGGATTTGAAATCTACATACCTTGTTGCTCAACTTTCTGTGTTCTTGGATCCTGCCATTTTATATAAATAAGAGCGTACCAGTTCCCTGGTTTCGGACTCTCAATCGAATAGCTGACGTTCCTTCCGTCCGACAGTAGTTCCAGAGTGTAGATCCGCTCCCTTCTGCTTGATTTTATAAAATCCTTGGGGAATTCGTACCCGTCAGGATTAACCGCTGGATATGCGCCGTGTTTTATATTTACTATTACTTCTTTTGGACTGCATGATCCTGCAATTAAAGAACAGTTAGGTTATCGTAAGAATTGTCATTTGAAGATCGTACACCAATTGGAGATGCCAATATTGATAATTAAGGTAACAATCATAAGAACATACTGGTTGATACCATAGCATTATGGTGGGATGAGATGTGTTGAAGTGGTGAAATGAACAAAATATTTAAAAAAAATTAGTTCGTTAATCAAAAGCTAGTGGGAAACAAAAACACGCATCTGAAGATACGTTTTGCAGATAAAGAAAACGGACTAAATGAAGTATCTCATATCTCATTCATGTTGAAAATTGCATACGATCTAAATTAAATAATAGTAGTAATAGTAATAATGTATGTTGCATTTACAACCCACGGCTTTTATTTATGATATGTCTATGTTTTTTTTATATAGTATAAGAGGACAAACGAGAAGACGGGTAAGTGAGTAATACGGACAAACCTGGGTGATTTCCACCGCCCTTGAACACTTGCAACTCAAGTATTACAAGAGCGCTGTTAGCCTTTTTATGTAGGAGAAAGGGAGGGGAAATAGAGGAATGGAAAGGGAGCAGTTGAGGGGAAAGATATGAGGGAAACAGGGGAAGGGAAAGGGGTTGGGCAACCGGTAACCTCACTTACTCGGTCACACAATGAAGGCATTTCTCCATACAATTTCCTCATTCTAATTGAAATAATAATAGTTCAAAAATAATGAATTAAAAGCCAAAATTAATTACTTAATATACTTTTTAGATAAGACTTGTATTTACACTGCCCTAATATAATTTTGTTGTATTTAACGAACTGTTTGCTTTAGCTTACCTCACTCCACCGTAACATATTGTATTCCAGCCTATTTGTCTGAAAATACTTATATTGCGTTTGGAAATTGTTGTGTATGACAAGACTTCCAAACCTATTTATTTTTATACTGAAGGATTGTACAACCTACGTATTAATATAAAATTTCAACTAGGTGTAAGACACTCTTTCGTGCTCATTACAATATTACGTAGATAACAGGAATATGAACCAAAACTGTAGAAACTTTTAGAAGTGAGAGCCATGCTTAGACATCTATGGTTGACTCGACCGGAGTGATAAGGAAGTAAGAAGGCCCAAAATTAATAGGGAGGCTCACGGGCCGACAAAGCGCTTACGACACTTATGGCAGCGGCAGTCACTTACCATCAGGTGACCCGTCTGCTCGTTGTGCCACTTATACCAGAAAAAACTTTCAAACGCAATTCTTTAAGAAACCCATTCTATAGTCTCTTAGGAACTTCATTTTTTGGACGCTAAAATTGTTGAAAAAGTTACTTTGCGTACTTTGATTTTCGTTGCTGGTTGCTTTTTAAATTTACAAAGCTACTTAACTATTCTTTTTTTGCTACAAAGGTCAGTTGTTTTTAGTACACGAACGTATTTTTATACAGTTTTGTATAACTACAAGGCTATGACCATACAATGACTGTTCAATAATACATCATCATTCATATTATTATGTACTATTTATGCACATAAAACTGCAAAAAAATGTAACCTTTGCAGACCCTGCCTTTGGCCACGGTTGTATAAAAATCAAAAATTATAAATAATGTTTGGCCTTGATTGGCTTAAGGCTACTTTATAATTAAGAAGTCTATGACCCTACCCTTACTACAAATATTTAATCAACCTAAAAATGATTCAAATGGAACACTAAACATGTACAGCCGGGGCCGGTCGCTTTGTAGGTTAACTTTTTTTTTTCTAAAGCCAAGGGGTGATGGCGAAGACTGGTAACTGTGGATAATCCAAGCTTAGGTACTACAGTGCAAACTACACCACTTTGGCTCACCACGAGAAGAGACTTTAAAATCTATCCTAAAGAACCATGATTACGAATTTAACTTTCTATGAGCTAGGAAAGAATGTTAGCCATGAGCTGTTGTTAGAGACGAATATTATTAATTATATTATTTTAGGATTAAAATATAGTTAAGTTATATTAAGCATAATGCATATCTAAATAATATAAATTAAAAAAGAAAATTGTGTAAAATATTTCCAAAAGGAGAATTTCTTGTCAGTTCTTCTCCATAGAATCTACGTATAGGAACAGGCAACTAGCTTCACGACTGACTTATTCTGACCGACTTCTTCTCTTACAATTAAAAAATACCTATTATTTAATAATACCACTATTATGGTTTAATTGAAATAAATGATTTTGATTGATTGATTGGTTGAATTACGCTGGCAAATATCCTGTTACTTATTGTGCAAGTGAGATCACACAAATGTAGATTTTATTGTATTCCATCTAGAGAAGTAATTACGAATGCCCTTAATAATGATCAATTTTCATTAGAAACAATGGCATTTTGATTAATGCACTCTAATGGATAAATTGTTGTTTCAATTGTTAACGACAAAAATGTGCTCAATTCATTTTATTGATAACAAAAGTAACACGTAATTTTCGATAACGATAGTGAATACGTTCACTCGCCCACACAGTTCGTATATCGAATACCTTTTGTCACACTCAACTGTATTTGATTTAATTATCATTGCACAGTGAAATTAATATACCTAATGTAAATCTAATTTGGAGAAAATGTTGGTGATGTGTAACATTGAGGCGAGGCGAGGCCAGACTATGCGGTATCGCGACGATGAGGCCAGTGTAACGTGAATCAGCCTTTAGATGTGTTGTGGCCAGGCCTAGGAGAATATAAACCATTTTTTACGCCCTGTAATAATTAGTCCTCCAGACATAATACTTATCCAATAACACTTAATTTTCTTCATAGCTTCTTGACTAAGTAAACAGAGATTTAAAGAGCTTGAGGCTGCGAATATTGATTTTGACAAACCTCTATATGACCAGCTTGCTGCATTTTCTTTTATATAAGTCCAAAAAGCCACCCTTTTAAAATACACGAAATTACGAATGTCTTTAAACTACAAAAGGCTTCTCCTCTCCGTCTCTCTCTGAAGGACTTAACTTATATAACCTGTTATATACTTGTCTGTAACTTGTGGTTCGCATTAAGAAGTATATATAGAATATATACATAGAAATCGAACACTTTCCATCGAGAAAGCAGTAACCTCTTTTAAAAATCATTATCTTCATCAAATTTTTCATTCTTCTATCAAAAGACTGTATACTTACACACAATCATTATATACGATAAGTTAACTTTATCAAAAAAAAACTTAACTAATTAATAACTTATTTCAAACAACTATTTCAGTCCCCGGTCATCATAAAATCGTAACATTGGCAGCAAGCATTTCGCTTTTATTTCTGACGTCATAAAGCTATTGGTAATTCCTGAAAGGTCGTGGTTGAAAGGTACTTTAACATTAATGGTTTATATTTGACTTTGTAACACTTTGTTGAACGGATAGGCTTTGAAGTAGCTAATATGTGTTCGAATAATTAAAGAATGTTGTTATATGCACCACCCACAATATCTATAGATCCTGTCAAACTGGATTTATAAACCCCTCTGTCCAGATTGTTGTAAACAAGAACAAAGCTAGCCTGCTGGCAAAGGATCACGAAGCTAGCTTAGTGACAAGCGGTTACAGGAACCTATAAATAAATGGTAACACGAGTGAGGTCCATTGTGCGTTGCCTAACTCGAGTAATAAGTCGCTCTTACTCAGTGGCAGTGAGTAAAACGACCGACTGCCCTTAAAACGAAATACTTCCAGAGGCAAGCATTTGTTTGAGTACAATTTTGATGTGCCTATATATTATATCTTCTAAACTATTTTGCAGAAGTATTTTACCCAATTTTAAGTACAGACTAACTAAGACATGAACATTTTTACCGACATCGCTGTGGAATGTAGACGATAAAAACAGAAGCCTTAACACCCTATTTTAAATGGTTTATCTAACGTTTACACAAGATTTTCCAATGCTTTTCCAGGTTTTTCGAATTTCCTGAATTTAAAGTATCGGCCGGAATTTGAAATTATCGGACTTACTATTTGGTTTGGTTATCAAGTCTGTTTTCAATCCTATATGTTAACCTTCTATACTATAAAAATAGGCACAATTACATTTTCAAAAAGCTACAGGTATTTCTTAAATATTCTTTAAGTATAGTTTCTTAATACGTTCGAATTTTTTTTTTTACCTATTTGGTTATCACGTGAACACTTGTACTGCCGTACATCGCTATCACTCACACAAAATGTATGTAATTCAAGAAGGATAGAATCATATCTCGTAATAACCAGTCGGTTATTTTGTCGCTTGTCTAACACTAGCTATTTCTTATCACTGTGTTTCTTATCACATTAAATTAAAACTTAGATTAAAGGAAACATGAGAATAACAGTTGCAATTTGTCTTTTAGGAGATTCCCATATTTACCTATTCTAAAGTAGTATATCGCTCAAATAGTATGTAATAATATCCATTATAGTTGAAGCTAGTATCTTGATAAATCAAAACCAATAAAACTGAAAACATATATATGTGCAATGTATGTTTACAATGCAGTAACAGCGCAAGTACATTACGGCTACAAAATGCATCAATTGGGTGTTAGAAGTCATCATTCAGTGAGTGCTAGAATTTGTGCATCGATATTACTAATGAATGCAAATCATAAAATAAACTATGCTTAGGTAGCTTAGTAGAGTTATTAATAATAATAACTTCAAAAATCTCCTACACGGCCGTCTGATCCAAAACTAAGCAAAAGTTATATGTACTATGGTAACTAGGCTGCCGATGACACATACTTATATATTTCTGAATATATACATACATCGCTATATGCATATAACGGGGAAACGCCGCCAGCCTCATGGGTACGATTGGTCGGGGGACGCATTTTTATAATTTAATTTTAAGTCGTCATATTAAATTAAACTCTAATTCTTGTATAATATTTGTATTTTAGTATATTCGACCCATTATTCTGTTATATTATAGATAAATTACACCCAGATACAGAACAAATACTTGTGCTCATCATACAAATATTTGTCCTGGGTGGGAATCAAACCCACAAACTCTGGCTTAGCAGTCAAGGTCACTTACCAGTACACCAAATACTGTATAATGGCAATATATTACTCAACTGGCCCAGTTGAGTAATATATTGCCAGTAGTGTATAAAGGGAGGGAATGAGGATAGGGGAAAGAAGAGAAGGGGATTTGGGTTGTCGGTACCCTTACTTATTCGGTAAAAAAATGCAAGCGTGGTTTGACAACAGCAACAAATTTGTGTGTAATAAGGGGTCGCCCAAGAACATGAGAAGGCAACATCTGCCTAAACTTAGAACTTTACTAGATTAGGGTTAGCTAGTTAGGGTAGCTGATAGGGTGCAATGCCTATCTGGCCTATCCTAAAGAACACATAGCTGAGATACATATTACAATATTTGCATCTCATTCTTGTATTAATGTAGAAAATGAAGAAACTGTTGTTAAATAAACAGGCTATAATAATTTAATTAATTAATACCATTTCTTGAAAATTTAAACTTTATGACAACCATTATCGATATTCACAACAAGAAAATACTTTCACAATTATTTATTATATTTAAGTATAAAAAAAAATATTATTCTCAACATAATAAGTGAGAGTGGTCAATAGAAAATTTTTCACTGCTACACCAACTAAAGAATTAATTTTGGACAGGAAAACGGTTGTTTGATCTAGATATAAAAAAGTATAAAAGTTAGAAAATGCAAGTAAGACGACAGGGAATTAATATTTAATGTGCATTTTTAATGTTTTATTACTCCTATTAGTAATAGGTGGCCTTTTGTATTAACATTAATAGTTTATTAATAGTTACATTAAATAATTATTTTATTCAGTATGGCGAATGTGAGGGATGATGCAAGCTATGTCTATTAAAAACTCAGGTGTTGCAGTCATAGCACTTGATACAAATATCAATAACAAATATTCGTAAAGTTTTAGGCAGCTGTCTGACTCCGAAACCCAAAATATAAAGCAAGTGTTAGTGTTACCTACCAATGTTATTTAGATGAAGGTCCTCTGATTGAAAAGTAAAGCGAGCTTCAGTGACATCCCTCATAACAGGGTAGAACACAACAGAAACTGTGCGATAACTTCTATACATATATACATCAGTAGCTATTTGTCTAGTTACCAAATGGTAATCGTCAAGTATCACAGTGCGAGTTCTCGTTAACTGCTCAATAATCCTCTTCCTGTTCGCATCCTGCTCTGCTTCTTGGTCACCGTTAATCGAGTCAGTGAACACATATAATATAAAAAAATATAAAACTCTCATTGCTACAATACTGCGCCTACCTGCCTACAAGTCGTGCTAAAACCAAGTGCGCAACCTTTAATACCGCATAGAATAATTATTTAGAACTTTAAAACTATTTTTAGTAATATGCTTGATATATTTGTCATTTTTAATACACTCAACACACAGATCAAACCGCGAATCGCCGGTCACAGTGTCAACCAGTCGACCGACCGCGCACCACACATCAATCAATCAACAAACGTTATGTCAAACTTAAACGTCAATTTATTAATAAGAACTGTCAAATTAGTGTTGCTAGAAAATAAATAATAACAATAATAATATACTTTTATTGATTTGTTAGACCAACATGGCGCTTTTATTTTTATAGACTGTGACTTGTTTTTCCTCTCGAAATACTTGACATTGGTGGAATCTCAGCGTTGAATCTATATGCGAGATAGAGTCCATAAACAACTAATGTTAATGTCAAAATATGATAATATGTACTTTTATTTCAGAAAAACATTTTTTCCTTAGTGTTTATAACACTTTGTGTAATCCTCAAATTGTTGTTCTGAGTCTGGGTGTTATTTGTGTCCATTATTTGAATGTTTGTAAAGAATTCCTCGACACAGGAATTAATCCCACTGCGAGGGTTGTCTTTTTAAAAAAAAAAATTAAAAAAATACAAAAAAAAATCACTCTTATTTTCTAGTGTTAGTAATAATTAAACTACTTATAAAACTTTTCATAATAATAGGAGATCTCAAGTTCTCCAAAACAGTTCTCAGGATACTATTACGATTATCTCTAACTCATTTCAGTAAATAGGCTTTTCATGACAACAATCGCGTAAAACTGTAAGTATTGGTTCGCACATACATCTCCGATACACTGCAGTAACGAATAATGGCAACAGCATCCTGAAAGCATAATTAATTATTAACACAGATGACATCTAGTGACCTCTAAGTATATTAGACTCATTGATTCGCCATGTACAAGCTCTGAAAGTAAATTTTAACTTGTTCTATGCACCGTGTAAATCTATGAATACCAACATATTACTTTGAGGACCTAAGAGAGAAAGTGCGCCAGACATTTCTCTTCTTCAATAAAACTGGAAATACTAATTATCTTTGACGCAATCGTCACTAACTTGACCCTCTGCACTGCTTTGCGTGCTGATCGGAAAGATCATATATTCCCATTTCTTTACATTGTATATTTAACCAAGTGTGGCAGCATAGATTTCACATACCTTCATTAACTCTCTGATTGCACCCATAGACCCATAAAGGAATTCGAATATATCGTTCCTTCCATGTCTTTTATTGTACCTTGTAAACTTTTATATAGTTTGTATATATTCAATTATAAAATTCATTCATATATTACTTTTGCACCTAACCATAAAGAACATAGGTAGATACTTAAATATATTATAAACTATAAGTAGTTTTAAGCTAAAGTTCAGGATATAGACTTAGTATATATATGTATTTAAAACTAAAGTTATTGTTACCTATTCATTGTTTATGGACTCTGCCAAATTTTTTGAGAGAAACAAACAGTCCACAAAAATATAATCACATGATGGTCAATAACTATAATGAAAAATCGGGGTAATACCATTATCCTAAGTTAATATGACAGGCCGTTGGCATAGTGGTCAGTGACTCTGACTACTTAGCCAGAAGTCGTGGGTTAGATTCCCACCCAGGACAAATATGTTTGTGATGAGCACGATCATTTGTTCCGTTTCTGGGTGTAATTTATGTATAATATGTATGAATTTAGAAGTATATAAGTATGTTTATCAGCTATCTGGTAACCATAGCACAAGCTCTGCTTAGTTTGGGATCAGACGGAAGGAAAGGACTGGGGAGTATAAGCAATAGCTAGAGCAAGTCAGGGTTGCATACTTGTATCTTGAATTGGCTGGTGCCGGTAAGTCCAAGCCCTTTAACTTAGACATGTAAAATATCTAAGCCTATTTAAGCTACCCGGAGAAGAATCCACATTCTCATACGAAGGAGAAATTGTTAGAAAGCACGACGGTTGCTAATCGAATCCTTTTATTTACATATAAATACAATGGGTGCAGATTTCTGCTCTATAATTTCGCTCTTAGCAAAAGCAAAAGTCACGCATACTTTGCTTACATAATTTCAGGTACAAAAAATCAGGTATGTACGAACTCCATGTACGTGAACCCATATTCTCCATATCTTATACGCAATGAGTGATATCGGGGTGGTATTTCAATAACATTACATTTATTTTCTCCAATAAAATTGGAAATACACAATAGTAACATGGTATTTGCCATGAATTTGCGAGTCTCTGTCACTTCTACCCTACGGCCGCTGCCGTTCTTGAAGGTAAAGGCTCACGTAGCTTTAAGTTCTAAACATATTTAATAAAACACATCTTGAATAGTTTAAAAATTTAATTTGGCTTAAAATATCACAGTTTGATTTTGAATTTCACTTAATTTCAAATTGTAGGTGTAGATAGTTATGAAGACGGTACAATAACGTCTTCAAATAGTATTTAAATAATCTCTAATTAGACTCAATAATAAACAAGGTGATAGAATACAAAAGACCAAAACTCGTCACTTGCTTCTATTGAGATTTTTGAATTTCTATTACCTCTTTAGAAAAAAAAAAAACTGCACAGTCCTAGGTAGTTTTCCTACACTTTATCTATGGATCTATGGACGAACAGCCTCACTTAGCATTAAACAATGTATAGGTACATACTTAGATAAGCAACATACACTAGACATGATAAATGGCTTGTTGCGTATCGCGACCGCGACATATTCATACTCTTTCGAGGTACTTAACTATAAAATACAAATAGTAGCGTTCTCAATTCCATCAAAATAACTAACGAATAAAATTATTCGAATAATTAGACGTTTTGTATACCTTAATACACATTATTATTATTACTAAACTAAATTAAGGATAATATATTTTTCATGATATTTGGATACTGACTAACATCGAAAAATATGTTATAAGAAAATGTGCTGTTGAACTTAAAACTAAATAAAAAACCAGCAAATATGTATTTTTAAAATGTAAATGGAAAGCTCTAACCATAATAGTTTTGTACATTTTTTTATTTAAGTCTTTACGTTTCTTGAGTTTGGATCTGTGACTGAGCGGCCACAGATGGCTGAGTTATGCGAAAGTATTTAAAAATATTCATATTCCAATTAATCGGACTTGGCTTAAACGCATTCACGTTTGTACCTTGTCTAATATCAGGCAAAAGCAACACAATACCTAATGCGACAATCATGTGCCAAATGGAATGTACTACCTGATAGTTTTGTTTTGTTTGCAAAAATGCAAAGCAAATGAACCCTAATAACATCAAAATCAAACCTATCGGCATATACATTACATAGTAAGTTCTTCCATACTTCATTTTGCGATTTCTTTTATAATCCAAATACCAGGATATAATTAAAATATTTATTCCTACAACTGCAGGCACTGTAAAGGGCACAAAAGAAAACATATTCCATTTGAGTAAAAGGGCAGTAAAGATAACACCAATTAGTTGGAGAAACGATCTTAATTTTTCGCTTATGATGCACATAGCTAGTAGTGTAAGCCAAAAAGAATTAGTTGCACAGAAGAAGTCACCGAACTGGAGAACGTGACCTCGGAAGATGCAGAAGGCGACTTGATTCGGTGCATCACAAGCGTGGTAGAAAGTAGAGAAGAACATAGTTAAGGTGTACATCACAGCTTCCGTGTAATAGAGTCGTATGATAGCTACATATATGGAAAGGATGAAAAGAAGATTACTTAATGTGAGGACCAGAAGAGAGCTTAGCATGTAGGTTCTGCTATCCATTCTTGTAGCATCTGAGCAGTCCCAACCTAAAAAGTTGATAGAATATATGTATATACGTAAATAAGTTTTCTTTAAATATACGTAATTAGTTAATTACTCATTACAAAATAGCTTCATACATATAAGTACATACGTATGAGTCTTACTGCCACTAACTACAGTATCAAAGTGGTTTTAAACGACTCCAATTTCACCTTCATACTTTACTAAGAACCCTCTAATTTATACTTTAGTTCCTAAAACTTACTACATACATACATAATCTCACGCCTTTCCCTCATCAGGGTACTCAGAGACTACAGCCCGCATATTTGAAAAAGAATGTCCTTAGTTTCTTGCTTGTTCTTCTCCATAGGATTAACCGCCCGACCGACTTCCTCTCTTGACAATTCAAAAATACCTATGATTGGTTCAGTTAAATTAAATGATTTTGATTTCAATATACAATTTCGGAGGGTGGGTCTAACTTGTTTGAGATATTGCTTATACACCCCAATCCATCCGTATAAACAATTTCCATTTCCTTCCATTTTTATCCTCTTTTTCACTATTAATATACTCCCAACATTCCCATCTCTTCCTAAAGTGCCCAGATGTCGGCAATAGGTTTGCCCCCTATTACCTAAATGGGACTAAATCATAGTAGGCGATGCGGGGTTAATTAAACATCTGGATACCCCTTTGGGGACACTGGCGTGAGTGTACGTATTTACGTATAAGTAAAAATATATTTTGGTACAGGTCAACCATCTGAAAGTAAAACTTATTTACACTTGCTCGGTGCTCTTAGCATTGAATGACTAAGTTAAATTAATAAAATAATAGTTTTTGCACTTGTAACATCCATTTTTTTTATCTTGGTTATTATTCTAAGGAATGTTATATCAAAAGATTCCAGTGGGGATGAATTATAAAATTGTGTAAAATGAGGCTGTCTTAAGACTCGCTTTAAATTTTTATTTGCTGTTTACTTTTAATAACTGTTCGACTTACTTCCATAACCGTCATTGCAAGAGCAAAAAGACATCACTAATCCCCCGTAAGCATGCAGCCGACAGTCTCCGCGATTACTGCACCTACTGTTCACACATGACATCGACGATACTACCAGCACCATTGTAGCACTGCACTGTGCAGTATCTACACATTTAGTGTAATTACCCTCAGAGGAAAAACTAGAACCTTCTTCTTTATCCAAAGAATTATCAACGTAGTACAGGGATCCATTTTCTAGTGTCTTACAGGGACCTGCTGCTACGTCACAGAATATCCTCAATGTCAAATACCATGTTCCACTTTCCGGAAACGGAATATACGTCTTGTCATAAATAGAATCAGAGTCTATAGTGTTCAGAATGAACAATGCTGGAGTCACCTTATCGTTGTATTTGCAGTGACCACTTTGCAATGGAATGCTCGGATGTCCAATGTCAATACATATCACGGCTTTAAGAAATTGGTTATCATGAGTAAACGCTAACAGAGATTGTTTTTCTAGCTCACTTCTGTATCCCACGTAATATCTTAAATTCATTAAAAGACTAGCTGATATTAATAGACTGCCACCAATGTCAACAAACTGGTTTATTTTGAATCTCAATGACTTTATTTCAGTGGAACTTATGTTTATAAGACTTATTTCATCAAGCGGATCACTTGAGGGTAGACTGTAATCGAATGAAAAGAATCTACCTTTGTCAACTCGTATAAGGTCAATTATTGTGTGATTGGTAAACTCGTCGAGATCTGATCTGACGTAATGTGATTTGCAATCTGGAAGTCTAGAAACATCGCCTTCAATATTTCCTATTTGAATAAAATGCCAGACTGCTGGATGTGGGATGAACGTGATTACTTGGATATCAGCTTTAGTTTCTAAGGAACAATATAAGATATTGTTTTCTTCTGTAGGAATAGACATAGCATTAATGGCGATGTATGGTTTTCCGTAGTCTGTAGTTTTTACTTTTAAACTGATTGCGTCCCCTGTAACTTGCGACATACATTTCAAAACGACTGGTAGCACACTATACTGTATAGTTCTGCCTGCGTAGCAATCTATTTGTACTATATTGTCTTCTAGTTTTACTTGTAAATCTGAGTAGAGAATAGTTTGGCATTCCGCGTCTAAACCTGTAATTTAGAAATGATTTATATCAAGTATATGGTACACTTTCTACGTAGATAACAGACGTAAATGCTGACTGAAAAATAGAAATGTAAAAAGTTAAATGACAGTTTTGGCTAATTTGTATGAAGCCTTGAAATATGAATTTGAATGAGAATGAACTTAATAATGTTATGTGGAGCAATTTTAAAAAGTACTTATACTACCAAATACAAATTACCACAATGAAGTAGAGTAGAGTAATAAAAAAAACTGTTCTAAAATATATAATAACCATGTACTTGTGTACACTGTTTAACATGTGATTATTACTTTATAATATTGTAAAAATCATCCACTCAAAAAGTTCCGATGTTTAAACAAGTACGTTACAAAGGCCAGGTTTGTAAGCGCAGTGGCAACTAATAAACCCGCCACTTTTTTCGATCAGTTTCTAAAACGTTATAGAAGTATCTGGAATTTCTTGGAGCAGTATATAAATAAAGCAAGAGTTGTATGTTAGATCAGTTGACAGCTGGATCTCGAATAGTAAAACTAAAGTAAATTATGGATATTTCTCGTAGGGAACTTCGGCTGCTTTTACTTCACGAAAGGCGACTGAAGCAGTGCGCAATATACTATATGTGCAACGATAGGCGAAGACTTGCTCTTTTACGATAAAACATTGGTTCAGAAAATTTAAGGATGAAGTTATGACCTATCTGATGAACGTCCAGGACGACCTCCTACAATAGATGTAGATGAGTTAAAAATACTAATAGCAATGGATCCCAGCTTCACTTCACGTTGTCTGGCAGAGTAGCTTCAGTGTTCACATACTGCAAATATTCAGTTTGGTTGCCACATGAGTTGACCCCGTTTCAACTTCAGAAGAGAGCTAACGTGTGCATGGAACTACTTAGTTATTATCGTACCAATGAGTAGCTGAGGGATGTAATTACGGGGGATGAAAAGTGGGTGTACATAATTTTTTCGCGTAAGCGCCAGTGGCTTGGAGAAGCAGGAGTACCGACGCCAAAATCTGACACGTGTAAAAAAGTTCTTTTTAGTGTGTGGTGGGGAATAAACGGAATTATATGTATTATATATTACTACAATCACGGCCAATATTTATTGTGACCAACTGGATAAAGTAGCAGCCAAATTACCGAAAAATGAAAATAAAGTATACTTTTTGCGTGATAATGCTCGACCACATGGAGCAAAAGCGACTCGTCAAAAATTACTTTCGCTTGGCTGGGCTGTCCTTCCTCACCCACCGTTCTCTCCAGACATTATGCCCTCAGATTTTCATCTATTTCGTTCTCTAGCCCACTACTTAGCATATAAAAGACATAAAAATGAAGACCAGCTTAAAAGTGACTTTACCACCTTTTTTGATCAAAAGCCTAAAAACTTCTACGAGGACGGCATTATGTCTCTGCCAGCGCGGTGGCGACAGGTGATAGAAAACGACGGTGCTTATATAGTTGAGAAATAATTTGATTTTGTATACTTATAAAAAATAATAAATTTGTGAACAAAGAATGCGGGTTTATTAGTTGCCAACCTAATACTAAGCTTTTAAATATGGCTGAAATCTAATAAAACTTCAATGGTATGAGCATTTTTTTATTCGTAAACCATGCACAAGTAAAATGTATCGATGATTTATCGACAGACGTTTGCCATCACTATCATTTTGTAGCTATAAAACAAGGAACTTGTTGCTTGGCATGGAGAATACATTTTTTTTGTTATTGACATGGCGGTCAAAAGGGTACCTGATGCAGATTTAAACAGCTTCAAGTATGTATAGTCTGTTCACGGTTGATGACAATATAGAATAAAAGCGTGAATAGCACCAAATAGTACCCGTTCAAAACGAAGGCAACGGCTATCATTTTCATATAAGATTTTATGATAAAGTCATAAAAAGCCGACTATCTGGAGAGAGATTGGTTGATTTTTTAATATGATGTCACGAGCATATAGTTTGTCCAATTTGTCTATGTATAACCTGTCTTACCACCTAGTCTTTGTAAAGGTAGCTTAAATACATTCAAATTAAGGAAACATAGCTACGTACCTTTTTGTACAATTTTCTCTTTCTTTGGATTCTCCCATTTTATATAAGTTAAAGAGTACCAGATCCCTGGCTTCGGGTTTTCTATTATATAGCTGACATTCTTCCCATCAGACAGAAGTTCTATCGTGTGGACCCGCTCCCTCCTAGTCAATTCAATGAAATACTTTGGGAACTTGTACCCATCAGGGTTGACGGCTGGATATGCACCGTATTTTAAATTTACAATTACTTCGTTTGGGCTGCACGAACCTGTAATTGATGCGAATTGTTTTCTATTTTTTATTTGTACATCGATTCTATAATACGGAAGTTAGAGTGCTTTGTTTGTCAAAAAGAAAATATGATATAAAGTTGTAGTTAGTCACAGTTTTCGTATTAAAAGGATAAACTTTTAGATATAATAATAGAGGAGTTTCCTCTATTAAAATTAAATTATGAAAGTGTGTTATTTATAGAGATTTTACCATAGGAACACGAATTTAATACTATTTTGTAGTAAAACCACTAAATTTATTTATATTTTCAAAATTCAAATAGTACAGGTCTCCCAAAGTAATAATGCGCATAGAAATCTTCGTCATTGTTCGGCAACGGTCGTATGTCCCTAGCGTCGGAAGACGATATATATATAGAGTGGTTAAGTGCATTCATGCATAATTTAGTAGAATTGTGTGTTTTGTTCTAAAAGAGATAAATATTGATTTATCAGTAACGAAATTTGATTCGATAATTCCATGTAAGTAAATAGTGCGGAAAACCACACGATTGTGAATATGCTACAATCTTTGTTGTATTGATTCACTTCGAAGATGTTATAGTACTGTTGCGCCTTTTGGAACAATCTACAAGACGCGAGAAGGAAGGGACAACGCCATCTAGTGTCGGAGAGCGCTACTGTGGACATTATGACGCTAGATGGCGCTACAAGTAGCTCTAGAATAATCTATTTAGTCTAGAACCATCGATCGAATATTATCGTACATTCTAGTTATCTCGACAGCAATATAAAAGCGGATCGTGTTAGCCGTACGGGCAGTATTAATTCGAGATACAAGCGAATAAATATCGAAGCGATCTTCTAGTGCAACTAACAAGTGATATAGTGATTTGTAATTGTAAAAAATTGTTATTAATAAATATTGTGTTTTTTTTGGTAATCAATCGACTACTTTAATTTATTAAATACCCAGTCAGAAGTGGGATTAAAGTATGCCGGTTTTACCAAAGGAAGACACGGAAGGTATCCGAACTAGGAGTCAACGCCAGCAAGAGACTGATCAGAGGCGATTTGGAGGTGCACAACTGCCTACATTGGAGGGTCAGCAGCCAGCGATGGAAACCACGCCGTCCACATCGGCATTGGCAGCAGCTCCCGATATCACGGCCCTAACGGCGATGCTCCAGGAGCAGGCCCGCCGTCAGGAGAAGCAGGCCCGCCGTCAGGAGGATCAGGCCCGCCGGTTGGAAGAACAGCTCCAGCGGGACTAGGAGGAGCAGGCCCGCCGTCAGGAGGAGCAGGCCCGCCGTCAGGAGGAGCAGGCCCGCCGCTTGGAAGAGCAGCTGCAGCGGGACAAGGAGGAGCAGGCCCGCCGTCAGGAGGAGCAGGCCCGCCGCTTGGAAGAGCAGCTGCAGCAGGACAAGGAGGACCAGGCTCGCCGCCAGGAAGAACAGATGCTCTTGTTGAAAGGCACTCATGAGACCTTCGGCAAAGAACTCAAGGTAGTGAAAGATCAGGTTCTTCAACACGAGAACCGTATCACTGAGGATCAAGAAGGCATTAGGAAACATTAAAGTTGGAGACGGAGCGGCGACTACAGTAACTGCTACTCCTTCGGTGCGGGGGTTCAAAGTACCGCCATTTGATGGAACATCTTCGTGGTCAGCCTACAAGATCCAATTTGAGGCTGTTATGATGGCGAACGGCTGGACAAAGGAACAAGCTATGACCGCGCTCACCTTGGGTCTCCGAGACCAGGCTCTAAACGTCCTCGAAGCCCTCCGTAAGAAGGTAACCTATGAGCAACTGCTGGAGGCATTGGAGGCAAGATATGGTGACGCTCATCTGGAGCACGTGTTTCGTGCACAGCTGAAGGATCGTGCCCAACGCATCGGTGAAAACTTGCAACAGTGGGCTCTGGAAGTTGAGAAACTGGTCCGTAAGGCGTACCAGTCTGCACCTGCGCTCGTTGACGGGAATCTGGTGCAAGCTTTCATCCATGGCATTCGTGACCTCGAAGTTAGGGCTGCTGTGAGACTTGGGCACCATAAAAGGACCAAGGACTGTGGCAGTTCAAAGTAATGCCCTTTGGATTATGTAACGCGCCAGCAACTTTTGAAAGACTGATGGAATCAGTACTCACCGGATTAACTGGAGATGCCTGCCTGGTCTATTTGGATGACATTATCATCGTAGGCCGTACGTTTGAAGAACATATTCGAAACCTGGAGCGCGTATTATCGAAAATCCGAAGTGCCAACCTAAAGTTAAGTCCTAAGAAGTGTTCATTTTTCAAACGACAGGTTAGCTTTTTAGGATATGTGGTCTCGGAAGAGGGTGTCCAAACAGATCCGCAAAAGATCGCTGCCGTCAAGGATTGGCCAGTTCCAAGAGATAAGACCCAAGTAAGAGCATTTTTGGGCTTGTGCTCCTACTATCGGCGATTCGTGAAAAACTTCGCGGATATTGCCAAACCCCTTCATAAACTCACTGAAGAGAAAAGATATTTCTGCTGGGATGAAAGTTGTGACATTGCATTTCAAGAGCTAAAAAGACGTCTATGCAACACACCCATCTTAGGGTATCCAGATACCAAAAATGAATTCATAGTTAACACAGATGCGAGTGATACTGGGCTTGGCGGTGTGTTATCCCAGCGGAAAGGTGATCAAGAGGTTGTTATTGCATATTTCAGTAAATCTTTGTCGAAGCCGGAAAGGAATTACTGCGTCACAAGAAGGGAGCTACTGGCCGTAGTGAGGACACTGCAACATTTCAACAAATATTTGCTTGGGCGTAAATTCCACCTCCGAACTGACCACGCTGCACTAAAGTGGTTCTTACAATTTAAAAACCCTGAAGGACAAGTCGCGAGATGGATTGAGCTACTACAGGAATATGACTTCATGATTGAACATCGCAGTGGAAAGTCTCACGGTAACGCAGACGCATTATCAAGAAGACCTTGCCATGAAGACTGCAAGCATTGCGCCAAGCAAGAGGTAAAGGAAGCTGTTCCTATAAGGACGATAAAGACGGATCTTACCATCGAATGGAAGGAAAGCCTACAGCAAGCACAGCAAGAGGATGCAGATATCAAACCAATTCTCGAGTGGATTAAAGCTGAGACTCCTAAGCCACACTGGAGCGAAGTTGCATCGCTGAGTTCAACCACGAAGAGTTATTGGGCTCAATGGGATAGTCTAGTCGTCCAGGATGGAGTCTTGTGCCGTAAATGGGAAAACGCTCGAGGAGACAGCTGTCATCTGCAAATGGTTGTTCCTAAAGCTAAGATACCGGTGGTCCTGCAGCTCTACCATAACGGATGTTCAGGAGGTCATATGGGAGTTAAGAAGACATTGTTAAAGATAAGGGAGAGATTCTACTGGATTCATTGTCGTGATGATGTTGAGGACTGGTGTCGCATGTGTACCAGTTGTGCGGCCGTGAAGGGACCTCATACACGTAGCAGAGGCGCATTGAAATTGTACAATGTTGGTGCACCCTGGGAAAGAATTGCAATAGACGTAGCGGGACCGTTTCCTGAAAGTGAAAGCGGAAACAAGTACTTCATGGTCGTAATGGATTACTTCACTAAGTGGCCAGAAGTCTTTGCCATTCCCAACCAAGAGGCATCAACAGTTGCAGATAAATTAGTGCACGAAGTCTTCTGTCGTTTTGGAGTGCCTTTAGAAATCCACAGTGACCAAGGAAGAAATTTTGAGTCTCAAATATTTCAAGAAATGTGTCGAGTGATGGGTACTCACAAAACCAGAACTACCTCTTACCACCCACAATCGGACGGAATGGTGGAACGATTTAACCAAACACTAGAGAGGTATCTGGCAAAAGTAGTTGAAAGTAGGCAAAAAGATTGGGACAAACACATTCAACCGTTTCTTCTGTCATACCGAAGTGCAGTCCACGAATGTACTTCCGTACCAGCGTTTGCAAACTTCGGAAGAGAACTACGGTTGCCTGCAGACTTGATCACTAGAATACCCCCTGATAACCCACGAAGTATAACGGAGTACGCGAATGACTTGCGGAACAAGATGAATGACATTTATGAGCATGTCAGACAATCGGGCCAACAAATGTCCGAAAAGACGAAAACCCGTTATGACCGGAAAGTGAATAATAAGGGCTTCGAAGAGTGTTCGCTAGTATGGCTACATAATAAAGTTCGCAGTAAAGGGAGATCTCCGAAGCTACAAGCCAAATGGGATGGGCCATATCGGGTAGTCACTAAAATCAATGATGTTACCTACCGGATACAGAAGGGTCCAAGAGGCGCCCCAAAGATAGTTCATGTAGATCGATTGGCGCGATACTATGGGACTGATTATGCTCGGGACGAGCATGTCTTAGGAGGGGGCAGTGTTGCGCCATCGAGAAAAATAGTCTGGAACAATCTACAAGACGCGAGAAGGAAGGGACAATGCCATCTAGTGTCGGATAGCGCGCAACTGTGGACATTATGACGCTAGATGGCGCTACAAGTAGCTCTAGAATAATCTATTTAGTCTAGTACCATCGATCGAATATTATCGTACATTCTAGTTATCTCGACAGCAATATAAAAGCGGATCGTGTTAGCCGTACGGGCAGTATTGATTCGAGATACAAGCGAATAAATATCGAAGCGATCTTCTAGTGCGACTAACGAGTGATATAGTGATTTGTAATTGTAAAGAGTGTTATTAATAAATATTGTGTTTTTTTTGGTAATCAATCGACTACTTTAATTTATTAAATACCCAGCTCGTAACAGTACTTTTCAAGTGTCTTACTGAAGCCGGTGTAGTGATGGAAGAAAAGAAGGTTTAAATAACACAAGTTTTATATTAGAAGAAGAAAAAATGGTTTTCAAACACAGGTTTACATTAAAATCTTAGAAATCTAATCATTAAAGTCTCAGTTCAAAAGTATTTACAGCACTGATCATTCTAGAATAATATTACAATTACAAAAAAATTATCAGAATCAGGGAGGATCTCTATTCCTGACATCGTAGATTCATCAGAACTTTCATTATGCTCTTGTTCATTTACACTTTCCCCACTGCTATCACCTGTGTAAATAATCATTTCATCGGAAAAACTATCGATTCTTGGCTCAAATTTTCTATATTCATCTTCGCATTTAACAGCATGATCACAAACTTTTTTCCAGTCTTCTGGTCCTATATTATTGATTTTTTCTAATATAGCATCTTTAACTGACGTGACAGTCATTGCCAAATTTTTTTTCGGCTACGTGTTGCTTTATTTGGGACCAAATATTTTCAATGGGGTTAAAATCTGGATGATATGGTGGCAATCGTATAATTTTATGCCCAGGAGGAATCCATTATACGGTCGATGGCAAATTGTGTGTATTTTTCTTTATATCTTTTTATAATTTCATACAAATCGGGTTTCAGTTTCTTTGGGTCATGCGGAATGTTGTGTTGTTGTAACCAAGCTATCATTTGTGGTATTAAGATTATATAATATTTCAAAATGAAAATCTAAATCCGCAATATGACTGCATGAGTCACTAGGGGTTTTTTTTGTCATCGGTACTAAGTATTCATTGCCATTTTGTAACGGTCGCCTATGGTTATCTCGAAGCAAACGGATAGTATAAAATTTCAAGATGAAGTAAGTAAAGAAAAAAGGGGAAATTAAAAATTAAACTGTTCATGTAATACAGTAGGGTTTAGGGTCAAATAATTTAACTTGTTGTTAAGCAGAGTACCCAGAGTAGCTGTAAACCTGTGGCGTACATATGCCACGTACTCTATAGCTCTGAAAATGCATCAAGACAGCACGCATCCACTCGCACAGCATACCAAGCGGCGAATAAACGCGATCTAACTATCTGGTATCATCTCACCCCTGTTGAGGGGGTGGGGAGACTATTTGAAGCACTCCTTATAGTGGTTTTCCTCGCAGCTCACCACTGTGAGCCGGTCATTGGAGTTAGCTCACCGGCCTCGAGGTTTGCTCGCCGATCGCTCCTCTGAAGAGGGGTCCAGCGAGCCGCCTGCGAGAGGTCGGTGGTTGGTTATCTGCATCCGATGGCGAAGCCAATGCCCCGCTCGAAGGAACTGTTATGAGCTCCCGAGCGGGGCGTTTGAGTCGCCTCCGGATGAGTGTTGTATCGTCTGGATGTGGGAGCGGAGCAATACCTACCAGGTGGGGAAGTTTCGAGCGGTCAGCTCGCTCAAACATCCCCGTGGCGAGTCTGCTCACAAACTCCTTTATAGGTTCCCACTTGAGGTCTCGGTGGATTGTTGCATTCCTGAGGTACCTGGGGGCGTCGACCACCATGCGAAGGCAGCTGTTCTCTACAGCCTGCAAACGTTGGCGCGATGTCCCCGCTATCAAGTTGTACCAGGCCGGCCCACCGTAGGCCCACCGCCCACCAGGCGCGACCTGATATATGTTTTGTAAATGCCTAGTTTGGCACTTACTGGTAGTCTGGAGGATAGCAGGGGACGCAGCTTAGTCCGCGCAGCTCTGGCCTTCGCTGTGATGGTCTCGACGTGGTGATTCATCGACAGTGATCTGTCGATGGTGATTTCCAGGTACTTGACCTTTGGGGACCATGGTATGTCCTCTTCCATCAGACGTAGGTTTGGCGGGTAGTGTGCCATACCGGTTATCATCGCCTGGGTCTTCGACACGTTGCACTTGAGCCTCCATCGCTTCAGCCAGCCCGGAAGGGCTTCGAGTGTGGGGCGCAATTTCCGTGCAGCGTGTGCGGCGTTGCGTGAACTTGACAAGTACGCGGCATCGTCTGCAAACAGTGCCAGCTTGACGTCTCCGACTACAGGGATGTCATCCGTGTAGTGGGCGTACAAGGCCGGTGACAGACAGCTCCCTTGCGGGACTCCGGCACTGATGGTTTTGATTTCCGATGTGGTATCCTCTATAGCCACACGGAAGGTTCTCTGGGTCAGGAACGACTATATATATATATAACCCGACCCCGTTTCCAGATGTTAGGGAAGTGGCCGGTCCTCAGGATACCGTTGAACAGTTGTGTCAACGCTATGAGTGATTTCAGTGGAAGTCGCTGCAGTGCAGTGTTCGGTATTCCGTCTTCACCAGGTGCTTTCCTGATCATGGGTTGGTTTTCCTGATCATCGCAGCAACCTCGCTCGGTGTTACGAGCAGTTCACCCTCAGACTGGGCGAGGGGCCTCGAGAGGTAGAGATGGGTTACCGCCTCTATCTCCCGAGTGTGGTCCTCGTCTTGATTGTCGTGAGGTGTGAACTGTTTTTCGAGGCTGTTCGCGATCATCTCGGCACGGTCTTGCGCTTTGTAGCTTATTTGCCCGTCCTCAGCGAACAGGGGGCGCGTGGGGTTTGGTTCTGCAGTCAGTTGCCTGCAGAGTCGGTGTACCGAGGGCTGTTCGTCCTCGATATCTATAAGGAAGTTCTTCCATGCGTCACCTCTGTGCTCCCAAAGAGCAGCCTTGAACGAGTTGGTAAGGCGGTTGTATCGGGTCTTGTCTCGGGGGTGCCGAGTTCTCTGCCAGAGCTTCTTAGCCTCTCGCTTCTCCTCGAGCATTTTACGGAGCCGAGTGGGCAGAGGGTTCTGTCGCTCGCTGCTCGGTCTAGTGCTCGAGGAGACCCGAAGTGCGGCTTGGATAGCTTCGGTGATTTCTTCGGCGGCTTCATCGACTTTAAACGCGATCCGCGCGACACCGCGTTTTTATACGATGCATGTAATTTATACTCACGCACACATACAACGACAACAGCAACGTAAGCTAATTGGTTGCGTACACAATAAATATTGTAAATATAGAATAAGAAATGTGATTGGTTAATCCATGTAATGTGCGGTAAACTAACTCCATTACTCAATGGTCAAAAATGTAAATATAACTAGCATACTTTTAATCAAATACAAGTCGATTCCAACCATTCTCTGGTGTTTCACTTCAGCTACGGTTCAAGGACTAACCAGTCTGGCCGGCTAACATAGACACCTTTCCTTGCTCCTAGTATTATCTACTTAGCTACGGTTCGACGGCTTATACAGCCTGGCCGGCTAAGTAGATATCCTCACCTCAATCAGCCAGCTGGCACAGACGTAGTAAAAGTACTACTTTAAAAACTTATCGGGTCAGCTACCCCAACAGCTGATCCCGAAAAAAAACCATTTTTAAAGTTATCTAAAATTATTCTAATATAAAACTAGAAACCTTGGGTCGTCACCCCACCATGGTTTTTGATGGAATGGTGTCGGAATTGAACCGACTAGAACCACATACTGCGACTGAAATGTGACGTAACTACGAAGAGCTTTGTTAAGCTTTTGTTCAAGGCGACAGACCCTGATGCCTTGAACAAAAGCTTCAGGGCCTTTAGCCACTGTCGTCTGATCTCTCTCTATTTTAAACCAACATTAAAAAGGAGGAAGTTCTATGTGTGTGTGTTCTATACATATTCATAACACGTTTTTACGATTTATCATTATATTATGTGCATTGGCTATCCAAAGTGTGATCAACCGATTTGAAATCGTCAAGTGTGCGCAGTCCCATACAGCTGATACTCAATGTTGGAACAATCAAACTATTAAAAGGCGTTATAGTAGACTAAAAATAAAATTTATAACAAAATTTTAATCATAAAACCATATTTAATATGAAGAGTCTAGGTAGAAGTACTTGTAAGTACGTTAGTGTTTTCAGATCATAAGAAAACTCAAGAAAAGCATTCTCTTAATAGTTAAATGTATTATAAGTGACAAATTTTATAGGAGAGGAATGTTCAAAATAAATTATTTCAATAAATCGATAATACTGCATTCTGTGCAAGCTAGATTGCATCTATTTCTATAAAGAAGCATCTATTTCTGTAAAGAAGCAGTGGGGCAGGTGGGGCCGCAAATACTAAAATGAGTGAATTTCTGTGGGTAAGAACTGGGCGGAGCACATTTATGAGGATATTCCAACCCGTCATCAACAGAAATAAAAGATTAATCTCACGTTTATGACATGATTTTACAAGCCACCTGAATGCCCTAAACTTTTGATTTGATTATGATGTCCTGTCTATAAATCGATTGTCATTAAAATTTAGCAAGACACTATTTACTAGGGTAATGGGCTATCCTACTCAACAGGCTGCCAGGGTTCTTTTTATATGGGTTGTCTTCCTCATAGCTGTGAATAGCCTGATTTTTCCATTGTACTGAAACTGTCATAACTTTTACATGCTACATAACTGCACGCTCAGTGGTTAAAACTAGTGTTCCATTTTCTTTGTCACACTGTATAATTGAGGCCTATGAGAGAAAGTTGAGAGTCATTGCATTGCAACAGCTCAAGAGTGTAGAAACATTCTTACAGTAAATTTTTACTCTTATGGTATATATCTATATGTGTGTCAAATATCAGTTTAAATACTTGTGTTCTTGATATTACTACACTTAACATTCCTTTTATTTTCATCTTTTATTATGTTTAAGTTGGATATAACCAAATAAATATAAAATTCTGCACACATGGCCCTCTGACCCCAAAACTATGCAGAATTATTTTTAAGAGGGACAAGATTGCTACTAATTACAATGTATATTCAATGATTAATAGTCCTATTGCATTAGCAAGCATAAGTACACCTGCACTATTGTCTGCCGAAGTGTGTGTTTGTGAGACAGTTGTGTGAGTCTGTATGAAGGTGCAATAAGTGGTGAATATATACAATATATGCCATATTAACTTGTTTTTATCCATTTTATGATTTAAGACTTATAAATCAGTAGAATGTCCAATATTACCATTTAATATTACTAAATACATACAAAATATATTATAGCTAAATATCAGTCAAGTATAATAAAAATATAATAATATACTGAACTAATGACTTTTCCCAGCTCACAATTATTTGACCTAGGTGAATAGTAAACCCACAACTTAGCAGTCAGGAGTCAGTATCCTAACCACTAGACCATTAGGATGGCTGAAACTTTGTGTAGGTACCTATTTTGGTTTAGCTACAGTTAAATGGTTTTATTACATGTAAGACAAAACTTAACTACATTATGGTCGATCTATTTACATATTCCTTAAAAGACTGAAAACAGTAATAAAATAAATATAATAAATTAAAATTTAAAAAGAAAGGTGTTGTTACACCTACCAATGTGATTTAAATGAAGTTCCGTCGACTGAAAAGTAAAGCGCGCTTCGGTCACTTCAGTCGTAATAGGATAGAATACAACAGAAACTGATCTATAACTTTTATATGTGTAGACATCTGTAGCTAACTGTCTAGTAACCAATTGGTAATCAGGATATGTTTCACCTCCAGCTCTTAACAATTTCTCAAGAATATTCTCCCTGTCCACCTCCGCTTCCACGGCAAATTTAATCTTGCCAGTAATTACATACATCATAAGGAAACATAAAACTCTCATGGCGAAGATTGTGCGCCTGCCTATACTTTGTCGAGATGTACACAAATATTAAAGACTGTTTTTGATATTGTCTTTTATATGTTCCTATATTAGATTCAAAATTTTTAGTAAATCATGATATTCTAGAGCACGGCGTAAACAAATTAATATAATAAATCAAAGGACAATCAACAAACGCACGTCAAACTCAGAAATAAACGTCATTGTCAATGATGACGATTGGCGTTTTACAAGAAACAATTTTGTCTTCTGTGAACACACAGGTATATATATATATATATATGAGCATATATATTATATATAAAAACATAAAACTGTATATAACTACATATACATTCATCTCTCATATTTACTCTGTAAGTAATCTGTAAGTTTACACACAGTTCTACATGCAAGATACATGACTTTCGAGATAAGGTAAATTCAGAGTTCATGATCCGGAGGAGAATAAAATTACGTAATAAAGCACATAGCCAGTTGCATAAACGAGTATAACTGTCATCAATGTAAGATAAAGAAAGACAGTTAGTGCTGCTGTATTTTAAAAAAATCTCTAGATTATGGGTAGGGTTCGTTACACAGGGACACATACGTTCCCAATGTATTTTTAAAACAAAATGTCTAAACTATATAATTAGCTTAGACATTTTGTTTTTCAAATATGAATCACGATTAAAATACATTTATTTTTATATTAATTTTATAATTTTATCATAAATAACCTTTTCAAAGATATATATATATATTACAGTATATAAAAGCATCTTACCAGCCCACGTTAGTGTGGGCCACCATGCTCCATTGACTACAGTTGCAATGATGGTGGCCACCATTCTTGGACTCCACTTATTGCTTATCATCAAGTAGAGTGGAGTCGTGTTGATAGGCTTATATATATATAAATAGTATGTAATTTGACATATGGAGACTAAAGGAACACTGACAGAATTTAGCAATTCACAAAATGACTTGGATTTGTGGTAGTTTTCTTCTTTTTATTTTGATCACCAATTCGAAATATTTATGTTAGTAGCTAGTCCTTCGACTGATAAGAATCAGTACATAGCTATTATTATCGCCTTGTCTCTTACCTAACAAAAGGCACCCTGCACAAACTTTCTTCACTTATAACTAACATGAGCTGTGAGTTAAAAAATAATATTGAGGTTGTTGGTGGAGAATTTTATAGATTTTAAGTAATTAGTGTATTATAGATCATCGAATTAAGATGTTGTAATTTAGAGTACAGTATTGTGAAAAAGTTTTTTATAATAATGTTTAATATATAGATAATAATGCAATGCTAATATAAATAAATTCAAATCAAGTGATGGAGAAAGTTTAATTTAAAGGGATTCCACAGATTTTTTTCAAACTTCTAACAGGTTATGGGTCCAGCACGATTCTATTGCGATAAGACCAGATTGAAAAGAAAATAGGAATTTGAAGTAATTAATAAGACCTAAAATTTTGAAAAGACAAAGGTACAAAGTAGAAAATATTAGGTTGGCAACTAATAAACTAGCCATCTTTGTACACAAATTTATATTTTTTTTAAGTATACAAAATCAAATTATTTTACAACTATATAAGCATCGTCGTTTTCTATCACCTGTCGCTAACGCGCTGGCAGAGACATAATGCCTTCCTCGTAGAAGTTTTTAGGCTTTTGATCAAAAAAGGTGGTAAAGTCACTTTTAAGCTGGTCTTCATTTTTATTTCTTTTATCTGCTAAGTAGTGGGCTAGAGAACGAAATAGATGATAATCTGAGGGCATAATGTCTGGAGAGTACGGTGGGTGAGGAAGGACAGCCCAGCGAAACGAAAGTAATTTTTGACGAGTCGCTTTTGCTCCATGTGGTCGAGCATTATCATGCAAAAAGTATACTTTACTTAGATTTATCCAGTTGGTCACAATAAATATTGGCCGTGATTGTAGTATTAGATGATGACAGCTCCCAGCATATAATTCCGTTTTTTCCCCACCACACACTTAAAAGAACTTTTTTACTCGTGTCAGATTTTGGCGTCGGTACTCCTGCTTCTCTAGGTCCAAGTCACTGGCGTATACGCGAATGTACATAACCCACTTTTCATCCCCCGTAATTATCAGTCACTCATTGGTACGATGATAACTAAGTAGTTCCATGCACACGTTAGCTCTCTTCTGAAGTTGAAACGGGGTCAACTCATGTGGCAACCAAACTGACTATTTCCAGGTCTTTTCTAAATTGTGGAGTTGTTTTTCTACGAAGTTGGAGCTGCATTCCTGAGGTACCTGGGGGCGTCGACCACCATGCAAAGGCAGCTGTTCTCTACAGCCTGCAAACGTTGGCGCGATGCCCCTGCTATCAAGTTGTACCAGGCCGGCCCACCGTAGGTGAGGCGCGACCTGATATATGTTTTGTAAATGCCTAGTTTGGCACTTACTGGTAGTCTGGAGGATAGCAGGGGACGCACCTTCGTCCGCGCAGCTCTGGCCTTCGCTGTGATGGTCTCGACAGATCTGACATACAATTCTTGCTTTATTTATATACTAACCCAAGAAATTCGAGATAGTTCTATAACGTTTTAGAAACTGATCGAAAAAAGTGGCGTGTTTATTAGTTGCCAACCTAATAAAAATGGCGGACAAAATAAATAATAAAGATTTTATAAAATAAGGGAACCTTAATAATGATGAGGGAAATAATGAAACTGAATCACTTGAAGAAATGTTAGATTGAAGACAATTTGATAAATGATAGAAATACTGAAGAGGTTTTATATAATTGAAGAAATGTAAGAGAGAAGTTACGGGTGATTTATCACTGGTTTGAAGATAATTTTGATAAACGTAGATGAAAGTGACATGAGAGATTAATTATTCGGATGGTCTGGTTATAAAATCAGAGGGGATGTTGGTGGAGAATTTTATAGGTTTTAAGTAATTGAGCCTCCTTTGCATTGCTGGCAGCTTAGAAGTAAGTTATAACATTCGACATATATAATATGTCGAATGTTTTTGAAATGGTGAAAAAGTGTAATGTCACATCGATAGCATTGTCCAAGTTAAGTATTGTATTGAAGATCATCGAAATAAGATGTAGTAATTTGTAATGTAAAAGTTTATTCTCAGGCTGCGCAGTAAAAAGAAGTATTTTATAATAATGTTTAATATAATCTATTTATAATGCAAATATAAATAAATTCAAGTCAAGTGATGGAGAAAGTTTAATTTAAAGGGATCCTACAGATTTTATTCCATTAACAGAGGTAATTAAAAATAAATACAACTATTTTTTTATAATCAGTGGTAATTTTCGTTATGGAGTATGGCATCACAAAAACCTATTAGCAATGTGAAACCCGCCCGGCGCGCGCATGTCTTGCTGTATCGTATAAAATACAGAAGTTTGCTGTAAATAATGGCTTCAACTACTAATTCGAAGCAAATCACCGTGAACGGGGACGCATCGAGTCCGTGCACAAACTCTAACATGCAAAATAAAGTTGCGGTTGTTTTGGGTGGTCAATGGGGTGATGAGGGAAAAGGAAAAGTGGTGGATCTATTGGCCGTACATTGTGACATCGTTTGCCGTTGTCAGGTTAGTATTATACTTATTAATTTCTCTCTAATAATTAAAATTATCTTTATTCTTGTTACTAACTGTAAGCATGCATACTATTTGCGCATAATAAACTTGGTGTTTACGGATATGATTTGAGGTTAACTCGCAAACAGTGGTCAGTAATGATTTTAAAGTGTTTTAATGTTTGTTGTACGTTAGCATGTTTCGAATCTCTAATACAGATATCTGAACATCTTTTATTATTGGCTGCTCGCCAAAATTTGTTTGAAAACATGTGAATTGTGAATACATTGTTTTTATAGGAATTGCGAATACAATGTGTGCCAAGTACCTTCATAGCGGGAACTACTCTTAGCTAGTTCAGTGTTGCGTAAACCTGCCAAGTTCCGGTCGTAATTATGTAATGGCAATTAAATATTTATAAATATTTTTTGTATATTCTATAGACACGTCAGTCATGTGACTGACGCCAGTTTTCATGACATGTATATTTATAATACGTAAATAGACGTTGTGGACTGTGCACACTACTTGTGGATTTCAGCCAAGGTCTGGAATGTTTATTGTCACTATCACATTTAGATTCTGCAAATATATTACAATTGCTTTGTCTGTTCAAAAGGGTCTGTCAAAGGGGTCTCTCCAGTTGTCATAGTATATATTCATAAAGTCTGATGTCTATTGTCTATGTTCAAGACTGCCCTTCTTGTTAATTAACACCCCTTACCTTTTATACCTATGTAAAGGTAGGTAAAATCAATATTTTACCTACCTTTACATAGGTATAAAAGGTTATGAAAAGAAATCCTGAAAGGCAAAAGTAATGCTTATTAAAAAGGCTTCTACAGTCTAAATAAATAACAAATCCAGAGCAAGACTTTTCTGTTGGTCTAGTTATTAGTGCTGCTGACTGCTAAGTCAGATATAGTGGATTCAATTCCGATACAGGAAAAATCATGAGACAAGCATGATCATTTGTCAGGTCTAGGGGTAATTCTCCTGTAATAAGAAGTTATTATTATTACTAGCGATTTTCATGTGTTTGAGATTTAATGCAGTCAATGCAATAGAGAGCTAAGAGTTTTGTTAGTCTTGTTAATTGAATTTATACTTTTTATAGCCACCAAATTGCCCATCATGACAAGACATTTCTTAATTCATCTAGTAATCAAAGTAATCCAATCTTAAAAACACTGATCTAAACACTAATAAAAGTTAAATAAAGTTTGTTCATTTTATTAAATAGCAATTTTTTTAATTGCTATGCAATTGCAATTTTTTTTTATTATTATTATTATTATTTTTTATGCGATTGGGGGCAAACGAGCAGACGGGTCACCTGATGGTAAGTGACTACCGCCGCCCATGGACACCCGCAACTCAAGAGTCACAAGTGCGTTGCCGGCCTTTTAGGTAGAGGTATGCTCTCTTCTTGAAGGTTTGAAGGTCGTATCGGTTCGGAAATACGGCAGGCGACAATTTGTTCCATAAGCTGGTTGTGCGAGGCAAAAAGCTTCTCGAGAAGCGCACAGTGCTGGAGTGCCAATCGTCCAGGTGATGGGGATGGATATTTTGTCGCGTAGGACGATGGCGGAAACCAGCAGCCGGTATAAGTCCGAACAATTCCTCTGAACACTCCCCATGATACAAGCGATAGAGGATGCAGAGTGAAGCTACATCTCTACGCAACGCCAAGGTGTCAAGTCGATCAGAAATATCTTGGCAGTCGATGATGCGAGTCGCTCTCCGTTGAATGCCGTCAAGAGGCAGAAGTTGGTACTGGGGTGCACCTGCATAGAGATGAGAACAGTATTCCATGTGCGGCCGAACCTGCGCCTTATAAAGTTGCAGGCGGTGGGCCGGAGTAAAATACTGTCTCGATCTGTTTAGCACACCAAGCTTCTTCGAGGCTAATATGGCCTTACTCTCTAAGTGACCGCGAAACTGGACTTCGCTTGATATATCGACGCCAAGGATTCCGATACTGGCTGATACAGTTAGGGAAGTGCTCTCAAATTGAGGTGATACGACCAATGGCATCTTTTTAGCGGTGAACGCGCAAACCTGTGTCTTCGTGGGGTTAAATTGGACTAGGTTAAGTCGACCCGGTATTACAGGCGGTTGCCAAATTATTAAGGATAACCAATAAAATTGGTATTTGTGATTTAATAGATTAAAATTAAATTAAAATGAAAATTGAATAAGACTAAGGGTTAAAATAATAATATACGACTAGAAACAAAATAGGCATTTTTGTATTTAATACTAAGTGAAAAGGAATATTACTTTGTAATACTAGGTGCTTCAATATGTCTGGGCATACTTTCTATATACTCTTTGGAACTTCCTTTTATTTTGGGGTTTGATACCATTTCTAGCAGTTTTATCTTGGTAGTTTACCATCTCTTATCTCTCCCATAAATTTTCAATAGTTTGTCAGGGTAATTGACAGACTAAGGTCATACTGGACTATTGTGGTCACCCAAAAACTCTTTTGGCTGGTGATAGATGGGTCTTAATCAATTGAATTAGAGTAATAATTAATTCTGACCTTACCCCAGTCCTCAAGTCTTCTGGAGGTGTTGAAGACATTATTTTTTTTTATCGCATCAGTCAACCATGGTTTTTTAACAGGGTGATCACCTGTCAAACTTTTCTGTCAATCTCTGCTGCATTCTCGCAAGTTCTCTGAAAGTTCTCTTGGAAAGAGGTGTACTGGGCTCTTAAACCATTCAAGTGAGGAGTCCAGCACTTTCTTTCGATTTTGCAAACAGATGCCCGAATCCAATTTATTAACGAAAATCATTTTATTAATTTTAACAATAATACATACTTTACTATATTTTACTTTTACTATATTTGTACCTCAAAAACCTAAAAACCACATTCCTGCAACGCTAATGCCAGATGAAACTGCAGTGAAGTGTGCCCAAAGTAACAAATAAAAAACAAAAGTGTGACTAGGGCACCCACTGTAAATATTACAATGCCTGGGTGACAGCAATAGGTTTGCCCCCTATTACGTAAGTAGGAATAATTATGGTACAAAATGTGGGCAATTCATTCATCTTTAACATTTTACAACTATTAGAGGTATATTGTTGCTTGTGTTGCGACCTCAAAAGAACCAGAATTGGAAACATTTACGAACATCTGGAATTCCATGCACACCCACAAATGAAATCTGAGAATATTTATCCTGCGAAAAAGTCCTTCAATGCAGAGAGGAACCGATGCAGAGATGGATAGTGCCGATCGCATAAATTGAATGGTGTCTCATCTGTCATCCTCTTAAAGAGTGGTAGAATCCCTAAAGGTATGGAATCAAGGTATTAGAATATGCTTATGAGATGGAATATCCATCTCATAAGTAGTAAGTTTAAAGTCTTTCATTAGCATAATAGTCATTTGAAATTTGTGTTAAAATATTTGTTAATAGTTAGTATTTGGTAAATTCGTTTTTAAGTTGTTCTTATCTTGACGAACATAGATATATAAATGTATACATATAACTATTTATTAAATTATTATTTATTCAGGATTATTGTCTCTTAATATATTATATTATATTTTGTCATTAGACTTGGTTTTGTTTTGGGCGTTATTTGTTATTTTGATTATTTCCATGTTTAAATGCTTATATATTGCAAGCTTTTCAGGGCCAAGATGGGTGTTTTTTTATACGTTTAAAAATAATTTCATCTAACTCAATATTTAGCACTTACTCGCATGATCACGTTGCCATTCCCGACCCCAAAGAACTTTATCGATCTTACTTGCTACATTATAAGACTAGCTAAAGACACAACTTCTATATCACGATATATCGCAAAATGCATGCCATAATGAAAATAAAAAATTAAGCGTAAATGATCATAAAAAAATAAGGATGTACCATTTCGATGTCTGTGTCCTTCACGGTGACTAGCACTTTTGTAATAGTTTTTTTTTATTGTATGTAATGTTATGATGTATGTATGGTTATATGTAATGTTATGATGACTTTATATTCCATTATGTATGTCATGGTTGTAACATGGTGGTACAATTTAGATGTACCCTAGTCCTAAATTAATGATGAATGTTCGAATAATTTATATACCTATGCCTTGTAGCCAGTTTGATGAGATTATCAAAGGAAATATAAACAATTATAAATGGCGAATTGAAATTCACTGTAACGGAAGTAACGTCATTAAAATCTACAGACTAAATCTACAGACTACAGACAACGCACTATAGAATCTATAAGCAGTAGTGTTGATTGGCTATAATAACCCTTCAAACGGTTTCTAAATTGCCCTTCCTATCAGAATCGCTTCTTAAGTATTTGTTACCTAGATTTTTCAAAATCTATTAAGTTATTAAGGCTCGCGTGGCGAAGAAACATACATACAGTCGAAAAACAGAAACCCTTGTTTAGCCTTTTAACCTTTTAAAAATATTTACGAAGTGTTGTCTTAATCGAGCACCGAGCAACAACAAAATGAAACTTTCTCAGTATCTAGTTAGTTGTCAACAGTTCTCGACAAAGCAATTGTTGCAATTTTGCAGCTGAGTAAATCGTTTATATTTCACAATGTTGTGTCAGCTTGTTTATTTGATATAGAGAAAACTGTAGCTTATTTATTTCCAAGGCTTTACACAATTACTTTTTGTAATACAAATAATCCATTATGATATTTGATTATATAATTTGCGTTAGGAAATGTTCGAAGATTATTTTTTGTTACTAAAGACTGAATATTGGGTTACAGTAACATGGCCAGGTTTTGTAAGAGGCTTGTATTTGTTAATTTATTTAGTAAAGCGGCCCTGTAAATATTACGTAAAATGAATTCCCTACGTTTGTTATCTAACTCCCACGCTCATGTTGTTCTGGTCGTGCTACCCAACAGCACTTAACTCAAGGTGTCAAACTACCTATTGGTAGAGCCATCCTTAGGCACGAATGGGCCGGCTCGACCGGTAGCGATACCACGGCCCCCCAGAAAACCGACTGATAAGTAACGCTTGCGTTGCAGTTCCCCGAAATTAGTGAGGTTTCTGGAGGCCCAACTGAGGGAGTTCTCCCCTTTACCACTACCCTGATCCCCCTCTACTCTTTTCCATCTCCTCAACACCTGTCTTCTTCCCCTCCCCGCATCCCCCATCCCCTATCACTCTCAAAGGCGTGCAGCGCACCTACAACTCTTGAGTTGCAGGTGTCCATGAACGGCAGATGTCACTTACCATTAGGTGACCCGTCTATTCGTCTGTCCCCCAGTAGTATATAAAAAAAAATAATGGAAGACTGCTCTACGTTAGCAGTGTCGGTAATTATCATTGTCTGTAAACGGCCATGTTCTGTATCTAATAATTTATATTGCTTATGCAATAATTTCCCAGTCCTGTAAAATGCTTTCTTGCTTAGCAACTCACCAGCAGCTCTGTGAATTCTATTTTTGACATGAAAATAAAATAAAAACAAAACGTGAAAAGGACTGACGCGGTCTTGCAATATAGCTATAATCAGAATAAGTACATATATTGGTAAGTACACAGCCAAATAAGAGATTACCGCAAATTAAAAATGGTTAAATATATAAATACACGTGTAAGCTTAATAAAAGAGCGCTTATCTAGCACCGCGTTACCTGTAATTGTTATTATTCATTCATTACCATAAGAGTGAAATTAAATTATACAATCTATCAGAAAAAAAGATAAACATCCAGTACATTGAACTTTGCAGAAGATATTTCTCGTCGTAGTTTTGTGTATGAAATAAATGAAATGAAATATCCAGGAGTCTTTTTTTCATGAGCGTGCTGAGATAATAGGTCATGTCGAGATTAACAGTCCAACTTCAGGCTGAAAGGTCGTATAAAATATGGTCTATAGAAACTTCGAGCCAGCATTCTTCTTAGCTACTCCATTACTGTAAGAGATCGTAATTCATTTGACCAAGTTTATTAACCGACTGTCTTCATCGGTTTTCTCCGTGGCCTACTCTCTAAACAACTTAGTGCCTTCAGGTCCATAGTGTCATGACACCGCTAAACACTAAATTGCATCTCTTCTAATGTGTTCTAAGTGGCTAATCCCAGGTTTGAACGGGCCAATTTCAAAGATATTTCTTTGCGTTAGGTAGTCAATTAAAATGGGTTTGTGTCCAGCTGCATACACCTGAGTGAATAATAAACCAAGTGACGTTTCTACGTTTGTTTTTTGCTGTTGTTTTTTTTGTTTTTTTGATTGTTTATCTTTGTCATATAAGATATTATCCATAATAACACCAAACTACTTGACGATGAAAAACAAACGACAATCAAATAAAAATGTAAATTTAATTTTATCGTACTTTTACTAAAACTGCCAGTAATTTAAATAAAAAATAATTCTGTCTTTTTATTTAGTATAAAATTATCTTTTACCATTTCTAATTTGCATCTTTTATTGCGATTAGTGTTTTTTCAATACAAATACGTTTAAATGAAGTTAGTGGTGACTTCTTGTTCCAGTACACTGAGTTTATTTAATAATAGTCCCGTAATTTTTATTGACTACTTATTCCAACTGTAAATGCCAATTTTCTAAGACCGTTAGTACGGTGACGTTCTTTATTTTCACAATCACACCATTCGTTTATGAAGTCATACTTTTTAAACAGCACTGTTTTCATATACTTTATTAAAGCTTAGTTTTGCATCATTATAGTCCTCTGACTACGACTGAATACAGCTCCAGTACAACAGTAAAAGAGGAAGAGAAGCACATAATGCCACAATACAGCGATAAAGATTGTATTGTAGGCCGATGGATTTTGCTTTTTCTCCTGATATTGTCTTTAAAACCCTCATTGACAAACAATATATGTACTTTAAAAGCGTATAGAAATATTAACAGTCCATCTAAAAAAGAGAAAAGCTGCATAAATAGTTTTGGTGTACTCTTGAAAGTACCGTCTATAGAATATTCTTTTATTATCAACAGTTTTCTTTCCGGGGAATAAAACAATATAATTCTAGAATCTTCATATTGGCTATTTTGTTTTTTTTTTAAATGGTGCTTGCATTTTTATTTCATCCAATTGAGTGAATACCGTTTTCAATACTTTAAATTTCTGTTTACGTGTCCTGTATAGGCCACACTTCACGAAATGATTACACTTTGTTAATCAAGTGTAGACCCTCGTTACATATGGGTTTATTATGTTTTTTTTTTTAAATAAAAGGCACTGATTCAGCCGATGTTCGAGCTTCTGCCTACATTTTGGCTATAGAGATGTCCTTACGCTTTAATACTTTCCATCCTGACGAAGCAAAACAAATCATCAGCATCGGTATTAAGTGGGTGCTGACTCGTACTGCATAATAGCACACATTTTATACTGTTTGTTTCGGGTACTTATGTGAGTAGTAACAGATCCGACTCGATTTCATATTTCACTTTCACTACAAAACCAAATTACTTATAACCTAAATACCTTATAACCAAATTTGCAAATATTTTTTGTTTATATCCATCGAATAAAAGCAGTACACCATGTTTTTTTTTACACAAAGATGCATAATTACAAGTTAAAAAACAAATTCATAATAAATTATCTATTTACTTCATTGGTAGTGCCAGGAAAAGGAAACCGAATCTAAAGTATCCAGTACTTGGACGTTGGAGAGCAAACACTGGTCTCCGACCTCCATAAGCGCTGGCCTGAGGTTATCGGGCTGGGCTGACCGTTACCCCAGCAGAAGCAGGCCTGAGACAGTGGCGTGAAGTACGTGTTCCACGCGCGCCTATATGATGTGGGGGCGTAAGGCCCCCATATTCCAAAGCTCTCATGACGGAACACCGTGTGGTTTTAGTCGGTTCGAGTCCGACATACAACCTCACCGTCAGCTCTAATGAGGTGACGACCCGTGGAGGTTTCCACACGAAAAAAAAAAACGTACTTGAGATTAAAACCTCTTTTATAATTATTATACTTTGCTACTTCATTAAAAGTATATAAGAACGAAGTATATTACATCAATCTAAGTTAAACGCCCAAATTTTGTCTTGGGTGTGTTGCTGTGACTACGGATCGAGTAAAATTATCAGTAGCCATATTAATGTGACTACGGGTCGGGTAAAATTATCCATAGCCACACTAGTATAGCTACGTATAAATAAAATAAACTATAGATACACCAGTGTGAACTGTAAAGAACTAGTCTCTTTAATAAAAGGCATTTGGTGGACAAGTAATTTTTTTAATTATTTAATTTTGAGTGCAAATACTACACAATTATTATTATTAAGCAGTCTGAGGTGTCATAAAGATCACCTACACAATCTCAACGGAAAGAGTGTGCCAAAAAATCCTAGAAATAATACAACACACACTGAATACGTACGTTTACGAGCCGACAGATGTGTACGTAATTTATAAATAAACTACAAAAAGTCATATTTTAAAAAAATATCTGGGTGTGTCTGTCGGATTCCTTACGCTTAATGCAGGCAGCATTGATTTTAATCCGTACGATGATAATTTTAGCCTATAACCCTCAGTTTATAATAATTTTAATAACTGATTACAAAAATAACACCATTGTGAATCACGTTTTAAGTTCATTTTTTATAAAAAATATCCTTACTACAATTAAAACTATAGTAAAACACGCAGGCACCGCCACACAATGCAGAGCAGGTATTGTAGATTGACCTACGGGAGAATTAGACGGAAAATAAAAGACCTCTTTCTTTTTCTTAACGCCTATTTTTTTTCTTGCAGGGCGGCAACAACGCAGGACACACAGTCGTAGTTGATGGTCAAGAATACGACTTTCATTTACTGCCAAGCGGGATCATCAATACATCATGCACCTCTGTTATTGGTGAGTATTTTCTTTGATGTAATTGAAAAAAAAAAACCATTTAATAAAGCCTAAGGCGTTTTTATCGTTTCAACTTTTCTTTTAACTGCTATATTGATACAGTAATTTTATCATGCCAAATAAATTATTAAAGTTCATCAGTTCATTCAGTAGTTTTGAAAGGTCATCGACTATAAATAAACATACATTTAATTTTTGTAACACTTGCGCAGATAGCGCAGATAGAGCCTATACGCTGATTTCCTACATAAATGACTTATTAAATCTAGTTCGTACCGCCGATATCGCGAACAAATGCTTGTTTTTATGACGTTTCACGAATATCTTGTTGCTTCAGAGTTAACATGTACAAAGAATTGATAATTAAGAAGCATTTAATGATTCGCGGTATCTTGCGTGTTTAGAGTTTAAATTCTTGTCATTAATAGTCGTTAGTAGCTGAACAATATGAATGGGACTACATGTTTGTGTTGATGTTCAGGGGCTGTGGTTCAGAAACTATCGGAATTTTACTATAGATCCATACTTCGCCCATCCGTGACGAAAGTGTTTTATTTTTTCGGTTCTCGTGTTTCCTCCGTCAGGACACATCTTTACATGAAACCATAAGACAACGTGCTTATTTATGCTACTACTCCTATACTCTAATAACTTTGCCCATGAATCTATCATATACCAGTGTAAACATGCCTTACTCTCAGTAGGAATCATTAGGAATAATTCCTGTGTCGGGGCTTAACAAACAATTAATCAACGCACACAAAGCGTACCAAGACTTGGAACCATTATCTGTTGATCACACAAATTTGTGTCCTGTGGGGGAATCGAACCCACGACCTCCGGTTCAACAGTCGGTCACTAATTCCTAAACTAATAGGCCAACTTGACTTAAAGTATAATTGATTATTACAGTTAGAAAGCTGAACTTCCAGGTAACAGCTAGTTCGAGTAGTATGCGACTCTGACCTGCTCGATCTATGACACACCACAATTCCACATTTTTTCACCTAATTAATGTCATAAGTTCTTAAAGTGCAGTTTGGTTGACAATTGACGTTTGACGTTAGTACGACCACATTCTGTTATCCCAGCATTTAATATTCGTATGAGTAGTTTTGACGACTAATAAGTACCTATAGATTGGCATCAACGTGGTCACAGTAATTACGAGACCATTGTTGTTTAAATTGTAGTTTTTATGTTCGCTCTTATCATACTTTGTCAATGTTATATGCTAGCCTTCAGGCCTTGCCTGCGTATCGTTGTTTAATATCTAATTTTTTTTTGTAATGTCTCAAGGTCTTTAGGACTTTAGCCTTCTCCAAGCAAAGAAAATGTTTTAAAAAATTCTAATGTTCTCACACATAACACATGCATCAAATACAGGATAAGCAGCTAAAGCTTAGACTCCTTAAATAACTCCATGAGTTATTTAAGGAGTCATATAATGAATACCATACCCTCAGATTAATAAAAAGTAATCACAGTATTTACGCCATATGGTAAAATAATCTATTAGTGTAGAGATATTACGTAGTGGCATTAATACTGTAATTTAAAATGGTTTATATGAATAAGGCTTTTTTTAAATTTAACTACGCTCGAAGGTCCAATATGATTGTGTAGAGACAACGATTGTGTCAGTATAGCGTCTAATGTAAATAATGACTATTAGGTCACAGTACAATCCTAGTCTAGTTATTACAAGTTTGTATTTGAATTCCACTATCTCTTATTAGTAATTTCATATGTTTATATAATGTAGATTCTACGTTATGAACAATAGTGTGCTGTGTGCTACTTTGGTTAGAAATATTATACTTATAGAAACATAATGATGTTTGTTTGTTTGTTTATTTTCTTGTCTATACTATATTTGTTTCAATTCTATAAGTTTTAGTTTACTTTCTAGTGAAAACTTTAGTTTATTAATATATTTAAGATGTGGTATTTATAATAAATTTATTAGTATTGAAAAAATGATTTTCCGTGAACACTTATCGTATCTTATTTTGCCTGAGCTCGAATTTTCACATTACAAAATAATTGTTTGTGATAAAAGTGTTGTCTTTTGTAATATTGCAGAGGCACAAGAAAGTATGAGATTTTCTCCAGGGAACCTATTAGAAAAATATTTATTTATGCAGTTTCATTTTTATCACTACGGGTACATAACTGTTTCCTAGTACCGATATAGACAAAAGCCTGCCAATTATCTTTCAAGATAACAATGACAAGGTCGCCCTTGTTATTGTTTTAATTTCGATACAAAGTAGTAAAAATTGCTCATGAAAAGTAAACGCGATTGTTGCATGTCAAATAATTTACAAATTGAATAACTTGTTACAAACAAAACAGTATGCAAATCTGACATAAAAAAGTTGGGGTTCGTGCCAGCAATAATGATGGTTAGATATTTGTACCGTAAATTGCCCGGTACCGATATTGTATTATTAAGTTATGTAATCATTAATTTATTTTCAAGGTCAACGAAAATACACGAAGATGCTTTTCTTTGCTGATGTTACCTTCGAGGGTCAGGGCTACCACAAACTATTGATAGATAGTTCTATAATTAAACGAATTGTTGATTCGAAACACAGTACTTATGTTTTTCTATAACTAGAGGAAATTTAAGTTCTGTTCTGAACAATACTGTCGCTTAGAATGAGTAGTACGTACTGACGTACCTAATTCAGATTTCGATATCGACATGTTGTAAGATACGTATAATTAATAATAAATTATTACGTACAATGCTTACCAAACAAATTAATATATTCGTTTTAAGTTAGAAATTTCAGTCTATTTCATCTGTGTCTCAGTAAAGAGTTTTCAAGCTTTCCATAATGATTAGTATAGCAATGAATAATATTTCCATTCGTTTATATCAGTCCTAACCCTCCAGTTGTACACTTAGCACGTTAGAAGCGTTCTTCAGAAATTAGGTACAGAATATTTTAATTGGTGGTATGGTGTGCGTTGACACCCTTGTATACGAAATGTATTAATTTAGGCATATATATACATATATATCTTTGGTTGTTTTCTTTTCACGGAGGAAAATTCAATAAGTACTATTTTAATCTGTCATTTTCTATTCCTGATTTACTGTGGTTAGTGTACGTTTATATGTACTACCTAAATTATTCTTAAGTAGTGATTTAATCAGTATATTAAGAATGAGCAGTGCATGTAACAAATATTATTTACAATCATTTGAAAGTACGTAAATATTTGAGGTCTTAGTTTATTGTAAATTATATTGATAAAAGGATGAATCATAGATAACGACATAAATAGGGCAATCTCTTACTGATAACCCAAATTATAGTAAGAAATCGTTTACACTTTAAAACATTTTAGGTAACGCGTGTATTTTTTTTCCTAATATTTCGAACCACATAGAATTTAGTATGTTCTAATATATTTTATAGTACAATACAGTATAGCCACCGACCTCGTATATATACGACCCTGATGTCCTTGGGTCATTGCTGATACTTCTTAATACATCCGTATAAGGAATTCCCCCCCCCCCCCTTTCTCCCATTGTTTTCCCTTGTTATTAAATACACTCCCTACTTTACAACCTTTCGTTTCTACGGTTGAAGATGCCAGCTTACCATGGACCATATTGTAATCGTCAAATTGTGGGCGTTTCCCATTAGTAATGTTTGTAAAACATAACCATACATTCGTAAAGTCACTTTTTCCCTGCAGGGTATGCAGAGACCACAGCCCTCCACTTCTTCAATGCTTACACGCCTCACAAGCTTTGTCTGTTTGACATACGGCCAAGATTGACTTTAATGTATCTTATTTTAAAAATATAAATGTACGATATGTAAAGTAAAGGGACTATATCGTTTGTTTCCCAACATTTTTGGCTGTATCTAATAAAAATTACACATCACTATTCTACAAAACTATTGTTTAACGAAGGAAAACGAACCAAAGTCATATACCCAAACTAAAATCTCACCAGAGATTACTTTAGTGGGCATAAGGTGCAAATGAGTCTCTGAAAAACTATCTGTTCGAAGTAATACTTTGTATACAGTTGTAGTTGGCGATGTGGTCAATTAATCCCAGCGGGGTCTAATTAACCATCAATTTCCTTGCTACCTGCGCAACGTTAGCTCTAATTCCTTATTATAATATTATTTCGAAAGTGCATATGTGTATTACATTAAACGAACATGCCCAAAAAAGGTATTAATACCTATATGTTATTAGTAAAAAGTAAAAAGGTATTAGTACCTAGTATTATATAATTATGTACTATCTATTGTTACCAAACATAATTGGGTTAGACGTGTTTTTTTTGCTATACTTTGTAACGAAATCGTGATGTAATGTTCAATATATTGCTGTCTGTTATAGAAAATATTTAATTTCTAACAGGAAACTAAATATTTTCTACTAGAAATTAAATATTTTCTCTCTCTCTTATAAAACACCACGCTTTGACTCTGTTCACTGCGTGATGAGAGTCACAGCGTGATGTTTATAACCTATAGTCTCCTTCAATAAACGCTCTGTCTAAAGTAAAAATATTTTTTCGAATCAAATCAGTGGTACATGTAATTTGCACGTTCAAACAAACTCTTCATCCTCATTATGCTAGTATATCTATACTACAATATTGCTAACTATTGCGATTAACTGTGCAAAATCTTGAAACTTCTATTTTGTTTACAAATTCTCATAATACTATTTATAAAGTAAATGATGTATGTAAAGTTGGTTATTAGTAATCACTTATCGGAAAAACGAAATATTAAATTCTTAAATCACAAAATTATTCCAAAAACGTGTTTACTTAGAGAACACTGAATTCCCGGTTCGACTTATAGGTTTGCGACCCAGACTTGCTTGAGCTATTACTTATACTCCCTTAATCCATCTGGTTAAGCAATACTACTATCATTCTCTTTCCTGTCAATATTCAAACTTTCCCGCCTTATTCCCATAAGGGGCCGAATGACAGCAATAGGCTTGCCTATTTATTACCTATTGCCTATTACGTAAATGGGAGTCAATTACAATCAGCAAAATGTGGGCGTTAATTATGCCTCTGCCTACCCCTTCAGGGATACCGCCGTGTTTAATACTAAACAATAGAAAATAATTCATACTTGTCATTTTTTTTATTATGTAAAATAGACGACGACTCCCGCATCAGAAAAAATCCTATGTCGCGGGTGACACGGACACAAATAACACCCAGTCCCGAAACAAGCGAGGTCACCAGTCAGGGTCACTAACCACTAGACCACTAGACCGGCAGGCCAGTCGACATCTGTCATGAAGTCATCAGTCATGTGTTTTGATTAGGAGAATGTAGTGAGAAAATTAAAATACCAGTGAAGGCAACTTTTTTCCAAAAATAGATGATTTGTGGTTACCATCGCAACTAGAATCCTCGTAACAAATCACCTCTCAGACAAACATGGAAAACGTGATAATCCTAGGACTAACTTACTTCTAAGAATATATTCGATTAATAATGGATAATCTATAAACATCTACTTTTTCAGGCAATGGCGTGGTGATCCATTTGCCAGGTTTGTTCGAGGAGCTGAAGAAGAACGAGAACAAGGGCATGAAAGATTGGGAGAATCGGCTCATTATATCCGACAGAGCGCATCTTGTCCTGGACATGCATCAGCAGGTAATAAAAGAGAAATATGATCGTTACGAATATGCAAATAGTAGTTTCTATTGCTCATCATTATCTACTCCGGATTTACTATTATTCGCGGAATGTTCAGCAATACCGGGCGAAACCAGTTTGAAGATGCGTTAATGATTTTGTTGGGAGACGCAGTTTCACAATGAGATCTCGTAATTAGTATCGATTACCCAATATATTCGAATCTTATTTCCTTCTCCTTAGCATTGTATGACCATTCTCACGTTACTTAACATTTCATAGGATAGCACTAATAATATAACATTCTAAAGATGTTAACTCGACCGAGATGAATGTTGTAACCGAATTCAAAATGGTTGGTCACGCCTATTTTGTAAAGCACAGTGCGTTTCCTTTTGCCCATGACATCATCATTGTAGGTGGTTTTGTGAGTCCAATATAAAGGTACATAAGTCCTTATTTTAAATTCTACGGTTTGACTATAGAACGTGAGGAGTCTTTGTCTAGTTCGAAGGCAAAAAATTATTCACTGACTTTTAAAATAAGGAAAGTGCAGCTCATAACGACATTATATGAAGCACCGCATTGCATGTGCATTAAGTCGTATTATGAGCGATGAAGAAAGATGTAATTTTTTTTGCCCCCTTGCAAACCAGCAGACGGGTCACCTGACCAAATGTCCATGGACTGAGGTTAACCTACAATCAGATGACCCGTTTGTTCGTCTGTCCCCCTATAATATATATACAGTAATAAAAAAAAAAAACACTTTCGCTACTTACTGTCTATGTATATAGCACATAATATATGTACATACATATTATACACATACATATTATACATAAGTCACGCCCCCTGGTGACATCACTGAAACAAATGTCGGTTGCAGACTGATGTAGTTTATTATCTAAGAAACACATGCTGCTCTGTAAAAGTACAATTTATTACATGTACCTATATGATAGTGGCAAGTAAAAATTGTATTCGTATACAGCGCTGACTGTGTATAATATACTTTCAATGTTCCTTTGTTTTTATCAAGTACATAATTTGTCTTAATGAAGAAACATGTTAAGCCGCTTTAGTGTGAGTTTCTAGAAGTCATTTAAAAGAATTGTGTGAAATAAGGAAAGTCCCGAGCCTCGCGGGTTTATGTCGAGGTCATTGCAAATATTTGTATGCTGGCGTATATAGGTAGATATGTCTATCAGCATTATTTACATCATTTTTTATTTAACATGTATGTATTTAGAGGTTCTTGCCGCCGTTGGCACTAACTAGAAAACAGACGTGGGACTTAAGCACTTTTAGCCAGCTTCACCGGAGTAATATTATTGCCCCACAGAAAACTGGTTGTCAAGCAAAGCTTGCGTTGTGTTTTACTGAGTGATTGAGGTTACCGGACTCTTCAGTTTCAGGTATTCATTGGCAATTATATTCTCTTAGTATCAGGTGGCCTATCTGCTCGTTTGCCCACTATGCCATAAACAAATTTGAAACCTGATACAACATATATTCTCCTTAATTCTACTTATCACAACATATTGTCTCAATGTTCCAGGTTGATGGTCTCCAAGAGGCGGAAAAAGGCAAGAACTCCTTGGGTACGACAAAGAAAGGCATCGGACCTACGTACTCCTCAAAGGCCACACGAAACGGATTAAGGATAGGAGACCTGCTCGGAGACTTCAAAATATTCGAAGAGAAGTACTTTATTTTTATTCTTAATTTTTCGTTCAACACTTAAGATTCAGATATTAGATTTCTAAGCCGTAATAGTATCTTATTAATCTTTTACTAAATAGTATAATGTAATAAGAAGCTGTCATAAATAAAATCGCCTTCTTAAAATTGTTATACATTGCATGTTAAATATTTTTTTATGAATTTCACCATTTTAACTTGCAAAAACTAATGTTTTGGAACAATCTTATTAGCTTAGCTACAAAACTAAAAAAAAAGCTGTGACTTTAATAACCATAATCCACAACCAGTAATTACATAAATACTGTATATATTCACTATAAATAATAGTGATGTGACGAATGTTAGAATTGTCACATTCGTGAATGCGAATGCGAATGCGACTGCGAATATTGAACTTCAACATTTTTTTTTTTACATTTCGTGTCAGCCATGTTATAGCCGAAAATAGCCGAGCTTAACCGTAACAAGTTGAATGAATGAAGCTAAGAAGAATAAGTTCATTCGAAAATATTAGTTGTGATTTGACATTTTAACAAAAAAAAACCTGTATCATAAAGAGACACAATGAAAATGATTATGGATTCTAGTGAAAGCGAAGGAAAAGTAGAAAATTATGTTCCAAATGCTCTAGAAGTTTTAATAAAGAAAATACTAGTGAATATAAACGCATTGAAAAAATTAGAGAGCTGGACTTCGTTACACACCCCACCGAAACAAGTTGCATGTAGAAAGTCTCAAAACAATTATTTTTAAAGTTGAACAATTCTTTACTTCAATTCAATTACTATCAATTACAACTACGCACAGTTTAACTGTGTAGATAGTTTATATATCATTAGCTTTAATTAATACAAAAAATATATATATAAAGAAAATAATTATAAATAAAACTAAAGGTTAAATAACTCAAAACTAAATAAGTATATTTTTTTTTTGCAAATAAGTATTTTTTTTTAAAGACAACTCGAGCATTAGGATCAATTTCTGTGTCGCGGGGGACTTTACAAACATTCCAACAACGGACAGAAAGAACACCCAGACCAACAATTTGAGGATTACACAGTGTTGTCCTGGGGATCGAACCCAAAACACTTGGCGCGGCAGCGTGGTGGCGAGGTAACCACTTAAACCGCTGCACCATTTGTGCAGTCAAAAATAAAAAAAATAAGTAATTGTAATTTTATTTACAAATAATTGTTTATTATTTGAAGTCACAATTTCCTTTTATTTTGTCAAATACATTCGCCAAACATTCGCATTGTGCGAATGTGAACATTCGTTACATCACTAATATATAATAACAATCCATTTTAATTTAGGCAGTTTATCTACGTTTTTTTTTATGGTGTCTGGTATTAAAAATTGTTTCCATACCACCCTTTAATATTGTTTTTTATTCAGATTCCGCACTCTGGCTGCGACCTACAAACGCATGTTCCCATCTCTGGAAGTAGACATAGAGTCTGAGATCATCAGGTACAAGGAATACGCAGATAAAATCCGACCCATGATTAGAGACACCGTTTCGTATCTACACAAGGCTTTGGCGGAAGGCAAGAAGGTGCTGGTCGAGGGAGCTAATGCGGCTATGCTTGACATTGATTTTGGTAAAAACACCTTATATTTTACAGAGAGGTCTCTCCAACTACCAACTAGCAACTAGGGTGATATGTTAAAGTAATACACATAAATTCGTATCTCTAAATTTTTTTGGTATAAATAGCCTCTAAAGATTTATTAATCTAAGCATTTAGTAAATCGCTGTTGGTATGATGTTACATTTTAATTTTATGTATTTGTAAATGTAAAGACAATATCCATATACATACTGCTGTCAAACCTGTGAATCGGAACCAAATAATTTTAATATACTTTATATAACTAAGAGACTTTCCAAAATCCATAGTACCAATGCCCAGATTACGTCAAGATAGCGTTGTTTAAATAAGTCTTAGATTTTTTATTTTCTTTTCTATAACAAGTGTAGTGAACAAAGATTGCATAAACTAAAAGATCATAAGGAAACTGTAAATTGCTATTATCATCAGCATCCACTACTCTACATAGGCCTCTTCCAATGAACGCAATGAGCTCCATCATTAGCTCTCCTCATATTGCGCAGATCGACACTCCACTCAATTACTATAAAGCTAATAAATAATTGTTTTATTCATGTTGTACATATCTACAATGAAAACTAGTATATCAGCGTAATCTTATCGTAGTTACACTGTAAGACTCGCATTTCATTACTGTTTATTGTTTGACATGCTCATTGTATATATTTTTTAGTAACTGGCATTGTGTATGACTGGCCAATAGGCATTTTTTTAATATGTTTAAACTGATCGTTAAAAAAATAGGGTTAGCAAAGACTGGATGGATCAGTTTATATTTTATTATATATATATATCAGCATTATGTTCATTAAACTTACACAGTATATCGTTTACAAATTCCAGGAACATATCCGTACGTGACGTCATCAAACTGCAGTATTGGCGGTGTTTGCACAGGGTTGGGACTGCCACCCAAAGTGATCGGTGAAGTCATTGGAGTTGTGAAAGCTTATACGACGCGCGTCGGTGATGGACCTTTCCCTACTGAATTACACGATGTTAGTATTATTGCTTGTCATCATTATCGGCCTATCTTAGCCCTCTGTTCCTTACTGGTTTACGAAGTTGAATAGCCGCTAAGTGATACATTCTTCGCTATTTCATCATCAACATATGTGGTCGAGTTGGAAACCAGTCCGCCGCTTTTCGCATCCAGTCTATCGCAGGTCCTCTCATCCTCAGTTTTTGTTTATCGTTAACGATACGATCGATTATTATGCAGGTTTTATTTAGATGGATAATAATCGGGATCTTTAAAATTATAATTAAATTTAATTATGACCTGAAGTTGTACAGACATTGAAGCGTTAAATTGCGATAGTTCGATATTCTAGTATACATATTTCCAGTGGGGTCCCTATTGCCACATAGTCGTATTATGGCAAAATTTTATTAACAAATAATAAGTTAAGATTTTTTATTTTTGCCAGGACTGGTACAACCTAGCCGTTCATACCCGTTTGTGGTCGAGTTTCAGAACACTGTATACATTAACTTCATTTTGTAATAGCTGTATGGTGATTTAAAAGAGTTGCTGTGTTTTTGTTTGCTTGATTCTCTTCTTTTTCGGAGTCGACTTTATATCGATTAAAATTTGCACAACATACATTTGAAAACCGGCTGTTGTAGATTGGCACAGACATGTACAGTATCTTAAATATTTTTTTGTGTTGATCTAGAATCCGTAAATATTTTTACAAGAACCAGGTCGATCGCTAATAATTGCAGTACAATTGTGGTTTTTATCCACTTGATATTTTTGACATATGATTAAAATAAGTAATAGCTAGTTAGTTATGTAATCGGGTTGTCACATTTTATTTCAAATAAAGAATTATAATATTGTATGAAATGAAGTGGAACCCAGACAGTGAGACCGAGTGAGTGAGGTCAGTGACCCGTCCACTCGTTTGTCCGCCCATACCTTAAAAAATGAAGGTTGACATGTGTGTGTGTATGTCAGGAGACGGGGTCATTGCTACAGCAGCGCGGTCACGAGGTGGGCGTCACGACGCGGCGCGTGCGGCGCTGCGGCTGGCTCGACCTCGTCGTCGTGCGCTACACCGCCATGGTCAACGGATACACCTCGTTAGTACACATCTTCTTCTACATTCTTCTTCTCAAAGTCTAAAGGTGGCGAAGAAGGATCACCATTATAAGTAATACATACGCTTACGCCTTATGAAAGGGTAGGCAGAGGGATTTTTTTATTGATATCTATGGGACACAGGGGGTCTGGTTGAAAACCAGCAAGAATGTGTTGCTACTTACTGGTTAACCATACTTCTATAGCTGTAAAAGAAATCTAAGAAATTTACTTGCAAAATAAATGAATTATTAGTATGGTCTTAAATGAAGTCATGCTTGCTGAAGAACATTTAAACAGTTTCGTGAAATTGTTTCATGGGTCTTGAAATTAAGTTTAGAACCTCCAGTGTGATTACATGTTATGTTGAAAAGCCAAGGACTGTTCTCAGGATCATTTAATTTTAGGGGCTCCTTCATTTAAACTTTACCTAGGAGGATTCATTTGGTCGTCAAGGAGGTCGGTTTGATTCCGATTAAACCTGCTGCTATGAACTTATTAAACAAAAATATGTAATAGCCAGAAGCCTCAACAACATACTTTACTTACTTCTAAATAATTGAAAATTTCAGAATATGCCTGACAAAGTTGGACATACTGGACACGATGAAAGAGATCAAAGTGGGCGTGGCTTACAAACTTAACGGAAAGAAGATCGACTATTTCCCCTCATCCATGGCGGAACTAAGCAAGGTTGAGGTCAGTACTTATATACATTATATATAGCAGCCTCGTGTACCCTCATATTCCATATAAACAATACTATTTAATTAATCAAAACTTTTTCATAATTTTTAATCATTTGATATTATTTTTGGACGTGACAGTGTTTAAAGGGGAAGGTCCTTGCTGCAGTGTTGGAGGCTTTATTAGTAGAAGCCTGCTCTATTAATAAAACGTGGCTTCAAACCCGTCTTTTTCGTCCCCGGTTCACTCGTATCACCAACAAGACGTTTTTTGATAGAAATAGGAATATAGGGGACACTCGCGTGTTATTTATTGTATGTTCCGCGGTTTCACTTGTACCTTTTGATACTTTTTATGCGGAGGAGCTCCAGCGAACGCGTTGACAGATTTTAGCGAACAAGGGAGGCGGAAGCGGGGATGTGAGACAGAGAAGGGACTATTTTATGCGTTCGGAAATGAGTAATGATTTCTTATTGTTGATATATGTATCCAAATATTACAATATAAATACTAGAGTTAAGAAATGGATTTAATTATGGAGTAAATGATGTTTACAATTTTCATATGAAATCTGTCTTATTATCAAAAGTTGTATTTTTGAAAAATACTTCACTACTTTTTTTATCGTTTTTGTTCTCGTTATATTTGAATAAAAGTAGATAGTATGTAGTGTGTTATGTGTATGCAATATTTTCACTATATAATGTATAAAGAAATCTGTCAGTTTAATTTTAGATGTTCAGGCTAATTCCGAGAGAATTTTGTCGTAGATATCCCGTCCAAAACCGTTGATATTGTTATAATAATAAGGATTTTTTATAATAGGTTGAATACGTTACGGTACCGGGCTGGCAATGTAATATTGAAGACTGTCGGAGTATGGACAAATTGCCGGAATTCGCCAAAAATTACGTCAAGATCATCGAAGACTACCTAGACATACCTGGTAAGTTTCTTCACTTCAATGCTTCTACTCCTATTCTATGCTTACTATTTTAGTTTAGTTTTGTGCGCTTCTCCCTATCTCTTAGGGGATACGGGCGAGAGTGTATGTGTGTATGTTAAATAATATTGTACAAATATATAGTGTTTATAACCAAAGTGTCGACTATACCACCACTTGTGGACACTGTGACAGTTATTTGATAACTAGATATTGTATTTTTATCTACTGGCAATACAAAGTATAACATAGAGACCCCTACTTATTTTATGTACGATATGCTATCCGATCCATATCATTGGTTACACAAATGGTATAAAATCAGCGCAAAATACGATAAAGAAGTGAACCACGAAACAGAGTTACGTAGAACTGCTACGCCTTTGAAAATGTAGGTATCTTGTATCATAATCGTGTTACAACGCTGCGACGTATTTTTTCGTCACAATTCCTACTGCTCTGTTTTACAGTCTTAGGAGTGATAGTAGAAGGTAACACCTTAGTAATGGATGTGTTTATTACCATCCGTAGGTAAAATTTTTATATATTTTTTCATTAAATATTTTAAATTTCAATTTACTCATAATAAATTCAGTAATAAATAGTCCCTCCGTTTGTTTAAGTTTCGCGACAGTTGTTACGCTGTAAAGTATGACACAACATTGTGAACTGATCGAGAGGTCTCTAGTTTCATTCCCCTGGAACAGACCAAAAACTGCTATTGGGTTTTTCTTATAGGAAATTCTCAGTAACACCTCAGGAAATTTGGGGGGTTTCAACCCCGTGCCTCGGAGGGTACGTTAAACCGCCAGTCCCGAATATCATGAACATGTATGAGTCGATATTGGGAAGTCAGTGCCCTCAAATATCCTGAGAACTAGTCCAACTGTCGTATTCAGTTAGCCCTCAGGGTTGCGGAGGTCAGGTGGACTATAAGCCAACCCCAATAGACATCGGAATAATAAGGCTAGGAACGTTTTTTCTATTCTGTGAAGGGAAGCATCTAATTGATGTGGACCATTTTTGAGACCTTTAGCGTCTGAAGGCATCATTATCATTAAATGATTTCTTGGGATTTGTGATCAATATTTTTGGAAATAAGAATAAATCATCTTGCAGTTTACTTTAAAATTGCCTTTGTTGCCCTTTTGACCTAACACAATACTGTATTAAAATAAAATTATGCTCTTTTAGTGTATAATAACAGAGTATTGTTTCTGGTACAGGTCTGTTATAAGCTAATATGAAGGAACATTTGCAAAATACTTTAAATATAAATCTTCTATCGCATGCTATCTTAATAATTATTATTCAGAGCTCTGTGTTTATTGAGCCTTGGATGTTAATGTTTCACATGTATGTTGCCTTTATATAGATAGCAATGATAATATTATTGTTGTGATATAATACCTATAGCTATTTGGCAGTGTCCCAATAAAATATTCAAAAGCAAATGATTCAAAAGCTATATTTTATTATGCTTGAAATTTCTAAACATACATACATTCCGCATTTTGCCGGTTAACGAGACGCAACTAAGAACATCTAATTTACTTTAATTTATATTAACCAATAACAACTGTTAGTTTTTCAACTTCTGAAATATCTGTACCCCACAATGTGTATATACATAAGACATACAAAAATAGTACAAGTTTCGTACAAAAAGTACTGTTCCCGAGGGATATACAAAACCATTTGTCTTCTATGTATGACTGTATATATACTGTCTGATAGATAAATTCGATCTTGACTGGCCTGTTGGTCTAGTGGTTAGTGATCCTGACTGCTAAGCCAGAGGTCGTGGGTTCGGTTCCCACCCAGGACAAATATTTGTGTGATGAGCATGATCATTTGTTCTGTATGGGTGTAATTTATCTATAATATGTTTACCATATTAGTACAAGCTCTGCCTAGTTTAAATTAAATGCGCCTTTCTAATTACTTCGCATAATACTTTAGAACGTAAAAACATGCAATTTCAAAACTTATTCGTAATTCCCCTGGTAACCCATTTTCAAATTCTGATTTGGTTACATTGGCACTTGGTTACAAAAAAAAAAAACTAAACATATATAACTGCTCCTGTTTTGAAGTCTGTTAATATATTATTAACAACATTAATTGTTTCTGTTTCAGTTAAATTCATAGGTGTGGGGCCGGGACGGGACAGCATCGTCAGCACGCATTAACACCGCCGCTACGGTTTAGTCTCTTACTGTTATTTCCTATTACTAGTAATGTATGTACCTAGGAACGTCTAACGCTCGCTAACTTAGTACTAGTAATGCAATCTTGATTTTGGGCAAGTTTTAACACGAAAGACATTGGGGGAAATACCCTTTATTTTGCTTAGCGAAATTCTTTATAAGTAGTTAAAAGGAGTACGCCCTACCAATGTAGGTTCGCAAAAAAATCTAGAAAAGTACTATATATATACAGTCAAAATCTGTTATAACGACATAGAGGGGGCTACTCATATTTAGTCGGCAAAACCGATAGTCTTAACAACCGGCTATGTTTTCGAGATACGAAGTCCTATTTTTTTATGAAGTGGTATTATTGAAGGTGTATGTGTTTAAGTAGTAGTGTACATAGTGTAATAAGTAGGTAATTATTGGAAAAATATGTTCATGTATAAAATAAACTACCTCTTTATTTATTTTACATAGGACGTATAATATAAAAAAAAAACAATACATTATTTTCCTGTATGTATGAAAATTAATAATTTTAGTTTGTTTGGAAGACTTTCGTCATGCATAGATATTTTTTAAGAATTACAAAAGACCCTACACTCGACACTTATTTGTTTACTTTTGCGATTTTAATAGCCATTCACCATTATGCTGTGCTAGATGTGGACTCCTATTCAAATTGTTTACAATACAGCTTAGCTGGTCGTTCTAACAGATCTAATTCTCCGAAAATATTAGTTATTTGTAGTCGTTTCATGAGGTATGTCGTAATAAGCAATGTTGTAAAAAGCAATGTTTTTTATAAGGCGGTCATATAGCATTCAGGGGGGACCTTTGTTCTTGGTCAATATAACCGGTATGTTGTTCTAAACGATGTCGCTGTAAACGGTTTTGACTGTATATATGTAATATATATGTATAATCTATCATTATAGTATAAATTCCTTTTCTATAGGTGTCGAGGTGTCTGATGTTATATGTAATAATATGCGAATGATTTGATTAGTGTTCCCGTCGGGAAATTGAATTCGGCAATATTTAAACATTATTTGCGATTCTACAATTTTTATAACCAGAATTTAACGAACTTTCTATAGACGAAGTTCATTGTGGATCAAAAATTTGTTTTAAATATTTTACTTTTAAACGCTCGCACTAATAAAGGCTGATTAATTAAAAAAAAAATTACTGGTGACAATCAGTCCTTCTACAGCAATATGCTTATATAGCGATTTTAAAGCGAAAGCGAAAGCGGCGTGCCTAACGGAACATCGTAAGTATTCTTGTATTATATTATTGTGAGCAATATTAATCAATATATTAATTATATAATGTTTTAAATCTAGAAAATCTTGAAATGTATTATGATAATTCTGTTGTAGTTTTTTTTCCTTTTTTAAATTTCATAAAATCACTGATATTAATATGTAATCAATGGAATTGGACATTTTTACACTATGTATTACAACTATGGTTAAGTATTAAGGTTATTATACCTACATATTTATGTATATGGAACTGAACAATGTAGAGCATATACATCTCAATACATTTTGTATACTCTCTAAGGGCGCTTGTACATATACCGCCACCGGTAAAGAGAAGAGTGAGCTAATGTCTAGAGGTTGGTGACTCTGAAAACTAAGCCGGTTGTACATTGCTCTCCCGCACCAGAGCGCCGTCATACCGAGCGAACGCATGCCGTAATGTACACGGAGATCGGTCGCACGGTCAAACCTGAGCGAAATACTAATAAGGCACCTGAAATTGGATCAGAATGTGTAATTTGTAAATTATAATAAATAATAATTAAACAAATCTACAAAAAGGCATTTTTCTGTATTCGATCACGACCATGAGTGGCGACCGTGACAGGACTAATCTATCCATGTTAATTCCTGTAGATTCGGTCTCCGAATGGTGAGGTGAGCAGTTAAGGTGGGAAATAGAATTGGTTCTGTGTTCATAAGCTTAAAGTGTTGCCTTTTTCATGTTTATCTTAGAATATTTTTGCAAATTTATAGTGATCTTGCACTGTATTGCTCACTTAGATTCAAAAAATTACAATGTTATACAAAGTTGTTTATAAGTATATTTTCACACACACTGAGACACACACACGTACAGGTCTCCCAAAGTAATAATGCACATAGAAATCTTCGTCACTGTTCGGCAACGGTCGTATGTCCCGAGCGTCGGAAGACGATATATATATATAGAGGGGTTAAGTGCATTTATGCATAATTTAGTAGAATTATGTGTTTTGTTCTAAAAGAGATAAATATTGATTTATCAGTAACGGAATTTGATTCGATAATTCCATGTAAGTGAATAGTGAGGAAAACCACACGATTGCGAATATGCTACAATCTTTGTTGGATTGATTCACTTCGAAGATGTTATAGTACTTTTCAAGTGTCTTACTGAAGCTGGTGTAGTTATGGAAGAAAAGAAGGTTTAAATAACAAGTTTTATATTAGAAGAAGAAAAAATGGTTTTCAAACACAGGTTTACATTAAAATCTTAGAAATCTAGTCATTAAAGTCTCAGTTCAAAAGTATTTACAGCACTGATCATTCTAGAATAATATTAAAATTACAAAAAATTAATCAGAATCAGGGAGGATCTCTATTCCTGACATCGTAGATTCATCAGAACTTTCATTATGCTCTTGTTCATTTACACTTTCCCCACTGCTATCACCTGTGTAAATAATCATTTCATCGGAAAAACTATCGATTCTTGGCTCAAATTTTCTATATTCATCTTCGCATTTAACAGCATGATGACAAACTTTTTTCCATTCTTCTGGTCCTATATTATTATTATTGATTTTTCTAATATAGCATCTTTAACTGACGTGACAGTCATTGCAATATTTTTTTTGGCTACGTGTTGCTTTATTTGGGACCAAATATTTTCAATGGGGTTAAAATCTGGATGATATGGTGGCAATCGTATAATTTTATGCCCATGTTCCTCCTTTAAGCTATCGTTTGTGGTTTAGGTGTGTTTGAGTTTGGTGGTTTCACAGACAGCTTATTATGATATGGGGCGTTGTCAATTACCAACACACTATTAGGAGGCAAGTTGGGAATCAATTGATTGCGTAGCCAGGTTTTATAACGTTCCGCGTTTATTTCTTTATGATAGTCACCTTCTGTGTCGACACATTTATGTAACATTAGAGCCCCTGGGACGAAGCCTTTTTCATTGCCTGCGTGTACAATAATTATTCGCTCTCCTTTGGAAATGGGTTGTTTGATACCTTTTTTGCTGCTATCTTGCCAAGTTTTACCCTTAGTATGATGTATGCACGAAATAGCTTCGATCAACTTTTTTCTCAAATTATTTACAGTTGGGAGTTCTTTGAGCGTCAACTGAAAATAAATTGTATATCATATTACGAATCACACAGTAGTCGAAATCATCAAGCCCTAGCCGAAATCTACTTTTAGGTTTTCTATTTTTCGGTGTGGAAAATTTAATTGATTGATTCTGGTTTTTTTCGTTTAAGATATTACTTAAAGTTCGTCGTGAAATTCCTGTAGCTTTTGTAACACGGTCCTGAACTTTTTAAAAATAATCATCATGGTCTCTTTTGAAAACATTGGCTTCATTTAAGAAATAAAGGTACACATTAAATACCATTTGTCGTGCTTGTGACTTAAGCGGCTTTCCACGTTTAAATTGATCCATTCTGGATGAATTCGTCTGAAAGAAAATGGTATGGGCAGAGTTAGGCATATTTTTATTTATTTGTTGTATTATTGCATTATGTACTAATATACTTTTTAATATTATTTATTCCTATATCTATTTGTTTATTTATGCATGTGTTTATTCATTTGTTTATTAAATTTATATAAGCCTAAATCCTAATATGTATTTAACGAAGGTATTTTTAATTTTTTTAATATAAAAAACCGTGAATTTTTATGTATATTTACCTATTTTACAAAATAAACTATTTAAATTTGAATAAAATAATTAAAGTTGAAATCAAATTTACATTTGAAAACAAAACCAAGAAGAGTGTGTAGTAGCAGCTCTATATAATTCAACACAGAAAGAACACGTGCAGTCACCACTAATATATAAAGACTACTGACGGACCTTTAACTGACCGGCGACCGCCGCCGACCGCTAGAATTGTTTTCGATTGTGTACTCATGATATTGACTCCTATTCCTTTCGAACAAGTGGAAAATGCAAGTGCGTTTAGGGCTCTTACGATTCAATGATTCGGGTGTTTCCGGGAATACGACCATTAGCGAAGATCTGCATGCGCATTATTAATTTGGGAATACTGTACCATGCTAGTTATTCCTTGTACTTCGGACTTTATGATAGAATCGATTTCTCTTTTCATATTTCGGGAAAAAATATTTCTTATCGTTTTAATTTTGGAAGAGTCCGACCAATCCCTCTGTTAATCCTACCTTAGTAGGTTGCTGCTTTATATTCACTGAGAAATCGTTGGAATGTCAGTTTGATGGACTCAAAACTTTTGAAACTTTTGTTTGACTTTTTGAAGAACAAAAAAGTTGAGCCTCCTTCCTCATCTCTAGTGTTTGATGGCGTATTTGATTATTTGGTTGTTTAACTTATCACAATTTCGAATAGGATTCTTCTGTATTCTTCCTTAATCTTCTGAATCGGATAGATTCCATGTTTGTTCCTGATCAGTCAGAACTTTCTGTTGCTTGTATTGATAACTACAGTATAACTATAGTACAGATAACTATATCTCCTTGCGCGAGGATCCCAATCCTGGTGTTCTCTACTTTCCCCTCTCGCCTAATGACTAATACGTTGACATTACTTTTTTTCCGGAGTCCCTCTAGGCCACCGTCCTGGCCATTCCAACATATTCGTAGGTGGGGGTCTTTATTTACTCTACATTGTCTCCTATCACTTGCATCAGGTCAGGTCTATTGTTGTAATAAATCAGGCTCTTTTCAAAGAACTCATGAGTTGTTGCAATTCAGTTAGGATAACCAAGGAAAAGTCCCATGACGGAAAAAACTCTGTTATTAGCTGCTCCTCTCTGGTGGTTGTTCCACTTCTCGTAGTCTATGTGGTTAGAGATTGTGATAGTCATAATCGTCTAGACCTTGACCATTTGATGTGTCGAGCATTTTCTTCATTACTGTATTTAAATCATCCGCCATGGTCAAGCCGGAGCACAACGGAACAAAGTGTGTTTTCATCAGATATTCCGTGATTACAAAGTAGTCCCTCAGCTTCCATGACATGAATGCAAAGAATCTCCCAATTCTCTTTATCTCACGTTCCTTTCCTCTGAGGCCAATAACTAAATGCTCCTCTTCCAACCCGTTGTCATTTACTTGCTGCATAATTCCTTCCAATTTGTGGCAGGACTGCTGAGGAATGTCTCTAAAACTTTCTTTGATGGTATCGGGATGTTGGTCCTTAGTTTCAGATGCTTTATAATTTCCGACTTTGTAATGGAGTGACTTTCATCAGCGCAAATAAGGCTAGGATCGATGACATCAGGGATGTCAAAACACTTCAAGAGTGGGAAAGTGTGCCATCGTGGACTGAAATCTTTGATCTCTAAGGGGGTCGGCCATGTATTATGATCAAAACAATCTAACCCCTTTAGATTTCCTCGGTACACATGCACCTTTCCATAATTAAGGTAGTCCGCAGATTTAATCGTCTCATCTTTGTTGATGATCAATCGTAGCTTCGTACTCCCTGTTTCAATGTTTGCCATAAGATATTCATTATTCCTTATAACCCTTTCGATACATAGCTGTAATTCCTGATCAGTCAGAACTTTCTGTAGCTTGTATTGAGTACAGATAACTTGATTGTCTCCTTGAGCGAGGAGCCCAATCCTGGTGTTCTCTTCTTTCCCCTCTCGCCTAATGGCTACTAGGTTGACATTACTCCATTCTTTTTTCCGGAGTCCCTCTAGGCCACCGTCCTGGCCATTCCAACATATTCGTAGGTGGGGGTCTTTATTTACTCTACATTGTCTCCTATCACTTGCATCAGGTCAGGTCTATTGTTGTAATAAATCAGGCTCTTTTCAAAGAACTCATGAGTTGTTGCAATTCAGTTAGGATAACCAAGGAAAAGTCCCATGACGGAAAAAACTCTGTTATTAGCTGCTCCTCTCTGGTGGTTGTTCCACTTCTCGTAGTCTATGTGGTTAGAGATTGTGATAGTCATAATCGTCTAGACCTTGACCATTTGATGTGTCGAGCATTTTCTTCATTACTGTATTTAAATCATCCGCCATGGTCAAGCCGGAGCACAACGGAACAAAGTGTGTTTTCATCAGATATTCCGTGATTACAAAGTAGTCCCTCAGCTTCCATGACATGAATGCAAAGAATCTCCCAATTCTCTTTATCTCACGTTCCTATCCTCTGAGGCCAATAACTAAATGCTCCTCTTCCAACCCGTTGTCATTTACTTGCTGCAAGAATTCCTTCCAATTTGTGGCAGGACCGCTGAGGAATGTCTCTAAAACTTTCTTTGATGGTATCGGGATGTTGGTCCTTAGTTTCAGATGCTTTATAATTTCCGACTTTGTAATGTACCTAGTGTATTATTGACCCTTGTCATATCAATACACCACTTTCTTGTCCTGTCTTAACTGTTGTTTCAATACAATGAATGCTAAATCACTGGCTAGTGTTTCCGCGTAGTCTATATCTGTGTTCTCTTCTCCCTCAGCGGTGACGCCGATGGCTGCGGATGACAGAGGCCCATTGATGTCGTCCACTCTTCTACAGCGTCGCCCCGTTCATCCGTCCTGAGGGATCCCTACTCAACGGACTTAGCGTTAAAATACGAATACCTTATTTTGATGGTAGCTATTTCAGGGGGCTACAATTGAGAGATGTTTTTACTGCTTTGGTTGATGACAATGATTTATGAATATTCTTGACTCTTATCAAGAATATTCATTAATTCCAATACCTAAACTCTTACCTCACCATAGAAGCTTCAAGAGTGATTTCAAACCTTGAAATTTCGTAATTACATTGAGGCTTGGAAGATTCTGTGTGAGTGCTATTACAACAAACGTCAATAAACAACCATTTAAAGTTATTCTTTAACATCCAATATGTACGTGAGACCGACAAGTAACTTCGGTTCATTATTGATCACGTCACAAACAAAGAGCTTTCGAGCTCTCAATAGCCTAGGTTTTTCTACTGATAAATGGGATGCTCTGATTATCTATATTGTAGCGGGAAAACTACATAATAGTACATACCTAAAGTGGGCAGAAAATAGGAATCACCTTATATACCTACCTTAGAGCAGTTCTTCACCTTTTTGAAAAAGCGCTGACGTTCTAGAAACCTTTAATAAGAATAATTCAATAGGACTACACAGGATTCTAAATATAACCATAAATAATTGTGGAGCACGCAATGGTAATCATTATCTGTACCATGCAATGCTTTGCATGCATGCAAAGTCAGTGGAAGATAGAAATAATTTTATTAATTCTCACAATTTATGTCTAAAACTGTCTTCCATAGGGTCACAAGTTACAGCAACGCAAGCTTCCGGGTACTTGTCGAATCTGTAAGAAGCGACACAACTCTCTGCTTCGTAAGTCAGATGAACCTGAAAATAGTTTATTTCTATGACAGCCATATCTGCCCCTAAAGTATTAATGTGTACCACCAAGGTTCAGTTAACTAATTCTATAACTAAGGACACTGCCACAGTGCGTGCCCTCTTGGACAGCGGGAGTCAGTCTTCCTTCATAACTGAAAGCTGTGAGGCAGAAATTAAAGCTCTCTCCCCAGTCGTCTAATACCGAAATAGTAGGTATCGGAAACAAACCTCTAAAATTAAATATCCAACGTTGTTCCATACAAGTGACATCCAAGGACAACGTAATAATGCCTTGTCTCATCTTGCCCATTATTTCAGGTAAAATACCTAAGGTAGCTCTTGGTGTAAGAACGGAATCATAAAAGCTTCACACGCACACAGCACACATACAAATCGTTCGCCACAAATACGTAACTTAACATTCTCTACACAGACATTCAAAGATACGAACTACAACTGCCGTATTGAAAATTGTAAATTATAATACCTAATCCAATAATTAAAGCCCTAAACTACAAAAAGGTATTTTTCTGTGTTCGATCACGAACACATATTTATTATACACATGTATTCGTATTCTTTCCAATATTTTACAGTATAGTTATAGATGAATTTAGAAATATTATAAATACTGAAAAAAAATTGTTATTGCAAGTTCAATTCTTATTTATTATAACAATCATACAATCTCGATAGCCAACAATGAGTTCTGAGAATGTCATCTTTATGGTACTTTAAAATCATTTCTATTAAAACGAGGTTTTAATTCGTATACTGTGTTGATAATTCTCTAATCATCAAAATAGTGTACGGATTAAAAACTCGTGGATGGTGTTTCATTCATTTATGAAAAAGAACCCAACATCTCTTGGTGTTCAACCCTGTTGCATTACAAATCATGTTGCATTTCTGTCAAGTGACTGACAACAAACATGTTTTTAAATGTATCGCCTTGTAGACTAAGCACTGTTTAGTGAGTTCCTTTGAAACATTACCTGGAATAGGCATATTGACTTCCAGGTGTTTAGTCCAATTTAGCTAATACTAAATCTGTATGATCTTGTTCTGTTCCCATTCTAGTATAAAAACCGTTTTTTTTATGTCTGATTAGATAACAATAAATCAGGACCAGAACTATAAGGTATTAATATAAAGACACCAAGTATTTATACAGTTATTAATTTTTCTAAAAAGTTGAAATATAAAACATTGTTATATTGGGTACAGGCGGTTGTTAGTACATAGCATGTAACATTTCGGAAATTCGGGAAAACCCGACTGTTGCTATTAACTATAATAGTAGTATTAAATATAATATATAGTAATTCTTTACAGATATTTCCATTCGTGATTCTAACAATTCAGCTTCTAGAGGCGGGATTATCTGAGTTCGTGCAAATGTAATAAAAATGTCAACCACTGCATATTTGTACAACACCCTAAGGCCTAAATGATTGAATTCAGAGTAATTTTCTGGAAATTATGTTTACATTGCACAAACGAAATCTTTTTATTACTTATTGTATTTCCTAATGTTTTAAATCAAAACTTTTTTTACTAACATTTAGGGTTAATTTGCAACATTTAAACTTCAGAAAGTGAAGCTTACACTATTTTTTATGTTTTACGATTTTACAAAGGGCCCATTCCAAAGATCATTTGACATAAAATATTGTATGTACTTAACTTCGCTTCTACATTCTGTGAGTGGTGTTTTTATGTGATATATTTTTTGTATAAATTAATAAAAATGTATACATTAATGCAAAGCGCGTATTAGATTAATGTATATTTTATAACAGTTAATATGCCAATAAAACTGTTTATTCTTTTATGTGTTTCTTTGATTTGAATAGTGAAAATACGATTAATACATATGACTTAAAAGCTCAAAAAGTACATGTTATTTATAATTCCCAGATGTGAACCACACCCACTGTGTGAAATTGTTGAATATTCATGGATACCACAAATAGTTCTGAGGCTTTGGTAATCACGTTACTATGTCATTGCTCTGTGGTAGGGGTTCGATGCCAAAAGTAGAAAATTCTTTTGTAATTTTTATTGTTTTACAGTATGTCTTATCCTTTGCTACAGTACTGGGCAAGAAAGTAATGCACATCGAACTTAGAAACACAATGGGCTAATTTCGGCTTTGTTGTGCGTTGTTCCTTTCGCGCGAAATACTAACAGTCCGGTATCTATTAAGGTAATTATTGTGAGTAGTATGGAGTCGTAGATTGCATACCGTTTCCAACACACCTCTAAGTTCTGTAAAAAGTACCCACAATGACGAAGAAGTGTGATAACTGCAAAAAAGTAGTAACAAAATCTGTAGCAGCAGTGGAATGCAGCAAATGTGAACAAATCGTGCATTTGACTAACAAATGCACAGGTTTAAATAATAAACAAATTGCAGCCCTTAAAGCCGCGCCAAGCTTAGAATGGACATGTCTCACATGTCAGGCTGAAGCTCCGCGAAGAAGTTCTTCGATCATAGTACCGCAAGACGATGACGAAGATGAAGATGAAGTTCAAATTAATTCCAAAATGTTACTAAGCAACATTTCGCAAGAAGTGGAGAAAGCTATAAAAACGAACTGAAAGAGCTACACGAATCCCTACAATTTAATAGCGCCAAAATGGATGAAGTAGTGGAGTGCATTGAAGAATTCAAGAAAACCATAAAAGCCCTGGAACGAAAAAATATAGAGCTCGCATACAAAAATACAAACCTTGAGATTCGAGTAGGAGCAATGGAACAGAGGATTCAGGAGCTAGAACAAGAAAAACTTCGTACGTCGGTGGAAGTAGCGAACTACCGACTGAAAATAACGATGAAGTAAAAAAAGTTATTGAAAACCTAGCTACGAGACTCCAACAGCCAAAGGAAGGGATTAAAAGTGTACATCAAGTACGTGGAAGAAAAGACCAACCTCCTAAAATAGTTATCATGTTGAACGATGAAGAGACACAAGAAAAATGGGTAACTGCCGCCAGATCCACAAAAACCACGGTATCAGACGTGCATCCCAACAAGAACAAAAACAACACCCCAGTATACGTAAGTCATGACTAAACACAATATACAATTATTTGGGAAAACTAAGCAGGAATTGAAAATCAACCTAAATTTCAAATATGTTTGGTTCAAGCGTTTAAGCTCGCAAGGGCGAAAATGAAAAACTATACAATATTAGAAACGATACAGTCTGTGATTGCCATATATAATTAAAGTATAGTTTGCACAACGAACACTATTGCTAATCTTACATACTTATATTTCTTTTACCAAATATGTGTGACTTTAGTGATTTGCGATTGGATGATTTAAACGAAATAACGAACTGTACAAACATAAATGAATTCCTTAGCATAGTACCTAACTTACATATTAATCTACTTTGTATACACGTAAATATAAAGTCTATCATTAAGAATTTTAGTGCAACAACAATGTGTCATTAATTCTAAAAAACTAATAGATTTAGTAGTGTTAACTGAGGCAAACATAACTGATGGAATAAGCTGTCTGTATCACCTAGATGGCTATAATATGTTCACGGCTTTAAGAAAAACCTGCAAGGGAGGTGGTATTATAATATATGTTCACAATAGACTAACATATGTGCTATATACCGTCCACCTAGTTATAATAAACACTTATTTTTAGACGAACTACAAACCACACTAAACAAACTACCTAAGGACACTGATCTTTATCCATTAGGCGACATAAAGTTGAATAATGCTATAAAACATAGAATATAACAATAATATGCATAATATAGGCCTTCTGTGCGGGATAACCGATCACACTAGAATTGAAATATCACGCGGTCGTTTAAGTAAAACGTATCGATCACATTTGTGCACACTGCAGCAATCGGAACGACACTGGCGGATCACCGCGTTGTGTGCCTCGCTTGCATCGGAACGGATACAGAATGTGTCAAAATATAAAACTTGTCTGAATAGTAATAAAATTAATGAGTCATTAAATAATATTGAATGGGAGGAAACAAATAAAATGCAGAGTCCACAGCTTATAAACAACTATATACTGGACAAATTTAATGAAATATATACACGTTCCAAGTATACAATTACCGTAAAGAAATCCTCGCGGCGTCAAAATCTCTGGTTTCATAATAAAATAATTAAATCCTGTGAGTATAGAGATCAGCTATACAATAAGTGGATAAGGGATCCCTATAATCTAAACCTAAAAAAAGATTATAATAAAGCCAGAAATGAAGCTAATAAATTAATTCGAAAACATAAATACCAATGCTTAAATACTGAGATAAATACAAACAAAAACAATCCTAGACAATTATGGCAAATACTTCACAAAATTTAAAATCGGAATACTGAAATGCTCTGTACCATTTTTAAAAAGTGATACCTATAGTTACCCGCAAAATGTAACTATGCGTTTTAGACCTGCCACCCCAAAAGATATAACTAAAATTTTGAAATCTTTAAACAGTAACAAGGCACCCGGCATCGATGGCATTAGATCGATCGACTTAAAGCTATTAACAAATAAAATCAGCGGAGTCATAGAAAATTTAATAAATACCGCAATCATTAAAGATGGGTATAGTAAGACCAATATACAAAAGGGGCTCAAAAAAAGAATACGAAAATTATAGGCCAATCACAATACTGCCCGTGATTGATAAAGTAGTGGAAAAATATATAAGTGAAGAAATGCATGACTTCTATAAGAGAAATAACTACTTATCGGACAAACAATTTGGCTTTCAACCACAGAAAAACACTACGCAGCTCCTCTCGGCCTTTACAGACTTAATTTATAAATACCTAGATAAAAAACAACATTTTATGGTAGTTTTTATTGACTATAGTAAAGCTTTCGATAGGTTAAGACATGAAGTATTATTAAAAAAATTAGATGAAAGCGGTATCAGAGGAAACATCCTAAAATGGTGTGAAAACTACCTAAAAGATCGAAAGTTTGTGGTCAGGATTAACGGTGCGGACAGTGATCAAGTAGATGTAACAGAGGGTACAGCTAAGGGTTCTGTGCTGGGGCCGCTCCATTTTCTTATTTATGTCAACATGTCAAGGTTAAATAAAGAACAGCACAATATATCAATTTGCCGATGACACCTGTCTTGTAGCAGCAGCGAGTACCCCTGAAATAGCTGAAAAATTGTTACAAAGGGACTTTGAAAAAGTAAAACAAGCAGTACTTACCCAGAACTTCTTCAACGATAATTTTAAACGTAAACCCGAATTCTCTCAGACAACAACCACAACACGAAACATGCTGAACCCTAAATTACTTTTACCTCATTATAACAACCTCTATGGTAAAAGTAAACTGGCGTACATCGTACCACATCTCATCAATCACTTACCTTCAAATATCATAAACTCCCTTACTGACATTAACATCAAACGTAAAATTAGAGAACACTATTTAAATTAAAAAAACTGCATCTAAAAACGGCCACCTGTATTTAACATTGCTAAGTCTTACTAAAACAAGTTTTATTATATGGTCGGACGGGCGAGGTGTGACAAAACCGGGTTCGAGGTGCAAATGCTTCTCGCAGTTATTATATTAAATTGTGTAGATAAAGTTGATAATGCTTATTAAAATTAGAAAATAAATAACTTTATATTTAATAGTTTAGTTATATATATGTATATATAAGTACATTGTGTTTATGCTTTCACTGTGGAGTTCTTGATTTGCTTCTGTTTATATTGTGTGTGATGTAGATTATGTAGTAACAAGTTGGTATATCATCTATCGACTCACTGGTGTACGGGTTAAATTCGAATGAATTTGAAAAGCACCAGCTATGAATATTGTAAAATATATTTATCTTTGATAAATAACGGAAAAAAAAAAGTAGCTTATTTTGGGTATATTGGGTAAATAAATCGATACGTAAACATTACGTATCGATTTATTTATTTTGAATAGTAATAAATCCATATAGAATATATTTTTTCCTGCATCGCGAAAATCGCGTATTTAATCTAGGTATTCCATTCGTTTGAGACTTACATCGTGCTTTTCCATTAGAACTTTTCTATTATATTCCATATTAGTGAACCGAAATCCCATCTCATGAAGTATTCTCAACGTCTTTTCAGATGCATTGTAATTAATAGCTTCCGATAGATTAGCTTTTAATGATTTTACTGTAGGCAGTTCATAGAAATCGTCAGTGAAAATCATACACGATCCTTCGCACAAGATCATAATCAAAATCATCCATATCTAAACGAAATTGCTTTTTTGGTCTACCTTTTTTCGGGGTACTAAACTTAATTGCATTAGAATCTATTTCAGTACTGACTTCCTTTAATATATTGTTTAAAGTTCTTCTTGAAATTCCACTGGCATTTGCAACTCGCTCTTGTACCTTCTTAAAATAGTTACATACGTCTTCATGATTTTTAAATTAGTCGGCTTCAGTTAAAACATATTTATACACTTTGTAGACAATTTCGCGTGACTGACCATGTAAAGGCTTCCCTCTTTTTTCTAAAGATGCCATAGTACAATTCTAAATCATATAAATTTGGGGGTGTTAACATCCTTCTATATATATTTTGAACTGGACGCGACCGTACTCCACCGCATTTGTCGAACAACTGACAAAACGTAACAAATGTAGTGTGCAAAAGGGACAATGCTCTACAAAGCCGACATTAGCCGTATGTCTCTTTCTAGAGATCGATGTGCATTATTTCTTGCCCAGTACTGTACCTACAAATGGATTCTGCAACTTTTAATTCTAAACGTTTTCTGTCTGAGCAGACATTGCCATTAATTGTTAAAAACCATAAATAAGAACAAAATGGTACAGGAGTAGTTGTCTTTAATTGTCATAATAATCAATTACTAAAGACTAGTTCAGTCGTAAAGAATAAGATACATTTCATGAATATTTACATTAAATATTAAAAATGCAGTTACATACACTTTATACATTTTTATATTATTGTATAATTATAATCTTTTAGCTATTATACATGTACAGATATATTAGAGAGATAAACAGCACCTTCGTAGGACGTTCAGTGGACTTCGGCTCTTAATAAAAGTATATTAAAATTTCACTGTTTTTACACCGTAAAGAATAGCCTATACCTTATATAGGTTTAGGCTTTGAAAACCTCATGTCACACTAGGTGTAATACTGCAGCCAGTGCCGTCGTGTGACGTCAGTCATGTCCATTTACCTCGATATATGTACATTTTGGGAAAGTCTATTCAGTCCTCACAGACTGGAGGAGGCTTACAGTTACACTTATAATTTGGAGAAGAAACGCAATTCGACTCGAAAATAACCGGAAGAATACATAATTACACTATGAATAAATACGGATTGTATTTTAAAAGTGTAGCAATTTGTCAACATAAACTATGAGCAGGTGCGTTACAGGAGACTGGGGTTCAAAGAAGTAGGTGCCCTATAGGCTCACCCTAACTAGTGATAATGTTGCCTTTGTCTCATGTGTTTGGTTGCAGAAGTGGGTTCGGATGACTTCCTAACCAAGTTTGTATTTGGATGTATCGCGTGTCACCTCTTCCAGGACGTCTGGTATTTCCAGGTATTCATGAATTTCAGAGTATGGACTAAACCAGGGGGCTGACGAAAGAACAAAACAATTTATTTTGGGTGGGTTTTTATAAGCCATCCTATTTTAATAAAGGTAAACACACTCCGAGCTCTCTATTAGTATATTTAATTGGTGGGAGGGTTTTGAACACATATTTAGTCTCAAGGGTAGATTAAGTTAACAGGGTTGTCAATCCTGTATAAGGCATGTTAGCCACAGAAGCGCTAAAGCGGAGTGCGGATAATATGTAGTTATGACTTGAATATTTCAATTATCGAATATGAAAGAATAAAAACTAATAGTGCTGTGTCGGAGGAGATCAACATTGACTATCTAGCGATTGGCTAGTCTCTACAGCGGTCTTTTTACACCTTATTTTAGTCTAGATATCGCTACGTCATTGACTTCGATTGTAATTTTTGTATGAAATCAGATGAATGTATTTTTTAATTATCTACATCATCTTAACGAAGTCTTAACAAAACAGGATTTAATGAGGTGTTTAGAATATATGTGTACATTTATTTTTAAAATACATAATGTGATCTTGCTCATGTTCGTTAAATGTTAAATAACTTGCTGTCACCTTTTTGCCGTCTTACCCCGTTTGCCCGAGTATCGAACGTTAATTGTTACAGTCGCAAAACTCATTATAGGACCCCCTTTCCTTGGATTAATAGAGTAAAATATGATGCAATAATATTTATAGTTCTTTGTAACTAGATATTTTTTGTATAGTAATACAATGTAAGCGCCTTTATACATGTGTGCTAAATTAGCTCTAATTTTTATTTGGTAATATTCGACCTTAAACGGATCCCATATTGAAGCACATGGTATGTACAAAAACTTAGCAGAAGTACGAAAACAAAACCAAAAGATCATAGCGATCAGTCCTAAATGAGTTAAATCATGGCGTAATTAACTCGCAAAAATAGTGATGTTCAAAAAGCTTTGCTAGTTTTTTTAGAATTAATATTAATTAATAATTAATATTTTTTTAAAATTACACAGGTTATATTATACCCAGCAATTCTCCATGTCCTAAGATTTTTGTCATAATGTACATTACAATACAGTCAATACAAATCTTTGAATTTAACAATGAAAGTTGATCTTTAATCCCTTGTATTTGGGGATATATTTCGTTCCCTTTTATTCTTAGATTTGGGGGGTGCACGGTGACGATCCCGCTTGCGGCTTGATGACGAGCAGGATGATGAAGGGCTGGAGTCTGGAGGGGAGCCGGCTTCTTCGGCTGTGAGACCCATGGTCTGTGACTCAGGAGTGGAAGGTTCGAGGACACTGTTGCGGAGAGCCCGCCGTTGTTCTTCAGTGTGTTGGGGGCAGCGAGTTGATCTGTAATAGAAATTTGTTTGATAGCTTGAGACCTATGTGCAATAATTACAATTTTAAACATTAAAAAACTTAACTTTAATTTCATTTGAAAACTTAACTTAAAAAATATGACATCAATGATAATGAAGAAAATATAAACTCTGATGTATTTACGAATAGACCTGGCTGTAAGATATAATATTCATTTACTTATGTATATGTAAATGTGTTGGATTTATTCGCTTCTTCCAATTTCTCATATTACTATATACAGAATTATTTGAACTAATCACAAAATAATGACAAACTAGGTATTCATTTATTACAAAAACCCAAGACAATATTATTCATGTTTTTCTTTACTTTTGGATTGTTTAGTTGGCCGGTGAATAATATTGTAAAAATCTTAGAATTCCTAATAATACTTATATTGGGCTATTTTTTGTTTCCTTATTTTTTTTCTCATTTAATGTATTTTAGTGACATCTGCCGGACTTTCCGTGTTTCACTGAAAAAATCCTGATTTTTGCTGACAAAATAACTCATTTGGATCTAAAATTCTGTTCTTTCTTCTCATGAGTCTTGAGTTTCCGAAATTTCTGTCACACTGTAAAAACGAATGGCCACGCACAGGAAAGTATATTTTCTCAAAACGATTCATTGCAACAAGAGTGAGAAAGGGTTTTATTTGTATAAGGGCTTATAGGGTGTTATTTAGTAATTTGTTCACCGCATGCATCGCTAGCAAACGTATAGTTCTTTAACAGAGGGATCTATATGCTGCTATGTGCTGTATCGTTTTGACCTATAAACTGCATACTTGATACGGGCCCAGTTTAGCTTCACCCTCATGGTAAATGTAGAAACCGTCTTTTAGTCTTGAACGCAACACTCATATAGCCATAGTTATCTTAACTAAACTTCTCCTGAACTGGGATCTTAGGAATCGTCAGATATTTAGACGATGTGTTTTTGTATCGAAAAAAAAACAAGCAAAAAGAAACAATTTCTATAATTGTAAACTTGATAGACAGTTACAAGAATAGAATAAAGGATGGATTTGTTTCTTACTTCCAACCACCATTCTTCTAACAATGTTTATAGTCGCTTAAATCTATACGAAGTATATGTTTTTTCCTATCTTCGAACTCACAATTAAGGGCTACGTCTCAGCGTCTATAGAACGTAAAAGTGTAAAAACTGAGTTTGTCAAAAAGTGGCGTTTATTCCCTTTTTCCAATTGGTGGTTTAATTTTATACAATGCTTGTAATTGCTCAGTATTACGATATATTTACATAAAAATTAGGATTCATTGCATTATTGTTTTGGTGAAAATAAAGTATAAAGGTGTGTTTTGCTTTAAGGATCATTCAAATTGGAAAACTACTGTTTTAATATTTATTCATTAATTAGTTCCGGTTTTTGTATATACTACGTAGGTATATATTGGCTGACTCCGAAATACCCTAATTTAAGTAGTATTCTGACCACTTATGACCTCTTACTACTAACATTTTGCGAAATTTTGAATGGAATTTTGTTACACAATCACGTCAGAAAGACTGATCGAATGTAGATCAAATTTGGCACAGAGATGGATTAGAGTGTGGCAATAGCACATAAGCTACATTTTATCACTGAACGAAACGAAATCGCAGGCAACAGCTAATAAGCCCATTAGCCTGATTCAGTTAGTTTTTGAGTAAGTACAGCTGCAGACAAAAGTTGGTACACTCAGGAGTGTATATAGTAAACAGTATGAACCACACACCTAGTACACAACTTCTTGGTGTGCTCGGACACCACACCACAGATCTGCAGCAGCAGGTTCTTTTTCTCATTTGCCGTCATCGTCTCGTAGGTGGCGCCACCGTCGTTTGTGTCATTGTTCTGAGTGCCATTGTTGTTCCTAAAGTAAACATAAGGATTCAAATTGTAGGTGTGTTACATGAGAACATGATCATGTATCGTTCCAGAGTGTTTGTTCTCGTGTGTGGTATAACATAATTATTGCATATTAAAGACACCTTATAACTCTTAATAAAATAATAATTTTATATAAAAGAAAACATATTTTATTAAGCAAAACTCCCGCATTAGGATTCCTGTGTCGCAGGCGTCGTAACATTCCGACAACAGATACAATAAGCATCTTGTTTCGGGACAACTACTTGTGGATTAGACAATTTTTTTACCATATGATAATCATACCTAACACCTCTGGCTCAGCAGTGAGGATCACTAACCGCTACTCTGCTTTTAAAAACATTTGTTGCAAAAAACACAAATCTTACTTATGCACTTTACTATGCTTCCTATTATTATTGTTCTTGATCCTGCGCTTACGGCGCTCGCTGGGCATGCTGCCACCGGCCCAGTCAGCGTCATCCTCGTCATCACTAAGCAATCCTGCGTAGGAAGTAGGCTCGCGGCTGTTGGATGCAATGCGGCGAGACGCTATGCGAGAGCTATTGCGGCCCATGCCTACAAACAGCAATAAAACAGAGTACAATACAAAAGCGTCATTCGGCCAGTAAACGAGGGTCGTTGATCAAGGCTGGTCATCTTAAAACAAATGTAAGCAGAAATTTAAAAAAAAATGTTAAAAAGAGAGTCTGGTGTTTCTTAACTCTTCTATTCCATAGGATCTTCATATGGCTGACTCCTTCCCTGACAATTTAATCATACCTGTAATTGGTTTAATTAAAATACATGAACTTGAAGGTTCGGCATTGTGTAGATACAGGTTGATACAGTTACAAAACAATATAGTTTACTATAAATGAAGTTTTATGTTTTACATTGTGTTTATGATCACTAATTCCTTCCTAAGAGTTGTTAGCCTATAACCATCCTTACAGGAAGTCATTAATACGGGCTTTTAAATTCATTTGATAAAGGAGTATTTCACTGGACTGAAGGAATTTGTGAATAATGAGGAAGTGAAGGATTGTATTGGAGTAAAGAGATTTTTAACGGAATTCAAGTAAATAAAAACACTATATTAATATAGAGTAAGAGACTTCTGCAGTGTTTTCTAGAAGCATTCAGTGTATTGGTGTCTCCTGCAATAGATCAACTTGTGACAGGACACTGTGCTCAGTTCAATTTGTACTTACCATCTCACCTTAGCTCAGTTTAGGTATCAAGTGAAGATTTAAATAGGCAAAGAAACTAAAGAAAAAAACTTTAGTCCTACTAGTACACATAAGACACACACAAAAAAAAAAACAAAACAGCAATAGTAAAAATATCAACTTCACCTTAAAAAAAATTATGGCACATGCAAATTAAATGGAATCTAGTTCAGCATTAGACTGAATTACTAGATGTGCTAAAGGCTGGTGCATAACCATAGTTGGAGGGACATAACCTTGCTAAACATAAAGAATAATGCTAGCCCTATAGGGGATTTTTGGCCTTCAAACCTTCAAGAAAAAAGCGTACTCCTACCTGAAAGGCCGGCAACGCACTTGTGACCCTTGAGTTGCGGGTGTCCATGGGCGGCGGTAGTCACTTACGATCAGGTGACCCGTCTGCTCTTTTGCCCCCTATCGCATAAAAAAAAAGGTACCACTACCACACATAAGCCCTTAAAATAAGTAAATCATCATATAAAGTCAGCACATCTAGGTTACAACTATGCCTCCACACGGTCATCACCACCATACACTAGCAGATTCATATACTTTTTTTTTTAACTATCTATATTTGATATGCTCGAGTGAATCCCATAAAAACATTATGGACTCCTCTAATACAATACATAGTGGCAGAGCCATGCAGTTGTGAAGCAATGTTAGCATTAGGCCGAAGGACGAAGTGAGATTTCCGGAGGCCCAAGCTCCCCTTTCCTCTTTCCTTACCCCTCATCCCCCCTCTCCTCTTACCCATCTCTTCATCCCCTCTCTTTTTCCCCTCCCCCATCCCTCATTCCTCTTCAATCTCAAAGGCGGGAAGCACACTTTTGACTCTTGAGTTGCAGGTGTCCATGAGCTGGTTGTCAGTGACTATCAGGTGACCCATCTGTTCGTCTGTTCATAGATATAATAAAAAAGAAAAAAATAGTGAACACTCCTGAACTTGAGCTTTTGCTTATACTCCCTAATCCATCTTTATAAGCAATGGCACTTCCTTTCCTTTCTATCCTTCCTTCCTAATCAATATACTCTATATAAGTAAATAAAATCAATCCAATCAATCCCGAGAAAACTTCTTTTTATCACATTACATTAGCATTATTTATATTTAAATAACAGTATATAAAGAATAATTAAATAAAAATTTGTTGACAAGCTACTTGGTAGCATGTGTCTTTCATTTTTAAACATTAGTTGGGGTTATGATGCTCAATTCTTTAAATGATTAAAGGGCTGTTTATAGGGTATTTAAGTATCAATATCAGTATAATATATTTAAAAGTAGACAATCTGACCTTCCATAACCTCAACCACTCTCAGTGTATAACTGAGAAGCAGTATCAATGTTATTAGCCATATTTTGGATGGTAGAAACAGTCAAAAAGGGGTATCTGATGAGTTGCAAGATAATTCTTTTATACTTCTTATTGCACATGTAAATAGCATGAGAGAATAATTTGTCAGTATTTATATTCAGTTCAAAATAATTATCAAAACACAGAACTAATTTATAAAATAAAATCTGAATATAGAAAAGCTTACACCACTTAATTTGTGAATGGATCTATCTGTATCAAAGACTTTGTTATGAGAAGCTACTGCAAAGCCTGATTTCACTAATACAAGCCTCTCATTTCATAAAAGTAAGCCAAATTATACAATTAAATGAGTTTAAATATTTCATTTAATATATGTTAGAATTTGGTTTTTTTTTGTAGTAATTTAAATTATGGTATTTCTAGATTACCCCCTTTTTAGTTATCTTTAAGTACTGTTAGATAGGTATGGATGGTATGGAGGATGGTAAACAAGATAAGTTATAGTATCATCATTAGCTGCCAACTCTTCTCCCATTTATGTGGAATTGATGCAACTATTAAATGTCATCTTCATTTTTTTTTTTCATTTTAAGCAAGGGTACTATTTAAACCTTTTTAGTTTTAATTTCTTAATTCCATCTTAGGATGGCCATACACGGATTGCTCGAGCAGTTAGCCATTGATCAACATATGCTCGAGCAGTCAGTGCTCACTGTGTTGTGGTTCACTGTGCAATCACAGCTTGAAGCAGTCCGTGTTTGGAGGCCCTTAAGCTCAATTGCAACCAGATGGATTTCCCATAATCCTCAAAACATTATAGATGAATCTTTAAGTATGTAACCTGTTTATCCATTGTTGTGTGGTTATAAAAAACAAATTATGATACTATATGGAATATGCTAATAAAAGTATTTTGTGTAAATAGAATTACTTTCCTAATAAAAAAAGGTAATATGCAAGAGAACAATTATTCACATACAAAATCATATGTATCCCATATGCTTTCTGAATTTTCTGTTTACTTACCCATGCATTTTTCTAAATGAGGAGCAAATCTAGTAGCCGATACGGGTCTCTCACAGTTTGGACATGAGCAATTCGAATCAGGAGTTTTCTTCAAAATGGAAAAGCCAAAAACATCACATTCCGGCGTGTTCACAATCTTATAAGGTTCTTCATCTTCTTTTTCACCTTCCATTAAGTCTGTTAGGCCGGTTTTCAAGCCGTGGTGGAACTCAAATATAAAACCTAAGGTCACATCGTCGCAAACACTCTCGAATATAAAATTCGCAGCTTCCTCTGCATTGTTTTCATTTTGCATTATTTCAAAAAACTTATTGTTTAAATCGTTCATGCTCAACTCGCTGTTTATTGTATTCATTTTCATTAATTTTTATTATATACACAGACACACAACTGCAAGAGGTCACAATCGCAAAATCTGGTATCTATCAGAAAAAATTACTGATGTTTTGTATTTGACAATTTGATTGACTGATCACTTTTTAATTCATATTATACCCTCTCTCTTTCTAAAATACGCTTATAGAATTTCTATCCCATTCGATTCGTGCTGAAATTGTAAACTGTGAAATTGAATTTTAGAACAAGTTTTTTTTGTATATAATTATATAAGACATTGTAGTAAAGTAATTTAACAACAAATTTTATTAAGGTTGTAAATATATTCACCTACAGCAAATTGTTTAAGTGACATTATATGATAGATTTAGATACTGTTTAACTACGTATTTGGTCATATGTCATGACCCCGTGTGTAAACTAGATTAGGTTCAAGGCCGCTGAAGAGGTTCTACCTTCGTTTTGCAAATTCCAAGGAAAAGTCAAGCTAGATTAATGTTGCCATACAAGTTCTTCAAGCTTTATCTTAATTTATTAATATATTATGAATATTATTTGATTTATAATACTCACATACATACATTTTCATACACTGTATGTTTATTCATTAAATAACCTATCAAAATAAATATTGCCACATATAAACTATCGCATCTAGCAATACTAAGCGCATTACCTGCCATTATTTAATTTCACCAAGCTCCCACCTTATAAAATGCAAGCGCGCGACGATCCGTCAACACTTCATAACACATTTTTTACTTGTGACAATGGCTTCCAGTCCAAAAGGTTTACGTCTCCTGAAACTTTTAGAACATATAAAAAAGGGGCCGACCTTCGATGCCACTGCTGTTCTTAAGAAGGTAAACAAATTTGGATTAAGAAAAATTGTTTTTATATGTATAAAAAAAATGAAATATTTTTGCTTACTAAAAAAAAAAAATGTTCTGTAGGTATCTAAATAGATTACTTATGATACCTTAAATCCACCTGTTCCATAATCCCTGCTGATATGTCCTTAAAGCAATAAAAAAAGAAAAACTTCATTATTCGCCCCTAAATTAATTATACCTCATTTTTTTTAATTAACGAGATTACATAAATCGACACACATGTTCTAAACACCTGAAATACTTGAAAAGTATCTATCGCTACGGATAAAATAAAAATAAAATTCAGTTAAGTATGCGTCCAAATGCTGATTTATCCGTAGGTATAAGCAATACCTCTTTCCTTCCCTTCTATCCAACCGTTCACTTATAAAATACTCCCAATTTTCACATTTACTTCCCTAAGTACTCGGTTGGTTCGACTAGTTGTTCCCCCTGTTAGATAAGTTGGGTTGGGTTATAGTCGGCAAAATGTATTCATTTCAAAACGCTTCTGTCTACTCCTTCGGGCATACGGGTGTAAGTGTTTTATTTCTATCAGTGGATCAGGGATATGTCGGGATACTTGGAAAAAGGGCGGTAAAATCAAAAAATCTCTTTCAGATTATTCAGATTATTATTTATCGCAGAGCGTATCACTTGTCTTATAAATGCGAAAGTTTTGATGAATGTTTGTTACTTATTTACCCCAGAACGGCTTAACGAATCTGAATGAAATTTGGCACAGAGATGGATTGTAGTATGATTATATTTATCCCGAAAAAAAGCTATTTATAATTCAACAGGAACAAGGTTGCAAGTAACAACTAGTTTATTTACATTTGCGTTAGTTAATAATTATTTAATTGCAGCATACAAAATAGATTTTATTAATGATAGTGTAAAGTATTTCTGTTATACACTAGTTAGTTTACCTAGCCTATTTAGTTTTAGTTTATTTTGTCTTACCCTCGGGAACAGTACCTTTTTTTTTTTTTTTCCCGTGCGGAAATCCCCTCGGATACCACCTTCTGGTGGCATGTCGGACTCGAACCGACTAAAACCGCACGCCATCTTGGGTAGTAGATGCCGGGGAACCAGGTACACCCTAGAAAGGAAAACCCTGGAACCCCGACGTACCTCGGGCCACCTACGGTTTGTAGATGGCCCCCTCCTGTGTGGGAACCCCAATGTTCCCGTAACTATCCCCCAAGGGCGCGCACGCTCCGCAGCGTCCGCGCCGCCACCCAAGCCTGCTTCTGCTAGGGTGACAGATGGCCTCATCTGTCACCCCCAGGCCTGCGCTTATGGAGGACGGAGATCATTCTCCGATCTCCGGCGCCTGAGTCACCTGTGGTACCTGGCCCGTTCCCGGGCCTGGCGGGCCGGAAGAGTTCTAAACCTCTCCCGATCCCGCTCCGCCGTCTCCTTGGCAAGCATAACTTGCTCGCAGAAAGAGACGGCGGAGTTTCGGGAACAGTACCTATTGTTATATATTTAGTATAGTTGTGAATAAAAAATCAACCACCCAGTATCAAAGTTATGACCGTTTCAATCTCCAGGTCTTTTGTTTATCATAAGCGCATTTGGAATGTAAAAAGTTAGAGATTTTGAATTTGTCGAATTTTTTGTTTTGCAATTTTTTAACCCTTATTTAGAAAATACATGATACTTACTTATTATTATAAGTTTGTTTTTATGGTTAGCAGTACAAAGAAACTCATTCGCATTTATAATATTTGTTAGGAAGTCAAGAGAAAATTATGATGTGATTTTATGACTAGCCACTTGTTTATTTAGTAAAGTGAAACGCTTACAGATACTTCAATCAACTAGAAATATAAAATAGTATTTGTTTACTTTAGGTAAGTGTTTAAAAATAATAATCGGTCTTTAAAAAAGTAGACAACCAACTTCAATGCGTCTATCATAAAATTTAAGACTAATATGGTTTTTTCATAGATGCCATTGTCAACTGGACCAAACACTCATCTAACTACCCTTAAAGTACATCCTTTCCAATAAAAAAAAGAATAATCGAAATCGGTTTGCGTGATATTGAGTTATTCGTCCATTTGTCGCGCACATGCTTAGTACAAATTTAAGACTTATATGGTTTTCTCATGGATGCTATTGTCAGAACTGGACCAAATTAAAATTGTACCTCACGGAAAGCACCAGCTTTCAAAAAAAAAAAATCGTCGAAATCGGTTCACGCAGTCGAAAGTTCTGAGGTAACAAACATAATAAAAACAATACAGTCGAACCCCCTCCTTTTTGAAGTCCGTTGAAAATAATGTTATCACGTTTTTAGAGCGCACTTTCTTTTGAATGAAGTAATAAAGTTTAATTTATTATAAACATACATATGGGGTAATGCTAATTTCTCTTGTCTAGTCCACACTGATAAATATAACAGGAATGTATTTTACTACTCTACATACCTATTTATATTACTTCACTATTAAAATACAAATAAAATCAAAAGACAACTATTTATTTTTAATTAGTCAACAGAGTAACAAAAAATTAAGTAAAGTACTTAGGTATATTAATGTAGGTCAAAAGGTTCCACCATCGTATCTAGCCGCAGGTACTAAGCGAATTACCCTCGCAATATTTTTGAAAGTTGCCGCGTTTTGCACGTCATAATAAATTTTGTACTTGTGACAATGACAGCAAAGGCCAAAAGATTTGTCTCCTGAAAGCTTTAGAACTTATAAAGAAATAGGCCGAGTACTATTGATGCCATTGTCATATTGTATGTGAGCAAGATTAACTTTTTTTTGTCACTGTAAAAAAATACATATGTAAATTCATTATTACTTATTACTACACCCTACGATTATCCTTGATGCCTGGAGATCGGAGATTTAGAAAGCTAAATGCTTTGTTTAAATCTTCGATCTCCAGTACTCCGATACTCCTATATAACAGTACAAATCCCAAGAATGTGTCACGTGTGCTACAGTAAGGTCCTATTGCAATTTTCATAAAGCATTAGGGTTTAGGGATCGACAAGGATCAGATGAATTTTCTTCATAGGGTACACTGGCGTCCTGGCCGGGGACTCATAAGACGCGGTGAGGAAACACTGTGTGGTTTTAGTCCGTTCGGGCCCGGCATACCACCGGATCGTTGGCCCCGGTGTGGTTAGGACCCATGGGGGTTTACACACAAAAAAGATTGACAAGGAATGGGTATGCAGTTCCTTAGCCACCAAGTATAGATTTGTGCTGATTTTTGATATTAATCGTGTTCCATCATGTCTATATGTCCCGAAAATTAATGCTAACCATCAAACTGAATTATCAAGACTGAAATCTACTGAAAAGTAATGGGTAAGGTAAGATCTGGCAGCGGCCCGGTATTTATTTAACATTTATTCGGCCAACAATTATTTTGATTATTGAACTTGGGCACCTCCTACTTTTTTTGAAGTCGGTTAACAATATGAGAATGGCTTTATTTATTATTTTTCGCTTATTGAGTATTTTCAGTCTTTACACTGTTGTCTCAGGGAAACATATATATGTATATAATGCTATATATAAAACGAATAAAATATATAAACTTCCACATATTAGAGCTGACAGACGCTTATAGAAACCGATCTCAAATTAAAACGACTTTAAAGTTGTAAATGCATTGCTTTTTGTATGTATTCGACTACGATAGATGTTACTTTTTTGGAAGAATTGATAACTCAGGTGACGCAAAGTTCGTGACGGATACACTTAGCTTCAACACTTTGACCTCATTAAGCACCTTCGTTTATTTGTTTATTTTACGATGATTTGGCGTTTTATCTGACTGATATTAATCTTCCAATGTAGCATTAGGATAAGGTCGTCTCTGACGTTTTTTCTTCCAGTAAATAGGTATTACTCTTTTCTTTACGTCGCGCGGTGTCTGATTGACACTCTAGAATTATTATTACCTCTGAGTGTTTAATAGTAAGGTGGTATGTCAGACTAAAACTGCCTAAAATCCTCCAGTTCCAATTTGTATTTATTTTATAATTATTTAACGAAATATTTTAAGTATATTTGCTTAGAGTAATTTAACGAAAATATATCTTAATTACAACATTAATTGACAACTTTTTTGTTATAGCATGTTGTTGTAAACAAGCAGCATTATAAAAGTTTATAGTTGATCAAATTTCCTCTTTAGTTTTTAATTAAAAACTACTAAGATTAAGAAACTATCCATTCACGATACTTTTATCTGCGAAGGGACAGGCAGAGACGAATTTAACACCTATGTTTTTCCGACTGCAACTTATTTCCACCTACATAAAGAGTTTTTGTTGAGATTAATTATAAAATGATTAGATTTTTATTCTTATTTACCTAAAAATTAAAACATTATAACTAGAAATCTTATTATTATACAAATTTCTGGAAGCGAAAGTCGTTGCGTCACTATACAATTAGTCGGTTTGAGTCCGACATAACACCCCACCATCAGCTCGGGTGGGGGTGATGACCCGTGGGGGTCTCCACATGAAAAAAAAATACAAATTTGGATATGTATTAGTGATTATATTTGTTTGTAGACGGACTACAATATTCATTTCGTTTACATAAATGAAATTTCTTAATATATGTACATATAATATATGTCACTTTTTCCCAATAAGAATTTTGTCCCATTAACGTAATAGGCTTGCTATTGCCGTCAACCTGGCGCTGTATGACTGTATGCAGACTGTCTGATAGATAAGTCCGATCCTTTAGTCGCCTTTTACGACACCATCGGGAAGAGATAGGGTGGCCCTGTTCTACTCCGCCGATAATCTATTTCTATTTTTTTATTTATTACTCAAGTTTACAATTTATCTTTATACTTTACAAGGAAGATATGTATAATTTACAAAAGCAAGCTGTTGATTACTCCTAAGTATAAGGGTGTACACCGACCTAGTTCGTATTGTTTAAGCGACCAACCTTGACAAGGGTTACTACCCTTTTGCTTCATTCAATGGAAATATATGATATTGCGAGTTTCAATGTGTTATTTATAATTAGGTTTTTATTGCAGAGTTATATTTGTGTTAACAATATCAAAAGTATCGTTGTATTTTATAGGCGACAGAGATTTTTTTCTATGTGTAAGTTTTTGTCAAAAACTAAATACCGACCTATTCTTCGTTTCTCAGAAATAGCTTGAGTAAATTTGAAGATATAGTCTGATCTCTGTTTGTATATATAATATAAGTGTTTCGTGTAATAGATGAATTTATTTACACCATTAAATCAAAACACTACTACGAATTTAAATGCGAAATTTCAGATAGCTTTTTTATTTTTTTTTATACTATAGGGGGACAGACGAACAGACAGGTCATCTGATGGTAAGTGACAACCGCCGTCCATGGACACCTGCAACTCAAGAGTCGCAAGTGCGCTGCCCGCCCCCGAGAGTGATGAGGGATAAGGGGATGCGAGGAGGGGAAGGAGAGAGGGGGGATGAAGAGATGTGAAAGATTAAAGGGGGGTTGAGGGAAGAGGGGAGTTAGGCCTCCGGAAACCTCACTCATTTTGGGAAAATGCAACGCAAGAATTTGAGGGGTTCTTTTAAAGTTTTTTAATATTGGGAGTGATATAGAGTAGAACATATAGTATTTTGAGATGCCAACGACAAAAAAACTAATTTACTTAAATTAAATATAAAACCCTACATTAACCCTAAAAAAAATATAAAACCCTACATTACTAACTTTAGTAATGTAGGGTTTTATATTTTTTTATGAATTTTACTAGTTAAAAGAAAGAATGAAGAATAAAAAAATAATTTGATTGGCCTGTTGGTCTAGTGATAGTGGTTAGTGACCCTGACTGCTGAGCGTGTGTTCGATTCCAACACAGGACGAATTTTGTGTGAACTACGAACTGTTGACCCGAGTCTGGGTGTTCTTTGCTCAGATACAGGAGTAATTTCTACTGCTGGATTTATATAAAAAAAAACAACATTTTTTTTTTGTTTTCAGGTCAAGCTAGAATCAGCTTCTAATGGTGTATTGAAGGGCTCGTTTACAATAGACCCGACTATGTGTAACGTAGGACTTACAGTGCACGGAGGTTACATAGCTAGTGTGGTAGATGTCTTCTCATTCTATTCACAGCTCAGTAACCCTGATGGAAGGGCATCGTGGACTACCACTATGAATATCGTGTAAGTAAAAAAAATTAAGATGTTAGTCACACATCACTTTACTAATATATTTTATATACGCTCCCGCTTTATTCCCGACCAGGGCAGGCAGAGACGGTAGAACGCTATTAGGCACGATCCATAACTTAAACCTCTTCATATTCATAAGACCTTTTATACACACCTTCACGTCCGTTTTGAATTTGGCTCTTCTTTCGTATACTGCAGATCTAGACACTATACATATGCTCAGAAAGCTGAGCCGCCTGCTTTGACTCGCCCACTCATAGAAGTCTTATTCATTGCTTTGCATATTCTGTCTTTACTCATCCTTTCAACGTGCATTTGTTTGGCAGCATTACTTTCTCATAAACAGTACAAAATGTATTACTACTGCTTTAATTATTATTACTACGTTTTATACCTAACTTATACTTATATTAATTAAAAATATTATAATTAACACCAATAAAAGTATTTTTAGTCGATTTAAGTCACATGCCACTCACTGTATGTAACGAAAAGCATGTGGATATGTATTTTTAGCTTTAGTTTTAACCCGATCTACGCTGTGTTACACAAAATCGATATCGAATACTATATAAATTTGTAAATTTTTCCTACATTCCTTTCCTGCGGAAAAAAAACTTGTTGCGCAAACAAACGAACATGAGTGTCTCACGTAAAATTCATTTTTACTTGATGAATATTTTGAGTAAACGATACGAGATGCTGTATTGAAGTTGTATGATTGCTACAAAAAATTAATGTGTATCCTTATTGGACAATTCAAGTTGTAGGGAAAAGATGATCAAACAAGTACTAACACAACACGACACACCCACACACAATGAAACGTTTGGTAATATGTTATATAAAATCGATGCTTGTTTGTTTTTCATCATGAAATATTTCTATGTCTAAAGAGGATATGTACATAGGGTATGTATACACACACACTATATATCTACTGTTTCCGAGTTCATAGACAAAACGAACTTCTACCTATATAAGTAATTATTTATAATACTTCAGTGGAGTAAAAACATTCGTTCATGTGTAATCCTAGAAAAGATCTTTTTTACGGGTGTTTAAAACTAATGCGGGCTTATAAGTAAATATTTTTTTAGTTACGTGGGGTCTGCTAAAGAAGGTGAAACCGTGAACGTGGAAACTAAATCGGTGAGAAGCGGGAATGCGGCCATTGTTGAAACATACTTTCACAACTGCAATGGGAGCCTTATAGCCAAAGGAACCGCGACGTTCACTGCCGGCCATGACAGGCATCAACAGCTCTTCAAAGATAAACATAACTTTGACATGTATGAGAAGTAAAATGTTTAAAAACAAGATACAGAAATGGCAGATCTAATCAAGAAGATTTCTTATATTGAAAATAAATGATTACTACAGTTTTTTTACCGTTTTTATCTATTCATTATAAATATGTATAAATAGCAGTTTTGGGGGCTTTACCTGCGTTTTTGGTCACTGCACAGTTCCTAATTATCGTAACGTTATGTTTTATAGCTTATATTATATACACTACATACATATACTCACGCATGTATCCCCGAAGGGGTAAGCAGAGGAATTTTGGTCTCATTTACGTAATCATTGTCTCATTTAGGTTTAGATTAGTTAATATAATGTTTTTTTTTCTGCTGTTGTCTGTTACTGTGGAATAAAATATGAAGTAAACCCACGTCTTTTACTTATCATTGGGATTAGGCTAGTTTACACTTTTTTGATGATAGTGTTATAAGGTATATAATTGTTCTGCTTAACCCCAAAAAAAATATAATATAATTCTTTTGAGACTTTAAACAATATAAAACTTTAAATCAAAAATCCAGTTTTTATAAACATGGTAAAACACTGTCCGCCATGTTGTTCTATAGATTATCTGTCATTTGCTGTCAAGCAATATGTACAAGCATTTCTTTTCATACTAATTATTTCATAGAAGTTAGTCTTTAGTATAAAAAGTTAGTTAAGTAGTCGATAAAGTCCATAAACAACAACTAATTAACTAACTTTTCATACTAACGACTAATTTCTCAAGTATATGTTTAGAACAAGTGCACGGAAAATATAGTAATTTATCATTATGCAACATATCTGAAAAGATTCCTGATATTTAACGCAGAGACTCCGCCAATGTCAAGTATTTAGAGAGAAAAAACAGTCTATTAAAATATGATCGCCATGTTGGTCAACCTTCAAAATCTACCTATTCAATGAAAGTAGTTTAAGAAATTAAAACGAATTACGTTTATTTGTTTACCAATGGTGCAACGTCACATTATGGCCGACAGCGTTTTCAACGTTTCAAGTTAAAAAGAAATAAAAAACATTTTAAACTGAATATGTAAAGAAATCTTGGACTTTTGTTCAATTACGTCAATATATTTTGGTTTCCTAGAACAAATAGCGTGGGATTTAATCACGTATTGCGGAATATTTGATATAAGTCAAGTAGCCTAATGGAAAAATTTGAAGTACATATATATTTTTATGTTAACATGAAAAGCAGGATAAAAAGGTAAGAAAGGAATATTGTGTATACATGGTTGGGGGAGTATAGTCAATAGCTCAAGAATGTCAGAGCCGCCTATAACTCGAACTGGCTCGTGCCTGAAACTCCGAGCCCTCTAACTTAGGCTTATATTATTTCTTTATAAATACTCTATCCAATACAAAAATACTTTATTAATTCCATTGGAGGTTTCAGAACGAGAAACTTATTAGTATTAGTATAGATAGATTATTAAATAAACACTATAAGTGAACATTTTTATAACACTAAACGCTACGTCATCCTTTAGTGTTTTCCAAGTTGATTCATACAAAATGTAGCATTTTGACCTTTAGTTAGAGGGTTCGGACCCAACAGGGTTACCCTCAACAGGCGTCTTTTTCTTTCTTTTGTTTTTTACGTTCTTTAAAAGACAATTATCGCATTAGGAACAATTCCTGTATCGCAGGGCTTTACATACATTCAATCAACGGACACAAAGAACACCCAGACTCGGGACAACTATTTGTGGATCACACAAATTTTTGTCCACCACCACCACCTCCGATTCAGCAGTCAGGGTCATCAACCACTGGACCGACAGGCCCGTTTGTCGGGGTACACAGGGATTTCTTATCTAGGGTGCACCTGAGGCTCCGGCCAGAAGACTCCATGGCGCAATACTGTGTGGTTTTATTCGGTTCGAGTCTGACATATTGATATAGACCCTGACGTCCTAGAATCATTGCTTACATTGCCAGATCACTCCGTATAAACCATATCCCTTTACCTTCATTACATACCGTTCCCTATATGTATATACGTAGACTTATCTTAACAGTGGTAGAGCCATGCTTAGGCACGAATGGTCCGGCTCGACCAGTGCAATACCAAGGCCCCACAGAAAACCGATTGTGAAGTAACGCACTACTTTCTTTCTTCTTCCCAAGCATCCCCATGTCCCTCATGACCCTCAATGACGGGCAGCGCACTTACAGCTCTTGAGTTGCAGGTGTCCATTGACGGCTGTTGTCACTTATCTGGTTGGATACTTTATATGCGCCATATTATACATATAATATTAATAGGACCAAATCTAATTAGAAAAATATAAGACCTTCAGGGATAAAGACGTGAGCTTATATGATATACATTTTAAGTTCAGTTTAAGTAAAAGTTCAAGCTATTGCTAACTTTATTAGAATAAAAACTTTCGTGAATTAGATTCATATTTATTTAAATATACGGTTTTCCTCACGTGTGTATTTCGGGGATTCCCGAATAGTTTCGGTTTCGACAGGAGGCCTTTTTCAAGGAGTAAGTCGTCCAGCCGCGACGGTGCCATCAATGCACTCATCGGGCATCCCCCAGATATACACGTGAGTAAAACCTTATATTTAAATAAATATTGCTAACTAACTCAGACTATTCTTCATTTATCTTACCTTCTCATCTACCTTTCGTCTTCTGTGTCCGAAGTGCCTAGTTGATTGTAATAGGCTCGCAGGCAGGCCTATTTCACTCCCACGTCATTTTGCTTTATATAATTTAATAAAAGCCTATTGGTCACGGAATAGAGGACAAGCTTATGCCGCCAACGTTTCACTTGGGGAATTGATGCCACTGATCGTATCACTTCCCTAACTGCATAAGCCAGCATCGGAATCCTTGGCGTCAATATATCAGACAAAATCCAGTTTCGCGGTCACTTAGAGGCTAAGGCCTAATAAGCTTGGTGTGCTAAACAGATCGAGACAGTATTTTGTTGCAGACGGTAGGCTGCCACCGCCTGCAACTTTATAAGGCGCAGCTTCAGCCCCATATGGAATACTGTTCTCATCTCTATGCAGGTGCATTCCAGTACCAGCTTCTCCCTCTTGACTCAAATCATCGATTGCCAGGATAATCTGATTGACTTGACACCTTGGCGTCGCGTAGGGATGGAGCTTCACTGTGCATTCTCTATCGCTTTTATTATGGAAAGTGTTCAAAGGAATTGTTCGGATTTATACCGGCCGCAGGTTTCCGCCATCGTCCTACGTGACAAAATTTCCATCCGCATCACCTGGATATTTGGTACTCCACCACTTTGCGCTTATTCAGAAGCTTTTTGCCTAGCAAAATCCGCTCTTATGACCAAATTGTCGCCTGCCGTGTTTCCGGACCGATACGACCTTCAAACATTCAAGAAACTTATGACTCTTGGAGTTGCGGGTGTCCATGGGCGGCGGTAGTTACTTACCATCAGGTGACCCGTCTGTTCGTTTGTCCCCAATCCTATAAAAATAATGAAGAGGGGAAATTTGGAAGTATATTAAAAGAAAAGGGATAGGATATTACTTATATACAGGGTCGTATACACTTAACTTGAACTAACCGTTGACGGGAAGTCCGATACCTTACGTAAGTTACTAGATTATTTTTGATCATTGATCGTGTTTAAGTTTCATGTAATATTATACTATAGAAAACAGGTTGGATCGTAGAGGTATTATAAATAGAGTAGGGAAGACATACGGCTGCCTGTAAGCGGAAACGTCCAACGGTTAGAAAGAGAGGGAAGATCTCGGTACCTTTTTCTTTGGTATAGTACTTTTATCAGTTATTTATTGTTTTCTGAAAGCATTATTAAATATTTAATACTAATATTATTCCAAATACCCAGATGATATCACATTGTTGGAAATATCTATTTACCTTTTTGAATTAATATTATTATTGTCACTTGATAGGTACTGCTATCGTCTCTCTCTTTCTAACCAAGGGACAGCTGGAGGCCTGGCTCCCCTGCTGTATCTATATTACCTCTATGGCTTGGATACTTAAAATAATTTATAAACTTTAACTAAAAAAAGAAAATATATTGCACTCATACAACTATTAAGTATGCAATCTTGACTTGCTCGAGTAATTGCTTATACTCTGTCCTTTTTCTTTCGTTTTCGTTATCGTTTTCCAATAATCCTAAGCGTTGACATGCTTCTCTGTACGTCTGGTATAGGCAGCCGTCAATGGTCCTGAGATCTGTAAAACTTGTTGGTCCTCGTATATCGTGTAACAACACCCGGAGATAGAAACATTCGGCATTGTTTGGATGTACAGTGTATACTCGACCTATTGCTTTAGTTTTCATGATTTTTCGATGATCCTCCTTTGGTATTCCTTGTTTTCGTCGTTGAAAAATTTTCCTTCTTTTGTCCCACGTATAATAAATAGGGACGTCGACATGCAGTAATGTCTTTGCGAATGGATCCGTTTGGCACCGTTGGAAAAAAGCTGTTAATGTTGTGTTCTGAGGTGGTTCGCTTGCAATTTTTCTAGCCGAGTCTTTTGTGAAGTAAACTCTCTGTCTATTCTCCAAATGTACTGCTAGATGTTGCACAGCTGGTTCGCGTTCGTGTATGGGAAAACTAAAAATCTTCCATTGATGATGTATCTTCCCATTTGGTACATGAGGATCTCATCATTTCTGTTATTTTGTTCGCTATTTTGGACTATTTGAAATACTGCCATATCACTACCTTTGTGTACGTACTTACATATATGTTTAATAGATTTTACTGAATTGCAGTATTCAACGTTTATGTGTGCTTGGAACATTTCGGAAAGTTGTGGGTTATATGGTACTACCCATTGATTATCTATTTCCAGTTCATCTCTGCCTTGTATTCGTATTTTTGCCGTGAAGCCACCGTTTTTCTTTTATCGTCTTCTATATTTGGGATAGCCGTCATCTTCAGTTTTTGTATCGTCCAAGTATGCTTTTGGATATTTTTTTGTACATTTTCCATCACTCATGCATGGTGCATTGAAGTTTAGTGGTCCACATGGTCCGTGAATCATGTATTTCACTACTATGTTGTATAATTCCGGATCTTTTTGTGGATTGGGAAATTCAGCTTGGATGATTTTGATGAGTTGCATGTAAATGTTATGAAGAGATCAGGTCGTCCATATTTTCTTACGTAGGTCATGGCATCTTGAGTATATTCGTGCATATGTCTTGGAATGGAACATATGAATTGGAATAAACGGCGAGTGTTGAGTATGTGATTTTTTTTATCGATAGCAAACGAGCAGACGGGTCACCTGATGGTAAGTGACTAGCGCCGCCCATGGACACCCGCAACTCAAGAGTCACAAGTGCGTTGCCGGCCTTTTAGGTAGGAGTACGCTCTTTTCTTGAAGGTTTGAAGGTCGTATCGGTTGATTATATATTGATTGTATATTTCATTGTCTCTGATCATTAAGCGGTAAGCATAGAACTCCTTGGAAGTGACTTTTTGTTTGTTTCTATGCCTGTTTCAGGATGAATTTGTTTTATATTGAAGTGATATCCGTCCTTTCCGTGCAGAAATATTAACGATTATTGAAGAGCATCATATGAACGGTGTGTCTCTGCTATGCGTTGTAGTCTTTTTCTTCTTCATTGTACAATTATGTCACGGCTTGTATTTTCATTGTCCACAATTACGACTTCATCTATCTGAGGTGCATTAAATCTACGTTCGTGTTCTCCACGTGATCTTTTATCGGCTGGAACTACAATTTTATAGTCATCAAAAATCATGCGGTCTAATGTTGTTTTGAATATGTAAATTTAGGCATTGGTAGTAACGATCCTATTTAGTGATAAATTTGCCCTTGAATTGAAAATACATATTCATCATTATCTCATCATCATTTATATTAGTGTTAGGCGAAGTAACACTGAAAGAAGTCATTTGAAAGTAAAAGTTGTAAGATCTTATATTTTGAAGAAAGTGCTTTGATTCTAGTGTTTCCAGTGGTGGTAATCGAATTTTTCCATTCATGCAACACAGACCTGGTGTTTCTTTACTGATTTTTTTCGCGTGGCAAAATTGGCAAATGTTATTCATTTTTCCGATTACAACATATCTATGATTGTAATATTTTTTCGTCGGTTCGTAGTGGAATGCTTCCTTTGTTAGATTATCTTATAAAATTCTCGATTCTTCAATACTTTTATTTCTTTTTCTTTCTTCACTTTTTCTGCTTCTCAAGGTGCTCATTCTGGTTCGTTGATTTTGTAAACGTGCTCCGTGCGCTTCTTCCGTTTCATTTCTTCGATATTCTTTTTGTTTTCGCCGTTTCGCTGCAGAACTGGCAAGATCTCTTCCTCTTTTACGTCTAGGCATTGTATTCTGCATAATATAAATTAAATAAACATTTTATAGACAAATATATTGTTACGTAAACGTGGGGTACGTTGAGACAAAGAAAAAAAAAATTAACCTTCAAGCGGTCGCGCGATACTTAAATTAGGCATCGATTCAACGTCGCGCGACTGCTTGAAGGTTAAGGAAATTACAATTAAAAAAAAACATTAGAATTAATTAAAAATACTATTAAAAATACTCACACGTGATACTTCAAAATAAAGGCTCACAGATAACTTTTTCCTTTTCGTTTCGAAATCGCTTGTTTCGCTGTAGAAATCGAACTAACTCTGGCCGGCGACACCGGGCTCTTATATATTCAGAGAGCTAGGCTCTAGGATATTCGAGAAAGTTTGAGAATATTTTTGACATTATAGTCCGCCGTAACAATAAGTTCTGCAGCTGTAGCATACGTAGTTAGGCGCGAAATTTAAAAACTTAAATTTTAAAATGTTTTCAGAACTAATTTGAATCACTAAAATTATGTCGCTTCAACTCCAAAATATAAGTTAGCTACTGCTGTATAAATACACAAAATTTAGTAACTTTATTGTAGTGACAAATGTAATTTATATTGAAATTGGAATTTAAAATTTCGCGCCATTACTACTCATGCTGCAATTGCTCGCAGCGCCTTTCGAAATGCAACCCAAATACTCGTTGTTCTGAATGAAGTTCAAATACTCGACAACAGATGGCGCCACTACAATTAATTTCCAAGTTGAAGGGTTGGAAAAGCCCTTATATCTTAAAAACACGCCCTTTAGGTTAAAAGGGAACTTTCTTGTTCGAGGGGGGGTAAAGGGCTATCACACTATATAAGTCCCTTTATCGTGCCGGGACTCCTTTTTAAGTTTTATCAGCACGCACATTTTATCAACTTAGTTTTATTATATAATAATGATAATGATAATATTTCATAGTAACAGTGATACATTCCTAAGTTTAATAGTAATAGTTTTAAAATAATTTCTATAAATAGGTTTTGCAAAGGTAGCTATAGAAACGGTTCAACTTTTTTATGGTATGGGGGCAAACGCGCATACGGGTCACCCGATGATAAGTCACGGATGTCAAGAGTACCTCACTTCCACAGGAGGGGAGGGGTCACGGATGTCAAGAGTACCTCACTTCCACAGGAGGGGAGGGGGTTTGGCCGTGTGGTAACTACACTCACTCGGCGAAACTCAACGCAAACATTGCTTCTCTTTGAGGTCCTGGTGTACTCCAGACTATGGTACCTAAAAATAGCTCTCCAACGTCCAATTCCGTTCAAATACTTACCCTCTACTGTACTCTAATCGATATTATGGAAGGTATTTATTATAATAAAATTTTCTGTCCACCCCTTATCTACGGAATGTGTGTGTTATAGCTACAGTCATTGATATGATAATGAAGTGAAATGAAAAACAATACAAACGAGATATCAACGAAATAGAGCATTCAGTTACTGTTTGTCGTGCATGTTTATCAGTAATTTATCTGTGCTACTGGATATATAAGCCAAAAATGGTGAGTGTGAATATCTGATAAATAACCTATTTTTCTGTTTAGAAAGATAATACTAACTTAAATAAATTAATTATATATTCATATTGAGTTGTAGATTTAAATAGAAACATGTTTAAAGTCGATGGGTATGAATTGTATGTTAAAAATTAGTCATTCAGTTTATATTTGCATTTGATCATTCAGTATAATATACGTGTATAGTATCTATCTACCTGTTTTAAACAGATGTGTTCTTAAATCAGAACATACCAATGTACAACATATACGTGGTTGAAATTTAATGTTGTAAATGAATAATATGCCTTTCCTTGATACTGTATCAGAAAATATGTATACTCCCAAATTGCCAATTTTAGACTAATTTAGATTTTTTTATTCGAAAGGGTATAATAATAATAATAACTTGACACATCTGACACACGGCCGTCTGATCCCAAACTAAGCAGAGCTTGTACTATTATAACCAGACAGCTGATAAATATACCCATATTCTTCTGAATACATACATATTATAGATAATGACACTCAGACACAGAACAAATGATCATGCTCATCACACAAATATTTTTCCTGGGTGGGAATCGAACCCGCGACCTCTGGCTTATCAGTCAGGGTCACTAACCACTAGACCAACAGGCCGGTATATATTCTTGTGGTGGTCTCATTGTAATCAATTCAGCATTTGATTATGGTATATCAAGAAATACACGAATAAGTTTTCTAATTACGCGTTTTTAAGATTTAAGGTATTGCGCAAATGAATTGGAAAGGTGCATTAAATGCGATTGTCTACTTTTTTTACTAAATAAAAAAAATCCTCAGTTAATGCATAATAAAAAATATTTTAAAGATATGCAATGTACTTACTGGATTGTATGTTGCAAAATTTCTGTAACATATAAAATAACTAGCTGCAGCCAGCAACAATTCTACCGTATTTTGAATTGTTTTTTTCCCGCTATGAGTTATTCGAGACTACAATCTATCTCTGTGTCATTGTTCAACCGTTGTAGACGTCTTACGTAATATATAAGTTGTACAATTAGCGGCCTTATCGCCTTTTGCAATGATCTTTATCCATTGTACATCATCTTCAATTGCTCAATGTTATGTAATATTATAACAAAAGGTAAAAAACTTTTACTAGGTTAACATAATATTTCTGTAAACAGGTGTCCTTCAATGTCCATGGGCTGGTGCCTCCAGTCTTTACTCCCTTCAATGAAGATTTGACTGTCAACTATGGAGTTATTCCCGCCTACGCGAAGTACCTCACTGACGCTGGCATCAAGTCTGTTCTGGGTATAACTATATATCTTAGTATATATAATTCTTCTGTGCGTGTGTATTTCACTGAAGTCATCATAAACCGCTAAACCAGTTTTGGTGGACCTTTCTTGATGGACTTTCCAGTAATTGTAATGATAATTGGTGCGGCAATAGCAACACTACATACTCAATTACAGAAATATATTAATTTTTGAAGTTGGAGAACTTCTGTCAATTCGTGATTTTTTATTTTATTTTATGAAAGCATGAAATAATTAGTACTATTAAAACACATAGAGCATTATCAGGCTTTGATTACTAGTCGAGGCCAGTAACGACAAAATACTAGCTTAGCTGTTGATAAAACTTGGTGTTTCTTGGTTCTTGCCTACCAATTGTAATCAAATTATAATTAAAATAATTTATTTCAATGACATCAATTGAGTGAATCTTGTAGCCTGTTCCAATGCGTAGATTTTATGGAAAAGAACAGAAACTTCAAAAACACTCTTTCCCCCATATGCTTTGACAATTTTTAATTACATAGTATAAAATGTGATCCGACGCATACGCCACCATTGGTTGGACTTCTAAGCGAGCATGACAACTTCTTTAAGGCTTATCCATATCTGATTGTTCAGTTGGACGCTGGTCTCTTCTGAGTGGCCGTACTTATGTATGAAGCAAACGATCCTTTAAAACACGAGTGACACCTGGCCATATCACTGCAACGTTTTGCAAAGTCCAATGAAGATAGATACTTATTAATGTCATTTATAATCGGTCGTATAATACTTTTTTTCTGCTTTCCCAGTGGGTGGCACGACCGGCGAACATATGACTCTTCCAGTTTCTGAACGTAAGAGGGTGATAGATGCGTGGGTAGCCGTCTCGAAGACAACTGGACTTCATATCATGGTTCAGGTTGGAGGAGCGCCTCTGGCTGATGTATTGGATCTGGTAAGGAAACTTTTTTCATACTTCTTAAAGAATCGTAAATATACAACTAATTCTAAATTAATAATGTCAAGAGTTGAAAACAAAGAAATCGCACACTTTTTCACTATTTTACAAACCAGGAGACTTAATCACCGTAATAAGAAGCGTGCGATTTCTTTTTTTTCAACTCAATTACAACTTTCATTAATATTTGACGAAAAAAAATCAAATCAAAGTTTTTTTCACTTATTACGGTACTGTTTGGTACCACCTGTCTCATATTTTAATTGTTGTACCTAATAGCTACTTAAACAAAATATTTTGCACTTTATTTGGCAATGAAACAGACAACTGTGTTCCTCTACAACCGATTGATGGTGTTATAAAAGCTGGTAAAGTATGTAGAACCGTCAATTATTAAAAAACATGCTTCTGAAGCAACAAATCTTAAAAATAAGATAGTTCTCTAATAATCAGAGATCTATTATAAAAATAACATACTATTTTTGACATTCGGAATCTAAATAACAACAAATATATAAACAAAAGTACCGAAGAGAATATATCCCTAAGGCACATACTCACAAATTTGCTAACTGAAGCTGTTTTATGGCCTGAAAAGAATCAACAATTGCAATCCGCAACTGATTTGTCAATGCCTTAGAGTTCCTTTCGAAAGAATATACATCATGTATTGTGGGTTCCTTATTATTAGAAAGACGCCATCCTCCGATGGCCCTTCCAGAATCTAAACAAACCTTTAGAAACAACATCTTGATATTAAAGCATGTGTATACTAATTTCAGGCTCAATATTGTCAAGAAGCCGGTGCACATTCACTGTTGACCCTTCCAGAACTGTATTTTAAACCTACAAATGTGGAAGAACTGGTGTTCTACGTAGCTCAAGTAGCTAAGGCAGCTCCTAAACTAGCGGTGCTGTACTACCATATTCCTCACATGTCCAAAGTTGAAGGTATGTGCGTAACAAGTAAAATAAATAAAAATATATACGCCGAAATTTCTCAACTAAAGTCTTCACTGGGCTAGTTTTCACGTACAGACTATATTTAATTTAGACAAATAAAATAAAATCGACTTATGATCAACATTCAAATCATTAGCTAGTTTGTGTACTTTCAGTTTGTACTGTACTTATATTGTTAGGTTGATATAATGCCTACCTAGAATTTTCTAAAATTAGTTTTTTGAAAATAAAAAAGCAAACTAGCCAACTCAAACCTTGAGGTTGAATTAAATACCAATTGAAATAATTGCACTGTGTAAATAATTGTCTCTTAAAATTTGAAAATATGTAGTAAACATTGTGGTGGGACTAAGAAACAAGAAATTGTTATATAAATTTATTTTAGATTATTGCATGTTCTTGTAACAAAATTTAAGGATTTTTTTAAACAGAACATGACACCCACCCACCAGATCTCAATTCAAAACTAGCTGTGACCCGCGGTTTCACCCGCGTAGTTCCGTGTAAGATCTTAATTGAACTTAACAGATTTGATGATTTCAAGGACAATTTGTTCACAATGAAATACTCTTAATCAACAACACACTTATTTCGATAAAGTTTAAAATTATTATGTTGATAAAACTCTTCGGCAAATAACTCATTATTAGGTACCAATTCTTTCGTTTTTATACTCGTGATAATTTCTCAACGAAATGTCCGATTGGAACAAAACAAAAAGTATTTTACTTCTACATAAATACCCTTGATAACATAATGCTTAATTTGGATAAGGATTAATACGATACATATTTAACGTAGTTTCTTTCTTCAGACGATTTAATATTTTTTATGAACTTAAAAGCGGTTATTGTGACTAAACTATGATAGTTATATATGTGCTCTCACAGACTTTTTTATACATCTTAATAAGACCTACAAATCCGTAGTACATTATTTTGTTCTATTGTCAATAGTTTTCGCAGCGCACGCATAAATAGGTTTTCGATTTTATACCTTGGGTTACAAAATCGCAATTTTCTTACAGATCCCTAATTTTTTGAAAATAAAATATAGCCTATAACCTTCCTCGATAAATGGACTATCCAACACTGAAAGATTTTTTGAAATCGGACCAGTAATTCCTGAGATCAGCGCGTTCAAACAAACAAACAAACTCTGCAGCTTTATAATATTAGTATAGATATTGAACGTTGCTCTCATTTTAAATTTGTTTTTAATGAGATTTTAAAATTTCTTCTTGTTTCTCTGTCCGTTTATCCGAAGAAACAGCCACTTCAGTTAATGACTCTGGTACTATGTATCTTAAACAAATTTAAAACGAGCTTAAGTTTTAATATTTTCTGTAAGTAATAAAAAAGTTTTTAGGTAGTTGTTAAAGTAAAAACTAAGTTAATTTAAAAACATCGTTTTATAATCGAATAATCGAATATAATCGAATATTTGTCCTCGGTGGAAATCGAATCTACGACCACTGCTTAGCAGTCAGGGTCACTAACCACTAGACCAACAGGCCAGTCAGAGATAGTCATCGCTAGACTATTACTTAATATGTATGTACTTGGTAGTAATTATTAAATTTCGTTTATATTTCAGAATGATGCAATGCATTGTCCTCACATTTTATTTTATACTTAGAAACTGTAGCAAGAAAATTATGTAAAATTTTCAAGTACATTTTTTTGCCTACTCCATAGGATCTACGTATTGGAACAGGCAACTCGCTTCACGACTGACTCTCGAAAATTAAAAAGTATCTGTGATTGGTTTAATTGAAATAAACGATTTTTACTGATGAATTTATTTATTTTATAGAAGACTAAATCAAAAAATTAGCTTGAAATTAATGTACATTCGGTTTTTCATATAATTCGTTTCCATCTTTTTGTACCAGAATTTACACATGCACGTTTTACGCAGTTTTAGAAACAATTGACAAAATTGTTTAAAACACCCTTACCAAAATTATTAATGTGCATTTGAACTACAGAGCCTGGCTCCAAGCATCCTTACCGGTTCGCTTGGGTGGTATATTACAGCATTTCTACACCGTTCATGGCACAGAAGAGTTAACCAGGAAAATTCTAACAAATACTCTGGTTAATTCTAAAATGTCCTTGAAGACCGTTGCCTAAAGGATGTCTTATCCGAATTCTGTATTCCCTGTTAATCTCTCCTGAGAGGCAATGTGAGGAGCCGCTATGCACTTTAAAGAGGGTTGCTTTAATTGAGACCTCATCCAATGTTGCAAAGCCCGCCCGTTTTTTGGCTGTGGGAGAAGGAGAATCAGGACTATTGATTCTGGTACTCGCATCGCCAAACATAGGCACTTTGCTGGATGATACGGTGTTCGTGAGCCCAATGGTCTAGAACGAGACCAGGTGGTATGTTATTACTGTCAGGGAAAATGGGTAGACTTTTGGTGCGGGATGCAATAGGAGTCGACACAGTAATTGGTAATTATGTATTTGAGCCGGTTGGGGTGGAGACACTATAGTCATGGGGTCCGAGTGCTCGTTCCATATAAGCACGGTAAGCTAAGTGGCTGATCGATAATTCTCGTGAAGTCTGGCCTTTTACTTGCACAACGAAAAAGCATTGCTTTTCAAAGTGGTAATGCTGCCAGCCTCCTAGGAACGTTACCAGCACGCGACGATATGGAGAAATTTTGCGATGCTTGTTAATAAATAGCCGGATATTTTTTTATTATTTTACTTGTAGACAAATGTAAATATTATTATGAAAAATCATTTGAGAATAGATTATATATACATAATGTTCAAAATAAATTAATAAAAAGTCTATTTTTCCAATCTAATTTGTACTTACTGCGATAAGTCCGTTTAAGCTAACAAACAAAATACTGATCAGGTTTAACAACATGATTTAATATTTATAAGCAAATAAATTAAGCTTTCTCAATGGTTCCGTTGCAAACGCTTAATTTGGCGAGTTCATAAATTGTTAAACGGTGCATGATCAAGTAAAATAAAATATAATAAGCTAATTACGAAATACATCATTTATATAAGGCGAACTTCATGGGAATGCCTATAGGGATTGAATAGGCACGACATATGCAGATCAGATAGTTGATGTTTTACAGAAAAAGTATATCTGAAGTACTCGAACCTGGCGGGATTTTATTAAAGGTTTGATGACAGTAAAGGAATCTCCAAGGTATGTAAAGACAGATGAAAGTGGCTGGCAGTTGTGTGTGCCTACCCCTAAGAGAGAAAAGGGGTGAGCTTATGCAAGTATGTATGTTAAACTAATTATACTTATTATACCTGAGGTATGTACATCTATTAATTCAACAGTAGTACAGCCATGCTTAGGCTCGACCGTAGCGATACCTCGGCCTCACGGAAAACTGGTTGTGAAGCAACTCTTGCGTTGCATTTTCCCGAAATGAGTAAGGTTTCCGGAGGCCCAACTCCTCCTCTCCTCTTTCCCATGTCCTCATCCCTCCTCTCTTTTTTCCCTCCCCGTAACCCCCATCCCTCATCACCTTCAAAGGTGGGCAGTGCACTTACGACTCCTGAGTTGCAGGGTTTCCTTGGACGTAAGTCGTCACTTACCATCAGGTGACCCGTCTGTTCATCTGTCCCCCTATAGTATATAAAAGAAACTTACGTTTCTTTTCAGTCTTTATGCCAGATTTCGTAAAAGCAGCCACTGCCAGCATTCCCAACTTCAGGGGTTTGAAGTTTACGTCCAATGACTTAAGCGAGGGTGCACAGGTGCACAGGGCTCTAAAGGAAGGACAAGAGATGTTTCTCGGTGCTGACACTGTAAGTAAATTTAAGATGCAACGGCGCGGCGATGGCCTGAGTGCTTCGTAACTAAGAGAATTTTTGGTATCATTCAAAAATGGTCTACTTACCTTTTAAATTAACATTTTTATGTGTGAAAAATTCATATTTTAATTGCTGTCAAAAATTTGCTTAGTTTTTGTAACAATGTGTAATAATATGTAATCATCTAATTGGCCAATTCCGTCAAAGATAAAAAAAATATCCAAAAACTACAGTTGAGACATAGTTTTTGGTTGTCTTTATTCCAGAGACGGTAGAACATTACTTATAACCTGTATTTCAGTTTACAGCCCAGTACAACGAGTGCTGTTTAACATTACTGCTGATTGCTGAACATTTAATAACCCTAGAAATTACGTAAGTATATGACTTTTTGACTGTTACCTCTGTGACCTCTGGCATTTTTTACAGTTGCTGGGTCCAGCCGCTCTCCTCGGCATCAATTCAAGCATTGGTACCTCATATAACATGTTTCCGAAGCTGGCCCAGGAGATTTTGGTAGCTGTTGAGAACAATGAGGTACTGAAAGCCAGGAAACTTCAGGAAAAGCTCACTCTTGCTATTGAGGCCCATACTTGTGAAGGTATTTTTTTACTCTTACAAATAAATTATTACGTCACTCATATAATGGGTGTTTTTTCAGTTATTTGTAAACTTTCGAAAGGTCACCATGCTGCATTGACTGAACCTGCTGCAATGAGGATGGTGACCACCGCTCTTGGACTCCACTTGTTGCTTTCCATCAGGCAGAGTGGAGTCATTGTGGTAGGCTAATATAAAAATAAGACATTAGAGTATTCTTTATGTCCATATGCACTCCCTGCACTTGTACACTTGTATTCAAAGCGTTAACTGAACTGTATCCTTTTTCATAAATCGATTTACTTAATTTTTTACCATTACTATCATATAATAATAACTAATTTTGCAATTTTACAATAGTGAAAATGTTACAGTCGATATATACCATAGTTAGACGAAGTACTTCCATGGTGGCGCTTACATAGAAGTTACAAAAATGTATACTAACATTATCTATAGAAGATATACGTCAAACTATCCAAAGATAATTGTGATTATTTTATATTTTAAATTTTCCAGGACAATGGGTGCCAATAATGAAAGCAAGTATGGACATCCTAACTGGCATTAAAGTTGGTCCTCCAGCTCTCCCTCAGAGGCCGATCTCAGCCGAAGCGAAACAGAGAATTCATAACAAACTGAAGGCACTTGGACTAGCCTAGCCAATGAAGAATATTTATATATGTAGAATTTCTATATTACGAATGTGTTCATTTTAAATTGATGTTATAAACAAATTCTGTTACCACTTGATAGTATTTTTTATTAAAAAGACAACTGCCGCAAAATTACAAAGAGTTAACAGCAACAAAACACCGAAACTCGAGACAACAAATTGTGGATCACATAAATTTTTAACCCGTGTGTAAATCGAACCCACGACCTCTGCTGTAACAGTTAGGATCACTAAACACTGGACCAACAGGCCAGTCAAAGTCTTATTGTTATGGGACTTCTTAATGTTTGTAACTATCAGTCGAACTCGAATTTTATCGTGTCCGATAAAGTATTTATTGAGGAATAATGTAGGTCAAACATAAGGCAGCTTAATACCCCCGCCATAAGCTTGGATATCCCCACGGGTCATCAGTGCCAGGATCATCAACAGATCAAAGAGTGACGTGGTATATCAGAATCGAACTGACTAAAGCCACACGGTGCTCCAAAACAGGAAGGTCTATTTCAGAGAACCCGGAATACCCTAAGAAGGAAGGCTGTGAGAACCTCTACATACATTGCCCACCTAATTAACAAATGACACATACACCTGATAAAATATAGTGGCATTAAAATTAATACTAGAGCAGGACCCATGTCCCTAGTATTCTTTTTGCTAACTTATTTTCATATGGTAAGTGAAATTCATTCATTCATTATTACAAGTATTGGTTGGTTCTTAACTTAAGCTTGTCCCACACTTACAGTCTACGTGGGTTTCAGATGGTAATTGATAGTAAAGTAAAGGTGTCTTGGAGCTGCCCTGGCAATGCATTGTAAAAAATAAATCGGTTTGTTTGGAGTATTTTGTATAAAGTTATAAGTTATCCGACTTTACCTGAAAGTGAGTTTAGCATCCACTCCAACATTTTCAGCATGACTCGGTTAAAAAGCAGTTATTTGTTTTTAAGTCTTATGGATTCTTATTAGATCAACTTACGTAGTTAGCAATGAATATCCTCTGGTTCTCTGCTAACTGATCAGTACCTTCTTCTGCAATTCCTAAATCAGCCTTCGCGCCTTTGAAATTAGATTTCCTCTCCGATGCCACAGAAAATAACTGACGCATACTTACTGTAAGTAGCATATGTATAATAATAAATTAAGTCTTTGGTTCGAATTGCTTGAGTTCCTTCTTAATATTAAAAAAAGCTTGTCGATGTTGTTTTGATAATTATTTAAAAATACACTAACCATCTACTGCATTCATAATCGGACGGTGATAATAGATCAGAGGTCGTGTCGAGGCTGCTTCTATCAACGATTCCAGGGAACATACCAAGTGATGTACAGTCTTCGGCTTGTAATATAATTCTGGTAGAGTCATTATTACGTCCACTGGTAAATTCTCCGCATGTTTTGAATAGAGAAAGAGTTGCAAAAGAAAATCAAAAGATTTTTAAGATATTAATATTAATTTTAGATATTAATTTTAAGTTATTTTTTTAAATCTAAGTGAACCATAAATATGTTCCAGCCGGCGATTTATTATGCGGTAACACGTTTCGGTTCCAGAAGGTGGCTGGCGGCAGATGAATGCGAATTGCCCAAGACCTGGAGGGTTTGCATTCCTTGGAGGAGGCTTCCATTCAACAGTAGACGGCGAGAGATCTATGATTCATTGATAAATATGTTAATTTATACATTAGACTGTAATATATTTAGAATTTATTTTATTTTATGTAATTTTAAGTTACCAGTTCTGTAACATCAGGCAGCGGTGCACCTCCAATTTGAGCAATCACTTTAGTTCCCATCGGCTTAGCTGTTACCATCCAAGCTTCTAAAACTGATTTCCTTTCCTGCACGCTCAAAGACATAGCTTCTCCCGTAATGAAGAGTCAATTTCCATGAAAGCTGCATCATAAATAATAAACCTTAATGTAATTTAATTTCGTATAAAAAAAAAATATTAGACAAATGTGTACATGATGGCATTGAAAACCCAAAAGTAATAAGATGTTTGGAACTTACCTAAGATACCATTGATATTGTGTTTATTTAAATGATCCATATAAACAGGTATTACTTCAAGGTTTACTCTGCCTGAACCGTTCATAGGAGTGTACACCGGCGCCATAACACATTCAACGTTGAATGTCTGTAATTAATTATACAAGAGTACACTTTGTTATATGTTAACATTTTGTTATTTTATACTGTATAAACGCTTGTAATGTGGGGAGTTAACTAACTACTTGTCATTACCAAACGTGTAAAAACTAAAACCGAACCTTCAATGAAACGTTATAAAGCTATGATTAAAGCTTTCCCCTAACATAACAGATTCCATTATAAATCAATTTTACCTCAAGGGCATGCAACTGTTACAATAAAAACAATTTAACATACAATTGATTCAAACATTTATACAGATATCTTTATTATTCTTAAAGAATTAGTAGTAGTACAAAATATGCGTTTTCAGTGTGGCTTTAAACCACTAATAACGAGCTTATTACCATGGTGTGTGATTTATGAGTTTGGTTAGATCAACATAAGATATAAGTGCAAGTAACTTATCCTGCTCTCCATCAGAATATGCACTGAACAGAAAAAGGGCTGCATTTCTGCTCCATTAATCAGGATTGATAGTACCTTACCAATGAAGCTCAGGACAACTTACCATTGCAGATAGCTGAAACAAGGAAATATACCTCAGAACTATGCATATACAGAAACATGTTAGAATAATAAGAGATATCTCACACATGGCCGTCTAATCCCAAACTACGAAGAGCTTCTCCTATGGTGTGCAGACTGCTGATAAACATACATGCAACTATAAATGACACCCAGACACAAAACTAATTATTATGCATGGGAAGAGTCGAAGGCAAGTCCTCTAAATTCAGTCAATTAAGTTTTTTTTTTATATTATATTATGGGGGGGGGCAGACGAACAGACGGGTCACCTGATGGTAAGTGACAATCGCCGTCCACGGACACCTGCAACTGGAGAGTCGTAAGTGCGCTGCCTGCCTTTTAGGATGAAGAGGGATGAGGGTATGCGGGGAGTGGAAAGAGGCGGGGATGACGAGATGGGAAAAGGGGCGGTAGGCCAGTGGAGAGGAATGAGGAGAGGGGAGTTGGGCCTCCGGAAACCTCACTAATTTTGGGGATATGCAACGCAAGTGTTGCTTCACAACCGGTTTTCTGTGAGGCCGTGGTATCGCACCGGTCGAGCCTGCCCATTCGTGCCTAAGCATGGCTCTACCACGTAACATTGATTAAAAGTTGATTAAATTGTAACGATTGATTTTTTTACGTTATTTCAAAATATTACACTCTTAAATTATACCTAACATATACAAAAAAACATCATGCGTACATACGTACATACATCCACTTGAAAAACATAAACCTACTTCTAGCGCAGTCGGGTAAGGAGATTACTTAAAGGTTTTTATAATAAAATATTAAGTGAAAGGACCTTCATCAAGCCCAAGTAATTAGCGACGTAATTAGTTAACATTCGCTAATATGGTGCCAGCAGAAATTCACTCATTCAAGTTTTTTTTTAATTAAAAATTAATTAAAGTATATGAACTTTTATTGTTAATATGTTAAGAAAATGTCGTGAGATATAGAGATTCGTAATTAAATATACATACATACATATATGGGAAATGGGTGCTGCTGAGTCAATTTTCCAATAATTTAATGGATATAGCCCTCACCCACAGATAAATGTATGTAATATGGCTCCCATTTGACTGCACGGATAGCGTAGCGGTTTAAGTGGTCACCTCGCCACTACACTTGTGGGTTCGATCCCCGCACGGGAGGGACAATACTTTGTTTAATCCTCAAATTGTTGTTCTGAGTCTGGGTGTTCTTTGTGTTCATTGTTTGAATGTTTGTAAAGTCCCCCGCGACATACAGGTTAATCCTAGTGCGGGAGTTGTCTTTTTAAAAAGAAAGAACAAGAAAATTATATTTTTTTGTAAGAACCTACTAATCTGCAGGGTAACATTTACAATCTACAATAGCCAAGTTAATGACTGCGGTAGAATTCTGTACTTAGTTTTAACTAATAGTTAGGAGAACGTTACATTTGCCAGTGTCCATTAGTGTCAGAGGATCCTCATCACACCGCTTTGTATATCACAGCAGACTTTGTGCAACTTCATAGCTTAGCTAGTCGCCCTTACGTCAAGTATTTATAACACTTTTCAGACAATGGCGCGATAAAGAGTGATTTGATCGGATAGATTGGCAGCACGAGCTTAATAAAAGAAGCCGCGACATATCTATACGATTAAATAATAAATGACGCACTAAATGCATACCCTTCCAAAACAACAATTTCTCAATCCAAATACTGTTTAACATTGTTTAAAAGTCCCTTGATAAAAATAATCGAAAATAAATCTAACTACATATCTCAATAAATTCAAGAAATACAAAAATCTTTCAGATTACCCTTCGTTCATTATATTAAGGCAGCGTTGTAGGATCTCGAAACTAAAGCTATTTTACGATTATATGATCAAACTGTAGTGTTACTAAATTGTGCGTGTTTGCTAAAATTTGGGAAAAAAAATTTCATAAACATTTGTACTCTGCCTTGAACGGGATTGGATTTTTGCCTCGACGATCCACAATAACAAACTTGGTTCTCTGTAGTGATACTTTATCAGAGGCCATGACACATGTTGTGAACCATCAAACTGCTGAGGAAACTGAATGGGATGGGAATAAAAGGGACAGATGAACAGACGGGTCACCTGATGGTAAGTGACAACCGCCGTCCATGGACACCTGCAACTCGGGAGTCGTAAGTGCACTGACCGTCTTTGAGGGTGATGAGGAATAAGGGATCAGGGTATGCGGGTATAGGAGTGGCGGATGAGGAGATGGGAAAAAGGAGAGGGGAGTTGGGCATCTGGAAACCTCGGTTTTCCGTGAGGCCGTGGTATCGCACTGGTCGAGCCGGCCCATTCGTGCCTAAGCATTGCTCTAACACGTAAATCATTGAGCTCTAGAGATGATTCAGGATTACTCAGACTGTTTAGGGACAGAAAGAAACAGATGATGGTGAACAAGTACACCTTTAAGTTAATTTTTCTATAAGTGTGTTATTGCTATAATTGTAATTGTAGGCGTTAGTTTAATAATAGTTGATATATTATATATATTATATCAAGGATGTTAGTAGCACGTATCTAAGTAGGGAAATTAATAAAATTATAATAAAATAGAATATAACATAAATAATAAAAAATAATAAAATGTTACGTCTGAATATTATTAAAAAAATATACAATGTCTTTTAGAAATCTGAATGTCTTTTAAAAAATCTTAGTAAATTATTGTTCCTAGTGTCGGACTAGGAACAATAATTTAGTAAGATTTTTTAAATTTAAATGTAAATAACAAGGTTGAAATGTGTGTATATGAATTATGAATATTCAAAATCATTTCTTTGCCATAACATATAATCGTCTTGGGGTAAAAGCTATAAGAAAGAAAGAAAGAAAATGAATAAATCAACCCACCTGTCAGTAGGCAGTCTTAACTAATGCTGACGGGTGTCTGTGTTTACCTCAGACTATGATTTTAACATAAGACAGACACCTTTTGAATATTCTTATTCATACAATTATGACTTGTGACTCTTGAGTTGCGGGTGTCCATGGGCGGCGGTAGTCATTTACCATCAGGTGACCCGTCTGCTCGTTTGCCCCCTATCGCATAAAAAAAAAATTAATGATATTAACATTTCAATTAAGGGCCAACGTGCGCTTTTAGCATTTGTTGCGTGCAGTAGCGAAATTGGTAGAAGGGTAGTGGTAGCAGTGTAGTTGGACTTTCTACGGGTGTTTGAGAGCCCTTCCTTGATTGACCACACCTTTGTGAAATACCCTGTATATTGAATATAGTCAGATATTAATGACCTCATTTGATTTTCTTTTTTTGACTATCTTTCATCAAACATATTCTTTCTGTCCATCTTTTTTATATGTGACTTTAAAGTTTCATGATGTCTATGCATATTGCATATTCAAATCACTTGTAGTGTAATGCTTAGTTCATCTGATGTTATATATGTATATGTACGTAAGTGCAGACGCAAAGAAATTATTTAAGTAAACTCCTTTTTTTACGATCGTTGCTCCTTCACGGTCTTTCCAATGAACTAAAGGGGACGATTTGAATTTAGGAACATAGGTTTTTATAATTAAAATTTGTGTAAAGGCAATGATGACGTTTACTACAGAAATAATTACCGTTATCAGTATTCATTCAGTAAGATAAAATATATTATAGATAAACGTTATTTAGTAATAACTTTAGTATGATGTCACATTAGTATGTGACATTAAATCAAACCTATTTTCAGATTATGCGCCCTATGTGCTCATACTTAATCTCATATTTTATAAGGCCATTGCTAAAATTGTTATTGAATGTAAGATGAGGTAAGTTTAAGTAATGGGATTGTATTGGAATATATTTCTACAAATAGTTTATGGTAGGCAACTACCGATGATTAAGGACTTCTAACTCGTGGTCATTGTACAAAAATGCTTGCTAAATAATAATTTAACATTGACAAATGACCCGTGTATTCTGATCCTAACGAAAGGTAAAATAGTAATCATTCGCTGATGACATGGCATTACTATTTAATGAAAAAACTTGGGACGAAGTGTTCACCAATGCTCAAAGGTTCCAACATATGACTGAGTTGCTCTGTGATTATTAATTTACATCAAATGTAGAGAAGACTTAATATATTGTGTTCTTCTTAAAACATCCACAGATCAAAGAACCTATTAAAAATATAATTTTCCATTCTTACAATACAATGACACCAATTGCTCGTGTCCTAGGCTTCAAAGCAGGGCATCAATTAAATACCTAGGATCTATGATTGATAACACACTAAACTTCATAGCCACATTGACTTCCTTACTGCAAGAACACGTAAACTGATATCAATATTTAAGAAACGGTTAACGTAAACTAATATCAATATTTAAGAAAAGTTGCGCATATAAAGTTAATAAGGACTGTATATTACGCACTTGCTCAATCACAGTTGTGCTTGTTTCGTCCTTTATACCATCCTACTACAGATGTATATAAACAATTGGAAGTTTTGACCATTCGCCAAGTAATGTTTTTCAACACAGTCATCAATCCACATTCTCTGCTAGTTCATGACCAACTCAAGTTGTGTGTCTCCTATACATACATATGCGACCTTCTCCCATCGCTTTTTTCACTACTAATGTAGTCATCATCATCTATACAATAAAATAAATAGAGTTCTGCCAAAATTACAATGTAAGTCTGTGGTTAGAGACTGGTTGCAAAAACTACATTATACATCTACTGAAATGCTACTGTCGTCATCCGTCTAAGATCGCCAATCCTATATATGTACATACAACCACAATACATATATCTACACAACTAGACACATACACTCACTCGCGAACACATAAACACACCTCTACACACACGCACGCACACACCTACATTAAATGCATACGCTCACACACACCCATGCACATCCACATACATACATACAAGCACGCAAAGATACATTTTTAGGCTGCATTTTATTTATAAAAATAAATGATTATTATATATTATTAAAGAGCATTTAATACTTTAAAACATGATATATTCATCTTATTAAACTGCAGCATTTATTTCCCATCTTGCCACGTGGCGCTCTCAAATTGTAACCCTCTGTCACTCCCACTTATCATCATCCGTCCGCTCTCGATCCGTCTGCTCCTTTGCAGATTTATATCGCATAAAAAAAAAACAAAAAACTCGAAGAAAAAAAAAATTATGTTTTAAAAAAAAATGTTTGTCACAGTGTGATATAAATTACTTACCATCCATGTTTTTGGAAGGCATCTTCTACGTCTTGATTTCAGATTAATCTTTGCACTGTTTTAAGAACAAGAACATATGTCCCAAATCAAAGAGAAAAAATATCGTGTAGTTGATAATATGATCACTATAAGGTAAAGGACTAGTATTTTGTTAATTACTAGTACTATAGTGAGTAAAAACACAACAAACAGATATTCCCTTTTTTGTGTGGGGTCATCACCTACCGGGACCTTACGGTGAGATGATATGTCGTACAGACGTTGGCTCCCGGCCTATACGGCACAGGTACTTTCCGAAGCAGCCGTGTCCGGTGAGTACCTGCGTCAACAAACAGATATTCCTAGGAAAATACATATTTAATAGTTATAGGAACTATCAAATTACTGACAACTTATTCATTAATTATCAACATTATCAATTAATGAAACAAACAATATCAACAACATCAACGATTAGTCATTGAAAACAAATAGTATTCATGTTGAAAAAAAAAAACTTTAAAAAAATCTGAGTCACTCATGCCTATTACCTATTACCAATATTTACAATACTACTGGTTTCAATGCATTTATATTTGTAATGCTAGAGGTTTAACTTATAACATAGTCTCAATTTTACACCAGGAATGGAGTCTAAATAGTCAAAATAGTCTGTGAAGAAAATAATACGACTATTTTAGTGACACGAAGTTTATAATTGCGCTTATGTAAAGTCAAACTCGTATTATATCAAGAAGACGGCTAAAACTGCATTATATGCAGTTTAATGAGTTGATAAGACTACCAACATGGGCCTAAGATTGCGTGAAATATTTTGAGACGTTTCAGTCTACGCTTCAGTGTCTCGCTGTACGGACGTACAGCTGGCTGACTACTCGCGTAAAAAAGATCGATAAAAAAATCAAAATGCCAAATCTAGCAAACGGTGACATCAAAAAATTGCAAGTAGAAATGTCAAAATTAGGTGTGGTAAATAATACGGACTCCCTGGTATATCCAGGTGTCCGAAGACGCTCCAGGGCTGTAGAGTCAAGTGAAAGACGAGTTCTTGTTATTTATACTGGTGGGACTATCGGCATGGTTAAAACGGAGGACGGTATGAATATTGTTTTTATAACACAAACTCTTGAGTAAACTGACTGGCTAGCCTATATTTAGCAAAATAGGACGTTTAAATAGCATTTTCGTGCGTTAAGAGTGAGTGTGTGTTCTGTTCTGAGTGAGACATTAAAGACATACCAGTTAAAAATTAAAATAAACAGCAACTTAATAACATACTGATATTTTCTTTCACCTGTACGAATTTCTTTTCTTTTAAATACACGTAAACATATGTTTAATACAGCCATTTGAATGCTGTTAATTCATAACTTATTGTACATAGAACATGTTTTCATTTTTTTAATTATTTTGTCAGAAAAAATATTAGATATTAGTCATATTTACAAAATGCCCCATTTACTCACTCTGAATTCATTTTAAATAGTTATATTAGATTATGTTCATGTAGTTACAAAAAAAATAGGTTATATTATACAAATTTTCCTTTTAAAGTAAAATTAAAAACGTTACACTCCATTTTAGAGGAGTCGTGTGACAAGATAGGAATCAAGAAAAACAAAAATCATATAATAAATAATACATAATATACATATAATATACGCTATACATTATTTTCTTGATACTTCAACAAAAACAAAAATAGTTTGATAGGGGTGCATAATAAAGTGACCACTTTTATCTTTGCTACATGTACCTATACTTATATAGCTTATTATATAAACTATAATATAAAAAAAACATGAAAAATATAACTTAATTGTGATCACAATGTAGCTGTTTTTCTGTTAACTATTTATTAGTTCGCTATTATGCTTAATAGTTTATTAGAAAGGAGTCCTAGCTTTCTTTCATAATTATTTAATTATGTTTATGACAGAACGAATTAATTTTTAACGTGGGAGAGCCATGCTACATATAGGCCGGCTCGACCGGAGTATTACCACGGCCTCACAGAAAACCGGCTGTTAAACAATGCTTGTACTGTGTGATCGAGTGAGTGAGGTTACCGGAAACCTCTTTCATCTCCCCATTTGCCTATACCCTCTTTCCCCTCCTCCCTTTGCCGTACTCTAAAACGTGGACAGCACTTTTGTGACTCTTGAGTTGCAAGTGCTCATAGTCGGTGGGCGGTGATATCATCTGATAAACTGTGTTTATTATACGTGGTAGAGCCATGCTTAGGCGCGAATGGGCCGGCTTGACCGGTGCGATACCACGGCCTCACAGAAAACCGGTTGTGAAGTAACGCTTGCGTTGCATTTCCCCGAAATGAGTGAGGTCTCCGGAAGCCCAAAATCTCCACCCCCCCTAATGATGGGGGATATCCTTTTTGTTAACAGCGCTGTTAACAAAAAGGATACCCCGGGGGGGTACCAGCGCTAGCGTTGGAGAATCCCCCCCTGGACGTCCACCCTCGGTACGGATTATACCTGAGCGTGGACGCCCAGGCTGCCCCTCGTACTCTGGGGGGGCTCAACTGCGCTCTCAAAATCTGCTCGGGGCAAGAGAAGGCATACCATGGCACCCCCTGTCACGTTTACCGTGGATTTTTGTAACATCAGGCTCTTAGATTCTAACCTCGACACTGTCCACCACCACCTTGAGACAGCTAAGCCGGCCTTGCTCTTTTTAACCGAGACGCAGATATCATCTCCAGCGGACACATCCTACCTCTGCTACCCTAGGTACGGACTGGAACACTCCTTTGTTCCTAAGGCTGGTGTATGCGTGTACGTTAGAGATAATATCACTTCTCGCCGCCTCGGCAATCTTGAAGGAAGGGACCTCTCCATCTTATGGCTACGAGTAGACTGCGACGACCATCCCCGCATCTACCTATGCCTCTACAGGTCCCATAGCGGTGATGCCGAAACGGACCGACTCATCGACCACGTCCAAATGGCTACAGACTCAGTGCTCCAGCAGGTGCCATCCGCAGAGATCGTGATTCTTGGCGACTTTAACGCCCATCACGCCGAATGGCTTGGTTCGCGCAAAACCGATCATGCGGGAAGATCTGTTCACGATTTCACCTTGGCATATGGCTTGACGCAGCTGGGAGCAACGCCTACGCGAATCCCAGATGCAGAAAGCCACGTGCCTTCATTGTTGGATCTTCTGCTGACCTCACATCCTGACGGCTACAAAGTATTCGTTGAGGCCCCTCTTGGCTCTTCGGACCATTGCCTGATTAGGAGTATAGTGCCACTCGTTCACTCGCTGCGGCCGCGAGTTACAGGCAGTCGCCGCGTATGGCACTATAGGTCAGCAGACTGGGATGGAATGAGAACATTCTTTGCATCCTACCCATGGAGGCAGGTTTGCTTCTCGCCGGATGATTCCAATGTCGTTGCTGACTCTGTCGCGGATGTTGTGCTTCAGGGTATGGAACTTTTCATTCCGTTCTCCCTGATTCCCACAGGTGGCAAGTCCCAGCCCTGGTTTGGTCGAACCTGCAAAGCGCCGTCCCGCCGAAAGCAGGAATGTTACCAAGCATGGGCTAATGCAGCGACAGCACGGGATGTAAAGACCAGCATATTAAAGAAGCAATTTAACTTTGCCTCCAGGTCCCTCAAAAGAGTAATTGTTGGGGCGAAGTCGGCTCACATCGGCAGAATTGCCGAGAGACTAGTGAGTCTCCCTTCTGGAACTCGTGCATTCTAGCCTCTTGCCAAAGCTGTCCAGGGGAACTTTTGTAAGCCATCTCTTCCACCTCTGCACATAGGAGATAATTCGTTGGCCCACGACGCTAAAGAAAAAGCCGATCTTCTGGGCAAACTCTTTGCGTCGAACTCGACCCTAGATGACGAGGGAAACGCACCGCCGACCATACCGCAGTGCGAGAGCCGCATGCCGGAAATCCGGTTTACACAAAGGGCAGTGCGTAAAGCGCTTCTTTCCCTCGACGTTCTTAAGTCGAGTGGGCCCGATAAAATCTCTCCTATCGTGCTGAAGACGTGTGCTCCTGAAATGGCACCGGTTTTAACACGCCTTTATCGGCTTTCCTATTCTCTTGGTGTAGTCCCGAACTCATGGAATACAGCTCTAGTGCACCCAATCCCTAAAAAAGGAGATCACTCGGATCCGTCCAACTACAGACCCATAGCCATCACTTCCTTATTCTCCAAGATAATGGAATCTATTATTAACTGCCAGCTCCTCCGGTACTTAGAAGACCACCAGCTCCTCAATGATCGACAATACGGCTTCCGTCGGGGTCGTTCAGCTGGTGATCTTCTCGTTTACTTGACTCACCGGTGGGCACAAGCGATCAAGGCCAAGGGGGAAGCGCTGGCCGTTAGTTTGGACGTGGCGAAGGCCTTCGATCGGGTCTGGCACAAAGCGCTCCTTGCGAAGCTTCCTTCCTATGGGCTTCCCGAGAAACTGTGCAAATGGCTCACCAGTTTTCTTACAGACAGAAGCATCAAGGTCGTTGTTGACGGAGCATGCTCCGACTCCAAGTCTGTTAATTCTGGTGTCCCACAAGGTTGTGTGCTATCACCCACGCTGTTTCTTCTGCATATCAATGACATGCTGCAGATTAGCAGCATCCATTGCTATGCAGACGATAGCACGAGTGATGCCCTTTACACCGGCCGCGCTAACATTTCTCGGGTAAACATAATCGAAAGCCGATCCAAACTTGTGTCTGAAATCGAAACTTCTTTAGCAAAAGTTTCAGATTGGGGTCGACTTAACCTAGTCTAGTTTAACCCCACGAAGACACAGGTTTGCGCGTTCACCGCTAAAAAGATGCCATTGGACGCCATTGATCGTATCACCTCAATTTGAGAGGACTTCCCTAACTGCATCAGCCAGTATCGGAATCCTTGGCGTCGATATATCAAGTCCAGTTTCGCGGTCACTTAGAGAGTAAGGCCATATTAGCCTCGGAAGAAGCTTGGTGTGCTAAACAGATCGAGACAGTATTTTACCCTGGCCCACCGCCTGCAACTTTATAAGGCGCAGGTTCGGCCGCACATGGAATACTGTTCTCATTTCTATGCAGGTGCACCCCAGTACCAACTTCTCCCTCTTGACCGCATTCAACGGAGAGCGACTCGCATCATCGACTGCCAAGATATTTCTGATCGACTTGACACCTTGGCGTTGCGTAGAGATGTCGCTTCACTCTGCATCCTCTATCGCTTGCATCATGGGGAGTGATCAGAGGAATTGTTCGGACTTATACCGGCTGCTGGTTTCCGCCATCGTCCTACGCGACAAAATATCCATCCCCATCACCTGGACGATTGGCACTCCACCACTGTGCGCTTCTCCAGAAGCTTTTTGCCTCGCACAACCAGCTTATGGAACAACTTGTCGCCTGCCGTATTTCCGAACCGATAGGACCTTCAAACCTTCAAGAAAAGAGCGTACTCCTACCTAAAAGGCCGGCAACGCACTTGTGACCCTTGAGTTGCGGGTGTCCATGGGCGGCGGTAGTCACTTACCATCCGGTGACCCGTCTGCTCGTTTGCATATTGCCCCCTATCGCATAAAAAAAAAAAGATTTTTTTTTCTTAACTTAATTTGACACTTTAGAAGTGGAATCCTTCCTTCTAATTTGAACCTCATTAATCTTTAATATAACCCATTAAAAAAATATTTAATCGATTCACCAATGACACGGATAACGGATTAAATGTGTTCCTTATTTCTTGATTCTCCACCGTAGGGGTGTTTACGGTCTTAAAATTTAAAGTGGACCAACGATAAGTACAACCAATTCCATAAAAACAATATTATTAATATCGAGTCACTGATGACGAAATTTTCTTATAATATCTTTTGTTCATTCCTTACTATACACACCGGATCACTTGATTACTCTCACACAAAAAAAAATATATTTTTATATAGAATATTCTAGAGCTTGGCGGAGACTTCTCGTTAAAATTTACCTTTAACAGTATTACACGATATTCTGGAATACCCTTTCGATTACATATTTCTATTTTGAACTGGAAATTGCTAGAATAGTATGCCAGGACTATATAATGAGATGGACACTTGTTTACTCTTATTAGTTGTTTTGAAGCAATCGTTGACGTTAGACGTGTGACTTTTTTTGCGTGAATCATTATACTGTGTCTATTCGAAACATTTTCGTGTTATAGCTAAATGTTTTAAATACGTTGCCCACAATGGTTAGAGGAAAGACCTTGAGCATAGAAGAGAGAACTAAAATTTCTACTCTTAAATCAGAAGGATATTCAAATAGAAAAATTGCTGGAATGATTCATCGGAGTACTTGGGTTGTAAACAATTATCTGCGAGACCCAGAAAATTACGGAACAAACCGCAAAGGACGTACAAAACTGGCTACGACACCTCGCGAACGTCGTCTTATATTAAGAGAAGCAACGAATTCGGCTAGTACAGCAAGACATTGCGTCAAGAGTTGGTACTTCAGTAAGTATTAGAACTGTAAGGCAAATAATCGCCAAAGCGACTCATTTACAGCGCAAAAAATTTAAAAAGAAGCCACCATTAACTAATCAACATCGTGTTACCCGATTGGAATTTGCTCGAATTCATATGACGTGGAAGAATGTGGTCTTTTCTGATGAAAAAAAGTTTAACTTGGACGGACCAGACGGATTTGCTTATTACTTTCATGATTTAAGAAAAAATGAAAACTGTTCACAAATGATAGACACAACGAGTTACATACCAATAAAAAATGTGCTAATAGACAACCAACCCTTTTTTAAAGTCAGTTATAAATTATAATGATACCTGACTATATTACATTGTCTTAATTTTTTTCTAATACCTTGTTAGAATAAAACTTTTTTCAATGAATTAAGATCATTTAAATGCCACCTCACATGGCGAAATCCATTTAGCCGTTTAAGCTCCCACACATACATACGTATGTACATATATACATAAACCCACACTTACATACACACGTACTTACATACACACGTACTTACATACCCCCCGAAAACATAACCCTCCTTCTCGCTCAGTCAGGTAATAGTTCGTCTATTTCTGTAATTGATCTTCAATATATTTTACCGTTATTTCCGAACCTAACTTTGCATTGGTCTCGCAGACATTGGCGTCGTCTTTGACCGCAAAATATGAGTTTGTAATGGCAAAAAGTTTTTATTTGAAGGCTTGAATGACCGTACTTTTTATTGTGTTGACTTAGAATTAGATTATCAGATTGAAGGTACAGCAGATATATATATGTATTTGATGTTAATTTTAACTTCATACCTCGACGCGTTTCGGAGAAAACGTGTCTTGACAGACAGATAGAGAACCGAGTGATCCTGTAAAGGTTTCTATTTCAAATAGGTAGTAGTTTTTTATTTGATTTTTTTTATAGTTAGGGTCTGTAGGATAGTTATAAACATTTGCTTACAAATAGACAGTATAATAATTTTTAATTGAACTAGATGTGCAGTCAGCCTAGCAGAAATGAGGTAATCTAAATTTGTACAAATCTTTTTATTTTTATTAATTAATTATCTATTCAAGGCTATCATATTATTATATTCCATTTCCTATAACATCTTAGAATACCATGGGAAGTAACTGAGAAATTTCTTTCAAATCTCCAAATCTGAATAGTACCGGATCATGCTTTTTTTCAAGAGACAAAAAAATATATATTTAAAAAGATAGAAAAAACCCGACTGCTTAAATATCTGCCATCTTTATTTAATTCATTGAAGAACTGAAAAGATATCAACAAGATTTTAATTTGAATATTCTATTTTGGTTTTGAATAATCTTAGATGAAAGTGTTCACAAACGCTGTCGGAGGCATCTGCTCACTCCGAGATTTTGTTGCTCTACCTATATCACCAACCAAATTATGAGAAGTGAACGTGTTATGCCTCCGACAGCGTTGCCGACAGTTTGTGAACACTGCCACTAAGACGAATCTATTGACACCACTCACATAAAAATGCGACAAGCCATTTAGGCTCTAGGGCGTGCCTAAGAAATTTACATACATACACTCGAAAAACATAACCCTCCTTCTTTCGCAGTCGGGTAAAAGAGTACATGGTTGGCTAAGCCCGCATAAAACAGATGGAGACATTCATATTAATTTTTTTGCTTGTAAGGCTGATTGTTAATTTAATGCATTAATTTAACTCTTATTGCTTTAGTTTGTTTTTCTTACATATATACATAATATCACGCCTCTTTCCCATATTTCCGTTCCGCATACAGGCTTGTCGGTTAAAAGTACTTATGACCTGGCTTCTGCTTAGATTTTCTTGGACTTGGTCTAAGAACAGTCGCCTAGGTCTTCCTCTTCCGACAACTCCATTTACCTCTGCCATATAAATACCCTTTGTCAACCTTCTTTCATTCATCCTTTCGATATGCCCGAACCAGTACAGCATGCTTTTTTTCTATTTTAGTCACTACATCCTCTTTCACACCACACTGATCCTTTATCACACTATTCCTCACTTTGTCACTCAATTTCACATCAGCTCTACTCCGCAATGCTCTCATTTCTACCGCATTAATTCTACTTTCGTGCTTCTTCTGCCATACACAACTTTCACTGCCATACATAAGTGTTGGCACCAACACACCTCTATGCACAGCCATGCGAGCCTTCATTGAGAATCTGTGGCTGATTATAAAAGTACGCAATGCGCCATTGATCGCATTACCCGCACTCACTCTTCGTTCTATATCACTTTGTTTTTCTTGTGATTTCATAAAACTTCTAACTAAAACTAAATTAGTTAATGTGTGAGGGGTGTGTCTCCAATTCATCGTGACCCTTGACCCTGGCAATCGTTGGGTAAACTATTATATCAGTGAGTTACGGGTTACTGGTTTGAGTTACGAAACAATTCTGAGTATTATCTGATACTTTCTGGTTATTTTTAAATATAGTAGATAATGATTGGAACAAGTAGCATCGGACATACAAGTGATTTCTTGCTTGGAATTCCATCCTATCGCTTTACTAGTTCATATATTTTTGCTTAACGCATTCTTTCTTAAGAGTGTATATAATTTGACTATGAAAATATACACTAGAATAAGAATAAATAAAGAACTATTGTTGGCATCTTCGGAAAATAACTTCTAGCTTTAGAGCGGACAATGCCTTGCGATATCTGAACCCCCCTTTTAGATAACCGGCTTATTCGTATCGTCAAAGTAAGAGTTAATTTAATATGTGGTCGTTCCCGTTTTTTTTGTGTCCGTCACCCGTCAACAGTGGTATTGCAATGCTTAGGCACAAATGGGCCGGCTCGACCGGTGCGATACCACGGCCTCACAGTAAACCGGTTGTGAAGTAACGCTTGCGTTGCATTTCCTAGAGATGACTGAAGTTTCCGAAGGCCCAAATCCCCCTCTCCTCTTTCCTCTCCACTCATCCCTCCTCATCTTCCTCATCACCCTCAAAGGCGGGCAGCGCACTTACGACTCTTGAGTTGCAGCTGTCTATGGACAGCGGTTGTCACTTACCATCAGATGACCCGTCTGTTCGTCTCTCCCATATAGTGTAAAAAAAACCTGAGTAAATCATTTTCTTTCCAAGGAAGAAGGATGTCCTATTTTCGACTGTATGTATTTTTCTTATATGTACATATGTTAATTTTTTTCCCCGCCAATAGGTTAGGTGACTGTCAAGTCAAATCACCATCTTTTTAGTAAACGTGAAAACGGTAGGTTTGTTACTATGAAGCTGGTCTAATGAAGCCCTTATAATGTTAATTTGATCATTAAATAAATAAATTGAAAACGATACAATAGAACAGAGCGAATTGTCGACTACTTTCAGTAATCTTATTGCCATCTTAGTGAAATTATTTAATTTAAGCTTAGTTATCTACCAAATTGTGAACATATTTTTGTATACTCTAGCAGTGGTCCCACTGTAACGAAATCAGGGTTTGATCAATGAATTCCAGTGTAATAGAAAGAAACCCTTATGCTTAATACTTTTTAAAGCTATTTTTACGTCTCATGTTGCCGAGGTTATGGTGGACGGTACAACTCTTCTTCTTCTTTGTTAAGGGATAATCCCTAAATTACATTACGTTACATACTACGTTTTGACTATTTAAAGGATTTGAAAAGCTGTATTGGAAGCGGGTATCTACCATTTATAAACAATTATTATCATATTCTCATCTTTAAGGTTTAAATGTATTAAGTCACCACCTATAAGTGTATATTGCCTTGTGTATTTTTGTCTAGCTGCATAAAAATACCCAAACCTTTACGACGTATGCTATGTGCCATTAATTCTATTCAATTTTTTTTTTTATCGACGGTCACCTGATTGTAAGTGACAACCGCCAAAGACATGGCATGTATATGGACACTTGCTACCGCCTTACCGAAACTAATTTCGGCGCAATGAGAAAGCCGTGGTATCGCACCGGTTGAGCCGGCCCATACGTGCCTAAGCATGGCTCTACCACGATAACTGTCTGTTTAAACGCCGTAATCTCTGGATCTATCATTCGGATCCGAATAATTCTTTTATGCATTTATATTTTTTTAATTATTATTATTTATTGCAAAAAAGGCAAAAAAAAAAGGCTTTCAAACGTCACGTTGCAACCCTTAGGAGCGGAGCAGTAAGCATAAACGCAGATGCGGTATACAGCTAGCGAATTATACACAACAAAGTAAAAAGTGATGTCAAGTTTTTTTATATTATAGACTTTACACGAGATTTTATATCGCTTCAGAATAATATATTGTAATTAATATTTGTTGTTAACTATGCTATTACTTAATGAGACAAAATCGTTGTCGGAATCCGATAATAAAACTATAAACGGAGTTATATCTATGAGTAGGTACATTATTTTATTTATAGATGAAAGGGAAATATTTACATTGGTTCAAATAGCAATAACAGATATAATTTAAACAGATTTACGTACACGCTTTATTTTATCTCTACATCTTTAAATCTGGCTCATAATTATTAGATTTTTTTTTTAATTCATTGCCCTATTGCACACAATCGTTTAATGTCAAATCTACCACCCGATTCATACAACAATATAATTTCATAAAACCATTTATTTTCTTCTTGGAAATGCTTGCTTTAAAATAGGTGAGTAGCTTGCTTACCGCACGCTTAACACGAACATAAGTTTAAATTATAATTAGTTTTCTATCTATCCATCAACCTATCGCAGTCTACTGCTGTACATAGGCCTCTCACAATTTGCGCCATAGCACCAGGTCTATCGCTTTTCCTAACCAGCTATCTTCGGGTAGTAAGTCCTTCTGGTTGAAGGGACCTTCTGTTTTCCGATTCGTAATCACCGCTCTATGACTCCTTTGCTCCAACGGTTATTGGTCCTTCGCGACAGCATGTAACCAAACCATTGCCACATCAGCGTACTTACTCTGCGAATTATGTATGTCGGGAATTTTAGTTCTTTGTCGGATGATCTTATGCGGAATTTTATCTTATACATAAACTACGCATAGGTCGCGACACGACTTTAAGTTGGTGCAGTTTGTTTTTGTTTTCGACCATTTAATTTTATTTATTTAAACAGATCTTATAGAAACATAATGACTTCTTGTATTACTGAGTTTTGTGACGTCACATAAAGATTGTCGCTGCAAAGACAGACAATACATGTTTATCTAATTGTAACACAAACTGCACGTCATACTTTTGTTCGCCTAACATATTATTTTGTTTTTGTACCAGTGTTGTGATGCTACGTAACAAGAGTTGTAAATATTTTGCAAGATGTTTCAATTTACATAACAATTTTGCTTTAAAGATAAGGATGATGATAATAGAATGCCATGTGGGATAATTTATATGTAATAGAATATCATTATATATGAATATTATTTTGAACAATTTTGTAGAATACAAAAAAACTGCAAGTGTTTTTAATTCTCAAGCCTAATGGGCTGTTTCGGGTTTTGCATTTAATTTGGGTACATGAATAATGCAATGAATGACTTAATTCGTCTACATAAGCAGCGGTAGTGTTTTGCAATGGCTAAGGTGTTGGACTGGTTAAGTTGCGGATTTTAACCTCAAACGGTGCACTACCGTCGTAAACCCACCTATCACTAACATACGTAAATAAGTATGGTTGGCAGTATATGGCCTTTGAGATGCCTCAGCTTCACTCTTCGGGGATATATGGATGAGAATATTGTTTATGCATATGAATGTAAAAATAAAGCGTAAATGAAAATGATTACCAAATATACAGGAAGAACATAAAAGGGTTCAGAACATTTTTCCACTTATGTTTTACCACTTATGTCAGATATGAAACTTATAGCTTTCTCAATAATAATATACGGACTGTTTTATCGATATCCCACTCGAACCCCCCTTTTTTAAAGTGTGATCGTGGTCTTGATGTGTGGTAACCCCTCGAGTCTTGACCCCACCGGGCTACACAGGGAGGTGTTATGGTTGGACTCTAACCGACTAAAACAACACCCCTGGGGATATAATTCATTTATATAATGTTTTTCTTTAAATACTATTATAAAGATTTTTATAATACTTTTCTTTGACAATGCTCCACGATATGACCTTATTAGATCAACTAAAGAGTATACATGCCCACACTTTCCCGACTACAATTCTGTGAAACTTATATGTTACGGTTCAAACCTTAGTTACTCTGGAAATTGAGATTTAAAATCGAGACTATATTGACAGAGACAAGGAAGGTAGGAAATGAGTAAAAGGCATATTGTTAACGCGAATGGGCTAGGAAGTGTAGATGGTGCAGCATTAAGCAGGTGAGGGACTTATGCCTGGAAGTCCTAGTAATTTAGTGAAGCTTTTTCATTACAGGGTTATCACCCGGCAAGAATATGTTCAAGCAGGCGATAAAAAAATACCCACAGTTACACGACGTCACCTACTACGATCGAATGGTAAAGGCAAACGGATCTGACCACACCCTTAAATCTTTTTTTGTTTTACCAAGTAAGTCTATCATTTTTGGATTACGAAAATGTGACCATATTTCTGAATATCGGAATAAGCTCAACTGGTCCCCCACTCGTCTTAGCCAGAATATCCATATCTCTATCTCTTTAATCCCAACACTCCTCATTATTTAAAAGAACGCTTCAAATTCTTACACGGCACGCATTCAAGGTCTTTAAGATAGTTGGAGAACTTGACTTTAGAAATTCCGAAGCATACGACGACTACGACTTTTATGGACATCATTTACAGTGCAAGCTATACGTTTATGGAATGCATTGCCAAATACTGAAGGAGCATTTCCTAAATTGCTGACCGATAAGGACTCTGATGCCCGGAATCTTGTGTTTGCCTATCTCTCGTTTTTATATAATATGTATACTTGTAATAATTTATGTACATATGTGTTTAGTGTGTTTATTCATATGTTTGTATCTAACAATAGTCCTAATTACTCAAACTCAGGGAACTTCGATGTGCAAATTCAACTTCTCTCATCTCATTATTAATGTCCTTTTCCATCCATTGGTTGCCTGGAAGAGATCGCTAATCGCGATAAGTCCGCCAATTATACAACTTTTATATTTTATTTTATTTATTTCACCTTTCTAACTTTAGCTCATAAGACTTATAGCAATGTGTACAAACTGTTCTATTATTATGTTTTTTTTTGTTTGTTGTACAATAAAGAGTTATCTATCTATCTATCTATACTAATACTATAGATTAATACTATATATTTATAATACTATACATTTTCAATAATTATAACTTCTTACTATTTTTCATTAGAAAACTAAATAATGTTAGTTGTGAGTAACCATTCAAATTGTTACTTATTTGCTGTCTTTGAGAGTCCTCAGAAGTAATTATTATCTTTTTGAAAAGCCCAATCCATACCACTATTTTTTTTTGTATAGGGTCATCCTCAAAGATGAATAATAAAAATATTTACAATTGGTAAATAAATATTGTCCGTTGTGCGGCTATTTAGATGCCCATTTTTTTATGTTCTGATGTTCTGGCGATCATCTTACATCCGAATATTTTTCATAATTCATTCTCACATTAAAAACATATTCCTATCTGTATTTATTAGCGGGTAGCATAAGTTACTCGCATGTCAATGTTTTGGGAGACACTGAGTATCATTGCACCCAAATTTTCAATTTAAACTGTAAAAACTTCACCCGACATTATTTCAAATGTCTGTTAAGTAACTTATTGCAAATAATATTTGTGTTCGTAGAGTGTGATGACACAACCTTTAGGATCCTGTACGACATAAAAGAATATGATCCACTTCTGGACTCCTCTGATATGTCTGAAGCCGATTGGATCAAAATAGCTAAAGACGTCAAGGTATGTAGTAGGCCTTCCCTTATGAAAAGTTTAAATTTAGAAGTTATATATCCGTTCAATGATCCGCATTCCAATATTAATATATTAATTTAACTTCTTTGTGTAAGTTTTAGAAGACAATTGGAATTTACAAGATAGCTTTTCTGTTCTAAATAATAGTATACTAAACAATTTTAGTTTTTTTTTACTTACTATGAACTACTGTCCTTTGGCAAAAAAATGCATTTTATTGCATTCTGTGTGAGCTAATATAATATACATTAAGAACTCATAGTGAGGAGTTAACTACTAACATAATACTATACTAAGAGTCCGACCAAATCAAAATCAAAGGTTCTTCTACAGTTGGTTCACTCCTATAGGTTTACCGTTCTTGATTATGTTATAAGCGTGTAAAATTTAATTTAAAATTGTTAAAGACTTACTACGAGCAATATGATGGTTTCGTGATACTCCACGGCACAGACACTCTCTGCTACACAGCATCAGCCCTTTCCTTCATGTTCGAGAATATTGGTAAAGCTGTCGTTCTCACTGGTTCACAGGTATTGCATACATTGATATTTCCAGTTCTTTATTTTTAACGTGACCGATATCACTTCATATCAGTGTTTATATTAAAACCACAGATCCCCATCTTTGAGCCAAGGAGTGATGGAGTTGATAATTTTGTAGCATCACTAATAATAGCTGGAGGCTTTAACATACCTGAAGTCACTATATTCTTCTACGGAAAACTGTTTCGTGGTAACCGGTCAGTTAATTATCTATTATTTTTTTCCTATTAGTGTAATGTAATGTGCACATTGGAGGAGGCCTATGCAGCAACCCAACAGTGAACTGCAGTAGGTTAATTGATTGATTGATGGTACAATGGATGGCGATAGGCTGGTGATAATGGTGATGATAATGATGATAATATAACAAAGAGGAATTACCCTAGTCATCAGTCAATTGCTTCACTAGATTACTTACTTTGCCGAATTATCCGGCCGTTTCAAAATCTACATTACCCAAGTATATTCGTGTCGTTAATAAGTAGGAATTGTTTAACTGCCGGAAATTATAATGTAAGTTACCTAAGCATCCAATATACAAGTATCGATTGGCAGACCGGTTTGTTAGTTGGGTCCGATTAACGTACCCTTTTACTCGATTCGTACAAGCTTCGGTAAAAGTGGCAGTGTACAGTTTCTCACAGCGATGTTTGAATATTATAATTTAATCCATGCAGCAGATACAGCAGACTACCTCACACGCAGGACTTCCATCCTTGGATACATTATTCATTAGTATCTCTTGAATATAAATGTACTTGAGTTCACCAAGATTTCGAGATTTCATGCCTTTGCTTTAAAACATGTACAATATCTGTTTATTTTTATGAGACAATGTTCTGTTTTTCATTCAATTTTTATACGTATCATACTATATGTACTGTGCATATTGACTTTTTAACTATAAACTAATACGAGGAAAGATACTAATTAAAATTGAGATTTTAATCTTATTCAAAAATTACCTTTGCTTTCTTCATATATACTAACCAGTACCATCTCTTTGTCAGAACTCGTAAGATCTCGGTGAACAATTTCTTTGCTTTCAACTCTCCTAATGCTGAGCCGATCGTCAAAATGGGTCTCGAGATGGAAGTCAATAAGGCGGCCATCTTTAAGCCGAATGTTATTGACAAGTTTAATCTTCATCCGCATATGTCCAAGAATGTGGGCTTGCTAAGGATATTCCCCAGTATTGGAATAGAAGCTGTCAGGTCAGCATGTCAGCATCCGATTGAAGGTAAGATTGCTTATATGCTAACTTTCTTATACGTGCCTTACAAGTACCCTTTTTTTTTTAACGTGGAAAACCCCTCGGGCTGTCATCCCACCGGGGTTTTCGGTGGAACGGTGTGTCGGAATCGGACCGACTAAAACCACACGGTGTGCTATACTGCGCCTAAAATAGGAGGACTCCGGGAACAGCTTTGGTAACACATCCGGACCCCTCCTAGCGCCTGTTGCCCGCAACAGCGCGGGCACCACCTTCGGGGTGCTGACAAGTACCTACTGTTATTTCAAAGTAATATGATTTATTTTCTAAGATTATTCGTAAGTCGTATTATTTGTAAAATCTTTTTAACAGCGCCACCCATGTGTAAATATTGGATTCAAGTTGTCTGTTTATTTAATTTTATTTTAAGTAGTACAATGATGTTTATTTTAAATAGAACAATGATGATTGATGACACTTGAATAATAGTAACATAATTAGTGAAATAAGACGTGAATGGTCAACTAGAACTAATGACGTGTCAATAGATGTCTGCCATCTCATTTAGGATTATTAATTTAGGATCTTAATTTATTTTCTATGGTGGGTCAGGTCATGTAGTAATCAATTCTATGATCTGGCCACGACATATACCTCTATGTTTTAGATTTGTAATGTAAATAATAGTTGCTCCACTATAGTCACATTTTGTAGTCTTCCGCAACTGTTTTATCAATTATAAGATCCCTAGTATCTGTAACAAAATTATTAAGTAAGTGGTAACATCCTCAATTGTTTCATATCCACCCGTGTGTTAGTCTATAAACTTCCAAAATAGTTCCTTTGACTAAAGACCACTCATGGCCGTTCATTGTAAATACACCGCTACTTAATCAGTCCTACAAAAAATAAAATTTTGTGATCTATCTTTATCGAAAAAACATATACAATATAATACGTTTAAATATAGAAGTAGATTAAAATTGTCTTTCACTATTTGTTTACATAGTCATTTACAAGTAATTATCTGTTAGAAGATAAAATCTAGTATTAATTTGACTTCAAAAGTTTTTTCGTTGAGATTTAAAGTGAACGAATAATAGAATTACTGCCTCATTGGTATAGCGGTTAACGCATGCGACTGCTGATCAAAAGGCTTCGGGTTCGATTCCCATGCAAAAAGTTCTATTGGGATTTTGTAATATGAATTTCTCAGTAACAGCCCGAAGTTTGAAAGTTTGGGGTGTTACACCCCCATGCCTCGGAGAGCCCTCAGGGTTACGGAGGTCAGATGCCAGGCGCTCCTCGGTAAAACTGATATTCAGGCAATAACCAGTTGGGCTAGAAACCAACCCCAACAGACTTAGGAATAATAAGGCTAGGAAGAAGGAATTACAGAAATAAGAGTTTAGTAATTCTTACATAAGAATTAATCAATATTTATTTTATATTTTATGAAAACAAATATGTACATTGTAATAACCAATGTTATATAGACGTATCAGTCTTTACGCCTACTTTCGGAATGCATCGTTAAGGGTTAATCCGAATAAGCCAAACTTCATATTCAGAATTAAAATATTTATTTAACTTCACAATCAATATCACTGTAAATGATCACTAACACATATTACAAATCACTATAGCTTCTTAGCACACAACCACTCAATCCAACGGCCGAACTGTAAGTGTCTGCACTCCAGCGCTTGAGCAAATCGTTATGTCAAATAGTGACGTAACGATTGAGTTGTTTCAACCGGAAGTCAAAATGATGTCTGTTAGTTATTTTATGTATATTAATTATGACAATTAATAAGGATAAAATGAAGTATCTTGAGAAGCACGCTAGCAGTTATAATATAATATATAGGTACCAAAACACAGTAGGTAAGTACCTACATACTTCAAGATATCGATCTCCTTGATTCTATTATGCACGGAGTTTTATTACTTTTTTATATGCAATAAAAGACTATCGTGTACCATAATCGAATACAGACTTAAATTGCGTATCTAATTTATTTTTTAACGATATGTGGAAACGAAAACAAAGAAACAATATGTAGGTATGTCAGTTACAATTTGTAGCATGGAGCGTATTCACTGCTCAGGTAGCCCGCGCCCAGTACCATCTAAACACCTTGTGTTTGCCACATAAATTGTTAGCATGGTGCTAATTGATGCATGTGTGCAATATAATATTTGAATAGCTTTATAATATAATGCAGCAAAAATAACTAAGCCAACTTGTATTTTATATAAAATTTCGATAAAAGATGGAACTCTATCATTGTGCTTGTGTTTAAAAGTAGTCGATTATTGGAGAGTTTTTGAGGAATATTGTACCCCGGCCAATTTTCTGACATCATACAGTCGATATTGCATTAAATAGTTAACCACACCAATTACTTATGAAATAATGTTCCTAAAATGAATTTACTAATATTATAGTAGGAAACTAACAACTAACTAGTAGGAACCAAGAAAACACAAGCGTGTGTGTTCTCTAACAAAAAGTCTCCATTCCTTCCCCTTCCTACTCTTCAGAGCACTCAACTGCCACTGCAGGATAGGCTTAGTATTCTGGGTATGGATATTTGCCGGGATCTCAATCCGCGCGATTACATCGAGAGTGTCACTAAGGCGGCCTCGCGTAAGCTCGGCGTTTTGAACAAGGTGAGACGGTTCTTCTCGCCCGAGCAACTGTGTCTTTTGTACAAGACCCAGGTTCGCTCCTGCGTGGAGTACTGCTCTCATCTCTGGGACGGCTATGCGCAGTGTCTGCTTGACGCTCTCGATCGGTTGCAGCGGCGCGCAGTCCGCATTATCGACTGTCCTGAGATCACCCAGTCTCTTGAGCCTCTGCAGTTGCGAAGAGATGTCGCCTCTATGGCAGTCCTCTATCGCCTACATCACGGGGAGTGTTCTGATGAGCTCTTCCGATTGGTCCCACCTTCTCCCTTCCTCTACAGGACTACACGTGCTGGCCTGAGGAGTCACCGTTTGTGTGTCGAAAATATACGTACCCGAACTAAACGGTTTGGCTCTTCTTTCTTGTGCCGATCGGTAAAAGCCTGGAATTCTCTACCAGCGCACGTGTTTCCTTCCCACTATGATCCCGGGTCTTTTAAGCGGGGCGTGAAAAAGCATCTCACCAGGCCGCCATAGTGTGGGTCACCATGCTGCATTGACTAGACATGCAATGAGGATGGTGACCACCACTCTTTGACTCCACCTATTGCTTTCCATCAAGCAAAGTGGAGTCACTATGGTAGGCTAATATAAAAAAAAAAAAAAAAAAAAAAAAAAACCTAGGAATTCCTGGCACCAGCCAGTTCGAGTTATACGAGTATGTAGGTAAGCGACCCTGACTGGCTTAAGCTATTGCTCATATTCGCCAATCCTTCTGTGTAAGCAGTATCCCTCTCCTCCCATTATATCCTCCCTTTTCCTTTTTATATACTCAAAATTTTCCAATTTAATATGCGCAACACGTGCTCGCATGACTGTAATAGTTGTCAAAATGAAGATGTTAATTACGCCTCTGCCTTCACCTCCGCGGATACAGGCGTGAGTGTATGTATGTTTGTAATATTATATTAAAGATTAAATGTGTCAAAGGTTCAAAAGCAAATGGGGGCGTTATGACAGTCATGAGGATTAGAGAATTAGATATTTATTAAAATACTGTTGCGCCATCGAGAAAAATAGTCTGGAACAATCTACAAGACGCGAGAACGAAGGGACAACGCCATCTAGTGTCGGATAGCGCGCAACTGTAGACATTTTGACGCTAGATGGCGCTACAAGTAGCTCTAGAATAATCTATTTAGTCTAGAACCATCGATCGAATATTATCGTACATTCTAGTTATCTCGAAAGCAATATAAAAGCGGATCGGGGTAGCCGTACGGGCAGTATTGATTCGAGATACAGCGAATAAATATCGAAGCGATCTTCTAGTGCGACTAACGAGTGATATAGTGATTTGTAATTGTAAAGAGTGTTATTAATAAATATTGTGTTGTTTTTTTGGTAATCAATCGACTACTTTAATTTATTAAATACCCAGCTCGTAACAATTTGGTGTCAGAAGTGGGATTAAAGTTTGGCGGTTTTACCAAAGGAAGACACGGAAGGTATCCGAACTAGGAGTCAACGCCAGCAAGAGACTGATCAGAGGCGATTTGGAGGTGCACAACTGCCTACATTGGAGGGTCAGCAGCCACCGATGGAAACCACGCCATCCACATCGGCATTGACAGCAGCTCCCGATATCACGGCCCTAATGGCGATTCTCCAGGAGCAGGCCCGCCGTCAGGAGGAGCAGTCCCGCCGGTTGGAAGAACAGCTCCAGCGGGACAAAGAGGAGCAGGCCCGCCGTCAGGAGGAGCAGGCCCGCCGTCAGGAGGAGCAGGCCCGCCGCTTGGAAGAGCAGCTGCAGCGGGACAAGGAGGACCAGGCTCGCCGCCAGGAGGAACAGATGCTCTTGTTGAAAGGCATTCATGAGACCTTCGGCAAAGAACTCAAGGTAGTGAAAGATCAGGTTCTTCAATACGAGAACCGTATTACTGAGGCCGAAACTCAGATTGCCGACGTGAAGAAGGCATTAGGAAACCTTAAAGTTGGAGATGGAGCGGCGACTACAGTAACTGCTACTCCTTCGGTGCGGGGGTTCAAAGTACCGCCATTTGATGGAACATCTTCGTGGTCAGCCTACAAGATCCAATTTGAGGCTGTTATGATGGCGAACGGCTGGACAAAGGAACAAGCTATGACCGCGCTCACCTTGGGTCTCCGAGACCAGGCTCTAAACGTCCTCGAAGCCCTCGGTAAGAAGGTAACCTATGAGCAACTGCTGGAGGCATTGGAGGCAAGATATGGTGACGCTCATCTGGAGCACGTGTTTCGTGCACAGCTGAAGGATCGTGCCCAGCGCATCGGTGAAAACTTACAACAGTGGGCTCTGGAAGTTGAGAAACTGGTCCGTAAGGCGTACCAGTCTGCACCTGCGCTCGTTGACGGGAATCTGGTGCAAGCTTTCATCGATGGCATTCGTGACCTCGAAGTTAGGGCTGCTGTGAGACTTGGGCACCATGAAACTCTCAAGGACGCTCTGGCCCATGCTTTGGAGGTGGAAGCTGTGAGACAAGACCATCGGTCTCATCGGGTCCGGGAGGTTGTAGCATCACCTGTGCGGGACCGATTTAAGGGGTACAGCCCTAGATGCTACGCCTGTGGTGAAAAAGGTCACCTTCGGTCCAGCTGCCCTAAGCGAAGCATAGGAAGTGAATACGACCGGTCTCAGGAGAATAGGGCGGTTGATAGTACTGCCCAACAACAGCAGGGAAACGAGTAAACGCCAGGACTGCGGGGCGGGTGCTGGCTGGTGTTCAAAGAGCCCCAAGGATTTCGATCTCGTAAACTCATGATGGGAACAGCCTGGTCATCAGAGGCGAAATCAACGGAACGTCATGTAAGCTGACGATTGATACGGGAGCTTCTCGCACAGTTGTCAGTTCCCAACTTGCAAATCAGTTTCTGAAGGACATTGCATGTAACCGTGAGCAAATAAACTTAGTAACGGCCACTGGTCAGCGCATACCCGTCCGAGGCGAACAGAAGAAGGTGGAGTTGAAGTTGGGCAACCAAGTTTACCTACATAACGTCATCGTGGCCGATATAGTTGACGATTGCATCCTTGGCCTAGACTTCATGAAGAACAATTGTTGTGAGATCGACATCAACCAAGGTGTAATGAGATGTAGTCAAGAAGAACTGTTCATGGAAGGAGCATCATCAGGAAAAGTGTACAGCTTAAAGAACGTTGTTCTTCCTCCCAGATCAGAAACAATCATGCCAGTTAGTCTCCCTCATAACTCTGGACGAATGCATCGATGTGTCCTTATTGAAAGGGTAGATAATGATATTCCATGGAAAATCGCACGAACTCTAGTAAGTACTACTAACATCTCTGCAGTACGTGTGCTAAATCTTAGTGACAAGCAACATGTGATTCATAAGGGCACACTGATTGGCACTTGCGAAGATGTGGATTGGATGCGTCGATGCCAAGACTTGACTACTTCGAATATTAGCACGAATGCACGAGTCAACGTGTCAACACTTTTGGAAGACTGTCGAGATGTCTTGTCTAGGGAAGAAATTGACAAGGCTAAGAGAATGTTAGTTAAGTACGCTGATATTTTCTCTACTAATGATGCTGATATTGGAAAGACTGGTTTGGTTCAACACAAAATAAACACTGGGAGTGAGTTGCCTATTCGCCAGCGACCAAGAAGACTGCCAGTAGCACGAGAACAGGAAGTGCAAACCATGATTGATGGAATGGTCAGGGATGGCGTTATAGAGCCTTCATCCAGCCCATGGTGTTCACCTGTAGTGCTTGTAAAGAAAAAGGATGGCAGCATGCGTTTTTGTGTTGACTACCGCTGTCTAAACGACATTACGAAGAAGGACAGCTATCCACTACCTAGAATAGACGACACTCTGGACATGCTAACAGGGGTTAAGTGGTTTAGCACCTTAGATTTAAAAAGTGGATACTGGCAGGTAGAAATTGATCCCAAGGACAAAGAGAAGACTGCATTTTCGACAGGGAAAGGACTGTGGCAGTTCAAAGTAATGCCCTTTGGATTATGTAACGCGCCAGCAACTTTTGAAAGACTGATGGAATCAGTACTCACCGGATTAACTGGAGATGCCTGCCTGGTCTATTTGGATGACATTATCATCGTAGGCCGTACGTTTGAAGAACATATTCGAAACCTGGAGCGCGTATTATCGAAAATCCGAAGTGCCAACCTAAAGTTAAGTCCTAAGAAGTGTTCATTTTTCAAACGACAGGTTAGCTTTTTAGGATATGTGGTCTCGGAAGAGGGTGTCCAAACAGATCCGCAAAAGATCGCTGCCGTCAAGGATTGGCCAGTTCCAAGAGATAAGACCCAAGTAAGAGCATTTTTGGGCTTATGCTCCTACTATCGGCGATTCGTGAAAAACTTCGCGGATATTGCCAAACCCCTTCATAAACTCACTGAAGAGAAAAGACATTTCTGCTGTGATGAAAGTTGTGACATTGCATTTCAAGAGCTAAAAAGATGTCTATGCAACACACCCATCTTAGGGTATCCAGATACCGAAAATGAATTCATAGTTGACACAGATGCGAGTGATACTGGGCTTGGCGGTGTGTTATCCCAGCGGAAAGGTGATCAAGAGGTTGTTATTGCATATTTCAGTAAATCTTTGTCGAAGCCGGAAAGGAATTACTGCGTCACAAGAAGGGAGCTACTGGCCGTAGTGAGGACACTGCAACATTTCAACAAATATTTGCTTGGGCGTAAATTCCACCTCCGAACTGACCACGCTGCATTAAAGTGACTCTTACAATTTAAAAACCCTGAAGGACAAGTCGCGAGATGGATTGAGCTACTACAGGAATATGACTTCATGATTGAACATCGCAGTGGAAAGTCTCACGGTAACGCAGACGCATTATCAAGAAGACCTTGCCCTGAAGACTGCAAGCATTGCGCCAAGCAAGAGGTAAAGGAAGCTGTTCCTATAAGGACGATAAAGACGGATCTTAGCATCGAATGGAAGGAAAGCCTACAGCAAGCACAGCAAGAGGATGCAGATATCAAACCAATTCTCCAGTGGATTAAAGCTGAGACTCCTAAGCCACACTGGAACGAAGTTGCATCGCTGAGTTCAACCACGAAGAGTTATTGGGCTCAATGGGATAGTCTAGTCGTCCAGGATGGAGTCTTGTGCCGTAAATGGGAAAACGCTCGAGGAGACAGCTGTCATCTGCAAATGGTTGTTCCTAAAGCTAAGATACCGGTGGTCCTGCAGCTCTACCATAACGGATGTTCAGGAGGTCATATGGGAGTTAAGAAGACATTGTTAAAGATAAGGGAGAGATTCTACTGGATTCATTGTCGTGATGATGTTGAGGACTGGTGTCGTAAGTGTACCAGTTGTGCGGCTGTGAAGGGACCTCATACACGTAGCAGAGGCGCATTGAAATTGTACAATGTTTGTGCACCCTGGGAAAGAATTGCAATAGACGTAGCGGGACCGTTTCCTGAAAGTGAAAGCGGAAACAAGTACTTCATGGTCGTAATGGATTACTTCACTAAGTGGCCAGAAGTCTTTGCCATTCCCAACCAAGAAGCATCAACAGTTGCAGATAAATTAGTGCACGAAGTCTTCTGTCGTTTTGGAGTGCCTTTAGAAATCCACAGTGACCAAGGAAGAAATTTTGAATCTCAAATATTTCAAGAAATGTGTCGAGTGATGGGTACTCACAAAACCAGAACTACCTCTTACCACCCACAATCGGACGGAATGGTGGAACGATTTAACAAAACACTAGAGAGGTATCTGGCAAAAGTAGTTGAAAGTAGACAAAAAGATTGGGACAAACACATTCAACCGTTTCTTCTGTCATACCGAAGTGCAGTCCACGAATGTACTTCCGTAACACCAGCGTTTGCAAACTTCGGAAGAGAACTACGGTTGCCTGCAGACTTGATCACTGGAATACCCCCTGATACCCCACGAAGTATAACGGAGTACGCGAATGACTTGCGGAACAAGATGAATGACATTTATGAGCATGTCAGACAATCGGGCCAACAAATGTCTGAAAAGATGAAAACCCGTTATGACCGGAAAGTGAATAATAAGGGCTTCGAAGAGTGTTCGCTAGTATAGCTACATAATCCAGTTCGCAGTAAAGGGAAATCTCCGAAGCTACAAGCCAAATGGGATGGGCCATATCGGGTAGTCACTAAAATCAATGATGTTACCTACCGGATACAGAAGGGTCCAAGAGGCGCCCCAAAGATAGTTCATGTAGATCGATTGGCGCGATACTATGGGACTGATTATGCTCGGGACGAGCATGTCTTAGGAGGGGGCAGTGTTGCGCCATCGAGAAAAATAGTCTGGAACAATCTACAAGACGCGAGAACGAAGGGACAACGCCATCTAGTGTCGGATAGCGCGCAACTGTAGACATTTTGACGCTAGATGGCGCTACAAGTAGCTCTAGAATAATCTATTTAGTCTAGAACCATCGATCGAATATTATCGTACATTCTAGTTATCTCGACAGCAATATAAAAGCGGATCGGGGTAGCCGTACGGGCAGTATTGATTCGAGATACAGCGAATAAATATCGAAGCGATCTTCTAGTGCGACTAACGAGTGATATAGTGATTTGTAATTGTAAAGAGTGTTATTAATAAATATTGTGTTGTTTTTTTGGTAATCAATCGACTACTTTAATTTATTAAATACCCAGCTCGTAACAATACTTTAATTACCTCTTTCGGGATCAGCTGTTGGGGTAGCTGACCCAATAAAATGTTAAGAGTACTTTTCCTACGTCTGTGCCAGCTGGCTGATCGAGGTGAGGATACCTACTTAGCCGGCCAGGCTGTATAAGCAGTCGAACCGTAGCTAAGAAGACTGATTAGTTCTTGAACCGTAGCTATTGAAGTGAAACAAAATAAATTTTTCGTTAGCTCTTCTATTTATGATTGATAACGACTAGATATTTATATAAGATGGCAACCGATTTTTATCTTGCAAAAATCTTATTATCTTTATCAATCGCTTTACCATTCCTTCTGGGTGCATTGTTTAGTTACATCAGTAATAATGTTTAGAGAGTAGGTCACATACACCAATACTTACCTTGCTACCTATAAACAAAACTAGTAACTGAACAAAAGATAATAGAAAAAAGGTGCGATACTACTTGCCACTATTTAATTTGAAAATAAATGCCCCAGGTTTGGTGATTGAAACATACGGTGCGGGTAACATTCCTTCCTCTCGTCATGACATAGTAAAAGAAATTTCGAAGGCAGTACAGCGAGGAGTGATCATCGTTAACATAACTCAGTGCACCACTGGAACTGTCGCACCACTATACGCCACTGGACAAGTAAGTAGCACTCTTTATACTAAGAGAATAATGGTGCAGTTGGTTTGGTTTAAATAAAGGTTAGTTTTCTGTGTAGGTTGTATTATTCATTGTAAAAAAGCTTAAAAAATATTTGAGTTCTCTTCCATCGAATCGTGGGCGTGAAAAACGAGGATATTGTATGTAAATAAGGAGCAAATTCATTGTTTGTGCTATTTGAATTTCTTTTTTTAAATATGCATTCCGCATTACGAATGATTTTTGTGTCGAGAGGGATTTGACAAACATAAAAACAATACACACATAGACCACCCAGAATCGGGACAACTATTTGATGATTACACAGAAATTTGTCCTGTGTGGGAATCTAAACTACGACCTCTGGCTCAGCAGTCAGGATCTCTAACCAGCCAGTTAAATTGTACGAATGCTGATAAATCACTGGTAAATTAATTGGTTGTAATTTAAGTTTGCAGTGTGTGCAAAAGCTTAGTTTTAAAATAATTTTTAAGCTCGTCGCAGTTTTTGTTCTTACCTTTCAACGTCAAATCGTCTGATGATTATAAGTAACGTCAACGGTTTGTCATCTTTAAGATCATTGTTTTAGGACCACATATTAGTTTTGCCATAAGGTATCTTTTATTCATATGCTCTTGGATTGTAGTAATAATTATTTTAAAGCATATGTATATTAATATCATTATTTATAAAAAACTAAAACTTTTTTAGAGTTTCTTCTTCTGTAATCTTGTTTCTTATATATGGATGCTTTATTACTTTCACTAATGAATTTTGTAAAGTGGTTAGTTCTTTTACCACTTTAGAATGAACAATAGAGATATGGGGCTAATTCATTTTTTTTTAGCTTTACTAAGAGTAAGTACTATGGTACTAACTCTCATCATCATAGAAAAATCGGTATTTTTATATATCGGTAATCGGTCACAATGACAATACGTTTAATTAATCAAATTAAATTACAATAGATTACGTTTTTTTACAAAAGCCTTATCGATTTCTTATTGTAACAACAATCCAATTTCTGAGCATCACTATTCATTAAATATGCTCTCATCTCACTGTAATTTCCTTTGGCAATCGATAACCCTTATTGATATGTATAGCTGTGGTCGATGACACCAATAAAATAATTGAGATAAATGAACTATGATTGCAACATACGCATTTATTTTTCGCTCTAACTGTAGGTTTTTGATGTAAGTTTCAATGATTATTAAAATGTAAAGGCCGGTGAAGAAATGCACTCCGGGAGTGCCGACAGAAGTGAAAACTTATTTTGGCGCGTTAGAATTTTCTTAGACTAGGGCTTACTGGGTAATGAATTGCATTTTATTTATGAATTGTATTTCATGAATTATTAGAAACTCTAAAATATATTTATTATTCTTTTATGAATCATCGTTAACAATTTCGACAACTCTTGTGTCATCATCATTATCATTAAAATTATTACAATCTAAAATAGAAACTATAGGTTCATGGTAACTAAAATAGGAAATAAACAATTTTGATTCGAATTTATTTAAATATCTCGTGAATACCGCATCAATTGTACTTTTATATCTCGTTGTGCTAATATTGCGTTGATTGGACATATGTATGTGTCTCGTAACGGTGCCGCGAGTCCATAGATTTTATCTCATCTAAAAATATGCATACCGCGCTAAAAGAAGTTTTCACTTCAAAATGGTAAACCTTACAAAAAGTTCATATTAGCCAGTCACTACAAGAAGACAAAACCAAATATAAAATAAAACAGTAACTCACGTAGGGTTACTGGTTTACACTTTTTGTGGTATTTTAACAGGCTATCGCGAAAGCTGGTGTAGTGTCAGGCTACGATATGACACCTGAAGCGGCTCTTACCAAGTTGTCGTATGTACTGTCCAAGACAAACCTTACATATGATCAGAAAATTGAGGTAAGTTATAATTTATCACTAACCCGTAATGTAGGTTACATAATTTTGGACGACCTAGAACTTTAAGCCATACGTCTTCTGAACCTCTGTTATCTCTCGGCGAAGTTAAGTGTAATTGTTCATGTTTATTTAATTGAGGTATGTTTAAACTAATAATGTTTCATTGAGTTTTGACATCTCACCCCGGAAGAAACCTGGTCTAAGGAAAGTGATCAATCGTAATCCAATATAATTTTGTAGCTTTAGTTACATGGATGGGAACCAGCGGAAGGCATAATAAATGTCAGTATTGGCTTACGAGAGGGATGTCTTTTTGGATAGTCAAATTATATTGTCTAAAACAGCTTTAGAGGCAGTAGTCTTAGTGTTGTACGTATGGATTATGTTGATTACAGATGATGGGACAGAACATCAGAGGAGAGCTGACTAACATGTCATCTATGTCGTTCCATGTGAGTTAATGTTTTATTATTATGTACTTTTTTATTAAATATGAAACTTGTAAAGTTTGAACGCTTAAACTGCTCAAGAATCTTTCAGTTCCGATATTTTTATGAGGTACTTATTTACATCATTATTAAGATAAGTAACTGGAGTATGATTTCCACAGAAATCCAAAAATGTTTATCTATTTACCGTTTTAATCTATCTAATCTACATTCCAGGACCAAACTTTAAAAGACGCTCTGGCGATCAGTCTCAACATTCAGTCACCGAAGAAGCTGGATGAAGTCACCGACAATGTTTTCACTTCCCTACTGTTGTACGGTATTAAATATGGCGACGAAGATGTTGTGAAAAAGCTTCTAGGTAAAATATTTATTTTGGGAGTTACGCGTAAGAAAGAAATATATATTTTCTAAAGGTTTATAATTATAATAGCAGACCTGGCAGACGTCTTCCTGCCTGGTAAAGCAGCATTAAATCCATTACGGGGCGCCACCCAAACGCATACAAAAAAAATCATTCAAATCGGTCCAGCCGTTTAGAAGGAGTACAGTGACATACACACGTACAATAGAACTATATATATATACTAGCGGACCCGACAGACGTTGTCCTGCATGATATTTCAAGCGATTAGGATCAATATAGATAAATAACCTAGATACCGACTGCAGCGCCATCTGCCGGGCTGATTTGTGAATCTAAACCATTCCCAGATCCCCTTGAACACACACAAAAAATTTCATCAAAATCCGTCCAGTCGTTTGAGAGTAGTTCAGTGACATACACACTCACAGAAGAATTATATATATAAAGATAAAGATAATACAATTAAAATACTACCGTATTACTCACAAAATGTCAAGCTATATGATTAATTAACATATTTATTATTATTATATTACATTATATTGAATTTTACAAATATTCAGATACATTAGTTTTATGTGGCCTGAACTCTCCTATCGTAAAAAGGCACTTACCTATTAGCCACATCCAACTTAATTTTAACATATTAAAATAAGAATGATGTGATAATAAGATAAAGGAAGTTGTAAATCAGAAAAAGAGAGCATGTCTGGACTTGTTAGCAGTAAGAATAAGTCAAGGATGGAATGAAAAGTGGGCTCAGGATGTGGTTCAGTATAAGAGTAAATGAGAAAGAAAAAATGCAGTGGATGTTAGATTGATTGATACAGTGAGAAATTATGTGATTAGAAAACGGTGTGGGTTGAAAAATGCTTTAGTGGTACGAATAGAGAAAGGAATGCTTCGATAGTTTGGGATCGTTGAAAGGATGAGGGAAGAGTGTGACAACTTCCGCGTAGGAATAACTCCTGTGTCGGCGGAGGGCTTTGCTAACATTAGGACATTAAAAACACAAGAACACCCAGACTCGGGACAACTATTTGTGGATCACACCAATTTTTGTCCCGTGTGGGAATCGAACCCACGATCTCCGTTTCAGCAGTCAGGGTCACTAACCACTAGACCAACAGGCCCGTCAAAATCCCCCTTTCCTTTCAATTTACTCATTATTTTTCCAATTAATTCCCGAAGTACCCGGTTGGCGGCAGGCTTGGCCGCGATTACATAAGCTGGATTGCTACATAGTCGGTAAAATGTAGATGTTATATAAGCATCTGCTTACTCCTTCGGATATATATCACCGACTGCCAAGATATTTCTGATCGGCTTGACACCTTGGCGTTGCGTAGAGATGTAGCTACACTGTGCATCCTCTATCGCTTGTATCATGGGGAGTGTTCAGAGGAATTGTTCGGCTTATACTTATACCGGCTGCAGGTTTCCGCCATCGTCCTACGCGACAAAATATCAATCACCACAACCTGGACGATTGGCATTCCACCACTGTGCGCTTCTCCAGAAGCTTTTTGCCTCCCACAACCAGCCTATGGAACAAATTGTCACCTAGCTTATTTCCGGACCGATATGACCTTCAAACCTTCAAGAAAAAAGCGTACTCCTACCTAAAAGGCCGGCAACGCACTTGTGACTCTTGAGTTGCGGGTGTCCATGGGTGGCGGTAGTCACTTACCATCAGGTGAGCCGTCTGCTCGTTTGCCCCTATCGCATAAAAAAATAAATAATGATAAACGCCTTAATGTACATACGAATGTAGGTAATATATATTTTCTGAATATGACTTTAAACATCGGTCACACGTATGTTCTACATTATTATAAACTCTACATGTATCTATTTACTAAATTCAAATTATGAATGAGTTCCTTTCATCACCTAGATCAATTGATTGAATCTTCAGTTATTAAGGTGGCCTGAAAGAAATTGCATTAAGCAATATGACTGCCCTTTGTACATTATCAAAATGTAATTGTATGATACTTCTCCTGGAATAGTGGTGTACATCGCATAATGTTCTTGACTATTATTTTTTAATTAGTTAATTGATTGTAGATATGGGTGCAGATGTAAACGCAGTTGACTCGGAAGGCAAGACTCCTCTACACGAAGCTATCTTGCATGGAAATACAAATATCGTCGAGTTTTTACTTAAAAATGGCGCCAATGTGCACTGCAAAACCAAGTACATATATATATTTTTTTGTTGCTAATGTCCTTAAATTATATCAATTCTTGCAACCCTGGCTGACTGAATGACTCCAAGTAAATTATTTTTGCTAAAATAATATATCTATTCTATTCTTGGTTCAGCACCAAAAATATTTAACTTTAGATTTAATTTGTCCCCTGTAGTTTCAATGCTTTGAGGTGAAATTAAACTTATATACTTACATCTACAAGTAAATTTAGCTAAGATCTTTACTCGCGAAATGTTTTTTTTTTTTAGTCATGGCGAGTGTCCACTCATCACAGCTGTGCTAAGAGACGACACATCGATCATTGAAGTTCTTCTCAAGTGCGGAGCTCATCTTACTAATGCGGACAATCCGTCGATCACCGACATCGTGAACACGGCTATCAGAACCGGCAGCTTGAGAAAGTTGGAGTCGCTAAAACAGGCTGGAGCAAGTTTCGAGGTGCGGGATGAACTTTATCAAACACCATTGCATAAGGTAAGAACCAAAATCACTCTTACAACACCGGGGAGCGCATATGTGCTTATTATAAAACTATTTTGCATTATCATTATCAGACCCTCATCGTCCACTGCATAGTTTAACATAAGTATCTATAAAATGAGAATTAGGAGGATTTTCGTAGTGGCTCCTGAGGATTTGATGATTATACTGAATTAGGATTATATCGGCAGTTTTGGAAAAGAAGTGGAAAATATAAGTTCAACACTCTTCACAGCTCGTTATTAAGTGGCTCTTGTAGTACATATATGTACATATATAAGTTAATGTACACATATGTAGGCATAATTATATATAATTTATCAGCATTCGACAATTAAATCCAGAATATACAAGTTTATCTTCAAATTAATAAGATACTCTGGCCCTTAAATCGTAAGGAATTGTGGTCGTCCTAGGATACTACATAAGAGTTTGGGTATCACCTATTTGAGAGTCATCCGGTGATGCCCGCGCTATTGCGGTAAGGCGCTGGGACGGGACGGATGTTTAGTAAAGCTGTTCCTGGATTCCTCCTATTTCAGGTGCAGTATGGCACTTCGTGTGGTCTTATTCGGTTTAATTCCTACACACTATCCCACCGAAAATCCCGGTAGTGTGTAGGACCGAGTGGCTTTTCACACGTTAAAAAACATTTTTCCTATTTTCATTAATAGCATACAACTTAAAAAATAATTTCACAAAAAAATACCAATAAAAAGTAGGGGATAAATATATTTTTTTATTTTTATATTTCAGGCTGTGATATGCAATTGTCAGGGAGCAGCCGAGTACTTGATACAGCAAGGAGTAAGCGTCAACTCCAAGGACATTCTCGGTCACACTCCATTCGATTACGCCAAGAGACTCAACAGGGATAGCATCAGTTCGATAATCGAATGCTCTCGCACGACGAGCAATGGAAGTGTATAAATTCCATTGCGCTCTCGAGACCAGGTATAAGGAGTAAGGTGATAGAAGGTAGAATTGGCTTTAATCTGGATGTTAGTCGTAACGAAGGGCTAGCGACTCGGTCTTCTATTGAAACACGTCGTTATTTTGCATCCTTGGTTCGTGACATTTAGCGACTGAATTAGCGCTCCCATTTGCCTGGTCATTTTGGCTTTTTGCGTCTTTAGATGTTTTTTTTAAGAAGTGATTCTTAGGCCAAACAAGTGGGCAAATACATACAATAGAGTAAATGTAACGGATCTCCAGATGATTACGACGTATGAGCTATCTCTATGTGTACATACTTCTTGCTTTTACTCTACCGTACCAAAATACACCAAAGTTTTATAATTAATCAACGGATCTTGTAAGTAATTTGGTATACCTTTTTTAAATGTGCCTGATTTTTAATTGTGTATGAATTAAGTCAAATATTAGTTAGTAACGTTCCTTTCTTTTGGCGTTACCTCATGACGGGACTTTGCTGTTAACTGGCTTGAAATGTCCTGAGCAGATTCGATATAGTGTATAACTTTTGTAGTTGCTTTTATGATTTAAATCAATTTGCATGCAGTTAAAAAATGAAAATATATATGAAAAAAATAAAATCACTCGAAATATACTTTAAAAAAATATACTATACATAGTTCAATTAATTTAAAGTCAATAAATATATGTAAAAGCTTTTTGTTACATGCCGTGATAGTATTCTATTAGGTTAACTTATTTTAAAATAAATATATTAATATTTAAAACATTGTTTCTTTTACACGACCAGGACCTTTGGTTGGTTTGGTTTGGTTGGCAGCACTCCACTCCACCGGTTTCCAGACCTTGTGTTCCCTTATTAGTTGTATTACTAATATTATGATAGGAGAGTATTATCGTAGAGTTGATACAAACACTAACAAAGTATCGCAAGGTTCTTATGAAATTTAAATATTATATTTAACTAATGAACTCTAAAACTATTATGAATAAAAGTCAGGAAATATAGGTATGTTTCTTCAATATAAAGAGTTGTACCTCCGACCAGGCTAGCTGTTCATTTCTGAGGGAATGTGTAACAATGCAAACAACAACGATTATGTTCTAATAAATAGTTCACACTAAGCGCGAGATATCAATGCAAAATCAGTTGTAATTTACTACGTAGTGCGGCTAATGTTTTTTTGTTTATTCTATAGGGGGACAGACGAACAGATGGTTCACTCGATGGTAGTTCACTCAAGAATCGTTAGTGCGCTGCCCGCCTTTGAGGTTGATGAGGGATGGCGGATGCGTGGAGGGGAATGAAGAGAGGGGGATGAAGAGATGGGAAATAGGAGAGGAGGGATGAGGGCAGAGGAAAGACGAGAGAGGAATTTGGCCTCCGGATTGCTTCACAACCGGTTTTCTGTTAGACCGTGGTATCGCACCAGTAGACCCGGCCCATTCGTGCCTAAGTATGGCTCTACTACTGCAATGTTCGCTAGGTGTCGCTAAAGCATGTTAGTGGATGTCTAAAATTAATAATGTTTTATAATTAAATATTGAATTTTTGGCGAGCCGGTTAAGACAAAGCAGGTAAGCGAATTAATGTATGTATGTATGCATCTGCGTTAAAAACTTTCAAATTATATCTGGTAAATATATCAATAGATATCTGGTGCATTAGTTAGCATAGCAAAATTGTTCATCAACAGAGGTACATGGTGTTCCTGCAGAGGGCAAGGGCTGTAGCTGCTGCAAATGCGGCCGTGTAACCCTGAGATCATGGCGTCTTCCACCGCCGAGGAGTTCACCATTGCTGACAGCAGCTTGTTGCTGAAATAGGATGACGGTAAGATATATTGGAGGGCCTGAGTAGAACATTATTATTTATTATTATCATCATAAAAGTTATAAGCCGTTCTGTGCTAGGCCCTCTCTTAATGACTTCCAAGAAGACAGTACATGTACACGGTAGTGTTATACTTACTTGATAATTTGACTGAGGATTACTCGAGGATCAGCGATGTTCTTTTGCGCAGCCCAGCACGCGAGTCTAAGCGGGCATCCTCCAAAACCGTTGCTGTTCATCAGCATCTGCTGTCCCAAGTCTAGCAACGCATCAGTACTGAATTCTGCATTATCGATCACTATAAACATAATACATATGTATTTAGGTAAGTAATTAATGGAGCGAAGCATCTTTCTTATCGAATAAGAAAATTCGTCACACTTTGTAAAGTTGCTTGTTTTGAAAACGAAGCAGAACCAAAGCAACACACCAAAATAGATAGTCGTAAAAATAAATAAATGAGACTTAATGATTCGCTTTAACTACTAGAAAACCAATTCTTGAATTATAGCTAAGAATAGTGTCGATTAAGTTATCTTTCAAACAAAAAAATATATCCAAATCGGTTCATGAATTTAGGAGCTATGATGTCATGCCATAGGAAGACAATATTTTTTTTTGTTTATTCAGATAGGCACACGGATAGACACGTTATACCATAGAAATCTAAATAATTTACATTTCTATGCATTACATTTATAGCATACCGTTTGTTAATGACGGGGTTACAAAAGGGAGGAAGGCCTGCTTTATATTTTTAAGCCCCTTTATGGATGATATAGGAAAAAGTAAATAATAAAATGGCTACCACACTATGAAATATTGTTACGCTTTTATTTATTAGATACATGTTCGGTTATCTTGCTAATAAGCGATATAGAGAGCATTACACTTGAATTGAAAGCTTGCTAGTGTAAATCGTACCCATAATGTATATACTCGTATGTTTATTAAACGACCGCACGTGAACTTATCTTTTCCTCTTAAGCCAGAACAGTTTTGGTTGTTTGTACACGTTGACGAAAATACTAGTTACTGGATCTCTTCAAATTAAAGGGGTTTGTAGGTGGGAGTTGAATTTGAGGTTTTATGTGTTTGGGTATTCTAGAGATAATTAGCGTAGCTCCGTCGTAAACGAATATTGAGAATAAATTTTAACATATTTCCGATTGTAAAGAAGCATTTATATACATACTTACTATTAATTTCTCAAACTTAACGAGTATAATAATAAAAAATAAAATAACCACAACCAGCCTGTGAAAAAAAAAATGTCGCCTTCCTTATGCCGTATACCGGACCAATATCACCTTCAAACCTTCAGAAAAGAGCGTACTCCCTAAGTGACAACCGCCGTCCATGGACACCTGCAACTCAAGAGTCGTAAGTGCGCTGCCCGTCTTTAAGGGTGATAAGGGGGGTGCGGATGCGGGGAGGGGAAGAAGAGAGGGGGATGAGGGTAGAGGAGAAGTTGAGCCTCCGGAAACCTCACTTATCCGCGGCCACCGGTATCGCACCGGTCGAGCCGGCCCATTCGTGCCTAAGCATGGCTCTACCATAAAGAACTCTTCCCGGTGGTGTCATAAAAGTCGACTAAGGGATTGGGCCGTTAGCTATCAGACAGTATGTATACAGTCAGACAATGCCCGATTGACGTCAATAGACTTGCCCCTATTACGATAGTGTGACCAAATATTAATCGGCAAAATGTAGGTATTTAAAACACCTCCACCTACCCCTTAGGGGATACAGGCGTAAGCGTATGTACATATGTATGTATGTATGTGTATATTATAATACATTCAGTTTAGAGAACATATAAGCTAGGTTGCTTATATATACTCTTAGACAATCAGTTATCGTATCGTATTTATATGATAATACTCGTAGAACCAAAATTACTGGGCACAGTGACAGTTTTGCAATAACTAAAAAAATACAAAAAAATAAGTAAGAGTTTCTATGGTGAAACTCCTGGCCTAAACTAACATAAAGAAAAAAAATGTATTAAAAATTAGATGGCCAAGCTTCTAATTTCAAGTGGGTGACATACTGTCATCAAAATGTCAGTTGTGTAATCGGTCAACAAGAAATAAAACATTATTTTTGGGTTATAAAATAAAATTATCAGTGATCAATAGCTATGCCTTTCTTAATATAGTGGCGAGGACAAGATTTCTAAAAGATATCGTAAGTATTGTTTTGATATTTTACTTTACCAAAAATATTTTCCGTTTTATGGTTAACGTAAAGTGATCTTCGATTTTGTTATCAAAGTATGCTAAAACAAGTAAATATAGATTAAATATGTTTTAAATAACAGTTTTCTTTAACTTAATGTGATTGTGCTAAAAACTTTATCACTAAATAAAACTTCGAAGATGACGTCTTATATAAAGTAATGATGATTGAAGAAATGAAGTGAGTGTTCTGACAATACTATTGAACTCGGCAGGTCATGGAGCAAATGTACATGATTGAAATATTCGTTGACAAAGTGACAGTTTTCACTAACGATGACAGCTCAGCTGATAAGAACCTTATTATTAAGCTGAAATTTGGGCCTAAAACGCAGTTTCTAGTAAAAGAAGGACAACTAATCGTTAGTGACGAGAAAAAGGATGATACAATAGAAGTGACCGAATCGGGACGAAAACAATTTACGAGAGTTATAAGAGTTGGCAAATCTTTTCTCTTTCCGTCATACCCTGATACTATAGTTACCACTTTGTCTAAATTCCCTCTGGAAATAGAAATTTGGAATGACGATGAAAACGAACCTGAAGGCAAAACGTTTGTTGGTGTTGGAAACATGTTATGGCATACAAGTTTTTTCCATTATCTGAAGGAAACTGCAGATGCATATAAACTGCATGAACCGTTGAGTATTAAGGAGGTAACTACTTTGTATCAAGAATGTTGCTGTGGGCAAGCTGGTGAGATTACTTTCATATTACGATTGAGTGCTTTAGGAGATACTATTATAACTGAATTTCAGCAATCAATGAGTGACCCAGATAAGTTTTGCTTTAGAACCAATAAAGCTCCCAGCATGTTCGAATGTAAGAGGATTGAGGGAGACGATCCTAATTTCTGTATGATTGGCAGTCTTTATGAAACCACTACTCTGGAAGATCCCGATGTCACGGATAATGCACAAAAGAAAATCGAAGTATGTACAGAATTACAAAGCTGTGGAGTCGCGGGCACCGGCGCTGACAAGAATGTATGTGAGCATACTGGATCAGAGGAACCTGAAAAGAAACACACTATTGAAAAAATTCGAATGGGTGATATCGTAGGCCCATGTGGAAATTCTAACTGTCCATTGGCACATAAGATTAGGACGTATATTAGAAATCTTGATAGCTATAAGTCAAAAGCAAGCTCTCTTCCAGCAGATTCAAGTAAACAAGAAGGAACTAAAAAGATTTGCGGCACTTGTGGTTGCAAAGACGATCGGTGGCATAGAGAAGATTGTCCTGAAAAAGCAGTGCCGGATAAATCTGAATGTTTCGGTTGTGGTGGACTGGCCGCTGTTGGCGAAACATGTCTAGATAAGAAAAATAAGCATTTTAAAACTGGAGCAACCCCTCCGGATGCGTCTCCTTCAGGTACGCCAAAACCCAGTAATACACAAGCTCAATATGTTACAAGTCTTCCAAACTTTGAAGATGCTATGTTTAGAAGAGATTATGTTATACAAGACTATTTTAACACAACATATAAAAGCGCTGAAGATATAGCTAAAATTACATCTGCTACTACTACGGGACAATCTAATGACCGTAGAACACCTACTGGCGCCAGTACTAGACCCACATCCAGCAAAACTTCAAGAGTTACCCTGGGAAATACTGACGTGTGGGTATATAATAGCACGGCAAATTATAGCGGTTGCACGGAAATAACGGACGATAAAGACTGTAAATGTAACCCGCCAAAGCCATCTCCACCTTGTAAGACCTTTGATTGTAACTGCATAGCTGAAACATTCAATAAAGCTTCAAGAAAAGCACATCGGGCATATTGTCCGCTTTATAAACATAAAAATAATTGTCCTGTAACAGCAAGACACGACGAAGAAGAACTTAAGAAGGATGATGAAGAAGATGAAGCTGAACCTCTTCCGTACGGCTTGCCTCCCGTACAACTCGGTCCATGTCCCGTGTTGGGTAGACCATGTTCTGTACCAGATGGTTTTGCCAGGATGTATAGGACAGCAGCACAACCTACGCACCCTCCAAGCTATAGTGACGCAGGGAAAGTGTGCTGTTCCAAAGAATATCAGAGAATAAAGAAGGCAGTAAAAGAGTATATGCAATATCAAAAAGATCACGATTTACGTTGTGTTAACAAATATAACGTGGATACGGAAAGAAGGTGCTGTGACAAAGAGCAGGTACTGAAAGCTTTGATGGGCAAAGAGTGTTGTGGGTCACACAAATTAGCTATACAAGAGAAATACAAAGAAGAAAAAAAGCCAAGTTGAATGGAAAATAATGAAACTCATATGATGTCATTTAAAACATTGGTTTTTATTTTGTAGCCCATAAAATCAAACATCTAATTATACGTACACAACTGATTTACTCCTTTTATTGTAATTAGAGTACCGGACATATTCGGTGATATAATTATAATTATCCAAAATTACCCATTTGCACTATAAATGGAAATGAAAAAATAGGAACTGAACAAAGCAGGTAAATAAGTAGAAATAGTGTAACGAAACCCATAAATGATGACCGACTCACGCAACTATAGTCAGTTTCCATAGCAGATGGAAAAAACGATGACCTGTTTCAATATGCTTTCGAAGACAAATAACAATATCTGTCGCTACACATAGTTCATTTTGTGTTATCAATGTTTAGTATATATAGTATGGGGAGAGGTGGGCAACGGTTTGTTTGCTTATTTGTTGCGGTTTCTCGTCTTAACTGACTCTGTAAACAAGTGGCTAGAAGTGTAGGAAACGATATACGTGACTTTTCATCATAAAAAACCGTTTCCAAGGACAAATAAAGTATTACCGAGCAGATATGCGGAGTAGCTAGAAAGCTAGTATTATAATAAACATGCTAACCAACACTCACTTTTTCACTAAACAATCACGTTTAATTTTTTTGCCTATACTAATAGTCACACAGCAGACAGGCATACAGCAGAGACGAAAAATGTTCAAAAGGAATTACAAAATAATTCAAGATTAACAGAAAATACTCGTATTTTACTACTGACAAAGCGTTTACAAATAGATATTATCAATATTAAACTAAAATTTGTCAATGTATTACATTTATTTTAATACAGAAAACTCAAAACCTAACAATATAATATACGCAGTCCAAATAACTAGTAAAATAAACCCTTTGTAAACTGCTATTGAAATTTAACAAGCAATCGAATTGTTTAGATATAAGTACAAATACTAAATCAAGATGGGAGATGATGAAGAAGGTGATACAAAGAAAAAAAAGAAGAACTCAAAGTATAATTACACTTTTGGAGACACGTACCCAGGTAAGTAGGTATAGATCATTATTATTACAATAACTTAATATTATTAATTGATTACCGGCAACATTTGAACACATTGTTTTTGAGAAAAATTGAGATTAAACTAAAATAACGTTTACCTTAAAAGTTTGAAGAACGAGGGTAAATTAATCAAAAGAAGGAATGTTACGTAACTTCAAATGAAGTGGTAACGAACTGCAAGTAGCTAAAGTTACGAACATTATGTCAGACTACCATTGGTTAAACTGAAAAAAAATCCCATAATTGATGAAAACTAGTTTTCCACATATTCTAATCGATTTTATATTAGTTTAGACCATGTATTAATCGCTTGTTTAGTAGATTCTGAATATAATTTTTGTTTAATAGGAGTCAACTTTGGTCATAAACAATGTATATTCCTCAAGCCCGGGTTGCCCGTTCCAGCCCATATGGGCTGGCTTTGGAATGCGACAGATGTACCTGGATTGAAGGTAATTGACCTTGAAAAACGTAACCTTAATTTCATTAACATAATTCGTGGTTGTGAGACTTGGGGTTAGATGTACTTTACTTGGCCGCAGTCAGATCATAAGACCCCATGATCAGCACATACGTTGGGTAAGTACTGGACAAGGGGAGCTAAAGATCGAACTCAGTGGCGTAAAGTAGAAGAGGCTTATGTCCAGCGGTGGACAATGATGTGCGGTGGATGATGATGACTGGCTATAGGTTCAAACTCCAAACAGTTCACAACTGTAGTGAATTGAAATGTCTTTTAGGCTTAGGTAAGTAAAGTTTGAGACAAAAAAAAAACTGTTTAGCCTTTAGTTATGCTGCTCTCAAAATGATTCCTAACTTAACACACAAATATCACAAAATCACCTGGTTTTCAAAATAGATTCTTAATTCTCAGACTGGCCTGTTGGTCTAGTGGTTAGTGACCCTGACTGCTAAGCCAGAGAGCGAGGGTTGACAAATATTTGTGTGATGAGCATGATCATGTTCTGTCTGGGTGTAATTTATCTATAATATGTATTTATTTATAAGTATATAAGTATGTTATCAGCTGTCTGGTTACCATAGTGCAAGCTCTGCCTAGTTTTGGATCAGACGGCCGTGTGTGAGATGTGTCAAGTTATAATTATTATTCTCTGATACATATAAAGACCTATCACTTATTGTGGTTGCACAGTTCCGTCGTGGATGGTGTCCAGGGGTAATTGGCAAGAGTGTAGCAAAAACGATGACTTTTAAATGTGCCCGTGGCGGTGCAGATAAAGACAAGAATAAGAAGAAGAAAAAGAAAGGTAGTAGACCAGGAGCCGATGTCGGCGGTGGAGACTCAGAACCGGACGAGCCTCTGGAGCCAAAACCAGCTCTCAAAGTTCAGAGAAAAGGCGACGTTTTTACAATACAAGTAAGTCTATCTCTAGTGGCAAAGAATTTCAGATATTTATTGATATATTTTTCATTAATTTAAAATATTCTTGTATCTGTGTTTGTATACCAATTGTTGTCTACTGCATTTTTTTCAGGTAAATCCATTAAAAGATTTAACAGATATAGCACCAAACGAGGATCCGTATGTAGATTGTGATCCGATGGTTTTTAAAATTATAAAAAAGCGGAGCCCAGAAGAACAAGCAAAGGTTGAGGCACGAAAAATGGTAAAGTTGAAAAAACAACGGGATGCTGACATTAGAAAGGCTTTGAGTGAAGCCGTAGAGGACATTTGTAAGTGTGCATACATGGATGTATTCTGCAATGATTTGTCTGCAATCGATAGGGTGATAGACAGCTGTCCGGCCTTCAAGGAACCTGATTGCATTTGCCAAGAAGAATCCTTGAGTTCTTTGTCCAGTAATGCAACTTGGGATATCGAATATACACCTCCTTTTGGATGTTTTGATTTAAGTCCCAGAAAAAGGAAAGCTTATATTCACGTAGAGACGCAATATATTCCGGCAGATGCAGGTATCGTGGAACCGCCGCCAAAGCCTAAATGCAAAAGGTCATGTGCATCTTTAAGGCCTAAAAGAGCTACAAGAAAGAGCTGTTGTGGACGGTGTTCGTAAACTGTGTTTCATTTAATAAATGTCCGCATCTTGTAGTGATCCTCGTTCAGAAAAATCTTTTATTTATTTTAAGAGAACATCTCAAATTACAAACTGTTGCATTATAGATAATTTGATATGACGTATTGTCTAACACTTTGTAATAGTTTGAATTGGAAGTAGATAACCGCGTGTAAACGTGCAATTTAAAAGTCGTTCGTAACTTAATGTGGTTTAAAGAATTATCCCCTATCTGATTACCGTTCAGGAGTTGTACCTTCTATCATCTGCTGAGACTTAAATATCATAATAGCTATGTTTAAGTAGTTATGGTCAATAATAAGCTATGGTTTAAGTAGTTATGGTCGCACATACAAAACCTAGATGCCATATACAAATTACAAATTAGCACAATTAAAACTATTGTACCAAAGCACATAAGAAACAAATATAAAGGAGACGAAAACGGTTTACTAAAACACTGCCAAATCATATAGGTTTTTAATAAAGTTAAAATTCAGGTAATATTTGACGAATACATTGAAAAAATTAAAAATAAATATATTCCCAACAACTTACGAAAATTACGTTACGTAAACAAATATGCACTACCTAAATGGAACAATGAATATGGTAGGAGGACGTGGGAATACATGTTTCCTAATATTCTAAACACAATTGGGGATGAACTGCACACAAAAATAACTTCAAATTATAAGAATTATAAGGCTTGTAAACGAGCAGTTAAATTGTACTATATTCTTCAAAACTAAGAATTGTAGGATCGGTGATTTACTAGCGCTGCTATAGACCTTTAACAGGTTTAGAGCGCTTTTAGTGCATAAGCATGATAACGTAATTATTTTGAATAAATAAATAAAAAAGCTTTAGAAAGTATATGGAAAAAACATCACATGGATCCCCCCATCATCCAATCCTGCCTTGGTAACAATGAGATCACCATAGAAGTATATATACTCTTACGAACATAAAAAGATTGAAAAACGGTCGCCAATTGTCGGAGAAATCGTGCAACACATAAAAAATACATACAGTTGAACATAAAATCCCCTCCTTTTTGAAGTCAGTAAAAAGGGTGCGGCACTTCAGTAAAACAATGTTATTCATAATAAGGATACTTACATTTAGAATATCTGAAGGCGTCTTGATCGTTCGTGTACTGTTTTATCAAGAACGGTAATACGACTGTGCTGCCCAAAACCACAATACCACCAAACGCCAAAGACGCGGGGTTGATGTTAATTGTCGGGAACTAAAGTAAAGTAAAGATAGAGTAAAAGGTAAAAGTTTTTATATCTTATTTAAACCATCGAATACTACAGCAGTTTGTCAAATAGACTTAACTATTTAACGTCAAAGCTATACGTTCTCCATGAAACATTGTGTGGTTTGGACCCGTGGGGGTTTCCACATAAAAAAAAGCTATACGTTCTGTAGAAACTTGATGTTAAATTACAAGTTACACATATGTATATGACTAGGGAATGCAATCTCGTTCTCGCGAGATCTCGTTTTTGCGAGATCTCTTGAGATTGATCGCGGCCGAAAAATGGCCGAGATCTCGCGAGTTTAAGAGAAAGAAAACTACGAATTCGTTGGAGTCATTCATCAATCAAAAAGGAAATAAATTTATACAAGTCCGGGTTAAAATGCGAACTTTTACAGTTCGCGGATGACTGCTTCAGATCAGTGGTTCCAACTAACGTTGAATCCGAAAGGGCCTTCTTAGTAGCTGGTTATCGGGCCAGCAAAATAAGAAGCCGTTTAGCAGACGATTCTTAGGATCCTTAAGAAGCACAAAATGTGCTTCTTAAGGAGTTACTTTCGAAATAATTCGTAATAATGGCGTGGGATGTGAACTGTATAGACTTATATTTGATTGGCGTATTTTGTTAATTAATCTCTAATTTCTAATAGATCTCGAAGTGGGTATATTTTTCTTTAATTGATAATAATACCTCAGTTTAATAGTCAACTCTACTTGGATAGTGAGTTTCATTCTAGTTTTTGACTTCTTGTTGTTTTGTTATAAAATAACTATTTTATTATTAAAGACTTTTGTTTGATATTAGAAGAGAACACTGGTTGTTTATTTTATTTCTTCAAAGATCTTTCTTCAAAAAATCTAAAAAATGTTTATTTGTTAATACCTATAATTCTTATTATTTTTTCCTAGTTAATTAAAATATTGTGATTATTTGCAAGAATAAACACAAAACTGCCAGTCTCGGTATTGTTATTCATAAACTCGCGAGATCTCACCTGAGCCCCAATCTCGCGAGATTGCATTTCCTATATATGACCTCATAGTACTTTGTTTCGAAATCATTTATCTCGAATATATTTAGCTATGTTTGATTACACTACTAAAAATATAAAATAAAAATATCTTTAATTTCCATTAAATTAAAGGTATTATTATTTTATATTTTTAGTCTTCGATCAAGTATACCATGGTTTTCGATCGTTTCCATCGAAGGCATAAAGTTTTTTTAGTTTACAAATATTAAACTATGTATGTTCCCCTTACAAAGAGAATGAATACATTTTTAAACTATCTTTCGAGTCACGTGCTGTCCTTACAGCGAAATTTCGTCAAAAGTGCATATAACTAACCTATAACTATGTATGTTTCATACAAATACGACATTAATATTGGCTGTTGATATGTATAAATAAAAATTGATGTTTTTCTTACTATTTAAAATTCAGTTTAGTAAGCATATATGTACATATATATCCAATTATTTTATATTTTTGCTAGACTACAATATGTACACAATAACAAACTTACCGTCATTCCAGAATCCATTTTTTTCTTTCCAGGTATTTTTAAAAAAGGTATCTTGAAACCCATTTCTACCTGGAATTACTTTTTGGATTATCGCTAAATATAAGACCTTGTTTTTTTATACGCATATTCTAAAATTTACTAATATTTTATTCCCAACCAAGCGTTCCCCAGTTTCACCTGCGTTTATGTTCACTGCTCCTCTCCTAAGGGTCTTATCGTGATGATATATTACCTATAGCATTCCTCAATAAACGGGCTATTTAATACAAACAGAATTTCTGAAATCGGATTAGTAGTTCCTGAGATTAGCGCGTTTTCAAACAAACAGACAATCAAAAAAGTGTTAAGTGTATTAATAATATAAAAGATTCTGGTACACAATTAAAAAGTTTGCCGTTCAGTAATGACAATTAAAATTGAAACTAAATATTTATATTATTGTTTATATTTTTTTTTAGTTTAAAGAAACATTTTTAATTACCTCAATTTCATCCTCCATTACATTAAAAGAAAATAATTTCATTTGCCGTTGCTCAAATGCTCTTCTGTGTCCCTGACTGTTCACAAGTACCACACAATAAATGAACACAAACACTTTTGATATTTTGTGATACATATTTTTATTGAACCTATAATCGGTTGTTCTCGCTCCAAATCTCACGCGTTTGTAACAAACTATATGTCACCGAGGCCGTAAGAAATCAGAGTGCATGACTGCAGACTCTTCCGTTTATTATTATTATTAATCTGCAGATCTGCAGACATTTAAACAAGTGAGGCATAGAGAAGGACACAGTGTCATCTTAATTCCGTCTATTCTAAATTGTAATTAACTTTTCAAATAGTATATAATCGACTTCAATTCGAATTCAATAATAAATAAGCGATAAAAAAACAGCTTGATACAATTATTTAAAAGCTGTTTTTTATTCATCCCTATTCACTTCCGAGGTGCAATATGTTCTTCAAACTTAAACTGGACAATCCTTGACAATTTGCAATTAAAAAAAAGAACAGTCAAACCTCCTCCTTTTGAATTAGAAACCCTAGGAAAGTTTCCGCTTGGTTCATATGATTTCAAGATTGTACCGATCACTACTCGGTGTCTTCGTTTGATAACTAATTATAAGAAGAAACGTATGAGCTATATCTGTCTTGACTTGTTTGTTTGTTTGTTTTTATGCAAAAGAAAACAGGTATTGCTATTATTGTGTAGTAGGGATGAGTCAGGGTCAGAAGCATCTTATTGAGATTTCATCCCAAAGATATGTAACAAAGTACAGCCCTTAGCAAATCCATAAATATCAGTACTCCCCTATACTGAGTGGGATTTGCACAGCGGAAGCAATAGTACTGTATCGCTGAGGGGGTGCCCTAAAATCTATTAAACACCCAAATACTGTCATTTAAAATTTTATTCCACTAACGTAATAGGGGCAAACCTATTGCTATCAACCGGCACTTCAGGCATTGTGAATGGGAAAATTGGGAGTATAATAATAGAGAAAAGTAAGAACAAGGGAAGTCTATGCAAGAAAAGGGCAATTGCTCATACGGGCGGATTGAGAAGCACTCGAGGACGTTGGTGTCGCATACCTGTATCTCTAAAACTAAACAAGATGAAAATCTTCGCATTTTTTAAATTTGTGTTTTGTAAAACAAGGAGCTTGATGAAAATATATGTACCAAATGAAATCTGTCATGGAAAGTTTAGATAAAAACATTGCGTCAAACGTGAACCTATATTCGCTAAAGGAAGCATTAGAGAAGTGCCTCCAAATCTGCTCACATTAGGATGTGATCGTAATGATGTGTTGCGTCAAAATAAAGTTTTATAACTAAGTGAAAGTATTGTTAATTTTTAATAAAAATTAACGTTATTTTGAACTTATAACTTGACCCATCCTATGTTCAAAGATACCCCGGTTTTGGAAACACTAGTTCATTTTCAATTTCTTAAAAATTTCGTTGCTAAATGTTAATTCCGAACTGTAATTGTGTTAAAACCAGATAGGTTCATACATACATATATCTAATATATATACATATGTATATATATACTCTTTATTGCATACTGGCAAAAGCGTTAGATACTAATATGAATAAAATATAAATATCCTATCGCAATCTTAAATCTCTTACAAACTATATACCCAGATATACTATTACAGTATCACTAGCATTTAAAATGTTTTGGAATAGTCATTCAATTGGAAACATGTAGCTATGAATTTTACCTATTCCTCACTTCATCATACTTCCTTCATGCAATTTGGTATCCAAGTTTATATTATTACCCTTCTAAAATCTTCAAAGGTCTTTGTTGTTGAGATTGCTAATTTGTACACTTTTCATGGATATGGTTCATGTAATGACAAACAGTGCCACACATTTAACACAGAATTATAATAAAATGTGGTGTTTAGTCACGGTGAGTTTACTGCGAGATCTTTTTATTATTTATTACTTGTAAGTGCCTAACTATGTACATTAAAATGCTAGGAGTTAAAAATGTAACAGTCAGATGAAGTGTGGTCAGTCAGCGTTGTATAGCCGACAGTTTATTACATATATTATTATTAATAGCTTCAAACATCTTTTTTTTTTGGTTTGAATAACTAAATTCTTTGGGAAATGCTTTTCCTAGTGTAGGTGTATATAAAATATTAAATATTTCTAAACAACTAACTATATATGTTGTTGTCACTTTTATTTTTTGGGCGTAATCCGGATATGCCTCTAACATCCTTGGACATCGTTGGTATAAAATAATAATATAATAAAATGGATTAATTCTGTTTCCATAAAAATTGCGAATGTTCCTTCAACTGTCATTGATTTACGATATTCCCGGGGTAAACTATATAACCCCAAAAAACAAATCTTTAACCACCTGTGTAGAGAAACTGTTTAAGTTGAAAAGAACCTGTCCTTTCTTATATGCTATTGCGATTTCTGTCTTACATTTAAATATATTTATAGTATTTTCGTGAACTAAGCTAAATAGTATAGGTTCAGTATTGTTGGACTTCATAGTTTGGCCATACAACTTAAGTCATAGGTAGGTACGTAATAATATACAAAGGGGTCCTCTATCAGTTACATCAAATCCTGAGGCATTGGTCTGGTAAAATTGCACAAAGTGCGTTCTGAGAAGAAGAATCAAAGAGCCATCGACACCACAATGGCTTCTTGATTCTTCCTAACAATGAGGATTATATTATTTTTAAATATAAGAATACTAGCATTCCTGTTAACCCTTCCAGGTAAGAAAAATTGCTTGTTAGGAATTAGATCACGACGGTAATGCACTTAAATTAGCCTTAAAATGTACTCACGTTTAGCATATCGGAAGTTCTCGTGATTGTGGGCGTATTGTTTAGCGAAAAATGGAAGAATCACAGTCGTGCCCAATACCACTGCGCCGCCCAACGCCAAAGAAGCAGGGTTGATGTTTATCGTTGGGAGTCCCTAGAAAGAGTTATTCTTTTCAATTCAATTCAATTAAACTTAAGTGTGAGGTATCATTTAAATCATCTTAAAAGTGTGAGTGACATATTGCATAAAAGAGTGTTTTCTCAAACATGCATGAAAATATTTTCATTATCTTCGAAACAAGAAAAGTAAAATTAAAAATTTTGAAAAAACCCACGACGGTTAAAACGTAATCGAAAAGGATAAAATCTATTTAAGAACCCTCACTAATCAACCACAAACTGCATCAAAACCGGAAGTAGTGTTTTTATGCACAAACAAATGTTTACTGCAGCGCCCCCTGGTGAGTTGTCACGGTAACACCTATCTAAGAATATGCACCAATCAAACCTGAACCCACAACTGTAAACTGCATCAAAATTGGACTAGTAGTTTTGAAGAAAAATGGCAACATAGATTTGAACAAAGAAACATCCTCATCCCAAACGCATATACCGTCTCAGTTCAAAAATAAAGAGAACAAGCGAAGTATGTATCGAATTTATGAACAAAGAAAATCAAATCATTGCAGTAGCATTTGTTCAATTTGGAACATTACAACGCTCCACCAATGTTGTATGAAACGACGTTCCGGGGTTATCAGATACTTTTTGATTGGATCTCTTTTATCATTCTTGGTATACCAAAGTAAGTCTTTTGGCTTAGTACAGATTGCGTTGCCGTGGCTGTATAGTCATAAATGCGTTATCCTTCCGGCACAGATGATTATTAAAAAAATGGCGGCAAAGCTGAAAATTCGTCTTGATTCGTTATTTACATAATAAATATAAAAATAATGAATAAAATGAGTTCCAGCGGTGTTTCAGAGTGAAATGGGGACTGATTGTACTCAACTAGATTTAAGATCAGAAGCCAAAAAGGCTATAGAAAACCTGCTTCCAGCGAAGTCGAAAGAAAAATACATGAAAGTATATGAAAATTTTATGAGTTGGAAAAATAAGAAAAAAGTGAACATTTTCTTCGAAACAGTATTTTTGGCGTATTTTAATAAGATTGCTAAAACTAAAAAGTCATCTATATTATGGGCAATTTAGTCCATGCTGAAGTGTACAGTTCATGTTAAACAAACATACCGGGGAAATCAATAACATTTTCTTTCAGTTATTGTCCCAATATGACTAATGAAACTTTTAATATTAATTAAATTAAATGTATAATATTTAAAAGTATGTTTTATTTCCCTGCATTTTTTTTGAAAAAAAGTACTATTAATGCCTCGGCGATGGCGAAATGGCAATTGCCTGTCTCGTATTAGTGCAGTCCTCGCCTTCGTCTCACCTTCAAACTCATATCGAGTATGAGTTGAATGAAATGAAAGTATGAACTGCAATTGCCTATTTCACAGCCTTTAAAATAATGAACTAATAGTGCAGTTGGGTTATTATTTGACAATTTGACTTTTTAAATTATAATTTCGAATACTAACCATCATCCCATAGGCAGAGTCCATAGCTTTCTTTACTGGTATTTTCAAGAAAGGTATTGCAAACTGCAAGTCTATCTGAAAACATGTTAATCATTATATTTTTAGCCTTACGTGGTTCTAAAATATATACTTTACAAGATAACAAACTTATAACAAACTTCTGATGCGTATCGAATTGCAAAAAAGAATTACCCTTGAAATTAATATCAATTTGTCTGGTCCATATTTATAATAATGTGTATATAATACTAGTTCCACCCGCGAGGTCTGTCGATAAAAATCTTTGTTCTTTCCTTCCCCAGGGTGCGAAATATCATCATACCGAATTCATCATAATCGTTTTAGCCGTTTAGACGTGAAAATTTGCAAACAGGCAGTTACTTTCACATCTTAATTTATATAATTTTAATGTAAGTCCTTTAACTATTCAACCGATTATTATCATTAAAAATGCATGCACGTTGTCAGTGGTGCGCATAAGGACGGTTAACTGTTATCCAGAACAGTGCAGAATATTTGAATAAACCATTAACAGAGAATCTCCTGTCAAGAACAATATTTTACAATAATTATTTACACTCGGTTTTGCACTTTTTTACTAAACAGTTTTAAGTAAAGATATTCTAAAGATTTTAAAAAGTTACTCACCGAAACGTCTTCGTCTACAACATTAAAAGAAAACAATTTCGGCTGTCTATGTTCATATTCCCGTTTCCCACGACCATTTTCAGTTTTCACCATGTCAACAACACAATAAATAAATAGAAATACTTTTAACATTTTGTGATTAACATTTTAATTTTACAAATAGTTTAGATTGGTAGTTCTCGCGCAAAAACATACGCCTGTTTGCCGCCAAATTTATGTTGCATTCATTAAAATAGAGAAGGGAATCAATGTGCATGACTACAAAAAGTTTCCGTGTATTGTTAAGCACAGTATAATGCATCACATCACAACTACAGGGTTGTAAAATTGTAAGGTGTGAGTTGAGAACGATTAGATATGGCTATTTGCATTATACAAATTGGGACAAGTGAAAGGCCAGTAATTGTGGGCAGCTTAAAGTAGCTGTACGTTCGCGGTCGCTATGAGCAACCGCATATTGAAGTTTGATTCATGTAACTAGTATATTACTTGTTATAGAGATATGCAAATGAAATATATAGGTGAGGCACAGATAAATTATGAAATTGCTCTTAAGAGTCCACAATGATAAGTTGTTTTTTTGGGCTTGTGGAGGAAGTGCAATGATTTTTGGAAATTGTTTTTATAAAGTGTTAGACATGTAATAGGCTTCTGCCTACCTCTTTTTGGGTAAAGGCGCGAGTGTATCTATGTATCGATGTTTAATAAACAATTCTAAAAACTAAACAACTCTACTTGCTAATTTGTACTCTTGTCACGGTTATGGGTAACATAATGGCTCATCTAAGATTGGCCGTTTATAACGTGACATTAGAGGTAATGGCACCAATAGAAGCTTAAAATGTGGATAATAATTGCTTTGCAGTACTTTCACCACACACGACTGTAAAACGCAAACGTTAAATAATTGCTCTTTAAGAGAAGTTATTTATTTGTAATAGTCTGTCAGATTGCTAGGTTTGTTTAGTGGGTTATTACGTAGCTTTGCGTGTGGGAGCCCCCTTGGGCTCTTATCCCACTGGGGCCTTTGCGAGATCGGTGTGTGGGAATAGTACCGTCTAAAGAGACAAAAGCCTTGTTAGTAAAGACCCTAGTCATCCCCATCATGGATTATGGTGACGTGTGCTACTACGATCTGAATGCAAATCTGCTCAATAAATACGACCGACTTCTGAATAACTGCATTCGATTCATTTTTAATCTTTCCTCCTCTCGTAACGAGTTGAATTGGCTCCCCATTCGTCAGCGTCGTCAGCTGCGTGCCCTCACTACCCTTTACTCTATTCTCAACTCACCTAGTTCTACTTATTTGACCTCTTCTTTTCAGTTTCTATGTTGCAGTCATAGCAAAACTCTCCGATCTACAAACAATCTTCTTCTGTTATGCCCTTCTCATTCATCCGCGTGTGTTCTATCTTCCTTTCTAATTCAATCTGTCCTCCTCTGGAATGCCTTGCCTTCTAAAATCAGAATAGCACCTAGTCTCCTCTCTTTCAAGGCGAAAGTACGAGCTCACATAGTGCATAAGTCTGCAGAACCATCACAACGATGATTAATTATATGTATATTATTTTTATATGTATGTGTGTATGGTTAAATGTATGTATGTCATACATCATGTTTATATAATTTTTATATATATTTTACTTATATTATATTATATATTTATGTGTATTATGTGAACAATCACTCACTGTTATCTTCTTTTTTCTATTTATGTTTTATTATTTCTAGTGCACCTAGTGACTTATTTCTACACAACCCAAAGGTAGAAAATGCCTGTGGCATTAAGTCCGCCGTTGTAAAATTTTGTAGTGCAAAAAGTTTTAAATAAATAAAATAAATAAACCAATTGCGCCTCAAGTAGGAGGAATTTAAAAAAAAAGGTAGTCAAAAGTGTGGGTGCCAATATATATTTCCAAAATGAAATAAACGAGAGTGGGTCCCTTCTTTTTCTACTTTTAAATGCTTGACTTACAACTAACTAAATAATTAACTGTAAACAAACCTTGAAAGTAAAAAAAAGAAATTATAATATATTATTGTATTTACATAATTTTGTAGTTTGGATAGCAATACTGTAATTCAGCATCTTGGGGCTGATCTGATGATGGATCCAGGGGGCGGATACTAAAATACTTCAATGGTTACTAGTAAAATAAACTAAAAATGAAATTGTGGATCACACTTTTTTCCAATGTTAGAATCGAACCCATACCTCCGGCTCAGCTGTCAGGATCACAAACTACTAGACCAACAGACCAGTCCATTCAATAATTACTAGTAAACCTTTTGAGTTTGTACTCGAGCGATTCGTGTTTTATAGTAGACCAACAGACGGGTCACCTGGTGGTAAGTGACAACTGCCGCCCATGGACAAAGTTTTATTGATATACAAGAAGTTACGGAAAATTGTAGTCAAATTTAAGGAGTACTATGTGTAGCCGAAAATCAAAAATACTTTTATTTAGTAATAATAGATAAGCATGAAATAAAATTGTTTTGTGTAATAACATGTGGAAAGTAAGCGTCAGTTTCTATTTAATTTTTAAACCAAACCAACTTTGAAATTCATTTTCAGCTTCTAAGTTCATATAGCTTGATAAAAAAAAAAAATAATGTTGAAAAAAGATTCTAGATAAATGCTTGCCTAGCCTTGCTATTTTCTTAATGCATAACTTTTGAGATAAATGTGAAAATTCCACAACAATGATCGGTTAGAAAATAATTTATGTCAGGCCGCTACCTCGTGGCTTATATTGAACTGGATTCAATTCAGTATTGAAATAAGATTTCTGTATGAAAATACACGATTTTTCTAATATGACTCTTAAATATGCCTTTCTATAACATTCTGCATTACGTAAATGAACTATAATTATTGAAATTTAACACCATTCCTTGTAGCTTTAGCTAATATGAACCGCTTTATAGTACTTCACTAATATTATAAGTAAAAAAATACTTAAAAATCTAAATAGTAGTACGACTCATATGCAAGTGAAAATAGGAGGGATTAGCAGTAGGATATATATATACACACTAAATGTTATGTTGCAATTGTATACCAGTTTTATTAATCTATTGTTTAAACACTACAGTGTTATAATGTTGCAACATATCAACAAAGAGACGAAGCCGCGATGGTTAACCTTAAATGCGAATGGGTAGGGGACAACAATGCGTTCTTTTCACGCTCTGAATCAAAATCGTGACTTTCTTACATGTTTCCTCAATGGGCCAGTGACTGTGTAGTTACCAATTATTAGATCTCAAAGAAAACAGTTTTGTAGGCATAAGCTGATGTACCGAAAGGCATATCTTTATGTTATCGATATTACAAGGCTTTTAAACTATAACGACTACATTCCTATTGAGGTTTGCACCAGGCAGGAGCCCGGCTACACATAGAGGAAACCAGCCAAAAGCTGTCCACATTGCACCGACCTCAAATAAATTTGGACAAGGGCGCTCTTGGCTACAGGAGACGTTTTTTGTACCGGACCCGTTCTAAGCTCATATCTGTAATATTTTGTTCCTCCCTATACTCTACAGACGATCACATAGTGTTATTTAGATGTTGCGATGAGGTTTAAGGAATGAAAATAGGATTGGATTAGAGATGACACAAGTGCGGCCACTGGAATTGCAAGTATGAATTCCATTTTTTCAGATTGATTGATTTGACAAAATTGTTGAAATTTAGTAATTTCATATTTATAAGGATATATTTTTTATGTGTACACATAATTAATTTGTACTTTCATATTTGTATCTATATACATAGAAAAAAGTCATTACTATTCAACTACATTCATTAGTTTTCAGTAATTGCCTTGTGTAAATGTGGTATAAACATATAATTTTATTCCATTCATTACAAAATACTGACATACATATTAAGCTACTAAGTAATGTTCAAATTGTGCGTATCTTTTCACCTAACAGCATATCCTATTAACAAATTAATCCATTACTAAGTCAAGAACTAGAAACCAGGAAGTGCCGTATGTAAGTCAGTAGGGAATTAACTTATCAGCTTCCTACTTGAGATAGAATTGTTCCAAAACCGTAACGGCATGTAAAAGTATTATGCAATATAGACCACATGTGACAATGGTGTTTCCCCATATCATTGTTTTGGAGCATGCCTCGGAACGCCCTGTATATAGATGTATGCGGAATTGGAAGACGTTAGTAAGTTTCAAGAAATTGGTACGATGGGACATCAAGTTTTCTTTGTAGTGTTTGGAGCTTGCCTTTGTTTGGTAGCGGCGGAATACAGGGATGATGGGTAAGAATTATATATTTGTCTTTTGTAGGATGAAGATAGTGCTGCTGTAAAGAGTCTGTGACAGTGGCTAAGAACAAGCAAATTAATTTAAGCAGTGTTCTTGTAAAACTTTTGTGTACAACAGAACATCAGCGGTATCTCAATCTCAAATTCTGGCATTTCGTTATACAAAACCATAATGGTCCATCTCTATAACAGATTCTTGCACTTTTTTGTGACTTTAGAACTAGTCATCAGAAGTTAGTAAAACCTGCTAACAAACCCTGAATCCTATTGAAATCACGCGTTATGCCATATTCTGTACAATAAACACAAAGGGAGGATTTTCTGACGATCAACGTTTTGCCCGTCACTTTGTTAGCATGGAAATTTAGAAAAATACGTTTTTGGGATAAAAAATCTATGCACTATTCCAGATAATGGTCTATATGTGTGGATCTGTTTAGCCGTTCTGGCGTAATAGAGTAACAAAAAAGCATATAAACTTTAAGTAAATTTCAATAATTGTAACCCAAATTAGTTTTGATTTTAGGGGCTTCATGCCAAGCTTCCAGCGTACCGAAGACCAGCTAGCAGAACCTTCGGCTAGAATAGAAAAGGACAGAGACAGCCAAGCTGACAGGACGCAGAGATTCGGAGTGTCAGCTTATGGTGGATCTGGGGTAAGCAACAACAGACTACTTCAGACTTAACTTAAACGGGTCGCTAGGTTAATTTTAGGATACTTTAATGTTTTAATTACAATATTTTTGGAATAAATATATTTTAAGTTTCATTATCAAAGTAAGAAAGCGACATAACGTCTATAAGCTACCAAGTTAATCATCAGCTGGCCCTGGCTCATCATACTTACTAAGATATCTAAAATCAGCTGTAAACAGGACTGATATCCTGAGGCAAATTACTGAACATTAAAGCGTCACAATTAAGTGAGATTGTATAGTTTCTACACGCCATCAGAACGTAAGTATTAATTTTCTGTGGTTGGTGTGGTTTGGTTTCACATTGTGTTGCGATTTGAATTGGACAAAGAAATTGACTCGTTTACTGGATCAGCCAGACATTAAATGTTAGTGTTCAAATATTTGACGACTTAATAGCTCATGTCATGGACGATTGTTTTTATTTCTTGCATAAAGTTTAACACCCGGTTGATTCCCGGGATGTCAGGGCATTTTATGACAGGATATGTATGACAGAATCTATATGGTATTTAACTATTATTGTATGTTAAAAATTGTATGATTCACATACAAAATAAATTAAACACAAAAATTTCATAAGCAGTATACGATGTTCAAACTCCATCATTACATTACTGACGTAAGTTAAGACAACTCCTTACAGTAGCATTTAAGCTTTGCTGGAAGAGTTAAAAAAGATACTAGTAGGTAAATTGTGATCTACTCGTGTTCTTAAAATAATGTACTTTAAAAAATAGGATTCGAAAATTACTACTAATAAAAAATTTCAGGGTGGTTACGGCAGCACAGCGCCTGGACTATACGGTCCAGTGAAAATAGACCTTGGAGGTGTCTTAATAGGATCCATATTGGGTTTTGGAGCTGTCATCATCCTGCCCAAAATTATACATGCCCTATCTTACGGCTATGGCGGTGGATATGGTAGAAGTAAGTAGTTTATGATATATTATACTACCAAAATATTTTATATCCCAAACTGTAATAGAATTGAGATTATTTTATAGATCAGTTTTGTTAATAAAAGAACCGTCATTCTTAGATCTTGAGGGCAATCCTATCAATTACAAAGTCAACGAGTGAAAATATATAAGTTCAATATTTCTGAAAACACGGTAATGTTGAGGGAGATAATATGAACGATTCTATCATCTATTACGGTGCAATTTCAAAAGGGTTTGTTTGAAGAACCTATTTGGGTACAGTGGTTTAAGACAAGAAATGCGGGTTTAATTTTAATTATATATGCCGCAGTTAAAGGTCATGTGTAATCGTACGTGTATCGGATTGTAAACTTCTGACGTTGTAATGCCATGCCCATTCAATCCCCTCCCCCATCCAACCCCCTCTTGGTTGCACCGGCAAGGGCCGGAACTTGCGACTCTTGCCCATGGGCGTCGGCAGTCACTTACTGTCAGGTGACCCGTCTGCTCTTTTGTCCCGTATACCATTTTTTTTTTCGTGTGGAAACCCCCTCGGGCCGTCATTCCACCGGGGTTTGAACGGTATGTCGGAATCGAACCGACTAAAACACCACGGTGTGCCACGCTGCGCTTAAAATAGGAGGAATCCGGGAACAGCTTTATTAAGACATCCGGACCCTTCCTAGCGTTTGCCCGCACTATGCGGGCACCACCTACGGGTTGTCCCGTATACCATAAAAACTTATCTATTTCCCCTTCATCGTAGTCTACTTAGTCAGAATAAAAGCCTGGTCTTTACAGCAATCACAAAAAAAAAACAATTTCGTTTCAAAGGTTTAGAGACAGACTTCGGCCAGGTATCGGAAATGTTTAACAAAATCGACGAGATGCTGGCCCGGTACAACGTGGATTCAACCGCATGCATGCAACGACTCGCCTGCTCATATGTGCAACTCGCAAATGAGAATATGCGCAACGGCAATGCGACTGACTTCGACGCATTGTTGTCTTCGTTGTCTAAGTGAGTTCTGTTTGTTAAAAATTTACTAAATGAGACTTGATACAAATAAAACTAATGCGGCAAGTCGGCACTAGGCTCATATAGCCATTTCATAAAGCTAAGATTCCTGTATCTAACGAGCATTCGAATCCTGGGTCGTTTTGATAACTTGCACATTAATAAAGGAAAAATCTATATTAATAGAGAGGAAGTTGAAGTGGAACCCTAATCCCTGATAGTCCCTAATAAGAGAATTTTTTTCTTTACTAAAGAAATAAAAGAGACACCTTCAATTTGATGGATTAGGTTCGATCAGAGTTAAGATTTTTATTATATTATGTGTTCACATCACCTTTAATTTAATATTTCATCATTGCAGTAACTCACTTGTCCAACGCATGCTGGACGGCACCCCAATCTTTGACGGTGTGTCAGCGGGACGGTCGCTGGACTCTGACTGCCACGCCCTCTACCCCAAGTGCAAGCTTGACAAAAAGACTGTTGTCAAAATGCTTACGCAACTCGTACCATCATAAATAAATGAATTTACTAAAATTTAGAAATAAACTGTTAGTGATTAATTTGTGTTCATTATTATAGGGTTTGGATATGAAGGCTGACTTTCCGGCAATAGTCAGTACTGGTAACACGTATGAGACTCTGGCCTGCTCAAAAATGACAACTCCAGAAAATGTCCATATGAGCACCCTCCCAATTTTCCTATTAAATTTCCAGTATCAAGTGGACGGGAATAGGCTTCTGCCTACCCCTTCAGGCATTCCAGCGTGAACGTATATATGTATGTATTTGTAGAGTTGCAAGTATTATCCTTTAGTAACGGAGGATTTACACCACAAAGCTCTGAATATTTGTCTAACAACTTGCACACCTGCAGTTCTTGAGAATAAACGCGTTCCAAAGAAACTATATTACAAATCAGACTTCGATTCCATTAATGAGGAACTCAACAAGATTAATTGGGACTCAGCCTTTTCTCTGTTAAAGGACGTTGACTCTGTGGTTACACATTTTTATAATATTCTATCTTCTCTTATAGACAAATATGTCCCTACCACTATGTCTTTTATTGTTAATAATAAATATCCTCCTTGGTATACGAAAGTTTTAGTTAAATTAAATAATGAGAAAAGAAGGTATCATAAAAAATGGAAAACTTACGGTAACAGAACAGATTACGATACATTCTCTCTATTAAGAAAAAGGCTCCGTAAGTTAGAACGCGAAAGATTTGAAAAATACGTGTCTTTCTCTGAAGATCGTATTCACAAACACCCGAATTACTTTTGGTCTTATGTGAAATCTAAAAGGCAATTAGGTGATATTCCCCACATTATGTATAATAATGGAACTCCTCTTAGGACTGGTACATCTATTTGTACTGCTTTTAATGAGTATTTCCAGTCAGTTTTTGTCTCAGCAAATAATTTAAATAATTGTACTTCTTGTGACCACGGTGAATATACTTCAGCTAATATAAGCTCTATTAACTTAGATAAACAAATAATACTTAAAGAACTCCAAAATGTTAATCTACAGAAAGGTGCGGGACCCGATGGCGTGCCGCCAATTTTTATCGCTAAGTGTGCTGTAGCCTTACTTAAACCTATATATCTAATCTTCCGTTTATCTATGGAGCGGGGCCAATTTCCAAATATTTGGAAGAAAGCTTTTATTACACCAATACCCAAAAATAATTGTCGCGAGTTGGTATCTAATTATAGACCTATATCAAAACTATGTATATTTGGCAAAATATTCGAAAAGATAGTTACATCTCAACTCTCTTACGCAATCAAAAATGTCATATCGCCAGATCAGCATGGATTTCTTAAACGTCGCAGTGTTGAAACAAATATGGTTACTTTTGTCGACTACTTACTTAATTCTATGGATAAAAATATACAAGTAGATGTCGTGTACACCGATTTTTCCAAGGCATTTGATAAAATTAATTATGATTCATTAGTTGTGAAACTTCGGAGAATCGGTATTCACGGCAACCTTCTAAGGTGGATAGACTCATACATTCGAAACCGTAGTCAAGCCGTTTGTCTGAAGGGTCATTGTTCATCGTACTTACCTATTGCTTCAGGCGTTCCCCAAGGCTCTCATCTTGGACCTGTCCTATTCTCTTTATATATAAACGATATAGGTAAAACTTTATGTAATACTAGTCAGCTTTTATACGCAGATGATACTAAGTTATTTCGAATGGTTACTAGTTCTGTCGATTGTCGTAAATTACAGGAGGATTTAGACTCCTTGCTTAAATACTGTCATGAAAACCAATTATTTCTTAATTCCAAAAAATGTCATATTATTACCTACACACGTAAAAAATCTCCCATTATTTATGACTACAAATTAAATAATGAAACTCTTGGAAGGGTTAGTAGTATTAGAGATTTAGGTATTGTAATGGATAGTCAGCTGACATTTAAGTCTCATTACGATTCTATAACTCAACGAGCCCTTAGAAACTTAGGATTTATCAACAGACTCACTAAACCTTTTAAAAATAGTGCTACAGTCAAACTCCTTTATTTTAGTTTTGTTAGATCTATCTTGGACTTTGGAAGCATTATTTGGAACCCTTTTTACAAGGGACATATAGATCAGTTAGAAAGAGTCCAAAGAAAATTCATTAGAATTTTTGACTATCGTAACTCTGTTCGATCTGGCTCATATGAGGAATCTTTAACTCGATATAAACTACTCCGCCTCGACATAACTTTTCTATATAAAATTTTAAATAATTATATTGACTCAAATATTATTCTCTCCAAAATTAACTTTATTAATAAACTTCGACTTCCTGTACGCCCCTCACGCCTTGGTAAGATATTTACACCACTTCGTTCTCGTAAAAATTACTGTCAAATGTTATTTGAAAATCTGTGCCAATAAATAAATAACTTATATTTATAAATGTATAAACTAATTACCTATTACGTAGCTTAAACTGTATTCCATGACACAATTGTCATAATATGGTAGACACTATGTCATTTTCTGTCATTGCTTCAATATCATGTAGATTTACTGACCAACTCTTGTAAATATGTTTAAACCTCAATGTACTATGAAATCTAATAATTTACTTGAACCATTACTTCTTTAGTATTAATCTCAGACCGTACTGTAATAATTGATGTTTGTGCGAGTTATTAATTGTACTACTTGTATATACACGCAGGATAAAAATGTATATGATAATTATATGTATGAAAACCTTAGTAGTGTCATGCTAGAATATCACAATATAATAAGTACAGGCTTGCATTGGATTGATACAAGCATTTGATTGACCTAGTCTTACTTAACCTTAACTCGAACTCAACTCCATATGTGTGACTCATGCAGTTTTGTAAGTCAACACATTTCCTAAAATTATTTCAGTAATTAGTTTCGGCACTCGTTGTCTATCACTCTATTGTATATCTATTTTGTATTTTTTTTGTAAATGACTGTTTGTGCCAAAATAAAAGTAAAAAAAAAAAAAAAATTAGGAATTAAAATAAAACAGCATACAATACAAATTTAACAATTTTATTAAAGTCAACACCAAAACCTATCTACATCATCTGATATGCTGGCAACGCAATCCTGAACGAACTTTTACAAACGGCACCAAACGAGTCTTCTCGTCATATTCTATTCCCTGAGTGTGCTTCGCTATACATATGTATATATCATAATTAATTAATTATCTACTTTAAATATAAAACTTATGCTTTTGAGCATTCTTTACCTGGCTGTTTGTTTTGGTGGCCGTTACCTAAGCTTTAAAAAAGGTTTAGTAAGATTCTGTTATTTTTTTAAGAAAAGCTTCTCCGCTTTAATATGCCCGTGAGTGTTAGGTCATAACAAGGACTTCTCTATACATAGGTGTTAAGTAGGATTGGTTCAAAGTTTGGAAGTTTCTTTTCTGTTAATTTTTGTTTTAAGTTTATATAATGTAGAGACCTTATAATCTAACCTCCATAGTCGTTTTAAAAAGCAGCACCGAGTGTTATTATCTATGGTATTATTTTATTAACAATACAAAGATGGCATTGGCCACCAAAACAAAAGTTAAGTCATGTGCACACAGGAGGTATTCGATACACATTGCATTTAAAGCCAGTGCGTTCACAAGCTCCCCCTATTTAAACTATGCAATATCTTTTAGCAATTTTAATGCACATTCTTTTTACACACAAATAAAAAAGTTTTGTATGTGGCCAGTTAGTGATGGATGTATGATTCATTTAAATAATACAATTTGCTAATATTCTTCTATGTGACTATTATATTTACCTTGATGATACAGATACAATCAAAGATTACAGATACACTTAAAATTGGAGTTGTAAATTATTATAATATGATTTTTAACTTATCTTCACTGTATAATAAAACTAATAGTTTTTATTTAAACTAGCAACAGATAACTCAACATGACCACGATTGGTACAATTCGAATGAAGGGTCAGAAAAAATTTTGTCCGAATTAAACGTAGGTCCGTTCATTCCTTGTGTTATAAAAAGTTGCCAGTGTGCAAAAATTGCCAAAAATAGGCTCACCACCAGCTATTGTGTACATACTCCTAATAATAAAGCTAATTTTTTACCAACGTTGGTCGTTAAAATTCGTAAATAATTATTTATTGCATTAATGTAACATTATGCTGTTTATAATTTTCGAATAAAAAGAATATGTATGACAATAGTTGCCTTATTTGAAGTTCACTGGAATTCATAGCAAGTATTTAAAAGGCATATAAAAAAATCGTGTTGCTTTTCATAAAAAATTAAGATTTTTATTGAAATAAAGCAAAAGTTGCCATACAAGAAAAACAATTAAAACATTTCTTTCTAATCTTAATTTAATTTTAGTACAACTGGAATATTTAAATAAAATGCATAATCGACTAAGTAAAATAGGTAGTGTGGTAACTGTAAGACATTTCATAGACATTCGTAGTAGTTTCTTTTTATTATTACAGAGATAAGAATTGTTTTTATAAACAAGATATTACATTAGAACATACCTGTAATCTAAGGGTACATAAGATTAAATACTAATCTGTGCGGCCGCAATGACAGTGAGTTATATCCGCCATCTATACGGGGTAATAGAGAAACACTCCCGAAAACGAAGACACACGCTAGTACTAATGATACCTGTGATACAAATAAATAGATCCTGACGAAAAAATACACATACATACAATCAAATTAACGTAAGTCTATTGCAGTCATCCGGGGGCACTTTTGGGAATTAAATGGGGAAGTTTGAAGTATATTGTCAGGAAAGGGATGAAAATTGATATTGCTCATACAGAGGGATTGGATGAGTATAAGCAATAGCTCAGGTAATTTACGGTCACATACCTATAACTCAAACTGGCTGGTGCAAGGGAAGTTCGAGTCCTCAAACTACGAAAAAAATCCTGATTAAAAAAAATAAGACCGCAATTAAATGCGAAAACAATACGTACATAATGAAACAATATGAAATAGCATTCCGTGTGAAGTATTCGATATTGCGTCTCATTACTGGTTATTTTCTATTTAGTGTAAATATTGTTTCATTGCTAATCAAGTTTTTTTTATCGGAATAGATATTTTTTCTAACCCATCATCAAAGGTATCATTACATTAGGACAGTGTTTGTTTTCGGGAGCGATTACCTATAACACCTGTATATACATATATATTTTTAATGAGTAGCAAAGAGAAATGTTATTTCATTAAATTGTTCTTACATATATTATTGTGATATAGTTTATTTGTGAAGTCTACGAATGCCTTAAATAAGTTGGAAAGTAAATATCATTAGGTACTAAATGCAAAGCTTAAATACGTCCATACATTGTTCGGAAATATATCTAATATATACATTTTTATCATTAAATCTTTTACAACGTGCAATGTTGTAAAAATGGCGGGAAAAATACAAACTTTGGAATTAAAATTAAATATTAAAACAAAAATCGTTGCCCTTATTGGAAAATAGAAGAAACCTCCTGGTAATAACATCACTTTTAAAATAGTTGAGTTGAATTATCACTTAAGAATTGTAAACTTTAGATGCAACCTAAACTACAAGTAAATATAGTTCTTAATACAAATCTATAAGATACATTATAGTTCGCAAGAAAGGCCACTATCGCACATATTTAACGTTTATATGAATACGTTACTATCGTGTATAACCGGTAAATATACATGAAATATAGAAATATTCACAACATAGCGGTGGTAAAAACACAACAAAAATTTTAGTTCATCGTGTCAGAAATAACTGGGTTAGGATAAAAAATTGATACAGCTCCTTCGTTTAGTTTAATATTTCGACACTTATAGTAAATAAGTTATAAAAACGTAGGAGAAACGAGATGAATTGAATTCCATAATTCTTCTCAATATAAAAACTCAGAAAAAAATACGAGTCTGCTGTTACTTTTGCCACAAGTTGTGTACTGCGAATGTCAGAGTAAAACTAAAGCAAAACATTTAATCTTAATGTGACAGATGGCGCCACGAGCACGAGTGACATTTTTCATATGTATAATAAGGTTTAAGATGTAAATTCATGTATAGTAGTGTACAATTTGTCATACAGATGTTTATTTTTTAATCAACGCTTTTTCAAAATCAAAACAATACGACATTACATTCGAAAATTATTTAAGTTACAGTACCTTGAAGATATAATGGTTATGAATATCATACCATAAAAAAAACAAATTTCTTTATAACTATAGTCATTTCCTCAAAAATACTTATTATATTGTCTTGGAGAATACCTATTGTCATCCACGCTCCTCCATTCCTATTAAAGCGCTGGTATCGCTACTACCAGCATTAATTTTAAGAATCACTACTATTTCTAAGTTGCATTTTTAATAAGTGAACCGCAAGCGGAATGACTAGTTTGAACTGAAACGATTTGGGTATAAACAGTAAAAGTTTCCACCAAATTGCTACAGTTACAATAGTGAAAGATGTGTGACCTCCTACCGCAAACTTCTCTAAACATGTTCGAAAATATAAAATGGTGTCTAAAAAGAGACTCCGATAGACACGATGTAAAAAATATATCGATATCGATAAATTTAAGTTTTTGTTACTCTTATAGATTGCACATATTTCATTGCACCCTAATTAGCCAATGCGTTATATCTTTAATCTCTGGAAATATTAGTCGGATTATAATGATTCCTTTTTATTGAATAGAGTATTTATTGAGGAATAATAAAGGTTTTTTCATCATTCATCCCGCTACGACCCTTAGGAGCGGAGCAGTGAACGTCGACGCAGGTAAAACTGCGGGAAACCACTAATGTATTAGATGAGCACAATAGTTATAAGATAGCATTGACAAGATATTTTTCACCGTTAATACGTTGATAAGGACAACTTTCTAATAACACTATTGCAATTTTGTTGTGTTGTGAATTTTATGGGAGTTAGGTATACAACTATAAATTGAATATTCCTGTAATATTTGCAAATGTACTAAGAAGTCAGAAGCAACTCAATAAACATATAAAATAAGGTTCAATGTTGATTGAATTCATCTGCGTATCTTTGAGTCTTTGCTTCTCATACTGAATGATTTTTAAGAGAACTATAATAAAAGTTATAATAAATAGCTGTAAAATATGTTTGCGTATGAGTGTACGTTAAACTTTAGTGTACGTTTTTTTTTACTTCATTTTTCTTCGATATTATAAATCGAAATGATAATTTTTAGTTCAATTATACATTAATCGAATACATCAAACGATAAAATGAAATTTAGTTATCAGGCAAGGCATTACATATTTAACAACCTATGACCGTTGTTTCTGTCTGAAACTGCTAAGATGTGTACAATTAATAATAAAAGTACAAGGAAATAGTCTACCGTGACACGTGGGAATCTTACCAAGATGGAGGAGCGATTGACTGTGGTTTGTTTCTTAGTGAAAGGTTGGCTTATTGGCACAGCATGCTGAAGAAAGAGTTCGCATACGCCATCGGCTTCACGTCCGGGTGTGGCTACAAATAAAACAGACATATAGATTACTAAATACCACTCAATGGGGCTTTGCAGAATATAATTTAGTATCACACAAGTAACGTAATAGAGGGTTGGCTTATTGCCTTCAACCAGACACTTTGTGAATTACATTCGACTTATAGGTATTTATTTTAATTAGTCGCGGTTGGTAATCCGTATAACTGAGAGCCGGATAATCGAGTTTCTACTGTATATGGGAAAATTTAAAGAAAATTATACAGGGACGTTAATATGTAATATAATAGTGGGTTACTTCATGATAATGTATGTATATAGTTTCGTTAAAGTTTTTTTACTTACAATTATTTCATTTCTACAGTTTTTTTTTATAATATCGGAAAAACCTTATTTTTTGAACCTTAGAAACGAGTACGTATCCTAATATTAGTGTTAAACGTGCGTGTGTGTGTGTTTGTGTGTGTGTGGGTGTATGTATGATGTTTTAAATATTTACAAATCAATAAACTGTACAATGTACTTTAAAGTATTATTTCTATTGTTGGTCTACTATGACTGACTGCGTTTGATTCCCACTCAAGACAAATATATGTGCGATGTCGGAAGTTATTATTATAATTATTATATTTTAGGCCCAACGCTGGAACATTAACCAATCCCCTGCGATTTTATAGACCATAGCAATGAACAGAATCATTTACTTGTTGCGAGTTTAGTTCATATCCTTTGTGAGTTTAGATTACTATATAATTAATAATAGTGAATAAATACACTCACCACAGCCTCATATGTTGTGAAGTTAGGTTTCAAGTTTTTACCATTCATTGTGATGAAAGCGCCGAGGTTTCCCATTGTATCACTGTAAACCAACCACATTCAAAATCAACAAAATAATATTTATTAATGCTACTTTGACTTACAAATCTGTTTAAACTATTGTTCAAGGAGCCCCGAAAGTTCACATGTGTTTATACCTCACTGCTCTGCTCCTAAGAGTAGAAGTGTCATGTTTTTTAGCCTTATAGCCTTTCTGAATAATTAAAACCAAAAATATATTGTTTTAATCGAATCAGTACTCTTCATCTTTATAATATTGGCATAAATCTAAATAAATGATTTTGTCTTTATTAAATTTATTTCTTTCTTCTTGTTTACATAAGGCTGCCCATTGTATATATTGTCTTTGTGATACCTGTGTGTCCTAGTTGTAATAAGTGTACAATACAGTTTATTTATATTCTAGTCAACACTTTTAATTGATACTAACAAAGAATGGATTGGCTATTTTAGATATGTTTTAAACTCTAAAAAGTTAAAGACAAAGCATTTATTTCAAATTGGCCTAAAAGGTCATGAACGTCAACATTTACATAGAAATAGAACTGTTTCTTGTAGCCCCTTCCAAAATGTAGTTTCGTATCGAGAAAAATGGTTAAGAAACTCCACATTTAATCTTTTAAAATGTTTTGTTTAAATACAATCATTATATATAATTATGTGTGAAAACGATGCACACGGAACAAAATTACTATGCCGAAAAATAAATAAAATAAAGGTAGATAAATGATTTTAAGCAAAAAATAGAATAGATAGTGTACAATTGAAAGTGAAATTGGCTATTGCAAGTCAAATAAGAAGATATTTAGGATCACATAAAACACTGAAAATGTTTAATTTGAAAAGTTGTGATCGCAGTACCTAAATAAGGTAGGTGTTGATTTTCAAAAATGTTCCTATTATCTTGTGATCACATTACCTAATGAACCAAGGCGTTGTTAGGTTTTTAAAAATGTTACTATTATCTTGTGATCACAGTACCTAATGAACTAAGGCGTTGTTAGGTTTTTAAAAATGTTCCTATTATCTTGTGATCACAGTACCTAATGAACCAAGGCGTTGTTAGGTTTTTAAAAATGTTCCTATTATCTTGTGATCACAGTACCTAATGAACCAAGGCGTTGTTAGGTTTTTAAAAATGTTCCTATTATCTTGTGATCACAGTACCTAATGAACTAAGGCGTTGTTAGGTTTTTAAAAATGTTCCTATTATCTTGTGATCACAGTACCTAATGAACCAAGGCGTTGTTAGGTTTTTAAAAATGTTCCTATTATCTTGTGATCACAGTACCTAATGAACCAAGGCGTTGTTAGGTTTTTAAAAATGTTCCTATTATCTTGTGATCACAGTACCTAATGAACCAAGGCGTTGTTAGGTTTTTAAAAATGTTCCTATTATCTTGTGATCACAGTACCTAATGAACTAAGGCGTTGTTAGGTTTTTAAAAATGTTACTATTACCACTTAACCAAGTAGGTAACTTGGAACTTTCTTTTTTGTTACTGCCAGAGCCGGTACAGTATCCTATCACCCCGTACCCACTTGATGTTGAGTTTCAGGACATCCTGTATAAGATCTGTATACACATGGCTTAACTCTGGGAAACCAGTGAGAATAGTGTAGTGTAGTATTAAGTTACCACAGGCACTCAACTACCTAATACTTTAATATTAATTTTGCATTAAAAAAAGCTACCTAAAGATCTACAATTTCAAAATATTTTTTAAACATTTTGATTGATTATAATAATAATAATAATAATAATAATTTATTGATCCAAAAGTATTACAACAACAGTGAAACATATTAGACACAGTAGGTGTTTACAGAATTATACACTAGTATTCTAAAAAGTTACAAAACATTGTAAGCAATTAAAAAAAATCGAGCTGTCTCTTAAACTAGGCTACGCCTGTATCTTAAGAGACAGGAATCGGCTATAAGGTGTAACAATAATAATTTCCATAAGGCATTGTGTATATTTGGTTATGCGTGGATGAGTGTTTGTACCTTTTTGCATGTGTTTAATATGTATATATATATATATATATATATATATATATATATATATATTGTCACTTTAAGAACTTTAGTAGTGATTCAGTAGCAGAGTAATCTTTAAGTAATAACCACTCAGTTAGTACTTGTTTACTGTTAAACCTATTCAGTTTAACGATGTTTAACTCTTTATTAATGTTACTGTATAGGTAAGGGCTTAGCGTGTAAAATTGATGCTCGGAAAAGGAGGTTTTGTGCCGAACAGGAGGTGCAATGAATCTTCGTTTGTTGGGTTCTGGAGGTGGGAGAGTATTATGGTACCTAAGGGCTGTTTGAAGAATGTAAAGCTGGCGCACTGTAAGTACCTTACAATCGTCATAGAGTTGGATTGTTGGATACCTGAAATGTTTGTATGACATCACTTTCAGTATAGCACGCTGTGCTCTTTCTATTTCCAGTAAATAGGACTTTGCAGCACCACCCCACACTGTAATGCAATACCCAATTACAGATTGACATAGTGCATGGTATACTAACTTAATAATATCAAAGCTAGCCGATTTCCTAAGTGATTTGAATATGTGAATGAGACGCATCGTTCTAGTAGTGATTGAGCTTACGTGTTTGTCCCATCTTAGTGCAGAGTCAATTTGTGCTCCAAGGTATTTGACACAGCTAGCTCTGTTAAGCGTCGGACAATTACAGGTTGGTTGTAGGTTGGGACACGAGTGAGCAGTAATGTTAAAGGAGTCAGGTGGTGCACCATTACGTCTGATCGTGAAAGGTAAGTATGCTGTTTTTTTTACGTTGATGCTGAGGAGGTTCAAGTTTAACCATTTTATGACTTCGCTTAAAGCCAGTTCTGTTTTACTTTTAACGAATTCCCATGTAGTGCCGTGGACTAGAATTGCGGTATCGTCGGCATATGCGTAGACTTTAACATTATCCGGGAGATTAATCAAACACAGACCATTAACATAGATTTGGAATAAAATCGGGCCTAGGATACTACCTTGAGGAATGCCGAAGGTCACCAGCTCTTCGTCACTGAGGTAAGAATCAATTTTTACGGACTGTGTGCGATTTTTAAGGTAGTCTTTGAAAATCTCTAAAGGCGTACCACGTACACCAAGAAGTTCTAACTTGGAGATAAGGAGGGGGGCAGAAACCGTGTCGAAATCTTTTGATAGGTCCAAAAAAATTCCAAGACATTTATTATGCTTATCAAGTTGCTTAGCTACATTTTGAGTAAGTTGTAATACCGCATCTTCTGTATAGATTCCTGGTTGAAATCCAAACTGGTTCTTCGCTATGATATCATATTTGTGCAAGAATCTTTTCAAATTATTACTAAGGATTCTTTCAAACAACTTAGAAACAGCCGATAATACAGAGATGGGTCTATAGTTATTGACACAGTTTCTGGCTCCTCCTTTGTATACCGGGTGAACTATGGCTTTCTTTAGGGCATTCGGGAACACTCCTGTTTGAATGCAACGGTTAAATAAGAAAGTTAGAGGTGGTACTAAAATTTGACGACATTCCTTTAGAAACACAGACGATATTCCATCCCACCCAACAGCACAGTCATTGCGTAACTGTAGAATAAGAGACTCCACCTCAGCCTCTTCCACTTCTAGGATGGTTAGCGAATTGGCTGGAGAAAGTTGGAAGCGGTCTCTGGTTGAGTTTGGAGGAGTAGTAGTATGGTTGATTATATTCTGTGCCAAACTTTTACCTATATTTGTGAAATAGTGACAGACCTCATTTACAGACGATTTTGGATTGTCACTAATGTTTAGCAACTCAGTGGGGCTGGAGTGAAGGTTTTGAGTGTTAGTTATCTCTTTAATTGTTTTCCAAAGAGCCTTCGGGTTATTTTTGGTTTTTGCCAGTTCGCTTTGCTCATATGATATTTTCAATTTACGGATGAGTTCATTACAAAAATTACGGTAGCGGGTGTATGTAGTTTTAAGGATAACATTGTCCGGGGATTTTTTGCAATTAGCATGCAACCTATCTCTATTTTTTTTTTTTTTTTTTTTTTTTTTTTTTTATGCGATAGGGGGCAAACGAGCAGACGGGTCACCTGATGGTAAATGACTACCGCCGCCCATGGACACCTGCAACTCAAGGGTCACAAGTGCGTTGCCGGCCTTTTAGGTAGGAGTACGCTCTTTTCTTGAAGGTTTGAAGGTCGTATCGGTTCGGAAATACGGCAGGCGACAATTTGTTCCATAAGCTGGTTGTGCGAGGCAAAAAGCTTCTGGAGAAGCGCACAGTGGTGGAGTGCCAATCGTCCAGGTGATGGGGATGGATATTTTGTCGCGTAGAACGATGGCGGAAACCAGCAGCCGGTATAAGTCCGAACAATTCCTCTGAACACTCCCCATGATACAAGCGATAGAGGATGCAGAGTGAAGCTACATCTCTACGCAACGCCAAGGTGTCAAGTCGATCAGAGATATCTTGGCAGTTCTTATACATTTCAGTATACCAGCAGTTATCCACGGTTTTAAGCACCTTTTTTTACGTGAGATTTTTTTATATATTTTATATTTACCTATTATTGATTTCATTTTATTTATCAGTGTATTCATCGCCTCATTGGCAGATTGAATTTTGTAGATAAAGGAGAAGTCTGTATTTTGCAATTCTAGTTTAATATCTTTATAATTTAGGCAAGATGAAAACACAGTGGATGGCCTTTTTGGCTTTGTAATTGCAATATCTAATAATACAGGTTTGTGGTCAGTAATGTGAGAATCTAACACCAAGGTAGTAGAAGTTAGTTTAGACTTCAAAAGTACGTGGTCATAGCATTTATTTTTGCCGAGTACTTAAAAAATGCGTTGGTGATAGTCCGTGGGATGCGTTTAGTAGAAGGTAATCTAAGGAGCGGTTGTCTCTATGTTCTTCAATTATGTCAATGTTTATGTCTCCGAGGAGTGTTATATTAGGGTAATTAGATAGTTGTTGGTAAATGGTGTCTAAGCTATCTAAAAAGGTGTCAAAACTTTCTTTCGTGGAATATGAAAGTGAGCGGTAAATGGCCAGTATGGCGATTTTATTATCTAATTCGCATATCAGACAATTTCCATTCTTGAAACCCGGTTCCCATACTGTATTTTGCATTTCAGATTTTATATAAAACACAACGCCGTCATTTTGATTGGAGTTAATCTTAGTGGAGTAAGAATGATAACCCGTTATTATAGGCAGGGTATTTAAAACACTTAGCCAGCATTCAGTTAAAACGATGACATCAATATCAATTTTTAAAGTTTTAATTAAAATCTGTAACTGATCGAAGTTTTTGTTAATACTTCGTATGTTAAGATGGAGTATTTTTAGGTTATTTTCAGTCATATTAACAATTTTTAAAGACTCTTCTGGGAAACAGGTGTAGCAGTTTCCTGCCATAGAATCTAATTCGTTGTTAATGTAGTTTACGGAGGCCATTGATTAAAAGTAAGGGAAAAGCAAGCAGTGCACAATATATATATAGATAGATTAATGAGTTTGGCATAATTATAGTAGTAATAACAATTACTATTATGACGCTGATATTATTATGTGCGGGAAAAGGATAAATGCAAGTTAGTGTGGTTATAATCTTATGAGTTAATTGGAGATGTAGTACATCAGTGCAGTGTAAAATAGTGTGGTGAAAGAAAGTGTTAGTGTGTTTACACAACATTTTAACAAATACTAAGAACAATATGAGATAAGTATAGTACAGAGATAACTGTTCATACAGTCATGGGCTTTTAGTAACTATGTTCAGAAAACATTTATCTGAGGTTATTTTTATTAGTTTCTCACCCTCCTGTTTGCGGAGAAAGATGTTACCGTTTGCAGTCCAACAAAACTTGAACTCATTATTTTTGGCAAATTCCCGGGCTTGGTAAAACAGCTTTTTATGGCTTGGGGGTAGTTGTTCGGTTATATAAACCGGGAGTCGCTTTCCTTGGATCCCGATTAGTTCAGTATTGAGTTTGTTTTTAAGTATAGCTTTGTCTTTATTATACAATCTAACGGCGTTTAAAAGCGTCTGTTTGGTTAGTACATCCTTAAACTCTGCTATTATTGGGCGCGGAGAAGTACTATTTGCGGTTTTACCAGGAAGTCGGTATATATCGCGAAGATCAGACTTAATGATAGGAACTCCAACAGTTTCTCCAATGTCGCATACAATTTTCATAAGGCATTCATTAGATTCTATCTCTTGATACGGAATATTTCTAATTTCAGTACCCGACGACCTAGATTTATACTGTAGATCTTGTATCTTCTTTTCCAAGCTCTCAATGTATTTAATTTGCTCTTTTCGTTCCTTTCTTAAAATTTCAACTTCCTTTTTCAGTTCCTCAAACTGTTTGTTTATAAAGGACATAGACTGAACGATATCAGCGTTTGAGTTACGTATTTCTACGTTTGTCGCCTGTATTTCATTGTTTTGTTTCTTAATATCAGCCAATTCAGATACCAACTTAGCCATAACAGCAGTTTGCTCCGACAGCATTAAGGTAATAGAAGAGTCCTGTTCTCTCTTCCAGTTTGCTAAGGTAAGTTGAAGTTCCTGCGAACCCGGCGCAGATCCGCTTTTCGGCGAGTTTTCATTGCGCCGACGCTTAGATCTAGTTGTGTTGACATAGTCACTTATTGTTATTGCTGAGTTTATATCCGGTTCCGATTGGGTCTGATTCAGGTTACTATTTGATTTTGATTTTGAGGCGCTGGGCGGAGTGCGTTGCAGCTTTGACATTTTAGGTGATGTAAAAATATTTAATGAGCAAATCAATTATCAATTATAATACTTTGAGTTAGTAAAAGTATTTGCCGCTAGCCTAGTTAAATTATTACAACGTTGCGGTGTAATGTGTATTCTGTAGCACGTCCCTAGCTTAGTCCGCGTAGCGTATCCGTGGCACTTACTGTGTAGCTGCAGTGACGTCAAGCACGCCGCACGTAGCGTATAATTTCGGTTTTAGTAGCAACTTGTTCAGTGGCGCAGCGGTCAAGCGCCCCACACGACAACTCCGACCTCCAGATCAAATCCCGCCAATGATGAACACTTTTTGAGATGTTTCTTAAGGCGCGTATCTCAAATATATATGCATCCTTCTCTGGAACCGCCTCTTGGGTGTAGCCCTCCGGTTTAAAGTATTAAAGAGCGACAAGGAATTTAAACTTTCTGATAATGACCAATCACAGAATTTGAAAACAAAACTTTGCAAACGGAGTCAACACGCGTCCACTCGGTCAAGCGTCCTTCGGCCGAATCCGATTGTTGATCAATTTTATGAAAAAAGAAATTGAATTTGAATTTGTGACTTAATAGACACAAACCACTTACCAGTAGTTGGGTGCAGAAAATACAGTTATACATTTTCCATCATGAGCTACTTCGTAGCCGTCATTCTTCACCTCATGACTGCGTATAATATACTCCAGTCCGTTACGCTGAAGGAAGTTGTTGGTAACGTCGGGACCGAACTGGCAGCCTACTCCTCGCTTAGAGGGGGCGCGACCCATCATTGGCTGAGGATCGGACCACAGCAGCTCGCACATTATGCCTGAAAAAGAAAATAATTTGATGAAACCACCAGTCTGTGTTAAAAATACCAACTAATACAAGCAACATGTATAATCCTCCATATTTAATAATCCAATCAGTGCGCAGAAAACCAAATTCGAATGATACAACATAAAAAGTAAGTCGATATTTTGCTTTTTTACAAAACTACGAGAACGAGGGTCATATTTTTCGAATATATGTATGTATGTAAGTATGTATATGTTTTTTTTGTGACGACCGGCTTGTAGAATTTCAACATACAAGGTGTCATTTGATTTTTTTTAATAGAGGGAGTGGCAGTAAGTCTGTAAAGCAGTTGGGTTCAAATTTTTTAAAATCATTTCAATCCCTCTAGTTGTTGAAACGAGGCATTAAAAAATATTATTTATACAAAATACGCTCGAAAACCATTTAATGCCTCTGCAGTCGGTTTAAGAATATTAAGTTAATGATAATGATTGATTCTATTGACGCATTTTGGATGTGTCTCAGGACGCACACCATATTAATATAAAACGCTGCCGTTTTATAGGAAACACTTGGTAATTGTATTATAAGATATAGGAAAAGTCTAAAAAATATAATTATATTCTAATAAGCAGTAGGTTGTTGTTCAGAAAATTGACTAACCATCTTCTGGTGGCTGTTTATTTCTGTCCACCTTTTTGATATCATCGAGATTGATATCATCCTTGGAGAACAGACCGCCATGCATCACCAGTACTTTGCCATTAATACAGTGTGCTAATGGGAGCCAGTTGTATACCTCAGTGAACAGATCAGCCATTTGGGAAGTGTACTTAGATGTAACTTCTCCACGGAAACCATACATGCGGTTCATATCTAAAGTTTCATGGTTTCCTGAAAAATAAAAACACAACTTCTGATATTTATATTCAGTGCCAGTATAAAAATAAATGTTATAGAGTGAAAAGAGGATCTACGTTACATAAGCAAACAATCTTCTATGTATTTAAATAGCTTGTCTTTCTTGGGATACAATACTCCAAGATTTTTAACCTTCATTCCAAAAGACAAACTTAAGTTTGCTGTTCTCTAACATACATCTCTGCATCAGTAGTTTTAAAATAGAAAATGTAATTTTGTAATATTAATATTGACGTATGTAAACATATGCGGTTTACTCAATCAATTACATGATACAAGTTTTTTTTTTTTATGCGATAGGGGCAAACGAGCAGACGGATCACCTGATGGTAAATGACTAGCGCCGCCCATGGACACCCGCAACTCAAGAGTCACAAGTTCAATGGGAAGTACCTTATTTTACATTTTAGGAGCATAATGCTCAAATTTGTTAAATGGGTTGACCTAAAAACTTGACTTTGTTACAGCTTCAAGATAGCAAACGTAAATATTTGATGAAAATATCAAGTACATGTGAGGGAGAAAAACGGGTCTTGATTTACAGACAGATAGAAGAGTCATAATATGTAAAATATGAGTAGTTGAGGAACAGAACCCTAAAAACTGATATGTTATACTTTCTTAATAAACCACTTTTAAGATAGAAGATATCAAAGAGAAGGGTAGAAAAAAAAAACTCACCTCGCGACATGTAAAAGTGATCCGGAAACAGTAATTTAAAGCTGAACAGTGTAAAAATGCATTCAACACTAAATGAGCCTCGATCAACGAAGTCCCCGTTGAACAAATAAGGGTTAGTTTCGGATGGCAATCCATTGAGTTTAAAGATGTTCATCAAGTCATAATATTGGCCATGAATATCACCACAGACAGTGAATTTCTTGTCATCTGGTACCTTGATGTCTATAAGTGAAGGCTGCTTCTGCAAGTAGGCCTTCACGTCGATTAAGATCTGAAAAATAAATATATTTTAGTTTCAAATACATCTACATAAGTGATTGTGATTTACACTGCATAGATAAGATGTTATGAGACCATGTTCCTAGCTGCCGATCATTTTCTTATTTAAAAGGTTACGAGCAACATGCGTCACACATTAATAGTATTCTTATTAATCCCCCCGGCTAACCTAAATGCTTGTGTTAAGGGTACCATCACGACGGTAGTGCACTGGGGGATCGAACCCGCAACCACTTCACTTCATCTACTCATTGAGATTATCTGGAGATAGTATTATAATCGTAAATCGTAAAGCATTATCATCGTAATAAAGATCATACAAAAGAACGAGTGGACATGGAGGCGACTCGATATGGCGGGACTGGACAGCAAGGTAATAAATCGATTTTTTTATTATTTTCATTGCTGATTCATTGATTTTATAAAAAATCAACAATATCCTTCTTGTATCAAAATGATTACAAATATTAAAGCATTTGGTCTTTGCTATATACACTGGCCAGCAAATAAACCGGGCGATCAGCTCGAAGCCTTCACTTAAGTCCGATAAAACACTCAACGCACGATCTGGTTCGAGCCTAGGTAACCTGCCCAACAAGGTTTCCAGAGCTGCTAATCGCAATTGAAAAGGATTGGAATGCATTTCTTTAATATTTTATTGTCAGGTTCATAAGCTCAATGAATACGAGGATGCTGACAGTTATCCGAAGAAGGGAGAAAAAACCAAATACTGCCCAAAAACTTAAAAAAAAAAGTCTTTATTTCTGGGTTTAATTACTATCATTTTATCATTACTAACGATTAACAACTGGAAAACGACTCTTTTTTTTGTGTAAAAACTTAATAAATTGATGAGCACCAATCAGTTTGTATTCATTTTAATCATCATGATTTTATAATTTTTGAGAAAATCGAACCAGAGCTCAAGATGTTCTAGGCGGGTGGCCCAGTTTATTTGCTGTTGCGTACAGTTAGAGTACCAAAAGAAATACTCAAAAAATGTCAGATGATGCATTACTGGTATAGTCAAAGTTTCCAATGGTCTACAATAAGTTTTAGGTGGGGTTAGCCAAAAGAGGTTAACTGAGGAGGACACATTCAATAACAAACCTTGTAAGCATATTTCTTGTGTAATTTCTTTTGTTGCTTATAGAATTCCATGAGTTCAGTGACAAACTTAAGGGTAACTTTTCCATCTTCCAATTCTGGGCCATCATATTCGTCTTCAATGGCTGTAAAGATAATTGATTTTGAACTTGATAATTGATTAATTGTACACAAACATGTTAAGGTCTGCAAGCATTACGCATCTATAAAGTTTGGGGTGAGTCAATAAATCAATTAATAAATATAAAGAATATTTACTTAATACCTGTAAGCCTCATATTATGCTCAAACCAAAAGTGTTATTCATGGATATAAACCTTATATAAGTTTCAAGGTTATTTATTTATGAGGAGAATAATAGTGTTTATGAATTTTTTTGAAACTACACATACACACCTTTCTAACATATAACCAAGAAGAGGACAGACTTAGAGGACTATAACTTCCCGACACCTGTAAGTTTGAATTATAGGTATGCAACCCTGACTTGCTTGAGCTATTGCTTGTACTTCCCAATCTATCTGTATAAGCAATAGCCTTCCATTTCTATCCTTCTTTACATACTAGGTGTATTAAACACTCACATGTTGTCAATTACAATTTGGCCTATTGCCTTCAACGGGCATTTATTCATACTATCTGATAGATAACAGTCAGATCTATTAGTGGCAACTAGATGAATAAAGGTACTTCTATTGCAGAGGATTGCAATTTATGGCACAAATAATAGTATGTAAAATTAAGAAATTCAATCAAGATTGTAATGTCTTCAAAACTTTAAAAATTAAATTATTAATACTTGATATAAATAAAACTAATATGTATTTTTAATGTGGGACAGTCAATGCATCAGCACCTATAGGGCAGAAGTATTTGTTGACAATAACAATTTGTACAATGACAAGTTAGAGGTATTGTTAAAGGTATTTCATCATTAAGACTCTCGTTATGAGTATAGACAGGTTGACTAGTTGAGCTAGTCTAAAGAATAAAACTTTGTTTCATTCCAAATTTTGCCTGCAGTCAACCCTGATTGATGAAGATAAAAGCTTAGCCTTTATATTATATGAGAGGGACCAAATTGTGGATGGTAAAATGTAAGTATTTAATATGGCTCTTGCTACCCCTTCAGGACAACAGGTGTGAACATATATATAGAGTAGTAAAAGAGTTACTCACTCATAGCATCTAAGTTGATGGAGTCCGCTATATTGACCTCTTTTTTATCAACAGATATTGCCTTTTCAAAGGCAATCTTCTTCACTATTTTATTGCATTCATTGTATTTCATCTTTGCATCATTATCATTAGGCCTAACTTTGGTTACCTAAAAAGATATTTACATAAATTATTGGAAGATATAAAGCATAAATACTCGAAATTAATAGCTCATGTTTGAAATATAAAGAACACATCACAAAACCAGTACTGTTATAAATCAGAGCAAGTTAAATATCTAGTCATGACATTTCAAATATATATCAGACTGTTTTAACACTTACATATTCGAAATCCTTAAGTGCTAGTTTGTACTTTCCTAGGGACATGTATGCCGCAGCTCGTCTATAATATGCCTTGGTGTAGGATTTGTCCAGTTCAATAGCCTTAGAAGCATCACTCAAAGCGTAACCAAAGTTTTCCAGTCTCAAATTGGCTATACTTCTGTTTGCAAAGAACACTGCATTTTTGGGATTCTTCTCTATAGCCTTTGTGTACAATTCTATGGCATTATTATAACTTTGACCTGAAAATTTGAGGTTAGGTCATACAAATTTACGTGCTATTTTTGGCATGATCAATATGTTATTAATTTTAAGTAGGTAGGTATTTATGTAATAAGGACATAAATGCGAATTAGGATTTAAATAAACTTACGTTTGAAGTACTCATTAGCTTCATTTTTTAATTTATCCGCTGCCTCTATGTCATCCTGGGCGATAGGCCCCGTAATTTCCTCATTGCTAGCCATTGCTACACGTTGTGAATATTAATATACTTAAGGTGTACAATCAGAATAATTGGTTAATCATATGAAAATGTGTTTTTTTTCACATACATTTACATGTTATCCGCAATTCATGAAAAATTAATTGACGGACTAGTAAAGGAATGACTTTTTGAATGAATGAATGGCTAACCTGGAGTGAAATCATTCTTTTTTTTTCTATTCTATTCTTGAATGAAATCATTTTAAATTATTCGGATACACGTAGATAGACTCTGTACTTCTCAGAAAGATCAGATGTTTTTTTCAATAAACAATAAATAAGTATTTTATATTAGTATAAAAGTATTTGATTTTATATCACATATGGATTATGAATCATGATTTTTATTATTTTATAAGTATTTGATAAAAGTATTTTTTCTTTTCAAAAACACCGTTAAATGATTTAATAGCACGAAAGCTTTTTATTACCGAATTAAAAATAAAGCTAAATCGTATTAAACCTAGTTCAGACAGTGTGAGATGAAAAGGGTACTTTTTGTTAATAAAAAATAAGATTAAATTTTATTTTTAAGAGTAGAGAGAGGGACTTCATAGTATTAAAATTATCTTTTTTTTGTGATACAGATGGACAAATCAACGGACGGGTCACCTGATGGTAAGGGACAACCGCTGCCGGTGGACACCGATAGCTCAAGTCTTAAGTGTGCTGTCCGCCTTTGAGGGTGATAGGAACTGATAAGCGGCCCATTCGTATCTAAGCATGGCTTGCACACGGTCTACAGTACAGTAAGTAGTATACCCAGGTATGAAGTTTAGGTTGTTTGGTTTAGGTGATAGACCTAGGTTGCGGGCGGGGTAAGGCAACGCCTCAATATTCTGCACTCTGCAGTCTTGTCGCTTATTCGAAGGGGCAATACGTGTTGCAAAATCTATTAGTGACTTTCAAATTATCACTGGAAAACCTTTTTCCTAAAAAAATGATTGAAATTGACAGTTTCACGGAAGGTATCATACGGAGAAAAATTACACAGTGGCTTATTGTCAAAAAGTGTATGCCATCGTTGAAAACCTAAAATGCGGAATTTAATCAAGACTGTTCATTTTTCACGTGTGTGCTTGAGACAGACAATACGAAGGCTTGGTTTGAAACATTTAACATGCCAGTCAAAGAGAAAACTATCAATGGATCGTCCCGGCATAATACTCCTACGATGGCATTACATTAGAGAAATTAATATATATATATATACATATATACATATATATATATATATATATATAATATTATTATAATACTTTTTCTGGATGAATCTTAAGTGAAACAAAACCACGTGACAGAAAAATGGCAGTCCAGTACAAAACGCGGTGATATGAATAATATCGGTAAAGGAACTCGTATAATAATTGGCCCAACGGCTTTGTAAATAATGCTTTCCTTATGTTCAAATCTCACTCGAAGGTCGTTATTATAATGGCGACATGAATGCCAAAAAATGAAAAATAAAACATTATTATTGTCAATGAATATATATCATTACATTACACAAATAAACATATGGAATCTGTTAAACAATAAAACCTCATTCTCTCTCCTAATCATCCCTGTGCCAGTCAGGGTCCATGATGATACATATTTTTAAGTTTACAATTTGTGAGATTGTATTGTGGAATAAAAATAAATATGAAGTATTGAGTGTTAACCTAATAAAACTATTAAAGTAAGTAGTAAGTAAGTATCTACTTACTATATCCACGAAGGTAGGCACATTTAATGTTATCGTTTCAGATAACAAAAATGCGATTGAAGAATATTAGACGCTCTAGTCTAGGAACCTATAATACCATGGGTAGTGGGGTACTAAATTACAGGGTCTTTCCATAAAAAATCTGGGTAGGAAGATAATTGGAAAATTAATGCCATTTGCATGCTTATATTACCTTCATTTGTAACTTACTTACTAATTAGCTAACGTAGCTTACTAACTAGGTATAAAAATCTTGTAAGTAATTTTTGCACTACCTACTTCTTAATATCGTATGTAAATGAACTTAGAAGTGTGTAGTTTGTATGGCATACTATGATTTGGCATTTTGAAGATGATCTGAACATAGATACAGGAGGTTGATAGTGACTCTTTTCAGTGGCTATTGATATGCCTCGGGGTCCATATGATTCGTTTTGACAAGTACAACAGATTGGGCTTGGTGATCGCTGTCTGATGATAAAGCTAGTAGGTAGGTAGGTTGAACTCTGACTGTAGATAAGTTGACTCTGAACCATTCTGTAGTTACGAGTAAACTTTGAAGCTCATAAAAAAATTCATACAATTCACTGCAGGCTTAAAAAGTAAATAATAAGTAAATAGGCTTAAAATGTTCAAAGATGGTGATTATTTTAATCGGTGATGATTAATTTAAAATGTTTTTTTGAACGAATTGATTTTTATACAAATTTTGTAGCTTGAAATGTATTAATCAATAATCAACTCTTGGTTACACTAAATATAATAAATACGGTACGAGGCATATTGAACGGGGCATGGTACTAGCAACAGTTTTGAGAAGGTATGTGCAAAACTAGTCGGTAGATGATAAAAATCCTTATCTGAAGGCTTGCGTATACGATTAGTCGAATCATTAATCCTCTGAAAATAAAATTACGCTGATACTGTATACGGTCCACGGTTACTATCACGCTCGGAACGTCTTATACAGAGGGTCCAAAAGGCCGGGGCCCGGTTCTGCTTTACAATTCTTCATAGAAGCCACGTAACACCGTTCTTAAATGTAAGATATATTTTAAAAATCGACGTAAGCTATATTTGGCATTTTTGATGTATGGTGTGGTCAAATTCTAGGAGCCGCAGTACCTGTACAGTAAACTTAAGTGGGTTACTATTCGACGTGACATTGCGAGCCGACAGTGCTCAATGTAGTTCTACTATAACATACTGCTGCATAAATCAACTGCTTTTAAAAGCAGCTTCCGCTATGGGGCATCTACGACTTGGAACAAATCGCCGCACCACCAGCAGCACTGCCTATCCGATCTTTTAATACTAATGGCACCTTTACAAAACATTTACGTAGCTATTTAATTGATGCACAGCGGAAGCCATGACAAATGTAAACACGTCGCTCATCTAATATCGTGTTGTGGGAGGTAAAAGTGCGACTGTGCCTGTGTAATAAGTCCTAATTTAGTAATTATATGACGTATTCTTATATGGTTTTTAAATTCGTGTGTTTTTATTTTTTTATAGGGGTTCCTGGTATGTTTCGTTTTATATATATATCTCTCTTTCTCGATATGTTGACAAATTCATATATACATATATATATATATATACATAGGTCATATTTCCCACGGAGACATCCTTTATTAATATATTTTATTGTATTTTCTCCATTTTTTGTATGTATAAAAGTATTATTATACTTTTGTGTTTTTGCATTAATTGATGTTTCAGTGTATAAATGCGTGTGTGACATAAATGATTTTTCTTTCTTTTAGTTCAATTGCACCCAAGTTTGTTCCTTTGTAACTCGCAGTATTAAAAAAAGATCATATTATTATTTATTTTAACTATCAGCAGGTTTTTAATTGTAAAGATGCATTAAATTATGATTATAAATTTTAAATGCGGGCTTCATCGTAGTCAAGAGCTATTTTAATCAAGAGCAAATTTTATTAATTTATTTTTAAATATAGAACACTTTTTTCCGCGACTGTTTGCTTAGGACTAAGACAAGTATCCTCTAGCCTCTATATCAAGTAGGTATTTGTGCTAATACCTAGTAGGTATCAGTAAGAGGATGAAATGGTCCAAGTCAGTCAGAGACTATTTTATACCTTTTATTTTATAATTTATTGTATACCTAGTATAAAAAAAGAACTTTTTTTAATACATATTTTATTTTCGTAGATATTAACTTACTCAACATAAATCTTATACCTGTAATATTACAATAAACTTACAGTAGACGAGGACTTTCGGCATGTAACAATAAATTATATAAATTAAATAATATTATTTACAATAGCCATTGGAACATGGCACATAACAATAACACAATAACACTTCTCTTGACTAGTAATGCCGAACTTGGCTCAGGACAGTTCTCATTCTGGCTTATTGTCCTGAAGTACGGTGTGTAAAGCTCTTGTCTTTCTGTTATTAAAGCTTCGATTAATGCATTGCTTTCATCGGGTAATGTACGTTCTCGGCTTAACTTCCAGGCACGAACTGAAATCAAACATTAAATGAAACAATATTTTATATATTGCTTTTAAGCTGAGTAGATATAAAAGTTTACATTTACATCGTGATGTCATAAAAGGTGACTTTTTTTATATTATAAGAGGACAAACGAACAGACGGGTCATCCGTCAACCGCAACAACAAAAACCGCCGTCAATGGACACCTGCCACTCGAGAGACGAAAGTGCGCTGCCCGCCTCTGAGGGTGATGAGGGATGGGGAGTATGCGGGAGAGAGAGAGTTGGGCCTCCGGAAACCTTACTGATTTCGGGGAAACTCAACGCCGGTAACTTTTACGACGTTCGATGCAATTGGCAAATCCATCCGTTAGAATTTACCGTAATTGTACACCCATTATTTTTTTGTTGTAAGTTCTCTGTAGTCACTGTAGTACTGTTGAGTCAGTCTGCATCCAGTATCGGAGATGGAAGGACCTCTGAAGAAGCTCGCCACTCGTGCCAGCCAAAACGTTAGGAAGCATTTCCAACGGACGACGGCCTTTAGACCCGAATAAAGTAAACGAGTCATCAATCGCCCGCGAAAGCTTCAACCAATTTGTCAGTTCTCTGTAAGTTTCTAACCTATCCTATTAAGCCCGCTAACCTTTTTAAATACTGAGGATCAGCTACTCAGCAATGTTTCAGTGAAGTTGAACGGTTATCAAGGAGGATAGTTTTTAAGTTGAATTTAATACTTATATTAAACATATAGGAACTTAACAGGTGGCCTGAAAAGTTCGTAGGTTAGCATATAATTTTGTTAGAATTTTATTTTATTTTTCAATAAAGTTAGTTCCCTTCGAGGGCAATTCAACGATTATAGAAGTCACACAATTTTTCGATACAATTTTTAAAATATGTGTTATTGTCTTGATGAAACAGCACTTTCTTCTTCTTCAAATGAGGCTGCTTTTTCGCGATTTCGTCTTTTAAACACTCCAATAACGCTACGTTACAGTCGGTTGGAGTCGGTTCATCACGTGCAGTCCACTCGGCTGACTGTCGATTGGACTCCGGTGTGAAATGATGGAGCCATGATTCATCCATCGTCACATATCGATGCAAAAGTTCAGATTTATTACGATTGAACAGCTCCAAACACTCCTTAGAATCATCGATTCGTTGTTGTTTTTGGTCGATTGTGAGCCCGCGCGGTACCCACTTTGAACAGAGTTGTTGCATATCCTAATATTCATGCACGTTTCTTTGATATCTTTATGGTCTCAGCTATCTCAATCAACTTCACTTTACTTTAAATTATTTTGTGGACTTTTTTGATGTTTTCGTCGGTAACTGTGTGCCATCGTCCTCGGTGCTCATCTCGTTTAAATCTAGTGAACCACTTCTTTACGGCTAATTTTCCTGGTGTAGAGTCCGAACATTTGTTTTTTGTTTATCAAGCCAAACCTTGGTTTCAACAGTTTTTTTTTTTTTCACCAGAAACCAATGCTTTATTCACACACGAAATTCTTTTTATCAATTTTTTCAAAGTAACATAAGTTCTTTCACTAAAAATGCTATAACTCAGATTCTAATAGTGCAAATGCTGACAAATTTATCACGCGTCTTTTGAAGGTTAGGGCTAACTAAAAACCATATGGATTTGATACTTGTAGCGCCATTTATGTGTCAGACTACGAACTTTTCAGCCCACCTTATAAGTGATAATTACTTTGTAAGTAATAATTTGACTGCACGGATGGCGTAGCAGCTAAGTCTCCTCGCCGCTACCCTGCCGATCCGAGAGTTGTGAGTTCGATCCACGCACGGGACAATACTTTGTGTAATCCTCAAATTGTTGCTCTGAGTCTGGGTGTTTTTTTGTGTCCGATGCTTGAATGTTTGTAAAGTCCCCCGCGACACAGGAATTAATCCTAGTGCGGTAGTTTTCTCTTTAGAACAAAGAAAGAAAGAATTACATATCATGTCATACTTACTTTGGCGTCTGTATCTATCAATAGCGATGCAGTTATATGCCACCGCATAGCTTGTATAGTCAGTTTCCAAAATGTACCAACGTAATGTCGTATCACCTAAAAATACAAAATGAATTTTGATTAAGCATATGAAATTATTACAATTTAAAACAATAGTGATTATTATAATAAGTAATAATTACCATCTGAATTAGGCAATGATATTTCGATTAAGCCGCTGCTCTCGGTGACAGTGGCTGTACCCTCTGTATTCACTGTTACCCCATCAACGACCTCGACGTTACGCACTTGAATGTTTCCACTGTTTTCCACAATAAATGTTGAACCCACGCATGAGCTTCCATTTACTACATCATATCTCGCCGTTTGGTACCATGTTCCGGCAAACTGTAAGCATATTGTAGAATTACGAGAAAAAAATATTTAGCAAGACGACCTTTTTTTTTGTTTGTAAACACTGAAGAGTGGTTATATCATCGGGGCCAATGGTAAGCTTTTGACAGTGGTAGAGCCATGCTTAGGCACGAATGGGCCGGCTCCACCGGTACGATACCACGGCCTCACAGAAAACCGGTTGTGAATTAACACTTGCGAGGTTTCCTCTCCTCCTCTGTCCCATCTCCTCATGCTTCTCTCTTCTTTCACCTCTTCGCATCCCCCATCCCTCATCACCCTAAAAGGCGGGTAGTGAACTTACGACTCTTGACTTGCACTTGTCCATGGACCGTCTGTTCGTCTATCCCCCTAAAGTATAAAAAAATGTCACGACCCTAAAAAGGAAATCTCCGTGAGGCCCAGCAGAGTTGTCCGCCTGTTGTAAACGCGAACCGACTATGCTAACATCGGTGTATTTGATTACATAGTTAGAGGTCACGTGTGTGATTCCCACTCAGTGCTGCTTTCCTGGGTGCAGTTACAAAATATTATTTTATTGTGCGTCGAACAAGAATCGATTCTGAAATATCTTATTTTAGAATGAGAGTATTTACTATAATGTAAAGCAAAATATATGATCGAGTAGAATATTCAGTAGCTTACTTCATTAATGTTCAAGTTTTCCACCGCAGGAATACTCAAGTCACATTCGCCAGGTATTACTATGGGCTCTCCATCTGGTATCGTTGGATAGTGGAAGCACGTATCATCGCTCTGGTCGATTTCTTGATAGAATTGTGGGTACAATACTAAGTTATTTTCAATTATTGGAGACATTATATTCTGTGTAGCTGTCGATAGCGAACGGGTTTTGCTGTGTTTAGCACTCCAGACTGAAACGTGGTATTATAATTTAAAAATCAAATCTCAAACATAAAACTTTATTTGCGAATTTTGCTATAGGATAATACCGCATAACATGTTTTCTTCTTCCCTTTATTTTCTATCTTAGAGGTGGAATATTTTCTTTAAATTTAAATGGGACCGAATAGGAAGCATACTTATTCGAATAAATACAAATAAAACGAATTTTATGACGGCAGGTGTGGTGCGGTAACAAATAATACAATCGAAGGTAGAACCTCCTTCTATTTTAAAGTCTGTTAAAAGTAATCTATAGAACTCGGCTGCAATGTAGCTTACTATTATTAAAAAAATAGAAACTCAGATCTGTAGTTTTAGAGATTATCCAGTTGTAAGTTTACATCTTCATTGTGCTCGTATTTTTACGGATGGGGAAGAAACTAAACACATGAAGTCTCACCTTGTCTATATTCATCGTCCACTTGTTCACAAGCGTAAAGTAGGGCGTAAGTTTCATAGTCAGTTGCAAGTACCCAGATATCTGTAAACAAGAATTGTAATATTATAAACACATTCCATAGAATATCCTCATAGAAATATGTAATAGAGTTTGTGGAAGAACTAAGTTGGTTAAAAGATCCACCGTCTGCTTAATCAGAAGGAGAATTTTTATCTACTTTGCCAATAACTTTGCATTTTCACGAATATCTTTCCTGAGCTTTTTGTACTTTTCATATTTAGTATTGCTCATTTTGTAAATGAATATTAAGGAAGCTAGTAGCGCAGGTCACCAACCTAGCGACGATAGATTTGAAGTAAAAACGACACTGCGAAGCATAGAATAGCTAACGGGCATATCCATTGATCCTGGCCGTTTTTTACAGTGCCAGCAGCTGATTTCTTTTTTTTTATATTTATAAGCTAATAGCATAATATATACAGCACGTACCTTGTGTTTGACCATTAGACATTATCCTAATTAATTTGCCCTCAGGAGTTGCTGTGACAGTTCCTGGTATGACAAATCCTTCGTTGTCTCGAACAGAGTTATCGACCACCTTGTAAGTGTCACCGTCTTGTTCGTATTCAGAGCTTCGGCATTCACCAGCCTCAGGATCATCGAGAGGATAACTTTCAATTTCATGCCACCAACCTAAGTACTGTAAAATAAAAAAATATTCTTTTAACGTTTCTAATTTAATTTTAGTTTAACTACTGAACTTTTCAAATACACCAAATATAAATAGATAGTACATATTCCCAAAATAGAAGTATGAGAATACCAAATACAGATGTTTTATTGTAATAAACATTACGGAAATATTTTGTTACTTACTCTTTGAACGTCAAATCCAGAAACACCTGTGATATCTTCACATTGTCCTCTGAACCGCGGTGCTCGGTCAGTATAATTATAAGGTATGTAGAAGCAACTATCATCTGATTGGCTAGTAGTCTGGTAATATTTCTCATTAAGTCCTTGAGTGGAAGATATTACAGAGTCCATCGCCGCTATCGCATTAGGTGAAAGAGTCTTATTTCTACTCAATTTCCAACTACTCACTGTAAAAGCGTTATACATTTTAGAACATGTCAAACATTTCCATATAATATGTCAGATTGCAATCTAGAAAAGTCAATATTACCTTGTCTCCATCCACCTGTTAAATTGGTGCAGCTGTACACTAAAGAGAATGAAGTGTAATCCGTAGCAAGTATGTAGTAATTTGCTGTTAACAGTGCTGGAAAGATTTAAGAAAATGTAAGAGATAACATTCTGCAATGTTTATAGAGCTTTGTGACATCATATTTAGGCGCACTTTCGTGTGATTAGTTGGGTCGTTTTTATTGGTGGACTGGTATGTAATTCCAGTAAAACAAAGTATTTTATTACATTTTAAGTTAATTGTTTTTACGTTTGTAAAAAATATATAGATGAGAAGACATACGTATATATCATATAAAAACATAGATCGGCTTATACGTATAATAAATTTGTTATTATTTATTTTGGAATTATTATTACTTACTTCCATCGACAACGAAGTCCACGCTCAATTGCCCGGTGCCATCATTGGATGCTATGTCAGCAAACCCAGATTGAGTTAAAAGTGTTCGATCAAGTACTTCGTTGTTGTAGACGGCTACCCTCGCTGTGGCATTATCAATAGAATATTCCGCCCGGTTACATTGACCTGGTTGATCGCGCGCAAAGTATCTAGCGGTTTCGTACCACCTTCCTAAGTACTGAAAATTGTAATTATACAATTAGAACACCCATACTATATATGTACATACATATAAAGATTACATAATATTATTCATGTCCTTAGTTATGGACGCATGGATGTCAAAAAAACTATGTGCTGATGCTTCTGAAATAGTTGGAAGAGTGTAGCAGCAGTCACCAACGTAAATGACAAGGTCAGAATTTTTAATGACAATATTGTTAGGTTAGTAGAAGGTAAAATTAAAGCGTCCACTGGCACCATGGAAGACGGAGGAGGTGAGAATTGCCATGAGGTGAAGAGACCAGACTTTTCTGTGGTTCAAACGGGATCGTTCTGAAATTAATTGGAACCTTTAAGGTGGCTTGGAATCGGTGTAATCAAGTGATACGCAACGCAAAACGCCGACACATCCTACAAAATATAGAGGCTTCATCCCCTACTTGTATCTGGAAGTTTCTTAATACTCTGGGTATTGGCAAACAACAACATTCAGTAGCTCAAAAGACAATTGGTTTAAAAGACATCAATCGACATTTCACATCCACAACTTACCATAATCAATTCATTCAAGACCTTAAGCTACATATATAGGTAGTTTAACAAGTCCCACTAGTGACTCCCAAAAGGGACAGTCCAGTGACTGGCGATATTAGGGAGGGTATGGATAACACGAAAGTTACCGTCTTAGTCCTGGTTAATTTCTCGTATCCCTTCAATACCGTCACTACTATCCATCCTTTCATATCTTATGATGTCCTCAAAGGCACTGGAATGGTTCTCATCTTCTCTTCAGGGACGTCAGGAGTGATCTCTGCAGCGGCGTCCCTCAAGGCAGTATATTATGTCCCTTATTATTTTGTTTATTTATTAATCAGTTAACCCACACCTTCAGTGTCCGTATCACCTGTATAATGATGACCTGCAGATGTACTACCAGAGTAGGGTTGAATACTTATCAGAGGCCATCGATAAGGTAAACAAGGATTTAGAAACTATAAGATCCTGGTCATTGAGATTCGGATTATCAGTAAATCCAACCAAATGTCCGGCGATCGTCGCAGGGAGCAAACCAATGATGGGCAGGCTCGACGCTGGGTCGATCGCACCAATAGTCTGCAATAGCTCACCTATACCTGTGACTTCAGCAGTTAAGGACCTAGGTTTGTTTACTGACTCGACCCTGGGTTGGCGGGCCAGGTCACACATTATATCGTCTAAAAAACTTCCTCCTTATTAAAACTAAAACTACCTTAATGCACTCCCTAATTGTTCCCAGGATTGATTATGGCAATGTGTGTTATTTTGACCTAAAATCAGACTATATCTCAACAAACTAGACCGTCTCCTGAATAACTGCATTCGATTCATTTTCAATCTTCGCGAGTATGACCATGTCTCTGCTTTACGTTCCCAAGTGAAGTGGCTCCCTTTTCGGAACGTCCCAGTTTTCGAGCACTAACTTTTCTATACACCTTCTTGAACTCCCTGACTCCCCATTCTTCCTTAAGTCCTTACTTCCCAATTTTTGTGCTCTACTCATGACGGGGACTTTCGTTCTTTAAACAATTTGCTCCTCTTATGTCCTCCTCACAACTCTAACTTTGTCAACTCATCTTTCTTTGTGCAAGATGTTCTTCTATGGACTACGCTCCCTCTCGAGCTCAGAATGTCTAAAAGCCGTTTAACGTTTAAGAACAAATTACGTGAACTTCTCCTCGCTGAATTAGCAGAATAACCACAATGCACTTGAATGTATACCTATTTATATATGTATGTTAGTATATATATTTTTCTATATATTTTTTTATATATGTCTATATTTGCTATGTATTTGTATATAGATATGTAACTATGTTAATATTCTATAATACTATACGTACTAGAAGTATATAGTTTGTATTAAAAATTCTACACCACCCTAAGGTTGACTAAAAAAGATAAAGCCCTAGGCATTAAGTCTGCCTATGTACACGTGTGCATGAAGTTTATAAATAAATAAATATAGTCACTTCAAAGTTAAACTGTGAAGATCTAATCAATATCTCAAATTTCAATATTATTACTCTTATATTAGTCTCGTGTAATTATAATAATGAGTCGCATATTTCTGAAAATGTGGTACGAATGATGTCATGCCCCTTGCTGCCTAACAAATCGGATAATATTTGGTCACATATGTATATTTTATTCTAAAATAGAATGAAATTTCTATGGGTGCCGGTTTTTTGGTTTTTGTTTTTAATAGACAACTCCCGCAATTAGCATGATACCTGTTTTGCGGGGTCAAGAACACTCAGACTGGACAAGCATTTGTAGATAACAAATTTTTTTGTCCTTTGTGGAAATCGAAACCAAGATCTCTGGCTCAGCAGCCAGGATCACTATTCACTATATAAACAGTCCAATCGAAGACCGACTTAACTTGCAGTCGTAACTTTTTTCTAAAAGAAGAAAATTAATTTGTAGAATATGGTTTGTGAAAGAAACTTACAGCCCCTGCATTAAATTGGGGTACGCCACGAATATTGCTTGGGCAGGGTCCTGGTAATACCACGACATCTGGAAGTTGGTTAAGGGCAGGGTAGAAGAAGCACGCATCGTTATCTTGTCCTGTGGGCTGATAGTATCCTTCCCATAGATCGTTGTTAGAACTGATAAGCTCATTTGTAATATTCTTAGCAGCGACTGATATACCAGCTTGAGATCTGCTTAATATCCAGCTGAAAACTAAATAAAAGCACAGAATTAAAATTAGTAACATAACAGTGTTTAAATTGGTAACATTTATTTGAATTGAATTTGAATTTTGCGCGTTTGAATTTAGTAATGTGAAATTCGTTAATTTCGTATATTTTCGGTGTAGTCAGACTTATTTTGGGAGATATTAAATATAGAAATTGAACAGGTATGTAGGACTATATGACTTTTAATATACTTTGTATTCAGTTATCAGCATAAGAAATTGGATCTTTTTGAAATGCTTCAATCTGATTTTAAACTTATGAGAAGCATGTGACTTGAGTTAAAAAAAGAAACTTACTTTGTTTTCGATTGTCGGTAAGGTTTCTACAACTATACGCTAACGCAAAGTCGTCGTAGTCGATCCCCAAAATGTACACTTTATCAAACGGAACTGAAAAAATAAGATTTTTGTTGCAATCAGTTGAATCATTATTTTGGATCGTAAAGAACTATTTAATAATAATAAAAAAAATACCTCCGGCAAAGTTGGCACTAATGATACCTCTACCATCAGCGGACACCGTTGCTTCTATAGTAGAATTGAACTGACTTTCATTTAGCACAAAAGTATTTGAGGCAAGTAACGTGTTAGTCCCGATTATGTCATATTGGGTCGTGAAACATTCACCTTGTTGTACATCAGATGGGAAACGTGAGATTTCATACCATCTGCCAGTAAACTGAAAATTATATTTGTCTAAATTAAATCATATTCTTGTGTTGATTACAACCGACTTAAGAAAAGGAGGAGGTTCTTAATTCAACTTTTTTTTTATGTTTGTTACCTCAGAACTTTCAACTGGGTGGACCGATTTTGATGTTTCTTTTATTTGAAAGCTAGTGCTTCCCATGTGGTCCCATCTTATTTGGTCCAGTTCTGACAATATCATCCATTAGAAAACCATAAATCTTAAATTTTACGATAGACGCATTGAAGTTGGTTGTCTACTTTTTTAAAGTGAATTATATTATTGCTTAAAAAGTTCAATCGAAAACCGAATGACTCGTATGCCCAGGAATCGAACAACGTAAAATAAAGATCGGCGAATCTCTTTATGATCTGCTTGTTTTGCAGTGTACTATAGTGGTAGATGAGGGGTGTATCATCACTTTAGTGATGTTATTTGTGTCCACCTCGTAAATAAATGTCAATCATAGTCTTTTATACAGTAAATTGTATAAGCTTCGACTAGCCTAAGGCCGCAGGTACTACCGACCTAGAGTCATATGGACACAAAAAAAAAAGTGTCAAAATACTTACCAAATTTGTGTTAAAGTTCATAACTGCAGGAACTGCAGAGTCCTCTAAGCATTGGCCTTCTAATATGACATCGCCTCCTTTATTATCCGGATAGTAGAAGCAATCTTCTTCAGTGTGACCTCTTCGGATAAAATATTTCTGGTCCAAAACTTGTACGGAGTCAATAATGTTATCGATTGCTTTTGTAGCATTCTCTGATAATGTCGGATATCTACTTAGCTTCCAACTGAAAACTGTTAAAAAAATATTCGCATTTATTGTTGCAAAAACAATTCCATGATTTCAAATTTAATATTTTTGTCTTCATACCTGATCTGGTATTTGGAGTGATGTTGTCGCAAGAATAGACCAAAGCGTAGGAGTCGTAATCCGTGTCCAATACCCAATAATTGGCTGTAACTGTAAAAGCGAAAAACAAAATTGGAGGTCCTATCTATTTATATATCTATTAATATCTTATCAGTTTCCTTATAAAGTATTATTATTATTAGTTGTATATCTACCACCATCGGCCAACTTATCGTGTCTAGATTCAAATAGATATAGATAGAGAATAGATATTCCGCCGAGTCAAGTGTTTCGAGAGAAAAAAACTAAATTAAATTTCTCTAGCTATTCATTATTTCACAACAAGCAGTAGATGCAATAAAAATATAATATCGGACATTACAATTGGTTTTTTGACAGTATTTACAGACAGACAGACTTCTACGTGGTAGAGCCATACTTAGGCACGAATGGGACGGCTCGACCGGTGCAATACCACGGCCTCACAGAAAACTGGTTGTGAAGCAACTCTTGCGTTGCATTTTCTCGAAATTAGTGAGGTTTCCAGAGGCCCAATTCTCCTCTCCTTATTCCTCTCCCCTGCCTCTTTTTCCATCTCCTCATCCTCGTCTCTTACCCCGCATACCCTCATCCCTCTTCACCCTCAAAGGCGGGCAGCGCACTTACGACTCTCCAGTTGCAGGTTGTCCATAGACGGCGGTTGTCACTTACCATTAGGTGACCCGTCTATTCGTCTGCCCTCTATAATATATAAAATATATATATATATAAATCTAAAATAACCACATCTTTATGGAAATCCGTACAGATTATGATTTTTAAAACTTGCAATGACATGCAAGTATATATTTTACTTTTTTTTTAATTTTTACAGTGCACTACTAATATTCTTGTTAACGACCCCCCAGCTAAGCTAAATGCTTGCTTATATATATGTATATATATATATATAGTGTATTTGGGCGGGGTTTGAACCAGCAACCACTTGATCGCCAGTCCGACGCCTCAGCCATCAGGCTATCGTCGCTTGTGAAGTTGCCACAATTTTGTCAATGTCATATATCCGAAAGACCAGCCAACAAATTCCATTATATATGTATATGTGATATAGCAAGGTCGTTAACATTTATAATCTATGCACTAAGATTATTCGTACAGTAAAATTTTGACAATTGTAATTACAAATATGTGACGTCGGCCTAATAACTCATTACATTGTTATAGAACGCGTTTGACATGCTTTCTACATAATAACAGTACTGATTTGTATAGTTAAAAAAAAAAAATTGCTAGATTTTTTGTAGACACAGCATTGAATATACAAGGTCCCTGAAAATTTGACATTAGAAATATACTCTATCACTCAGATGCATAGAAAGCATGTGATCAAAAATCACTTATGAGTATCACAAGAGCTTTTACTTATATTATTATATATTAATGAAGCGAAAAATATTTTTATTTATTTAAACGCGCTAATTTCTGGAACTAAAATAGGATATTAATTATTCTTTTTCTATTGAATAAACCATTTATTTTTAAGAAGATTTGATGAATAATGTACGTCATAAAACATCACGCTGCGACCCTTAAGAACAAAGCAGTAAGTATACGTGACTTTACCATTTATTCCATTAATATTAAAGGTGACATTCAGCTTAGCTGTTCCGTCGTCGCTGGCTATGACTGCAGATCCAATCCAAGTCTCCAAGAGTTGATTTACTACTTGTGTGTTTTCTACACGTACAGATCCGTCATCGTTAAGGGTGTAATTTGCTGTGTTGCAAGTACCAGCTTGGAACGGCGCTGGGTAGGATTCGATGTCATACCATATATTTAGATACTGAAATATAGAAAATTACAAATAAATGAACATTGTAAATGACACTTGAATAAATACCTACCAGTATTTTGAATAAAAATAGCCAATTCGGACAATAAGTGAATGAATGAATGTATGTAGATATTTTTTTACATTGAATGAAATTAAAGCAACTTCAGTACTCTTCTCTTCTCTTTTAGATTTCATAGTCTTTTCATTATGATGCACCACTTACTCTTCCTGCGTCAAAGTTTGCCATAGCGGAAATGGTCGTGTCACACTGTCCTTGGAAGATGACTGGGTTGTTTTCATTAGGTTCTGGATAGAAGAAGCATCCATCATCAGAATTATCTACGATTTGGTAGTAGTCATCATTGAGAACGTCGATACTGTTGACAATACTATTGATTGCAGCAGTAGCATTTGGTGTTAGCGAGGTTGAACGGCTCATTTTCCAGCTCCACACTAAAATTTGAAAGGTATTCTTTTTGAGTAAGTATTTAAATCATACTAATTAATAGAGCTTTAGCAACTGTTAGGTAACACTGCTGACGTCACCTCTCAACTGTTTCGCAACTGTTCCTCATCAACGAGCTGTTATTATAGTGTTGTTTTTTATATCCCCTCATATTATCTTATCTTAAAAGTAAGTAAAAATTATTAAAAAAAAATAATCGTCCCTGCGTTGGTTAAGTTATTATCAAAATAACGACGTTAGATAGAAATTAAGTGCTGGTGTTTCCTTCTCAAGTCACCTACAAAAAACATTCTCAAGATAATAATGTCAAAATTGGCAGCCAAATATTTTTCAGAAACAATAATTAGTATAGTATTTTTTAATTGGGTTTAAGGTTACAAAATAAGACATTTGTACGTACCCCTTCTGCGGTCGTCGCCAATATTCTCGCAAGTATAAACTAGTGCGTAAGACGTGTAATCGGTGCCCAATATCCAATAATCTGAAGGGGTTGAACCTAAAAATAAAAATATTATAAATGAAGTTATTACTAATAATAAATAGGACGTAATAAGGTCAAGAACATTGCCTTGCTCCCTGCTCCTTTCATTTTACTTAAACAACTAATGTTCTTCTATTAACTAAACGCTATAATAATAATAAATAATAAATACTCTTTATTATGCACCCAAAAAAAAAAAAGAAAATATCAGAACAAGTATACATAATCAAGAAAATGCACAATGGGCGGCCTTATAGCTTACAGCAATTTCTTCCAGGCAACCTTTTGATAGACAGGAGTGTACTGGTTAACGTCGGTAGTTTTTTGAAACGGTATTCAAAGAATAACGAAGAATACGTCCATTATTCATATCTTAGTGAAAAACTGGCCTATTTGTCTATTGTTTAGTGACCCTGACTGCTAAGCCAGAGGTCGTGGGTTAGCTTCCCACTCAGGACAAATATTTGTGTCATGAGCATGATCATTTGTTCTGTGTGTGGGTGTAATTTATGTATTATATGTATGTATTTATAAGCAACTGTCTTTTTACCATAATACAAGCTCTGCTTAGTTTGGGATCAAACAGCACTTTAAGTCATAGTTATTATAAACTCTCCCTCGTTGTGTCTCTCCTTCGTTGTGAAAATTTCAAGTATTTGAGACTTACTAGTTGGGAACGTGACAATTAGCTTTCCTTCTCCATCAGTGCCTGCTGGTACAGCTGACCCAACAATTGAGTCTAGCGTTTGATTTATAACTTGGGTGTTGACGACCAGAACAGAGTCATTGCCTTCACTGTAGTGAGCAGTTTGACAAGAGCCCATTTGAAATTCGGCATAGTAAGTCTCTATTAATCGCCAGGTTCCCAGATACTGCACATAAAGAGAAATCATATTTAAAATACTGTATTTTCTACTAATAAACTTCAAAAAGGCAAACTCAAAGGCAAATAAAAAAAAAAGGCACATACTCAAGAAAAGTACACAGAGCGTCTAATGTGGGTGATTGCAGAAAACCATGGAGTAGTTCCATATTACGTTCGCATTAAAAAGTATTTATGTTCGAACTAGTTACAAGCTTTAGGCGTTGAAATAACACGTATAGAAAAAAGTGTAAGGTTGAATAAATTTTAATAGTCTGTGGCTAAATATAGATGTCAGTAAAATCGTTTGTCAGAAATATGGAATAGGGTCTACCCAGCTCTTCTCATTCGTATCGTAAAAAGCAACTAAGGGACTGGACTGTTAAACATAATTTTAAACATAATGTATACAATGCTTTAATAAAAGGAAACAGAAAGATTCTGAAAATATATTGATGGGTAAATTAGTTCTTGTAACGAAATAAATATATAAACTCACCGCGGCGGCATTGAAATTGGTTACAACCGGAATGTTTGGATTGCATTGACCTATGAAAGTGACAGGGTCGTTAGGCCCTAAATCAGGCAAATAGAAGCATGCTTCATCAGTCTGCTGAATGGTGTCGAAATATTTGTTGTTCAAAACGTCGATATTGCTCATTGAAATGATTGAATTAAAAGCTGTTAAACTCTGGTTGTTCGGTTGTCTTGTCCTGCTTAATTTCCAACTGTAAACTAGAATGTAATAAACGTGTGACGATTAGTTTTTATTTATTTATATTCCTGTCCTAAGTATTGGCATGTTTGATCCTTTGCCCACAAACGGTGGCAAACACAATTCATTGACAAATCTTATACGGTCTCAGGATCGTGCGATTTGAAACTACAAGAATGTATCAATCCCAGACTGCTTCAATGACGGTGGACTTAGCCTCGTATATTAGAATCATATTACAATTCATCATTCATCCATAGTGTAAATAGTAATAATGTGGGGATGAAGATATGTTAACAGAAGTATTTAAAAATAAAATGAATATGTGTAGGATCTGTATAACTGTATTATCAGGAAACTTACTTTGTCTATAATCATTGGGAAGGTTGCGGCAGCCATAAGCCAGGGCGTAATTATCGTAGTCCGTGTCGAGAATCCAGAACGGTATTGTCTGAACTGTAAAATACATTTATTATCATTATAAAGCAGGGATAGACATAAAGTCTTTTGTGTCGTGTCTGTATACACCGTAGTGTTACTGTATCGAATGAGTTGTTTTCGATATGAACAGTTGACGTCAATACAAGGGGATAGGTTTTTAATTTTATCGTTTTCTTTTTAATTTTTAAGATTACGATGCTTATATTTATAAGAATGGTTTACATTAACACTTTTTTTTGATAAGTGTAGTACTTATCCATGTTGATGATGATCAATGTTGAAACTTATATCAGACCTACCTCGGTCGATCGTCCCTTATATTAGGATCCTCGATAGTTAATATATATATATATATATATATATATATATATATATATATATATATATATATATATATATATATATATATATTCTAATATATTCTATATTATATATAAATTCTAACAGTGGTAGAGCCACGCTTAGGCATGAATGGGCCGGCTCGACCGGTGTGATGCCACGGCCTCAGAAAACCGGTTGTGAATCAACATTTCGTTGCATTTTCCCGAAATTAGTAAGGTTTCCGGAGGCCCAACTCCATCTCTCTTTTTCCCTGACCACCTTTCCATGGACACCTGCCACTCTCGAGTTGCAGGTGTCCATGGAAAGCGGTTATCGCTTAACATCAGGTGACAGACGAACAGACGGGCTGTTCGTCTGTCCCCCTATAATGTACTAAAAATATACATATATATATGTAATAATTAACATGAAGTCTTACCTTCTCCATCAACTACAATATCAATTGTCAGTCTGCCACTACCATCATCAGAAGTGAGATTCACGGTGCTATTATTAACTAAGATAAGTGTTTGATTCCGTACATGGAACGAATTGTGGTTAAATGCAGATGATGATCCAAGTTCAAAACGGTGATCGATGCAGACGTCATTTGGGCCGTAAGGGTATTTTGCTGTCTCGTGCCACACTCCCGCGAACTGGAAAAAAAAAATGATTTGATTATAGGTCTTAAAACGATTGACAGTAGGAAACAGCTTTTCCCAAATTTTTTCCTAGAAATTAGGTCATTCACGGCGTACTGGGCTAGTGCGAATTAGGACAGTTTTCAAACATTCCAGAAAATTCTGCAGACTAGACTAGATACTAGAAAGAATAAAAAAAAACCAAAGCTTATTTTCTCTTTTAGTGGTCTTGAATTCAATCATAATTAATAAATCAGTCACACAATTAAATAAAAAAAAAATGACGAAACGTTAGTTAAAGAAACACGACAGTAATTTATCTACTTTAATGTTTACATTATATTTACATTCGTTTAAATTTTATTATCTGTAGAAAATTTGTAATCTGTCCGTATTATAAATAATGCATTATTATTTTAATAACCCTAGTTAAAACATATGTATATGTTGAAGAGTACGGCTATGTATGTATATGTTGAAGTGTACCTAATAAAAGTGACTGTCAGCAGTGTAGTTCCGATTTTAAACGCCTTTAAACTTCTACGTTGACGTTGACGTTATATAATAAAGTATTACCTGTGTGACGTTGAAACTTGATATGGCTGCAATAGTATTATCACACTCTCCAGGGAAAATTACAGGTGTATTAGGTTCCGGTTCCGGGAAGTAGAAACAGTCGGTTGCAGTTTGCTTTCGATTTAAGTAGTATCTGTCATCCAAAACCGGGATTTGATCAATTACAGCATTCATCTCGGCGATAGATTCTTGTGTTAATTCCTTAGTTCGGCTGAGTTGCCACGATGCAACTGTATAATTATAATATAATATTGTTTTATTATTTATTTGCAATCATACAGAAAGTTACAACCATACCAATTCTCACTTACCCTGATAATACTCCTCATCTACTTGTCTGCACGAATAGACTAGAGCGTACGAGGTATAGTTAGTCGCTAGCACCCAATAGTTGGCAGACACTGGAATGATAATGTATTTTGTTTGTAAAAAGGGCTGATACATGTTTTTCTATAACTTATAATAGATTTTATATTAGTGATTACGTCTAATGGTAATAATCTATATGATTTACAAAAAGGTAATACGCATTTATTATTTCATCATACACATAACGTAATGAATCCCTTAAGCTATGTCTATAAACTATACAAAAAAAATGGCAACCGTATTTCTTATAACCCCAATCAGCCTGTATCCTTGAAGAAATCAGAGGTGTCAGAGGTGGTGTGCGGGCACTTTAGGAATTAAAGATCAAAAATTGGGAGTATAGGAAGGAAAAAATAAGAGAATAAGTAAATGCAATAGAAGAAAAGGGAATGCAATAGAAGAAAAGGGAATACAATAGAAGGAAAGGGATATTGCTCATACGGATATATCGGGAATGCTAAGCTGTTACTCGGGAACGTTGTCGTTTACTTGTAACTTGAACTGGATGAGCCAGTTACCAGTCCTATGTTAAAGGGAATTTTGTCAGTTATACTGTGTCTAATATCCTTACCATTTATACCACCAACATTGAAGGTTACATTTAGCTTAGCACTTCCATCGTCACTTGCAATTACTGCTATGCCCGTCATTATGTCAAGTGTTTGATTGATGACTTGTGTATTGAGCACATCGACTACACCACCAACAAGTTCGTAATTAGCATTCTGGCATGTACCAATTTGGAAGACTTCTGGATATGAACGCATATCGTGCCATAAGCCCATGTACTGAAATTAAAAAGATTAAAGCAACATAGATGTACAATCAAATTGCAGAGGAAATACATATATATTTAATATTAATGGAATATAGTAATATCTACCTGAACAGGGTTGAAATTCGGTACAGCTGGAATACTCTCGTCGCATTTACCGTAGAACCTGACCGGCAAATCAGGATTTACTTCAGGGAAATAGAAACAACCTTCAGGGGACTGATTGGTTGGTAAGTAGTAAGCGTTATTCAGTTCTAAGAACGAAGCGATGATACTATTTACTTCTATTTGAGCTGTTGGATTTTGTTCACGTTCTCTGCTCAAAATCCAACTGTAAACTGTAACAATTCAGAATTAAAATATAATGATGTGGTAAACATAACCTTTTCATATTCTTTAAGAGTGGAGTTTGGTTTGCACTTACTTCGTCTTTGGTTATTGGGAAGATTCTCGCAGCTATATGACACGGCATAATTGCTGTAGTCCGTTGCAAGTATCCATAATTCCTGTTCAACAGTTTCTGAAAAACAAATTGTACTAAAGTTTTAGGTTTTAATATAAATTAGCTTTCATTTAACCCTTATAGTAAGCAAGTCTTCAACAAGTAATTTATAGCAGAAGTAACATATTGAAATACTGTTGTGTTTAAATGGTTATGGATTTAACTTTCCTTATATAACAGATGTATGTGGCTTCGTGGAAGAAAGTAAAGCAATAAGCCACTTACGGTTTGGAGCTACATTTAGAATAACTTGTAAGTGTCCACTGCCATCATCACTGATGACTGAAGCGTTTCCTGTGATGGTTAGCAGAGTTTGATCGATCACTTGGCTGTTGAGTACATCCACAACTCCATCAATAAGCGCATATTCTGCCCTGACACAGCTGCCGGTGGAGCTTTCGGAATAATAACTTGAAATTTGATACCACCTTCCACCGAACTATAAATAAAATTTAATTTTATATATATTTAATATTTTTGTTAGTGTTTTGTAAGAATTAAGTATTCTTAAAAATATTATTTAGCAAGTCAGAAGTGGTTCAGTGATATGTTTTCAGCTTATATTCTGGCATAGGTTAATAAAGGAATGTCTATTGCTGAGTAATAAATAGCTACAACTAACGGCTTACCTCTACGGGGTTAAAGCTTGGTATCCCCTTAATGTTAGTATCACAAAGTCCAGGAATAATAATGGGCTGACCAGGGGGAATCACCGGCAACGTTATACAAGTCTGTTCAGATTGATCAATATCCCAATAATATTTATTATCCAGGACATCGATATTTGCGATGGCATTATTTATGGCTGCATTAGCTGTCGGAGATAACTGTTTTGTTCTGCTGAGTTTCCAACTCCACACTTAAATATAAAAAAATTAACGCTATCAAATTAAACACACAATTGATATAATAATATATAATTTTCAAAGTGCTAATTTCTTGTGGCATCTTGTGCCCATGAAATTCAATAATTGGTACACACATTGCTTTACAGTGTGTTTATAAAAGTAGCAAATTGTTCGATTTGTCTAAAATAATAGAGGTGTAGAAAACCCAGTGTAAATATAGAGAATTATATTTCTTATTCAACGATAAAAACAATAATCATACAGCTTTCTAGTAACCTTGAAAAGCAATTGTGCCAGAGTCATTACTTTTACACTGTGTCCTTCAGAACTCTGCCAGATAGATAGGGTAAATTGTAAATAAAAATGGACAGAAAAGTTCTTGAAGGGATGTCACAATTAATTACACACATACATATACTTACGCCTATAGATAAGAGGTTAATCAGAGACGTCTTAATCAATCAATAAGATTTTGAAATAAGTAGGACTTTTCGGATCCATAACATACGTCATCTACTATAGCATTTAAAGATTTTTCGTCTCTAATCTAATTTTAAAATAAAACCGTTGAAAAGTTACAGGATAGTCAAAATGTACATTACCTCGAGCAAAGTCGCAAGTAAAAAATACTATTAAAAATAAAAATGCATACCTCCTTTTAAGTCGTTGGGTTGGTCGACGCAAGCATAAGCTAACGCATAATCATTATAATCTGTGTCTATGATCCAGAAAGGTATTTCAATAACTGAAAAACAAAAGAATATAACAATGCTTTGAATATCGTTTTGTGCTAATAAACAAGTACAATATATTCAGCCTGCTTTGTTTTTCTTCAAATTTAGTCATTCATTACTAATTAATTAAAGCCGTCAACCTACATTCTCTCACTTCTTTTTCTAAGTAATTACCTCGATTTATAATATTTATATATATGTATATGCCACTACTTAATCATATAAGATGAGCGACGTGTTATACAGGTAAAGCTGGGTTAACTAATAAATATTTAAACATACATAGGATTCATCAAGAGTTGGTTATTTTAGAATTAATAAGCATATTGCAATGTTTGTACACTAAAAGTATTTATTTATTATTTGCTTTTAAACACCAACCAAAACAATCTTTTAATAACATGACGCTTGCCTGCAATCTAAAACAGCAGTCTTATTATTATATTTATATATGATTATTATTTTTACATAAAAATGTAACTATTGTTTAATTGGTTAATAGTTTTTAGCTATCAGGGTATTTAAAGCTTAGCTTAGCTTAGCTAGCTAGCTATAAAAAGTAAAGCCAAATAATTCTACGATATCTTTTGATTCTTAATCAACCGACTTTTTGAGCTCTTGACGCCCTTTAGTTTTATTAATATAAAAAATATATACGGCCAGTCTTTGGGGCTGCCAAAAGAAGTGAAAACTAAGTGACTTGTGAATTGTATCGTCGAGGTATTAGATTATACACAGTATACATATAGGTCATGGGAAGCGTTCGGTGATGATGACGCGAGTTCCATGATTTTTGTTCACTCAAAAAGTGCGTCGCCTAAAGAAGTATTCACTTCAAAAATGTTATAGTAGAATTTTGATCATTTGTTGAAAACTTCTTAAGATAATTAGATCAGAGTTTTGTTATCGTACCTTCATTACCACTCGTAATACTGATAGTCAGTCTTCCTGTATTATCAGTAGAGATCAATCGGCCCTGAGTTTGCACAAGGAAATTGTCCTTGACACTAGAAGATATCGAACTCAATTCGGAGTTGCTGACGATTGTGTACTGGTGACTGATGCATTCTCCAGTTTGTTCTTCTTTAGGATATGCTTGGATTTCATGCCACGTACCAGCGAACTGAAAATATATACAGAGTTAAAACCAGATATACTAAAAAAAATAAGGTAAGGATTATTGAATTGTTATTGAAGTAGTCACCTGTAGGAGGTTGAAGTTTTGCATGCCAAGATTAGGATCGCATCGACCAGGGAACACAACGGGTACTCCTTCTTCTGGAGTGGGGACAAAGAAACAACCTTCTTCTGTTTGATTTACTTCGTCATAGTAACGTTGATCTAATACTTTTGCAGTGTTTATTACTTGATCGATAGCTGAGCTATCCTCTGCAGCTAAAGTTTTATTTCTACTAAGTTTCCAGCTGCCCACTGTAATAAAATGTAACTATTGATAAATATTATAAACTGACTGGCCTGTTGGTCTAGCGATCCTGACTACTAAGCCGAATTCGTGGGTTCGATTCCCCCTGAACAAATATTTGTGTGATGAGCACGATCATTTGTTCTGTGTTGGGTGTAATTTATATATTATATGTATGTATTAAGAAATATATAGGTATAATTATCAGCAGCCTGGTTACCATAGTGCAAGCTCTGCTTACTTTGGAATCAGACGGCCTTGTGTGAGATGAGTGGAGTCTTTATTATTTACTATTTATTATTATTTATAAAATTAGTAAACTGTTAATATAATTAAAAATAGAGATTTAATTAGACGAGCTATTTAGCTAAAATATATACGACAGTACTCGTAACAAAAGCAATTTTTTAAAGTACTAACGACGATGATTGCCAATTTTAGGCCAAATATCAACAGTATACATTACTGATTATTTCTAGTAATTTTGAAATCTTAAATACCCACATACAAATTTTTATCAATATTAATTTTGTAAAAATATACTGAAAAACTTTTTCAATAAAATGTAATCATAATGTTAAAATGTTTGTTGTCAAATCATTTTGCATCAATCACACCTGCAATATAATGGTACACTCGATTTTACCATCGAATTAAATCGATTTCAATAATAATTATGTTAACATATGCAGTTTAAAAATTCTTTTACAAAAATAAAAGCTTACTTGGATCTAGATTGAAGGACATAAGTAGAGTACTTAAAGAAATACATTTCTATAATATAATAACAAAGTTAAATGAAAATACTGACCTTGCATATTGTCCCCATCTATATCAGCACAAGTATAGACCAATGCATAAGATTTGTAATTTGTGTCTAAGACCCAATAATTTGTAGAGACAGTGACTGAAATAGAAAGTGATAAATGCTTGAAAAACGTGTTATTTCATAAACAACAAAAACAGTAAGTCGTAAAGTTATTATACCAGTATCAAGGATGCTAGAATGTTTGTACATATGTATGTTTAAAACTTACGATTAGTCCCAACGACTGGGAAAGTCACTATCAGCTTGCCAGAACCGTCATCAGATGCAGGAACTGCGACCGCATTAATAGTATCGAGGGTTTCATTTATGACTTGAGTGTTAAGTACATCTACTTGGCCATCTCTTAACGTATAACGAGCATTACTGCAGGTACCATCTTGGAAGAGAGCTGGATATAATTCTATATTGTGCCATAATCCCATATACTGAAAAAATATTTTCGATAATGATTACAGTTATAGATGAAAAACAAACAAAAATGGTTTTATTATAATTTAATAAACATTAACACAACAATCGTATCAATATTTAAAATCCTTAGTTAAATTTATATTCTAAAAAATAGCACTAGGTATTTCTTATAGTCACTTGTTCACTAAATATACCTACTTAAATCTCACAATTTAAAACAAAACCCAAGAAGTATTTTAGCACAACCAGTGATGAAGAAATAAATATCCTATATTTTTCAAAACAATAAAAACAACGACTCAAAATACTGATATATAGTTTACCTCTGCGGCATCGAAGTTCGGCATCGCAGTAACGTTATTATTTTCACATTGTCCCCTGAATACGACAGGCTTATCGGTTGGTTCCGGGAAAAAGAAACAACCTTCAAAGGACTGGTCGGTTGGTAAATAATATGCTCTATTCAGATCCAGGGTCGAATCGACAATATTATTTACTCCTATTTGTGCTGTTGGACTAAGCTCGCGTTCTCTGCTCAAAATCCAGCTGTAAACTGAAATTATATTAAATTAAAATATAACTATATGGTAAACACAACCTATTCATATTCTTTAAAGGCAGAGTTTGCTTTGGACTTACTTCGTCTTTGGTTATTGGGCAGATTTTCGCAGCTATAGGAAACAGCATAGTTGTAATAGTCCGTTGCAAGAATCCACAATTCTTGTTCCACAGTTTCTGAAAAACAAATATTGCCAAAATGTTCTGGTTATGTCAAAAACATTAAACTTAATTTAGTTTTTTAATATCAGAAAGTAGTAATAAGTAAACAGAAGCAGAAGTAACATAACGAAAGGCACGCTTTGTTTAAGTGGTTACGGATTAAAATTTACTAGTTTAACGTAGATTTTTTATGAAGATGGTATAATCTATGAAACTACTAGAGAAGGGTGAATAGATTTCTGGTTGGTTGATGGATAAAACCTGAACACCATCTTCGTCTTCATCGACACTTCGCATAAGGTAAATTGGAAGACATAGAATAAATTAAAATAGGCCAGAAAGAATAGCAGGCGATAAACAAAATATTTATATATAGATTTAAATTTCGAATTAGTGCCTCTTTTGGAATCGGTAAATGTTTAATGCATTCATCATGTCAATTGTTTTTACAAATTGGATGCATGTATCGAAATGGATTTGACTAGAGAAAATTTTCGCTCAATGATTTATTACGACTTTTGTTGCGGTCTTACTCAACAACAATATACTTCGATTGGCATTTGGATGGATGTTTCTATTTCAAGATTTGCTGATAAAAGCAATAAGTCACTTACGATTTGGAGCTACTTCTAAAATTACTTGTAAATGCCCACTGCCATCATTGCTGATGATTGAGGCGTTTCCTGTGATGGTTAGCAGAGTTTGATCGATCACTTGGCTGTTGAGTACATCAACAATTCCACCATTAAGCGCATATTCCGCCCTGACACAGCTGCCGGCTGAACTTTCGGAATAATAACTTGAAATTTGATTCCACTGTCCTCCGAACTAGAATTGAAATAAAATTTTATATAAATACGCACGTTTCTTTTAAAGTTTAAGATAACTTTTTTATTGCATTAACAACAAGGCTCAAATGATTTCATTCCTCTCATGAGTAAAGGCCTATAAATGAGTAATATATAACTTAAATGAACGGCTTACCTCTACGGGGTCAAAGTTTGGTATCCCTTTAATGTTAGAATCACATGTCCCAGAAATAACAATAGGCTGACCAGGAGGAATCACGGGTAACTCGAAACAAGTCTGTGCGGATTGATCAATATTCCAATAATATTTGTTATCTAGAACATCGATATTTGCGATGGCATTGTTTATAGCTGTATTAGCTGCCGCCGATAATTGTTTTGACCTGCTGAGTTTCCAACTCCAAACTAAAATTTAAAGTAATGCGTTTCAATAAATTTAAATCACCTATTCAAATGTAGCATTACAATTGGCTTCTGTATAATAACAGAGGTGTAGAAAATTTAGTGTAAAAATCAAGAATTATATTCCTCTAGCAAAACAATAATTACACGGCTTTCAAGTGATCTAAAAGTCATTAATTTCGAACTATGTATCTGCAAGATGGATAAGGTGAATCAAATACTACAACAGTATGTAGAATATAGATAGCTCTGCAGTTTTTATGGACAACACAAGACTGGTTTCCAGATATGCAAAATCACTAGCAAGCATACCTATTTACACTATGGTACAATATAAACCTGTAGATACCTAAATACGGTGTAGGTATATGTCTATTGTTTTGCTGGTTGTAAGTTAAGAATTGAATACTAGGCTGTAAAATGTATGTTTGTCACTAAATAAGAGATAGTTCTACACCCGAAAAGTAATATTTTGATACTTAACGTAAATATGGCTAATAAACCATATTTACATTAAGTTCAATAAAATGTAACCTTTAAGTTGAACAAACGATAAACAAAAATAATTTATTTTATTTTTGCAAATACGCAGCCACTTACAAAATTAGTGCTAAGTAAAAACCGGTATTGTAAACAATTTCGTATAGAATTTTAAATGGTTTTTGGTACTATGCATTTTTATTAGATTATTTATTTTTAAGTTTTCATTAATTAAAATCATATGTAAATATTACAATATAGAGATTTTAGTTAGTCGATCTTTCCTTGTGAGTGCGCTGTGCTCAATAAAAATATGTAATTTTCTTTAAATTTTAAGTTTATTGTAAAATTGATACTGAAAGTTTTATAAAGGCATGTCACATACATAGTAAATTAGTTTCTGAATAATGGTAGAAGTTCAGCATTTGTAGAATACATTAAATACCTTAAATAATGTACCATTTATAGGTTTTTGCAAAATCTAGTCTGAAATAAATGAACGTACCTGCTCTTAAATCACCGGGTTTGTCAACGCAAGCATATGCTAACGCATAGTCATTATAATTTGTGTCTATGATCCAGAAAGGTATTTCAATAACTGAAAGTAAAGTACATAAATTAATATACGAAAAAAGTAGAGATTGATTTTTCATATGTTTAAATTTTTTAATTTTTTTCATGTTTTATTTTATAAAGATAACTCCCGCATTAGGCATCATGTCTATGTAGCGGGGGGCTTTATAAACATTCAATGAACGCACACTAAGAACACCCAGACTCGGGGCAACTATTTGTAGATCACACAAATGTTTGTCCTGTGTGGGAATCGAACCACCAACCTCCAGTTCAGCAGTCAGTGTCACTGATCACTAGACCAACAGGCCCGTCAATGAGTAACAAGTCACAAGTTGAGTAGGTATTTACCTTTGCCTAAAAACAAGTATATGTTTTAAAATATCTACAAAAACGAATAAAGCAATATCAAATACAAAATACCTAAAGTTAACAGAAGTCTGTCCTTTTCTTATCATTATAATATTGTGAATACAGAAGTGAGTTTGTTTGTTTCGCAATTTAGCATACATATATTACACAGTAATAATATCTATTTTTCGAAATTTACTGTATCTGAGGTAAAAACAAAGTGGGTATTGTATGTAGTAAATAGTGATAACAGTTGAAAAGGTAAATTATGAAAACAAAATTTTTAGATTTTTGAATATTATGGTTTGCTAAAGCCTTACGCTTGAGCTACATTAACGTATAAATATATTAAAACAGAATATTTAGATATCTTATTTTTAAATTATCTAGGTATTGACGACCTATGATGATATTAATAAAGAATATTACATGCAAATTTAGTCGTTAATTTCAACAGAAAACGGATAATTACAGTAAGTCGACCGATGCCATCAAGACTGTAAAATATGTATATTTGGTTAGTGAATGTGCCTTGATTACGTACCTTGAACACCATTGATAATATTGCGGCGGTCTTATTATTATAATTATATATGATTATTATTATTATTTTTACATAAAAATTAACTATTGTTTAATTGGTTATTAGTTTTTAGCTATCAGGCTTTGCTTAGCTACAGTAACATAATATAAAAAGTATAGGCAAAAAAATTCTACGATATTTTTTGATTCTTAATCAACCGACTTTTTGAGCTCTTGACGCCCTTTAGTTTTATTAATAAAAAAAATATATACGGCAAGTCTTTGGGGACTGCCAAAAGAAGTGAAAACTAACTGACTTGTGAATTGTATCGTCGAGCTATTAGATTATACACAGTATACATATAGCTCATGGGAAGCGTGCGATGACGATAACGAGTTTCATGATTTTTGTTCACCCAAAAAGTGCGTCGCCTAAAGAAGTATTCACTTCAAAATGTTATAGTAGAATTTTGACCATTTGTTGAAAACTACTCAAGATAATTAGATCAGAGTTTTGCTATCGTACCTTCATTACCACTCGTTATACTGATAGTCAGCCTTCCAGTATTATCAGTAGAGATCAATCGGCCCTGAGTTTGCGAAAGGAAATTGTCATTGACACTAGAAGATATCGAACTCAATTCGGAGTTACTGACAATTGTGTACTGGTGACTGATGCATTCTCCTGTTTGTTCTTCTTTAGGATATGCTTGGATTTCATACCACGTACCGGCAAACTGAAAATATATACAGAGTTAAAACCAGATATACTAAAAAAATAAGGTAAGGATCAATGAATTGTTATTGAAGTAGTCACCTGTAGGAGATTGAAGTTTTGCATGCCAAGATTAGGATCGCATCGACCAGGGAACACAACGGGTACTCCTTCTTCTGGAGTGGGGACAAAGAAACAACCTTCTTCTGTTTGATTTACTTCGTTAAAGTAACGTTGATCTAATACTTTAATGTTGTTCGTAACGTTGTCGATAGCTGAGCTATCTTCCGCACTCAACGTTTTATTTCTACTTAATTTCCAGCCAAATACTGTAATTAAATTTTATTACATATTTATAAATAACCCATTTGAATCTGCAATTGTTTACAAAATAATAGTTATCTCTACTTTTTATTTATTCAGAAAATAGATACACAAGCTTTTTATCTCAAAACCGACCTGATTCCATTGGTTTATAATTATATATTTAATGATTTTTAATGAATTTTTAATTATTATATTTATTCTAAATCCTGTTTTCAATTCAATTTTCTCCGTGACATTCTTTTTATTGAACTAAACTGAAAGGTTTTAAATATATAAAAAGTTCACACCTTTTTCCCTTCAGGGTAAAAGAGGATAGCCTAAATAGTCTTAATCTTTAAATATACATATCTGTTTAATGATGTGTGTAATGATAGAGGTTTTATGGTGGTTTACTTACATATTTAACTTTCATATTATCTTTGAAGAGTTTATTTAAAGGTGCGAACTGATATCAGTTTAGATTACAATAATAGTTTAAATAATAACAAACATCGTCATCTTAATCCCCTCATCCCAAATTTATTTGGGCTCGTTGCGATGTGTGAATTGCAAGGTAGATGTTGCTAGATTATTTTATAGCCGGTATTGGAAATATAAACGTTTTAATAAGAAAAAAAAACGGCAAAGCAAAAAGGAAGAAAAGTGGGTATTGACATGAATCTGTGGTAAGGGATACTGTTCGTCTCGGATGAGGAGACAGGACTGGACTATTACCTTTGATTGGAGAGGCCACTTTGACAGGAATGCTGATTAATATGAATAATACAAATTTCGCAAAAATATACTGACCTTGCATGTTATCGTCATCCACATTAGCACAAGAATAGACCAATGCATAAGATTTGTAATTTGTGTCCAACACCCAATAGTTAGTAGTGACTGTCACTGAAATATAAAATGATGAATGTTAAAAAATATGTTATTTCATAATAAATCAAAAACTGATCTTAACTTAGGTACTTTTAGTTTATACATACATACATTTTGAACATAAATATGTCCACTGTTAAAAAGGAGCATATAAAACTTACGATTTGTCCCAACAACTGGGAATGTCACCAGTAGTTTGGCAGAGCCGTCATCAGAGGCAAGAACCGCAACCGCATTTATAGTATCAAGGGTTTGATTTATGACTTGGGTATTAAAGACATCCACTTGACCATCAATTAATGTATAACGAGCATTGTTGCATGTACCTCCTTGGAAAACAGATGGATATAGTTCGATATTATGCCATAATCCCATGTACTGTAAAAATAATTTTAAAATGATTACAATTATAGATCTAGAAACATACATTTTACGTTTATATTTATCATAAGTACTAAATTAAGGACAAAAGGCATGTTTTTGGCGTATGTGGGATTAAGTAATGATTTAAAAATGTGGGCGTTTCAGGCTATCTCTTCAGGGATACAGACATATGTAAGTGGTATGTATAACATAGTTACCTTACATTTTTTAGACAACTCCCGCAATAGGATTAATTCCTGTGTCGCGGGGACTTTACCAACATTTAAGCAATGACACAAAGAACACCCAGACTTATAACAGTTGGAGGATTACACAAAGTGTTGTCTCGTGCGGGGATCGAACCCACAACACTCGGCGAGGCAGTAGTGGCATTTTGACTACTTAAACTGCTGCGAAATCCGTGCAGTATTTATAAAATATTAATTTAATACATAGAACTAAATGTTTGCAAAGCTGATACTACAAGCAAGAAACATAACAAGTTGCGTTCTTGCTTATGTTGTAATTATATGCCGATGGTGTTAGTTTGATATCTAGCTATTGCGATTTCATAATTGAGAAGAAAAACAAGAATTAATTTGTTGTTGTACATAACTTGCAAATATAGATTATCATCATATTAATGACACTAGTGATAAATTAATACATTGAGGTTTTTTTACATCAAAACGTTTTAAAATTTACATTTCGTTACAATAAGAAACAACCCAAAATACCAAAATATTGCTTACCTCTACAGCGTCAAAGTTCGGCATTGCAGTAGCGCTAGTCATTTCACATTGTCCCCTGAATACGACAGGCTCATCGTTTGGTTCCGGGAAAAAGAAACAACCATCAAAGGACTGATCAGTTGGTAAATAGTAAGCTCTATTCAGATCCAAGATCGAATCGACAATATTATTTACTCCTATTTGTGCTGTTGGACTAAGTTCGCGTTCTCTGCTCAATATCCAGCTGTAAACTGAAATTATATTAAAGTAAAATACATGATATATATAATAATCTATTTATTTAATCTAAGGGCGGAGTTGGCTATAAACTTACTTCTCCTTTGGTTATTGAGCAGATTCTCGCAGCTATAAGAAACAGCATAGTTCTCGTAGTCCGTTGCAAGTATCCACAATTCCTGTTCCACAGTTTCTGAAAAACAAATATTACCAAAACTATTTGGATGTATCTTAATATACATTGTATTTAAGACTAAAAATTTTTAAAATGAGAAAGTGTGTAAAAGTATGTACAGTGTCTTTATTATCATGATACGGACAATAATTGCTACTTGCAATAAATTCCATCGTGGAAACGGAATAATACCAACAAAAGCAAATAAATAAGTCACTTACGATTTGGTGCCACATTTAGAATAACTTGTAAGTGTCCACTGCCATCATTGCTGATGACTGAAGCGTTTCCTGTGATGGTTAGCAGAGTTTGATCGATCACTTGGCTGTTGAGTACATCAACAATTCCACCATTAAGGGCATATTCTGCCCTGGCACAGCTACCGGTGGAGCTTTCGGAATAATAACTCGAAATTTGATTCCACCTTCCACCGAACTATAAATAAAATAAAAAAATATATATATTTGATAATTACTTCATTGTTGAACTATTAAACAATAAGGTCAATATGATTTGTTTTTAGCTTTATGGCTAGCTTTTAGGGTTCATAAAGAATTACCGATGGGTTAGTAAATATGAAATTAAATGAACGGCTTACCTCTACAGGATTAAAGTTTGGTATCCCTCTAATGTTAGGATCACATTGTCCAGGAACAATAATAGGCAAACCAGGGGGAATCGTAGGCAACAATGAACAAGTTATTTCAGATTGATCAATATCCCAATAATATTTATTATCCAGGACATCGATATTTGCGATTGCATTGTTTATGGCTGCATTAGCTGTCAGAGATAAGTGTTTTGTTCTGCTGAGTTTCCAACTCCATACTGAAATTAAAAGCAATTGAGTGCAATCCAAGTTAAGCCCTCTTTACAATACCAGAACGCTCAATTTGTAAGTAAGTTGTAAAGTGCTTACTTTATTCTTGTAACAGTATTGACGGTAGTTTTGTGATTGTCGTTAATAACAAATGAATGAGCAATGAAAGTGGTCCTATCAAAATAACAGATAATGGTATTGCGTATAAATGTATAGGTATATCATAAAATATCACTAATGCACTTATCACTCAGCAATATGAATAGGGTTAAATATAATATAATAAATAAGTTTACGTACCTGCTCTTAAGTCACCGGGTTTGTCAACGCAAGCATATGCTAACGCATAGTCATTATAATTTGTGTCTATGATCCAGAAAGGTATTTCAATAACTGAAAAATAAAAGTACATAACAGAATATGCAGCATTTTCTTCATAACAGGCTTCGTGTTCAGCATAAACTTACTTGTTTTTTGTAAAATTTACGATGTTAAGTCTGTACATTTAACTTGCATTAAAATGTGTTAATGTTATGGATTATGGTGAAGGTGGATATTAGGTAAATTACGTTAGCCTAACGTCATTTAAAAACTGTCTATGTTGAATGTAAGTTACTTATTCTTATAATTTTTAGAATATATTTTAATTACAGTTTTTTTTTTTCATATTTAGATAAATAAGTGAACATAAGATAGGATTTTGCTGACGTACCTTCATTGGTAATGAAGGTACGTCAGGTAAATATATTAAAACAGAATATTTAGATATCTTATTTTTAAATTATCTAGGTATTGACGACCTATGATGATATTAATAAAGAATATTACATGCAAATTTAGTCGTTAATTTCAACAGAAAACGGATAATTACAGTAAGTCGACCGATGCCATCAAGACTGTAAAATATGTATATTTGGTTAGTGAATGTGCCTTGATTACGTACCTTGAACACCATTGATAATATTGCGGCGGTCTTATTATTATAATTATATATGATTATTATTATTATTTTTACATAAAAATTAACTATTGTTTAATTGGTTATTAGTTTTTAGCTATCAGGCTTAGCTTAGCTACAGTAACATAATATAAAAAGTAAAGGCAAAAAAATTCTACGATATTTTTTGATTCTTAATCAACCGACTTTTTGAGCTCTTGACGCCCTTTAGTTTTATGAATAAAAAAAAATATATACGGCAAGTCTTTGGGGACTGCCAAAAGAAGTGAAAACTAACTGACTTGTGAATTGTATCGTCGAGCTATTAGATTATACACAGTATACATATAGCTCATGGGAAGCGTGCGATGACGATAACGAGTTTCATGATTTTTGTTCACCCAAAAAGAGCGTCGCCTAAAGAAGTATTCACTTCAAAATGTTATAGTAGAATTTTGACCATTTGTTGAAAACTACTCAAGATAATTAGATCAGAGTTTTGCTATCGTACCTTCATTACCACTCGTTATACTGATAGTCAGCCTTCCAGTATTATCAGTAGAGATCAATCGGCCCTGAGTTTGCGAAAGGAAATTGTCATTGACACTAGAAGATATCGAACTCAATTCGGAGTTACTGACGATTGTGTACTGGTGACTGATGCATTCTCCTGTTTGTTCTTCTTTAGGATATGCTTGGATTTCATACCACGTACCGGCAAACTGAAAATATATACAGAGTTAAAACCAGATATACTAAAAAATAAGGTAAGGATCAATGAATTGTTATTGAAGTAGTCACCTGTAGGAGATTGAAGTTTTGCATGCCAAGATTAGGATCGCATCGACCAGGGAACACAACGGGTACTCCTTCTTCTGGAGTGGGGACAAAGAAACAACCTTCTTCTGTTTGATTTACTTCGTTAAAGTAACGTTGATCTAATACTTTAATGTTGTTCGTAACGTTGTCGATAGCTGAGCTATCTTCCGCACTCAACGTTTTATTTCTACTTAATTTCCAGCCGAAAACTGAAATTAAATTTTATTTTTATCACTTTCAATCTGGCGTTTTCACGTAGTTCTCAAATTTCTCTCTTTTTTAATTATTCCCAAAATAGTATGACATGTTTTCAATAAAAGATACTATACTGGCGGTGATGCAATCTACTTAAAATGTACGATATAGTGTTTTCTGTTTGGTCTTTCTTTCTGGTCTCTAGTTACTACTAATTAAAATATAAAATGATGTGTCCCCTAAGGTTAATATTTGCCATATTGTAAAACCTTTCATAACTAATGTTTACTAACAAATTACCAGCTTTCTAAATATTAGTCTTAAAAAAAGAAGGACTTTCAAAGAAACTTGAAGAGGCTAGCCTGACTTGACTTTTTTTTTTTTATTTTATATTAGCCTACCATAGTGACTCCACTTTGCCTGATGGAAAGCAATAGGTGGAGTCAAAGAGTGGTGGTCACCATCCTCATTGCATGTCTAGTCAATGCAGCATGGTGACCCACACTATGGCCGCCTGGTGAGATGCTTTTTCACGCCCCGCTTAAAAGACCCGGGATCAAAGTGGGAAGGAAACACGTGCGCTGGTAGAGAATTCCAGGCTTTTACCGATCGGCACAAGAAAGAAGAGCTAAACCGTTTAGTTCGGGTACGTATATTTTCGACGCACAAACGGTGACTCCTCAGGCCAGCACGTGTAGTCCTGTAGAGGAAGGGAGAAGGTGGGACCAATTGGAAGAGCTCATCAGAACACTCCCCGTGATGTAGGCGATAGAGAACTGCCATAGAGGCGACATCTCTTCGCAACTGCAGAGGTTCAAGAGACTGGGTGATCTCAGGACAGTCGATAATGCGGACTGCGCGCCGCTGCAACCGATCGAGAGCGTCAAGCAAATACTGCGCATAGCCGTCCCAGAGATGAGAGCAGTACTCCACGCAGGAGCGAACCTGGGTCTTGTACAAAAGACACAGTTGCTCGGGCGAGAAGAACCGTCTCACCTTGTTCAAAACGCCGAGCTTTCGCGAGGCCGCCTTAGTGACACTCTCGATGTAATCGCGCGGATTGAGATCCCGGCAAATATCCATACCCAGAATACTAAGCCTATCCAGCAGAGGCAGTTGAGTGCTCTGAAGAGTAGGAAGGGGAAGGAATGGAGACTTTTTGGTAGAGAACACACACGCTTGTGTTTTCTTGGCGCTGAACTCGACCAGATTCTCACATCCCCATTTGGAAATGCGGCTGAAGACCCGGTCAAGCTCAGCGACAAGCTCCTGTCGTTTTTCCTCAACGTCTGCCAGCTTGGCAGTAGGATGTCCGAAATATCGCCCGTGCACTGTGCTGTCGTCTGCATAACAATGTATATTGCCAAGGGCCAACATGTCATTGATATGCAGAAGAAACAGCGTAGGCGATAGGACGGAGCCCTGAGGTACACCAGCGCTTACCTCGTGGAAATCTGAGGCCGCGCCGTCGCAGAGAACCCTAATGCGGCGCTTATGGAGGAAGGCAGCAACCCAGTTGCAGAGTTTAGGTGGCAGACCAAATGCAGGAAGTTTGGAGAGAAGCGAGCGATGCCAGACCCTATCGAAGGCCTTGGCAATGTCGAGGCTGATGGCCAAGGACTCCCCATGCCTATCCATAGCCTCACCCCAAAGGTGTGTGACGTACGCTAGAAGATCACCCGTGGATCGGTTCGGCCTAAAACCATATTGCCGATCATTTAACAAGGAGTGATCCTCTAGATGGCGGATTAATTGGGTGTTGATTATCCGCTCGAGCACCTTACAGAGTATGTATAGGACGGTAATTAGCTGGATCGGAGCGGTCGCCTTTTTTGGGAATGGGTTGGACGTTCGCCTCTCTCCAGGCCTCCGGAGCAATTCCCGAGGAATAGGACAGGCGATACAAGCGCGTCAGTACAGGAGACAACTCTGGTGCACAGTTCTTAAGAACCACCGCCGGAATACCATCGGGTCCACTGGCTTTCCGGACATCGAGTGACCGAAGCTCCGCACGGACATCCCTCTGCCGGATGCGAATATCCCGCATTGCGGAGTCGCAGGACGCAATGGTGGGCGTGTGCGCGCAACGGTCATCGATTCGGGAGTTAGCCGCAAAGAGGTCAGCTAGTAGATTCGCTTTCTCTTGCGGCTCGTGGGCCAGTGATCCGTCAGGGTAGTTCAACGGCGGCAGCGAAGGTTGGCAATAGTTGGACTGCACGGCTGTGGCCAATCGCCAAAACTTACGGCTACCCGTAGGGTACGCGACGAGTTCTTGACCAAACCGTGCAATGCGCTGGGCATCTGCTCTGATGTAAGCCCTCTTGCATTCCCTAGTGGCTCTGTTTAGTGCTGCTTTTAGGCGATCAATGTCTGGGTCACAATGTGCGCGGGCCCTGATCCATGCGCGGTAGGCCGACTGCTTTTGAGCAACGGCCCGGATGCACTCGCGATTGAACCAGGGACGGGTCTTCGTGCTGGCGACTTCACTGTAGGGGATATAACACTGCATACCGACAGTGATTTCGTCAGTCACGGCAGACGCACTTTGCCACAGATCCCTGTCTTTAAAGCAGCGTTGAGCCCACGGGATGGATGCAAAATATTCCCGCATTCCATCCTAGTCTGCTGACGAGTAGTGCCATAACCGCCGCCTTGTTATCACAGGTCGTGGAGGCGTAACAAGAGGCACTGAGGTCGACACCAGGCAGTGGTCGGAGGATCCTAGAGGGGCGAGAACCGATACGCTGTACTGCGCTGGGTGATTCGTCAGCAGTAGGTCCAGCAAAGAGGGCGCTTGACCCGTTATGTCTGGTATCCTGGTGGGCTGGAGTACCAGTTGGGTAAGGTCATGCGTGAGAGCAAATGCGTGGGCAGTTCGACCAGCGTGGTCAGTTTTGGAAGATCCCAGCCAGGACTCATGGTGGGCGTTAAAATCTCCCAAAAACACCAGTTCGGCGGTCGGAAACTGCTCCTGCGCTTTATCCGCTGCTTGACTCAGGTGGTCAAAGAGTCGAGTTGTCTCGGAGTCTCCGGAATGGGAGCGATAGAGGCACACGTAAATCCGGCTCATAGAGCCAAAATCTACGTGGAGCCAAAGGATGGAGAAGGATGTGTCTTCTAGGCAGTGCAGACGGCGACAACAAACATCCGCCCTGATGAAAAGGCACACACCAGTCCTTGCGAGGAAGCACTCCTCGAGCACGTAGCCGAGAGAGATATGACGTGTCGGCAGGGCGGCGTATTTGTGTCTCCGTAAGAAAAAGCATGGCCGGCCGAGCCGTCTCGAGGTGTTGGTGTACGGCGCTGAGGTTTGCATGGAGTCCACGTATGTTAGTGAACTCCACCTCAAAAAGCGGGTTGGTGGGAGAGGAGGATGCCGCTGTAAGACCACTTTTCTTTTTTTGTGCTGCCATGATAGAAGAGGAAGGGGGCGTAAAAGGCATGACAGTCATCGTGGCAATGTAAACTGAGACTGAAAATGCTGTGTCATCATGTATCGGTGAAGCATGACGGTGACCGAACCGCCGGACGGAAGGGCCCCCGTACCCTCCCGGAAGTGGTCGCCGGGTCCCACCATCCGGTCACCAACCGGCACGATGAGCCACTCCGTGGATTATGCGCGACCTGACGGGGCAGCCTCCCAGGGTGGTTAGCCGTGGTTGGGCCCCTCTCTATGCCGCGGGCGGCCAGCGGCACCACCGTTTCTACGCGTCTCTCTGGCCCACGGTTCGATCCACGGCACCCTCACAATGACTCTACAGCACTCCACTGCTCACACACATACCACGATAACTGTCACCCTTGCATCGATGGGCCTCCGGTCTCTCACTTACCAGCGAAAGGCGACACCACGAATGTTGTCACTTTAGGCTGGTTTTCTGAATTATTAATGAATGAATAAATAATAATACTGAATTGAATTGACTTGACTCCCCTGCATTTTCATAGTTTTTCTAGATTAAAAGAGAGTGAGTGTCCTGTCGCTATTATAAACATACATAACAAAGTCTCTGAAAAGTACTGACCTTGCATGTTGTCGTCGTCAATGTTAGAGCAAGAATAGACCAATGCATAAGATTTGTAATTTGTGTCTAACACCCAATAGTTAGTAGTGACGGTAACTGAAATATAAAATAATAAAGTATTACTGTACACACAGCTGAAATGCCAGTACCTGTCCAAAAATTAATCTAGTCATTTGGTCCTCAAGAAACTTTCCGGAAAACTTTCCAGGTAACCCATGTTTTGAGGACCAAATTCCTCAAACCATGGTTCCTTAAGGTCAAAATTCCATCATTAGATCTCTAGTACAAAATGAAAAGTAAAAAACAACCAAAGATAAATCTGCGAGTTATAAAATTTATTACAGTGTATGTATGTTAAGGGTTGGAATTTTTACCCAGTTTGAGTTACAGATATGCAAATTTACTTATTCACGTAAGTTTATATTTCCTTTCATTGCTTTATTTCTTTCTTTTTTAACCTTTGCAAAAGTCTTCATTTTCTTATTTATAGGTACCAAAGCGTCAACCCGATTGACGGCAATGGGCTTGTCCCTCGTAACGTGGTCTGTAGTTAGTTAAATTTGCAAAATGAGTTCAATATAAAACACGAGTCTGCTAACCCCTTCGGGGAACCAGGCGTGTGTTTGTTTTTATTAATTGAAGTATAAACATCTGCTTAAACTTACGGTTTGTTCCAACAACTGGGAAGGTCACAAGTAGTTTGGCAGAGCCGTCATCAGAGTCAAGAACTGCAACCGCGTTAATAGTATCGAGGGTTTGATTTATGACTTGAGTGTTAAATACATCTACTTGTCCAGCATTCAACGTATAACGAGCATTGTTACAAGTACCTCCTTGGAAGACAGACGGATATAACTCAATATTATGCCATAGTCCCATGTACTGTAAAAATAATTATATCAAGACTCGTATATTACTCGTGTTTATTTATCACAAACCCTTACTGAAAAGCAATAGCCTTGCTCTTTAATACGTAAAAGGGACAAATTTATAGTTAAAAAATGCCTATGTTACTATTTTGAGGTTATAAATATGAGTGTATCTATGTAAGTGCTAATGTAAGTTAATAACAGTAGGAGTACTCAGAAACCATTTGATAAATCTCTACAATTTAAAAAATTATTAAACGTGACCACTATGTCAATTTTGTTATTGAGAGGAAAATAAGATATTTTTGTCTAACAAACATATGTAGATTATTATGATATTACTTGTATTGAACAAGGAATATGTTACATTACAGAGGTTTAACAATCGAGCCAAAATACACAAATAAAGTTTACCTCTGCAGCGTCGAAGTTCGGCATTGCAGTAACGTTGTTATTCATTTCACATTGTCCCCTAAATACGACAGGCTCATCGTTTGGTTCCGGGAAAAAGAAACAACCTTCAAAGGACTGATCCGTTGGTAAATAGTAAGCGTTATTCAGTTCTAAGATTGAATCTATGACGTTATTTACTTCTATTTGTGCTGTTGGACTAAGTTCACGCTCTCTGCTCAAAATCCAGCTGTAAACTGAAATAATTTTAAATTAATATATTACGGTGCAGTGTATGTAATCATATTCTCTAAACAGTTTTTGCTGTTGAACTTACTTCGTTTTTCGTTATTGGGCAAATTATCGCAGCTATATGAAACAGCATAATTTTTGTAGTCGGTTGCAAGTATCCACAATTCCTGTTCCACAGTTTCTGAAAAACATTTTTTTCTAAATAAAGTTGAATAAAATAAGTACATCTTGTGTAACTTTTTTTATTCTAATAGATCCATTAGGCTTAGTTGAAGGGACCGTATAATTGTAACTGTTATTTAGAATCAACAAATCCTCATTTCAGGACAGAAAAGAAAATAAATAAGTCACTTACGATTTGGGGCCACGTCTAAAACTACTTGTAAATGCCCACTGCCATCAGCGCTGATGACTGAAGCGTTTCCTGCGATGGTTAGTAGAGTTTGATCGATCACTTGGCTGTTGAGCACATCAACAATTCCACCATTAAGTGCATATTCTGCCCTGACACAGCTGCCGGTGGAGCTTTCTGTATAATAACTTGAAATTTGATTCCACCTTCCACCGAACTATAAGTAAAATAAGAATTTATATGTATTAGATATGGTTGATTAATGAATTAATGACAATGAAACTTGGAAGATAAATTATGTTTATAATTTAATATTATACATTCAATATTTATACAAACATTTGAATATAATAAAATTGTATAATTCTTCGCAGTGAATGGTTAATATGTGATTTAGTATTGCTGGCGTTTGCTGAACTGTCTGTAGCAAATGTTTTATAATAGTGGTATTGTATACTGTACTATATTTTTACGCCACAATTGAAGAACATGCTGCGCCAACTTATTTTTGTGTTCTTAGAAATAAATATTATTAATATTAAGAATAAAGTATTCTTAAACATAAAAAAAAAATAGAAGGGGTTCCGTGATATGTTTTCAGCTTTTATTCTGGCATAGGTTTATAAAAGAATGTCTATTGCTGAGTAATAAATAACTACAACTAACGGCTTACCTCTACGGGGTTAAAGCTTGGTATCCCCTTAATGTTAGTATCACAAAGTCCAGGAATAATAATTGGCTGACCAGGGGGAATCACGGGCAACGTTATACAAGTCTGTTCAGATTGATCAATATCCCAATAATATTTGTTATCAAGAACATCGATATTTGCGATGGCATTATTTATGGCTGCATTAGCTGCCGGAGATAGCTGTTTTGTTCTGCTGAGTTTCCAACTCCACACTAAAATTTAAATGAAAGTATTATAATAAAATTTAAACATGCTTTATAATACCAGACTTACAGCGCGGCAAATTAGTCCATCACTTTGCACTCGTAACACTATTAAATAAAATAAAGGCTATAAGAGTGAAAAGTAAAAAAAAAATACCTTATCAAAAAAGAAAAAGATGCATAGTAGTGCAGACTTCTAGATTTTTTTAAAGTGGTCCACTAGCAATACTATGTTCATACGGCTTTTAACCTAGTGATTTAGAAAAGCGAGTGTGATATAGTCTATAACTTTAACCTTAGTTACGAAGCACTGTGCGAGATTTGCAGGTAAAAATACCATCAATAATTTCATGCAAGACATATAACTATTACGAAGATTATGAATCAGATTATAAAGAAATATTCAAAAGGTCAGCATCTGTATGGGATTCATAAGATACTAAAAGATTACCTAACTTAACATTTTTCTGAGACTATTTAAGTAAAATATAGCTATAAAAGAAATTACCTGCTTTCAAGTCACCAGGTTTGTCGACGCAAGCATATGCTAACGCATAATCATTATAATTTGTGTCTATGATCCAGAAAGGTATTTCAATAACTGTAAAATAAAAGGAGGTACATAATATCATACTTAGAATGTTTTTTCAAATAGTAATAAAATGTAGAGAACCTAGGCGCCTACAGGTAACTCTATACTCTCCAAATTTTGGTTCCATGTTTATATTATAAAACCACTCGTTGAAATCTCTAGCCCTACACTCTGCCAGTTTAATCGTCATAATATTGAGAATGACATACGTTAAAATTTCAATTTAATGTGGTTGGGTGTATATTGTTCCAAAATGTTAGGATTAACTTAGGGTTTGTAGACATATGTTCCCGGATTCTTCCTATTTTAGGCGCAGTATAGATCACAGTCATCAATCATCAGTCGGTCCTATTCCGACACACGGTCCAAAGAAAACCCCCGGGGGATGATGGCCCAAGCGGGTTTCCACAAGTAAAAAAAAAAAACATGTGCTTCTCCACCAAAGATCGTTGATAAATGATAGTTATTTTTTCATACAATAATATTATAATAATGATGTGTCAAAAATTCAAACTACGTAAAGATTTGATAGATTTGATTTGATTTGCTAGGATCACACTTCAATGTCATTCCTTGCATCAATAAAACAAAATGTATATACGAGTAGGTAGGCATCATGGCAGTCTTTTATCACGTTCACTTGCTAGACGCTATACCTATCTCGTTGGAATATATGCATGTACTTGTCCTTAATTAAATATTATAACTTTTTAGCCGTGTGGCTCTCGGTAGAGGAGAATAGAGCTACTCCCTCTCTTACCTTCCCCTTCTCTTCGGCAAAGCTGACTAAAGGATAGGATCGGACTGTTTTCTATCAGATAGTATATATACAATCGCATAGCTACTCTTGACTCGAATTACGTTTGCGGGCACAAATTTTAATTGGCAAAATTTGTGTGTTTAATACACCTCTGTCGGCCCCCCTTCATAAGTGGGTCTATTGCAAGGGACCTGGGCATACCCAAGAAGGGATACTTCCAGGAACCCGTGCAGACATTGGCCACCTCTTTTCCTGGGCGGACACACCATTGAATATGGGGGGCCTAACCACCCCAGTTGTTTGAGAGGTTTCTCAGGCCTGCTTCTGTTTCACTTCCATACTTCTGTCTGCCCCTTGGGAGTTAATGCATGACGTCTGTATGTGTATGTATGTATATTTTTTTAACCAAACAGTGGGCTACTTATTGTTTGTTTTTTTTTTTTTTAAATAAATAAAGTTGTATTAGTCAACTAATAAACTTCCATATGTACTTACTGTTCTACATTCCTGTGTAAAGACCAAAAATAGTTCAATTATATTTTAACCTTTGTTTGCCAACCGAATATTTTTTTTTGATTAAATGTATTTCCTGCCTATTGACGACCTTTGATATTATCATAAGAAAAATTAAAATATTTTTTTTCTTTAACTTCGCCAGATTTAAATAAAAATGGTTATGGTCGAATGTTGACCAGTGGTTCAACGCCTTAGTAGGAATGGAATTTGTTTACGTACCTTCAACACCACTTGTAATATTGATAGTCAGTCTTCCAGTACTATCGGTAGAGATCAATCGGCCCTGAGTTTGCGAAAGGAAATTGTCATTGACACTAGAAGATATCGAACTCAATTCGGAGTTACTGACGATTGTGTACTGGTGACTGATGCATTCTCCTGTTTGTTCTTCTTTAGGATATGCTTGGATTTCATGCCACGTACCGGTGAACTGAAAATATATACTAAACGTAAAACGACGTATAATGAAATAATTATATTAGCTTAAAAAGTAAAGAATACGCTTTATCATCAAGTGTAATTCATTTTACCAAACGTTAAATTCCACATTATACCTCCTGCCCCTATCGTCGTCAGATCATCATTACCAAGCCTTAAATATTGGACTCGTTCAATCAAATGATATGAGCTCAAACTCTAGGGGTTTACTGGTAGAAAGAAATTAGTAATAAGTATAAGTATTAGTGCGAATATTTTTTAATGATGATACACAGAGTTAAAAGCAAATATACTGACAAACTAAGGTAAGAATTAATAAATAGTTAGTGAATTAGTCACCTGTGATAGATTGAAATTTTGCATGCCAAGGTTGGGATCACATCGACCAGGGAACACAACAGGCACTCCTTCTTCCGGAGTGGGGACAAAGAAACAACCTTCTTCTGTTTGATTTATTTCTTGATAGTAACGTTGATCTAATACGTTGGTAGTGTTAATGACTCTGTCGATAGCTGAGGCATCCTCAGCAGTCAACGTTTTATTTCTACCTAGCTTCCAGCTGCCAACTGTAATACGATTTATATTAATAAATATTACTAATTTGTATCCAGAAAAAACATTACCCTTCAAAAATATAAAGGTACAATTATATACTAAAAGACGTTTTTTGTATTTTTTGTACAATGTTTTATACAATTATTAATTAACTTTATGGATGTAATAGCAAAATTTTACTGATTAGAATTAGTACTTGAATTATCTCTCTTTAATACCTAAAAGAAACAACTCCACCATTAATAATAACTCTTGTGTTGCGTTGCTTTACAAAAATTCAATCAAAGGACGCAAAGAACACAATAGGCACAGCTTTTTGTGAATCACACCAATTTTGGTTCCGTGTGTCGTCGCTATCCACTAGACTAACAGACTAACTAGACTAACAGCCCCCTCATTTTAAGTATAAGGATCAACACACGGCATTTTTCATAGTGCATTGACCCCTATTGAGTTTTTGATAGATTCAAACTTAAGTAAATAAGAAGTATTAGTAATAAGTAAGTAACTAAGAAGTACTAAGAAGTACTAAGAAGTACTAAGTAAGTGCTGTGCGCTCGAATCAAATCTCCATTCTAGATGTGAACGCATCCTTATCTTAATTATCTTAATTATAAATTTATAAGTGCAAAAGTGATTTTAAAATTTAATATCAATAAACTGTTATGAAGTTATTGATGAAATATACACTACCTTAAAAACATAGTATTCCCGAATTATAAAAAAAACATTTTTCAAAATCTTTGGTACAATTGGAATGTTACTAAAAAATACAAACCTTGCATGTTATCGTCATCCACATTAGAACAAGAATAGACCAATGCATAAGATTTGTAATTTGTGTCCAACACCCAATAGTTAGTAGTGACTGTCACTGAAATATAAAACGATAAATGTTCAAAAACTGATTTTTTTTATTAACTACCACAGTAGATAACAGAATTTTCTTTTATTTACACAGGTAGATTTTGTATGTACATACAGTATGTGTAATATATGCATGTTTGAAGCTCCCCTTAGTGTCAGAGGGCTTTCCTGTACCACAATTTTAGTTACAGATTACCCGTTTCATCTGTATACATACATCATAGCCCTTTCTTCTATGATCTCTACTGAAATAGATAGCCAATTACTACAAAATAAAAAAAAAATACTTTTCTTTTCAAAATACTAGACATTTTCCTATTCTCTATCATTCCATCTCTTTAATTACCAAAGTGCTCGGTTAAGAACGATAGTGTTGCTTCCCCATAACTTAAGTTGGTGTACATGTTGGTTGGCTAAATCTTGGTGTTTCATACGCCTCAGAATAGCCTCTCAAAGATGTATGGATGTATGCGTGTACGTGTGTATAAGACTTACGATTGGTCCCAACGACTGGGAAAGTCACTAGGAGTTTGGCGGAGCCGTCATCGGAGGCAATAACAGCAACCGCATTGATAGTATCGAGGGTTTCATTTATGACTTGAGTGTTAAGTACATCTACTTGGCCATCTCTTAACGTATAACGAGCATTGCTGCAGGTACCATCTTGGAAGAAAGTCGGATATAATTCTATATTATGCCATAATCCCATGTACTGCAAAAATAATTTTCAAAGTATTACCAACATATTTTTATTATTTATGACAAGTAGGACTTTCTTATTTTCCAGATGTTCTGAAATATCATTTTTTTTTAATGTTATTTCAGAACATTTTTTTTAAAACAGCAGTTTTAAAATTCTTGTTTTTGTACAAAAAACAAAATAATAGTGAAAAACAATGGTATGATGGATTACTTTACCTAACTACACACACTGTAAAAATTGTTAATACGTTGTTAATATGTGAGGGATCTTTAGTTATCTTAATCTCATAATTTTGAAGATAAGCAATTACTACGCAACTATACAACTTCCAACTTAAAGACATAGATTATCATCATGTTAGTTATACTTGTGACGAATTAAAACAAACTAATGTATTCCACATTGTAGTTGCACACGTAGTTAACTTTCTTTTAAATTTAAAAGTTGAGAAAGGCATATTTAGTCATAATAAAGAACGACCCAAAATACAGAAATATGGTTTACCTCTACAGCGTCAAAGTTCGGCATCGCAATAACGTTGTTATTCATTTCACATTGTCCCCTAAATACGACAGGATTATCGTTTGGTTCCGGTAAAAAGAAACAACCTTCAAAGGACTGATCCGTTGGTAAATAGTAAGCGTTATTCAGTTCTAAGATTGAATCTATGACGTTATTTACTTCTGTTTGTGCTGTTGGACTAAGTTCACGCTCTCTGCTCAAAATCCAGCTGTAAACTGAAATAATTTTAAATTAATATATTACGGTTTAGTATGCGCAATAATATTCTTCAAACGTACAGTTTTTGCTGTTGAACTTACTTCGTTTTTCGTTGTTGGGCAAATTATCGCAGCTATATGAAACAGCATAATTTTTGTAGTCGGTTGCAAGTATCCACAATTCTTGTTCCACAGTTACTGAAAAACAAACATTACTTATCTAAATTTTAAGTTTTGACAAATGGCGTATTATTGATAAACTTTTCACTACACTTAGTTAGCCTTTGGTATAATTGAAATTAACTGATGATGACTGAAAGAAAACAGACGGGTCACCTGATGGTAAGTGATAACCGTCGTCTATGGACACCTGCAACATAAGAGTCGTATGTGCGATTCCCACCTTTGAGGGTGATGAGGTATGGGATGTATGGGAAGGGAATGACGAGAGAGGGGGCGAGGAGATGAGAAAGAGGAGAAGGGAGAAGAGTTGGGAACACAGAAACCTCACAAATTTCCGGGAAATGCAATGCAAGCGTTGCTTCACAACTGGTTTTCTGTAAGTTGGTATTTAAAATCAAAATTTAGACCTACTGTGCATTGTGTATTCAAATTTTATTAGTATTTTGGTTACTCTGTATTACCTTATTATATTATTTACATACATATACATACTCACTCACGCCTGTATCCCATAAGGGTCTAAGGGGTAAAAATAAGTGTAAAAACCTCCACATTGAGCTTACAAGAATTCCGTTCCTATAACATAATAGAGGGCAAACCTATTAAACAATTCTTCGTTCACGGATTCTAGCGAAAACAGAGTAGGGTTTACTAGAAGTAAAACAACCATATACCATTTACTGTGTAACCGAGTATTTTCAAAGTAAATTCAATAGCGGTTTATTATATCTTTCGAACATTTCGATAGCCTGCGCACAAATCGAACAGAGCCATATAGTGGCGGCAATGACATCCACACTAGACAAAACTTGCGTACAAACATGTTTGTACACCTATTGCCGTACATCTTGCACTGCTTGCTACACCTTAGTCGAAGAAATGGCGATCCTCTATTTTACTCCACCGAGAGAAAATATTTACTTGAGTTTGTTTTATTTTATAAGTATCTTGATTTTTATATATTTTAGAAAGGTACAGTGATACTGACCCAAACTGATCTATGATATAGGCTATAAGCGTTCGTTTTGTAAATGGTAATGTTATCACAACTTGTAAATTATTGTTTAAATGTTAAAAGAATAAATAAAATAGTTAAATGGTCCATTTTCAACATACGAATATATCCAATTATCATAGCCTGAGCTACTCATTTTTTTTTTAATAACACATAGTTTTTAACACACATTTAATACACTCACAGTGCCGGCAACGCACGCAGGTGACCCGTTTGCTCGTTTGCCCTCTATCGCTTAAAAAAAATACACATTCAGACGCCCAGAGAATACTTAAGTTAAAAGTCACTTACCGTCAGGGAACACGTTTAAGAGGACTTTTAATTTTGCACTGCCATCATTGCTGATGACTGAAGCGTTTCCTGTGATGGTTAGTAGAGTTTGATCGATCACTTGGCTGTTGAGTACATCCACAACTCCATCACCAAGCGCATATTCTGCCCTGGCACAGCTGCCGGTTGAACTTTCGGTATAATAACTTGAAATTTGATGCCACCTTCCACCGAACTATAAATAAAATTACATTTTATTTATTTTCACACTTGGAAATATTTTACAATCTAAATGTTTGTTTAAACATGCTAATTTCTTTAATTATTAGTCGGATTTGAATTATTCTTTTTGTATTTGATAGATTTTTTACTAAAGAATAATAAAATAGGTTATACAACATCACGCTATGACCCTTATTAGGTAGGGTGAGCTTTTACTAAACTAATTTTGACGGTTAACATAACAGTATTACATGATTTGTTTAATTTGAACAAATGTACTTGATATTTTTTACATACGAGGGATGGAATGAGATTCAAGTACGATTTTACAAAGTGGAGGTTTAATATAGAAGGATCAAATAATAAGTTTCAGTAATTTGGTTAGTCTATATTACTAGCTATATTACAACTTTGTACGGACTCACTAGTTTTTTTAATTGATATATATTTTTTTTAAATGCGAATTGTTAAATCACTACTTTTCAATATACGAATTATTTACATAACGGTATAAAAAAATATTCTATATGTATAGCTTCCAAACAATTTTAAATTAAGAACTCTTGTAAACTACACTTCAAAAACATTTTCAATTTAACACATGACATGTGTAACAGAAAAACAGTCTATTTCGGAAGTCCAAGCTAATTGATCTACTTCAATTGGTCTGGATATTCTATGTGGCCTATTTTTCTATCTAAATTATTTTGATAATAATTGATTATGTACTTACCTCGACTACATTAAAGGCCTGTTGTACTGGTATTTCATCACGACATTGTCCAGGTAGTACAATGCTCTCTTCAGGTTCAAAAGTAGGAAGTATGTAACAAGCAGTATCGCTGTGATCAATACTCTGAAGGCTACTTAACTGAATGCCATATGTATCGCTTAGATGTGTGTTTATTATGAGTCTCATCAAATCGGTGAGTTGTTCACTGGTTCGGCCTAGGACCCATAGTTGTACTGAAAATGTTAAAGTTTGTTATTTTTTATAACATATGTAACTCACAGGAGTTTAATTAAATACATATATATATTAAGTACACAAATAACATGTTTTAATTGGCCACTTATATAAGTTTAAAGTTTTACATTAACTTCAACGTCGCGTTTAATGGGCCTTGTAATCTATAGGTATATGTATATATATAATTTATATATTTTGTGGGCAAATGTTTAGTTTTGGCACCATCCTGATTGCAAGGGCAGTGGGCAGCTTATGATACGTGTTTATGATGGTGTTTGAAAAGCTTAGGCAGCTCTATAACGCAGCGCACAGTCTCTTATTAAGGTGATCATTATGTTATGTTTACAGAAGTAATGTAGCGATATTTGAAATAAAAAAATAATTGTTTTACTTACTACTTCTTGATGTCACATTAATATTTTGGCAAGAATACGCAACAGAAAAGAAAGTCTGATTCTCATCGGAGTAAGTAATCCAGAAGTCGATTGCTGAAATTAAAAACAGGTTCAATAAGCATGTTGAGAGTGTGTTCCACAATATTCGCCGGGAACAATATTTATGTATTTATTTGTATAGTATATTCACTGTATTACGGAAATTGTATTGACATAGTCACGGAAATAAAACATTATACGTACGGTTATCTAGAACAGGAGCGTCCAAGGTGAACTTCGCTGAGTCATTTGATGAGGCAGTAAGTGTACCGTTCCATTCTTCTACGAAGTTCTCATTCACTCCATTGTAGTGCACATTGAGTACGCTGCCATTATTAGTGATTTCAAAATAAGAACAGACGGCATTTAGCTGCGGTCCGTCTGACCTTAGTAGTTCGTACCAAGTGCCTCCAAACTGGTGAACATAAACATATGATATTGTTCATTCAATGATTCTATAGGAACAATAGAGATAGGAGAGGATATAATCCGACTTTAAAAAGTTAACAACCGACTTCAATGCGTCTTTCATAAAATTTAAGACTAATATGGTTTTCTCATAGATGTCATTGTCACAGCTGGACCAAACTCTCATCTAACTACCCTTGAAGTACAATCCTTTCAAAGTCCGTTGAAAAGAATCAATAAAATTGGTTGGCGTAATATTGAGTTATTCGTCTATTTGTCTCGCACATGCTTAATGCAAATTTAAGACTTATATGGTTTTCTCATGGATACCATTGCCAGAACTGGACCAAATTAAAATGGGACCACACGGGAAGCACCATCTTTCAAATAAAAAAATAAAATCGGTTAACGCAGTCGAAAGTTCTGAGGTAATAAACATATAAAAAAAAAAAACAGTCGAATTGTTTAGATAGACGACATAGTTTTTAAGTGGGCAATATAAAAAAAAAACTTTTTTTTTTTATCCTCCCTTTCGGACAGCAATAGGCTTGCTCCATATTATGTAAATGGTAATATTATAATCACCAAAATGTGGGCGTTAATTATGCCTACCCCTTCGGGGTACAAGCGTGAGTGTGTATGGTACATATGTTTTACTCATTAATTGGTTTGATGTGATTGATGTGTACGGGAACATGATGTGTATGGTGCATATATTATGGCTCTTTGAGTTTCGATTTTTCAGAAAAATGTGGTCATATTTTAGGATCAGATAGTTGATTTTCCTAAAAGTGTATGTTTATCGTGAATAAAGAAAATCGCAAACACTTTTAGGCTAATCCTACTTTTAAACTGACAATTGATGTTTAATTTTTTGCTATAAGGCTTATATTTCCTCATAAAGAAAGACGACATGACATGTCAGTTTTTCAATCAACTATTTGTCGTAACACAACTCTCCTAAAATTTGTCAACAACTTTCTGTTTTAATATATTTTTATGTTTATATATAGTAACTATATAACAAATGTATTCCTGTCATTCCTTGCACAGGTTATTCTGTAATTGAAAATCTATTCTAATCACTAAGATGTTAAGTACGTGTGAGTGTGAGTGAGTTAGGTACAAACATTATGTACATCAAGTTTTTAATTTTTAATGTTGAAGTAAATAGTCTCGAGTGTAACAGTCTTATGACCATTTCTTTTTTTTTTATAATATAGGGGGACACACGAATAAACGGGTCACCTGATGGTAAGTGACAACCGCCGTCCATGGACACCTGTAACTCAAGAGTCGCAAGTGCACCCTCAAGTGCACTGCCTGTCCTTGAGGGTGACAAGGGTTAGGGGGTTGGGGGAGGGGGAGTTGGGCCTCCATAAACCTCACTCATTTTGGGGAAATGCAACGCAAGAGTTACTGCGCACCGGTTAAGCCGGCCCATTCGTGCCTAAGCTTGGCTCTACCACTGTTATTTTCATATCCCTGGAGGTATTTATATTGTATTGTATTTTCTATACTTTATACCGTTGATGAGAAATATATAATAATAAACATAATAAATGAAATTGCATATAAAAATACCTACTTCATTATACGACGAATAACGTATTTATGGTTGAGTGGTTTGTGTATAACTATTTAGTGCAGAGAGAAAAATAACCAGTGTAGAGAATTAAGAATGGAATAAGAGATCAGGCTTAGCACTTCGTTGTCTAATAGGAATAGAGAAGCTGATGATTCTCCCTTATGAAACAATAAAATAGGAATAAGGTGGAAGTAGATTACTTGAAAATTCCAAAAAAAAGAAATAGGAGAAAAGTGAATTAATATTGCTTATACAGATAGATTGGGGAGTATAAACAATAGCTCAAGCAAGTTAGGGTCGCATACCTATAACTCGAACTTCATATCGACCAGGTAAATGCTTTAATAGGTATCGATATCGGTATAGATATCGACTCCTATTAAAGCAACATTGTTCCTGTCGGGCTGCACCAATTCAATAATCGGAGTATGACGCGATAAGCGTTGCTATTGGTCGAACATTGTCGTTACCCCCACTATCCTTACTTTATTAATATTTTAAATTCAAATAAAAAACGCCAGACTTGGCTTCAACTTAAAACGTGACACTTGTTTTTCATTACGCTTTCCCAGAAAGTATAAAAGGTCTACTTCAGTACACACAGACAACTACTAAATTACAACAAAATTCAAGTATCGACGGTCAAATCCGGTACACCATTTCTTCTTGAGCGTATGGCAACATGCAATAGACATTACTACCGTCTGAGTTTTTGGATAGTTTCTGTCATAGACAGTAGGGACATAAGAAATCGTATTAATAATACTTTCGCTAGCCACAAAAATCAAGCCAGTGAAAACGGTTACATCTTGTTTAAAATACTTAGTCTGAGTAATAGCGTGGCTTAGCCTGAGTAATAATGTGGCTTAGCTTAGTAATCATTGCAGAGGTTTTTATTTCTACCTATAACATATCTGTACATTAATCGGCTTTAGCGTTTAGTAGGAAAGAGTAGATACATACCATACAAAATACTTAAGAAGTGATTAATATAATTTCCTACATAGTATCAATTATATAAATGGCTTAAATTGATATTATTTATTACGATAAGTAGCTATTATGATTTGAGGTTCGATTGGCTACGATTTACACTGTTTCTAGAACATTATTGATATCTGTAGAATTGATGTTTGATGTAGTAAATATGATAGACGCGGCAATGCGTCAAAGCAAGGACATTTTATCGCGTCTAAAGGTATCCCGCGGTATTCTCTTTATCTACACAGGCCGTGCACTGTACATCGAGTTAGGATGGTTAGAATATTGTTATACTGCGTCAGCATCAATGATTTGAAAAAAAAAAAAAAACTGAAACTTAATTTAACACTCTGATGTCTATTAGTTAACGCACTTATTAAATTATTATAGATTTGTCTAAGCTAATCATATCCAAGCCATATAGCACCTATACTCAGTCTAAGCTGTTTTACGACTTAATTTTGGCATACGACTGGGTGGGGAAGTTGAAACCCTTTCTGAAGACGAATCTCCCATGCTTACTATGTTGTGAATATACCATTAATTAGACATTTCATACAAAAAAAAGGCCACTCCTAAAAGAGACTTACCTGCTTCGATTCAAACAAAATGGAATGTCATTTGATGATGATGATTGTACAGTCTGATACAATATTTTACTTATGAATACATACTTAACTAATCATATGTACAATTAGCAATCTCTTCCAGGCAACCATAGATAGATATGTGAACCATTGAACCATTTGATACGATAGTAATTTGATATTGTACTAGAGTACACTAAGTTTATTTACATAATAAGTAGCCAGTGTAATAAAACCATACCTACATGGTACGAATTTGTTTAAGCTGAGTATTAGGATACAAGTTTTACTACCGTATAGACATAATATTACTATAGTATAGATAAAGGGGTGTGTCGGACTTGAACGGCTAAAACCACTATGGTGTTCCTGCCTCACAACTGCTGCCGAGGGCATGAAATGATTTAACCACGGCCACCGTCTATGGTAGAACCCTTAACATTATAAATTGACCACCGTCACAATTTCTCGGCCTAAGTACCTTCCCAAAACTTATATAAATATTTAAAAATAAGTAAAAAACCATGCTAGTCCTACCGTTCTCGAGTATAGCGAGATTTAATTTTTATTTATAAAGGTATATTATATTAAGTATGTATAGCACGTATGATATAAAAAATGTATTAATAAAATAATAAAGAAGGAAATTAGGCCCTGATTGTATGGAATTATGTGTCAGTTCCTTTAGTAACACAAATCAGCAAACGAGCAGACGGGTCATACACACACACACGGGTTTCAAGGTCGCATAGGTCCGGAACGCAGGCGACAATTTGTTCCACAAAATGGTAGTACCTAACGTAAAAGTTATGCTTACCTTTTCCCAGTCAAAGTTTGTCGCTACCGGTATGTCAGGGTTACACTGTCCATCTTGTACAATTTGTCCTACACACACACCTAACAAATAACACAGTGCAAAAACTAATAAATATAATTTTGACATTATGAGATCATTGCGTTTCCTTTCACAGCACACTAACTAACATAATCAAATGGCAGTATTATCTCTTAATTTATCATTTTTATAGAAAATTTTATCAACGATTTTTATCTCTTTCTGTTAATCGCTTAAGTCGTATTGTCACCAAGTATTGTATACCGAACAACGTCTTTATAAATTCCGAACCATTTTATTAGCTACCATCTTACCTGACAGACTCTGTACTGTTAGTTTTTTATTTTTTTCTCGTTATTATCATATATTGAAATCTTTATACTTACTGTTGCCAACGACCTCGATAGCGTGTACATTTTTTAACTATACATTTTATGGGATAGCCTATATGTGATTTGGAGTATAAATAATTTAATAAAAATTTTCATTAAGATACGTTTAACAGTTCTGGACTGTTTGAGAAACAAACGTCCACCCAATCATTCGTATTTTTATTAATTGTAAAATATATCACTAACACTATTTAAGATGATTCAAATAAAATCTCCGATTTCGAAATTCTGTAAACCATGTATGCTCTAAACCCATGAATAAGGAACATCATACAACGATAGAAAAAAAAATACACAAGTTTTACATTCTCATTCAACTTTCACACAATTTAATACAGATTTGTCTTGGTAGAGTCATGTTTCGACACGAATGGGCCGGCTTGACCGCTGTGATACCACAGCCTCACAGAAAAACAAAACCACTTGCGTTCCATTTCCCTGATATTAATAAGGTTTCCACAGGCCCAGTTCCCTACTCCTCTTTCCCATCTCTTCAGCCTTTCATGATGGACACCACGCGTGTCCGCCGTCCATGGACACGCGTGGTGTCCATGGACGGCGTTTGTCACTTACCATCAGGCGACCCATATTAGCGGACTTGACCGGACTTATAATATACATCTAAGTATTGTTGATTTGTTATTAACGTAATGTTTACTATATGTTGTACATTAAATATTGTATCATGGATCGATGTCACTGACCTTATGGAGCTTATTTAATGTAACTGTCTTATAGTAACAGTATTCATACGTATACTCAAGCTTATATTCCCGGTAGTCGGAGATTCATTAGACGCCCACATTTAGGCCCTCTTACGTAATAGGGTGCAAGCCCGTCAATAGCCGTCCCCCGGGCGCTGTCTTGCCTGCAGACACTGGAAAAGATGGAGTAGCTTTATTTTAATCTAGCGAGAACCATAAGGCTCACCATATGAACTAAATATATGAATTTTTAGTTCATATGGTGAGGGCAAAGGTCATATCACTCCCAAAATATTTGTCATATCAGTTATTATGGCGTTTATCAATAAATAACGTACTTTATAAAAAAAAATAACGCACACTATTATATTTTATCGTGACTCAAGCTAATTCGTGATAATAAACAATACAAGACCAGTTGACATTTTTGTTATTATTGATAAACTGGGTGCAAAAGGCTATGCCGCAAAAAAGGCTATAAACCGGGTGCTATGCCGCAAGTCGGGAGAAGCCTTTGTCCAGCTGTGTACTGAGAAAGGTTTAATGATGATGATAAACACTTTTTTATAATAATTTATGATTATATTCTATTTCCCCTCTCTCCCTCTCTTACAGGTACACACACACAAGTTTGTAGTTACATCAATTAATAACAAACTGACTCTAAAAAGGGTCCATTTGAAAATCAGAATAGAAACCATTTATTTCAATTAAACCAATCTTAGGTATTATTGAATCTTCAAATGAAGAAGTCGGTCAGACTAAGGCAGTCGTGAAGCTGGTTACCTGTTCCAATACGTAGAACATATGGAGAAGAACAGACAAGAATCTCCAAGGACACTCTTCCAAATGTTTTATACAATTTCCTTGTTTCAGTTCATAAGTGTAAAATAACATTTGGGGCCAATGCAATACAACATTATATATAAGTTCTAATAATGACTACCAGCCTCAATAAACAGCACTTGTTGACGGGCATGAGGCACGCGCCAGCCTCGTCCACCTCAACCATATTAAAGGGGCCGAACGACCCGAAAATACGCCGGGTAGGATTGGCAGGACTGCTAGGTGAGCATGATACACTTAGAACTTTTAGGCTCCATAGAACGAAATCTAAACAACTGCCGTGTCTTGTCTTGTCTTGTCTTGTCCCTTGTGGTTCTACTTAGCCTAGAATCCTCTTAGTACTATTTTGGAGCGGTCAGGGCTAAGCTATCGCTTGCGGGGAGGTGATTTTTAACCTCTTTTAAATACATATTTTAAACTGTTTACCTGCAGCAATCTCCAACTGATAAGATTACTAGAGGTAACTGAAACCTTTAGTAAATGTATAAGTAAGAATTTTTGTGTAGATAAAAAGTCATGCATATAAAAAAAAGGCAGGATTGTAGACTCTAAAAGGGGTTGAAGCTTCAGATTCTACACACCTTTCTGCAAATGAAACCACAACAAGTATCTAAGGATGTCACAGGCGTTGGGTATAAATGAATTAACTATGAAGCAATTGTTACAGGAACGCTCCTTAAGCCGCCTGAAAAAAGTATTGAAAAGTCTTTTGTCGGGCGGTAATAAAATGCTGGTCTATAACAGTTGGGTCATACCCACATCGAATGCCTCATCCACGTTCTTCAGTGATGACATTGTACTAGTATTAGTATATTCCTTGGAAATGTCGTGGTTTCTAAAATGCCAGGGCCCTGCACAATTACGAGATTTGCAATCTTGAACATTACTTTCTTTCTGTTAACGTGCCGTTACAAAGCGTGCGTTTTATGCAATTTTGAAATTCCTTCTTATTTAGACCCAATAAAATCTCGTAATATTTCTTTTTTTTTTATCTTTTTTATATATTAGCCTACCATAGTGACTCCACTTTGCCTGATGGAATGGATGGATGGAAAACAATAAGTGGAGTCAGAGAGTGGTGGTCACCATCCTCATTGCATGTCTAGTCAATGCAGCATGGTCACGCACACTATAGCGGCTTGGTAAGATGCTTTTTCACGCCCCGCTTAAAAGACCCGGGATCAAAGTGCACAGAAAAGAAGAGCCAAACCGTTTCGTTCGGGTACGTATATTTTCGATGCTCAAACGGTGACTCCTCAGGCCAGCACGTGTAGTCCTGTAGAGGAAGGGAGAAGGTGGGACCAATTGGAAGAGCTCGTTAAAACACTCCCGGTGATGTAGGCAATAGAGGACTGCCATAGAGGCGACATCTCTTCGCAACTGCAGAGGCTCCAGAGACTGGGTGACCTCAGGAAAGTCGATAATGCGGACTGCACGCCGCCGCTAATATAATTGTCTTTCACATTGTTTTGGAAATAGATAAAGTTTTGAGACAAGGCACCGTCAGGATGTGTAATTTCCTTAAATAGTTCCCTAAGGAAATTCAAAGAGCTTCTGGAGAAGCGCACAGTGTTCGTGATAGTTCTTTTTTGCAGAATAAAAATTGATTCTATGTCTGCAAGATGCCCCCACTTTCTGACTGACTGAGAGACTTTCTGACTGTTCGTAAGAGATGTTAAGTGAGAGCCTTTTGTAATCTTGCGTTATCCTTAATCCATTCCTCCCCACTGTCCTATTTTTAGGACACCATATTCAACATTTTTGTGAAGGTTGTTGGGTCGTTGTTAGGTCGTTTATTTTTATTGTTTCTGACAAAATTCGTATTCTCGCACTGTTTTTCTGATGAAATATTTTTTTTCTTTTGTAATTTTAATGTAATTTTTTCAAAATATAATTTTTGTTGTCTGAAAAAGAAGCATCATATTCTGATTTTATAGACCATAATGCAAAAAACTTACCAACTCCAATTTACATAAAACTGATTCTTAGACCTTTACCAAATATATAAAAAATGAAAACTCATTCAAAATATTATTCTTGGTTGTAATTCTTGGATGAAAAAATCGGAAGGCAAGGCAAGCAAACCTACACCAGGTACATCAGAACGCCTTTTACAACCTGTCAGGTTTGACAATATTGGTCATTTTATGACGAAGAGGGACAAACAGAGGCGTTGCCAGGGACAAGATTGTAAAAAAAAACCTCTTACTTTTTGCTCTAAATGTGAAAAACACTCCTTGTTTTATACCATACAAAATAAGTTAATAGAACTTTATGTTTAAAACTGTTAATGGTCAAATTTTCATATACAGCTCATATTCTTATAATTGTTTACTTTTATTATTTCTGATCACATGTCCCCACTGTCATATTTATAGGACAGGCTGACTCAGCATTAAAAGTACTTTTTTTTTTGTTCGTATTATTTTTTCTTAGCGTATTATGAACTTAGTTTCAAGATTTGATAAGAATTTCGATGCTTGGGAAGTAATGGGTTAATTACACTAACAACGTAAATCTCCACACATTTTCAGTTAGGAGAATGTCAAACCTTGATCAAAACACAGGTAGCTTACAGGAATGATCATATGATCTTATCGCTGTTGTAGTTAACACTAAGCGTCCACTTAAATACACGAGCGTTCGACTACGAAGTCGTATGACTACATCCTCTGGTGACGAAACACATGTGAAGCAACGTGATGACATTGAACTTGAATTAGACAATATTTGGTCAGAAAACACTAACTCTGTAAGAATAGCTTGCTAATCAATTATGATTATTTTTTTCTTTATTGCTTGTTATCATTGAATTCTTTATCGATTATTAGTAAAATCTAACTTAAACTTCTTTTATTCCAACCGGATGAATATAAAATAAAGCATTGTCGAACAATGTATTCTTATACATATATATCTAGATCTTATCTGCATTAGTCCATAACACTTTTTATTTTTATTAAAACGGGCGTTTGTCAACATATTCAAAATGGTAAACATAAATTAAAATAATTATAAATAGTTGTAGTTCTAAGAGACGACAGAGATACATGAAACATCGCCATTTTACGAGTTAGAATTTGGTTCCATAATCTGTGGCAGTGCTAATACCATCAGCCGGGCATTTAGGAATCAAAGTGACGAACATAACAAGGGAAGCACATGGGGAGGTCAGAAGGAAACGGATTTTGCTTATACAGATGAACTCGAGAATATCTGTAACATACCTGTAACTTTTACTGACTACTGTCACGAGGTTGCCGAACCCTTAAATATAAATTTTTATATCCTAAAAAATTAAATTATCTGTATCCAGCATCCGTATAGTTTTCGCGATATTTAATACAACCATATAAATATAATAACAGGTAATAACTTTCCCTGTATTGTTATGATATCAGTTAACATACCTAATAAATGCTAAATTGAATGATTAATCTGATAAATTTTCCTTTTTGTTAAACGACAACATGCAAATTGTATGTAATAACGTTATGGAAAGTTTAAAGGAAGAGAGTGATTCAACAATTTGGAGTTGCGTCAATTGAGTAACGAGACGCACCCCGCGAGCTCTTGACAATTCGCTTTGAATTACAGTTTAAATAAAATTTAATTCTATCTAGAGATCTGATTACAGACGATAAGAGTTCCACAATAGAAAAGTGCATTCAGCTGCAATTTATTTAATATGCTTGTAGATTAGTTTGACTTTCCCTAAAATATTCTAAATTTTGTTTTGCAAAGCTCATGAATTAATTTCAATGTTGAGAGTTAAATCTGTATTAACATTAATAAATTAATGAAGGCAAGATTATACATATGGTAATACGCATTTGCGACTCTTGAATTGCAGGTGTCCACGGGCGGCGGTAGTCACTTACCAATTGCTCGATTGCCACCTAAACCGTAACAAAAAAGTAATGTGTAGTGTTTACTCCTTGAATAAAAAAAAAATACGAACGATTTTGGTTATAGTTTTGAAGAGTTTTCCGAACGAGCGTTTTAATCAATATATGTATGTTCATAATTATAAGAGATTGTTTCTAGATGTAGAAGCAGTGTGTATTATTAGTCACATCGTAACTTTGTCCACGTCTCTTTTGTAGGTGCATTATAAGTAGGTAGTAAACTGTATATTTTGTAGAATGCAGGCATCCTCATATGTTCGAGAACCCGTAACAACAAACCTTACAGGAAACCTTGCTTAACAGGAACATTCAGGCTTAATGCAAAATTACTGCACTTGCTAATTTACAATTCCAACTTATCAACTAAAGTGTTTATTGCATCCTTGATTTAATATAATCAGAAAAAGTTTCTTAGAATTATGAATTAAATGAACAAACATTTGTTCACTGAGTTGCAAGAATTATTCGAGATTTTTTAACTATCTCGGCTTGAGGAAAATTGTACTTAACATTTGCACAAGTAATTACATAATTGTGTTTTTAATGAAGAAGGAAGATAAAACGTTATTATTTAACATTTAGAAAGTTTAGTGTATTGTGTTCACGGAAATATAGTCAAGGAAAAGAATTCTTCTACTTAAGAAAAAGTACAAAATAACAATACAATACAATATCTATTTAGTCTAAGTATATATGTTTAAAAATACATACTATGTACCCTTTTTTATGTTTCACGAATTTAGGTCAGTAAATCAAAAAGTTATTTCTAAAATAACTTTTTGAGTTAACTACTTAAAAATAAGAAATATCAGAATGCTGAAATGGTATAAAGTATAACGGGTACGTGAAGCTCAATAAAACTTCTTTGAGTTAAATACTCAAAAAGTAGAAACATCAGAATGCTGAAATGGTACATATGTTAGTATAACGGGTAGGTGAACCTAAATGCGTGCAGTAGAAATATATATTTGCAATTATACAAAGACAGTTCACATTGTACTGTAAAATGAAACAACACATATGTACATACAAATACAGATATATATTTTGCTGATTATAATTTAGTCCTATTTCTGTCATCCAGACACTTCTGGTAATTAGAATCAAAAATTTCTAGTATATTGACAGGAAAAAGATAATAGAAAGAGAAAGATGGATCTGGATGGATTCAGATGGATTGGGAAGTATAATCAATGGCTCAAGCAAGTCAGGGTCTCATACCTATAACTCGAAATGGCTGGTGCCGGGAAGTCCTAGACCGTTAACTAATTTTTAACTATAAACAAAAATAACGTGAAAATAAGTATGTCAAGCTAGACCTGTCCAGTGAGTATACATATTGGCCTTTCAGGGTACGTTACGAATTATACAATGGTCAATATATATATCAGTATTGCTTTTACATTTGGTTTCTGCTCTACTTACTGTAGACATTGTTCATTTGCTATGACTGATTTGAGGCTATTTGTTGTTTTTGGTTTAGTGTTTGAAGTATCGAATCCGAATTTGCTGTTTTAGCGCAATTACAGAGATCGATGAATATGTCACAAAGTTACCAATATTTAGTCAAGATAAGTAGAAGTAGATTGGCTAGATAAAATACCTAAATGTTTATCTCATCGCTATTTATCTCACTGTCTTGTCAAAAGTTACAGTCGGTTTCAACAGGATAATTGTGTAATGTTGCAGATAGTATATCGTAAGCTAAAATGAATTATGAGGGTTAGAAAAAATACTCTTGAATGTAGCTTAATACTTAAAATCTCTTAAATAATTATAGTCATTATTGTTTAATTTCTTATGTTTTTTTGGACAGAGCTGCGTTTGTCACATTTAATGAGCTATTTGAAAAATAAAAGTACAGCAATATTTGTCTGAAATTTGAAGTATTTTTAAAATGTGTGTGTATTTTTGCAGTACATATGTATATACATATTTAACCGAACAAATGTCTATTCTAAGTAAACTACACATATCGTGATTCTATTGTGCTTATTGTACACGTGAAAATTTCAAATGCTCATGACGTCTAGTCCAGAACCTTGTCGAACATGGACCTCTCTAGAAGTCTCATCCTCCGCAATTCCGTCAATTAAATAAACCTGAGTACGAATTGTGGCTGTCCATGACCTCTGTATCTCACAGTATATAAATATCAGTCGATAGCTACAGCAGCCAGTGTATCACTGACAACCGTCCAGTCATAAGTCAACTTAATTTTTACAAAACAAGTAATTTTATTAAAATGCTTCGATTCTTGATAGTCACCGTTGTTGCGGCGGCAATGGCTGATCATGGTGCTCATGAAGGAGCCTGCCCTGAAGTCAAGCCTGTTGAAAACTTTAATATTACGGCGGTAAGCTTTCTATTATATTTTGCCAGGTTATAATTCAACAATGTTTTATTATATATATCTTCTATTTTTTCTTGTTATTGAGTATCATCTTTTGGATGAAAAAAGCATTCATCTTGTGGTTCTCGTGGCTGTTTGTTCATCTCTCACCTATTGTCTATTTAAATCATTTGTTTACGGCAAATTGTATATTTTGTAAGTTGTTTGTTGTTTCATTTAGGTTAAATTTGCAGTAGAAGTATTTAAATAATTTGTTGACTAAGGAATACGACCGTTATTTAATAGATAGTTATATTATAATTATTCTATCTATTGGACAAAATTATAGTTTAATACCTCCCTCGGGGATATATTCGTGGGTGTATGTATGCATTTATGTATGAATGTTTATATAAAATAATAATTTAAAACAATATGACATAATTATCAGTGCACTTGGTGTGAACTAAATATTAAACAAATTTAAATAATAATAAACAAAGTGCAATAAGTTTTAAAGTAATGTCAAATACTGTTCTTTTGTTCCCCCTAAAACTGTTATTATTAGGTATGGCTATTGTGTTTGATAAACGTTATTAGCAATGAAATATAAACAAATTTATAGTTGAATGTACATTTGTTTAATATTTTAATAAGAGACAACAATAGAATACAATACTCTTTATTGTACACCATTAAGTACAGTTCACAGTATTTCAAACAAACATATCATGGTCCAAACGGCGGCCTTATAACTAGTCGCGATATCTTACAAGCAATCTTTAATTTAACAGCCTCATTTAGAAGAACTCAATTTGTTCAGCGTTCGTTGATTTTTCAGTAATTCCTTTATTATATTAGTAAGTTCATACTAACACTAAAGATTTGATTCGATTAAGAAAGTCACTTTGTAAATTTATAAAAAATAACTCTTTGTTTTTTATCTTGAGATGGTCATAGAGTTGACTTTAAAAAAAGTTCCAATTACTATACGCAATTATTTAAATCGTAGAACCGTGTAATTTAAATGCGAATTCGTCATTTCCCTATTATCTAATGATGAAATTCTGATTTGCTTACAATAAGACCTAGAGTAATATTTCAAATAAAAAAAATGATATGTATTAATTTAATAAATATTATTGTTTATTGGAATATTATTAAATATTATTATTATATGTTATATTACATATAAATCAATTGAAATTCAAAATCAATAAAAGAAAAATAAACCTCCTCCGTTTTTGAAGTCAGTTAAAAGTGCAATAGCTTGATTATTGTACATTGAATTTGAATAGACTGCAGGATTATCCAACTGACTATGTAATACAAATTAATTACTATTCTTAAGTTTTGGGAAGTCCCAATGATTTCAAATCAAAACAGTGGCTAGACAATCCTGGTAAGTCGGACTTGTCATCAAGTGGTTGCATCAAAGGGAGTGGAGTATTAGGTATTGCGTAAGATTATGTTTTGGGATTTTGTTATGCGAGTGTATGTATGAAGTTTCTTTGTTAGAGTCTAGGCTTTAGTTTCGGCGGCTTGATGTGGGTGATGTGAGTGCCCTTTGAATCATGTACGGTAGGAATAATGTAATTTAAGTATAATATGTAGGTATTTAAAAATGGTTACATGGTACAAGCTCCTTAGTTCGGGATTAGAAGGTCGTGTATGAGATGTGCAAAGTTAGAATGATATATTTTTTAACGTAGGCAGATGATAATGTTATCTGGTTTAAATTTTTTGAATAATTATACTTGTTTGGTATAGAAATTAAAGGGGTCTAGAGTGTTGCGGGGAGGCTTCCTTGTCAGGGTATTCCCGGGTCCCTGGCAATAGAGAATAGTTGGTTCGAGTACAACATAACCCCTAACCGTTAAAAAAAAGGGACTGAGGTTAATTTGAAAAATATTTTTACGGTTCCATGCAAATATATAAAGATGTACGCAAGCAATGTTAGGCGAACAAGTTTTTTTGTTTGTTTGTTTCCTCTCGCTAATCTCTGTCTGTTATATTTAAATGATTATTTTTGTATTAAATAGTCTTTAGTAATAATATAGGCTATAAAACATCAACTTTTAGGAGCGTAGTGAGTATAAATGCAGGTGAAACTCCGAGGATTGACTACTATATATATATATATGCTATGCCTTTTACAAATCTATGTATATGAGTGTGATAAATGTTTAAATTGACATAATTTCTTCTTCCTGCAAAAATGAATAGACTGCTAAAATTACTACAAAATGGTTTAGTTGAATCACGCATTTGTATTGAAATATTTAAAATTTTGACGTCATGGTTAAGAATAGGTATGTGAGAGTTAAACTCAAGGCGGTAGTTATTTACTGCTACGGGTTACGTAGTGTTGGAATCCGATTTTATTTTGTACAGTGATGCTTCAGTTTTCATTATTAAAAGAAACAATATGGAATAGTTCTCCTGTATTTATAATTAAATAAATAAATAAATAGTTATGTTATTTAAGTCGATGTATGTATGAATGTATGTCCAAATTCATTAGTCGTGACAAATTGGGACGTAGGATGTGCGCTAGAGCCTAAACGCCTTTATGAATTTAGACTTGAATTTCTTCAGTGTCATTTAAACTGTCTTAATAGATTTCATTATATCGTCAGCAAAATAAAAGTGAGTTTATTTTACTTTTATACAGTTTTATTTAATAGTTGGTTTAAAATCAGATTATAATATTAGGTCTAATATATTTTTTAAATGTAACTTTTCTATAATAATTTATTATGAGCCTATTTCGTAGAAAGGCTTCATTATCAATTGTATATTACATTTTAACATCACTTACATATATTATTTTACAAAAATTAGGGTTTGGGTAGTGCGCTCGGACATTTCGGCTACAGCTAGCTCGAGTCTTCGCAATCCATCCTCTTCCATTCTCCTCCCTAAATTTTCTCTTTTCATAAATTCCCAATAATGGTGACGTCTTTAATTCATGAAGTTTCGTGACGGCATTAGGCTTGCCTTTAGCGTTAGTGGGACCAAATATTAATTTGCAAAATATGTGTCTTTAATACACATTTAGAGCGTGTAAATAAAGGGACTAAGGATATCAATATATAGAAACTAAATCCTTAGCTTTAACCTTCAGTATACAAGTAAATTATTCAGAGAATAAACAAACTAATTTCCTGATTAAAGAAGATCAATGGGTATTAGCGCACCCGTAGGTCGTGAAATTGAATGATTGTTGTCAATTAAGCTATTTATTGATTAACCAAGCGTGAAGGACCGTTCAGTAAATTGTAGTTAATTTACTGCAAACAAGATAATTAGGTAAATATGTACACAACGAGTTAAGTCTATGTTTTTTATTTAGCAATATATAATACGGGACAAAATTAAAAGTTTAACATCTAAATAGGTACATATATTCTTATTTTCTAAAGAAAAAATGTTTACGAAATTTCCTTTTAAGATTTTTGAAGTGAAAACTTTTTTAGGCGCGTTGAGCACTATATGTATACTGTGTATAATCTAATAGCTCGATGATAAAATTCACGAGTTACTTAGTTTTCACTTCTATTGGCAGTCCCCAAAGACTGCCCGTATATTATTTTTGATTAAATAATTAACGCTTGCTCATAAAAGAATATTTAAATAAGGGTAATTAAAGAAGAACATTGGTAAAAATGTTTGGAAATATTTGTACATTACTAAGATACCTCGGAAATGTACTTATAATAGATGTGCCGTGTGGTTCTTGTTGGAGTAGAATAATGTCTCTCCATTTCAACCCGTTGGTATATTAAAAATCGATTAAGAGATCGGACTGTTATCTATCAGACAGTATCTATAACGTAATAGGCTTGAAAAAATGTGGCTGTTTTATACACCACTGCCTACCCCTCAGGGGTACAAGCGTAAGCATATGTGTGTATATTGAAGATAACTTATCCTGGGTGTTACATTATATTGAACAGGGCATTTCCTCATCTCTTCCATAATCTCTCTTTCCATTTATCGGGTTCCTGGAAGACAGAGCAAATCGCGATAAGACTGGCCTGTCTGTCTAGTGGTTAGTGACACTGATTACTGAGGTGGAGGTTGTGGGTTCAATTCCCACATGGGACAAAAATTGTGATTTATAAATAGTTGTTACAAGTCTGGGTGTTCTTTTTGTCCGTTGTTTGTATGTTTGTGAATTCCCGCAGGACACAGCAATAATTCCTAGTGCGGGCACTGTGTTAAAAAAAATGTACTTACACTTTACGTATTATGATTAAATGTAAGATTGTTTATGTAAGTTATATTATTCTCATTCTTTGCTGCCAATTAAGTCTATTGTATTATATATGTTTATTTATCTATTATATCTATCTACAATATTGTACATCATAGAAGAAACGTATACAACATAAACTTTTGATCAATAGATAGAAATAGTGTTTTCTCTTCTGATTTTTAAATCAATAGGAGATTGTTATACAACTTAATAATATTTCAGTAATACCCCTTGAAATTCCCTTGAAGAAATAATTAATTAAACGTCCAAAAACAACATAAACATTTTAAGCAATATCATTGTTCAATGTACTGTATATTATATTATGCGGAATTAAGTGCCCTTAAATTGAATAGCAGAAGTTTAATGGTTTCTGGGTTTAAGAGTTCGAACTTCCCGCCCTTGCGGAACCTTGGTATGACTGCCAAAGACCTTCGTGTAAGCTATTTCCCTTTTTTGCTTTCTCTTCCCTCCCTATCATTCAATTTTAATTTAAATCATATCATCAGCCTATCGCCGTCAACTGTTGTGCGAAGGCTTTCCTCAAGAAGTGGCGACTATGGTCTTGGTGCTCTCGATATACCTCATTATTTCTACTTTTCCAATCTTTAATTCCTAAAGTCATGGGTTGTTGGCTGGTTGACAAAAATGGGCTATTCCTCTTTTATAGTATAGGTTAAATATAGTTGGTGTTTAGACTCCTCTGCACTTGAGGCCTGAGTGGTTTAAAATTATGTTGTGAGTCAGTGTAGTTAAAAGTTCAAATGCAATGATAAGCTTATCTGTATTATAGAATGATAACATGTTTTCATTATTAAATTAACAATGTAGGTTACGGTAAAATATACTATCTTCGTTTTTTTATACAATATATATCTGCTTGGGATACAATATAGGTTTTAATTTTGCTATCTTTCTTATTGATACATATAATGTTATCTTTATAATATTATTTTATTATATAGTGTATAGATACACCTGTTTCTATACAATACTTTTTTATTAGTATATTTGTCACAGAATTTCTCACTCTTTCATTTGATTTGTATCATGTTTGTGGATTTATTTAAAGGCATGTAATGGTAGGCACTAGCGAAAATATTAATTTATTATTAATATATGTCCCTGAGCGTGAATGACTGAATTAATGAATTTTTAGCTATTGGGTTTTGTCTACAATATCTATATCATGATTGTCTTGTCAATTAGGCTCTGGCTATGATTTGGAAAACCAGGAGGCGACCGTGCATACTTCTGATCTATTTATGAGTATATGTCAATTGATTGTTACAGTACCAAGGAGTTTGGTACGAAATATCCAAATTACCCATCGAATCTGAAGGCCCAGGAAAATGTGGACAGGCTGAATACAAGCTCGACGGCGACATTGTCAAAGTCAAGAACTCTCACGTCATCAACGGTGTTCAGACCTACATAGAAGGAACTGCCAAATTATCAGCGGATGCGAACAATGCGGCTAAATTGGTTGTTACCTTCACTTTTGGAGGTAAGAATTTTAAAGGTTAGGTTTTTTTGTTAATAGAAGTCCATAAATAGTTGTTCCAAGTCTGGATATCTTGAATGTTTGTAAAGCCTCCCCGAAACAGACTCTTCTAAGGAGTTGTCTTTTAAAATTAAGAGGGTATTCTGGTCTAGAGGCTTCAATTTAAGGTAACTTTAAAAATTGGCAATCAATAGTTTTAGTATTTATTTTTCTATACGATATTTATTAATATTTTAATAAATCCAAATACTGAAAAAAAAAATCACGAATGCCGCCACCATCGGAACTATAAATGGCAATTTCTGAAAAAATAAAACTGTTAACATTGAAGTTTAGGGATGAGGATAGTTTGGCTCCTAAAGGGATTTTCCTCCGTATTCTTAAATGGTTAACTTTTGAAAATATATGGATTTTCTCATATTTCTTGACCAGAATAAGATATATTAAGAAATAAAAACAATACATACCATGCATAAACTAATATTTTTAAAACAAATATTGCTTTCTTGCAGGAGTTCCATCGGAGTCCAATCTTATGGTCCTAACTACCGACTACAGTGGTTATTCTATTGCATACAACTGTAAATACGACGAAAAGGCTAAGGCACACAAAGGTTAGAACTTTCCATACAATTAATACATTGTTTTGTTATGACATGACATTCAGACACGTCCATTTGTGAGGCAATACAGCTATGCGTATTATCGGATGATGACAATAATAACTACAATATAACCGAGACCGGTAAACGAATTTAAAAAGGCTTTGAAATATTCTTGTATTATGTTTTACTATTCTTAATGTTATAGTGTTATATACCAAAGTGGTATCAGATCTTTGACATCTAAATATATGTACATATCATAATAATGTATCAGGCCGATGTCTGTACATTATAACTATTAACAAAAAAGAATATTTTCTTTATAATCTGAAAGAAGAAGAAGAAAATAACAGTTTTTTTAAATATTTGTCTGCCTGTCTGCATATTTGTACACGCATCGCGCAAAAACTACTCCAAGACTTTGAATGCAGTTTTCACAAATGTATTGCTATAAGTCTAACTTAAAATATAGTCTCCGTAATATGTGTGGAATTGATTCGAAATTCCACACGTACGAGGTCGCGTGCAAAACTTAGTAACCGATAAATGGTTCAATAAATAATTCTTAAGATTAACGCTTGACACATGTTATTGATATACAATCTAAACTCCATGGCACACATCCATCACTTCCCTAATCTTAAAATTGCCTAAAAATTACATTGTACAGAGCTATCTAGAAAACGTATTTCTGAAGGTATCAATCCCCTACAAGGCGAAGATTTTTTATAATGTCTCTCGGTCCATAATTCTAATTATTAGTATACTTACTGAAATAAGACACAAGATTATCAGGATTTGTAAAGTTTTTTTTTTATAGGGGACAGACAAACAGACGGGTCACCTGATGGTAAGTGACACCGCCGTCCATGGACACTTGCAACTCAAGAGTCGCAAGTGCGCTGCCCGCCTTTGAGGGTGATGAGGGATGCAGGGAGCGGAAAGAAGAGAGGAGGGATAAGGAGATGGGAAAGAGGAGAAAGAGATGAGGCCGTGGTATCGCACCGTTCGAGCCGGCCCATTGCCTAAGCATGGCTCTACCACGGTAGAAAAAAAGTGTTTTCCTGGCGCTAAGCTGTCGCATTAATAGCGATAAATACTATGTGAGTGTTTAGGTGTGCCCAACTGCGATAGCAAATGTATGTATTATAGATTACAAAAATATTTATTAGTTCCGGCTTTAGGTACTTATTTTATATCACACCTCATGTATGAACACGTGATAGGTTGAAAAATATCACGTTAGTCACCAAGTTATAAGATAATATTGATGATAAATTCGATTTTTCTAGCACATAAATATATTCTAGCTAATATTACAAATGTGAGAATGAGTTTCACTATCTCTTACACCTTTTACCACACATTACTGAAAAATTACTTCGTCTTTTGCGGCTTAACCAATCATTATTCATATCGTTTATTATTTACGGTTCTAAAATCCGATAAAAATTAACAGTGTCCTAAGTCGTATTTCTAATGTAACAATTATTTTTATTTCATTAAAATGCTTAGAAATAGAAACAGGATCGATATTACTACCAGTGCTTATAAAACACATGCACTCAATAACTCGTACATTTTATTATATGGAAAATCAGCATAGAGTGCCCTGGGGTTTAAGGCTAATTGTCATTTCGCTAGTGAATTTACGTAAATTACAACAAAGAAGAATTGTACCTTATAAATATTATAATTAAGTCTTGCTTTACACATTTAATATGCAAAGAACTCTACATATTTTATATTTTATATCATGATATCGGTAACTACATGTGACAGATTATATAACGAAATATAATATATATGAAATATTATATCTCTGTAGGTGATAGATTCTATAACAGATAACAGACCTAATTCTAAAAATATCCTTCTCTTTTCAGAGCAAGCTTGGATTCTTTCAAGGTCCAAGAAGTTGGAGGGTGAAGCAAAAACTGCTGTTGATACTTTCTTGAAAGATAATCCTAAGGTTATTGATGCTTCCAAGCTCGTTCAAACCGATTTCTCCGAAGAGGCTTGCAAGTTTACTTCTACTAGCGTTATGGAGACTCCAGTGGCTAAACCTTGAATCTTTACTGGATTTATTGAAGATTGAATGCTATAGTGTTATATAAGGATTGCAGAATGGTTTCTATGTGTCAAATGGGAAGGAGATAATGAAATATCTCGAATATTCTTCTTTTTCTATTTTATTTAATTTCATTTATAAATCAATAATGTTTTAAAAAGTTTTTGTCAGGACGAATACCTTGTATTTTAGCTATTGAGATTATTATAGCAATTTATTTTGAAGTATTATTTACTAGGTTTTTCCATTCTAATTAATTTTAGTTCTAAGAATTGTAAAATAACACCTTCATAAGTAGGCATGTTTTGTCACTTATTTCAGTATTATTTACTTATATTTTTTTAGATATGTGAGATCAAAATCTTAATGTTTGAGATATAAAGTACACACGTATTAGATCAAGTTATGTATTTTGTTATATAAACCATTTCAAAGTAAATTTATTATGATCATAAAGAACTTCAAGTATGGAGTAAGATCAACAAAAAATATGGATTAAATGTCAAAAATTCAAGTTTAGCGTTCCGTGGTTATTTACATACCTACACAAGATCTTTAAATTTGACTCAAACTGCACTGAGCATAAATGCAAACAGATGAATGAGCGAAATCAAATTGTATAACAAAGGCTAGTTTTTACCTAAATAACCATAAAGTGCACATTTTATTATCAAGAATAAACAAAATATAACATTATTCGAAGAACTTTTATTCCTTATCTAACATTTATTCAAGAATAACATTTAATAGTAATATGTATTGTATTATTGCTTTTTTTAAAGAGAAGTTCGATTTCTTTAAGATTTTCTATTTTAAAATTTTGTGAAAACAGACACAGCTAATCCTTTACGTTAAAGTTTAATTGGCTTTAAGTAACTTTAAAAAAAGTGAAATAAAAAAGGTTATAATCACTTATAATGCTCCTTTCCAATCAATTCCTTTGCGCAATTCCTACAAATCATAAAAACGTGCAATTTAGAGAATTATCAACGAACTCCTAACCATTAAGTGCAGGCTCCCTAAATTTTATGTTGGTTTACATTGATATGCTGCAACAGTCACGCACACAATCAAAATGGAACTTTAGTATACGATCTATTGGTTATTTTTCTATCCATTTACAAGATAGTTACGTAATTGTATAATTTTCTCTCGATTCATTTTTTATTCCAAAATCTTGTTTTTTACTGAAGATTATTTAAATAAAATCAAAATTACTGGGCTTTTATGTCTAAAATAAGTCTTCATAGTAAAAAAATATAGTTTATTATCCAGTCACAAGATATTTTTTTTCTAAATCAATTATTACTTTAGTTATAAGCAAAATAACATTTGAGACTTACGCCATTTAGTTTCGTGAATGAAAATGCACACGATATGAATGAACATGAACATCAAAGAGTGCACACGATATTCAACTTAATTGCAAAAATTTTAACCTTTGGTACAAAACGGCCTGAACGGTTTTTAATAACGCGCTGTGCGCCGATGTGAGAGGGTCTTTTTTGCTCGCGCCCATGTTCAATAGGTGTACTTTATTTAGGAGTTATTTTTATAAACTTCATATTATTAAGTATTTCCATACAATGGGAAACAAAGACAACATTTTTTTTTATAAATTACTAAGATTGGCTTCACGGTCAACCTTTTACAGTAACGGGAGAACAGAGGAAGCTATGAAGGCAATTTGATTATTACCTATAAATGAAAATTGTATAATAATATTATAAGTAGGTAGTATATCAGCTGTAACACCACTCCTGTCCATCAAAAGGTTGCCGGGAAGAAATTGCTGCTAGCAATAATAAAAAGCGATACTTGTTCTGATATTTTTTTTTACTGCATAATAAAGAGTATTTATTATTATTATTAGTGCAAGATGAGAATAGCTTAGAAAATGCAAGGAGACTAGATTTTAATAAATTCTGAGGTGAGAAATCGTATTCTTTTTGTTTTATCTAGTTTAGATATCGCTATCGATCACATCTGTACGGCTTAAACAAATAAAAAATCAATCTGACTCTCACTTCGGTTGATGACCTCAAATAAAACATATTCCCTAATTTATTTTTTTCTTAATAATGTTTGGAAAAATATCGATACTCATCACTGCCGAGTGAAATCTTAAAATCGGAAAGTTCCTCAACGACGTACTTCTTCGAAATAGCTTTGAAATTTCGACTTATCTTTGTATTCGAATACGATAAGATTTAATTTTCAAACTTTATCATTCGGACGGATTGATGTAGGTACATACCTAATCTTCAAACTAATTCAATAAATAAAATTATAAAGCACCAATTTGCACCTAATTTCTAAAAATAGTTCACATGTATCTCCCATAGTTTCAGATTAATGCTCTATTAAGAATAACTATATATATAATGTGTATGTGTAGTAACTAGCTGTATATATAGTATGTATATATACAGCTAGGTTTTATATAACACTAACTACTGTTATATAAAAACTAATATTTTTATTTAAAAAAATAAAAAATCTTTATATAATAAATAAAGGAGCCTCTATTCCATCTATGTTCGCTATTCCAAAATCATAATACATAAAGTTAGAATTCTTGCGTCGACGCTCGGGTTGCTCGCGGGACATGAATCGCGAACTGGCGGGTGCATGGGGGCGGAGCTTGCGTGGATAAGATTTTAGAGTGCCTGCTCTTAATCTTCCACGAATAGCTCAGCAACATGAGACGCAAATATCTTAATAGATTTAAAAAGTATAAAAAAACCTTGTTAGTGCTTATACAATTTGAAAAGCGGTCTACATTTGTCGGAAAAATCGAATGTTAATCGATTTCATAACAAAAAAGATTTAGTCTAACATAAAAACTCCGCCTTTTAGAATATGGTTAAAATGGAAGTGCTGGTATCAACTAAAACTACACGGTGTTCCGTTACAAGTATGTAAGTCTATTGCTAGGAGTTTCGACCTGTGGGCCTATAGGTGTTCCGATAAATGGTGCACCATGGCCTCTGGTATGACCTAAGTAGTCAGTTTTGTTTTTATTTAATTTTTATACTACTTAGTAATTGGTTTTGAACGTGCCTGTCGAAACCAGACTCTTGTGTAATTACGAAATGTTAGGTATTAAATGTTTCAGAAGCTCATCAACATAAATGAATAGTCTAAATGATTTTGTTTCATGTCGCAATGACGATCAAGCATGACTTAATGATACCCTCAAACTATATTATCTCGTGATCCGCATTACAGATTGAGATCATTCCATTTCATTCAGGGATAAGAAATTGACTAAATGTTCTTAAGGATAGTCGTTTTATAAAGCATTCAATGATGAAATCTGAATATTATTATCGATAGCTTCTATCAATATCAAACTATCAATTATCTAAACAATCAATAAAACTTAGTGCATACATTTCCTTACTACCGTAAAACAATTAACGACCGCTGTGAAGCACTTGGCTGCCATTTCTTCGGGAATCTTGCAAGTATTTATAAGCATGAATATATATATAGGTATTTTTCTACAATTAATTTTATTAGTATAAATGAAAAAGCCTTTATTTATATAATATTACAGTTCAATTATATACGTTTTAACTTCGTTATCAATAAAGTTTATCTGTTTGCTCTAGTCTCTAACAACTTTCTTCAGTTCTCTCTCACTCTCTCTTGCTCCTCGTAAGACCTGCTATGTTTTTTTATTTCATCTGCTATATTGTGTTTCTCGTTTTCTTTTTCTGTCTCTAGAAGACCAATTTATAATTTTATTTTATTTCTCAATTGTGTACGTATCAAGACAAAAAAGAAATCTGTGTGATTAATCGTGTTCTAGAAACCGTAGTAAAACTCTGATTAGTTGATAATATATCGTCGTGGATAAGTATTTTTATATATTTATGAATTTTATTTTAATACACAATTACCACACTTTTGGCATTAACAAAAATAACTGTTAAAAAAATCAGTTTCAACCTTATGTTCAAAAGCACAAGTTACATTATTGAATTCTTTAAAGACGAACTCTTGTCTATGTTCGGCTAATTCTGGGTATTTCGATAGAGTATCTTCAACTTTTCTTAAGGTATCACCATGGAGCTTTTCCTTGTTGCGTGTAAGGATCCAGGTGTATACTGTTAAAACAAACAAGAAAGTATGAGATAGTATTACTTAGAAGCTATTAATATTTTGAATTACGAATATTATTATGATTATTATATATGAATTGACTGGCTTGTTGGTCTAGTGATTAGTGAACGTGACTGTTGAGTCAAAGGTCGCTTTTCACTCGGGACATAACAAATTGTGATGCAAAAATAATGGTCTCGACTCTGGGTCTTCTATGTCCGTCATATATATAATTACTAGAGCAGTAGTTGTCTTTTAAAAACCTAAACGAAAATGCCAATGTAAGTTTGATTATGTTTGTTTGACGTTTTCACGCCTTGCATAATCAAGTGATCATCAAAAAAAAAATACATTTACGTTAATTTTATCTAGAAAAGGTATTTTTCGATTTGTACATGAATATAATGAACATTAGCTTAATAACATTAAGGATAAAGCGAGTTAGTTTATAAATCAATCCTTAGGTAGATTGAGAAGGAATATGTACGACTTATTCATCATCTACATATGTGCTCGTATTTTACCATAATGTTTTCTCTCTTTTTCCTTCAGCCATATGCAAATATAAGCAATAGCGTAGTCATCGTAATCAGTAGACAAGATCATGAACGGATAATGTAGCACTCGATCTGAAATAAGTACAGAGAGTAAGTATATAATAAGTTTTCTTTTATAGCACAGGGGGCAAACGAGCAGGTAGGAACGACTCTACTGACGCAAACCTAAGTAGATATATAACTTAAAATAATAAAATAAAATAATGTAAAAAAAATTAACACGGTCAATAGTGGTCCATCTTAGATGAACCATTTCAAAGACTAATCAGGCTGGTAGCATGTTAAATAACATGGTCATCTCTTTGGGTAGGGAAGAAAAGGTGCCAGGTGCCTAGCCTTTATATGATTATGTAAGCTAAAATTCAAGATAGAATAAACTGTATAGTCCAACCAGGATAACAAAACAAGCGCTGATTTGGCTTTACAAAGTATTACCTATTTTAGCCAAAAGCTATGTACTTATTCCTGGTACACCCATAATCACTTATATTGTTTAGTTTACATTTACCACACATTTATAGCATTGAGGTAAAAAGTTTCTTACCTAAACCTTCAACTTCACGATTGATTATAAATTGAGTGTAATTTCCAGGATCTAATGCAGCGTCCACTTTCGCAAGATACCACTTCTGAGTTTTTTTTCCTTCATCAAGTACTACGAATGATTCTTTCAAAGTGTACCCCTTATCAGTTTTTTGTAAATCGAGAGTGCCACAGTCGTGGATAGGTTCGCCATCACTTGCGTAACCACCCACGTGATGCCAGACTCCTGTAAACTAATTTGGAGATTTGTCATTTTTTTTATACTATAGGGGGACAGACGAACAGACGGGTCACCTGATGGTAAGTGACACCACCGTCCATTGACACTTGCAATTCAAGAGTCGCAAGTGCGCTGCCCGCCTTTGAGGGGTGATGAGGGATGGGGGATGCAGGGAGCGGAAAGAAGAGAGGAGGGATGAGGAGATGGAAAAAAAGAGAAAGGAGATGAGAGGAGAGAAAAGGGGGAGGGGGAATTGGGCCTCCGGAAACCTCACTCAATTCGGGGAAATGCAACGCAAGCGTTACTTCACAACCGGTTTTCTGTGAGGCCGTGGTATCGCACCGGTCGAGCCGGCCCATTCGTGCCTAAGCATGGCTCTACCACTAACAAATGTATTAGAACAATATTTCTAGGTAGGTTTAAATCTTTAAGGAGAGAGGACTTTCAAGGAGAGTTTCAGTTTCAGTCAGTCAGGCCATAAAATAAACCAACCAGAGGAATTTTCAGTGTTATATATTTTAGCAACCCCAAATAAAATTGGTAAAAAGAAAGGAAGAAGATGATTTCAAAACAACGCTTGAACCATGCAATAAAAATAGTTGAATTAATGTTGTTTAATTTTTATTAAATATGACCGTCATTGTCGGTCATAAAGTTATTATATGATGTAAGGGTTTTGTATTTAATAGCTTTCCGACAAGTGAAAATCTTAATTACATGTTTTTTTTTTAATTAAAAATTAAATGTGTGTAACCTGTACTGCAATAAATAATAAAAAAATGTAATTAAATAAAATTTATTCATTTTACATCCGCAAACAGAAGGAAGTGTACTGTAAACTAAATAGATTTTGATATCGTTAGACGATATGATACGATTAGACGAATACGTTATTAGATTTAATATTTATGAAATTTTGTTTATAGATAATGTTTTAGATTATACATAGATAATACTAGGTACTTACAGGGCATTTTTTTTAGCCAGTTATAGAAGAACACTTACCTTATTATAGTCAAAAATCTGTTGCAACGTTACGTTCGGGCAAATACCCGGTAGGGTAAAATCTTCTCCCAAAACCCCAACGAAACACAAAGGTATTAAAAAAAATATCATATTGAAACAACTGGACTGAGAAGGTGCAAGGTTATGAATGATGAGCAAGTCCTACGTACATATCTCATTATCCAATATAAAGTAATAAAGACAGTTTACGCCACAATTACTGAATTGACTGCGGTTAATATGATTATCTTTTGCCTGGTTTAGGATTAAAACCGCTTTAAAGTAACATACTGTTTTGAAAACAGTTTTACTCGACTTCTATAGTCTATAAAAAAAAAAACAACATGACATTTTATAAATCTCTGTTTATCCGTGTTACGGGGATAAACACGGATAAACAAAGCTTTATAAAATGCCGAAATAAACGGTTTGGCTCTTCTTTCCTGTGCTGATCGGTGTAAGCCTGGAATTCACTACCAGCGCACGTGTTTCCTTCCCACTTTAATCTCGGGTCTTTTAAGCGGGTCATGATCATGAAAAAGCATCTCACCAGGCCACCATAGTGTGGGTCACCATGTTACATTAACTAGACATACAATGAGGATGGTGACCACCACTTTTGGACTTCGCTTATTGCTTTCCATCAGCCAAAGTGAAGTCATTCTGGGCTTACACATAAATATATATATGTATATATCCCAAAAAAAAAAAAAGTTTTTTCCTTTTTTACATTTCTGTTTTTTCTTAAAGATCATGTATATTAGAGTAATAGAAGTTAAGTAACTGGTGGCACCTAGCATTATATTGGTATCTTCAAGGCAGCATAGTTGTATTTTAGATTCGTTATTTTTTTGCAGAGAATTGCAGATTATGACAAAATCCTCTCCTCAAGATTTCTCAAAGTACCTAGTTTTGGATCCAATCCAGTTTGACTCATTAAAAAAGTATGCTATATAAAATATTTGTTCAAATATTTACAGTGGTCGAGCCATGCTTAGGCACGCATGGGCCGGCTCGACCGGTGCGACAGTAGAGCCTCAAAGAATACCGGTTGTGTTCCCAGAAATTGGTGAGGTTTTCGGAGGCCCAACTTCCCTTCTCCTCTCCCCTCATCCCTCCTCTCCTTCCTCTTTCCCCTTCCCCCTCTCTTCTTTCTCCTCTCCGCATCCCCCTTCCCTCATCATCCTCAAAGGCGGGCAGCGCTCTCACGACTCTTGAGTTTCAGACGTCCATGGACGGCGCTTGTCACTTACCACCAAATGAGCCTTTTGTTCGTCTGTCCCCCTGTAATATAAAAAAAATAATAATAACACTTAAATATTAGTCAGCATAACGGACCATTATTGGTTATTGACGTCATCGTCTATTGTATAATACTAAATACCAATAAATACTTAAACTTGTAAAGAATATCATACAGTATTTAAGCTGATAAACAAATTCCTGACAAGGACAGATAGCGTTTAAGATAAGGAATAGTATCGCCTTAACATTCTAAAATATTTCGGATTATGACCTAAGTTCAGATGTAATGAAGTAGATTTTAATTTCTGGTGTAAATATTTTTAACCAGTATACTTTGAACTGCAATTGTTTAGATTTTATTTACCATGACAGGTGTTTGGATGCGGTTACCTTGTTTGCGTAGCCGTTTCAAATAAGTGTACAATTTGTCTAACTTATTACCTTAAATGTTAACTTATGTACATGTTAACCATAGATGATCAACTTTCATGTTCACAATTTATGTTTCCAAGTGCTTATTGACAGTTATTGTTTCTCTTCTAAAACTAATAACAACATGGGCCATACCATTACCAGTCAGTAAGTTCTCTTGTCAATCTCTTAACCTAAGGTAAGCAGAATTGAGGTCATTCAAGTGTAAAAGTTTATTTGGTACTTACAAAATATAGTTGACCAGGATAGATGGCTGGTAATTAGCTAAACATAACTTCATTTAAAACGTGTTCTTACTAAACCTTTTTAAATACAGCAAGTAGCGACATACATATATATTTAAATACATACATACGCTCACGCCTGTATCACCTTAGGGGTAGGCAGAGGTTTGTTAAACACCAGCATTTAGTTAATTACAACTTGGTTCCACTAACATAATTGGGGGCAAGCCTTTTGCCGTCAATCGGGCTCTATATGGGTATGTCAAAAATAATTAATAAAATATACAATAGTGTTTAAAACTATTTAATTGTCTAATCACAGTCAAATAATGTTCATGGCAGATTACCAGAAATTACTAGTAAAGAAGTCGGTTTCAAACTTCTTGCTAAATGAACAAGTTGCGTCGTTGAACTCTTTGAAGACAAAAGCTTGTCTATGCTCAGCCAGTTCGGTGTACTTCGAAAGGGTATCTTCGACCTTCTTGAGGATCTCACCTTGGAGCTTATCCTTGCTGCGTGTAAGAATCCAAGTGTAAACTGTTAACAAAGAAAAAAATATTCTGTTAAACTGTCACTTATTATTTACCACTTAAGACTATACGAAGCCATGTTAGACAGTCTATTTTTTTCGTGTAGAAGCCCCCTCGGGCTGTCCCACCCCACAAGGGTTTTCAGTGAAACAATGTGTCGTAAGCGAACCGACTAAAACCGGGAACAGCTTTGGTAAGACATCCAGACCAAAGTAAACTCTCCGGCAAGGAATCGAACCCAGGTCTCCCGCGTAACAAGCGGGGATACTCACTACTATACTACCGAAGACTTAGGTAGTGCTATGTCAACTAAACTATATCTAACACAGTACATATACTTATATATCTACTCTCCAGTCACTTTGAACGTGAGAGACCTTGGCTTCTGTGAGCTACTGCAATCATCTCTCTCAATCCCGTATCGCAGATGCCTGTTCATACCCATTTTCCATCTACAAATCTAGCTTAGTTTTAAAACGAGTACATTCCTAAGAAGGTTTTGCGTCAGGCAGGCAATTAAAAGTATTGACCTCAATTAACTCAAATTCAATTTAATAAAAGAGTTCTCTTGTGCTCTACACATAAACAATAAATAAATTTTAGAAAAAGGCTGCAAAAGCTGACAATTAGTTAGAATAAAAAATGTGGTGTCGTGGGACACCAGCCAGTAACGAAGTTCCTTAATATAGGGAAAGGTTCAAGTTTCCTTTGTTTATAATACTTTTACTAGATGGCAGTGTTACACCATGTTTTGTTTTAAAACAATAATCCCTTAACTTCAGTTCATAATAGAAGTGCTAGATGGCAGTATTATCAATAAATAAAAAATCTTACGTTACGGACGTTTTTTGAGGGTTAGGGTATCCCTCCGCAACGTCCCATAAGGAACTTAGTTCCACAAATTTTCTCTGAGTGGATATTGTTTAAGTTATTAATAGTAAGCTCTATAGAAAATGTTTTAAAGCAGGTTTTACAGCCTCAAGGCAAGCTAAAGTTAACGATTATTTAAAAAAATATTTAACATTCAATCAATACACACAGCGTCTACGCAACTATAGTTGCCTTGTCAAACCAGAGCGTTTGTTTGAAGAAATCGATCAAACCAACTGATGGCCACTCTTTTAAATCACCAGATAGGTATTACAATATTTTGTGTACAACATATACTGTTAAGTAAAACACTATTTTATCGTATTTGTATCGTATTATTTTATCTTTCGATATTATTTTGCTAAAAGCAAATAAAATCCCAAACTAAGCAGAGCTTGTACTATGGTAACCAGACAGCTGATAAACATACTTATATATTTCTAAATACATACAAATTATAGATAAATTACACACAGATAGAACAAATGATCATGCTCATCACACAATTATTTGTCCTGGGTGGGAATCGAACTAAGACTTCTGGCTTAGCAGTCAGGGTCACTAACCACTGGACCAACAGGCCAGCCAACAATATATATGATAACAAAATGACTCTCTAAATGAAATATGCTATTTAATACTTTTGATGAATATTAACAAACTGGCTGACCTGTATTAGCCTAGGAGTATGTTAGCGAGTTCAGTTCAGTTCAATGTCGGAGACTTGAAAATCTTTTTCTCACTTACCATAGTGTTTTCTTTCTTTTGCTTTAAGCCATTTGCAGAAGTAAGCAATAGCGTACCCGTCGTAATCAGTAGATAAGATCATGAATGGAAACTGCAGAACTTTATCTGAAATTAATTTAATATTTTGAAAATATTTTGTTCAATGACAGTTACATGTAAGTGTCGTGGCAAGGGCGTAGAATTGGTGATGTAGCAAACCATTTCCTATTATATTAAAGGTTAATCGTATGATGAGATGAATTTTCTATGATCTAGCTACTACTACTACGGATTCCGTGAGCGCCTTTTTGAATCGTAGAATTAGTTAGTGGTAACAATATAGTAATAGGCGGCCCGGTCTCCGGGGTGCATAGGGTTTTCTTTTAGAGGGTACACCTGAGACCCTTGTCAATAAGACTATGTGACGGAACACTGTGTGGTTTTAGTCGGTTTGAGACCGAAATACCACCTTACAGGTACAGGTAGATAACCCGTGGCGTGTTTTCACACATTAAAAAAAGGAGGTGTAATATTTAAAAACAAAACCAAAAAATGAGACTTGGCTATGCAGTGTCCACGGACGGCACGGCGGTAGTCAAGTACCATCAGAGGACGCGTCTTTTCGTTTGTCGCATATGTCATCATAATTATGTTTTCATACAATAAAGTAAACAAACTTAGTTTTTTAAGATAAACAGATGTACAAAAATTAATTTTGTGTATAAATATTATTCATATTGCTTAAATTGAAATCTTAAGAGAGTGATTTCTTTGAAAAAACATGATTTAAAGAAAGATCTTGGATTTGCGGTCCTCATAAGTCGTATAGGAGAACAGGATAGGAGTAAATATTTTCTTTTCAAATAAATTCTTTACCTCCTGCTTCATGGCTTACAATAAATTGAGCACTATTGCCAGCATCAAACGTAGGATCTACCCTCGCGAAGTACGACTTCTGAGTCCTGTTCCCCTCATCGACGTCAACGTAAGTCTCTCTCAGAGTATACCCCAGGTTGTCTTCTTGGAAGTCAAGAGTGGCACAGTCATAGATTCCTCGGCCATCGCTGGCATAAGCGGCGACATGATGCCAAATACCTGAAAACTAATTTTGAGATTGTTTTAGAATTACAAAACAATAAAATATATAAAATAAAATAGAAAAGGCCCGGAAAACTTGACTTTGAAAACTGGTTGACAAAAAATGCTTGCGTTGTATTTGTTGAGTGAGTGAGGGTAGCGGACGCCCAAACGCCGCCTCTTATTTACCCTCCTACGGTCAAAGATGGGCAGCGCATTCATTACTCTTGAGTTGGAGGTGTTCCTGGGTAGTAATTGTTACTTACCATCAATCAGGTGACCCGCCTGCTCGTTAGCCCCTTATGCAAAAAATAATAATAAGCGAAAGTGTGTTTGTTGTTGTGTTACTCAAATAATGTTAGAAAAATTATCGAAAAATTTCATACACCAAGTCCCCCTGACTATATCCCTAGTGGGTATATAGTAAGGGGTGGATATTACGGGAATCTCATAAGTATTAAATTTCCACTTCAAAAAAGAAGGAGGACCTATGTTCCAGGGTATGTACCTATTACTTTTTTTGGGTATGATCTCCGCCAATTGTCATTGCATTTTTCCTTCACGATTACACGATCGTAACCTAGATAAATCGATTTAGCACTAACAATGTTTTTTTTTTTCATATATGTACTTTCTAAAGTTATCAAGTTATTTGCGTCTCATGTTGCTGAGCTGATGCAGGAAATTATAACTCCTTAATGATGAGTTGTTAGAGCATGTGAACTTATGAACTATGTTACGTTATGAATTAGTATTTAAATAACACGTTTTTACGATTTATAATGATAGAGGGCTGGAAAATTGTCTTAAAAATGAATAAAATCGTTGAGCACACATAAATGTTTTTACTGTAAGTAACTCGTATTAGGAAATATAACACGTACCTTAGTGTAGTCTAAATTCTCCTGAACTTTTACATTAGGACAAACACCTGGCAAGGTGTAATCTGCTCCCAAAACTCCCACCAGACAGAGAGAGATTAAAAAAAATATCATATTGTAACAACTGAACCGCGCCGAGACGAGTTTACGAATGATGCGCACATCCCACACTGTAATTATTCAATATGGAGTTATAAAGACGTTTTACTCTAAAATAGACTAAATTGACCACGTTGAGGCTTGTAATGTGGACATCCTTTGTCTGATTTATTGCCAGAGCGGTGTTTATGTTCCATTAGGAGTACGGTGACGGCCGTTTATTTTAAACTTACGCATAGTCTAAATATCTGTTTACGTAAGTTAAGAGAACTGAATCTATAGTATATATATATATATATATATATACCCATTTAAGTATAGAATAATACATATATTTTTGATATCAGTTTATTGTACAGACAACCTTTATAAGGATATTGACAGCTCTAAGTCGGGTAGTTCGTGATGTACTACTACGTGATGTCCTTGGTTAAGGTTTAACTATACATGTTTCAAACTAAACCTATATACATTTGCAACTCTATTATGATTTACACGATACTTAATTTAGACGAACAAATATGCATAAATATAATATATTGATAAAATAAATCAGCATTTACCATGACAATAGAATAAATATACACAAAATGTTTGGAATGTCTCGTTGGAAACTATCTTTTGAAATATCGATACATATTCTGTGTATCGATATTTCAAAAGATAGTTTCCAACGAGACATTCCAAACATTTTGTAAGCTGCTAGACTTTGGAATAAATAACCTTTGACAATTGGACAAGCCAAAACCTTGTACTAATAAAACAGTCAAAGACTATCCTTTGACTTTGAGTCTTAAATAAAGCTAAAGACTACCTTTTGACAAGGTTTTGGCTGGTCTGATTGTCATAGGTTATTTCAAAGTCTAGCAGCTTGCACCGAAAATAACTTATCTACAAAATGTTTGGCATGTCTCGTTGGAATATATCTTTTGAAATACAGAATGTAAAAGCAGATACTTATGCCTCACATAATCCCCGAGGATTTATAACAGAATTTAATCAAAAGACAGGTGTTTTGATTAAATCTGTTTATCGAATTTATGTCATTTGTTATTTATATTGAGTCATAGTTTGTAAACAGTTATCACTTTTAATTTATCTTTAAGGATTTCGGGGGACAAACAAATTTGATGTACAGATCTGGAGATAGTTTTTAATATTCTATATTTTTAATAAAATATGGTTAACACAACATAAGGTCAAAGTCAAATTCATATCGACCACGTAAGTTATTAACAGATTAAAAGTTCGCAGAAGAGATGTTGATAAACATATTACAGAATTATGCAATTTGCGGCCTTATGCTGCACATAGGCAATCTCTTACAGGTAACCTTGTGAGTGGAGAGAAAACGTGATTAAAAGAAGTTATCAAACATTTTCTTGTTTATTGCGATTGATATAGGAAGAGTTGCTCATGTAAGAATTTCCACATATACTCGTACTTTATAAAATATATTATGTTACTTAAAAATTCTAATTGTCAAAATGTGGATGGTTAATACACCTCTGCCAACGCCTTAGCGGATACAGGTATCAGTGAATGTAAGTATGTATTATAACGAGAAAAGGAGTCATATCTATGCAGATATAGAATTGGACAGATCAACTTTAAATCCTATCTACATATCATAGAGTACTTTATTTTATTATTGTTATATCGTGGTCAGTAAAACAAAAATGTTTTCTTTTGACCAAGATCCGGAGGAATTTCGTAAGCTTAATACTCGTATTGTCTGTATTGAACATCAGGCCGAAAGCTGACGACGTAAAAGAAATTCTTGGTAATTAGATTTTGACCCTAGCCCCTATTACTTTAAAAGTTTCATGATAATCTATTGTACAATAAGAAATATACAAGCATATGCATATGCTTAGTAACATGGATTAATGCAAAAGTAGCAACATGATTATGAAATACTTGGAACGATCTTTATTAATTATTCTTAGAATATAATGTTTTTATTACGAGAGGAACGAAAACATTTATAAACTTTTTGATAACCTTAGATTATCTGAGTTATAGGTAAATAAATAAATCATATTATTCAATTTCATTATAAACCGTATCTTGGGTTAGTTTAGTCGCATAATTAAACGGTGAAATACAAAAATGTTAAAGTTAATATTATTTGTTGTATTTTTGTGCGCTGGTAGTACGTTTGGATATTTCACTTTGCCTGGAAAATGCCCTGAAAATGTCCAACTGCAAACGGAGTTCAGATTAGCTGATGTTAGTATACCTTTTCTTAGGATCATCTTTTTTTATTATTATCATGTTATTATGTAGAGGGAAAAATGAGTAGACTGGTAACCTGACGGTAATGAACTTCCTCCGCCCAACTCAAGAGTTACAAGAGTGCTGTTCGCCTTTTATGGTAGTAGTGGTGTAAAAGGAAGAGGGAAATATTGAAGGGAACGGGGGGCGGAACATGGGGAAGGGAAAGAGGGTTGGGCCTCCAGTAGCCTCACACACAATGCATTGTTTAACGGTCGGTTTTCTCTGAAGTCGTGGTAATACTCCGGTCGAGCCGGTACGTTCCGAAGCAAGGCTCACCCAAGTTTAGACTTCGCACTTCGCATCTTAATACTAGTAATTTAGACAACTTTGTTTTATTCCATTCAACATTGAAACTTCTTAAACCAAGAGTCAACTTTCTCGACGAGACGTGGCGTGCGCTTCTTATAGATGTTTTAAATCCAAATTTTGCCTCATTTGCTGTATTTTCCATCAGTAAACATTTAGACCAACACTTTACAAGATTAAGCAAGTTTAAATGCAAGGAAATAATGAGGAACCCCATAGGATATAATTTAAATAACTCTTTGTGTTGAGAAAACGTCTTTTTATTTGTTAAACAAAGAAAATGTTCTATAGTTCTTCAATAAATGGTATCAAGTATACCATTACTCCAGCGATGGTCAACACCTAAACAACTGCTCAATTTTGGAACTGACGACAACTTCCGTTGGAATCTACTTGAACCAGTCCAGAGTAGACCGCGGGCTGTTTCATAGATACAGTATGGGAAGGCTCGAGATACCAACAAGCATAGAAGATAGTGCAAAATTGGACGTGACATTTAATTTTAAGGATCAGCCCCGAAGGTGTAAGTGTGGATTAACTTTATGTAAAGTACCTTCTTTAATTTATAATGTAATCACTTGTAATCTTGCGGAAACTTTATTAATAGAGTTTAAATAGTGTATATCGGATGTCGTACATTCGGATCTGTAAATTCACTTTGATAAACTTGTGGTGACGGCAGAGCAATTCACTACCTGATTATCTGATTTGAACCAGTCCCAACAGACATATTTAAATATAGGTAAATCATGCGCCCTAAATCACAACATCTTAAGGGTACATTTTTATTACTTTCAGTGGAAAACAGAAGATATCCATTCCACGTGTTACGTACAGACTACAATAATTACGCTAGTGTGTATACTTGTGAGTACAGTCCTGCCATCGATAAGCATTTTAGTAAGTATCTTTATTTTTTATGACATTCGAGGGTAGGAAAGAGATCACGACATAGTACATGATTAGATAAGACTTGGGGTATAAACTTACGCATTGTTGAAGACGCCTTTAATGAAACTAAATGTAATATAAGCATTATCCCATTATATGAGGGATTAATTCAGAAATATTTCTGGTGGGCTTTTTTCTGTCATTTTTTCCTAATAAATAAGGCAGGTGACTATTAATTTTAAAGATACTGATTAACAGGTAAAAATTGAAATCAAAATTATATTTTCGCCATTTTTGGTATACGCTATATACTCATAATTATGATTATTATTCTAGATGCTTATAACTATAGACGTTGGCATTAATTATTTAAAATATTGAAATTTTCGTCAGGACTGAGCTATTGGTAGAGTCGTTATAATTATACTAATTAAATAGTACTAAATTACAGTGAGGTTAGTTCAATTGAATTATCGTATATCCGATAGAAAATTAATTATGTCTTCCTATTCCATATTTGTGTAGTCTCATACTGACATACTGGTATAAAAACATTTGCCTATAACTCTAACCACAGATTCAACATTTACTGAGGTATCTCTCTAAAAAAATGGATTAAATAATGAATTTTAAATAAAAAAGTAGACAGCCAACTTCAATGCGTCTATCTTAGAATTTAAGACTAATATGGTTTGCTCATGGATGCCATTGTAACAACTGAACCAAACTCTCATCTAACTACCCTTGAAGTACATCCTTTCCAATAAAAAAACGAATCATCGAAACCGGTGGCGTGATATTGAGTTATTCGTCCATTTTTCACGCACATGTTTAATGCTAATTTAAGACTTATATGGTTTTCTCATGGATGCACTTGTCAGAATTGAACTAAATTAAAATGGGTCCACACGGGAAGCACCAGCTTTCAAATAAAAAATCGTTGAAATCGGTTCACGCAGTCGAAAGTTCTGAGGTAACAAACATATAGAATTGAGAACATCCTCCTTCTTGAGGTCTGTTCAAATAATATAACAAAACTTCTAACTCGTCATTTGAATAATCATTGAATTGAAATGAATTTTAACAAAAGAATTCTAGCTAGTATCACTTTGGATGATGTAAGGATATTAATGATACGTAATAAATCAAAATCCGTTTAGTGATTTAAAGGTTATAGTGAAATGTTTAAAAATAACCACTCATTCTATTTCCTTCCAGTTTACGTCTGGATTCTGTCAAGGAAGCCTGTTTTCAACGTTGTTTCCATGGAACTCGCCATTAAACCTCTGTCACAGATTAATGTGGATTCGAAGAAGTTGGTGAAGGATGACCTCTCGGAGTGCACTCCAAAATATTACGAAGATCTAAAAGCTGAACCTGTGACTTTTCGATATGCTGTTAAATTATAATTTCATTAAAATGTTGACAAATTTTAAAACCTAATCGTCCTAATGACGTCCAGTTATATGGGAACTATGATGTTGGTTTGTTTTATTGTATGTCGAACTGTAGTAACGAATCAATTATAAAATATGATTCTTACTTTAGGTTTTTTTTTAATGTAACTCAATTTTTCTACTATCATTCCTATACAGTAAAATCAATATTAGTGACCTACAAAGAGACTAATATGTTATTCGACACCTCTAGGATTATTTTATTTACCTAGCTAGGCTTATAGGCCAGGTATGGAGGCCATCAATATATATAATATCTGCCTATTTGCAATATAGTACATTTTCTTCTTATATTCTTTTAATTATGAATTCATTGATGATCCTAAATACCAAATACATATTGCTCGTTCAAGACCCTGGTGTTTCATAAGTAGGGAATGTGGTTGGTAATGTGTATCTGATTGGATGGAATCGAGAAGATAACTGTAACCAGAAGGCTGTTTGGCCCATTCATTATAAAAAAAAATTAAAAGATTTAGCAAGATAACGCCGCAACAACAATAATCAATAAACCCCATTCCTGATAAAGTCAGCATTAGAGTCTTACTGTCCTTGCGATGGCGTTATTGATTGATGTCTCTATTTAACTACAGTCCTCAGCATAAGTATGAAAATGAGTCGTAATTATGTGGGTACAAGTACCGTTTCTTTTTATGTGAACCATTTCGAACAATATTGACACAAAACATGTCAATATTGTTCGAGAACGTTCAATGAATAACGATGATGTTTGTTTTTTTTTTTTTCAGGGACGTATTTACACTGTAAGTTGACATAATCGTTACTTTAATTATGTACTACGTTTGAGTTACAGCTTTTCATTCCATTTATTCATTGAATGTCAGTGTTGTCGACGCCTTGTCGACGAGTGAGGTTTAAGAACTTTTGAGCGCTGTCAGGAGAAGTAGCAATGTAAGTTACTTGTAAATTATTTTTATATATCTATAAATAAAAACGGTAAAGTACGAAGGGTTCTGTAAACAAACACATGGATTTAATATGTAGGTCTAGTCAATTGCTCAACCGCACACTGTAACTTTGTCGTCACAAAAATTTGCCATAACCATAAATAAATTTCAAATGTTCTTCTTTCTTCATGATTATAGGTGAACGGGAATAACCACAGACTTCAATTTACTTGCGAGATGCTTATAATTTGTTAAAATAAAATTAAATACGGATTCAATGGCCGTACCTTTTGATTGCGTTATTTTTTTACAGCTATAAGTATTCTTAAAAATAATGCTAATTGATGATTATATAATTTCTAAAGTTGACTGGCTATGGCTATATATATCTTGACTCTTTTCTTCTCTCTTTTTTTTAATTTTCTTATATTAATTATAAATAAAAGTTAATTTATGTTAGTATTGCAGTCAGTAGGTATTCCGTGATGTTTTTATATATTGGCAAAAGAACAACAAATACTTCTCAAAGTATTCTAAAAAGGTGAAATACAACACGTTTCTTCAAAATGGCTATCTTATCTCCTAATTCACCAAGTTTCCTTACCAGTTCCGGTTTATTCCCATTTTATATAAACATAATGCTAACATTATTATAATATAACAAAAATTACCATTATTTTTTTCAAGTCTGTTAATTTAAGGACTAAAGTTGAGATTTTTTTAGTAGGTACAATACTCTCAGTCCACAAATAGTTTTAAATATGAAACTAAAATTATCCTTCATTTTTATGTTAAATAAGTACAATATCTTTTAACCCATTTAACAGATTTTTTTTTGATTTAGTGTTTGTAATTTATCTCTGTTATTTAGTTTACCTGGCCAACCACGTTTCTAAAACAAGGCAGCCATACTACCACGTTACATAACTTTAAATTTAGCAGTTATTTACCGATTCTATCTCACCTGTATCTTACATTGAAAGAGGATAGGAATATACCTCCTTTTAGTGTAGAAAACAGAAAAAAACATGTGTTTAATATAATATAATGTAGTGGTAACATATGATGCCTACCAACCAGCTACAATCGGTTAAGTCACATTGTATTGACTTGAGATTTTAGTAGTCAATTTGTTTAACTAAGCACAATCTTAACTAAATAAATATCCGTTTTATTAACAATCCATATTTCCAATACACATCAAAAATTAATATATATTTTTTAACAATTATAAGAAATCTAAAACACCGTTTTCAGAAATTGTCTGTATTTTCATTGTGTCTGTTACATCTTCTGATGCAATTACGGCTGTCCAATGAAATCCACAAAGACTCGCTTTTTGCTCCACCTTTTCTAAGTAAGCGACGTTAGCGTAAGGTATGCCGTTTAGCTCTTGGTAAGCTTTTTGTAGCAGTTCTTCGCTTAGACTTGAAGATCGTGACAATATCCAAGCCGACACTGTGTAATAAAAAAATATGCTTTTAGGACTAAAATTGTATTTAAATATAATTTTGTATTATTCTAACTTTAGTATTATTATTATTATTGGAGAACGGTTCTTCGTTATCCAGGATGTCGGCAGATTAAAGCCAATGATGTACCATTAGAGATCGAGCGAGGCATATTTCAAGGGGATATTCTGAATCCCTTGTGGTTCTGTCTAGCTTTGAATCCTCTCAGCACTCTGTTAGAGGGTTCAGGCTTTAAGTTGCGGAAAGACGTTCTTTGTATTATTCTAATTATTAGCGTAGTAGTGACAAATTTCAAGTAAATGTTTTGCGACAAGTTAAATAGATTAAACAAATATTATCATTCGCCTTATTTTAAATGAAGTTATTCTGATCACGTTAGATAAACTTGTTTTTCGTGACTCGATAGTAACGAGTTTCTTATCAGGATTATATTTAAAAATGGTAATAAATCCCTACCATTACTTAAATGAATAAAAAATAGCAATCATTCTGCGACTGTGTTTATAGATTATAAAATAATTTATCGATAAGTTGTACAAGCAATCGTAAATAATATATAACCTGACCTCTTTATTTTAGGAATTATCACCAAAAAATATCATGACAAATAAAACAATATGTAATAGGTTCTTTTTCTTTGGAAGTGACTATACTGTCAAACCATAAAAACACCGGTTTGTAACAGGGCTTCAAACACTAATAAAGATCGTATTCACAGGTCAAAAATGTACAGCTACATATTTTCTTTGCGGTAGATCTATACTTATGCATAAATGGTCCGGGCGGCTCAACCGGAGTAACATCACAGAAAACCGAATAAAAAACAACACTAGTCCCACATGTACTTTCCACGTTACTGTTTTTTATTCTACGAGTTTATTCTACAATTAAGACCAAATCTGTCTTAATTGTAGTAAATACTAAGATAAAACACTTTTACGTTTATAATAATTTTGTTATTTATTTAAAATTATAACACTGGCCATGTTTAGGCACGGATGGGCCGGCTCGACCGGTGCTCCACGGTCTCACAGAAAACCGGTTGTGAAGTAACGCTTGCGTTGCATTACCCTGAATTAAGTGGTTTCCGGAGGCTCAACTTTCCCTCCCCCCAACCCCTCTCCTCTTTCCCATCTCCTCATTCTTACTCCTATCCAATCCATCCCTAATTACCGCCAGCCTTTGAGGCTGATTAGGGATGGGGGCACTTACGAGTCTTGAGTTGCGGGTGTCCATGGGCGGCGGTAGTCATTTACCATCAGGTGACCCGTCTGTTCGCCTGCCCCCTATAGTATAAAAAAAATAGTATTGGTTGTGTCTTCTCGGTCGAGTAGATGGGGCCACCCCATTTTTTCCCGTGAGTGTCGCAAAAGGCGCTAAGGTATCAGACCGTTATCTATTATATAGTTTAAAAAAGTCTTACAGTGCCTAGATGATGGCTTGCCCTCTATTATTTATTTATTATTGAACCTTTCCTGAATTTCATTGCACGGGGTGGACTTTTTTGTTTTTTTTAAGCGATAGGGGGCAAACGAGCAGACGGGTCACCTGATGGTAAATGACTACCGCCGCCCATGGACACCTGCAACTCAAGAGTCACAAGTGCGTTGCCGGCCTTTTAGGTAGGAGTACGCTCTTTTCTTGCCAGGAGGCATTATCTTTCAGTCAACTCTCTGGTGGTGCAGAGGGTCAAGGCATAGAAACAAATTTAATAGGGAGCAACCTGAAAGCTTTTTACATAATTGATTTTTACACATAAAACTATAGACATACATGTATATAAACAGATATATAAATATAAAAATATATACATTCATATATAAAATATCTTTGAGGTGAAGTCATGAAGATATTGCTGGTAACTACTTCAAATAAAATTTGCGAACATTAGCGTTGAAAGTGTGTGTTGGACATCGTAATCTCAAGAGGAAGATTTGCATTCCATAATAGAATGTACTGAACAGAAAATGAAGAATGAACAAGCAGAGAGAGACAAGAGCTATGTTTGAGGTTGTTTGAAGACCAAAGATCTCTACTGTGGTTATACGGTTATGATTGGCAAAAAGTGGGTGTTGAAACGATTCGTCTGCCTGGCTCTTCTGTGATAAAAGCGTGAATGTATGTAAATAGTATTAAGTGTATATACAATACCGTTAATAATAATCGGACTTTAAAAAAGTAGACAACCGACTTCAATGCGTCTATCGTAAAATTTAAGACTAATATAGTTTTCTCATGGATGCCATTATCACAAATGGACCAAACTCTCATCTCCCTTGAAGTACATCCTTTCTAATAAAGAAAATGATCATCGAAATCGGTTAGCGTGATATTGAGTTATTCGTCCATTTGTCGCGCACATGCTTAATGCAAAATTAAAAGACATGGTTTTCTCATGGATGCCATTGTCAGAGGACCATATGAAATGGGACGACAAAGGGAATTACCAGCTTTCAAATTAAAACAAAATCGTCGAAATCGGTTAGCGTGATATTGAGTTATTCGTCCATTTGTCGCGCACATGCGTAATACAAATTTAAGACATGGTTTTCTCATGGATGCCATTGTCAGAGGACCATATGAAATGGGACCACAAGGGAAGTACCAGCTTTTAAATTAAAACAAAATCGTCGAAATTGGTTCACGCAGTCGAAAGTTCTGAGGTAACAAACAAAAAAAAAAAAAAGAAAAATACAGTCGAATTGAGAAACTCCTCCTTTTTGAAGTTGGTTGAAAATTATACACAATCAACGATTCTTTATCGATTAAATTTTCAATATAACTTAATGCATATCTGTGATGTTATCTTGATAATACATAACTTGTTTGTGGTATGTATCAACTTTTAATTAAAGTGATGATCTAATAAATTAAAAATGTTTCTTTATATTTGTTAATGATACAATGGCTTTCTATATTTATTAATACGAAGTAAGTGACAGTGACAATAACAGCGATGTAGTAAAAGCGATAGCAGCAAATAATAATAATTGAAGACGAATATATTTAATTTGATGATTATCATTTGAATATTCTGACTTATGCTTTTTATAAAAAAACGTTATTTTCAATCTCTTCATCTCTGCCTCTCCCCCCTTCTCCCTCTCTCTCTAGTTGATCTCTATCTCTAATTACATTACTGGAAATATTTATAGACCCATTCAAATAACCTACACATATGTCCGCCTAGTTTTATATAACTATTGAACCATGGAGGGGGGGTCGTCCTCTTAGGAACGATATATTCTGGTCTTTCCCCGTATTTTGACGTCTATTATGGTCACTTCTCCGCTCCTGAAAGCCGCAGCGGGATTTTTAGCCAATATTATTCGTCAATAAATATTCTATGCATTACAAAAATAATCGTTCAAATCTGAGTTATAATTTTACCGCCCTGTCGGTCTAGTAGTTAGTGATCCTGACAGCTCAGCCAGAGGTCGTGTGTTCTCTTCGTACCCAGGATAGATAACAAGCTACTTGACTAATATCAAATATTATGCAACAAATAATTACATACCACGGTATTTGGTTTTACTAGAAAACCGAAAGAAACCAATTTAAACGTACAAAAGCTCAAGATAACTTTATAAATTAAATTTGTGCCATGATGTGACGTGGCCTGTTCGTAATTCGTAAACACATAAACGTCATTGGTTTTTCACGCCTTTTTATTTCTAAATCTCTTATTCAAAATTAAAAATCTCTGCTTTCGTGTATCAAGTATAAGCTACGCTATTGAGTGAAAGAAATTGACTAAAACATGTATTTATTTAGAAGTATATATGTATGTATGTTTATCAGCAGTCTGGTTACCAAAGCATAAGCTCTGCTTAGTTTGGAATCAGACAGCCAAGTGTAAGATGTGTAAAATAATCTCGGAGATTATAAAACAATAATAAAACAAACAATCAACTAAAGATATGCAGCTCTCTTGTAGATCTTTAGAGTTTAGACTGTATGGTACGAAACAGTTTGAATCTGTTTAATATTCAATCTGAAAATGTAATATTTATACTTACGATATTTAACATCTTGTTCTTCGTTATATTTACATCCATAAACCACTGCGTAGTTTGTATAGTCTGTGTATATCACGGACAAAGGTATACCAATTGGATCTGAAAAAATATGAGTATAGATCTAACTTTTCATTTCATAGAAATGGGCACCGACAGGAGACATGTAGCTCATCTCATCAATATATTAATTTACTTACAACATAATAACATTCATACATCATTCTTTCTCTCTTACTGGGTGAGAAAAATCAATGTGGCGACTTCTACATACGCGGTAACATATATCAACATCATCTAGCGAAGACCAGGGGAAATACTGGGCCTAATCGTGTATTCCAATACAATTTTTTATTAGTATATGTCATTAACTATATCAAGTGTTGGCCCCGGTCTGACAGTCAAAATCAAGTAGCCTGTTTCGAAATGGTCTTTATGTATTGGAAAGTTACACCCGTTACTCGCCAACAACTTAAATTTCTTTGTTTGTTTAAATTTAAATTTCTACAACAAAACAGTAATCACCATCCGAAACCCCTGGTACACTTAGTTTGTATGGCGCACTAAGTTGCAAAACCTTTATGAATGTAACGGCATAAAAAAAAAGAGAACAGACACAGCCAAAACAAATGTTAATAAACATAATTCGTAATAGAATGAGAATCTACGCATAACTCTCACACATATTCTCTTTTTATATTAAGTCTTTAAATCCGTTTTGTAAGATTCCTTCGTGGCTACGATCTTAACAACCCTTATTAAAATAAATCCTCTTTCAAGATATGAAATCATCTTCGTATGTATGTGTACGTCTTGATTTACATTTAAGAAATATTCCATACAGTCTATATAACAAAAAAAAAAAAAATATATGTATACTGTTGCTGAGTCTTAAAGAAATAAATAATAGCTGTTGTCATGACATTTTGACAGATTTTTTTTTTTTCAATACCTGTCACCTGATGGTAACCAATGGTGGACACCTGCAACTTAAGAGGGGATGGGGCATGCGGGGAGGGGAAGGAAGAGAGTTGATGTACTGACACTAATAATGAAGTTACTGATAAAAATAGGGACATCCCCTTTGGCCATACTTGTTCCAAGAAATGATAACACAATGAAATATTACTAATTCTTGATGAATAATTAATCGAGTTATGCAAGTACGTCGTAAAAGTAATGAGTGATATTCCTAATTTTAGATAAAAAGCCAGTAAAAGTCAGATAGAACATAATTCTAAGTACATAATCTCAAACTCTTACTAGTCATTCTCGTATATTTATTCTATATCAGACGGGGACTAAATAAACCTGGTTGCGGTAAGTTAAAAGAAGAGAAAATTTTGCTGTGTGGTTTTCGGTGAATTTTGTCGTAAAAGGTGAATAAGGGATCAGACAGTACTCGTACATATGTATGTAGGGCCCGGTAGTGGCAAAAGGTTGGCAAGAAGTGGGCGTTTGCGACTGCTTGGGCCTGCATTATTTCGAGTAGTCTTATTATATATACTCATGTATGAAGTTAGTTCGAGAAAACAGGAGTTTCATATATACAATACCTACAAGGAAAGGGTTTACTTAATTAAAAAAATGTAATGTACTTAATTTAACCTTATATGAGCATTCAGTTTTAACAAATTCTGCTTTAATCGGAAGTAAATTGTGCACTCATGCCCATATCACCGTAGGGGTAGGCAGAAGTGAATCAAAAGTCATAATTTTGACGACTATAATTTAGTTGGAGTCACTTTTCTTTTTATACTCTAGGGGGACAGACGAACAGACGGGTCACCTGATGTTAAGTGCTACCTGCAACTCCAGAGTCGTAAGTGGGCTGCCCGCCTTTGAAGGTTATGATGGATAGCGGGATGCGGGAAGGAGAAATAAGAGAGGGTGAGGAGAGGAGAGAGGAGGAGAAGGTGAGGAGGCGAGGAGATAAGAAACAGGAGAGGAAAGGAGAGAGGGGGAGTTGGGCCTCCGGAAACCTCACTCATTTCGGGGAAAGCAACGCAGTGTTACTTCACAACGGGTTTTCTGTGAAGCCGTGGTATCGCACCGGTTGAGCCGGCCCATGAGTGCCTGAGCATGGCTCTACCGCTGTTAACTGCACTTAATAGAGGGCAGGGCTATTGTCTGTTAGATAACAGTACAATCTTTTAGTCACCTTAGTTACATTACGTAATTGAAAAGAGAAAAAGTACTCTCCTTGTGGTATAGGCTGATTGACAAACTCTGTACCTAGTGACACGGAAATTCTTACCGATATTACTTGAATCCGTCATAAAAATAGCTTCGTCCCCAGGTGCGTAGCTGCTGTTCCTCTGCAGTATAAATCGTATACCATATCTGACGTAAACATGATCAATGTCCACCCGTCGCTCGCAGTACTGGAATCGTATATAAGCGCATTCTCCGTACCGCTCATAAAAATGCGGAAAGCGTTCTATTTCATACCATTCTCCTAGAAACTGAAATAAAAAAATAATCCATAGTGCTCCAGAAATAGTAGGTCCGAGTCTGCATGTTCTTTGTGTGTTTGAAAAATCTCCGAGACACACAAAATATTTGTTAGTGCGAAAGTTCTCTTCTTTAATTGAAAGAAAAATGAATAAATAACAAAAGAAAAGCAGAAACACAGTTAGTGCTATAAAGAATCAAACTAGTATTTTCGTTTGAATATGCACTGTAACCTTTTTCTTCCAGACGCGTGAAGAATGGCTAAAATCATTTTATAATATTCATAAATAAAAAAATATAGTCTTAACTTGAGCAACTATCCAACGGTTAGAATATAGCTTATAATATTCAGGCTACTCAGCAGCATTTTATTTAATTGCAAACTTAATCCAATCATGTGATGATGATACTACAGAAAGTCATACAGATATACACTACAAACTTATAACACCCTTTTTTTTCATCCAGGGTTAGTAAAAGTTTACATTGTACTCAAATAACTTTACAACTCATGATCTCTATTTAAGAGCATTTGAGAAATTTGAAGAAATCTTTTATAACATGAGACTTTTAAAATTGTTATTAAGTATTTCATAATAGGTTATATTTGCAAAACCTGGTTACTATTCCTAGATTAAGTGGTTTTTAGTAGTTAAGTGGTTTTAAATTCATTTTTTATATAATTCTTACAACAGTTCCTTTAAAATAATAATAGATTATGTTGGAGAGCTCCAACTTCCAGGCATAACCCAGTTTTAGTTATTAGATATGCGAACCTGACTTGTTGGATCTATTGCTTATACTTCCCAATCCATCTGTGTTAGCAATATCACATTCCTTCTCTTTCTATCCCCCCTTTCCTATCAATATTTTTCTATCTAATACTCAAAAGTAGTCGGATGACAGCAATAGGCTTGTCCCCATTACGTATATGGGACTAATGTATAATAAGCAAAACGGGGGCGCTTCTGCCTACAGGCATGAATGGATGTATGTATAATAAATAATAAGTAATACAATAAATAAAAAAGCAGACTTTAAAACAACGTTTTGTGCACTCCTTGAAGCAAAGCAAATGAGCCCAACTCGAGGCGTTTACTAGGAGCCAATGAAAAGTTCCTACATCCATTTTCTGGCTACATCATCAGATCAGCTCTAAGATGCCAAATTACACATACACTCTAAAATGTATCCAACTTTCTTGCGCAGTCGGGTAAAAAATATATTGAAATGACAAAGATATCCCTGATTTACTTCTAAATCCTTACTTTAAAAACTTAGGGTGAAAAAAGTTAGAGGTCAAAAGGTGTTATAGGTAGGAAATAGGTGGAAATTTGTCTTCAAATTTAAATGAGATTAATCTTGAGTAAAAAAGAAATATGGAAGGCTAATATATTGGACAGTAACATAAAAATTGAATCTAATTGAAAACCTTTTTTTCTGCTCTGTTTTGTTGGTTTCTGATGTTGTGTTCTGGTAAAGTGTTTTTTTATTATGTAGGATGACAAACGATTACAATTTTTACTTTACTTGTGCTGTGAAACCTTGATTTTTGTGAAATGTCAACATTCCAGGTGAATTGAAAGTACCCTATAGGTTTTGATTTATCCACGAAACGCTAAGTTCTGATTTTGTAATCTTCTGATTGCCTTGGCCTAAATGTTTGATGTTTTTACAGCTTCAAGGGACAGCAGATGTTCATTTTTTATGTTAACAGTTAACAGACAGACCCAGACTGACAGTCAAACAGGCAGACCGACAAATGGATAACCGAGTGATCCCATAGAGTATTTCTTACCTTTTTGAGGAACGGAACGTTTAAAAATCGATTTCTATACTTCTTCTATGTCTAAATTATTGGGGTAGAATCACTATAATGTTGACTTTAAAATTATGTTGTTGATATGTATACATACATATATACGTAATGTTGACGATCTCGCTCTGCTAAAGTCTCATCATGTCCATATGATACAATCTTATTTAGATTACGTTTAAGACTTGAATTCTCAGTTATCGAAGTTGAATGTATTTGGCTAGTACTTATTAATAAAATTAACGTTAAAAAATATTTAATTGCTTGTATTTTTTGAGGACAAAAAAGAATGTTTCGAGATTGACTGTGACTAGTGTTTGATTCAACCGGAACGTAACTGTTACATATATACATATGTATGTATATACACATACAGTGGTATCTCCGAAGGCTAAGATACGAATTATAATTTAGTTCCACGCGTAATATTACCACGGGACATTACTATTGACACCCAGAACAAGATGGGAAAATTTGGAGTATATTTAAAAAGAAAGTAAGGACATATACACATATTGTTTATTATTTCATAATATTTTACCAGACCCATATCGGAGCGAGAACTAACCGTAATCGATATTATAGTGCCAATATAGTTTGCTACACATTCCTTTGTTGCTGAACGAACGAACTTCAGTTTTTAATATATGAATAGTAAGTTTAGAATATTAAATCGTATCAATAAAGAGTTTGTTGCTTGTTGCTATAAGAAATGACTAATAATTTTATATCTATGTAAATAAATCTAATCTAAGCTGCAAAATTTTGTAGCAAATGCATAAACCAAATATATATTTATTAATCTAATCGAACTAACATACTTTGATATCAACCTTTAAAAGGTCTGCCAAGATAAAATACATGTTTTTAATAACTTACAATTATATAAAATATAAATGAATATAGCACCTACAACCATGTCACATATTTTAAAGATGACTTAGGACTTGCAACCTATAAGAGCTGGTGGCTGGCTAGGTGTGGGAAGCCTCTCGCTAGAGGCCATGGCTCTGTTCAAAGTGGTAGTGCATGGGATTCTGCCGCCTCGTTTTGCGAGGAGGTGATGTTGGCCAAAGAGGCGGTGGAACGGGAAAGGGAGAGGACAAGTATTCTCCAGTCCCGCAGAAGACGCACCAGACGTAGGAGAGCAAACACTGATCTCCGACCTCCATAAGCGCTGGCCTGGGGGTATCGGGCTGGGCTAACCGTTATCCCAGCAGAAGCAGGCCTGAGACGGTGGTGTCACGTATGTGTTCCACGCGCGCCTATTTGATGTGGGGCGCACATATTCCAAAGTGTGGTCGCCTGCTAGCTTGCAGGTGGCCAAGGTCTGTTGGGGTTCCCGGATGTTTCCTTCTGAGGGTATCCCGGGTCCGTAGCAATAGACGCTCTCATGATCCGTCACAAACCACACGGTGTTCCGACACCGTGTGGTTTTAGTCGGTCGAGTCCGACATACCACCTCACCGTCAGCTCTGGTGAGGTGATGACCCGTAGGGGTTGACGCGAACACGAAAAAAAAAGCCTATAAGAGACGCACTGGTCATTATTTAACTGATAATTTAAAAATGGATACGGTATTAAAAACAAAACACCTTAAGACGTACGCAAAGGGAGACCACAGAAAAAATAAATAATTACTGAACTGTTCACATTCACTGTTTTTTTTTTACTATTGAGCAAAATTTTAACAATCAGAATAACCACGTTTATGCTCAAAGCTCTATAGAACCTTCCTAATTAGTTAGCAGAGTACAACGTGGGTATTATCGAATTTAAGTGATGGTTTGGTAGGCTGTTAGCAATCATGGAGTGATAGAGCCATATCAAATAATATAAATATCATAAAAAAAAAAACCATGATCAAATCCTGATTTGATTACAATAAGACCACCGTAGCAGTATACTCTTTTGTAACCTCCTCCTTTTTTAAGTCTGATATAAAGCTATATATCATATGCCTTTCATGAGAAAGGGTAATGCTAATCTCACCTTCACTGTGTTGTGGCTCTTGTATATATGGATTTTATTTGTATTTCTCATATTGAAAATTTAAAAATAAGTTTATACCTCACCCTTTCTATGTCAAAGAACTGCATAGATGATACATCCGCACATGTTCCAAATTGCAAAATCTGTCCCCTACATAAATTTGCACATAAAATTAACACAGTGATATGTAATATCCACTTTTTATACATATTTTTGTCAATATACGAACTTCATTGGCTATAGACTGACATTCTTTGAGATTTCATCTTACGTTATCTCAAATTCGTAGATAATTCAGATATGTTTTTGTGTTATCTTTATAAAAGATATAAGTTTATCTTCAATATCATGATCTAACATGTTGATCTAACTAATAATACGTTATATTTATATTTTAAGTCCTTAAACACAAGGGAATATCTTAAGAGGTAGAGCCATGCTCAGGCACGAATAGGCCGGCTCGACCGATACGATACCACGGCCTGGACTTGCGTTGCATTTCCCAGAAATTATTGAGGTTTCCGGAGGCCCAACTCCCCTCTCCTCATTCCTCTCCCCCTTTTCCCATCTCGTCATCCCCGCCCTTTTTCCCCTTCCCGCATACCCTTACCCCTTTTCATCTTAAAAGGCGGGCAGACTTTACGACTTTACGACTCTCCAGTTGCAGGTGTCCATGGACGGCGGTTGACACTTACTATCAGGTGATCCGTCTGTTCGTCTGCCCCCCTATAATATAAAAAAAGAAAAAACTGAAACGCCCTTTCTCCGTATAATCTCTCAAATCAAATGAGTCATATTTTCATTTTTATATTGTTGTAACTGATCTATGATATTTCATCACAACGATCCTGTAATGTAATACTCATTTAACAATGGTAAAAACATTCCCGTTTTTCGGTTTATATCTATCTGGAACTAAAAATATTAAAAAATACTCTATATATATAAAGTGGCGGAGCGTAACAGCTAAAGTGTCGAACTTGCGATTAAGAAGTTGCGGGTTCGTACCCAACCCTAATACAAGCTTTTAGCTTATCCGTGTGATTAACAGACTTTTTTTTTCTAAAATGTTATTCTAATATTTTATTTTAAGTATAGTTTAAACAACAGTTTCACTTTTAAGATGTATAAAACTTCTAAAAGTTCAACTAGCATGCAGTCAACCCTTGCGTGGTTTAGTGAGATACGAGTATATGGCAGAGAATATTATACACATGGATACGTACAAATAAATATATCTATACATTTATATTTATTTCTAAAAACTGCTTCCTGTAATATTCACGTACTTTAGCTGTAAATGTGTCAGAGTCTATGGCTTTTCCTTTTTAGGGTTCCCTTTGTCAAATGAAAAGGCAGGAACACTTATAGGATCATTCAGTGCTCCGTCTGGCTGTCTGTCAAAACACCTTTTCTCTGTGGAGGTATTATATCAAGTTAAAATTAATACTAATACATAATACAATAGCTATGAAATAACTTATAAATATAGAATATACATATGTTAATCAGTGAAAAAGAAACTTATAGAAATGTGGTAGGAGTGCCGTGGTCTTTCATTTCGTGTATCTAGATACCTCCACCCTCATCATTTCAACCATAGGTCGTCTATTGCTGGACTTAGGCCATCCTCTTTAACTTTCAAGAAGATCAGTTGGAAGCGGCCTGTATCCACAGGCCCTCATTAAAACGTTTTTAAAATAAAATTGAATCGATTTTAAACTGTGTGCAATACTGTGTCTAAAAGGGATGCAATCTGGGAATTGCTGTTAGTTATCAAAATAACAATTATACATTATAATTGATAATTAAAAATGGATACGGTATTTTGATATTCAATTATAATTAAACGTTTGAATATCAAAATAACAATTATACATTAATCTTACTTCTAATACGATTAAAAAGAATAAAGGAATATTTACATTTGACTGAAACTTAGACTAAAAAATAGGAACTATTAATAAACATGCATCGTAAAATAACTCCGCATCGTCGCCTTAGCGGTTCCAGGAGGCTGGCAGCATTACCACGTCGAATGGCAATGTTTAGCATGCATGTGCTAGGAATAGGCCAGCCTTCTGTTATATTTTATGATTATAACTAGCGCACGCGCACTAATCATAAAATATAACCACGGCGTAGCATACTTAACAGTCAGTATAATATCGATGAACAAACAATGTTTATTTGCATTAATATGCAGTCGTGTAAAAACAGAGCCAACCTGACCTGAAATATCATATCCAAAGCAGATTTACATAGACTATTTACCATGTAATTTATAAAATATATACTTGCGTGTGTATTGAAGGCACCACAAAAGATATTATCTTTTCATAACAACCTTCAGTGTACTTTCATTATTTTGTCTTTGTATCTAATGGAGTTGTTACAGATTAATAAATAGATAAGACCTTTATTTATCTTGACTATTATGATTATTTTGTAATGAAGTCTATTTGTGTAAAAAAAGCAGGTCATACATATAACAAAAGACGGCCTCAGTCTTTTTTTAGTGTCTTAATAAAGCGGTATCATGAGGAGGCTCTTCCTGTATACGAAATTGTAATTGTCGCCTTATTTTCGTTATCTACAATAATCAAACTATTTTTAATATGGCAATAGAACTCTTTTATAGAGATTGATACTTCCGTAAGTGGATAAGCCAAGGGGTCATTGGTCAGGGTCAGAGGAATTAAATATGCACATTTAATTCCTATTTTAAGTACAAGTAAAGAAAAATAATTACTTAAAAACGTATAAGATAAGAAACGCACATGACATTATACTTGTATATGTAGTTTGAATAATAAAATTAATTATGTAACTAATGTGCAATTGAAAACGAAAGTATAAAAAAGAAACGAATTTTAAGATATATAATTTTTATTAGATACCAGGTAATGATAATCACATTTTAATAAGTGTGCAGATCTCGTTACATTAAAATGGAGTTCGAACGTTGCGAAGTTTTATTGTGCCTCAATACAAAGTATACTTAAATAAAAAAAGATGGTAATATGTATTTTAACAGTAAAATCTTAAGATCTTCCTTCCTTCCTTAAAACTACTCGTAAAAGTTCACGGAAGTCAGTAAGTTCTAACAAAAAATAAAATACAGAATATAAGACGTAACTTTTTACGTCACGTTTCAGTTGTCCGCCAGCATCAGAAGTCAATGTTCGGGAAAATGTTGGTATCGGTGACGAGTTGTTTGGTGGTATTTATGGTGACGAATGTGGATAGTGCAACCATGAACTCTTCGTGTCCCTTCGTCACACCGAGGAAGTTGGATTGGAAAGCGGTAAGATTCAATATCGATAAATCCCTATTGGATTAGAGTTAAAAAATTCAGAATATGATTTATTCCAATGCATATTTCTTATGCGATATATTTATTTGTGTATTTTTCGATTGTTTATTGTCTCGATTCTGGATTTGATTCTCGGGTTGAAGAAATGGTTATTTGCTTAAGTGCCTAGATGTCTTTACGTACCTGGTAGAACGACTATATGATTAAGCTTATCGATTCGTGTCACAGTACACTTTAGCTTATCTTCTTCATGGCTATAATACGCATAAATATATAAAAATGATTTTCAGATTTTGTGATTTGTATGCATATAATTACAAATATGAATCGCTATTTAATCTCGATAAACTTTATAGATTATAATACCATTTTTGTGTTAAGATTATACTGATTTCAATTCGAATTTGTTAATGATAAAGAAACCTTTTTATACATAGATTTTTCAGACACTTTTCTTTTGCTTCCAGTGCAACTATATAGAGTCACATTTTCTATATCTCATCTAAAATTGGTCAAAGATTTTAGACTTGTTTACATAAACTTTTATTTTTCAAGTGCCTTAATATGAATAAAACCGTTAAACTGTCCAGCCATGGTACCTAGAAGACCATCCACCAAATAAATTAGTAATTTCGGATCTCCTCCCCATCTTAAGAAGCTCAATGATTCCTTATGATCCAAAAGCATAGTCTGATATTTGAATAGCCTATAGAAAATATTCAAATCCGCCTTTACTGTCAATCTGGATGACAGTAAATATACAGTGATGATACAATTACCTTGTTTGTAATGATGGCGATAAAAAAATTAGTGTTCTTGTGCTAAATAGTCTATTTTCAATTTGTCGATTTATTTACATAATCAATTAGGAACCTAATGGCAGTTCCCGTACCTTTTATGTTCGTTAGACTTTATAACACGGATTGAGTAGGAACGATCTATATGTATAAAAATAAAGTACGCACAAGTCTCGATAGTCAATGAAAATGTTAGTTTTGATGACTCTATCAACGAGACCTTAGACAAAAAAAAAAGAACAAAGCGCATGGTATTTTATATATTTTGTTTCTTTGCTGTAAACCCTTTGCTTTATAGCTCTTGGCTATGTATGCAAATATGTAATTTCAAAACTTGTTCAGGATAACTGAAGGATTGTAAAATCGATATTTTATCCATTAAGAGAAGAAATGAGTAAATTCTTAGAACTCCCAATGATCCCAATGATACAGTTTAATATGTTTCCAGCTTGACGGAGTTTGGTACCTTGCTGCCGTAGCCACAAAAGACCTAGAAGTTCAAGGAGACTGCGCGATTGTAGTCTTTGACCACCAAAACATCACAGACGTGTCAATCAGCTGGATCACTAACAACACAGCATCCTATTACAACGGGACTGTATCTCTGAAGCAGAATCCTAATACGAATACCAGTGCTGATCTTTTGCAAGTTGATTATAATGGTAAGTTATTTTGACAAAACGGAAGAGAATCTATTTGAAGTCTATATAAAAACTATAACATTAAACGATTAATGATCAGAACCTTCAAATGGTTTATTTTCGTTGGGTAAAAAGTTCAAAAACTTTTACACAATATGGACAAGCATTTCTAAACATATAATATTGTAATTGATATAATAATTTATCATATAAATACACTCTACATACTAATATCTCAGAAACCTAGAAACTAATAACAAACATACCTTCACGCCTACATCCATGAAGGGGTAGGCAAAGTTCTCGCAGTGATTAACATACGAGTATATACGACTTGCCAACGTTACCAGCATGACCACCTCTAGACTGGTTGGAGGATCCTCCACCTACCCTTTGCACCGATCGAGCCGACCCATTCGTGTTTAAACACAGGCTATAACACGATAAAACAAAATTTTACAATATATTTTCCTTTTACAGATAATAAAACAGAAACTTATTCTTTCTTGGACGTTAATTACGAGCACTATGCAGTAATGTTTGCGTGTTATGATGACGAAGATGGCGACAGCAGTACCTGTAAGTATTCAATTAGAATAACTTAGTACTTGGTACATTTGAGTATTTTTCTTGTTAGTGTTCGTTCTTGTTCTCAGATAATAAAAAGGATTGGGCGTTCGTGTTGTTTATTTATAGGAATTTCTAGATTCGTACTCAAGATGATAAGTCGATAAGTTCAATTAAGTTTGGAATATTACACCTGTAGAAGCAACCCAGAAATTATTCGTGACCTTACCATCAGGTGACCCGTCTGTTCGTCTGTCCCGCTACAGTACATAAAAAAAAAAAACTGAAACAAAATCTCCCCTTTTTACAAGCTAATTTTCTGTAGCAGCCTATATGATATGTGTACTTACTGCAAACCACCCTGTTACGAGTATTGCGAAGTACTTAAATACAAATTCCACTAAACAGTTACAAAACAAAGCCAATAGAAAAGAAGTATACAATGAGTAAAAATGGCAATTAATGTAATGTTTTTTTCTTGGTCACCGGTAGCAGGAACAATTTGCCGGTCAAGTGGAGGCCAGGTGCAGTGGAACGGAAACCGCGTGATGCTGACTCAATCATTTGTTGATTAGTTTAAACTGTTTTTATAGATCATTTGCTTAAGGAAAATTTATTCGGTATTTTTTTTTTTAATTCAATAAACTGGAATGTAATACACAGGTAAGTCGGGATACCGGCTGTTATATTAAAAGAAAAACTCCTCAAAACTCTTTCAGAATCAAATGAAACTCCGGATTCAGATTAACTGACTTTAAATGTGATATTAATGATGTGATTACATTATATACATACATAATATACTATTTACGTTTAATTACTGGTTGGACGAAAACCAAATAAAGTTAAATACAAAATACGAATTCTCAAAACTATATTAAATAAATTAGGTATCAATATTACTTCATACAGGATATTTATGTATATTCAACTGCGCAAGAAGGAGTATGTTTTTCATGCGTATGTACATATATACGTATTTATGTCTGTTCTTTCATTGTCACGCCAGTAAGCCAAGACGGCTTGATGGATTTATACAAATGAGGTATGATTTTAAACTGTTTAACATGTGAAGTCACATTTCAAGATAACGTCAACAAAATGACAGGAAGTTAATAATACAAACGAGTTTTTTATTTTAACAATGTAACTCATATTAGCAAATACTTGTGCAGTACATAATAAATACAGAACCCAGTAAGCAAGCGTGAAATACAACATTGCATATTCTAAGTATTCTTACTACGCATCTAATATCCTCTTCAAAATAATTACTTCTGCATAGTTATACTTATAATTATTTCATAAACTATATTCACGCCTGTATCCCTGAAAGAGTAGACAGAGGCCTATTGAACGCCCGCTTTTTTTCGACTGCAATTTGGTCTTAAAAAAATGGATTGGCGTTAATGAGTGCCTGATTTTGGAATTTAACAAGTTAAATTTATAAGTCTATTAGAAGGGAAACCTAGGAAAGAAGCAAGGCAAAGGAAATTGTTTATAAGGATGGATTGAGGAGTTATTTCACTTTAAGCAGGTCAGGTTCGCATACTATGAACCTTGAAGTAGCTGATTCCGGGAAGTGCGGGCCCACTAACCTGCGGGGATAATATAATATATAAGATGAAAAGCTTATTGCGATTGAGTCCAGGTCATCTCATCTAAAAGAATATTAAAATCGTTATTGTGGGAGAACGTCTCTTAGGTACGAATGTACTCAGAAAAGCGGTTGTAAAGCAACGCTTGCGTTGCATTTTGCCGAAAATAGCGAAGTTTCTCGAGGCCCAAGTCTATTTTTCTCTTTACCACCTCCTTATCCCCTCATCATCACATAATCTTTATCCTCCCCTCAACATCACATGACCCATCTGCTAGCCGGTCCCCCATAATATAATGAAATAAAAAAAGGAACTACTTTAATAGGTGACTTGGGTAGAACTAGGCTCACATTAGATGGCTACAGCCAGTTTCAACTACAGGTATACGACCCTGATGTCCCCGAGCTATTGCTTACACTTCCAAATTCATCCGTATTAGCAATTATTTTTTTGTATTGCAATCTATCATACATTAGATATTCAGCAATATATTTGATATTTACGTGTTTGTAGCCTATTACATTAGGTCTTGAGTAATCTTATTTTTCCTTTTATTTTCCTCTTCTTGCGTAATCTTATTCTTCTTTCTTCCCTTGTTTTAACTTTCCCACTCAAATAACCGCCTAATTTTCCGATGATTTATTCCTAAAGTTCCCAGTTAACAAGAAAACCTATCGCGTTTACTGCCAAACCCTCAATACTTTGGGGACCAAATTGCAATTGGCTCAATGTACGTATTCAAATACACCACTGCTTATCTCTTCTGGGTTACAAGCGTGAGAATATGTATTTAATACGTGACTAATTATCGTTAAACAGATGGATGTGAACGGGAAATGTTCTTGATTTTGTCTTCTCTTCTCTTTTCACTCACTTAGTTGAAAATAATAGATGACTATAAGTACAATTCTAGTATTATTAAGTTTGCGATTGCAGAAATATACATACTGTATGTATATTACTGTAATTGTATATTCTAATATACATATTGTATATATATTACTGTAATTGCATAATTTGTCTCGTTATGGCAACCCACATTGTTTGCACTGGTCCCAGTGAGTCGGATACAATCAATTGAGTGTCCGTCGTGAGTTTTATTTTTTTTCTTTTTTCTTGTGTTCGGTTATCGGTATAATTTCGGTTACGTTTCGTGATATGATCGGGTACCTAATCAAATCTAATTAACTTTAAAAAATGTTTAAGCAGCTTAGTTTCTAATTAAATATGTTTTACTGGGTTGACTTATACTTACCTATACACGTTATCAGTGTGTTATCAACTGCGTGTAGTACAATATCAAGAATATCCTACTAAAAAAGAAAATAAATTCAACACTATGATACTAATCGGTTTATTTGCGTTTTCCTGTGAGGTGGGAACACTATTGCATTTCTATTCTAGTACGTAGGCTACGACTAGAGCGAACAATCTAAGTGACATAAAATCTTATAAATACCATGTATACAGATATTTAAAGTCTTTTGTTAAACTTTGAATGCCTCATGTTTTTGATAAGATTACCGAGACTGATTAGATACCTACCACTATCTTATCACTCTATACGATGCAATATACAAAACTAGCTATCGTGAACTGCAAAATGGTTTTTACTCGATAACATTATCCTATTGGTGTTACCATAACCACGTTATACTGAGTTAAAAGATACCGACGGATAACGAATTTGAAGGTTACATATTTGGATGAAACGTTACCAACATCCTTGACTTATTTTATTGCGCATAATAATTCCCAAAATAAACTTTCTTTTAAGACTCAATCGTTTGATTGCTTTTTACAATGTTTCGATAAGTCTTCATGTAACTTTGATCAGTGACATTCGATGAGAAAGATTTTAATTATGATTTGACCGTCACTGACCCAACTGAGAATAGCATTATGCGTTAAGTTTAAAAAGTAAACTGCTATGAAAAGAATATGCAAAGGAATTGCTACGAGCTCATATAAGAAATTGAAATTGTTTTATCATCTTTACAACTTTGTGTCTATGAGGCCTTTTAATTGTTATATACTTCATTTCGTTTTCAATCGATTTCAAAAATGGAGGAGGTTTACATTGGCTATTTTTTATACGTTTTTTTCACCGATTACTCGATGATGGTTTGGCCGATTAAGTTGATTCTTTATTTGTTTTAAAGGGGTAGCGCATTCGGAGATAGAAAGCAAAACTACTCACATTAAAATCGGTTATCCCGTTTTTGGACAAAAACAAGTTTGATTAAACTTAGTAATGTCATTCAGATGAAAATACATGTATTCTAGATGTGCAGTACTAAAGTAGCGTAAGACTTAAATTACCGTAATTGTAACGATTTTAATGTTATTAAAATATTGCTCATAGTTATTGAATTTTAGAAAATTGGAACTGATAATTCAATCGTAGAATTAATGAAGGCGATTCTATACTAATTCCTGTATTCCGGGGACTTTACAAACATTCATACAATGGACACAAATAACACCCAGACCCTTGACAACTAATTGTGGATCACTCAAATTTATGTCGTCGAACTCACGATCTCCGGCTCATCACCTCACCGGAGCTAACGGAGAGGTGGTATGTCGGACTCAAACCGACTAAAACCACACGGTTATCCGTCAAAAATGGGTCTATTGCAAGGGACCCGGGAATACCCTTACAAGGAAGCCTCCAGTAAAAGGGTATCTAATTACTAGACCAACAGGCCAGTCAGGTCATTAATAATACGACTAGTAATATTAATATTAGCAAGATATCATAACTTAATGTGAAAGAATTTTCTTGTCACATTAAAATACAGAAATAAACCCAGAAATTCATAATAATTTTTTTTTCAGACGAGATCTGGAAGCTGACCAGGACTCCGCATCTGAAAGATACGGACGCAGTTCAACTTGACCAAGCGGTGGCAAACTACAGCCTTCAGAACACAGAGTTTTTTAATTTTAACAATACAGAGGATACCTGCAGAGTTGGTAATAATGGACATCAACTAGACACGTCGAGGCTGATCCTGACGTCGGCTGCCGCTCTTGCACTGTTCAGAAGAATGTATTGAAAGTTAGAACTTGTTGATAGATAGTAAGGATTTCTTCTTGTAGATACATCTTGGTAGTTTTATGAAAAGTGAATCTTATGAAAGAAGTGCAATTATAAGTTTATATAAAGAAAGTTTTACCTACAGGTTTATTATACATACATACATACATAGACTGACACGTACATACATAGTCTCACTCATCCCCAATGAGTGGGTGGAGGTGTCTGAAACTCCCCATAATTTAGTCCCAATTGAGCTATTATCATCAACTCGCCACTGTATGAAAAAATATTACATACATAAGCTCACGACTGTATCCCTTTAGGGGTAGGCAGGGGTGTTTAAAACACCCACACTTACCCAATTAGAATTTGGTCCGAGTAACGTAATAGGAAGCAAGCCTGTTGCCGTCAATCGGCAATTTAAGACTGTATACATACTGTCTGATAGATAACAGTCCAATTCCTAAGTCGCTTTTACGGCACCAACGTGGACAGATATGGTGGCTCTTTTCTACTTTATAGAGAACTACACTGCTGTTAAATTACTTAATCAAATATAAGTCCTCTTCGAAATTGACTCTGACGAACAAAAAATCTTAACCCTATAATTTGTGTGCGTGGCAAGATATGAAGGTTTTTCTCTCATTTAGACTCTTCAAGTTTTAGCTAGAACTTGTCTATATTTTTGTGTTGTTGTACTTGCAGTAAAAGTGTTTGCAGTTTTGTATCCTGAGTGCTACTGAAGCTGCATATTCAATATATTTAGTCAATCTATAAAGAAAAGATTTTTGTGTTTACATTTGTGTATTAAAAAATATGTACATATTTTATTACTGATGACTTCTTTAATGCCTTTTTTGAAGCACATATACCTAAGTAATATTGTTGTAAAGTATACATGAATAGTACTAATTTAAATAGTGTTGTTGCAATGTTTAAATAGAAGTTTACAGTTTTCTGAATACACATAAAAACAAATATATTTATAACAGATATATTTTCACCACAGCTTGGTATCTGAATGTATCTTCGAATTTAGATTTAAATTTTGTCCTTGTACCTAATGTTGTAAAGAGAGCGTATTTTGTTATTTTGATTTACAAGTAACGTCAATTTTGTAACGCTTAAACAAAATAGTAAACGAATATGCTCAATTTTTATTTTATCATCATGTTCTTATAAAAATAACAATTTGAGAAATAAGAAGTTTGAAAACTTTTAACATTGGCAATACATTATATTATTTAAATATAGAAAATTGTATGGAATGCTGCGAAACTACATAAACAGATCGGCTCAATTGATTGATATTTTTTTCTTAAACTTTAAATAAGCAGATTGTTTTAATGTTCGTAATACGTGAGTCAAATTAAGGCTTGATTTAATAACATTTAATAATTCTGTGTGCAATCCAACTACTGACTATGAGTTATGTAGTATTAATTTATTGTTTATGTGTTTTGTGTAAGAAATAAATAAATTTATGACTATTTTCTTTTATTTTTTTGTTGAAAAGAAGGGCTCTTAATAATTAGATATTAATATGACACGCATCTACTATGTGACCATCAATTTATTCTGTGATACATGACTACATTGAAGCTAATATTCTGGTGGGAAGCCCTAAAAAACAGTCACTCACTCTAAAATCAAATTACAAAGTCTGTTCGGATTATCTCAGGGTATCTTTCTTTTAATGCTTGTGAAAGCCTTTTTTTTAAACATTTAGGTGGAAAGCAAATCTACAGCCCGTCTTACTTTAATTAGGTGATCGATGTTTGCAATACTAGGATTGCAGATAACTCTTTAGATAAATTAGTAGTACTTATTGAAGAATTAAGTCACTATCTGTTAAATTTAAGAAAGAATGGATAGATAGAGAAGCTCTCGCCTTTCTCTCTTCAAGGCTGGCAGAGTCTACCACCCGTAATTTTTTTCTTATCATTCTCGAAAGTTTACAATTTCAAAAAACTAAATTTCTTAATACTACATTATTAATATAGTAAAACCATAATTTGATTATCAATTAACAATTAAATGTATAAAAATATATGTTATAATTATGATTGTATTAAGGAGGTATCCAGATAGAAACTATCCTAATCAATCGTTTTCATTATTTTTTAAGCCACAACTGTATAAAGTTAGGTCTTTTTGTTAAGAAGAACAGTAAAAAAATATCACAACGCCATCTCTTATGTTCTGACCGAAATACGCTCCCAATCTGTGACGTTCCATTTCTGTTCTTTTGTTATAATGCTACGTTTCACACTGTAGGTTTTAGCATAAGTACCGAACATAAACAGAAGATGGTCCTGTACAGTTCATAGTTTAATTTTTGTTATATATTTTATATTAATAATATGATAGGTACCATTTTTGAATTAAGTGTAAGTAAATATCAGACGGTTCAGTAAATATTACCTTTTAACATTACAATATTTTAGAAAACCTGTACTTACAGACTAATACTTAATTTTGCAACTTAAATGCATTCATAAACTCACGCTTGTATCCCTCAAGGGGTAGGCAGAACCGTATAAAAGGGATATAATACGTTTGATTATGGCGACAAAAGCAGCAGTTAGAGCCGGTCATGGGCGCCAAACTGTAACTCGAATTAACCGATGCCGAGAATTCGACTCCTGTAATTCATAGACTTATAATTTTGAGCAGTTATATTAGATTTACAGTAAAGTAATATCTGACAATTAATGGTTAAGTTTATCATTAATCAAAAATCGAATAAAAAAATTAACTTGTAAGTAGTTATAAATCAACGCGGTTATCAATGGTAACAACTACTGTCCATGGACACTTGCAACTCAAGAGTCGTAAATGCGCTTCCCGCCTTTGAGGGTGATGGGGGTTAGGGTGATGGGGGTTGGAGAGATACGGAAAGGTGAAAGGAGACGGAGATGATTAGATGGGAAAAAAGAGAAGGGGGATGAGAAGATAGGAAAGAGAAGAGGAGGGATGAGGGGAGAGGAAAGATGAGAAAGGGAGTTAGGCCTCCTTAAATCTCACTAATTTCGGGGAAATGCAACGCAAGCATTGCTGTTTTATAGCAGCTTTCTGTGAGGCCGCACCGGTAGAGCCGGCCTATTCGAGTCTAAGCATGGCTCTACCACTGTTGAACACCAAAAAGTAAAGTTATAAGTTATAAGCAATGTAATCAATATTTTTTTATCTTTATTTGTGTTAGTATGTATGTATTTTTATCTGTATTTGTGTTATTATATATGTTATACATAAATATGTTTAGCTTTTATGTAAGTTTTATATTTGTAAATAAGTTAGTATAGTTATCACTTTTCACAACTACCTCTGTCTCTCCGAATGATTATGATCCATCTTAATGTTGCGTAGAAGAGATTGCATATAGCAATAAGGCCACCACTTGTAAATTTTATATTTGACTCTTGATTTTTTTTTATTATACTGTAACAGTGGTGTACAAATGAAGAGTTTTCTATCTATCTATCTTTCTTAATAGACTGAAACAAGATTAAGAAGCGTTTGATTTCAAAAAACATCTATCTAAGGACGTTTGTTTAAGTGTCGAGATCGATCGTTATATAGAAATTTACGAAGATACATACATACAAGATAAAAGCATAACCTTTTCTATGCTTCTTCTATGCAGTCATGTAAAACAGGTTTGCATATTTACCCCTTTAACAAATTTGAAAATACATATAACACTTAAAAATAATCAGGATAACAATGTATACTGTCATTTATTAAAGCTGAAGGGTTTTTTGTTTATTACTTTGTTTAAACACACTTATTTCGGAAAGTTCCAGTCGGATAAAAAAAAAAAAAAATTTGGTGTAGTGGGACACCAGATAGGAACGAAGTTTCTAGAAGAAAAATAAAAAAAAACTACTTTACAAAATTATCTTAACACCTTTTTTTTATTTACAATGATTTATAAAATTATATAATAATAATATACAAAGAAACAGCTATTTACACGAATAATAATAGCAAACTGCAATAATAATAACATTCATCCCGTAGACTATACATTAGACACTGTATAGTCATCATACATAGACTATACAAAAAAATCAACATTTTTTTAACGTTACGGACGTTTTTTGCCGGCTTGGGCCCCTTCGTTCCAAAAATCTTGATATAGGACAACATATTAATTGAGAAATAAACACCGACATCAAACATCACGCTACGACCCTCAAGGGCGGAGCAATATCTAGTATATTATAAGGTAATCGTATAGATAATCTATCTGCGCATAGGAGATAATTCGTTGGCCCACGACGCTAAAGAAAAAGCCGATCTTCTGGGCAAACTCTTTGCGTCCAACTCGACCCTGGACGACGGGGGAAACGCACCGCCGACCATACCGCAGTGCGAGACCCGCATGCCGGAAGTCCGGTTTAAACAAAGGGCAGTGCGTAAAGCGCTTCTTTCCCTCGACGTTCATAAGTCGAGTGGGCCCGATAGAATCTCTCCTATCATGCTGAAGACGTGTGCTCCAGAGTTAGCACCGGTTTTAACGCGCCTTTATCGGCTTTCCTACTCTCTTGGCGTAGTCCCGAACTCATGGAAGACAGATCTAGTGCACCCAATCCCTAAAAAAGGAGATCGCTGGGATCCGTCCAACTACAGACCCATAGCCATCACCTCCTTGTTCTCCAAGATAATGGAATCCATTGTTAACTGCCAGCTCCTCCGGTACTTAGAAGACCACCAGCTCCTCAATGATCGACAATACGGCTTCCGTCAGGGTCGTTCAGCTGGTGATCTTCTCGTATGACTCACCGGTGGGTACAGGCGATCGAGACCAAGGGGGAAGCGTTGGCCGTTAGTTTGGACGTGGCGAAGGCCTTCGATCGGGTCTGGCACAAAGCGCTCCTTGCGAAGCTTCCTTCCTATGGGCTTCCCGAGAAACTGTGCAATTGGCTCACCAGTTTTCTTACAGACAGAAGCATCAAGGTCGTTGTTGACGGTGCATGCTCCGACTCGAAGTCTGTTAATTCTGGTGTCCCACAAGGCTGTGTGCTATCACCCACGCTGTTTCTTCTGCATATCAACGACATGCTGCAGATTAGCAGCATCCATTGCTATGCAGACGATAGCACGAGTGATGCCCTTTACACCGGCCGCGCTAACATTTCTCGGGTAAACGTCATCGAAAGCCGATCCAAACTTGTGTCTGAAATCGAAACTTCTTTATCAAAAGTTTCAGATTGGGGTCGACTTAACCTAGTCCAATTTAACCCCACGAAGACACAGGTTTGCGCGTTCACCGCTAAAAAGCCATTGGTCGTATCACCTCAATTTGAGAGCACTTCCCTAACTGCATCAGCCAGTATCGGAATCCTTGGCGCCGATATATCAAGCGAAGTCCAGTTTCGCGGTCACTTAGAGAGTAAGGCCATATTAGCCTCGAAGAAGCTTGGTGTGCTAAACAGATCGAGACAGTATTTTACTCCGGCCCACCGCCTGCAACTTTATAAGGCGCAGGTTCGGCCGCACATGGAATACTGTTCTCATCTCTATGCAGGTGCACCCCAGTACCAACTTCTGCCTCTTGACCGCATTCAACGGAGAGCGACTCGCATCATCGACTGCCAAGATATTTCTGATCGACTTGACACCTTGGCGTTGCGTAGAGATGTAGCTTCACTCTACATCCTCTATCGCTTGTATCATGGGGAATGTTCTGAGGAATTGTTCGGACTTATACCGGCTGCTGGTTTCCGCCATCGTCCTACGCGACAAAATATCCATCCCCATCACCTGGACGATTGGCACTCCACCACTGTGCGCTTCTCCAAAAGCTTTTTGCCTCGCACAACCAGCTTATGGAACAAATTGTCGCCTGCCGTATTTCCGAACCGATACGACCTTCAAACCTTCAAGAAGAGAGCGTACCTCTACCTAAAAGGCCGGCAACGCACTTGTGACTCTTGAGTTGCGGGTGTCCATGGGCGGCGGTAGTCACTTACCATCAGGTGACCCGTCTGCTCGTTTGCATAAAATTTTATCGCATAAAAAAAAAAAAAAAAAAAAACTATACGATTATCTTATAATTATTACCTTATAATACACCAATGCGTACAAAGAAATTAAACTACTTTTTGGGAATATAAATATTTTTAATAAACGCGGAATATACATAGACTAACCTTAAAGCATTCTAAGTGTTAAAATCACCAGATTCATATTACGTCAGAAACCCTTAACATATGTATGTACATACTAGGTGGATAAGCCGGATTATAAAAGGTTTTCTGAGGATGACAGTTAATCTTATTAAAGGTAAGTATATTTTATTTAGGTAAAATAAAACTTTCTGTAATTCATAATATATTTTGGGTATTTCTAGCTTTATATAAAGCCAGAATGTTTGGATACAGTTTAAGCATTTGATTGATTATAAGACGACTGTTGAAGTCGTTGATTCAAACTCTAATAACTAGAGATGAATTACTCGAATGATGATTTTAATAGCATTACATATGCGTTAACTTTTATTAAATAGTGAGTAGTCTTGGGTAAGTGTTCGATGCCCGCTTAGTGCAAATAAAATAAAATATTTTGTGTACATTTCAACATAATTATATATCGTTTACGAAAAAAAAATGAATATATTGAATTGTATTGAATTTAATATTTGTAATTATTAATATTATGTCTTCTCTCTATTATTAGTTTCTGGGTACAAAGAATCTTGCTTATGATTATAGATACATGGTTCATGGGTTTAATATTATGTCAAATTGATTTAGCTTTTAGCAAACCTAAGACCAACATACACCACTTAAGAGACTTTTACGGGAAAAAACTTTAACAAGTAAAATTGATAAAAATATACTGACATTGTCTCAACATGTTATATTCGACTGGTGGTAAGTACCCCTAACTGCTGAACAGGGTTCGATTCTTACACGGGACAAGAAATAGTTTGGTCCATAAAATCAAAATCTAAACATACGCCACCATTGGCAGGACTTCTAGGTGAGCATGACTAGTTTCAGTTCTCACATGTACACCTCACAAAATTTCTACATAAAACATGCAATCATATAATCGGATTTTAAAAACTATACAACCGACTTCAATGCGTCTATCATAAAATTTAAGACTTATATGGTTTTCTCATGGATGCCATTGTCACAACTGGCGCAAACTCTCATCTAACTACTCTTCACGCCAAGCCATGTATGTGTCAGCCTACGAACTTTTTAGCCCACCTATTATATCAGCAACTGCCCAGTATGGTTTAATTTCTTTGTATTTGTTTATTCATTTAATCTTCCATCAGCTATCACTACATGTGCGACAGCTAGTTTTTTTAAAAAATGTTTAAAGGAATACATATACTTACTATACTACAACAACTTATTAAACTTACACTCCTAGTTATACTTAAATATAAAAACTAATATAAATATATAAACTAACAGGAACACTCTTTCTTATTCTTATACCTTCTAACATGAAATATATAAAAGTGCCTATGCGAATTAAATTACTGTCACGTAAAACATATCGACTAACTTACGAATCTATGAAATTTAATTATTGAAAGGACTCATGCTGCTTTTCAGGAAGAGTCGTAAAAAATTCTGTTATAAAACTCGTGGTGCATGTGGTACAGTGGTTGCATTGTGTTTTATTTAATATTCGTTTTACATCACTGTAGGGGTTTTCCGAGAGCTCGGGATAATGGAATAGGCTTACGAATTTGTAAGTAGCCTAGCTTTCGTTGTGAGAGCTTTCTGGCTAAATGCTTGATTTAGGGATGAATAAACTACACACAGGCCGGAGGCGATGTTATATGAATTAGATTTTAGACTTCCTGTGGCCGGGATCAAAATAAACAACTATATTTTGATGGCATGCTAAAGTCCAGCGTACGTACAGTTTCATAGTATTTCATAGTACACTGGTAGGAGGTAGTTCAGCTAAATCTAAAGAATAAACAGATATGTATGTGAGAGTTTTACTTATAGGTATGAAATAAATAAATATATATATATTAAAGAATATTTCACCGGCGATTTATGTCCATTATTCTAAACGCATTTGGGTGCCGGAATGGGCTGATACTGGAACAACATGACCCGGGCATTATGCTGTAATATATAATTTTATACATACGTATATGTTCTATAAAGTTAAATAAAAGAAAGAATTTTAGCATAGTTGACAATGCAATATTGCAACTAAACGACTAACATAGTCTGACTGACTCATACTTCTGACAGTTCAAAAATACCTGTAAACTTTATAATTAAATTAAATGATTATGAATTGGATTCATTTGAATATGCATCAGGGGAGACCTGACCAACGTCGACGACGTTTAGATTTATATTTGTTTTAATGTATTAAAATAAAGTTTTATATATATGATAAACATTAGATTTAATTTAAGTTGAATATATAAAAGAAATTATATAATATATATAAAAGAAAGTTTCAACAGATTTCGGGGTATGGCCCTGTAGGAGAATCGTAAGAACCCTTATAGCCCTAATAAAAAAAACTATATTCCGTTTTTTTGATATATTTTTTTTAAAGAGTAACTTGTTTAAAGTCTTGACTCACTCGTGAGCGAGAAATTCCCGACGCGCATAGTGACGTAAAAGTTAGTGTTTTGCAGGCTTCTGACAAATCTTATGTTAACATTTATATCTGGTCTTCTATTATGTTATGGCTTGGCCTGTTGGTTAGTAGCTGTGTGATCCACAAAGTGTCTTGAGTCTGTATGTACTTTTATGTTGCTGTTTTATTTTTGAAGCTGCTTGCTATTTGAATGTTTGTTTTCGAAGAATAGACAGAATTATTCGTAAGAGTTGTCCTTTTTAATAGAAAAGAAAGAAGAAAATAAACAACTTTATGTCGTTGGTTTAAGGAACATAATTATATCACTTCTAGGGATTGTATAATCCACAGCCTGCTTCCATACATTTAAATTAAAAACTTGACAGTGTGCCGTCCCAAATTTATTATGAACGACGTCAAAGCGCAATATTGAGTGCAAATGGGTAAAAATTCAGTGCTTTGAGCTATTTTAATGTCATGCCACATCGCTACGTATTGCGATATTACTTGGCAATATAAATTGGCAAGTGCAATAGTATATTAGATATCAATATTTATGCATCATGTTAAATTGTAATACCTGATGACACTTTTGAATTACGAATTTATTTATTTTTACAGTGTTTCAGAAGATTTGTGATGTTTATCTAAGTCTATCTGGTATTTTCAATACTAGACAGACTCAATAACAAATAAATAAATTCAGTCGATCTACGACATCTATAAGATAACAGAATTAATATACTTCATAGAGCACGTTTGACATACCTCGACGAAGACAGAAAAAAGAAAATAAGAAAATAGAATTGGTAAGTGAATAAGGAAATATTACATACATGTGTACATACATACGCTCCGGTATCCCCTAAGGGGTAGGCACGGGTGTATAAAACACCCACATATACCCCATGAGAATTTGGTCCGAGTAACGTAATAGGAAGCAAGCCTGTTGCCGTCAATCGGTCACTCACTCTACTCACTCACGTTAATACATTTTATATGTCACAGTATATAATTAATAGACACAGTACATAACTATGTGACAATGTGTGAGAGCCATATCAACGTGGTATAACAACCTCCTAACAGGAGGCCTAACCTACCCTCTCTTTATCCCTTCCCCTATTTCCCCTATCCCTCTTTTCCCTCCCCGTTTAATTGCTTGCTTAGGAGTCCATCAAATTAAATAATTTTGCTCAATAATGATTTAAAAAACAAAAATATTATAAATCAATACACATAGCGTCACCGCAACTAAAGGTTGCCTTGTCAAATGTGAAATGAATATTAAAAAGATGAAATAATTAGATGTGAGCCTGTGTTGATCTATGACCGCCCGTTTCTAAACGGTTGAGCCCCTTAATGTCTGATCCATTGGTGGCGGCGGACATACATAAATAAAACGATCATGTTTGGACTTATTTCCTTGCAAACTCTTTCTGTTTCGATATAATCGGACTTTAAAAAATAGACAACCGATTTCAATGCGTCTGTCATAAAATTTAAGACTAATATATATATGGTTTTCTCATGGATGCCTTGATGATGATTGAAGTACATCCATTCCAATAAAAAAATAATCATCGAAATCGTTTGGCGTGATGATGAGTTATAGAGGTAACAAACATAAAAAATAAATAAAAAAGAAACAGTCGAATCGAACCTCCTTCTTTTTGAAGTCGGTTGAAAAAAACAATAGTTTTTACCATTAGTTTAAGCTTTTTATTTTTTTCTTACATTGTGAACCCAATTGCCTCTTCTCCCCTCTCTCACATTTCTCTCCACAACGCTGCCTCCATGATCACGCCAACAAATCATAATAAAACATCGAGTTTGGCGATAACTCGAGCATCGATTATGATGAACATGTTCCGGGGTCCAATCGGTCCCCAGGGACCAGCTATAGTCGGGACGTGCTTGTTGCCTAAATTAAATTCGGAAATCGATAAGGTATGGCTAAAGATTAAGTTGAAAAGATATATACCACTTATTATTTGCTAAAAGTTACCTCATTATATGCTGTATATAAATCTCAAAGTTTTAGTTCTATAATATCTTGAAAGATAAAAATATATATTAATCATAGTGGTGTTAGCATAATACCAGCGTTTTTTTTGAACTAAGGAGAAAATTTTTGAGCTAAAGACTATTTTTGGCTCATGTGGAGGGTAATGCATGTATTATTTGTAATCTCTTGTACGAGTACTAAATATGATACAATTTTTTTTTCTTAAAAATTTTATCTATTTTTGATCTTTTTGCCAACAGCCATCTTCTTCTAATTATTGATATTTCGATATTTTCGACAGCAAATTCTAACAATTGTTGGATCATAACAGTAAAGTTAAGTAAATACATGTGTAAGCAATTTAATTGACATATTTCAATGCAAGAACAACATATCACTAATGTTCAGTAAAGATTGAGTGCTGAGGGGTGAAGGGGGGGGAGAGGGGGGTTTCTGGGCTTCCGGTACTTACTAGGTATACAAGCGTTGGTTCACAACCGGTTTTCTGTGAGGCCGTGGTATTACCATCCAGTTCAAAGCATGGCTCTCATTCGGTAAAATATTAATTTAGGTAATGAACTTCATTCCTTTTTATATACCTTGCTATAACATATAAATTATGTGTAAAATAGAGTCAATTTAATTTAAATAGAAGTTTATTTTGTATAATCAAAATCTTACTACTATTGATACTATTGTCAATAATACGACCGTTTCGGGTGAAATTTGACAAAGTGATAGATTATAGTCTAGCGACAGCGATAGTACATAGGCTTTCCCTGAGAAATAGGACCTTAAAAATTTCTATGTTAACTGGGCGTGAACAACAGCTAGTCTGTATATTATTGCGATTACATATTTAAGACGACAAAAATCTCATTCTACATATGGAAAATATATTATTTAAATTTCAAAAGTACATAACATACTGACATACAGAATCTTATCTTGAACGTAAGTAAGTTTCTGTAGCTTAAAGTATAGTTAAATTGAATGAGGCTTTTTAGAACTAAGGACAATAAAAACGAATCAATAATATGGTGTTCAAATAACCTAATTTCCCCCCCTAAATGACTGAGGCCGATAATTCCATTATTGTGAGTCATTGTCGAGATTTTTCTTTGTCTCAGAAGAAAAATGTTGACCATTGTGCTGTAATGGAGGCCAGACGCGGCCAAAAAGCATTTAAGCTATTGTACTACAGAATTCTTTAGGCGACAACATTTCGTGTAATTTAGAGGACTTCTAGGTTATGTTTTGTGAAAGCGGCTGTACGGCAATTTTAAAGAGAAGGTGTCATCTATTCATTTTTATTTCTCAGAATGCTTGCTTATTTAAATAAATTTAAAAAGATAAGGACCTCATTTGCTAAAGAGATATACTCTTTTAAAACAACTTTAACTCTAAAAAAATATATGTATAATAATAGAATAAGTATAAATAAAATAATTAAAACACTCTGACTTTAAAACCTTCCAACGATTAAAAATGATTTCCTTGAAACATAGCTAAGAATACTCTCGGTTAAGACATCTTTCTATCAAAAAAGAAACTTATCGAAATGGATTCATCCGTTTAGGAGCTTTGATGAAACTGATAGACAAACAGAAAACAAGATAAACACGTGAAACATATAACACTCCTCTTTTAAGTTGGGGATTAAAAATAAGAAGTCAGTTTCGAAGTTTCGCCTCTACTTACCTTGAATTAAGGTAGTGACATGAATTCGGAAACTATTGAGAACCATGTTACTTTTATAAGTTAACCATATATTATTAAACAAAATCGTAAAAAAACTTAATTAACCAAATAAAAAAATACGGGCAGTCATGGGGAAACCGCTAGAAGTAAAAACTAAGTTACTTTTGAATTGTATCTTCGAGCTATTAGATTATACACAGTATACATATGTATATGTAGCTCATGGGAAGCGAGCGGTGACGTTGACGCGAGTTTCACGCTTTTTGTTCACCCAAAAAGTGCTCAATGCGCCTAAAGAAGTTTTCAAAAGAAAATACTATTATTATTGCATGCAAATTTTGTAAATTCACATTCATTTATATTGGGATATATTTTAAAATTACAATTTTGAATATTTTTAGAATGAATATGGTATGAATTTTTACATTACTTTAACAATTTATTGCGAGAATAGTGGTTTATAATTTAGTGGAACGAACAACGCAGTCATATGGTGGAACGAATACTTTTGTCAGCCTCTTGTGATTAAATAAACTAAGTCTCAATACTTAGTTTAATTGATTTTGAAAAACACTGATGTTTATTTTTTTTTTCGCTTTTTAAACGTCATTAAAAATTGGCCTATAGCTAACAAGTTAAACAAGCAAACAAACCAACAAAAAGTTTTCGTTGTTTCTTTCTTTCACCTCATATTATAACGCAATGTAAATTATGAGACTACCAGGATTACCACTGTTGTTTAAAAATAACTTTTATTTAACTTTAGTGAAACAAAATAAAATAACGTATATACTCCTAGTACCTAGTACTAAAATGTGTAGTACAAAGTATATACATTAAAAAAAACAATCCAGGATCCCTCCTTTGACCCCTCGTAGTGAGACGGAAAAACAAAGTTAATAAAAACAGGTAAGAGCTGTACTTATGTTTCGTATATACGTTTTTTATTTTTATTTTTTACCTTGAGTCTCGACCAGCTCTCGACACAAACAGTGTGTGCACTGAAAAAGGATTAAATCGATCCAATTTGGTGCGATACTCTGTTTGGTGCAGATTTTTCAACGGAGTGAAATTTTCTGCAGCTATCGAGTAAAAGGTGATTTTGATTTTTGTGGTGCTCCCCTTTGATACAAAGAGGTGAACTTATATAATTCTTGTAGTATGGAAACATACGATGACATATACGCATACTAAACAAATATAAAAAAAAAATACGGTTTTAATCTCTAGTTGAACATTAAACATTGCAACTATACATAGTAGTAATGTGTTGGCAAACTATTTATCTTTTGTTTTGTTTTGAACCATCTATAAAGTTTTGAGATCTAATAACTCCTGTTATTATAAACACACGATTGTAAACAGTTCTTCAGTACGTTGACTGGAGTGTTATTACTGGCTATAATATAATTTTTATATTACTTCAAACACCTCATCTTCACGCTGACGTCTGATATTTATATTGTAAATACATATATATATATATATATCATAATATATATAGTCACGATCATTTATCACTAGACTGACAGGGGAGTAATAAATTCGATGAATTCATTGATAGTTTCTTTTTTCCTCAAATAAAAATTAAATGAACTATTTCGTAAATGAATTTTAATGATTATCAATAAGAACATCTCAGTTAATTGAGACCAGCTTCTGGTGATACCTATCAAATACATTCAAACGGAATTGAAAGAAAATTCATTGTTCTTTATGGCGCATGCAAGGGCTCTTCCGATAGCCTTTTGACTTTTTAGTAAGCCTGACCGATCCAGGTGCTATGAAAATAGAAATAAAATTCCCTCGGAAAATTCTTTTGTGTGTGATTTTTAGCTATTTTTGAGAATGCCTCTGTGAACCGTTCTGATTTCCTATAGAATTATATACGCAAGTTATAGTAAGTAATTATATACGCAACATTATTTTTAGGTTGTAATTATAACTTTCAACTAAAAGTAATTAAGCACACACATAACTTTAGTAGCTGAAACGTGTGGTTTTCGGTGTCGGTTTCGAATAGGACCACTCCATCATTTCCCATGGCTGACCTAAACAGCAACTAAAGGATTGGACTGTTAACTTTCAGACAATATATAAACAGTCTGTATCTTAGAATAAATACTTTCGTGAATTAGATTCATATTTATATAAATATACGGTTTTACTCACTTGTGTATTTCGGGGATGCCCGACTAGTTTCGGTCTAGACAGGAGACCTTTTTCAAGGAGTAAGTCGTCCAACCGCGACGGTACTGGACGATGCACACGTAGTCTGTGTCTTGTTGTCAGCCATACTCTTGCTTATTACGTAAATGGGACTAAATTATGATTGACAAATATGAGGATGTCCAAATAGGAGAGAGTGTGTATGTTTAGTAGAGTTAGTTGCGCATTTTCAAATGAATATTGGGATTCTTCTAAACCTTCTTACAAATACATTTCTACGTCAGTAGTATGTCCCAATGTACCTACTCATTAAAAAGTTATTTTTTTAATGCAACAAAAAAGCTTTGCCTGCTATACGACCTTCCAACCTTCAAGGCCATGACGGGGCCCATGAAATAATAGGACCTCCGTCTTATCCAGGGCCACCCGCCTCGCCTGCCGCCTCGATGCGCTTGACCACCAGACAAATTCCTCTAGTGGCCAAGCGTGCCGCTTGTTGAAAGTTCGTTCCCCGAGCTATGACGAGGGTATCGTCAGCGTAACAAATTACACCTAGCCCGTAGGGGAGATCACCACGAAGGGCCCAGTCATACCCGATGTTCCACAGGAGGACGTGGTCCTACCTAAAAGGCGAGCAACGCACTTGTTACTTTTGAGTTGCGGCTGTCCACGGGCGGAGGTAGTCACTTACCATCAGGTGGCCCGTCGGCTCATTTGCCCAATATCCCATAAAAAGAAAAATGTGTAATCGATTCCTGTCTTGAAGACAAATTGTGAGTGAATTCAATTAACTCCTTTCGCTTCCCAAGTTTATTGTATTACTTCTATAAAAGTAGAAGTTAAAATCCTATAGTTGCTACTGGCACTATTGTTCGAACCAATACTGATAAAGCCTTATTTTGAACAATTCTTAAACAAAGACTTCTCTAGCATTTCGTGAGAAAACAACGCTGCTTTCAATTCTGTAACACTATTGATATCGTCCCACAAAATGGAGCACAATATTTCAAAAATTATTTGGAGAGATAGCTAGTTATTTTCCACTTCGTGGCAGAGTAATGACAAGTTTGTAGGAAGCTGAGGGGAAAACTTGGTTTTACCAATAACTCCTATATTAGGCAGAGGTGCATCACACGTCTATATTTACACAAGTATACTTTGGTTCTTTATGTATTAATAGTTGTTTTGTTAGGTAAGTAAGTGTGGAGTTTAGACTTAAGTATACTGCTTACGTTCACATTCACATACATGCATACATACGCATACACACGCCTGTATCTCCTGAGGGGTAGGCAGAGGTGTATAAAATACCAACATTTTGGTCCCACTAATGTAATAGAGGCCAAGCCTATGCCGTGAATAGTGCACTTTATGATGTATACAACATACCGTCTGATAGACAAGACCCTTAGTCGTCTTTTATGACCCCTAAAGGAAGAAATGGGGTGACAGACGCGTCATCTGATGGTTAGTGACAACCGCCGTCCATAGACACCTGCAACTCTAGAGTCATAAGTGTGCTGCCCGCCTTCGAGGGTGATGAGGGATGAGAGTATGCGCGTAGTGGAAAGGAAGGGGGAGGGATGAGAAGATGAGAGCAGGTTGGAGGTAAGGGAGAGGAATAAGGAAAGGGGGATTTTCAGGGCCACCTGAAAGCTCACTAATTTCGGGGAAATGCAACGCAAGTGTTGCTTCACAACTGATTTTCTGTGAGGCCGTGGTATCGCACCGGTCGCTCCAGCCCATTCGTGGCTAAGTATGGCTCTACCACGTACAAATTATGTATTAGACATGAACCAATAACCTACATGGCTAATTTGAAAATGATACTATTTAATACATAACGCTAAAGTTGCAATACATTTTAAAGTAAAATAAAGGTAATGCCACCACAAAATTAAACTCAAAGAAGCGTTAAAACCGTTCACATATAGTAAAAGTTAGTAGTTGTGCAGATTGTCCCGCGGTAACTGACTTCTAAACTAACTGAAGAATTGCAAAAATACGTGAGATACATATAGACTCAGTGACTAGTAGACAGTGTTTACTTACCTCATTTTTTTATAGAAAGTAGTGATTCAATTGTTTCTATTTTTATCACAGCAGGTCTCGGAGGAACAGAATAACGTCACCCTGTTTCATCTTGTGGATGTCGTGAAACAAAGAGTATACACACATACATATGTCATCAACTGGGTACTGACCCAGTAAACGGCAAGAAGCTTGAAATTTACTAAGTAATTGATTGAAAAGATATAAGTAGATTAATTTAATTGCGTCGGCGATCAGCTAAATTCTTGATAATCGTGTCTGAGAAGGCATAAGAAATTGAAAGAAGCAGCCGACTTCCAAGAGGTCCTAACTAGGAGTGATCAAAAAGTAAGATATGTGATACTTATAATATATATTTAAAATATGATGCGCGTTTGTTTTATGTGTATCTGTTATCCAAAATATTATACGACCTCCGAACCTTCAAGAAAAGAGCTTACTCCTACCTAAAAGACCGGCGACGCACTTGTGACTCATAAGTAGCGGGAGTCCATGGGCGGCGGTAGTCACTTACCATCAGGAGACCCGTCTACTTGTTTGCCACTATCGCATAAAAAAAATCACATTGATAGTTCTATAAATCATTGCGTAACATACAAAAAAACTTATATACATATGTAAATACATAAATACACCCACGCTAGCATCCCTGAAGGCGTAGGCAGAGGAGGTAAGAGTAGGCAGGGCGTAATTAACGCACACATTTTGCCTATTATAACTGAGTCCATTTACGTAATAGGTGGCAAGCCTATTGTAATTATCCGCGCACTTTTGGGAATGGGAGTATATTGATAGAAAAGGGAAAGAAAAGGAGTTTGTATATAAGTTGATTGGGGAGTATAAGTAATGGGACAAACAAGTCGGGTCGCATACCTAATACTCGCACTGGCTGGTGCTATGAAACCCGAGCCCTCTAACTTAAAAACTTTTTCTGAAAAAACTGCAATAATATAGATTATTATTAGTAAAGATAGATATAAACGGAAACTGAAGATGGGACGATCCCAAAATCCCAGGAGGTTTAGGTTTGTCCTGCGGTACTCTCACTTACTCGTCAATACAATGCAAGCCTTGTTTGTCTACCGGTTTTCTGTAAAGCCGTGGTAATACTCTGCCCGAGCCGGCCTATTCATGGCTCTCGCACGGTCATATTTTATTAAATAATGTTCAGCAATAGACCCTTCTAAAAACTTTTTTATTGGCGTTTCCAATCTTCTTAGACAGTATGTCGCGACCAGCTTAAATAAAAATACTCATAACATACACGACACTCGCTCATAGCGTAATAGCTCACTACCGATTCAATTTCAAACCGAATAGAAGGTCGGACCAGTTTCATATTTCTATTTCATGTTTAGAATTTAATTTTTGATGTTGGTTAAATACTATATGTAGTTCCTAAAGTCTAGTCGTAGTTCTGAATAGAGTACGGTAGTTTTAAGTCAATGTTTACTTTGCTACTTTGAACAGTGCTGGTATTTACTGATAGATGTGTTAGTATATAGAACGATTTGAGTTTCTTCACTGTACACATTCACGATCTTTAAGGTCATCAGAAAACCTACAACTGAAAGTACCTGCTCATACTACTTCGTTCCTAGATAAATCCTTTACGGTTACTGCAATCCGTTTGTGGAATGCATTACCAGTGGAAATTAGACAAGCTCAAAATCTATGCACCTTTAAATCACTAGTAAAAAATTACTACCTAGCACTGTAAGTCTGCTCCGCTACTGTGACTTATAAGTACCTTGTTATAACTATATGTGTACTTGTATGTGTGTATGTATATATGTATCTATCTACATGTGTGTATATGAATATACATTTGTATATATTTTCGTGTGTATTTATACGTATTGGTATGTTTATGTATGTGTATGTTAATACTCTATGTATCTCTATATTTGTTGTATTATCTCTCAATCCCTTAACATCTATAGTACGCTACCATCTACCGTTTTTACTTTCCGTTGTTTCCATACAAAGGTTGTCTGGAATACATCGCTTTTAGCGATAGACCGCCCATTGTACATACGTACATACAAGCCGCCTGGCCAGCTATTTTAACTTTGTGTCTGTTTAATTTCGTGGTGTACAATTAAGTTTTTTTTAATCTATCTATCTATGTATTGGTGTATTTATGGATAGTTGTTGATTTGCGGTGGAGTAGAATTGAGGCACTATATTTTTTCTTAGGCCTGTTATCTATCAGCGAGTTTGTATACAGTTATAAAGTGCCCGATTGCCCCCTATTAAGTTAGAAGATAAAAATGTTATTGGCAAAATGTAAGAGTTTTATACATCTCTGCCTACCCCTCAGGGGATACAAGCGTGAGCTTATGTATGTATGTGTTGGTACTTTGCATCGCTGCTAAACTGTATATTAATATTAATAGCGTAGCGTTTGTCGGCACTATTATTTTAACGTGTTAAAACTCCCCCGGTACCACCTCGAGTAAAAGTGTAAAACTCGACGAAGGGGCTATGTCGGAATCGAACCGACTAAAAACAACCCGGTGTTCCGACACCATAGCTAGCTTTGTTTTTTTTTTTTTTAAATATTTTGTTTTCATTTATAAACAAGCCCTGTGTTAATGCGAATACGACAACAAAATAATTATTTTAATCGGTTATGCCGTTATTGAGTCTTAGTGAGACTTAAGTCTTTGAAACTTCATTTATCAGAAGAAGAAGATAAGAAAATATATAAACGTCTTATCTATACTACATAACTGCAGATTTTTCTTAAGATGCCAGTCATGACAAGTATGGCAATAGAATAATCAATAATTACTGCCTTATCTATAAGTAATAAAACAAATATTAACAAAGTTGTACTCACGCATGTGTTTTCTTTACCAAGTTTTTGATCTCAAGCGGTATACAGGATCTGAAAGAACAGCGACAACCTTAGTGATATACATACACACATACCTGTATTCATAAAGGAGGAGATAGAGAATCTACTCCCGCATTTTGACGACTACAGTACTTAGTCCCACTGTGCAACGCAAGCTTATTGCCGTCATCTGGGTATTGAATTGGAAATTAAATAGGATGGGAAAATTGGGTGTATATTGATTGTATAACATATGTAATACTGGCGGTAAGATAAGCTGACAGACAGTAAAATGCCAATGTGCTATCAGTACCGTGTTGCGAGAGTTCTGAAGAATCATTATCCGCTTATATAAGCCTGCAAACTCTATATCGTAAAGGTCTTGCATTTGCCCGAATTGTTCGTGAACGTGATTGCTTAGCCGGAGCTCGTGGGTTCGATTTTCCACACAAGACAACACTTTGTGTAGTGCTCAAATGGTTGCTACGAGCCTGATTGTTCTTTGGATCTGTGGTTTTCTGTTCTAGTGTCCTCTGCGAGAATGAAATTAATAAGGACGGGAGGTCTCTTTCTTTTCTCTCTTGCCTAGTCTTTTCTCCTTTCCTTTGCGGTCGGCTCTACGCCCCTTACAAAAAATTGACATAATTGATAATCATATTATTGACGTGCAGATATGTTTCTTATTATTGATCTACTGTTTCACGTATTTTTTTATTAAACCCATTGTTTTTTACTATTATTATGAAATAAATATAAGCTCTTCTTTCTTCACATTTGCAATTAAGGATTCCCTTAAACACAGAGCAATTTTGTGCATCATCAATTTCTCGCGTGGTTTGTGGCTTGCACATAACCTTAGTTCAATAACTCCAATCTATTCCACATGAAGGCAATATCCTGTGATACCAGTTTCCGTGAACAATTAAAAGTAGTTATAGTTCAGAAACAGCTGTCGTGCACACGCTGTGTGTCCTGAAGTTTTTATTTGTTGGGCAAAGACTGAAATAAGAATGTGTTGGTGTAATAAAATATTTAATATATTTTATATAGCTTTTACACTGTACATAATTTTTCCTAATAGATATTGGTCAGTTTTAAAAATGCCCAACTGCCGGGCGTAGTCACAAAGAATACCTAGGCTTAGAACAACAATTAGAGGATTACACAAAGTGTTGTCCCGTGCGGGGATCGAACCCACAACGCTAGGCAGGCGCCATCCGCCATACTGCAGCCACATTCTCAATTATTTCTAAGAGAAGTTGACGCAGATGTAGTATGGGTTCTTTACTCATCCATTATCCATTCTTTGGCACCAGCTCTAGGCTCTAGGATACGTAATCCACGTATCTATACCACACAGTCATATATGCTACAACGCGAGAAGAAGCGCAAGTATATATTATGATATTATATATGGGAAATCGAGGTAACTTGTTACGCTTAAAATCGTTACCTGCTACACAGATACTCATTAAATTTAAAATAAATGTTGTTGAGTGTAAACAAAAGGATAGAGAGGACTTCGCGTCATCAATAAGTGTTTCTTTTTATGCGATAGGGGGCAAACGAGTAGACGGGTTACCTGATGGTAAGTGACTACCGCCGCTCATGGACACCCGCAATTCAAGAGTCACAAGTGCGTTGCCGGCCTTTTAGGTAAGAGTACGCTCTTTTCTTGAAGGTTTGAAGGTCGCATCGGTCCGGAAATACGGCAGGCGACAATTTGTTCCATAAGCTGGTTGTGCGAGGCAAAAAGCTTCTGGAGGAGCGCACAGTGGTGGAGTGCCAATCGTCCAGGTGATGGGCATGGATATTTTGTTGCATAGGACGATGGCGGAAATCTGCAACCGGTATAAGTCCGAACAATTCCTCTTAACCCTCCCCATGATACAAGCGATAGAGGATGCAGAGTGAAGCTACATCTCTACGCAACGCCAAGGTGTCAGCCGATCAGAAATATCTTGGCAGTAGATGATGCGAGTCGCTCTCTGTTGAATGCGGTCAAGAGGGAGAAGCTGGTACTGGCAAGTTACTGTTCTGAACAGTATTCCATGTGCGGCCAAAGTTGCACCTTATAAAGTTGCAGAGGTGGAAAGGATGGCTTACAAAAGTTCCCCTGGACAGCTTTCAGCCGACTTCACCCCAGCAATTACTCTTTTGTGGGACCTGGAGGCAAAGTTAAATTGTTTCTTTAATGTGCTGGTCTTTACATCCCGTGCTGTCGCTGCATTAACCCATGCTTGGTAACATTCCTGCTTTCGGCGGGACGCCGCTTTGCAGGTTCAACCAAACCGGGGCTGGGACTTGTCACCTGTGGGAATCAGGGAGAATGGAATGAGAAGCTCCATACCCTGAAGCACAAAATCAGCGACAGAGTTGGCAACGACATTGGGATCATCCGGCGAGAAGCAAACCTGCCTCCATGGGTAGGATACAAAGAATGTTCGCATTCCATCCCAGTCTGCTGACCTATAGTGCCATACGCGGTGACTGCCTGTAACTCGCGGCCGCACCGAGTGAACGAGTAGCACCATACTCCTAATCAAGCAATGGTCCGAAGAGCCAAGAGGGGCCTCAATGGATACTTTGTAGCCGTCAGGATGTGAGGTCAGCAGAAGGTCCAACAGTGAGGGCACGTGGCTTTCTGCATCTGGGATTCGCGTAGGCGTTGCTACCAGCTGCGTCAAGCCATATGCCAAGGCGAAATCGTGAACAGATCTTCCCGCATGAGTATTGTTTTCGAGTGATATAAAAACAAATTTTCAGTCTTAAGGGCAATAATCAGAGGCAAAGTGACTGTGCCAAAGGGAAGCGGCAGTCACTTACCATTAGGTGACCCGTCTGCTCGTTTACCCCTTATCCCGTAAAAAAGAAAAATTCTAAACATGTATTTAATTTTAGTACAATTCATTGCTGTAGCCTTGTACTACAAAGCTGTCATGATACAAGGTCACTGAAACGAATACTAATACTCACACAGCTTATAGCTTTGATCTCCTTTAGAAAATCCAAGGAGTTCAGGAAGAAGTTACATATTATGAGGAGGAAAAACTTTGATACGAGCAAAACATCAAATAAATGCTTGAAATAATGAAAATGTATGTTGTGTCCTTTTAATTACAGTTAAACAGTACAGCGTATTCCTTTACCGACCCTCAAAAGAGACTCATTAAGTACATCCTGTTACAACGCTCGTGTAATGTTTATTTATTCACATATTTACGCTCCTTTTATGAATTGTTGCGCACGCAAAATGTTTTAATTACACAATAATCCGTTTTAAGTACTCATCAAATTTCCATTTTAATTTTTCTGGTAATTTTTGCGCTTGCAAAAATTAACGTAAACACGTGGGTAACGTATCTTTTTGTATTTCAGATTACACAAGTGAGGTATGACGGCGTGGCGATATTGGTGGTGATTCTGCTGTTGCAAAACTCACTAAACTAGACTAAAAATCTCTAAATTTTAGTTAACTCCTGTCTAACGACGTTTTGTAATCGGAAAACGTAAGATTAAACTAATTTTAGTTTGACGGAAGCAAAATTGGCTAAATTACACAACTTAGTCCATATTTACTCATTCGCTATTCTCTTGTACGTTTTAAACGTCAAAAACTGCCCAAAATTAAAAACGTCACTAATATTAGACATCACATAAATACATAGCAACAAATTTTGATGATATAATTAAAGTCCTTTTTTAGGTAAAACTGACCAAATAACTTCATAAAATTAATATAATGAACAACGAATTCTTGCTATTAGCTGTGGCTGCTTTAAAGGAAAGGTATGTATCTACTGTTTATGTTACAATTAAATATTATGACGGCGTTCTTATTTGAAGTAATAAATATATTGTTTTTAGAAAATTTCAAGATAGATTGAGATTGTAAAAGTTAAAGAGATAATTCCACAAATAAGGAGGAAAAAATTCTCAACCATAGGCTCTAATGATCTTGGATTAGGGCTACATCCCATCCCCCCCAACTGTATCCTTACGTTGTCGTCGTGGGGGGGCTTGCGCGGGTCAGTGATTCCTGGGGCTGTGCCGGCAGAGCCACTCATACCGGATTGGCCCAGGGTGAGACTCCAGACAAAAGAGGATACCCTGTGGGACCCATCCAAGGGTCACACAGAAGGTCTCCGCTATCCATAGCGGAGGACTGAGGACGGGCTCGGCGTGCACTCGCACTGCCACCGAGCAGGCATTTGGAGATTTGTCTCGATGCCACCGCCGGCATATCGTAATCCCAAAAGGAGTGTCGAGTTTAAGTCTCGGGCTCCAGTCGGGGGCGAGGGTCTTGGCTTAGCCGCCCGGACTGCGAGGAAGAAAACCTCTATAAAAAATTACCCCGAATCCCGTGTTCTGGTGCGTGACCAGGGGATGCATGGCTGATGGGTGGTTCAGTCGTGAGCACACTCCCAGCCGAGGCACCTGCGGACCCCTCGGTTGGGCATAAATTTTCGCTTACCCGGGTATTGGGGGATCTCTGCCCGGGTTGACTTTTAGTTCTCCCCCAATCGTGGGTCTAATTATGGAAAAATATTTAAAAACACAAAACCAAATAGAGGAAAAAAAGAAGGAGAATACGAAGAGAAAGGAGAAAAATAAGAAGAAGGCGGACGACACTTCGTCAAATGATGAAGATGTGTTATTGGCCACGCCTACGTCGGTGGTTTCTGGGAGCAGTCGCAGGTCAGTAAGACTACTCTCCAAAACTGACTCCGAGATGGAGATTGGGGACCGCGAGCTCGAAAATCGAAAGCGTGGTCGCTCGAGGGATGATGATGCGGAACCGTCCACAGACATGCTTCCTCCCAAATTGGCAAGCAGCCAGAGAGGAAGGTCGAGATCGAGCATGCCTGCTCCGCCTTTGGCAACTTCCGCCTTCTCTAGAGCGGGGGAGTACGCGCGAGCTCGTGCAGAGGGGGAAATCGTCGCGGAGGAGGAGATCATTGATCTCCTACCTAAAATCCGTCCGCCGGTGGAAGGAGGTTCCGTTCCTCAAACACCGGTGACATTGAAAGAAAGAGCCAATGCAGCCGTGGCTATTATTAATAAGGTGGCCACCAAGTCCACAAACTTAAAGGGCTCCTTTGTAAGAGCCTTAAAGGACTCCTCCTCCGCCATCTCTGGGGTCGTTGAAAACTTTATTGGGGACGTGGTGCGTCTCCAAGCAGCCAATGACCGCCTTACGGAGCAGGTGGCTGAACTGAGCGCACAGTTCGCACAGTTCAGAGCACAGGCGCATAATGCAGAGTGCCAAAGCCCGGTTGTGAGACAACCAGTTCACTCCCCAGCACCCATCAACGTTCCTGATGTATCGGACTCCCACTTGCGTCATGTCATTGAAGCAGTGTGGAGGATGATGGACGGACGCCTCGCAGGCCTGGAGGCTAGGTTGCCTCCAGCACCCACTGTTCGGCCACCGCTCGCTGCAAATAAAGCAAGAGGTGCAACGGCTCCGACGCCTCTCCCGGTTACGGGTGGCCGCGTCGCAGTTTCATACGCAACAGTGGCGTCTGCGCCAGCACCCGCTTCCACATTGAAGACCGGGCCACCGGCTAAGGCTGGGCGACCGGCAAAGGCCGGACGATCGGCTAAGGCCGGGACAGGGGCTACGACGGCGTTCCCCCCACTCCCCTCACCAACACCAAGAGGCATTAGCACCAATTCAGCACGAGCGTCTGCTCTTGCTGAATCTGAAGCTGTTCCTGCCCTCCCCACGTCTGTCGCGTCTAATGATGGCTGGCAAAAAGTTGAAGGAGGCAATAAGAAGAGGTCCCGAAAGAAGAACAAGAAGGCCGCCAAAAGTGGAGCCTCTCCACCTCAGACGTCGTCAATGGCAGTGACCGCCACAAATAAGAAGGCAAAGAAACTGCAGGCACCCAAAACGGCGGCTGTTGTGGTCACATTATCGACGGAGGCGGCCAGCGGTGGGCTATCCTATGCGACCGTTTTTAAGAAGGTCCGGGATAGCCTCGGCACTCAATTCGGGACCTCAGGTGTGAAGCTGCGCCTTGCCCAGACGGGGGCTCGCGTGTTAGAGTTCCCCGGGGCTGAAGGTGCAAAGACGGCGGATGTTCTAGCGGAGAAGCTGCGGGAAGTATTTTCTGGGACGGATGGAGTGAAGGTCACCAGGCCCACCAAGAGCGCGGAACTGCGCATTTCGGGCCTGGACGACTCCGTTACGGTCGATGATGTCCGGGTTGCAATTCGGGAGAAGACGGGGTGCAACGCGGACAACATCAAAGTCGGCACCATCCGCCCCGGTCCGGGAGGCCTTGGTGCGGTGTGGATCAGCTGTCCCGTAGCGTCGGCCAAAATTTTGGGCGACGCCGGCAGGATCCTCATCGGTTTCGTTAGCGCCAGAGTTACAGTTCTGGCGGCGAGACCGATGAGGTGTTACAAATGCCTGGTTGCGGGACACACCCGCATCAAATGTGACAGCTGCTTCGACTGCAGCGGATTATGTTTCCGCTGCGGTCGACCGGGGCACAAGGCGGCAGAGTGCTCTGCCGCCCCTCACTGCCCTATGTGTGCGGCGGGCAATAAGCCCGCCAATCACCAGATGGGGCAGGGGGGCTGCAAGCCTTCCCGCGCTTCTCGGCGGACGTCGGGGACTAGCCTAGCGGCCCAGGCTGCCTCCGACGTTGTCCGTCTGTCCACGTCGACGTCCATGGAGGTTGTAGAGACGATCCAGTAATGGACCACGTCTCCAACCTCCTTGTCCAGACGAACCTAAACCACTGCGCCGCGGCGCAGGATCTCTTCCTGCAAACCATGGCGCAGTGGTCGATCGGTGTTGCCGTAGTCGCGGAGCCCTACTTCGTTCCTCCCCGTCCAAACTGGATGGGTGACTGGGACGGCTCCGTGGCAGTCGTCGGTTCCGCGGCGGCTCATTCCCCGCCCTTGTCGCTTAGAGACAAGGGCTCTGGATATGTTGCCGCCGAGTGGGGGGGGATCACCGTTTACGGTGTGTACTTCTCCCCCAACCGGAGTTTGAGCGACTTCGAGGTCTTCCTTAACGGCTTGGAGACCTCGATGCGGCGATTAGCGTCTGGGCACGTCCTCGTGCTGGGGGACTTCAACGCAAAATCCATTGCATGGGGGTCCCCCGGGACGGACGCCAAGGGCGAGGCCGTCGAGGAGTGGGCGGCTTCGGTGGGCCTCTGTTTACTAAACAGAGGCTCCACCAACACGTGCGTGCGACAGCAGGGTGGGTCGATAGTGGACCTTTCGTTCGCTACCCCTGCTGTTGCCGCACGAGTAAGGAACTGGCGTGTCCTGGAAGAGGTTGAGACGCTCTCGGATCACCTGTATATCCGATTTGAGCTCTCCCGGTCCCAGGGCCCCAGTAGGGGTCACGCGGCGCGGCGTAATTCCCGTTTTCCGCGGTGGGCTGTTGCCAAGCTGGACAGGGACCTACAAGAGGAGGCGGCCATTATTCACTCTTGGCTGTCTCCGCAGGCCCCGACCGAGGAGGTCGATGCGGGGGCTGGCCGCTTTCGCGATGCGATTACGCAGATTTGCGATGCGGCCATGCCCCGTATCCAGGGTCGTCGGCCTCCAAGGAAGGAGGTCTACTGGTGGTCCCAGGAGTTGGCGGACCTCCGTGCGGCTTGTACTCGTGCCCGGAGGTCCTACACTCACAGCCGGCGGCGTCACCGCGGAGACGGTGAGGAGGACCAGCTTCATGAGGAGTACCGCGAAGCGCGGAAAACTCTGAAGCTGGCCATTTGCCGCGCCAAGGACGCAAAGAGAAAGGAGATGCTGGAGAGTCTCGACCGTGACCCCTGGGGTCGCCCATACCGTGCGGTGCGTCAGAAGCTCCGCACGTCGGGCCCCCCCCTTACCGAGACTCTCCAGCCCAGCTTCCTGCAGGAAGTGGTCGAGGGCCTTTTCCCGCAGTGGGCGGAGCACACACCCCCGTCGATGGCCTACGCGGTCGGAGACGACGGGGGTAGAGAGGACGATGTGCCGCCCGTTAGGGAATCGGAGGTTGGGGCGGCTGTTCTACGGATCCGTTCCAAGAACACCGCCCCCGGGCCGGACGGGGTACCAGCCCGAGTGATGGCCCGAGCCCTCGACCATATGTCGGACCGCCTCAGGGAAGTGTTGGACGCTAGCCTGGCGTCCGGACGCTTCCCAGAGTGCTGGAAATGCGGGAAGCTGGTCCTGTTGAGGAAGCCGGGACGGCCTGCCGATTCGGTCGCGGCCTATAGGCCCATCGTGTTGCTGGACGAGGCGGGTAAACTTTTTGAGAGGATACTCTCTGCCCGCATCGTCCGGCACCTCAGCGAGGTGGGCCCCGACCTGTCGGACGCCCAATTCGGGTTCCGGGAGGGGCGTTCGACGGTCGATGCCGTGATGCGCCTTAGGGCCGTGACCGGAGAGGCAGTGAGCTGTGGCGGCGTGCTGTTGGCGGTGTCTCTGGACATCGCCAACGCATTCAATAGTCTGCCATTCAGCTGCATCAGGGAAGCACTCCAATACCACGGGGTGCCAGAGTACCTGAGGCGGCTGGTGGCAGACTATTTAGAGGAGCGTACCGTCGTGTACGAGGACCGAGAGGGCGTCTTGAGACGGCGACCCATGTCGTGCGGCGTTCCGCAGGGGTCTGTCCTTGGACCACTCCTGTGGAACGTGGGGTACGACTGGGTTCTACGAGGTCGCCTCCCCCCCGGGCTGGGCGTAATTTGCTGTGCCTCCATCGAGGTCAACTCGGTCCTCGTCCCGGTTCGGGCCCAGATGAGGTATCTGGGCCTGATACTCGACGGTAGGTGGCTCTTCGACGAGCACTTCCGACAGCTTGGTCCGAAGCTGGTCGACGCTGCTTCTGCCCTTGGGCGACTTTTGCCCAACTTGGGTGGAGCCAGCGTCGCAACGCGACACCTCTACACGGGGGTGGTCCGGTCGATGGCGCTGTATGGGGCACCGGTGTGGGTGGCGGCTCTGACCGCCCAGAATAAGGCGCGCCTCTGGCGGCCTCAAAGGGTATTGGCGGTCAGAGCCATACGCGGATACCGCACGGTGTCCACCGAGGCGGCGTGCGCCTTGGCTGGAACACCCCCGTGGGATTTGGAGGCGGAAGTGCTCGCCGAAGTTTATCGACGGGTGGCTGAATATCGGGCGGAGTATGGCTTTCGCCCTCCGCCCGAAGAGGTACGCGAGTGGCGTGAAGCCGCCCGTCGAGCCACGATGGCTAGTTGGTCGTTCCGGCTGGAGACTCCGCGCGCTGGCTTTGCCGCCGTGGAGGCTCTCCAGCCGGTCATCCTCGAGTGGGCAGGGCGGCAGCACGGGACCCTTTCCTTCCGACTGACGCAGGTGCTTTCCGGGCATGGTTGCTTCGGGAAGTACCTGCACTCGGTCGCCAGGAGGGAACTGAGTCCCGCCTGCCACCACTGCGACTGCAGTGAAGACTCGGCCCAGCACACGCTGGCGATCTGCCCCGCTTGGGAGTCGCAGCGCCGGGCCCTCACTGCAGTCATCGGAGGAGATCTCTCGCTACCGGCCGTCATACGCTCCATGGCCGGTAGCGATAGCAGTTTTACCGCGGTCGCAACCTTCTGTGAAGATGTCATCTCGCAGAAGGAGGCGGCGGAGAAGGCCCGGGAGGACGATATCCACTCGGACCCAATCCGCCGCCGGCGAACTGGGCGGCGTAGGCGCGCCTATCAGCGCCTCATGCCGCCCTGAGTGTGGCCGCGGATGGTCGGAACGGGTTTTCCCCTCCATCCGCTTTAGTGGCCACCCGCGAGGGGGTGACGTACGCGTGTGCCGTACGTCGCCTAATCAGAGAGTTTTACAGCAGACGGTGCCCGATTCAGTGCGGGCAAGCGCTGGGAGGGGTCCGGATGTCTTAATATCAGCAGTTCCCGGATCCCTTCCGTCTCAGGCGCAGAGTGGCACACCGTGTGGTTTTAGTCGGTTCGATTCCGACACACCGCCCCGCCGCAAACCCCGGCGGGGTGACGGTCCGAGGGGATTTCCACACGTTAAAAAAAAAAAAAAAAAAAAAAAAAAAAGGGCTACATCCCATAGCACTCAAAGGTTTGCTTGAATTTTCATGGCAAATGGAATTTTCTTCATAAGATGAACTTGATGTAAGTACAGTACAATTTAGTACAAATTGAAAAATGTATATATATGATACTTCTCATGTAATAGAAGTGTAGCAGCAGTTTTCAAGATATACAATAACATAGAAATAATGTTAATGTTATGAATTTTACTATTGATTTATATGTCCATGTGTGTGGTGTCTTGGCAAGATTTGTTGGCTAGTGTTCCATGTTCTACCAAGATAACTAAGGTTGCTGTGAATCCTGTACCTCTTGAGGCTTCCAAGGAGACTGTACAGGGAGCAGCAATTCAGATGTAGATTTTTTTTTTCTATATAAGTGAGGTCATACTCCTGTTGCCCTTACTGATTCATGCACCTTGCTAGCTTTGTTTTTCTCTTTAGCCACCCATGTACTCCAAACCTAAAAAATAATATATACGAATTATTAATCACAATGCTTAAGAACGGATGGCTTAATGCTGTCAACTAAAGACACTAATATGCTGCTGCTGCTGTATAGTTCTATTACAGCCTAAGTTGTCTGTGTGATTACATAATAAAAAAAAAGAAAAAAACACTTGAAATACTTGTGAAAGTGCAATGGAAACAAGTAAATCACAAATATAATTAATAAATAATATCACTCAGCAAATAAATATTTTCTTACCTCTCGCAACGCAACCTCTCTTCCATAATAATGTGAAGGCGTTCCACATGTATTTTTATATTTTAGTGGTACAAATGAACTAATGTAGGCACTGGGTACGTATTTATTGATTTATGTCAGATCTTGATTGGTTTGTATATCGTCGTTGTAGACAGTTAGTTATATAAATAACAAAAAGGTTAAATGGTGGGTTGCTAGTGTTTAAACCGTACGACGAGGTACATATTGTAGTTGGCTATCTCGAAGTTAACTTTTCTCGTCCCAGTTCTTTTTCTTCAATTTCGTTGTTGAAATGGTGTTAAATATTATTCTTGGCATCGTATCGTCAAATATAAACAGCACGCTAGGGTGCGTTACAAAATTTACTACGTTCTGGTCCGGATTTGCTCACGTACGCTATCCTCGTATCATTAAAGGTAGGGTCCACCTTCTTTTTCGTATAAAAATGCAAAAATTTACAACTTGTCCCAAAAAATTCAAGGTGTTAGTTGCGATTCAAAGTGTTGATTTTATGTTTGAAATGGTTTGAATATAAAAGACCTGAGGGCAGATTGTACATTCGTTTTTTGACGTATTTTAAAAGAGCTTTTTACTTTTTGGTGGCTAGTTATTTAAAGAGGTCCTTTTTACAGGCGGAAGATATATCGCAAGTTAACTGAACTATGCAAGTTCTGCTAATATGGATAAGATGCACTGGTTACAGGAATTATGATTTAGTCACTAATTTTGTAATATACATTACTAACCATGATGTCACAAAGTCCGGGTGCTATGGTGCACATTGGGAGTGGCTTATGTTCAGCAGTGAAGTTTACTTTGCTAATTAATTGAATTGGTTATTAAATCACGTCATTATTTAATTTCACTTCCAATAGAGTGTTTGAGTGAGGGAATTGCAAGTTGTATTGCAAAATAATCGGGTAGCGAGTGTCTGACATACGCATCGAGGGTACCGTTAGCAAAAGAACTTCTTTCTATAACATGTTTAGATTCATGTGACTTTTAAGTATACAACTATCTTCACTATTCTTTTAAAATTATAATAAAATCGATTTACAAATAACGAAGATATCTCGTACTGTATCCTTCCTTGATTTTCTACTTTAGAGGTAGTCTACGGTCTTCTAATCTAAACTGGATTAACTTTGTGTACAAGCAATTCCAAAATTATGTTTTCAAATTGAAATGCAACCAATCTTGAGTGCAACCAATTTAATAGAAAAATGGTTTCTTGTAATCGTATGACACCTTTCTTATGGAGGATACCAAAAAAAAAATTGTCTAATTTTTTCCTTTACTTGTGCCCTGAGGCCTTGCTTTTTGATGAATTACAAAGAAACTTTTTATTGGTAGCAAATTTGTTCAAATTTAATGCTTTAATGAGCGAATCTTTTGATAGAGTCGACTTATAAGCTTAGTTTTTTTACCGCAGAGATCCGTATTTGATGTTAATTATAATTTGGTGCCTGAACGCGTTTTGGAGAAAAGAGGTATTGATAAGCAGACAGATGGACCAACGAGGGTTTCGTTTTTACTTTCCAGTATAAAATCTTAAAAAGTTAAAAAATGTGTTGTTAAATTAAAAAATATGCACAAACACACAGACATTAATGCTCGTATTTCAGTAGGGGTAGGCAGAGGTCAGAAATGATTTAAGAGATAAGGAAAGAAGGAAATGTATATTGTTTATATGGATGGATTGGGGACTGTCAGCTCAAACAGGTCAGGGTTGCATACCTTAACTCGAACTGGCTGACACACATTCCATATTTAAAAAACAGTTTTCCATTAAATGAGTTCGAAGTTTAACAAGAGTGCAACTGTCAAATGTTAAGTGTGCGCCAATAAAACGATAGCGAGTGTGTCCCGAGTGCGTTCGGGAAGTTTCGGTTGACGAGGGTGCCATCGAACGTGCCGATCGTGATTCGAATTTGGGTTCTCTCGAAGACTGATTTCATTCCGACACATATCCAATTTGTAGTGCATTTAGTTTGGTTATCTATGCGTATAGAGTCAGCTACGCGCAAGTGAATACTCTTACGTGGAATTGTGATGTAGAGTTTACATTTGAAACTCTTAAATAACATCCCCTACAAAATCACGTTTTTTTTCTGAAATTGCGAATTCATTATCATTATCAAGTTATTTTCCGATACAGGCAGTGTGGTGACAACAGCCTTTGGACGCATGGGTTAAACGTTTAAAATATCCAGACATGATATTACCTATTTCAAAATTAATGTCTTTAAATAAAAGTAAGAAAAAAAGAAAAAAATATATTATGTGTAAAGTTTTATATAGAGAAGCATTTAGTGTATTTTTCATGTGTATAAAAATTATGTTGCCAAGGTAGTTCTTACTTAGTAAGTATAGAATAAGAGCTTGTATGACAATATGTTTTGTAAAGTTTACTTTATAATACAGAAATTAGTTTTTAGCTCAGAATTTTAGGCATTTATCAGAACTAAAGTAGGTTCAGAAATATCTAACTAGAGATCGCTTGGGGCGGAACTTTGAACCCAGATTTATGTTTTGGCCAGTATATTTTGAACTGTGATACGTATAGAATTTCTTAGCACGTTAGACCAGATATACTGGATATACAAACTGTATGCTGTTAGCATGTATATTGGACGCGTGTAACTTGAGACAGTCGTTTTCGAGCAGTTTTAATGTTTTTCTACACAGCACATCGCCGTCCACTACTGAACGAAGATCTCTTCCTACACATATTGATTAATTTCTATTAACTTGCATATACAGCTTCTTGTATGTATACACTTTAAATATTCGAAATACCACATTAAGATTTAATTTTTTTCAAATTTTTCAAAACAAAATTTTCTTAAAAATATACACACGTCCGTATTAATGTATCAATTTTATAAGAAAAAAGTTGTCAGTCAGTCAAGTCTCCTGAACTGATAATATCATGTACACAGATGATAATTATTTTATTAACTGAATGAAATTAAGCCGAAAACACTTTAAAAGCGAATTCCCCACAATTTCGATCAACACGGAAAACACAAACGGGAACAATTAAGTTTAAAATCGCCTTCATTATCATAATCAAATAATGCTCTGTACTGTATTCTACTTAATGCACATGTATTGTAGAATTGTAAATTTATTACAGAAATTTAAGTCTGTCATAGACCCCAAATAAAAAACTATTCATACAAACTTATGTACATATACATATATACTCACGCCTATATTCTATATCTATGTATAATACGCACACATTTTGCCAAACATAATATAATCAGGTCTCACTTAAGTATCAAGGGCAAGCAAATTGCCTTCAACGGAATCGGACACATAACAGCCGAATCCCTTAGTGTCGTATAACGACAGTCATGAGAAAGCTGGGTGGCCTTATTCTACTCCAGCGAGAACTACTCGTCTAGAAATAAAAAATGAAACCTATTTATCTATAGTATCAAAGCATTAAGTCTAAAATTAGTTTTTTTATAAAACACTGTTGAAATCATTTAACACTAGCGGTACTGCGTTCTTTCACACAATTATTACTCCAATGGTAGCATGATGTGAAGTGGGTATGTATTCTAATGCAAAAAGAGTTTAATAAAGTTGTACGGGTAGAAAACTTGTTACAATACAATACAATACAATAATTTTTATTGAACACCATTAAGGACAATTTCTATAATACTAATTTGTACAAACGGCGGTCTTATCTATATTTTTTTTTAAATTGGAAGTGACTTTCATTTCTAATAGATACCGGCAATGCATTCCAGAGGCGAGCTGCTAGTATTGTAAAAGATATATTAAGGAATTTTGTGGAAAGCAAAGGAATTTTTGGATGGTTTTCTGATGATCTCAGGAACCTCGCATGGGTGTCATTTAGAAAATCGAAAATCTTTGAGGAAGGAGGGAAGTAGAGGGATTAAACAACATATTGTAAAGTACGGCAAAAATATGAGCATTTCGGCGAAGCCGTATAGGAAGTCACTTGAGCTAAGTACGAAATTCAGAAGTATGTTCATATTTGCCCCAGCCAAATATAAACCGGATGCTGACGTTTTGAAGGCGTTCAAGTTTATGAAGTTGGTCCTCAGTGAGACCAAGATAGATGGTATCAGCGTAATCGAGGATTGGTAGGAGGAGAGATATTTTAGTGTCAGTGGGGAAAAAGCTACGCAATCTTGCAGATTACAGTTGCAATAACCTTGTGGCTAGTTTCCAGTAACTATAGGCCCCAGGACAAAGTTTCATATATCCATCCCCATCACCTGTATAATTGGCACTCTACAACTATGTGGTTTTCCAGAAGCTTTTTGCCTCGCACAACCAGCCTGTAAAACAAATTGTCGCCTGCTGTATTTCCGGACCGATACAACATTCAAGAAAAGAGCGTACTCCTACCTAAAAGGCCGGCAACGTATTTGTGACTCTTGAGTTGCAGGTGTCCACGGGCGGTAGTAGTCACTCAGATGACCCGTCTGCTCGTTTGGCCTCTATCAAATAGAACAAAAAAAAAACAAAAATATCCAGCTTCCTTACTCTGTCGCTAATGGGTAAAATTATGCCATTAAAAGTAACCTGAGGGAGCCTCGTGAATTCAGTTCTGGAAATAAGTCTAGAACTACCTATTATAACAGCCTAACTTTTTAACAGGATTTACAGTGACACCATGTTGTGTACTCTAACAAATATCATTAAAATAATTAATTTTTTAACTGTTTGATTGCATCCGCTAGTTGTTCAATAGGTGCGACTGTATAGATTTGCAAATTATCAGCGAAAAGGTGGTAGGATGAAAGTAGATGAATGATGAAAGAGATAGTTTAAAAAAAATGTGAAGTATTTAATTGTGAGTAATGGGGACATTACTCTTCACAATTTTTTTACAGTAAGTTATACCGAAGATAACCATTTTCTATTTTAGATCTAATGTCATCCGCTATGTTAATAAGGGTGGTTGATAGGAATGTTAGTATGGAGAAAGTTTTTTTTTTGTGGTAAGGGAATTTAAGGGGATTAAGGAAAAGTGTAATATGTGGGTCAAAATAGGAAAAATTATGTCAAAAATGGTAAGAATCACATGGCAGCTGATACATAACACATCACATAACACCGTTTCAAGACATTGATAATATGCTCTTTATAACATCACTGCGCGGATGATGAAAATTAAATGGACCGTAATCAGGAGTTAGAAGAGATGAGAAGATATTCCAAAGTCTTTGCTTTAGCTGTCCTGTCAAAGTAAAACGACGCTGTAAAATGCTTAATCAACATTTGACAGCTTCGTCTTACTTTGAATTATTAAATCAGTATTTAAATTATTCGGGATAGCTCTTTACGTGGTTTTCCAAGTCTAAGTGATTTAAAAAAAATTCAGAGATTTTTTTTTTAGTTATTGCCCTTCCTGCAATATCAATATTGCTCAAGGCGGACTTAATGCCGTAGGCATTTCCTACCAGCCCAGCCCTTTGGGTGATGCAGAGATGTTTGTGGCAGGTGTTTTAAATGATTAAATAGAAAAAAAAATGTTGCATGTTGCTACATACATAGTTCATTACACTTTTTTTTAAGTCTTTTGATCTTTAATGATATTTGTATAACCTGTGGTTCTATTTGAATAATTTTTGTATTTAATTAATGAATAATTTTTAACAGTGGTAGAGCCATGCTTAGGCACGAATGGGCCGGCTCGACCGATGCGATAGTACGGCCTCACAGAAAACCGGTTGTGAAGTAACTTGCGTTGCATTTCCCCGAATTGAGTGAGGTTTCCGGAGGCCCAATTCCCCCTCCCCCCTTTTCTCTCCCCTCATCTCCTTTCTCAATCTCCTCATCCCTCCTCTCTTCTTTCCGCTCCCTGCATTCCCCATCCCTCATCACCCTCAAAGGCGGGCAGCGCACTTGAGTTGCAAGTGTCCATGGACGGCGGTGTCACTTGCCATCGGGTGACCCGTCTGTTCGTCTGTCCTCCTATAGTATAAAAAAAAAAAAAAATGAAAGATACAACATTTTCCTCCAATTAGTTTTCACGAGCACACATATACATTTCGTTAGTTTTGCAAATTGAGACTGCCATGTAGATAAAGTGGGTCAGAAATACACTTCTAATATCAAATATCTTACAAATTCAAAGCCATTCTAATTTGTGACTCAAAATTAGTCGTTGCTATTGAAATTAACCTACTAAAAATTCCCTGCTATCTGTACGAACCTCGATTGTCCGTGCAGGTTCCGTATAATCAGATTACAAGCGCGCAGATGACGGCGAACGATTGCGATTTGCATGGGTAATGTCGCTAAGTGCGCTTTCAGTTCGTTTTGTTCACCTATGAGACCCTACGTGTTAGTAGACGGAATGTTTCGGAACACGATTAATTCAAGCATTGAGTGCTGTTAATGAAAATTCTATTTTAAATAATTCAAATATTTAAAAATAACACGCTTTGTCGCAAAGTATACGTTTCATTCATATAAAGAAAAGAAACCCAATTCGAGAATTCACTAGTATTTCATAGTGCCACTATCCATCTCCTGGTCTTATTATCATACCATCGTTACAAAGTCGATGTCCAATTGCCCAATATCAAGCTAAATGTTTTCACGAGGGAGAGCCGTGCTTCGTCATGTATGGGCCGGCTCGGTACTAGTGTTTGGTTGAGTTTGGCTTTGGGAACCGATTTGGAGTGTTATTTACAGAGTTTCTTACGAATGTAATTGAAGCTAATAAAAGCATATTATTATGAAAGTACGTAAAACGAACGTAAATACTAAAATAATTTAGTTTTCAATCTATTAAAGCTATTAAAAGAGCTTACTATGGAAAACCTTGTGTCTTGCGTCTATTAGCATAATACGTGTGAGAGGTTCAAGTGAGTGGTTCGCTAACGGCGGGTGGATCAAGTACTGTGCTTCCAGATCGATTAGGTGTAAATTATGTTTATTTGACTAAAAGATGACAAATCCATGTTATCTATTCTCGATGTTTACTCGTATTTTATTAAGCCCCTATAACATGAAAAAATCGTACGCGCAGCATTTTTTTTGTTTTCAACAGATACAAAAGGAGAAGGTTCTCAATTCGACAGTTTTTTTTTTTATGTTTGTTACCTCATAACTTTCCACTGGGTGAACCGATTTTGATGATTTTTTTTTAAATTTAAAAGCTTCCAGTGTGGTCATTTGGTCCAGCTCTGACAACGGCATGCATGAGAAAACCCTATAAGTCTTAAATTTGCATTAAGCGTGTGCGCGACAAATGTGCGAATAACTCAAAATAACTTAAACCGATTTCGACGATTCTTTTTTATTAGAAAGAATGCATTGCAAGGCTAGTTTGATGAGGTGCCTACATTGGCATCCATGAGAAAACAAAATAAGTCAAATTTTATGATAGAAGCATTGAAGTCGGTTGTTTACTTTTTTAAAGTGAATTATTTAGATTATATTCTATCTCCATCATCTTTTATTCATTATTTTATGGGTATTGGAATAGACGTTTGCCTTCCAGCTCACCTGATGGGAACTGACGATGAAGACTAAGTTGCTTCACACCTATCCGAGAAACTGGAATCTCTGGTTGAGAATCGGCAGTTGAAAGTTATACCTAGGTTAAATTTGTAATAATGTATTATGTTTTCAAATAGAATACTTCCTAAGTCATCTTCTACATTGCACTGGTTCTCCATTATAATGGCAAATAAAAACAACAGTAAATGCAATTAAATATGTATTTTTAGTTCTTACAGTTAACAGTTGTACATAGAATGGTCCGACAGCTCGAGCGAGAATGCCTTGCGCTCGTACTGTCGCTCGTATTTATACAAAGTGATGACGCGCACGTGTGAACTATGATAACAAGTAATAAATTTATTATAAATAGATTTTGATTTCATAGTTATTACATAAATTATGTAATTAACAATTTAATTAGGCAAATAAATTAATTAATTAGCTTTCCAATACACTATACGCGTCATTCTGGTGCATACAAGTAAATACAAAGCGCTATCATTATCATTGGCTTATCATACAATGCCCAATCTGCAACGCTCCCCACCCTTGAATAAATCCCATAGCATGTCAGAATCTGATGTGGACAAGGTGGCACCCTACTCCGCACCCTTAGAAGAAAGTATGCATGTTACCCAAAGAGATCATAAGCGCCGGCGGCTTGCAGATGATGCGACCGCAACAGACACTGAACCAAATGATCTACGAACTATTATACGAGAAGAACTGCGCGATATGTTATGTGCCTTACAATCTGAACAGAATTTACGGATGGATGTATTAAAAAAACATATATCGTATATCAAAACCCAAAATGACACCACGCGCAAGAAGCACCTGGACATTGAAAATTCCATTAAACTTGTTACTTCAAAGTTGGACGATGTCCAACTCACAATAAACCATTTGGAAGAGCAACGGAAGCAACTGGTCTCTCAAATGACAATTATTGAAGAAAAATGTAAAACACTCGAAAGGGTATCTTAAAAAACCAAACTAAAACCAGCCTACAAATACGAAATGTACCAAAACAGGTGGCTGAAACAAAAGAAAAACTTTTTGATATGGTAAAAAAATATCTATCGCCCTCGGAATAAAGATAGAAGGAAGTGAAATTCGTGACGTATATCGGATGCCTTCTAAATCCGAACAAAACAACACAGTAATAGTCGCTGAGTTCTCCTCGACCCTTTTAAAAACAAATATTCTTACTGCAGCCAAAAACTACAAACTTACTTCAACCCGATACAAGACGGAGCAACTAAATTCATCACACATGGGTCTGGAAGGGCCTAAAGCGGAAGTATATATCTGTGAACACCTCATACCGCGTGCAGCACGCCTACATTTCCTCGCATGGGACTTCCGTAAAACCATGGAATTTGACTACTGCTGGACCTCAAATGGACTAGTATACCTGCGGAAAAGACAAGGCGAGCCATATATATTAATTAAAAATGAATCTCAACTTAAACTTTTAAGAAGAACCAAATGAATAGTAAAATCTTTACATGTTTTGATAATGTATAACTATCTACAAGCTATACTAGGGCATTTTTAAGTTTTAAAACTCTTAATTTATTATATATATTTAAATAACAGTGACCACAAAAGTACTAATACTACTCTAAATACTATTTACACAACTATACAACAATCACCAACCGCATGCACTAGTACTTACACAAAAGCTATTATTAATTCTAATATATTCAAATATTCAATACTTAGCACAATTACTATTGAGGTCTTACACGCAATATGTGTGATTTCTCAGGAGCCTAACCTCGTTGAGACAATTCTTACAATAACTCAGATAAAATAATTAATAGCCGAGAATTGTTTGAGGAAATAGATTTCGCTATTACCCCTTCCTGCACGACTATAGATAATCCTGCTGACCTTGTTGCTGATTTGGACAATTTTGCAACAACAAGTAAAAATAAACTAAACATAATTACTATTAACATAAGAAGTGTCTACAAAAATTTGGATAATCTTCTGGTATATCTCACTAACTTTAAAACGAATATTCACGTTATAGTCTTATATGAATGCTGGTGTGATGAAAACTCTATCCCCCCTTTACTTAATGGCTACTCTCTATACCATACTAAAAGAAGTTATAATCAAAACGATGGTGTAATAATGTATATTAACGATGCTATCACAGCTACTGTCCAGGAAATTGAATTAAAGGAAGCAAATGTCTTGCCGCTAGGATTGGTAATCTGACTATTTTTGGTATCTATCGCCCGCACGCATTTAAAAACCCCAGCACCTTTCTTAATTCCTTAGATACAGTTTTACTCACAACCAAGTCCCGAAATATAGTTCTCACAGGTGACATAAATATTGATACGCTGAATACTAACAATTGTTATATAAGAGATTATCTAGAAATGCTGGGTTCACATGGCTTGCAAAACGCTATAGATATACCTACACACGGGCTTACCTGCTTGGACCATTTCATGTGCAAACTTGTCGGGCAATTTTAAACTTACGTGCTTTCAGTTGATATTACGGATTACTATCCTCTGTTCCTGTCGATTTCCACCACCCTTGCACAAAACACTTTTGCTGGTTCATTGACCAGAACCAAAATCAACTACGAAGTTTTACAAAAAGCAATTAAAACATATGATTGGAGCTCATATTTAGCAACTGAAGATCCTGAAGAAGCCGCAAAATCCCTAATCGAAATACTTCAACAATTAATAACTACACACACGACTACTTTTAATACCTTTACCAAAAGAAAAAGACCCATTAAACCATGGATTATAATAGGTATTGTTAAATGCTTCCAAAAGAGAAACCGTTTACACCAACTAGTGAAAAAGAATCCGAATGATACCATAATAAGAGGAACTTATATAAAGTATCGAAATATCTGTAACCAGACAGCAAAGACTTTGAAAATGAACTATTACAAGAATAAATTCAGTCAGTACTATAATAATAACAAAGGTACTTGGGAGACAGTTAAGGAATTGTGTAACATTAAAAGCAAACACTCGCAAGCTACTGCTTTGTTAAAACTGTTCCCATCTCAAGAAAATTCCCTTGACCACGTCAACTCTTTCTTCACATCAATTGTTATAGAACTTGCAGTAGATATACTGACAAAATTAAAAACGAATGATACTCAGCTGTTAAAAAAAAGTACTTCCACTGAAAATGTAGATTCAATGTGGTTGTATCATACTGACTATATTGAAATAGATAAAATTATTCTCAACCTTAAAACTCATTGTGCACCAGGAATAGACTGCATCACTAGCACTATTCTTAAAAATTCCCACGCTGTTTTATGTGCAGTTATAGTACACCTTTGCAACATCAGTATTTCTACTGGGATTTTTCCAGCAATTTTTAAGAAAGCTGTAGTTGTTCCAATATACAAAGGTGGAGGTGAGGAGGTGGTCTCAAACTACCGGCCAATTTCATTATTAAGTGCAATCAGCAAAATTATTGAAAAGATTATTAACATACGCCTAACCAGCTTTTTGGAAAAAAAAGCAACTGTTAGCAGATAACCAATATGGATTTAGCTCGGGGAGGAACACAGAAGATGCTGTCGCTAATCTATCCAGGACAGTCACAAAAGCTCTGGACAGTGGAGAGTGTTGCATAGCTATCTTTATAGATCTTAAAAAAGCATTCGATACCGTGTCGATTCCTTTACTCTTACGAAATTTGGAGGATCTAGGGATACGTGGAAATGCCCTCGAGTGGTTCCGTGACTACCTGACAAATAGAAATCAAGTCGTTAGAGTATCTAATGTGCTTAGTTCAAGCCTCCCAGTCAACTATGGCATACCACAGGGAAGCACGCTTGGCCCTACTCTTTTCCTGGCGTATGTCAATGGTCTGTGTAAACTTAGAATTGATGGCGGCAGTATATTAGCTTTCGCCGACGATGCGGCTCTCATTTTTCGGGGTAAATCCTGGATGCAAGTCCATGAAGTAGCCGAAGCCGGCCTAACAACAGTTACGAAATGGCTTGACGACAATCTCCTAACCATCAATGTTCCAAAAACGAAATACATCTGCTTTAGAATTTCTACGGCCAATAAACCACCCACAGATTTTAATATTAAAGCCCATTCTCTTCATTGTACGAAAGATATAAATCTTAACACATTTTGCAATTGCCCTAATCTTATCCAAACAAAAACCCACAAATACTTAGGAATTCTAATTGATGACAACCTTAATTGGAGACCGCACATTGCATTGGTCAGTAAACGAGTTCGTCGGTTTCTACACATTTTTAAAAACCTTAGAGAAACTGCGGACTCTAATCTCATTACAAAGATTTATTTTGCTCTTGCCCAATCTATCATAACATATTGTTTACCGGTGTGGGGTGGAGCTGCTGCAACACACTTACTAGAGTTGGAGAGAGCGCAAAGGGCCATTATTAAAGTTATGTTTAGCAAACCCAGGAGGTACCCCACGGATCAATTGTATAAGGAAGCTAATCTACTGACGGTCAGACAATTATTTATTATGCAATCGGTCCTTCGCCACTACAAAATAATTGTGCCTTCCCAACTACCTCAACGTAAAAGAAGAATTCGTACCTATGTACCTACCTTCAACACGAATTCAACTCAACACGGTATTCGCGCAACGACAGTTATCCTATTCTGGACCTTTTCTGTACAGGCATTTTAACGATGTATATAAAACGTATTATTTGAACAAAACTAGCTTAAAAATAAACACTAGAAAACAAGTTGAAAGGGAATAGTTACATTGCAACAGAAAACATTCTTAAAATTAACATTTGAATTGGTTAACACGTGTCACACAAATATTAAGGAACATACTTTACACATATCTTTCTTACAAAACAAACCTACATTATATCATACCTTACATACATATAAGCGCTTACCACACATTACTCAATACACCTTCTCACACCACACATTACACGACACACGTACACACAAAACATTACAACCTATACAATATAATTACACACTTTTTATACTTTTGTTATACTAAAAATACGTATCTATACTGAATAAAACTAATGCTTAGGCTTGCTAGTATTTATTGCTATGAATAACTTGTAAACTAAAGCTACTGATAAAGATATATACAAAATATTGGTCAGCCGACTGCCTATAACTTGTACCATACGCTATTTCTTTGAACTTAAAAGTGAAGTCGCCCGGTGAATGTCATTTGCTCGGTGCGTAGTCGCTGGCATTAAATTAATATCTACCCTCCCAAATTTTAGAATTAAGTTTTCTGTTTGCTTATTATTTAATATTGTGAAATTACTAGATGGGACCACTTTATGGGGTGGAGGGTTGACAACCTGAGATACAGGAACCTTCCTAGTTCAGGTGTCAACCCACCATAATCTCTTTTTGAACTATAATCTTTACAATGTTCTTATTACTGTTTTATGGCGAATAAATAAATAAAAAATAAAATAAAAATAAAAAAAATACTTCAATTTGTCTCAATGACATGCTCCATTGGCAAGCAGTTGCGCCGATATGTATAATAACTTTAAAATTTCCAATTCAAATATGAAATTAAATATGAACAAATTAAAAAAAATCGAATTATTAACAATAATTTGAATTCGTCTTATATAAAAATATTTAAAGAATTATATTAATAAGTTAAAGTAATTAAATACCTGACTGTGTTGATCTATAATCACCTGTTTCCAAATGGTTGAGCCTTATGAGAAGAAATAGGGCAAATTAAATCATGGCCACTCTTTTAAATTACCAGGTAGATATTACAATATGTAGGAGATATCATATACTATTCAATAAAACACTATTTTATCGTGTGCTATTATGTTGTAAATTAATTAAAATTAAAAGGAAATTAAAAGGAGTTAAAAACTAAGAAAAAAGAAGACAGGAAATGAAGAACATATTAGCTCACTTTAATCATTTTTTAACAATATACATATATATTTTAATGATAATTAGGTATTTATTGCTTATTTACTGGTATCTCAGATTACCAGCCTCTCCCAGCTACTGATTTGTACAGTACTAAATATATGGGTGCGTGAGATTGAGAATTTATTATTCTAATTAATTTATATTTTTTGATTGAGAAAAGCATATATGTAGACTGTGTTTATCCTATCATATCTGTGTGCATGATAGTATATTATATAAGAGCGTACAAATATATCTTGTGTTGTATTAAGATGGAATATATAAAAAAAAATTGTTTCATCATAGCCAAGATGTGACATCCTTCTTGCAATGGAAACGCGTGTAGGAGTATATATGGGTTTTTGTTGATCTTATGGTACTGATTGTTTGCAATAGCCTGTAAATCTCTAACAGTTCAATTCCAAGCACTACTACCCTCCATCTAATCCACCACTGAGGAATAACTTTCAAAGCACAACTTTCGTTTACAGTAGACTTAAATTTCTCTAGACTTAAAGTTTGTATATTATCAGGGATTTTAAAACAACTTCTTACTTTTTTGGAGAAATATTAAGAGCATTAATTTAGCAAACACAACTTTTTACCCGACTGCGTAAAACAGGGGTTCCTGTGTTTCGAGTGTAGGTACCTAGTATGCTGGATGGATTTCGATAAGTCACACAGACACAGGGTATAATAATTAGAGATAACGTTAACAAAAAAAATACAATTGCGTGTTTGGCTCGTGCACTAAGAGTTCCGTAAGCAAACGATCTTCTACGAGAATATATCTAATAACAAGTAAAATAACCTATAAAAAAAGTTGTTTTATAGCGGAATTCTCTCTGTTTACTTTTTAACGATATACAGGAACTGAAAGACGAATAGACGGGTCACCTGATGGTAAGTGACAATCGCCGCCGATGAACACCTACAGCTGAAGAGTTGGAAGTGTGATGCCCACATTTGACGGTGATGGAGTAGGAGGAGAATGAGTGGGGGGGAAGAAAGGAGGGGGAGTTCATCCTCCGGAACCTACACTCACTCCGTTATTACCGAATTAGTTTTTATTGTATTCAATATTATTAGAAATTGTAAAAATGTATTATTCATCATTCATAAAATAAATTAATCTAATAATAAACCGGTCAAACATTCAAAATAAATAGAAAATAGATTAAAATTAATTACCAAATTTATTCCTTCATTTTCCAACTCAAAGGTGGTCTTCAATTTTAAACTATACCAACCCTGAGTAAAACCAATTCAATAAAATAAGAAAAAAATCTATTTACTAATGACATCACTCATGTTCATTCTTGTTCATTATCGAGTGATATACTCACAAATAAAAAATCAGTCTAACTGGGAAGTCATCTTGTAATATTATACGTGTTATACTTAAATGTAATCACTAACACTATTGCTAGGACTACACTAGGGCTATTTAAATGACACTCCACATGTCGAAACTAAAACTTAACTTAGCAGTCCTCTGCTTATGTTAGTCTTTTTTGACCGCAAAATAGTAAAAAAAAGACCACACAAGAAGAAAAAAGTTTGTTGGTTTTTAATATGATATTACAAAAAAAGGGACTTTCAGATTGTATCCTTTTTTGGTGCTTGTACTAAGAGACTTTGTTTCTTGACAAATTTTATGATACCAAAATCATTGGGAGGTACTGTATAGGTTTTGATTTAGCAAAAAAAATTTCAAATTTGTATCTTGTGATGGCGTAAATTTAATGTACAGAAATATTTTATGTTAATATAAAACCACATATGTACGTATTTGATGTTAATTTCGGCTTGATACCTTCACGCGGTCGTTGAGAGCATTCCCTATAAATTAACTCATAATTACGCATATAAATCACAAATACAAAAAGGATTAACATTGCGATTAAAATATGTTCATACGGCATAGTGTCATTAAATTAATGAATATCCAACATTGCATCTATGTTCAGAATTAATACCCCCGATGACACTGACAGTTTTGACAGTTTGCGGTGAGATTGAAATGACAACTAAAGCTTATCATATGATATTGAAAGTAATTGGTTTTTAAATGGAATTGACCATTATACGGCAACCAACAACTTCATAATTGTGCTAAGCTTTTAATTTTTTTTAGAGTCTCATACCTTCTTTTTTTCGTGTTGAAACTCCCACGTGTCATTAGCCGATGGTGAAGTGGTATGTCGGAATCGAACCTAAAAATACCCGGTGTTTCGTCACAAGTAGGTCTATTGCAAGGATCCTGTGTACACCTTCGTTAGTAAGCTTCCAGGATCTCCTGCAGAGTGTCATAGGAGATATTAATTCACTATATTTAAACTTAGTTCAAATTTTGGTAAAGGGCTCGGAGCTTCCGGCTGCAGCCTGTTTGAAGCTTCTTCGAGCTATTGCTTACATTTTCCAATCCGTTGCTTTTTCTATCCTTGCTTTTAATACTCCTCTGTATCCGCGTAGGGTTGGGCCCCACTGGGATACAGGTATGAGTGGGAGAGATAATAGTATGCGATTTAGAAATTTGTTTTAGTATGGATCAATAAAGGTTAGTTTCATTTATTGTACGTTAAACATTTAAACTAAATATAAAAACATTTATTATATGTATAATCATTTTATTTTTAATAGTTTTCACAACACAAGAGTGTTGACTCCACATAAATTTCCGACATGATATGCATTCTCGAAAATTGCCAGCACTTAAAAAAATCTCCCACAAATCCGTGATAATAAAATCAGTGTAACAGACCGTTTAAAAACATAATTTAGAAAAATGCAATTCATTTCATTCCCCAGTGTCATCCCCCACCCTCAAGAGGTCATTACGCTACGAACGTGTGGATAATGTCTTCTACTGTGCTTTGAGTACTCTGAAATGATCGTTCAACAAAATGGTAACAGCAGTTAAAATTCGTTTAATTTTTTACTGAAGAATCTTTTGCGTGCTGTGGATTTAATTATGGGGGTGCTAATATTGCTTACCTACATACGTACGCTGTGAGTGAGGTACTTATGTTGAAAATACGGTTCTACTTAAATCCAGAGAAAGTTAGATATTAATGTGTTAAATAATGAAATGTTGGTACTTATTTCTGTTAATTATTCTAGATTGTAGGCGCTTACGTTTCTGCCTCGAAAAGCAATGTAAATCCAAGAATCTTAAGTTGATGTCATATAAGAAATCTTCTGTTAAATTTGCGAATAAAAAGATAAAACCTTTATGTGTTATTCATGCCAAGAAGTCTATTTTAATGTGGTTTTAATTGCCGAATAGCTGATCATATGAAGAATAAATTGTGTAGGCTACTTTTATCTTGGAAGAATAATAAGATTTTTATGCGAGATTAAATCTTTACAGAAGAGAGAAACTGCCGCGATGACAAATATTAAAACAAAAAAAAGTACAATAACGTCCTGTGTTTATTTAAATGGGAATGTATTTAATTTACTCTGATTTCTCAAAAAGCTATACAAACTCTTTATCGCTTGCTAATTTGAACATTGTTTGCTTGTTTCTGCAATTTAATTTGTATCCATATTTTTAGGCAGACTGTACGGACGGCGTAGCGGTTTAAGTGGTCACCTTGTCACTACGCTGCCTCGCCTAGTGTTGTGGCTTCGATCCCCGCACAGGACAATACTTTTTGTAATCCTCAAATTATTGTTCAGAGTCTGTGTGTTCTTTGTGTCTGTTGCTTAAATGTTTGTTAAGTCTCCCGCGACACAGGATTTAATCCTAGTGCTGGAGCTGTTATAAAAAAAAAAGGAGTAAAGATTAGTACAACGGGATATAAGTAGCTCTTTCACAATGCATGCTGTGAATTGAATACTAATTAATAGTAGATAATACAACACTTATAGACTTCTATAATACTTTTGAGCCCTTTTAAACTCATTAGACTTCTATATTCTTAAAAAAAAAACACTAAATTTGGTTGTAATTTAATTTTTAAAATTTTCTACTATTTTGCTTAATATTTACTAACCACAATTTGCATTCCTAATTATGTAATTATAAAGTATGCACAAATAGCACGCCAAGCTATAAATAAGTCGCCTATCTCTACACCACCAACATTAAAGGCGTACTCAATTTCCCATTCAAATTTTATCTGAGTATCATAAAATATCACACACGAGGGGTGAAACCGTGGGGGTGATTTCAACATAACCGGAGCTAAAATCTTTAATCAAAACCTTTCATATCTTCTATGAAAGATTAATAAAACGCGCTGAAGATTTGAATATGCATTAACTTTTTTTGTTTTCACCCCTTGAGTCCATAATAGGGTTGTAAAATTTATACTTCTATATGATAATAATTGTCAAGTCTGTTTATAGATAACTCATTGAAATGAAATGAACACACTGAACACCAGTACACATATAAGCTATAAATGGTTAGAAAAGCAGTCAGTGAAACTATATATCTTACCGCCTACTACGGTCTTGTTTCTTCTACTCTTACATATTTTATTATATTCTGGGGAAATGCGACTACTTTTTGCGCTATGAACAGTTTTTACTGTAATTTTCCCACATTCAATAGGTACACAGTTCACAGTGTATATCTCACAGTTTATTGACAATATCGATAAAGCAAGGATCGACAGTTTTACATCACTACTAGCTAAAACTCAACGCCATTTTTGTAGATGTCAATGACTCTATTACCAGTGAAAAAATACAGTGTCGAAAACTTATTTATTTATGTCTACACTTAATTTAGTTTTTAATTATTTAATATATTATATACATTTGCTTTCATGATGTAGTGATTAAAATAGAAAAAAAATATACTGTACTGGTTCGGTCATATCGAAAGGATGAATGAAAGAAGATTGACAAAAAGTATTTATATTGCAGATGTAAATGAAATTGTCGGAAGAGGAAGACCTAGGCGAACGTTCTTGAACCAAGTTCAAGACAATTTAAACAAAGGCCAGGTCAAAAGTACCTTTAACCGAGAAGCCTGTATGCGGAACGGAAAGAAAATTGAAAAAGCGAGAAAGGTATGTCAGAATCGTGGCAAATGGAAGGAAGTGGTCTCTGCCTACCCCTATGGAAAAGAGGCGTTATAAGGTATATATGTATATACTTTAGATATTGCGCGCATTTATGGTAGCAAGTGCATAGCAAGCAAGCATTTACATATTAAAATACATAGCATGTATTATTGTTGTTATAATCTTAAGATAATATTTATATATTTTTTCTATATATTTATTGTGTTGTTGAGCAAAATATTTTCCGTTGGAACAACCCTACTAAAAGGCCCATTAGATGAAGTGTTATTTTAACGCCTACAAGTTCTGAAAGTGAAGTTTTGTAAGTTGTCCGTGTCATTAGCTGGCTTAAGGCTGTTAATTATTACTGTTTTTAGATGTTTCTTCTTTTAGCTGGATCCTAAAGGGATATGAATATGTAAGAAAGAGGTTATTTGATATAATGCAATATTTTTACTAAGTATATATATATAAATATTATAATAATAAAACAATAATTATTTATTGATCCAAAAGTGTTACAACAACAGTGAAACATATTAGACACAGTAGGTGTTTACAGAAATATACGCCAGTTTTAAAAAGTTACATAACATTTTAGGCTATTTATCTTAAACTAGGCTACACCTGTATTTTAAGAGACAGGTCAGATACATATGTATATGTGTTGATTGGATCATGACCGTATGTATAATATGTGCCAAGGACCACTACATGTCAGTATATGTCTCCGTGTGTGAATATGCGTGTGTTTGTGCGTGTATATACATATAAATTGTCACTTTAAGAACTGCAGTAGTGATTCAGTAGCACAGTAATCTTTCAAGTAAATCTATTCAGCTTAACGATGTTTAACTCTTTGTTAATATTACTGCATAGGTAGGCTTATATATAGGGCTTTTTGAAGAATATAATGCTGCCGCACTGTAAGTACCTTATTATTTGTAGTGGTAGAGCCATGCTTGCTTAAGCACGAATGGGCCGGCTCGACCGGTGCGATACCACGGCCTCACAGAAAACCGGTTGTGAAGTAACGCTTGCGTTGCATTTCCCCGAAATGAGTGAGGTCTCCGGAGGCCCAAAATCCCCCACCCCCCTAATGATAGCGCTGTTAACGAAAAGGATACCCCAGGGGGGTACCAGCACTAGCGTTGGAGAATCCCCCCCTGGACGTCCACCCTCAGTACGGATTATGCCTGAGCGTGGACGCCCAGGCTGCCCCTCGTACTCTGGGGGGGGCTCAACTGCGCTCTCAAAATCTGCTCGGGGCAAGAGAAGGCATACCATGGCAACCTCTGTCACGTTTACCGTGGATTTTTGCAACATTAGGGGCTTACATTCGAACCTCGACACTGTCCACCACCACCTTGAGACAGCAAAGCCGGCCTTGCTCTTTTTAACCGAGACGCAGATATCATCTCCAGCGGACACATCCTACCTCTGCTACCCTGGGTACGGACTGGAACACTCCTTTGTTCCTAAGGCTGGTGTATGCGTGTACGTTAGAGATGATATCACTTCTCGCCGCCTCGGCAATCTTGAAGGTAGGGACCTCTCCATCTTATGGCTACGTGTAGACTGCGACGACCATCCCCGCATCTACCTATGCCTCTACAGGTCCCATAGCGGTGATGCCGAAACGGACCGACTCATCGACCACGTCAATGGCTACAGACTCAGTGCTCCAGCAGGTCCCATCCGCAGAGATCGTGATTCTTGGCGACTTTAACGCCCATCACGCCGTATGGCTTGGTTCGCGCAAAACCGATTATGCGGGAAGATCTGTTCACGATTTCGCCTTGGCATATGGCTTGACGCAGCTGGTAGCAACGCCTACGCGAATCCCAGATGCAGAAAGCCACGTGCCTTCACTGTTGGATCTTCTGCTGACCTCACATCCTGACGGCTACAAAGTATCCGTTGAGGCCCCTCTTGGCTCTTCGGACCATTGCCTGATTAGGAGTATGGTGCCACTCGTTCACTCGCTGCGGCCGCGTGTTACAGGCAGTCGCCGCGTATGGCACTATAGGTCAGCAGACTGGGATGGAATGAGAACATTCTTTGCATCCTACCCATGGAGGCAGGTTTGCTTCTCGCCGGATGATCCCAATGTCGTTGCTGACTCTGTCGCGGATGTTGTGCTTCAGGGTATGGAACTATTCATTCCATTCTCCCTGATTCCCACAGGTGGCAAGTCCCAGCCTTGGTTTGGTCGAACCTGCAAAGCGGCGTCCCGCCGAAAGCAGGAATGTTACCAAGCATGGGCTAATGCAGCGACAGCACGGGATGTAAAGACCAGCACATTAAAGAAGCAATTTAACTTTGCCTCCAGGTCCCTCAAAAGAGTAATTGCTGGGGCGAAGTCGGCTCACATCGGCAGAATTGGCGAGAGACTAGTTAGTCTCCCCTCCGGAACTCGTGCATTCTGGTCTCTTGCCAAAGCTGTCCAGGGGAACTTTTGTAAACCATCCCTTCCACCTCTGCGCATAGGAGATAATTCGTTGGCCCACGACGCTAAAGAAAAAGCCGATCTTCTGGGCAAACTCTTTGCGTCCAACTCGACCCTGGACGACGGGGGAAACGCACCGCCGACCATACCGCAGTGCGAGACCCGCATGCCGGAAGTCCGGTTTACACAAAGGGCAGTGCGTAAAGCGCTTCTTTCCCTCGACGTTCATAAGTCGAGTGGGCCCGATAGAATCTCTCCTATCGTGCTGAAGACGTGTGCTCCAGAGTTAGCACCGGTTTTAACGCGCCTTTATCGGCTTTCCTACTCTCTTGGCGTAGTCCCGAACTCATGGAAGACAGCTCTAGTGCACCCAATCCCTAAAAAAGGAGATCGCTCGGATCCGTCCAACTACAGACCCATAGCCATCACCTCCTTGTTCTCCAAGATAATGGAATCCATTGTTAACTGCCAGCTCCTCCGGTACTTAGAAGACCACCAGCTCCTCAATGATCGACAATACGGCTTCCGTCAGGGTCGTTCAGCTGGTGATCTTCTCGTATACTTGACTCACCGGTGGGCACAGGCGATCGAGACCAACCGGGGAAGCGTTGGCCGTTAGTTTGGACGTGGCGAAGGCCTTCGATCGGGTCTGGCACAAAGCGCTTCTTGCGAAGCTTCCTTCCTATGGGCTTCCCGAGAAACTGTGCAATTGGCTTACCAGTTTTCTTACAGACAGAAGCATCAAGGTCGTTGTTGACGGTGCATGCTCCGACTCGAAGTCTGTTAATTCTGGTGTCCCACAAGGCTGTGAGCTATCACCCACGCTGTTTCTTCTGCATATCAACGACATGCTGCAGATTAGCAGCATCCATTGCTATGCAGACGATAGCACGAGTGATGCCCTTTACACCAGCCGCGCTAACATTTCTCGGGTAAACGTCATCGAAAGCCGATCCAAACTTGTGTCTGAAATCGAAACTTCTTTATCAAAAGTTTCAGATTGGGGTCGACTTAACCTAGTCCAATTTAACCCCACGAAGACACAGGTTTGCGCGTTCACCGCTAAAAAGATGCCATTGGTCGTATCACCTCAATTTGAGAGCACTTCCCTAACTGCATCAGCCAGTATCGGAATCCTTAGCGTCGATATATCAAGCGAAGTCCAGTTTCGCGGTCACTTAGAGAGTAAGGCCATATTAGCCTCGAAGAAGCTTGGTGTGCTAAACAGATCGAGACAGTATTTTACTCCGGCCCACCGCCTGCAACTTTATAAGGCGCAGGTTCGGCCGCACATGGAATACTGTTCTCATCTCTATGCAGGTGCACCCCAGTACCAACTTCTGCCTCTTGACCGCATTCAACGGAGAACGACTCGCATCATCGACTGCCAAGATATTTCTGATCGACTTGACACCTTGGCGTTGCGTAGAGATGTAGCTTCACTCTGCATCCTCTATCGCTTGTATCATGGGGAGTGTTCAGAGGAATTGTTCGGACTTATACCGGCTACTGGTTTCCGCCATCGTCCTACGCGACAAAATATCCATTCCCATCACCTGGACGATTGGCACTCCACCACTGTGCGCTTCTCCAGAAGCTTTTTGCCTCGCACAACCAGCTTATGGAACAAATTGTCGCCTGCCGTATTTCCGAACCGATACGACCTTCAAACCTTCAAGAAGAGAGCGTACCTCTACCTAAAAGGCCGGCAACGCACTTGTGACTCTTGAGTTGCGGGTGTCCATGGGCGGCGGTGGTCACTTACCATCAGGGGACCCGTCTGCTCGTTTGCCCCCTATCGCATAAAAAAAAAAAAAAAAAAAAAAAAAAAACATTCGGCATAGAGTAGGATAGTTGGTAGGAAAACAATTAGAGTACAAGTACTAAAAATTAAATATATACATATATTACAGATTACATATCGCATAGCAAAGTACCAAGAAAACGTCAAAACCTATACTCGCTCATATTCCTCTGCCATATTCGATGTTCAATTTGTTTAATAAAATCTTGAAAGTATTCATCAATACAAACTCTCTCACCGTATATCTGGTGCTTATGAGTGAAGAGGCAGCAGGTTGTGATTACTTACGTCCGTACATAAAACTAAACGTGACTTCTTTCACAAATGAACAAGCCTTCAAAAGAACCTTCAATACAGATATATGTATTCTGAACTGAAGGTGAAAGGGAACAGGAAGAATTTGAGCGAAATAAGTAAAAGTGCAATACGTAAGATGAAACTTGTATGTAGGTTGTAGCTGATTTTATACTTTTTTTTATTAATTCTTATGTTTTGTATCAAAAGCCAAGGCTACGGGCGTCGCGACGACATTTAAGAAAAAACTTATTGACTAAACAATGAAGTCAACTATTGCTCCGTCGCGCTATGAAAGTTCTTTCATCATCATTCGTGTTGAGGTATAAAATATCAAACGTGCCACATTTCACTATTCATAATTGGGTAATTACGGCAACGGGTTGGTGACATACAATTCTTACTTCCAAGAATGGTATTTATAAATGGTGAAGAATATTAGACAAAACATAAAATGAAGACATTGTCTGCAATTCAACCGATCAATCAGCCATACCCATCTTTTTCTATCTTATGCTTTTGCCTATTAAAATACGTATATATTACAAATCATATTTTATTGCAATATAACTATTTTCTTTTGTAAATTATTGCCATAAGTATAAATTCTTTGATTATACCATAACAAAGCTATGTTTGATTAATTGCATTATCATACAAAAAAAAAAACATGTTTCAAAACAAATAAATGTTTAATAAAGTAAACTGCTTTTAAAGTTTGAAATAATACTCAGTGTTACTAGGGAATCCATAAGGAATGCCGTTTCTATAAGCGGAGCGGAAAATTTTATAAGATTCAGTACTATTACCAAGCGAAGGCGGATTTCACATATATTTCAATATTATTGCAGAAAAACAACAATTTTGAATTTCATTATAGGAGCACCTGAGGTTGTAGTAATTAACCTTAAACTCTCAGAGGGAACTATGAATAAAAGTGCATTGTCAATTTAAATACACTAAAAATATTTTATGAAAACTTATTATCAGTATTTTTCAATTTTCGATAGAAGAAATCAGTCGGACTAAAATACTCATGAAGTTTGTTGCCTGCGTTCCAAAACGTATCTGTAGATCCTATGGAGAAAAGGCAAAAAAAATCTAATTGTTTTTTTTATATATTTTTATATATTTGAGGACAATGTAACACAAATTACTACTATAATTGAAACAAGAGTAGTCTTAAGAGGAAAAGTCCGCGAAAAACAAGTGCGTGTGTACTCGTAAGTGAGCAGAACCCTGTTAACGACTAGGTCCATTGGTTACCAAATCTTGACAGAGATTCCTAATACTTTACAACTACAGAGATTGCTACTACTACTACTACTACAAGTAGCTTTAAAATAGTATTTCTAAACTAGATATCAAAAGTTTTTACAACCAATGGTCTGCGTCTGCTGCGTGGAAGCTTGAAAAAAGAAATCAATCAAGGATACCGTGGGAGACTGGGCCACACAGGAAACCGGTTATAAAACAATGCTTGCGTTGTATTTACCAAGCGAGTGAGAGCACTGGAGACCTAAATCAGGGAGGGTTTGGCATCTCCTCATCACCCTCAAAAACGGGTAGCTCAATTTCAACTCTTGAGTTGGAGGTGTCCATGGGCGGCAGTTGTCACTTATCATCAGGTGACCCGTGTGCTCGTTTGCCCCCTATGCACTAAAAAAAAATATTTTTTCCGCACAACTAGAATCTCCGCCTTAAGCCGAATATCTGACAAATGGGTACTTTATAAAACGTTTTAGCTCTACGCTCATTTCCGATGCAAATCCATCAAGCTTTTGGTCAAATTTTAGTCAGTTTGCTTCATGTGGACAACATGGCGATTGCTGATAACTTTTTGGATCTATATATGTATATAGATTTGATAAATTGACTTTCGTTTGGGAAAATGTTTTTATTTTAACATTGGTAAAGCAATGCCTAGTCACGAATGGTATGGCTCGACCGTTGCAATACCATGTCACAGAAAACCGATCCTGAAGCAGCCCCCGAAATTAGTGCGATTTACTTTCCTTTCCTTTTATCCCCACTCTCTTATTTCCACTCCCTCCCTCATCACCCTATAAAAAATATATTTGAAACCACCTTACAACATATAAAAGACTGAACTAAAAATAATTAATATTTTATGGCTAATAGAGTCATCTATTAGCCATAAAATATTAATTATTTTTACGAAGTTGTATACATCTAAACATTTCACATATAGAAATTAAAATTTGATCGTGACTTAGGTAAGGGATAAATATGTTAAAGTACGACTCCTTAAAATGTGTTATCTCAAGATCCGATTACTGTATAAATGGATGACAGATAAATATATATTGTATAAATAGTGTTTTGCTTTAAAGAATGACTTTGACGTGAAGTAAACCCGCGGTTGTCGTTTAAGGCAACTAAGGGATCGGACTGTTATTAATCAGACAGTATATACATACATATATGGTTACACAGTGCCCCCTCATCTGTATAACACCTTAAATAAGGAATGCCAGATTCATCACCTTACTAAAAGAGAATGTAAAACTAAGGTAATGAACTGGCTACTTGAGCAGGACTACGACACAACCGAGGCATTGATGAGGCTCACTACTCTATAACATTACACACACACATACACACTTACACTCACACACACACACTCTACACACGCCCGCGCACACACGCCTAAGCATGCACGTACATACAGGTCTTATCATAAGTCATAAACTGTACCCATGAGTGGACCTGGTACCCTTGACTCAAGTTAAATCTTACTATGGGTGTCAGAGCCTGAATGTATAATATGTATGTAAGCACTGTATCTCTTTTCTGTATTAATACATTTATTATCATTATTATATTAAGTAAGCGGGACTAAATTAGTTATCAGAAGGTAGTTTGAGACTCCGCTACCTATATGCATTATTTTATTATCTAGCAACATGTAATTATGTATGAATTTTTCGCAAAGGTTTTTAGGTTTATATTTAAATTTTGAGTAAATACTCTCTAATCTAAGACGACGTCTATTTAAAGGTACTAAAGAGAATCAAATAAATCATTTATTATTAAATCGTTTTTATCACTATCTGTTGTCCGCGAGTTCTCAGCTACAAAATTTGTTTTATTTCACGGGAGCATTACTTATCATCTTGACGTTTAAAAAAATCATGATGATCAGATGAACGGCACGGCATGCGAAAAAGCATTAATACGTAAAAAAATATAAAAAGACGAATAAAGAAAATTTAAAACACGCGCCACAATACAGCTTTTTCTCTATATCTTTATAAAGCAAGGCTTTATAGCCTTGCTATTTTTCCTATCATATAATATGAAATATATAAGGCAAGCGGTTTATCAAGCCAATATCGCGATATATTGAGCCGGCCCATAACAGATACGTATACTACCACCGTGGCTCTTTTAAGACCTTCTTCGATACATATACATAGATCAGTTAATTCTGCAGTACGGATAACCCAACATCAAAACAAAAACTGAAACTCTGTGGCTTTTACTCATATATTAATTAGTTTTTTTTTTTTATAGTTCTTAATGTACAATTATAGGCAACCGTAATAAGGTTAATGTTTTAACTTGGTTCCTACATTTCTTATAATTGATCTGTCTCTGTTCAGTTCAATACGAACTCCAAGCATTGATGCTTGTAGTTCGTATTGTTCTTCAGAACAAATCATATTTAAATCACGTGGATTTTTGCTACTAACACTCTCTCTCTTACTTACACCATAGAACACTGGACAAACTGTTTGTAAAGAAATACTTGCGTTATGTTTCCTATGACCTATCTATTAGAATATGTTAATGTTTATTAGGCACTAAACCAACACCTCAAAACCTTTTATCTTCTCCATGTTACTCTTTGTCAAAGTTTTACACAAGGGACTTGTAGTTTTGAAGAGCGGGGGACTTGAATTACAACCAACGTTTATCTGTTATGACCCGTGCAATCTGCGGAAGGCTGTTTGGGTAATCTATGGCGATTGCACCAGGGATGGTCCACCTTTATTTGTCGGGGCTGTATAATTTTACTACGCAGACTTTTATATGGGTAAGGGGAAATATTAAGGAAATAAGTTTTACAGTCGGACAGTAGGATATGAACATTTGTGCATTTTGTTGTATTTAGAAGTATGTACTTCTTGTATTTAACTGCCCTGAAAAAATTGTGTGATCCACAATTACTTGTCTCGAGTCTGGATATTATTTGTATCCGATGTATTTATGTTTGTAAAGTCCCCCGCAACACAGGAATTATTGATAATGTGGGACTTGTCTTTTAAACAAATGGTAAGTATTAAATTTATTTTAAACTTAATGGCTAAGGTATTTTCCGTCATTCAACCTTTCCGTAATGCAGAGGAAAGAGTAGTATTACTTTTAAGCAACGTATGTTAAGCGATTCTCAGCCAATAAGGGAGCTTCATCTATCAAAATTAAAGTATGAAAGTATGTTATTCATTAAGTTTCTAGCATAAGAAAAACGAATTGAATTCTATTTTGTTATTTTTATAATAATTTTGGTATAAAATCACAAGATTTCTTTATATTGTCAAAATCGTAGTTTTATTATCTGTGTGTCACATAAAACGCCGACCACCATTTTCTACTTGCGAGTGACGTCACTATGGCAGAACAAGTTTTTCTTTGTAAACAACAGCGAACAATTTAAATATCTTTATACTGTGAATTTCTGGCCTTGAATTATAACTATTTATAGTTTAAATTGTAAACATTTTCATTTTTGCATAAAGCGATTTGATATTCTGGAATTAGAAATACCAATTGACTATCAAATCTTTATGATCCTTTAAAAAAAAAGAATATTGCCATTTGTGGACTTTTTTTTTATTTGTTTGATATCCTCCTGCTGTGGTCCCATTGTAACCAATTCGTCATCAATTTGATCATGATCATGATTACAAGCGTTCAGTACAAAAAGGTCATTGACCTTTGAAAACACGTTGATGAACAGATACCCAACCCCCTCATTACGAAGAGGTAAAGATAAAATGCTTTGCTAAAACATTTGCAAAGGCTCTTTATTTTGCATAATGATTTTTTCCAAAAATTAGGAAGTGGGTATTACTTTAAATAGTAAAGCAAGGGGAGTTGAGAAAAATGACGTAATTAGACAGAAATTTTAATTTCGTACGTTTGTGGGTGCTCCTCTAAACGATGCTGTTTCACAAACAGCTGGTTTCCGGGAAGATGGCTTATGGAGTAATCTTCTACGTTTCAAATCTGTAAGGATTTTCCTCATAATCTTTACATTTTTTAAAGTGAGTATACGATTTTTCATGTTTTTTGGCGTTTACTTCGTTACTAGCTGTAAAGATTTCTTATTTATAAGGTTAAATGCAATATAGAAGTTCAATTAAACTAGTAATATTAACTTTTAATGCACATTTTAATGCACAGGCAACTTTTTGTGGCTAAAGATTTGCTTACGATTTTAGAAATTCATTATCCATGTCTAAATCAATTAAATATTGATATTTTGAGCTATAAATAAAGCAGTTTCTTTAGACTATCAGTTATAATTGTTACTGTGGTTATTTCTCAAATCGCTATTAACATGTATCGTATTACCAATATTCTTGCTAATCCTTCTGGATAAGCTACGTGATGGTGTTTTAAATGGATTTCAATTGGCAGATACGTGTGGGTGACGTCCGTACCTGAAAGTTGCGATTACCATGAGGGTGTAACGCTTTATTATATGCAGATGCTAGATAGGTCTGCTTATATTAACAACACTCATCATAGGGCCTCTTTCCAACAACTTGATGTTAAGTTCTATGCCTCAGACCATTTACCTAGTAAAGCTAAATTCCAATATAAAATACATAGGCACACGCCTTATTTCTGTGCAGAGCAGACACGGAAGAACAAACGGTAGAAAGCTATTTCCAACGATCCTGACACAATTTGCACCTCTTTCACATTCATAAGTCTTTTGAACTATTAATACTGAAATATTTAACTTGCGACTTATTATCGTTGTACTTACAAAATGATACGTATACAGAATACATATAATAGATATTCATTATTTAATAAAAAACCATGTGTTATGCTCATGAAATATCATTAGTGAAATATATATTTGGCTAATTAGCCTAATTTCGTCATGTTCCGATGCACAAAACAATATCGGAATATAATTTCGGCTCGAAGCTCCACTGCACACGTGAACATCCATTTGAATAACACTGTAGCATTTATATCAGATATTATTCTGAATAAAACTTGCGAAGCTATTACAAAGAGAAGCGATAGCTATGTTGC